>OY728158.1:1079597442-1082097442 GCA_963277665.1 Viscum album | reverse complement strand
AATCTGTATACACGACCTTTGTGGGAAAATGTTATAGATTAAGAATTAATGAAAATATATGATAGATAAATCTTCTTCCGAGTATAAAAACATGTCTAGAAGATTGGATATAGGGTTGAACATGTTAATAACCATGATCATCCTAGAAGATTCATGATTTATGACTCTGGTGAATTATTTCATTCAACATGTGAGTGAGGTTTCATTGTTGATTATGAATCATAATCTTCGAAAGAGTAAATCTTGCATATAATAATGTTCTGGATATTGTTTTTAGTGAGTATTGGAAAATAAAAATAAAAAGTATAATTTTACATAAAATAAAAAATGTTAGACATATTATTTGTCTCTAGAAGAACCTAATATTAGTGGGGAATCATGATGAACCTTTTTTTAACAAATTTTGATAATGGATTTTAGAATTTCAGATGTAGTTCCATGGTCATTGATCATGATTTAAATAATGGAAAATTATACAATACTAAACAATTTGAATACATTGGAGCTATCATAATGACTTCATCGAGTATTCCAAAAATGGTTTATTGTAGGTTTGGTTTCTCTAGTGAGAACACTATTAAGGTTCTAATTATTAAGGGAATATTTAAACTTTATCACATGAACCTTGAAGGATCTAACAGTTGTATATTAGTAAAATAAAGAATATCTTCCTTCAACATGGATGAATGAAACCAAAAGAATAATTTTTTTTGAAATTTTTCATTTAGATGTGTAGGGGACCAAAAATATTCAATCATATTCTGGTTTAATATATTTTTTATCTTAATTCAGGATTTTTCACACAATGATTGTTTTAAATTTTTATGAATAAACCATAAGTTTGTGAAGAATTTATTCAGTGAAATGTTTAGGCTAAAAAAGAGTGTGATGGATAGTTGAAATGATTCTAGATAGACAACGGTGGGGAATTCCCTGAACACAAAATTATTATCTTCTATAAGAATACTGGAATCAGGTAAGAGATCATTATTTTAGAGACTCCACAACAAAATTGAATATATAAAATAATAAATTGGAAACTAGAAGAGAGTTCTTTGAGTATGATTCCTTAATCAACAATGCTTATATAAATTTGAGAAGAGTCCTTGAATGTAATAGCATGGTGAATATAATTATAGATTCAACTATTGGATATGAACATATTTAGGAACTTTTAACATGAAAAATTCTTGAGAACCACAATCTCATTATCATTATAGGAATAACATATGCTCATATTGAAACTTATGATATAGTAAAGTTAGAGGCGGAATCCCAAGTATGTTTTCCTATTAGATTTGGTGGTGTTAAATTTTGTTATATCACAAAAGATTATGATAAGAAACAATTTATTTGATTCTAAGATATATTTTTCAATGAAGAACTTATGTAGAAGGATTAGAAACTTGTTGGGAGGGATGTTTTGAATAGATCAACTATCAATGTATAGGGTGATTAGACAAAAGAAATCAGACAAACCCTTGTTCTAAAAAAACAGGGAAAGCCTTAGACGATGGAACTCAATTATTCATGGTACAAGATAGAGGTAGACCATATAAAATATTGATAGATGGATAAATTTAATAGAGACAAGAACTATATTTATAACGATCAGAAATACCTTTACCCTAAAAAAGACTACTAAATAAAGTTGTTTCAACAAATGAACATGAGTTTATATTGAGAAGGTCTACTCATATAGATAAACCTATGAATATTTTTTGGGATGATTTGAATTAATTACTTCTTATGGAAAAAATGGAACCATTAATCCTTCAGGAATAAATAACTCTTAGAGACTCAAAACAATGCGTGTTAGCAATGGAAGAGGAAAGGATTTCCTTTAATATAAATAACATTTGGGAGTTATAAGACCTACCTGAAGGATATTTAGATCTATACAAAAGAGGTATTTAATATGAATGTGGATTTTGATGGAAGTAAGAGATAAAAATCATGTTTGGTGGTGAAATTTATTCAAAAAAAATTAGAACTTAGAAATACAGAAATTTTATCAGGAGTCGTGAAACACATTACAATTATTATAGTTCCTAACATTTTTTCATATGATGACTTAATTATGAAGAATATGGACATAAAGGCAAAATTTATTTATGGTAATTAGAAGGGATAAATTTATATCCTTCGGGGCAAGGGTTAGGAAGTTTATTAAAAGGAGGAGTTAATTTTTTATTTTAAATGAGGTATTTATAACTTGATTAATGATCTAATATTGCGGAGTATGATGTTTATATAATGACCCAAAGTATTATAAATAAAATTACCTTTGTGAATAAATTAAATTCTTCTTTACATATAATTTTTATTGAAAAAATATTCACATATTATTTTTTTAATATTATTTCCTATAATATTTAAAAACTATCAACAATAATTATCGTTAATAATAGAACTGATGAATAGTGATAATATTATTACAATAAATAGAGGGCTTTAATATATACAATAGACATAGGAAAAATAACTGATTTCCATGACTTGTAGGATCATACCCTATGATGATTATTTATAGGAGAATTCAAGGAATATTACATCACTAGGATTTTCCCTTGACCAAGGCCATCCTAATATCCAACAACTAAAGCATGAGTAAAACCATTTGTGGGAGATGCCAAAACACATCATGATCATGCACCAAACCATGTATGTCAAACTAACAGATGAAAATATCACAATTACAGTCCTTACCATTAGGGAGTCTACTAGTGTAATAAGGATTTATGTTTCAAGACCCTAATAATTTGAATATTTATATTTTATTTTCCATATAATAATGATTATATTTATTTCTTATTGTTGGTACTTTATAAACAATTTGGATATGATAAAACATAAATTTTATTTTTGTGTAATATAAATTTCTGATAACGATATTCCTTTGTTATGAATTCATGAATTTTAAAAACAAATGATATTTTTATAAGATAATACAATTACATAATTTTTATTATAAATTAATGATAATTTAATTTTTTTATGAAGTCAAATGTAATTGTAATAATGGTTTAAAATCCGTTATTATCAAAGAAACCAATAGTTCTTAATAAAATAATATTTTTTTATAAGGTAAAATTCAAAAATATATATATTTGTTTTTGAAATAAATAATTTTTTGCAATAAACACATTGAAATTATCCGATGGTGTTTTTTTCATAAGTATTGTAGACAATAAATTTTTTGGGAGAAAAGTAAATACAGTATAAAATACGGTTTGTATTATGAAATTTAAAAATACAAAATTTGATGTAAAAAATGATGTAAAAGGTATACATGACCAAATATATGTTTCCCATTTAAAATAGTGTCATTTCAAATCAATTTTTTTTTAATTTTATAAGCCTTTATTAATCATCTAAAACATATATTATATTTTAATGTCTTAATGCAATTTATTTTTTAACATGACTCACTTACATGTCACTAAGTGTGCTATTATATTTATTTCATCAATTTGAATTATAAAATAATACAATCCACTCATAATTTGGATAATACATGGGAAAAACTCTTCGAATGTCTTTTGTTTTGAATAATTTATTACATAGAGATGAAATCCTATGATTTGGAAATAATAAATAAATCTCATCTATCTTCCTATCTAAACCTAGAGAATACACCATTTGCCTTCCCAAAAAATCATGTATAAAATAAATAATAGTCCCTCCATACTATAGAGTCCTCCCATGGTTACTTAATGCCATCAATAAGCTCCACCCCTGATTTTGGAATCACCTTCTCAAGGAAAATTATTTTCATATTTTATTCATTCAAGGACATTCTATGTAATTATCCTATTGAATCTTAATTGGTTTTTTATCATGAATTTATAATGATCCATCTATATCCCAATATATGTCAAAATAACATGAGATAATCTATCCTATCCCATTACATCATTTAACTATTCTATTACAATGTCAAAATTTAGTAATGGATCCTCTCCTTATCCTCTCCATTCAAGCATTATCTCTATTTTATGACTTCTGATTTAAGATTCATAATGGTAGGATATGTGTTTTCACATACCACTTACTTATATTTTTGATATCCAAATTATTTGATACCAGTTTTACTCTAATTAAACCATTTTTTGATCCTGTATATACTACCTTTATATGAAAAAAATTTAACTTCAATTTTTCATTCCAAATGATTTCGCCATGAAATTTTTCCCCATTTCCCCTCCGTAGTATTCAAATAGATATATTTGTCCTTACATAACTGAGTAAATGCATATATATAACCCACAATCATTGATCATGGGGTTAAAATTTATTAGATACATATTTATATTGTATGATATATGTTTCAAACTTATGTGTGTACATAATATTAATGCGAAAAGTGTTCCATGTTTTATATAGTGTTGACAAGAACTGGTTAGTGTTTTAGACAAAAGAGACATCATTTATGGGATTAAGGAGTAAACCTAATCCATTATAATGATTTTATGACCATGGTGTGATGTCTTCAAAATTAGCCTTGATTTGTGTTTATGATTGCATGTTTGATATTATTTCCACATTATCATGTTTCATTTATCTTATCATTTTATATTATGCCTCATTTTTCATATTTATGATTCTCTACAATTTTTCTCATTGAAATTCAAATTTTCAAACTTGTAATACATTCTTAATGTGAAGATTTCTCTCCCATATTGTGATTTATAGCTCACCCATTTCTTATTTATGTCCCCAATTTATCTAATGCATATTCATTAATGATGGAGAAATATGATCATGTTAAGGAAGTCTTCAATAATTCCAATTCACCCTACTGATTAAAATTTTTATGTAATGAAAATAATAACCAAAATATACTACGATTCCCTATATTCTATATTATATTATGTTTATGATTATTTTACAAATTTTTAATTAATGTAAAATAAAGATAAGGGTTTTCATAGTTGGTATAAATGGAATGTATAGTTTTTTTGGGATTTAGATTAGGAAACTATAGTGGAATCCATAGGTATAATACTGAAAATAAGAAAACATCACAAAATTTTGTAATGTATAGAGAATGTGGTATCTAAGAAAATAAATCCCTTTTTGGATACTACAAGTAGACATGCCTCTATAAAAATTGTACTGTAACATCCCCAAATGATAAAGGGTTAAATGGCTAAATGATATGACTCATGTCAACAAGGTGCACCTTCCTTTTCAGGAGCCTATCACATTATAATTCCAAAGTTAAGCGTGCTTGGAATGGAGTAGTGATCAGGATGGGTGTCCTTATGGGAAGTTTCCCAGGGTGTGTGTGAGTGAGGACAAAGCACACTGGAAAAGTCATGTGTTGGCCTGTGAGAACTGACATTAGTCAGATGACCCGTTCAGGCACGTGGGCAGACCCTGGGGTGGGCCTCACGTGTCTGCGGTGGCAACTGGTGGTACCTGGTGGGACATGACCCGACGGTCATGTTAAGGCGGGGTGTATGTGCTGTCACTATGGTCTGATTGTCACATTTTGTATCAGAGGAGAAACCCAGCCTTTAGTGCGCGGTGCACTGCCTGGGTTGAGTTATAGGGCCCACAACGAGGGAGTTGTGCTCTAAGGGGGGGGGGGTGATTGTAACATCCCCCAAATGATAAAGGGTTAAATGGCTAAATGATATGACTCATGTCAACAAGGTGCACCTTCCTTTTCAGGAGCCTGTCTGATTAGAATTCCAAAGTTAAGCGTGCTTGGCATGGATTAGTGATCAGGATGGGTCACCTTCTGGGAAGTTTCCTAGGGTGTGTGTGAGTAAGGAAAAAGAACACTAGAAAGGACATGTGTTGGCCTGTGGGAACTGACATTAGACAGATGAGCCGTTCAGGCACGTGGGCGTACCCTGGGGTGGGCCTCACGTGTCTGTGGGGGCAACTGGTGGTACTTGGTGGGCCAGGACCCGACGGCCATGTTAAGGAAGGGTGTGTGTGCTGTCACTGTGGTCCGGTTGTCACATGTACATAGGGTTAATAATCTTGAAAATGGAACATTGATCTAGACTCGATTATCACCTAGTTGTGGAAACAGTTTTTTCTTCCCACCTAGATTGACACTCCAAGTGTATATTCTTTAGTAAATTTACAATATCTTTATGAACCATTAATATGGGAATAAAAATTACCATAAATTTTATACTATGAAATATATTATGGATAACCTATATTTATGCATAAAAATTCATATGTAAATGAAATACATTTCATTTCAGAATTATCCATTCCATGTCAATTGATTACCATTTGTTTATTTTATATTTTAAATGAAATTTTCCTTAAATTTCCCTTTATTCAAGGAAATTTCTAAAAATAAGAGGAACAAAATCAAAAACTGATGTTATGGGAAATGTGATGACTATCCAAATGATATTCCTAACCTGATGGGATCTCATGTTATGAATGTCTTATTTTTAAAAACCAACTATCAAAAATCCTAATTAATAAATGGAATATAGTTTAATGCCAAATTATTTCAAATAAGATGAGGAAGACATTTCAAGGAAGATTTTTTGTTAATTGGGATAATGGAAAGAATGAAAATTTACATTCTGAAAAAAGTGTGGAAAGAGGAACCAAGGTAAATGTCACAGTGTTAAAGGATGATATTTTACATGTGAATAGATAGTGCTTAAATTATCCTTTTTTAATTGATAAACTAATAACATGAGGGATGGAAATAATGTTAAATCTAATTTACCACATATTTTTTGGTGTCATAAATTTGGAGATGTTGGGATTTATCAATGAAAATCCATTATTCGAAGGGACGACAAGAATTATGAGAACCAAAAATCTCAAATATTATGGGTACGAGGAAATTACTGTAATGAGATGGATCATGGTGATTAATGTATTAATAACCTATTATTCTTAATTTCTTATGTCATGTTGTATTTAAATTCACTACATATTACCATATCCTGTATATTCTCAAAGAACATCTAATAACCACACCAAATTATTTTATATCAAAGGGGAAAACACATTTGTGATTATTGTGTTACATTTTGAAATATGTGGGAATGTATCTTTTTGAAAATATTATTAGTATCCCTATAGTTTAAATTTATTTTTTCTTAGTTATGGTAGGGTGTTGCTTAACAAAGTCCAACATAAATTTCTGCGATAATTAATTCACCCTCCAAACACATGAATCACCTACAATTCTATACATGTTTAAATAGGATATTGAATATTATTTGGTATAATCTTCTAAATCATGGGTATTATTTCCCAATTAGAATGAATATCTATCTAAAATCATTAATACTAAGGAAATAAATCTTCCTTGAATAAACTCTTATTTCAAGGGAATATATTGATTTATTTCCAGAAGAATTTTCTAGTCTCCCTCTTAAAATAGTTGTTTAGTTCACAATCAAACTTATTCCTATATCAAGTAACATTCCTATGGAATTTCATCACCAGAAAATTGAAAATTTTTTACTCTTTAGAGATATATTCAATTGATGGATGGCCGCAGATAACATCCAGGATAGATATCTATTGCTTACTTGGACTGACTGGGTATTATCAGTGGTTGTTATGAAATTTATCTTTACTTTAAAAACCTATAACTATTATAACATTAAAGGGAGTCATGATTTTATAGAATAATAAATTTAAAAAGAGATTAATGTAGTTAAAAAGAGGTTTACCAATATACTTTTACTTACACTGCACATAAGTGGGGAACTTATCCTGGTATACAATAATGTTTCGAATAATGGATATGTATATTTAATAATACATAATAAAAAAGTGATAACATATTCTTTAATTCAATAGAGTGATTGATAAAAATTTCCCAACACATGATATGGAGTTGGATGACATAATCTTCATGTTGAAAATATGAATTTTTTATCTTTATGGAGAAATGAATGAAGTATATAAAATTCATTAGAGCCTAAACTATATATTCTCACAAGAAGAGTTAAATATGAATCACCAATAATGGTTAGAGCCGACTAAAGATAGTAAATTATCAATAAAATAAAATCCTAAAAAAATAATGTGTACGAAAATATATATAGAAAGGATGTAAAAACGTTTTCATGTATGACAATTGAGAAGAATATGAGCTTATTAGATAAGAAAATGATGGTTATGTGAATCTTAAAGGATGAAACATATTCAATCCTTTAATAAATGATATCTCAAATATACTTTCTATAGAAGAGAAATGATCCTTGAAGGTATGGTGAGGAAATTTAGATGAAAGTTGACGATTATAGAAACGATAAATCCATGGAGTTTCAAATTAATGAGGACAATGTTGTATGATTTTCCTCATGACTATGCATACCATCCAATAATGTATTAAGTAAAGAGATATTATATGATATTATCCATAAATATAAGTAGAAAAGAAATGTATCGAGATACTTGAGGGGACTATTGGTGGGACAATATGAAGAAGGAGATCGCAGAATATACTAAAAATGTACCTTAAATGTTTACCAGTAAAGGTTGGAAGGAAAAAATCTAAGAGAATGATGGAACCAATACCTGTACATTAAAGTCAATGGGAAAATATATCCATTTACATTGTCATAGATATTTTAATGACATCAAGTTTAAATTATTTTCCATAGAATAATTTAATGAGATTATGGATGTAGTCAAAGCATAGTCCAAGATACATTATCCCCTTCAATATAATTAATTGAATCAGAGTAGGATACTATCGACTTGAACTCCCAAAAAACCTATCTCATGTACAATATGTTTTCTATGTATCAATATTAAGTAATTTCATATTAGACACATAAAATGTGTTAAATATAAATGTGGTACCATTGGGGATATACATATCATCTAAGGATCAGTTCATATAGATCTTGGATTTTGGAGACAAAGTTCAATGAAATAAGGCAATTCACCTCATCATAGTGCTATGGGGAGACCCAAAATTTAAATACATAACACATTAACCAAAGGAGGTGATGGATCATAAATACATTCATGTTTTCATTGTATGAAAAAAACTTTTTGTGTCACATTTCTTAATAGATAATATTTTAATGAACCAAACAATTATATATAAAATTTCATTTTTTATTGAATTATATACCCTATTATTTATTATGGTTATAGAAAAAATATAAGCATCTTGTTTTTTTCTAATAGTGTAAACTATAATACTTAATATTCCATTGAACATTATAACCAATTTATATATAAGATTTTAATAGTGATCATATGCTTATTATAAATATAGGGTTTGATCAATCCAATTAACATAAACAATAGAAGTGATGGTATCGACCAGTAGGATCATACCTTATGAAGCACATTTATTAGAGTAGTCAAGGGAGATATAATAAATTAAATTTCCATTTACTAGGACCAATATTATATCAAACAACTAATTCATAAGATAAATAATTTATGGGAGATGTTCAAGTTCATCGAGGTCACAACCCAAACCATGTACGTCGAACCACCCCATGAAAATGTCACCATCACACACCTTAATATTCAGGAATTTTCCAGTTTGAAAAAGGTATATGTATCAAGATCATAATAATAATAATATGTATATTTTATTTTCAATAGAATAAGGGTCATACATACTACTTATTGTTGTTACTTCGTAAATGATTTTGAATTTGATAAGAAAATATATTTTTGTTTAATATTAATTTTCAATTAAGACAATACTTTTTGATGAATTCATTAACATACACAATAATTGATATTTTAAAAAATATTAATATTTAATAATTTCTATTAAATTTAAATGGTAATATAATATTTTCATGAAGTCAAATTTAATTCATATAATGGTTCGAAAAATTTTGTTATCATGGAAACCAAAAAATCTCAATAAATGTCAATTATTGTTTGAAAAATTGAAATTTAGAAAGTGTATAAAATTATCTGTCCAAAATAAATATTAGATTTTGAATATAAATGTCTAAATTATACAATGCTAAAATTTTCATAATTCTTGGACACAAATTTTTTTATTGTTAAAATGTAAATATAAGAAATATATGGGATGTATTATTACAACATCTAGGAAAAAAAAGAGATATAATAAATTCAATTATTTTTGGTATTACTAAATCTATGTTTCCCATTTAAAATAATTTTATTTTTAGGTTATTTTATTAATTATAAAAATATTTTATGAATCCACCAAAATAGATAATATATTTTATAGTTTTCATGTTATATCATTAAGAACATAACTCAATTTCACATCCCCAAGTTTATTGTTTCATTTAATTTGTTACATGTAATTATAAAATAATAAAATAGAATCCATTTTATTTAGACACCATTTGAAAATACCATTGGAGGGTTTGTGGATTTGATTACATTATTATATAGATTCTAAAAAATATGTTTGGGAAATATTTATGAACATACATACCTCTTACAATATAAACCCCCCATGAACACATTTATCATTAATAAAAAACCATTAGAACACATCCTTAATCTAACCTCCCATCTATAGACTCCTCTGAATCTTTTGTAATCACCATCTCCAAATAAGGGATTTCCCTTTTTTCCATTCAACAAAATTATTTGTAATTAGCCTTTTGAAAATCAATTATTTATTTTTCCATGACATTATAAAAATCCCTCTATAGTATAATGTATTTTCTAATAATGTAAGATCATTTATACAGTCACATTATAACATTTACATATGCTATTACTATGCCATAATTTAGTATGGGATCCTCTCCTTCTACTCATTATTCGAGTATCTTCCCTATTTTATGCTATTTGACATCCAGTTCCTATTTTTTAGATATGCTTTTTATCATATATATTACTTATTATTTGATATCTAGATTATGGGAGACACAATTATCTATCACTGAAAAATTTTAAGAATCATTAAGTACAACCATTACGTTAACAATAATTCATTTTGATTCTTCATTCCAAATGATTGTATCATAAATATCCACCCCACATTTCCAATCACTAGTTTTGAACTAGATATAACTATCCTTAATTTATTAGGTACATCAATCTATGTAACTATCACATGAGGATGTTGGTATTAAAACTAATTAAATAAATCCTAATGTTGTATAATCTATGTGGAAATCTTATGAATGTAAATGATATTAATGTTACTAGTGAATTCAGAATTATATAGCAGTCAAATGAATTTTTTAATGTTTTAGTCTCATGAGATAGAATGTATGGGATTAGAGAGAGAACATAATGCATTATGGAAATTTTACATTAATTGTTTAACATTGTGGTCGTTAAACATTACTTTTTATTTTGTTATTTTAGGTTAAATATTGTTTCCACATTCCCATGTTTCCATTATATTATCATATTATAATATTCCTGATTATTTATTTTAATGATACCCGTAACTTGTTTGTCCCATTGAAATAAATAGTGACCAACATGTAATAATTTCTTCTAGTTTTGAGTTTTGTGTTCCCTCACCAGGCTTTATAGATCAACCCTTTATTATGTATGTCCCCAGGTTGTCCCATGTAGTTTAAAAAACAATCGAAAATTATGAGCTTGTTATGGATGTTTTCAATAATTACAACGCACCCCCTATTTAGGTTGTTATGTGATGCTCTTAATTAATAAAATAATCATGGATTCCTGGTATTCCAAGTTGTATTATGTTTATTATTATATGATAAATCATGAATTAATGCTTAAAAATGACATGGATTATCATATATTGACACCATAATTTTTTAGTGAATGTTTGAGTTAATGTGAGTCTAACTAATTTTTTATTAAATATAATCGTAATATGGAACATATCTCAAACTATTTTTGAATTTTGTTGATATGTTGAATTATATTATAGATTTACCATTTATTTATTTAAATAATATATTCATGTTAATAATATTTTGAGTTGAAGAGTCTTAGGGAATAAAAGAATATATTATGGATGAGAATTGAAAGGGATTGGAATGTCGGTTCATTTGTTTTATCCTAGAAGGAATATGTTAGCATAGTCATTAAAATAATTAAAATTCTATTTATCAACCCTTCTCATCTCCCATTGTTGGAAACTTCAATAATAGTAAAACTCATTAACCATCAATATATGGAGATTTTTGTTATTTGTATAAGGTTATATATGATTCATTTGTTGGAAGATCAATGAACGAAAAGGTTTTTACTATATATGAAATTTATTTTGTAGTGGGAGTTGCTAGACATTTCCTGTCAAATAATTGATGGAAATCTTGGGAAGATGTGAAATAGAACTTATCATAATTTAAAGGAATAGAGAATATTGATTTATGTTTTTGTGATGATGATTAGTTGAGATTACTTTTTGATGAATATTTTTCTCATGATATGGACGCATAAAAAGTACTAAATGTATTGTATTTAATTTTGTTGGAATAGAAGTCAGTCAGATGTATAATCTATAAATATTGTTCACATTATCTACAATAAAAGTATAGTACATTACTACTATTAAAGTATAGAAGTGTTGATATGGTTGATGCACATTACTGAAGGAACTCAAAAAGGTATCATATGGAGGAATGTTATTCTATAATAGACAAAGTATCATTTATCATTCAAACATACCCATGTTTTATGAAAGAAGAGATGTTAATACAATGTGTCACATAAAATGATTCATATTGGAGGACAATTTTATTTATCATAAGAATATTTATATTATGAATAATAATGAAGAAATATTTTGAAATTCGATTTTCCATGAAATTTAGAGGCAATAGTGTGCCTAAGTTTGACATGCATGATTAGAATGAGTAGAGGGAACTAAATGAATTAGACAGTGGAAGACCTAAGGTGAATGAATGAAAAATAAGGATAATATTATTATGAAATTTCTATGTTTGTGATTTTAGGGATTTTTGAATAATCATTAGGTGTATTGGATAGAGTTTTCTTGATGAAAATTATTAGAGATAGATCATTGGACAAAATATCTTGAGGATTCCTATTATAAGTTTGTATAATTTTTAATAATAACGATTTTCATCATGTATAACTTCTATAGGATAGTGCACATCGATAGGGTCTAATGGATACTGATTCATCAATCTTAACAATTCTATGATAAGGATTTCATGTTAATATGTATATCAATAGATGTCGCTTTCACAGCTAATGTTCCATGTGGATGGATACTCATTATATGGGTAGTTTCATTATGAATAGATTTTGGAGGTTTCAAAAAAAGATACAACTATGTAGTGAAGGTTGGTCAATTCAATGTAATATTTTTTTCAAATGAAATAAGTTTGTGAAACATGTTGAGCCTACAAATACCTCTATAACTAGGTGTGGTGACCCATCTTTGATTATTGTACTAGAGTGTATGAAAAGGGTGTGTTCCAAAAATATTTTTCAAATACCCAATAGTAGATAGTATGTGAATGAGAGTTTTTTGTTCATTTATATCACCCATAATAAACGATTTTTGTAGTGTTCCTTAATGGATATAAGACATTTTACAAACCATGAAAATATTTTTTGTCCATTTATTTTATTTTTTCTCTATTTTGTGTGGTCATGGTGTTTTTTGTGGTGATTAGGCTACTTCTCATTATAGTTTTGCTACACATTACTCAAATTTTTTGGTCATAAGAAAATATCTTCATCTAGTAATATTTTAAATATTCTCACTACATTAGATAGAGTGATTGTATTTATGTGTATATCTGATGAATGTAGTCTCTACCTTTATACCATTTTGATCCAACAAAAATATTTTTTTTATTTACTAGGTTGGTTTCCTTCCCCTTCATCTGAACACAATACTTTTTTAATCAAAAGATTACAATGTAATTTATTAGGATCTATTCAATTTTTTATTTCCTAGAAATTTACAATAACATATGGAAATAACTACTAAATGAATACAGATAAATATTTGTTAAAAAAATCATGTAAGTATTAAAATAATATGTATTTATATAAACTATCCTATAATCATCCCAGGAATGGATGATCTTTAAAATATCAATATCCAACCCATAGATAAGTTTGATGTTATTTTTTTAAATATATTAGACATCAATTTATCAGGATAAAATAGATTACAGAGCAAAATAAGTCACATAAAATTTTCATAGGATGTTTCAATTCATATATATTAATTAGTTCAAAAAGATGATAAATTGATTAAATATATGGTAGAATTATATATTTCCAATTCTATTAAAATAAATGGATCTATTCATATTTTTTACGTGTCTTTGGTAAATGACATTTTGAATGTACATATAGATGATCTTATTTTGTTGTCCTACATTGGGAGGTATAATACCATATTTAATTCTCTCTTTATGTTAAGACACTTTCAAATACTCCAAGTCATATGACTCTATGGGAGCTACAGGAATTGAAAACATAGTTACATGAATTAAATGAAAAGGGTTTCATCCTAAACCACTTCACCTAGGGGTGATGAATTTTTTTGTTAAATAAATTATGGTGTAATGTGGATTTTCATTTGTTATAGATAACTCAATAATATTAATATTAATAACAAGTATTTGATTTTTCAATTAATTGTTTGATCAAATCTAGGGTTCTTAATATGTTACAAAGACTAGCCTTATTTTTGGACATGATAAACTTAATTTGATGGAATAAAACATTATAAGGATACAGTTTCTTGCTAATAATGATCATTATGAGTATCATGTTATGAAATTCAAGTTTAGAAATGAACCAACTATACTTATGGATTTATAGAATATTGTTTTCTATAAGAATAATGAAATTATTTTGTTGGTATTCATTAATGAAATTAAAGAATATTTTATGAGAAACAAGTATCATGAGAAATATATAGGTACTTTTCAATAAAAGTAAGAATAAAATATGTTTTATTTAATATTTTTGGAAATTTGAATTTTTCTTACAAGAGATTTAATTATTCGGTATTATTTTTTGAAAATATATAAAAATTGTTGATCCTTCTAAAACTAATATTATTAATGAGTGTCTAATACATATAATGTTCATTGATAATTGAATTTTTCTAAAATTTGTAGGTTAATACTAATGGAATATTTAAAACTATGCTTCATAATCCATCCAGAAAATCAAGTTAACTCGAAATGAATATATATTATCTTATACATAAAAAGCTTCAATAATGTATTTTGGAATTCAAAAGAAGATTGGTTAATTCTGTTCTGATAGATTTCCCATCTATAAAGGGGATATTTCTATTTATAGTGATGTTCCTTTTAAGGGGTTTGGTATTTTTTATGTTAAAAATATTTGGAAATTTCATATGAATCAAACCAACTGAAAACCAATCAAAAAATTAATCCTATATATTTCCTTGAATTCTCAGAGATAATTTTATCTTTAAAAATTTGGAGTCAAAATTTAATGTGGTGAAATCAAAAATATATTCTGACTATAAAATATTGAAGTATATATTCAGTCAAAATAGTTCAAAATGAGGAATAAAAGATGGTTGGAAGTGATAAAGGATTATTTTTTCACAATTCCCTATCATCCATGAAATGATAATATTATAGTAGTTTCCTTGATTCGAATTGAAAATGCATCATTAACCATTCAAAATTTTCGAAATGTATCTAAAATTTAAGGAATTAATTAATCTACATTTGGAGGATGTGTATCTAGAAACTGTTACTCTTTTTTGTTAGGTATCAGTACAATCATCAATGTAATATATAATTAAGATGGCATCTAATTAAGGATTTTTCTGCAAAGAATTTATGAATTCATTAATATATTAAAATTTCATATGTTTAATGATAATAAATAAAGATCCACAATATTGGATAATTGGTTTCTTTTATCATGTGATTTTTAGATGAAAATGGGAATTATTGAATGAATCATACAACTCTTTATATACCATTTTCTCTTATAGAACCATTAATCATATATTCCTTTGAAAATATAATCATTGGAGATAAATGAAGAATTTTATTATTAATTTTACCATGAAATGATTGTATTTTAATTAAAATAAGGTTAAATGAAAAATATAAGAAGGGATACTTTAACAATTATAATAATCATAATTGAAATGGGATATATCTATAGATTTTATGGAGTGATTACCAAAAACATCTCAAGGTATTACAAAAATATGGGTTGTTATTGACAATTTGACAAAATAAAATATTCTGTTTTCTATTCTAGACGATATATATTTAGATAAATATTCTCGACATTATATTAAGGTCATAGTTATAGTATATTGAGTTTCACTCTCCATTATATATGATTGTGATCCAGGATTTGTATAATGATTTTAAATGATCCAATAGAATTCATTAGGCACTGAGTTTTTCTAGAGAAAAACATTTTATCCGGAATTCACTCATTAGAGGATATGATTCTGGATTATACCATATATTACTATAAATATTGAAATAATAATCTTTCATTAATGGAAATGTATAATAATTTTTTTTGAATTCATGTATATAAATGGAATAATTTGATATATTATATTTAATGTCATGTGGACTCCTTGTTTGGAAAAATTTAAGGGATAAGAAATTTATTGAATCTATAGTTGGTTGAATAGATGGTTGAAAAGAAAAAATGATTCATCATCATATGAGATATGTGTCAAGTAATAAGCAGGATTCCATACCAAAATATTCCAAAAAAAAGTTACATAGAATTCATAAAAAAATATATTTTTTACTTGAATGAAAAATATTATAATAAAAAACTCCAAAAAATTCATATGTCAATCCCATAATCCAAATAATTCATTGAAAAAGGTGGAATAATAGCCTCAAACGTCTTAATCATTATCTTCTATTTTTGATAAAATTGAGGATGATTGGTTTCACAAAAAAATTCATTGCCTTATGACTTTTAAAGTAATTTCCTAACATTAGAGTTGAATCAGGGGCGTTGATAGAATATAATGGAATGTAGGACTCCAGATAATCTATTATTATCATTAACATAAATTTATGACAGATAATACATGACCATATTATCTCATAAAGGAAGAAATGTTTATGATATAGTTAAGTGGTAAGCAATTATCCAACCCATATTCCTACATTGAGTTGTATTTAGTAGCCTGACAAATGAATAAATAGTTATATTCCGCCATTTCAATTATAGATCTATAAAATTCAAATGCATCCCCTTCTATAATTTTCATTCGGATTTTACCTATCGACAATTCAAACATAACATAGTGAAATCACCAAAAACCATTCTCTATTCCTTCCAAACATAAATTGTCTCGATGGTCTCTATTTATTTTTTTATATCCTTGATGAATCGATGCTGGAGATATTTGAGCCTCACCAATAATTTTATTCTTGTACCAAGGGTCACATAAATCACACACACTTTTTTTAATATGAATACACCTTCATTGTCAATACTATATTCAGTTAACATACCTTTCCTAACTATTTCTACCTTTCCATGTAACTTGTTGTCTCCCTTATGAATTTTATTAATCTTTTATAGCTTAAATTATTGTATTACCACTTGAAACAAAATAGACAACTATTATGTATATGAAAATTTTAAGATATCATTCATTAAATTATTATCAATTGAATTATGTTCTATATGTTTCAAGGTTATGGTAGCATTATACTTTCAACTTAAACCCCATGATACACTTTTTTTACTTAAATGGTATTGAACTGTATAATCAGAATAATTTATCAATTGTATCCATCTATTTGGTATCATATAAATCTCATTTTTAGTAAATATAAACATAATTATTTTTTATAAGAATATATTTCACATTATACTCCAAATTTTAATATGTAACAATGCATCTTCCAATTCAAGACCATGCGTAGAGTATTTTTTCATGATTTATTAATTGATTTAGATCATAGGAAATTACCTAATAAATATTTATTAATAAGAAATATAATACATATAATGTGATGTCACTATATATAACATATTAAAAATTTCTGGTGGGATGATCCAAAAATAGAGTATTTAGAAATATTAATTTTAGTTCTTAAAATCATTGATCACATTCCTTTTTTTAGATGAACCTAACACCCATTCATGTATAAAATTCTAGTTTTCATGATAACATCACAATGTTTTAAAAAATCCAATAGTAATGGAAAATTAATCAATGTAAACTATAAATCATTATTAAATTGGTAGTATTGTCCATTATTTAAAAAATAGTACAAAAGGATCAAATGTTAAGACGTCTATAGAAAAAATATACATGATGATTGAAATATTTTAAAATGAAAATTAAAAATCATTTATTTTTTTATAATTTTTTATTTATTATATGGTTTTCAAATTAAAAAATATAATTTTTAATGATCTTAATGGATTTTTGATTAAACCAAAATTATCATTAATAAATGCAACCAATTATTTTCCAACTCCTTGTGGAAAAATATATTTATAATATCGAAGAATATAGATAGCGAATTCATGAACCCAAAAGGAATAACCAAAAAACTCATAAATACACTACCTATTAAATTTTTTAGGGGTTTCATATTCCTTAGATAGTAATAGATGTAACTTTGATATAATAACGACCTTCAAATTACAAAAAAATCTCAAGAGCTGATCAAACAAGTCATCTATATGAGGAAATATACAGTTATTCATAAAATAAATGTTATTAAATACCTTATAAAATATTCAAATCCTCATATAAAATTACTTCTTTAAAAAATAATAATAACCTATAGAAGTTATATGATGAATGATACAATTATCAGTCAATTATTATAACTGATATTTGTATTCCATATGTTGTTCTTCAACTATTTGATAAGTTGTATTTTTTGAAATAAAATTTGTTTATGAAGTAATAAATATAGTAAAATAAATTTCCTGATAAGGTATAATAACATGTAGTTCATCATGAAAAAAATCTATATATTATTTAATTATTAACACATATCTAATATGAAAATTTAGTTTATTTTCAAAAACAATAACATATAAGAACTATTATGTATAAGTGACAGTATCATTTTCAATAAATCATTTTTCCAATTTTTCTATAATTTTTCATGGGGTATTTATTGGGGATTTTTTGGGTGAAATTTGAGGAATTTGGGAGGAGAGGCAGTGTACAGTTGTTGCGTTGTTGGGTCAAACCATGTTCCCCACCACAACAAATCGTGCAACCTAAGGAAGAGGTGATTCACATGGATAGCGCATATTTTGTCAAAATGTGTTCTATGTAAGAAGAAATCATGAAACCCACCACCACTAAGTAAAATATGGTCACTATTAAGAGGCATGGTTTGTTGGGCGGAGAAAAAGCAAGGGAATGATGGCAAGAGGGGGGGGGGGTGAATTGCCTTTTAAAAAAAGATTAACAAATTAAAAATCAAAGTAAAGAATGCAGCGGAAATAAAGAGGCAAGACACACAAAATTGATAACGGAGTTCGGCCAAAACCCGGCCTACGTCTCCGCTCCCAACTCAACCGTTGAGAGATTCCTACCGCTTGCTTTTCAATGGTTTTAGCAAGAAACCCACTAGGCTTTGAGGTAGCACTAGGACCTATTACAGCTTGCTTTTGGTGGTTAAGCAAGAACCCACTTACTTTTAATGGTTGAGTAAGAACCCACTAGCCTTTTTAACGGGTGAAGGCTAGCTCACCGATGACACAAGCCTTTTAAAGGAAAAGCTTGAAGAAACCTCTTCACACCTTAGTGGTGGTGTGAGAACCCAAAGAAAAGGAGATGAGAAAAGAGTTTGGGGTTTGTAGGCACAAACCCAAATTTAAAGCTCAAAATTAAATATACAATAAAAACCGTATTGGAGGAAGTCTTGGGCGCCTTTGATTGATAGAAGATGTTGAAGGCCGCTTCCAAGCTTCTTGAGGTGCTCCTTGGATGTGGAAGTTGTTGGAGCACTTGAGGTTCCTTTGAAGGAAGTCGCCGGAGGTTGGCCACTTGATACAAAATGTGTCCGTTGGCTTGGTATATGATCCGGTAGTGGTCCGGGGCTTCCTTGGACTTTATTTATAGGCATGGAACCCTTGGGGAGGCTTCGGAGCCGTTGGAGAGGCTTAAAGAGCCGTTGGGAGCCAAGTGGGCCAGCCTGGTCAAACTGCAACGGCTAGTTTGACTGGCTCCACCGGCTGGCCGGTACAGTCCCACCGGCTGGCCGGTGTCTTGAAAAAGGATGAGGAATTTGCTCCAGGCTCCACCGGCTGACCGGTGGATGAGCCACCGGCTGGCCGGTGGCAAGACAGTAGCTTGCCATTCTGTGCAGGTGCCACCGGCTGACCGGTGCTGCGGCCACCGGTTGGCCGGTGGTGAGGCAGTGGCTCTGCTTTCTGCCCATGGTCCATCGGTCGACCGGTGGTGAAGCCACCGGTTGGCCGGTGGACTGAATTTCAGTCCAGTTTTGCTTCTTGATTTCTTGGCCAAATTCCTTGGCCACCTGAATTGATTCCTATCATCCAAAAACACTTGAAAAAGGATTAGATAAATATGAGGGTGATTGTGATCATGAAAATAAAACCTTGAGGGGTTCGAGAGGTACAACAATCTCCCCCTATTTTGATGATCACAATCACCAAAACAATTAATGTAAAATACTGAAATTGAAAGGAAATGCAAAGCAAGATGAAAAGGATTCTCCTCCAATCAATCAAGAAATTTCTCCCCCTTTGTGATTATCAAAATAGAATGGGGCATAAAACTTGATTGAGGGAATGTTGAAAATCAAGATCAATTGGAATTTTGAAAATTGAATTGAAAAATTTGAATAACAGTTTGAATTGAAAGTTTGAATCAAAACATGAATACCAATTGATGGAAATTTTGAAATGAAAATTTAATAGAAAATTTTGAATTGAAAAATTTGATACCAAGAGTTGAAAATGAAAGTTTTAATTGAAAGAAAAAAGACTAAAAAAGATCCTAACTCCCCCTAAATAAAAACAATAAATCACCGGGGAGAGGGATTTTGAAAAGAAACAATTTTAGGTCCGGAGAGACTTTCCAAAAGAGATTTTTCAATCCACGCTTGCCTTATAGCGGGTCTTCTCCTATAGAATTCATCTGAATAAAAAATTGATTTGGGCCTACCATACCGGGCGTTTTTGCAATTACATTCATAAATAAGGTGCCCGGGTTTTTTACAATAATTGCAAAATTTATAACTAGAGCTCCCCCTTACAAAAACAGTGGGTGCATGGGAGGAGGAAGCTATATTGGTGTATCCTAGCCCTTGGGTGGTTCTTGAAATTCGTTGGGAACCAAGCAAATTGTTCAAATTTTGTTCCCCTTGGGTGAACTTAGCTAGGGTCTCCCTTAGGTCTTTGATGGTTGATTCCATAGAATCAACATTTGGAAAATTTTGGATTTTGAGGGTGAGTTCCTCCTTCTCTTTGAGAAGTTGGTCTTTTTCGGAGGAGAGTTTTTTGAAAGACTTTTTCAAAGAAACAAATTTTGAAGAAAGTTCATGAAAACCATTTTCAAGTTGGTCTCTAACATGTTAGAGTTCTTCATAAGACAAATGATTGAAAGAATTTGAAGAACTAGAGGAGGAGGAGTCGGAAGAAGTTACCTCATGGAATGCCATTAGGCATTTTGTACCATTGTCGCTCGAGGAGGAGGAGGAGGAGGATGATGAGGAGGTGTCACTCCATGTCGCCTTGAGGACCTTTTTCTTTCCTTTTTCCTTAGCCCGTTTTTTGTTGAGTGGGCAGTCGGGCTTGTAATGGCCCTTTTCGCCGCACCCGTAGCATTTTACCTTGGGCTCGGATCTTGCGGTGGGTTCTTGCTTTCGCGCCTTGCGAGATTTCTTCTTCTTCTTGTGCTTCTTCATAAACTTGTGCATTTGGCGGGCGAGATTCTCCATTTCCGAGTCGCCGCTTGAGGATGAAGAAGATGAAGATGATGATGAGGAGGAGGAGCTTACTTCTTTTTGTACCTTGAGGGCGATGTTCTTTGGTGTCTTGATTGGTGTGCCCTCCTTTTGAGCTTGCCTCCTCATCGTGATCTCGTACGTCATTAGGGATCCGATGAGCTCTTCGACCGGCATATTTTTGACGTCCTTAGCTTCTTGGATCGCCGTCACCTTTGGTGCCCATGAGCTCGGAAGGACCCATAAGATCTTCTTGACCATCTTCTCGGCTGAAACATCATCACCAAGAGATTTCTTTCCATTGAAAATTTCAGTGAAGCGTGTAAACATATCGGTAATAGACTCATTTGGATGCATAGTAAAGCTTTCAAAATCTTGTCTATACATGTCTAACCAAGTATCTTTGACTTTATTAGTGCCTTCATGGGTCACTTCTAAAAGCTTCCAAATTTCATGTGAAGTGGTGCAAGTGGATACACGATTAAATTCATTTCTATCTAACCCGCAATGAAGAGCATTCATGGCTTTGCCATCAAGCTCAAAATTCTTAATATCGGCGGGGGTCCATTTAGATTCGTCGGGGGAAGACAAAGAATAACCTTGCATGACAATTTTGTAAATCGGATAACCTATGCTTCTTAAAAAAGTGGTCATGCGGGTTTTCCAATAATTATAGTCGGTCCCATCAAAAAATGGAGCACGATCCAAAGAAAAGCCTTCGGGGGTGTGAGAGGAAGAAGCGGTAGAAGCCATCAAAAAAAAGATCTTTAATTTGAAACCGGTTAGGGAATTATTCAAATACGTCCTCTGATACCAATTTTTGGGCGGAGAAAAAGCAAGGGAATGATGGCAAGAGGGGGGTGAATTGCCTTTTAAAAAAAGATTAACAAATTAAAAATCAAAGTAAAGAATGCAGCGGAAATAAAGAGGCAAGACACACAAAATTGATAACGGAGTTCGGCCAAAACCCGGCCTATGTCTCCGCTCCCAACTCAACCGTTGAGAGATTCCTACCGCTTGCTTTTCAATGGTTTTAGCAAGAAACCCACTAGGCTTTGAGGTAGCACTAGGACCTATTACAGCTTGCTTTTGGTGGTTAAGCAAGAACCCACTTACTTTTAATGGTTGAGTAAGAACCCACTAGCCTTTTTAACGGGTGAAGGCTAGCTCACCGATGACACAAGCCTTTTAAAGGAAAAGCTTGAAGAAACCTCTTCACACCTTAGTGGTGGTGTGAGAACCCAAATAAAAGGAGATGAGAAAAGAGTTTGGGGTTTGTAGGCACAAACCCAAATTTAAAGCTCAAAATTAAATATACAATAAAAACCGTATTGGAGGAAGTCTTGGGCGCCTTTGATTGATAGGAGATGTTGAAGGCCGCTTCCAAGCTTCTTGAGGTGCTCCTTGGATGTGGAAGTTGTTGGAGCACTTGAGGTTCCTTTGAAGGAAGTCGCCGGAGGTTGGCCACTTGATACAAAATGTGTCCGTTGGATTGGTATATGATCCAGTAGTGGTCCGGGGCTTCCTTGGCCTTTATTTATAGGCATGGAACCCTTGGGGAGGCTTTGGAGCCGTTGGAGAGGCTTAAAGAGCCGTTGGGAGCCAAGTGGGCCAGCCTGGTCAAACTGCAACGGCTAGTTTGACTGGCTCCACCGGCTGGCCGGTACAGTCCCACCGGCTGGCCGGTGTCTTGAAAAAGGATGAGGAATTTGGTCCAGGCTCCACCGGCTGACCGGTGGATGAGCCACCGGCTGGCCGGTGGCAAGACAGTAGCTTGCCATTCTGTGCAGGTGCCACCGGCTGACCGGTGCTGCGGCCACCGGTTGGCCGGTGGTGAGGCAGTGGCTCTGCCTTCTGCCCAGGGTCCATCGGTCGACCGGTGGTGAAGCCACTGGTTGGCCGGTGGACTGAATTTCAGTCCAGTTTTGCTTCTTGCTTTCTTGGCCAAATTCCTTGGCCACCTGAATTGATTCCTATCATCCAAAAACACTTGAAAAAGGATTAGATAAATATGAGGGTGATTGTGATCATGAAAATAAAACCTTGAGGGGTTCGAGAGGTATAACATGGTTTGTAAAACCATGCGCCCCTTCCAAGAAAATAGCACATGAGTTTTTAATTAAAATGAAAATCAGTTCTAAAAATTATTGAACCACCATTAAATCCCATAATAGACCACAAGTCGGAAATAACCTATTCCACTAATTTATTGTGTCTCTTATAAGGATTTGAATTCCCTTTGACAACTATTCTCTGTGATTCGAATCCTGTTTGTCGGTTCTCCACCTCTCCAAGTTTATGCTTTCTTCTAGATCGGTCTCCCATGCATCTCTAATTCTTCTCCCAATATTTTATGGATTTTAGGCTCTGTTGTAATGGATTTAAATCTTGTGTTATTAAATTTTTAATATTTTTATCTCATTTTTATGATTTATTCAATATCACCTTCTTTGTCATGATTATGGTTATTCCTCTTAAATTTGGGATTTTTGATGTAAAGTGTTTTCTAAAGAATTGAGGTAGGTTGTATATTATTAAATCCACATTTACTTTATTTCAATTAAGGGTATGTAATTATATGATTTCTATAAGATGATATGAAATTTAGTTTTGTACTTAAATATAATTAATTGGGTAAATTTATTAATTTAGTGATTGGGAAATTGGGATTATTGAATGTCACTAATTAATTATTAAATTAATTGTGGTGATATTTAATTGATTGAGTTGGGGTAAATAATTTTTTGACTTAATCATATGGATATTGTTATTTTTGAATTGGATTAATTAATTTTAGGAATTCATTAATGGTATATCAATGATTTAATTATTTTTGAAATAAATAATGATAATAATGTGATAAATTAGTTTTCGAATTAATTATTTATATAAACATGATTAATAAATTGTGGACTTAATTAATTGAACAAATGTGATTAATTATTTATATAATTATTTAATATAATTAATGTTATTAATTTATTGGTTAATTAATTAATGAAATAGATTTTATTAATTCAATTTTTAATTATTTAATTGAATATATTTGATTAACTAATTGCTTAAGCAATAAATCGAATTATGTGAATATGAATTTTTTACATTGGGTAAATTAATTAATGAATTAATTAATGGGTTTTTATGGTACATGTGATGTTGTGATAGATGTGAAATTGTTATATATGTGAGATATTAATTGAGATGATGAATGATATGAATGGAATTTAGATATGAGTTGAGATGATGAGTTCAAACAATGGAATTCAGATATGAATTGAGATAATGAACCGTAAAATGTGAATTTATATGTGAATTTAGATTATGATTGGAAACAATAGAATTCATATGTGAATTGAGATTATGGATGTTAACAATGGTCTTCAGATATGAATTTAGTCGATGAAGGGTAATAATGGAATTCAGATATATGATGTCCCTTATGCACAGTTCAAACTATAACATGTGCTGAATTAGGTATTGAGGTTTGGGTGTGTTGAGGAACCCAATGAATATGTAGTTAAACAATGTTTAATTGAATAAATGTAAACTATTTACATTATTAATTTTACATTATTCTTTATACAACTTCATTCACTTTTATATAATAGATATTGTTTTATAGACAGCTGGTGGTTCCATACTGAGTTATGCTCACACATAACTCTGACTGCATGATCGGTGCCTGAATAGATTTCATGGTCTCATGAATAGTTATTGGCAAGGGCCCTATGTCGGATTCCTGAGTCATGATGGAGCATGGATGAGGGGTCTAAACTTTTATTTGCGACCCATTTAGGAGTAGTCAATGCCTTTATTTATTTTTGATTCATACTGAAACATGACATTTATTGGTATGACATATCTAAGATTTAGTTTGGATATTGTATTCCCGCCTTTTGTCATCATGTGATACTAGTATTATTCTTACTATATTTATATGTATTTGTTGGTTACTTATTTCCATCACGGTATTACACTGATAAAGAGGGTATAGTCTCCCCCTGATTGATATTAGACCCTCGCTTCTAGTTGGTTGCCTCTATTGTATGGGGAGATGTGCTTGAGGTCATGTGACTGACTGTCTCGAGGCACTGACATGTGGAACCCAAGGCGGGATGTTACAAATTTGTCTCAAATACAATATTAATTTTTTTATATTTTATTCTTAAATGGGAATCATAGATAGAAGGCCATGAATATTTGAGAAATGGTTATGATCTCGTTCATGGGAGTATCTAACCCATGTATGGGGGAAAATAGAAGTACCTAGTGTGAGATTATTATTATTGGTATTTGCTGTTACTGTTTTATGTTATCTCACCTTGGGTGATTCACTTGTTTTGTGATGTGATTATTTTTTTTGAGATTTTTAAAAAGATGAATCATGTCCTGGAATGTAAGTCGATTTGATTATACATGCATCATTCTAGGAACTAAGGATTATTTTTTGACGTGCATCAATATAGGCATGAACAGGAATTAGAATTTTGGGTAAGTTATTGAACATTAACTATTTTTCTACCTTTTTTTAACTAAATTGAAAGTATAAAAATAATGAAACATGTGAATAAAGGGGTTTATAATGAGAAACATGATGAATAAGAATGAGTTACCCTTTATTACCATGACCTATGTGTAGAATATTTAAGGGTAGTGATAGTACGTAAGTGTTGACTATGTAGTGGGGTTCAGGGAAATGATCTATTATGGATTTTTTTGGAATACCTCATGATAAATCTAATAATTTTGGGTTGTTTTTCATGAGATGTGTATTTGTATTTATAGAGATTTGAAACCATGATGATACTTATTGATAGGATGACATGAGGTTATGGATGGAGACACTCCATTAGTAGTGGGACTTGAGGCACTAATAATTTCGAAGTGAGGAAGCTTGAGATCAGATCCATGAGAATAGTGCTCCTTTATTGTAGTTTATGTAAAGGGACCCAGAGCAAGTTGTGAGGAGAACATATGATCTAAAGAGAGAGTTTCAGTTGCAGCATTATCTAACATTTACCAGAGATGGTGGACCTGAGGTGGAAGTGTTCTTGATTGATTCCATCAATACTATACATGACCATATAGATAATCATGTAGAGAAGAGAGGAATGTTATCTACTTATATGTTACGAGGATCATTAAAGCACTGGTGGAATGATCAGGATTAGACTGGACGGGCTGATGGTATGTTATTGAAGTAATTAATGGATAAGTTCCTAGAGCCCTTTCATCTAGAGATGCTGAGGTATGAGGGAGAAATTGAGTTTATATGGTTTAATCAGGGAAATATGTCCATGATGAGAAATTATATTTACATTTTAGACATTCATTTCTTTTCTCTAGCACTAGAAGTGAATTATAATGATATAACAAGACACTTCCATGACAAAATAAAATATGTGATTATGTCCCTGGTCAAAATATTTTATATAAATATTTTTGATGAGGTGGTGGATTAGGATCTCATAGTTGAGTGGAGCATGAGGGATAATTCCAATGAATGACTGGTGGTTTTTATTGGATGACATGGAGGTGCATCTTTTGAAAGTAGGAAGAGTTTCTATGAAAATGACATCCTGGGGTACTAGGAAGAGTGGCTAGTTGGATGGATTAGTTACTAAGGATATTTTGAAGTTCTTTTCCACCAATGGGGTATTTCAGGACAGTATTGTAGTCATTGTCCCAAACCAACAATATAGTACAAATCTTGTAGTTGGATGTGGAATTTACATATGTTCTAAAATAACCTATTATTGATGTGTAGTGTTGGAGGAGATAGACAAAATTAGAGTGCAGGCAGGGGATCCTCTACACCATATTAGTATGGCATCTAGAGTTCTACTGAACACCGAGGTAGAGGTATTGGATGAGGTGATTCTAGTAAAGACCACCCAAATCAGAATAGTGGAGAATCTCAGGGAGCCCATGAAGTATCACATGAAAGAAGGACATGATAATTTTACGCATTTCAGCCTACCCCTTGTGAAAATGTGAAACTGGACCATTGATAGAGAGAGGTACTATTATTGTAGAATCTATATAATGTAGTGCTTTATTTGATTCTAGTCCCTCTCATTCAATTATATCTGCAGAACCTATAAATGGTTTGAGTATGGTGGTGGAGTTCTTGAGAATGTTTGTGACAATATATGAACTGTTGACAATAAAGACATGATTCATCTATTAGTAAAATGTGGATCTATTGAGGTTGGGAAGTATCATTTTAATTAGGACCTAAATATTCATGACTTGTTAGATTTTGACGTAATTATCAGAATGGAGTATTAAGTAGCATACCGTTCCCCTGTATATTTTTACCAATTGATGGTAATTTTCATGTCTCCTAATGTTGAAAATTATGTCCATAACGTCGAATGGGATATTCAGGGGGATATGCATGGCTATGTTTTTTGAAACTAGGGGTTCCTACTACTCAATATACTATACTATTTATAGTTTATGGGGGATTTAAGCATGATATCTTTCACCAATAGTGGTAATTATTCCGGATGTGTTTCCTGAAGTGTTCTCAATGTTTTCACCTGAGTGTGATGTGAAATTTACAATTGATCTCATCCTGAGTGTCAAGTCGGTTTTTATTCCCCCATACAAAATGGAACCAATAGATCTTTAACAGCTTAAGGAATAGCTAGATGAGTTGTAGGATAAGTGATTTATCAATATGAGTATGTCACCTTGGGGTTCTCTGGTCTTTTCTAAAATGAAGGATGAAACGACTCTGTTCTTGTGTGTTGATTACTGATTTTTGAACCATATGACTATTATGAATTGGTATAATCTTCCATGTATTGAGGATCAATTTGACCAGTTCATAAGAGCTCTTGTTTTCTCCAATGTCAACATGAGATTTAGGTACCATCAGTTTAGAATTTGACCATCGGATATATCGTGGAATTATTTCAAAATAATGTGTGGCCTTTACGAGTACATCATATGGAAGTTTAGGTTAATTAATGTGCCAATAGTGTTTATGGAAATAATGAACAAAATACTATTCAATACCTAGATGAGTTTTTGGATGAAATCATGGAGTAATCTAAGACTCATGATGATCATTCAAAACATCTTGATGTCGTCCTGATTACACTGAGAGTGTATCAGCTATAAAACAAGCTATCTATGTGCCAATTTTGTTTTATAAATCTTTCATACTTCATAGTTAACATAATATCAATGCATGGCTTGTTAGTGGACCAAAAACAGATTTTGGTGGTGCATTCTTGGGATAATCCAATGATTTTTTTTAAATTTTTTGTTTTATGGGGATATATTGATATTATTTTAGGATTACTGATGGAATTCCAATTTGGAAGAACCAATTTCAGTACTAAACCATTACGGGATACCTTTTGAATGGTCAGAGGCATGTGATAATGATTTACAATATTGGAAGAATAATTTTAATTTGGAACTAATCTCAATCCATCATAAGCCAAGTGAAGAGTATACAGTGTATTGTGAATATCTCGGGATTAGATGTGGACACGTGTTGATGCATGAAGATCGATTTATAACATATTGGTCTTGGTAGATGAGGGAAAATGGATTGAATGTCCCTACACAAGACCTCGAGTTAGTTTTAGTGGCTTATAATTTGAAGGGTTTCCAGCATTGTCTCATGGGAAAAAAATATATTCTGCATACAGATCAAAAGGGCATAAAATACATCTTTTCAAAATTATAACTGAATTTACAATAGAGGATATGGTTTGATTATATAAAGTAATTTTATTTTTAGATAGAATGTATGCAAGGGAAGGTAATTGTTTTCCAATGCTCTAAATAGGTAAAATCAATCTCAATAAGTTTAATAGTCTAGTGCTACGTAGAAAACAGAAACAATTCTAGATGAGATGCTTGTTGTGGTTTAGGAGAGTCATGATAAGATGACTCTTGTGTATGTTTTAGTGGGTTATACTATTTTGAGATAGATTAGGGACATATAGTACTAGGATTAGGATTGTTTTTACTTTAGGGGGATTCTTGATGGTGTGGAGAGATCATCAAACTTGATGATAGATAATGATGGGATCATCTATGTAAAGAATTGGGTTGTTGTGCGTATGAGTATACAGGAGGATATGAACAATGAATTTCATGACTCAACGTTGGTGGTTCATCAATGTGTGACAAAAAATTTCCATGACATACAATGACATTTTTTTCTGACTGAGCATGAAATTTGAGATAGAAAGGTTTTTGACATGATGTGACACCTATAAATAGATGAATGATGATCATCAATGACCTGGTGGTTTACTACAGTTTTTACCCATTCTAGAATGAATTTGGGATGACATTACTATGAATTTTGTTGTGGGTCTCCAAATAATTCCATAGAAGAATGACACTATTTGGGTGATTTTGGACCATTTGAATAAATTTGTGCATTTCTCACCACTACATGAGACATTAATAGTTGATTAGTTTGGATATTTATATGTTCGAGATACAGTTTCATTACATGTGATGCCACAAAGTATAGTTTTTGACCACAAATCACCCTTTACTTCATGATTCTGGTATAGATTATAGAGGTCTCTTGATACATAGGTGTAATTGATTATGGATTTCCACCCACATCTATATGGGTTGTCAGTGAATACTATATCGGTGATTGAGGATATTTATAGGGTGGGTGTCCTAGACTTCGATGTCTCTTAGTTGAAGCACCTAGATTTAGTGGAGTTTTCCAATAACAATAGATAGATAGAAAATATTTAGATGAAACCATATGAGTATATTTATGGTATTCCATGAAGATCAAATCATTGCTATATGGAGGCAAGAAGGTCAAAGTTATTTGGAATGAGTATGATGAATGAGATGTTATAGCATGTTCATCTACATTGGATGTTTATGGATACAGCTCAGAGGAGACAGAATTCGTATGCAGATATATGTCGATGACCCCAAGAGTTTTCTTAAGGTGATCATGTATTCTAGCAGGTGTCCCCTAGATTAGGTCACCACATGAAAATGAGGTAGGGTAGGTTGGAGCCCATGTTTTGGGGACCATTTAATTGTGTGAAGAGAATAAGGCCAATGGAATACTAATTCAATATTCCAAATACATATGTAGTTATCCACAATGATTTATATGTGTCACAACCTTGGTAGTATCACCCAAAACCTTCTTGATTGATCTTGGATGATTACATTGAGCTTGAGATAGATGCACCCTATGAGGAGCATTTGATATGTGTGATGGATCATGGTGAGAAAGTGAGGTGTGGAAATTTTGTGCTAATTGTTAAAATATTATAGAAAAATGGATTGGTTTAGGAGGAGACATGGGAGAGATAATCTAATATGTGGCCTATGAGGCCCGATATTTTTGACACATAGTCATAGAGATTCATGGGAGTGGGGCATGAGGATGAGCTGTTATAAATTTGGGAGATTATAAGATACTGGTCTTTTATAGGGAGTTCACGAACTCATTTTTAGGTAAAATATTCATTATTTTATGGTATTTTGGTTTGGTATATTTAATGGGGTCTTTTGGGAGAAATTTGAGAAATTTGGATGGTTATGAGGGAGTTTCCAGTTGGTGCATGATTTTCACAAACCATAAACCCAAAAAATGGAAGTTATTTGAACCTAGGAAGAGGGGATTCACATGGATGGTGCACGATTTCTCAAACCATTCCACCTATAAGATGAAACTATGCACCCTCACCAGAAGAGTCACAATGTTAAGGCCCATGATTTGGAAAACCATGTGCACATTCCCATCAAACCATACACATGTTCTTAAATAATGAGAAAATTAATTTTAAAATTACGCAAACCCCAATATTGGCCCAAAATCAACCCGAACACATACGCAACCTATTCCACTAATTTTTTAGTAAACATGATGGATTCCAAGTCCACATAACCACTATGATTTGTGATTCAAAGCTCATTTTTAGATCTACATATCTCTAGTAATGTGGGGTTTTCATAATTGGTTTACCATATCTCTTCACTTTGTTTCCTAATCTGTTAGCGATGTTATTATATGTGTTGATGGATCTTGATCAAGGATTATTATATCTTGATTTTTTATCTCATTTCATGGATTTGACTCATATTCTCATTCTTTGTCTTGATTTAGGTTATTCTACTGAAATTGGGTATTTTTTTTTCTGATTAGTTGTCAATGAATTGATATAGGTGATATAATATTCAATTATGAAATTATCAATTTTAATTAATTTTATTTAATTTTATAATATCTATTTGATGAATATTAATTCAGTTTACTACTTGTAATTATTTAATTGGTTAAATTATTTAAATAATATATTAAGAAATTGAGATTGTTGAATCAGAATAATCAATTATTGAATTATGTATGGGGTTTTTAATTGATTGAGTTGATATAATTAATTATTTAACTAACTAGTGAGATATTGAAATTTTTGAATTTTATTAATTAACTGTTCAATTATTTAATTGAAAAATTGGCTAATTGTTGTTGAATTAATTAATAGAATGGATGTAATTAATAATTTGTTGAATTAATTAATTATATTTATGAGATTAAATAATTTTTGAAATAATTAATGGAACATGTGTGATTAATTAATTGTTGAATTAATTAATTAAATGTATGTGATTAATTAATTATTTAAATAATTAATACAAAAATTGTGATGAATTAATTGTGGAATTAATTAATTGAATAGATCTTACTAATTAATTTTTGATTTAATTAAATGATTAATTTGAATATGAAGTGATTAAATTAGAATAATTAATTTATGAATTAATTAATGGATTTTGTGGTACATTTTCTATTTTAATATATGTGACATTGTGGTATATATGAGATATTAATGTAGATAATGTATGGTAATAATTGAATTCATATATTAATTAAGATTTTAATTATTAACAATGGAATTCATATATGAATTGAGATGATGAATGGTAACAATGGAATTCAGAGGTGAATTGAGATGATGAATTATAAAAATGGAATTTAAATATGAATTTAGATGATGAATGGTAGAAATAAAATTTTGATATGAATTAAGTTGATGAATGGAATCACTGGTATTCAGATATATGATATATCATGTGTATAGTTCAGACATTGGCATGGGACTAAGAAGGTATTGTGGTTTTAGTTTCCTTACGAAACTAGTGGATATGTGGTTAAATAATGAGAAATTTAAAAAATATTAAATGGTTACTTTATTTTTTTTAATTTATTCATTTTCCAACTGAATACATTTTTATAGACTAGATATTATTTTAGTTTTCATTGGTAGTGTCTTACTGCATTGAACTCACACACTACCATGTCTAACTGAATGGTACCTGAATATATTTTATGGATTTACGATAGGATAAGGGAAATGGCCCTATGTTGGATGAATGAGTTGTGATATAGCATGGATAAGGGTACCAAACATGATTCCAGGACCATTTTTCAAGTATTCAACTTATTTATTGATTTTTCTTTTTTTCATATTGACACTTGACACATATTTTCACAACATATATTCTATTTAGTTTGGATATTGTATTTTTTTATTTTATTCATCATGTAATACTGGTATTGTTCTAGATATTTTTATATGAAATGGATATTATATTTTTTTTCTATGGTATTACTCTACAAAAGAAGGTATAGTATCATCATTATTGATATTAGACCCTCGCTGCTAGTCAGAATCCTTGGGAGTATGGGGAGGTCTGCCTGATTTCATGTGACTGGCCAGCTCAGGCCAATGATGTGTGGCACTATGGTTGGTATGGTATAGTAAAAGATAAATTTCATTTCCATATTTTAATAGATTATAATTTTCTTGATATTTAATCAATTGTATAAATTATTTATTATATAAAATTATAAAATAATATTGAAGGGTATATTATACTTATCTACTATTTTTAGGAGAATGATAATCTAAAATTCAATCCAAACCAAGGATAAAATAAAATTCAAAAACGGTAGAGACAATAAGATTTTTGATGAAAAATGTCCATATATGATTAAAAGAATAACATTTTAAATTCATATTTCCTTATTAATATTCCCATGTGCATTTACCAAATTTATTTAAATCGTTTCATAGGGTGAAAATTTTAATTTACTATAAAATTTTATGAATTGAAATGATGTGGATACCGAAAAACAAACAAGACATTATCTTAATATGAATAACCAAATAATATAAATATTTCCTAACTAATTGATGGCCCATCATCTATTGATGTAGATGAAAAGAATTTTACCACACCCTTTTTCTTATAGTCATACTACTTCCCATATAACGCGCATTTTTTCAGGCATAAAACAACAAAATGACCCATATAATTACATATAAAACAATTTATTTTATATTTTATAAAATATGCCTTTGAACTACCAAGATATATTTCAATGAAATTTTGAGACATATGCCTAAACATACCATATTTAATGAACTTACTATATTTGATAAGACATTCACCATGGTTGTTTTTACCACACCAATCATAATCTAAAAACATCATTTTCGTACCATCATATTTCTTCAATGGATATATTCTCAATTACTATAACTTAAGAATATTTTTATTATTATAGTTATGGAATAAATGGTAACCATAAAATACAATATCTACCTTCTAATTATAGAGAAAATGTATTAGATAATGTTGAAATTATTGAGAGGCCAATGGTATTCATTTTATTAAATTTAATCCAAAAAAGTGATTTTTTTTAATAAAAAAATTCTATATAGAATTCTATTCAGACCAATCACATCAAATGATTATTTCTTCATAAAAGACAAATTAATCTTCCTCCTTCTTAAATTTAAATATCTTCTTTTAAATCATAAGTTGAATAAATTTAAGAAAATATTTTTTAAGGAAATGATTCTAAAATATAAGTCATTCCATTGATTAAATGTGTTCAAACTCTCTTGTTTTATTTTCCATTATCCATCAATGAGTGATTTCACCAAAAAATGATATATAACAGAAGTTAGATTTTGGCTATCCAAAAAACCCATCACTTCATAACTATTTTCTAGATCATATATCCATCACTAACATACTACTTGTTTAGAGGATCCATTGAATGTTATAGGGTGATGTCTCAGAGAATGATACAAATATCAACATGGTTCACTATGTTATGTAAGTTTTACCTCTAGAATGGATGAAACCACCATTTATATACTATATCAATAAATACATAAATATGACTAACTAATCAATTCCAATTCCAACCATTCATGGTGGTTAATTTGGAAGAATGTTTTTTCTCTGTTCCTTCCAACCTCATATTTTTTTTCCTCTAAGGAAATAAATTCTTAACAGACATATTTTAGATAAATAAATATAGTAATATTCAATAAATATAAAATTATAACCCTAAATTAGATTTTCTTAAGAGTATTTACAAATAATATATTAACCAAAAAAATTATCAAAACATTCTCTTTAATACCAACAATATATACCAATCCTTAATCGATATAAAAATTGTATATTTTGATAATAATTTATTACCTTTCATTCATGGATATATTTTAGGTTTATATTTTTAGAAAATTAGGTCATTAACCTTATATAAATAAATATTACATCACAAATCGAACACTTTAACTATGTATCCATTTTTTCACACAATAAAAACGTTTTACGATATAACATGTTTTCTTTTTATGAGATATTTTTATGATTTTCATATTTAACTCATCATTGTCCCCACACATCCTTAAAACCATATGGTTTTTTAGAGAATATGGGATTAGCACAACAATCATTATATAATATATATTAAAATAAAAATTAAACTAGTTAGTCTATAAATAAAACTAAGGAGTTACATTATTTAAACTAATTTTCTCTCTCAAACTGAATATTTTCATTTCCAATAAATATTTTTTTTCCGCCCATATTAATAAAACATTGAATATGAAATATTAATGGGAAAACTAATAATTATAATGTTATACCAGAACCATAAAAATCACAATAATTTATTAACTCTACTACTTTACATGGTCTCATATTCATATCGTTATCAATAAATATAAAAATAAATATTTTTTTATGACTATATGTTTAACATTATACTCTATTAAAACAATGTCTCAAAATTAATAAACTAATAACTACAACTTCCAATTCACTTTTTTTTCGACCATCACGATCGTTAACTCTACTGAAGCTTTCTAAATTCATGTGTGATTTTGACCTCTCTAATCTCATCTCTTTTGTTGTTCACTCAAATACATATTCAAACTCCATAAAAGTATTAAATGTAGTATTCAAAAAATATATAAATTACTATTCTCCCTCCAATTTTACTTTTACTTAGTTATATATAAACCATCTCTACAATATATATATATTGTTATTAATTTAAATACTATTAAATGTTTTAAAAAATATACCACAATCATAACCCATTTTTAAGGTCATAAATTTCATTATTTTTATTATCCTATTCATACATCCGCTATACACATATTATCATTATTTCTTATAATAAACACAACCACAATCCATTTGGAAAATAAGTGACTCCATTTTAATTTGTTTTCAATAACATAAACTTCTTCTCAAAAAAAAAGTTCGTAGGTGTTCATAATTTTCACTATTATACTAATTATAAATAGAAAATACATTGGAATAGTGTAATGGATAGATGTTTTCATCATTTTATCATATTTTATTTGAACAATATCTTTATATCTTAGACATTCTATTACTTCTCCTCAATTCATAAGAGATACAACTTTATGAAAATATAATTAATTTTCAATAGAGAGGGACCGAAACACCTTTTAAATAGCGTTGACACATTAATTTATTTACACTAAGTATTCTTGATTAATTTTTTGTGGATAATACAATAGTGACAAATATGAAAACAAAATTTTTCATAGACTATCTTAAATTTCATACCATCCCTAGAGCCTCATTCCATGTACTGATTATAATGATTTTAGAATAAGTTTAGTATTGCCACTAAAATCAAATAATCATTTAAAAATTCATCAATTATAAGAATTTGTATCTACTTTTCAATCCATTTATTTGTTTGTTAATAAATTCCCTTAAAAAATAATATTTATCATAATCCAAAACAGATTAACAAAATGATTACCGTAACATAATAATTGTTATACTATTGTAAAAAATCTATTTTATATCATTAAATAATAATACAGTAAATTTTTTTATATTATTATCTATCACTCAAAGGGTATATTGTATTGTATACTTAATCAAGGATGGTTATCTGAAAAAATGAAATCTATGAATAATGTTTAAATACAAAGTTCAATGTTGTGAGGAATAAAAAATATACTTGCTAAAATAATCCTTCATAGATATATCTCATTGATATAAGAACATCACACAATTTATATATTTCTCTTATTTAATATATAACAATTTATTTTATATTTAATGTTTTAAAAGAGAAAAGTGTTTATGAATAATGTAAATTTCCATCCGATATATAAAGATATCAAAAGTTTTTAAACATGGATCTTGACCCATTACCTTTTCATTATATCTCAAAAATGGGGAGAACTATTCATGATAACTTCACACATGATTTTGTAAATCAAAAAATATATGGGTAACGTGGTATTCATTCTATATTTGACTTACTTTCTAGATGGAATATGTGTATTTACTGTATTAGGAAAAAAAATTCATTCTATAGTTATTACCCAAATATCATATCCAATTACTATTATACTAATGATATTATTATAAATTATTTATGTTCATGATCATCCTCTTTATTTTATTTTGAATCCTATTTTCTAAAATAATTATTGGAACATGAATTCACTGATGCTTTTTCAATTATTATGATGGAATATTTTTCACATGGTAAAACAATCATACATTTTAAACTCTATGAATAGAAATTTTCCCCTTCTATATATATTTTTAGTTTCCTTTATGTTTCCCCTACATGGAAACATTAAAATTTGTTCTTCAAGGATTTATACCACAAAACAAAATTTATAATTATTATAATAAATCTATGCCTTGTTAAATTCTACATTACATAATTTATACATGATTTTCATGTAGATGTTGAAATATTACATTTTTTCCTTTCTTATTACTAATAAATATTCTCTTACATGTGGTATTATAATCATTATCATCATTTTTTGGGTGTATATTGATTGAGATTCTTGTTTTCCATCTCCCCCAAGTAAACCTATTTTATTTTCTTATTTTATTTCATTATTTGTTGGTGAATTTTTTCACACTAATAGTATGTATTTTCTTGTTTTATCCATACTAAATCTCCTCAAAACTATGGCTAATTTTTTCTCTACTCAGAAAATCTTTCAGTGAAAAAATTCTATTTTTTTGGTTTGATTAATTTTATTCAATCATATTTTAATTTTACCAGAATAATTCTTCTACTGTTTAGATCAAATATACCATAGTATAGGTCAAATATAATTCGCATATTCATAATTTTTCTTCCAATATTCAATTCCCTAATTTCATAGCATATTATATATCCAAAAGTGGTCAAAAAATATCATTCACTTTATATTAGTTATAATCTTTCTAGTTATTGGGAAAAAATTTCTTCTTTTGAGATAACATTCTCAATACAATATTTTTACTCTTTCCCACATCCACCCATGATGATGTACCAATTTTCATAGCACTATTCCCCACCCATATTTTTTATAATTTAATTGTAAACATATAAATTATTACTACTCCACATTTAATTAAATATAAATATCAAGATCATTGGACACAAATTTCATAGGTCTTATAGATGATGTTTATCTAAAAAATATTTATATTTAATTTCCATTAAATAAAATATGTTTTTAATGGAATAATATTTTCAAAAACCCATATGAATCCTATTTTTTATTTTTACTTGTATGAATAATTGACATGGTTATTTTTTTAGTTCACAACTTCACCTCTAACTCAAGCCATTTGTGGTTTAAAAAATCTTCTAGACTTCATCTTATATCACCATATCATCACTTTATCTTTCAACCATTCCAATTATAACATCATTAATCTAATATATCACATATTTAGAATTTTTAAGATTATTTATTTTCATCACATTAATTGAAAATGGATAATACATGAAATTTAATGGTGTATTATATAGTTTTCTTATTTCCCAAATCACTTCATAAAATCATTCTATGTAACATCCTAGGTAAATAAAGAATATTATATTTTCATATTTATTAATATTTATGAATTAAACTTGAATTTATTTTAAAGGTGATTCAATGTTCGATGGCTTACCTTACACGAAACAATGTCTTTCTCCAAAATCTCATGTTACACAGAACGCTCAATCATTCTAAATAATATAATATAATATTTTTATTCTGAATGGCAGTTAACACCTAGTGGTTATATTGGTGTCAATGTACAGAACTAACTATATTATGATTATATATGTTTTTAAATGTTTTTACATTTATGCAGTTATGTTTAGAGTCTTAAAATGAGATTGAATCCATTTTTAAGCACAAATATGCTAATATTTTATAAAGTAGTTTTACCACGTTTGATGGAAAAGCCCATTTAAATCTATCTTTTGTCACATTTAAAACTTCCATTTGACATAGAAACCTCTTATTTTTAATAAGGACATCAAACAATTTCTTTAGTTAATTTTTTTTTATTTTTCAGATAAAATTCATTTTTTAATGAATAGTTAAACATACTGCTTTTACGTCAGAATTGTCCTTTTGTATAGTTTATTTATATTATTAGATTGTCCATTTAAATGGGTTTATATTTTAATCGGATTATATTTTTACATTTTAATCCAATTTTGTTCATTTTACATATTTTCAATCTAAAATTATACATAAACACAAGTTAATATTTTGGTTGTTTTTACTTCTTAATAACACGCTTTTTGGTTTTGAGAATAGAAATTAATTTTACATTAATTTACACAACATATGTATTTTTTATTTGGAAAAATGGTTTAAAATTTTTGAATAAGGAGGTACAAATTGTGTACATAGGTATATTTTATTTTTATAAATTAGGAATAATAACCTTAGAAATTATTTTATTTAACCTGGTTAAAGCGTAAATATGGTAAATAAGGGTAAAAAATAATATTATAAAAATATTAAATTACCTGAACACATGTCCTAATCCTACTAGATGATAAATTTATGACCATGGGCATCCTTGTGTCTATTTTGGGACCCCATGGAGCAACTTCTAAGTGAAATGACATTTTTTAAAAATTAATTTAATGTTAAGTAAAATGTAACATAAACATTTATCTTTTAGTAAAAAAATATTATATAGGGTTATATATGTGATAGTTTTTATTATAATTAGTCAGTAGAAAGCTAAAAATATTTCTTACATTTTTTTATTTTATTTATAATTATTATAAATCCAATAAATAAATTTATTTATGACACAATAGTGATTTGTTGCTTACCTTATTAATGAAATATTTAAATAAATGTGATTATGAATATTAATATAAATTTATTTTGAAACTTTTTGTGTCATAAAAGAATTTTATGGATGATTATTACTTGTTATCCTTGAACTATTTTTATTTTTTTGAAAAATTAAAGTTGTTATGGGTTTTTTAGAAGTCGTGATATGAATAGTATATAAATTGACATAAATGTGTTTTAAAAAAAATACTATATTATTAAATGATATAATTGTCCAAAAAATACAATATATCATTCAGATAACATATATAATGTTTAAATTTCATTAATTAATCACTTTAGGATCTATTGAAATTTTATTTTTATTATATTAAGAATATAGTATGAATATACAAGAAGACATGGAAAAATTTAAATAAGTTTAATATGGGTTAGAGCTAAATAATAAAGTTATTTTTATGAGATAAACATTTCTATAACCCATTGTATGAGATTATATAGACCCAAAATCATCTGATAATTTAAATATATCACTTTTGTGTTATTATAATTCTAAAATAAATTACTAATGAAATAATACATTCAAACTTTCCGAAAGTGCCCCCCTCTCTCTTATAAAAGGACATCACCTCTAACCCATTACTCACACCTCTCAAGCCCCATTTCGCATCCAACCTCTACTCCAATATGCTTCCAAAATTCCTTCCTTTGTCATAGGATCTTTCTCATAGTCATAATAGAATTCAAGAGATCTCTTTTTATCAAATAAAAATAAGTTACCCAATTTGAGGTAACATATCCTCTCATGTTCCTTTCCATTATTTTTCCTTATCTACTACCAAGGATCATATTATTCGTTGTTTATATAACAAAACTAGTATAAAAAATATATGAGGTTTTTTATTAGAATTATTATAAATATACTTACACAAACCTCCGTCAAATTGGTATATAACATATTGTTTCTCTGGATGGTGAACTACATCCTCATGAAAAGATGATTGTTCAATATTCTCAACAACCGCTTATGGAAACCATTATGATGGAAGTATAATTATATATGATATTTAAGAAATTTTATTTAACTCTATTCTTCCATAATTCTCATTTAAAACATACATTTTTTCTTTTCATGTTGTATAAATACTATAATTTCATTTGAGGAATTGGGAACTACCTCCCCCTCAAAGTGATATGAATTGTTCATTCCATACATGGAACATATCAAGGATAATGTTAATGAAATTATGTAACATATATAAAATATGATATTATACTATAATTATAATATACTTATGTATCATTATTTTTTTCATTCCATTAAATATGAAATAGAAATGAATGTAGCGTTCATGCATATGTATGGCATACCGTCTACATGAATGGTGTGTTTCATTAGTTATATCCAAATGATATGGACTATTATAAATACATATAAACTAGTTATATATTATATATATGATATTTAAATCATAATGTTCATTCTACAGATAATATAATTTTTTCCTCATAGATAACTTGTAATTATAACACGTTCATTTTTCACTCAAGTACTGAACATTGACAAAACAACCAATATAGACATGAATAATTATATAACTGTTATAGAAAGGTGATAAGTTATATGATAGAAATAATAAAAATTGAAAATATTATGACAAAAGTATAATTTAACTTATGTTTATTATTTATGATATTAAAGAATGAACGAGTCATGTTGGACACGAGGTAAGGTACATTGACCCAATCTCCTTTCATTGAGGCATGTTTTAATAATACACACCTAAATCATTTAAAATATTTTCTAATATACACCTTTTGTCTTATACATTCATTCAAACGGAATATTTTAACTAAGAATCATTCTACTAAATGAAAAAATTAAATTTTTTAATGTTTCTGGCGACAGTGACCTCTGAACCTCTGAAATCATTATTTGGATTTCCCAATAAATATTAATGTTGTTAAAAGGAAATGAAATCCTTTATTATCTTTTTGGTTATTTTCATATTGAAGATGGTTTTTTAAATGGAAATATTATTTCAACATCTTGAAATTATTTCTTTTTATTTCAAATGATTTTTTTGGTTGAAATGTTGATAATTGTAGTCTTTTATACACGATGATTGTATAAAGGTACTTGGACATTTGATAGGTGGTTACAAGAATAACAATATTATGGGTGGTTTTGTGACAAACCAAGGATGGGTGGTTACGTTATAACCTCCAATGCATTGGTTATGAAAGTCAGTCATACGGTTATTCCATTTAGTGGTATGAGTGGAAGTCGATAGTATGGTTTTTCCATTTAAGTATATTTATGTCCCAAGTTACCTTTATATTCTATACGTCATTTTATTTGGGATTTATGGTAATCTTTTGGTTAAAAAATGGGTAAGCAGGGAGATTTTATTCAGTGAAATGTTTTTCTACTTATTTATGGTGAGATGTATTAATTTATGATTGGCTATTTATGGTTTACATTTTTTTAAAAAAACTAACAATTTTCCATCTATATGTATCCCTTACTAGTCATTTTATGACCATACCAAGTATTGAATTTTTTAAAAAATTCATAATGATTAATTGGGTCAAGGATGGGATCTTGGAAAAGTCATGCTGCCTAAATCATGGAACTAGAAATGTTTATTTTTTTAAGAGATTTGTTTTATGAGAAAAATGGATAGTGAGTAGAAGTGTCTACTTGTAATAATCAAGTTATTATGTATAAGTTATGACCTCATTCTCTAATAATATAAACTGGAATAGATCCTTAATATAAATTATTAATTTAATTCAAGATTGTGTAATGTTTAAGGATGGGGCCTTACAGTTGGTATCAGTGGTCAGTTTAGATTAATTTAGGAGTTATAATTTTATTAACAGAATACCCATAAATGATTCTTACATTATGGTGAAATTGGAATGATATAGATTTGTAATATTACCATGTTTATTCATTTAATAAATGTTTATTTATAATTTTTTCCCATCGAGGAAATAGGGCAGTAGTTTTTGGAAGGAATACAGAGTTGAATATCCTTACAAATCAGCATATCGTGATGGTTGGAATCGAAACTGAATAGTTTGTTACAGTATTGGTGCAATTGACTCTGGATATAAATAGTTGTTGTATAAATGCATGATATCAACCTGATCAACCCCAGAGGAACATGTATATAGTGGGTCCTTTCATGAGGCACCATCCCCCATTATTTAGAGGATCATCTGACCATGTTCAATATGAAGGGTGAATCAAAACACTATAACATATTTTCTATGTCATGGGCTGTACAGAAAATAAAAATTTTAGTTATGCTATATATCGTTTTGAAGGAGAACCAGATCAGTGGTGGTCGATGGTTAAAAATATCAGGGATAGTGAGGAGATAGATTCTCTTGGATGGTATGAAATCATTGGTATTTTTCTCGAAAAATATCTTCCTAAGGCCGTTCAGCATAAGATGGAAAAAACTTCTTATAATTGAGGCAGGAGGATGACTTAGTGGCTACTTACGAATCAAAGTCCACTCGACTGGAAAGGTATGTTCCAATTTTCATCTGATATATTAATAGTAATATAAATTGATTTTACTCATGACTGAATCTGTGTTATCAAAGAGAATTAGCCTCTCATGAAATCAAAATCTATGAGTTATTTGTCAGATGTTATGAGAAGGAAGAAATTTAGTTTTATGATGATCAGGTTTTCCCAGAGTGTAAATAAAAGAAGATTTTCAATTGGCAGGAAAATGGAAATAATTCAACAAAGATTCCTATAGGTAATAATATTAAATTTACATCTTGTTAGATGGGTGTTAAAAAGCATCCTAGAGAATGTTTATAAAAGACTACGAACTACCTAAGATGTGGTAAAACTTGTTATACTTCTCATAAAAGTAATGAAGATGATCAAGAAGGAAATGAAAAGAATGTGGTAATATGTTTTAGTTTCAATGATTTTTGGCACAATTCCAATGTGTGTCCAAAGTTAATTACCTAGGGTGGATACCAGAAATATCAAAAGTAGAAGGGTTGGGAGAAATATTTTACTACTACTATGACTGATGTGGGAAAATCCACTTCAGTGGAATCAGGTACATTGTTTTTTAATATTATGAAAATGTGTTTTTTGATTCAGGATCTACACATTCTTTCATTTCTGAGAAATGTTTTAGTAAATTGGGAATTCCATCTTAGGATATGAATCCTACATTTGTCATAAAAACACTTGGGGGAAATATGAGGTAAAAAGAAATTATATGAATCTTCATATCCTTATTTGTGGAAAGAATTTACCAGGAAACCTTGTTGTTTTTCCTATTGTAGAGTTTGATAGTATTTTGTAAATTAATTGGAATTCTATTTACAAATATAAGAATTAATATAGAGATAAAAAGGTTTGTTTTCATAAAATCATTCAATATGTGTAAAATAAGTAAGCCTTATCTCTGATTACATATTAACATGCTATGAAACTAGTGAAATATTGAAATGAATGTTACCTTGCTCATATTGTTTAAAAAAATTGAATAGTTCAGATTAGTTATGTGCCAGTATTAAATGAGTATGTTGATGTTTTTCTTGATGAGTTACCTAATATTATTTCTGATCAGGAAGTTGAATTTACTATTGAATTATTTCATGATGCTAAGAAATATTGAAAACCCTCTTATCAAATGGGTAAAATTTAACTTTTAGAGTTTAAGAATCAATATAAGGAGTTGTTAGATAAAGGATTAATTCGACCTAGAACATCAAAAGGGGTGATCCAGTCTTGTTTGTTAATATGAAAGATGTTTCAATGAGTCATTTTATTGATTATAGATCCTAAAATAACATAACTTGTAAGAAAAAGAATCATTTCCCTCATATCTATAATTTCTTTGATCATTCCAAGGAGCGTAGTATTTTTTGAAGATTGACTTGAGGATTGGGTACCATGTGTTGAATGTAAATGATGAAAACATTAGAAAGACTGTGTTTTGTACTAGATATGGCCATTATGAATTTTTATTTATGCATTTTTGGTTAACCAATGAACCTATTGTATTCATGTATCTTCTGACTATAATTTTCCATGAGTCCTTGGATAAGTTTGTAGTTGTGTTTAATGATGACATTTTAGTGTATTCCAAATGTAAAGAGGAACCTGGAAATCATTTAAGGGTTGTCTTGCAATGATTTAAAGAAAAAAAATTGTATGGTATATTAATCAATTGTGAGTTTTAGTTGCAGAAAATATCATTCCTTGATCACACTGTTTCAAAAAAAATGTATAACTATTGATCCTCATAAAATAATAGTTTTTTAAGAATATACAAGAACGAATAATATAACCGAGATTCATAGTTTTCATGGTTTAGAAGGCTATTAAAGAGGGTTTGTTGAAAATTTTGAATGGTTAACTATCCCACTAACTATGTTAACTCGAAAAGGTTTTATGTTTATCTGGATAAAATAATTTGATGATTGTTTTCAGGAATTGAAAAGAAGATTAATGAATGCTATTGTCTTGAAATTAGTTTCCAGAAATAGTGATTTTGTTATCTACAATGATAGTTCATTGAAAGGACTCGGTTGTTTCATAATGCATAGTGATCAGGTAAATATTTATGCTTCATGTCAGTTTGAACGACGTTATTTAAATTAACATAAACATGATTTGGAATTAGTTGTTGTTTTTTTATGAAAATTTTTTGAGCCATCATTTGTATGGTGTAAATGGTCAAATATATACTGATCACAATAATTTAGAATATATATTGTCTTAGAAATAATTAAACATGAGATAGTGTAGATGGTTATAATTAATCATGAATTATGATTGAATGATCCATTACAATCAAAGAAATTCAAATAAATTGGATGATGATTTGAGCCTAAAGAGTAATTCTAAATTATCCACGTTACATTTGGAACAATATCCTTTGATTAAAGATTTGACGAAATATGGAATAAAAGTTTTTGGGGCATAAAATTACTAAGTTTTGTTTCTAGTTTCAGTGAAATAATATTTATTTGGAAGTATTAAGAGACCATAGAAGGAAGATAATGAGTTGTAGAAAAAGGTATAGTTATTTTAGAAGGTTATGTTACCTGAATTTAATATTGATAAAGAATGTGTTTTAATGTATTTAAAGAGTTTATTTGTTCCTTGTGATTTACAGTTAAATAATGAGTTGTTATGTAAAGATTCTTCTTCTTCGTTTTCCGTTTATCTTAGTAGTATAATGATTTATAGAGATCTTTGAGAGTATTTATGGTGGGATGGAATGGATAGAGATATTGGTGACTTTACGGGAATGTGTTTCACTTGTCAATAGATTAAAGAAGAGTGGATGTTACCGAAATGGTTAGTTAAGCCTTTTCCAATTCCAGAGTGGAAATGGAAAAATGTTTCCATGGATTTCATAGTGGGATGACAAAATAATTCCCGAGATAATAATGCAATATGGGAAATTGATGATCAATTGACTAAATCTTCTCATTTGCTTACTATTTGAGATACATTGTCTATATATAAACATTCACGATTGTTTATTAAAGAGATAATCTAGTCACATGGATTTCCCCAATCCATTGTATTTGATCATGACCCCAGGTTCACTTATAACTTTTTTATGGGACTCCAAAAGTCGTTGGGTTGTAAATTAAATTTTAGTATAGATTTTCATCCATAATCTGATTGGAATTCATAACAAAAAATCCAGACATTGGAAGATATGATACATGCATCTTCAATGAATTACCAATGACGTTGGGACCATCATCATTCTTTGGATGAGTTTTCTTATAAAAACAGTTTTCATTCAACTATTCAGATGGATCCATTTGAGTCATTATATGGGTACCAGTGTCAAACTCCAGCTTTTTTAGATGATTTAGGTGAATGAAATTTTATGGGACCATAATTGGTAGAAGAGATTACAGAAAAAGAGTAGTTAATTCAGAATCACATGAGAACTTCTTTGAGCATGAAGAAAAGTTATATGAATAACCGAATGAATGGTCATTCTTTTGAAGAATGTGGTCATCTCTTTCTCAAAGTGTATCTATGGAAAAGTCTTATGTGTTTTGATAGGAAGTGAAAGCTAAGTCTGAGGTTCATTAGAACCTATGAAATCTTGGAGAAAGTTGGATCGGTTTCCTACACAGTGATTTACGTCCAGGTTTATCCAAGGTACACAATGTTATTAATGATTCAATGTGGAGAAAGTATATTCCAGATCCAGCTCATGTTTTGTGTCCATAGTTAGTTCTGTTGGAAGAGAATCATTCTTAAGAGAAACAACCAGTCAAGATTCTTGACCATAGAGAGTAATTGTAGCCGAATAAGGCAATTCATCATGTAAAGGTTTTTCTGGAAAAACCATATGGTTGAATAGGAAACATCGAAATCTGAAAAATGCTATGAGGGATAAATACCCACACTTATTTTATAAGTGAATAAAACTACGAGGACCCAATTTTCAAAAGGGGGGTAGGATTTAACATACCATTTAAATAAAGAATATGATATTTTCATATTTATTAATATTTTTAAATTAAATATTAATTTAACTATAAATGGGATTCTATTTTCGATGGAATACCAGACACACAACAATGGGTTTCTCAGGAATTTCATGTTGCACATAAGGCTAAGACATACTAAAAAATGAAAATATTATATTATTATTCTAAATGGTTGTTAACACCTAGACATTATATTGATGGGAATGAAAATAATTAAATATATTATTATTATAAATTTTTATTCAATGTTTTTACATATATCCAATAAAATTTAGAGGCTTAAAATAATAATAAATCTAATTTTAGCACAAAGACTCTAATATTTTTAAAAAGTAGTTTTACAGCCTTTGATGGAGATCCACCTTTATATCTAGTTATTTTTCACTTTTATATGTTTCATTTGGAAAATTAAATTTTTTATTTAGAATAGGGATGTCAATATTTACCTTCTGTAATTTATTTGTATTTTTCTGATAAAGTTCATCATTTAATGAAAAGTGAAAAATTTTTCTTTTTAAGTCAAAATTGTCTTTTCATATAGTTCATTTATATGATTAGACTGTCTTTTTAATTGGTTTTAAAGTGTAATTGGATTATATTTTTACCTTGTAATCCAATTTTGGTCATTAGTATGAATTTCACTCTGAAATATGACATAAAACATATCAATCTTTAGGTATTTTTTTCTTCTTAAAAACACATTTTTTCAGTTTTGACAATGAGAATTAATATTAAATTAATTAATGAAACTTCTATGTTTTTTATTTGGAAAAATAGATACAATAATTGGAATCACGAGTCCAAAATTATATAAATATGTTACTTTTATTTTTAGAAAATATGAATATTAACTTCTGTAAATATTTTATTTGCAATGTTAAAGGGTAAATGTGGTAAATAAGGGTAAACACTGTTATAATAATAATATTAAATTACCTAAAAATGTATTATAACCCCATTAAATGATACATGTACAACCATGGATATCTTTGGGTCTATTTTAGGACCCCATAGAGCCACTTGTAAGTGAAAATGACATTTTATAAAAATTAATTTAAAGTTACAGATAATGTAACACAAACATATATCTTTTAGTGAAACATTTTTTATATGTGGTTATATGATTGAAAATTTAAAATATAAATAATCATTACAAATAAAAAAATTCAAACATCATCTTATTTTGTTTATAATTTCTATACATCCAACATATAAATTTATTTATGACACATTAGTGATGTTATGATTACCTTATTAATGATAGATTAAAATAAATGATATTTTAAATATTAAAATAAGTTAATTTTTAATCTTTTTATGTCATCAACGAATTATATGCATGCTTATTACATTTTAGCCTTTAATTAATGATAAGTATTTGAAATAATCAAGTTGTTATGGATTTTTTTAAAAGTCGTGATATGAATTGTATATAAATCGACAAATTTGAGTTTTTAAAACAATAATATATTATTAAATGATATAATAGTCCTAAAAAACTAATATTTTACAAATTTAATTATATATGGTTTAAAATATCATTAATGATCCACTTGGTGTTCCGTTGTCCTTTTATAGTAATTATATTAACCATATAGTATGACTATACAAGAATTAATGGTAAAAGATAAATAAGTTTACTAAGGGTTAATGATATAAGATAAGGTTACCTTTATGACATAAACTTGTCTAAAACCCATTGGATAGGAGGATTTCTACCCATACTCATCTGGTCCTATAAAAATATCACTTCGGTTTTATTATAATTATATAATCAATTAATAATAAAATAACACTTTCAAACTTTCTTAAAGTTCCCTCCTCCCTCTTATAATAGAACACCAACTATAACCCATTAATCACGCCTCTCAAGACCCTTAGATGGTCCAAAATGTACTCCAATAATATCCCAAAATTCATCCCTTCTTCACAGAAACCTTGTTTTAGGCATAAGGAAATTCAAGAGATCCCTTTGGCTCAAGTCCAAATAAGTAACCCGATTTTAGGTAACAGCTCCTCTCAAGTTCCTTTACATTATTTTTCTTTATATACTCAATATTCTCTTATAATTATTTTTTCATATAAAAAAATAAGTATAAAAAATATACTAGGTGGTTTTATGATAATTATTATAACTATAATTATACAAAACTCTGTATAATGGGTATATAACATATTGTTTCTCAGGACGACGAACTACTTCCTCACGAAACAATGATTGTTCAATAATCTACTACAACATGTTATGGTGGAAATTATGATGACACTATAATTATACTTGATATTTATGACATTTATTTTATTTCTATTCTTCTATATTAATCATTTATAATATTAATTTATGCTTTTCGTGTTGTATAAATACAATAATTTCATTTGATGAAGTGAGAACTACCGCCCCTCAAAGTGATATGACTCATTCATGACATACATGGAATGTATAAAGGATGGTGTTAATGAACATATGTAACATATATAAAATATGATATTTTACTGGAATAATAATATACCATTGTATCATTTTGTTTTAATTCCTTTAAATATTAAATAGAAATAAAATTAGTGTTAATGCGAACGTACGACTTACTGTCTCTATTAATAGTGTGTTTCATTTCTTATATACAAATGATATACACAATTATAAATACATATAAAATGGATATTTATGATATATATTATATGTAAATCATGAATATCTTTCCAGAGATAATGGACTTTTGACCTCATACACAACTTGTAATTATAATAAGTTCATTTTGGACCCAAGTACCAAACATCGACAAAAGGGCCGATATAAACTTGAATATTTATATTTTTGTTATTTCAAGGTGATAAGTTATATAAATGTAATATTAAAAATTTTAATGGTTCTTAATAAATTATAAATTAAATTAAATTTATTGTTCATTAAATTAATGAATGAACCAGTCAAGTCAGACACGAGGTAAGATACTTTATCTCAAAATCCTTTCATTAAAGAATGATTTGATAATACACACCTCCTACTTTTACACGATGTATAAAAATCATTTTGAAATTTCTTTTCTTTTATATGGAATATTTTATTTACTAAAAAATTTACTAAAGGACAAAAGGAATGCTTTTTATGTTTGCAGTGACAATGACCACTCCTATGCTGTAATTTTTATTTGGATTCCCCTATACGACTTAATTATTTTAAAGGAATAGAAATAATTTATTTCCTTTTTGGGTATTTTAGTATTTAAGATGGTTTTTGAAATGGATTTATTATTTCAATATCTTGAAATTATTTCTTGTGAATTCAAATGATATTTTATTATTGAAATTTTTATATTTGCAATCATTTATGTGTGATAATTATATAATGGTACTTGGACATTTGAAGATTGGTCACGTGATAAACCAAATGAAGGGTGGTTTCATTATAATCCAAGGACTGGTGGTTATGTTATAACCTCTAATGCAATGGGTATGGATTTCGGTCATATGGCTATTCAATTTAGTTATAGGTGTGGAAGTCGGTCATGTGGTTATTATATATAAGCATAATAATGTCCCAAGATACCATTATATGTTATACATTGTTTTCTAGGGGATTTATTGTAATATTTTGGTTACAAATTGTGTAATCAAAGTTCTTATATTCAGTGATGTGTTTTTCAACTTGTTCAAGGGGATTAGTTTTACTTTATGATTTAGTATATATGGTTTATTTGTTGTTTTAAAAAACTAACAATTTTCAGTATCCATATATCCTTTACTGAGATTTTTATGTTCATCCAATGTTTTGAAATGTTTTTCATAGGACATAAAGATGAATGGTGTCATGGATGGGATCATAGAAAAGTCATGATGTCTAAAACCTGGAACTATAAATGTTTCTATTTTTTTTACAGTTTTTCTTTTAAGAGAAAAATGCATATTGATTACAATTTATTACATGTAATATTAATGTTGTTATATATAAGTTGTGTCCTGGTTATCTAAATCTATAATCTGGAAAATATCCTCAATGTTAATCGTTATATTAATTCTATATTATCTAATGTTTTAGGTTGGGGACATAAATTCTAAAATTTTAATTTCTAGGGAAAAAAATTGAATACTACTTTAACCATATAAAATATTTCATTGTTATATTGAATAGAGTTATACTTAAACTCATTGAATTTATTTGGATTATTAAATCTTTGTAGCTTAAAAGAAAATTCAACTTACATCATATTAGAGTCAAACTCCCACTATGTTTCCTTCCCTTTAGCTTCTTTATATATGAAAATATTTATGTGAATGCATTAACTATGACCATATTAATATGGTCATTAACATTAGAATAAAAATAACTAATAAATTCATTATTATAATTCAATTCACAACTTCATAATATTTTCACAAAAGAAATTTTATCATCATTTTTAAAAGAATAAAACATAAATATATTTACCTTAGACTAATCACTAGTTTTACAATTCTTTTGATGTTTTCCATGATTTCTTGGACTATATTTTAATTTATTTTTACAATGTTTTATAAGTAATATTCATTTCATATTTGACTATGGTGGAATCAGAATTTTATTTTAGAGGAACATCTAAAATCACTTCAAATATATTATATATCTTATTCAGATACAAATATTTGAGAATAAATATATATATAATTATTGTGATCCTAGGATAATCTAATATTATTAGATATTATAGGGAATATATGTTGTAATTTGATAGAGGGTGAAAAAGGCTATTTTTTTTACTAAATTCTATTTCCCTTCCAATATTATTCCAATATAAATTTTAAAATCCATATTATCTCTTAAGATATGGGTGTATTTGTTTATGATTCCTTAGTAAATAATACCATATAAATATAAATGAAATAAAATAAAGCCTGGAATAATTTTTTACAAGGTTAATCCAAATGTTCGTAATTAATCATTTTATTGGGTGGTATCCGTTAGATTGATAGATTTTCCAATAATATCAATTATAGATACTAGTGGTGTTTGGTGGTTTCATTATCTATCAAAAAATATCATAAATTATCATCTTTCACCCAACATGAAATAAATTATATATATTGTGGTTTTTATATTAGATCTAGTAAAAGTAAAATACATTTTATATTATGAAGAATATTGAGAATATGAACCATGATGCCACTGTATTGACTTATCTTATCTTCTTGCTCTGTGGATCCTTTGACTGCATATGGAAATTATGAAAAACGCAATATAACACAGCCTCTATAAATAGAAGCATTCTCGATCTTACAAATTCTATGATCAATAGATATCTTAATAAATGATCATAAAACAATATAAAAAAACCAATAGCTCAATATTTTTAATTTCTAAATACCCAGGTAATTAAAATAAAAGATAGTTAATTTTTTAACATAAAAAATTACTCTTCTTCTTTTTGAATACTCTTCTATGAAATGTATATTATAAGTCTTGACATGGAGAAACTATCTCCTTCTTAATCAAATTGTTATACTAACTCAATATATTCGATAAGATCTTAAGAATATTTTTTTCTTATAGTTCTCCATATATTAGCATAAATATATTTTTTAAACATATTTTATCATGTTCTCTATATTTTTTATTACAATAATCTCTTATATTCTTATACCTATTATGTCCTATAATTTCATAAATATATATTTTATACTTTAAATATACAAAATTCTCAATGATCAACATTTTGTAGACTATATTGAATTATTTCAAACTGCATTATTTGGTTCTTCTTCTATTATCTCAGAAAATTCATTCTCATAACTTCTATTCTAGACTAGTATTATAATATTAAACATTATTACATCTAGTCCCATTTAGTTCAAATTGAATAAAAAATATTAAATTTTGAAAACAATATTTTGATAATTATTCTCAAATTACTTAAAAAAAGTTTCAAAAAAAATCAATCATCACATCCATCTAAAAATATATTGAAATAATTTTGTCATGTCATGGAACAAATCTTCAAGGGGTGAATTTTGGTGTAATTTCTGAATCAACATAAATCATTATTTTAAATCATTGATTGAACCACTTCATGAATATCAAATTCATTACATTAACATCACATTTCTCATATGCTTTCATTAATCATAGTGTCATTTATGATATTTCATTCAATAATGAATTGCATATGCATCAATATACTCAATTTCAAGAAATATTCATTCTAATATGTCTAAATCATCTGAGATCTTACATGTATATACATGTAAAACATTCATAATATTTTAATAACAATATGCATCATTGTACTGGAATACAAATTTCATATGATCAGTTTTATCACAATTTAGTGACCTGGATGAATTAGGGATGGCATTTTTATATATTTATCAAATTATCCACTGTGAAAAATGAATTTCTTGATCCTCTCATTTCACAATTTGTCTCCATTTCTTGTATTGAATCAGTTGAATAACATAAAAGAATAGAATAAATTTTAAATTGTTTATCCATAATTTGGGTAACAAATCAATAGTAGGATTTGTTATTATCTTGATACACATATTTCCTTTAGTGAAAATGGGTTATTTTAACTACAATATATCATTGAAATATCTGAACATTTCTGTGTATATATGAGGGTTATCTCCCAATAATTCCTTAGTCTCCCTTATATGGAAAATATATATTTGCTCATTTCAGTTTGTGATATCCGCAAAAAGATATTTGTTATCTCCCATTGAGGTCTTAATATTTCCACCTAATATCGTTTAGAGGATCCATTCAATAAACTAATGAATTGGTCTTCAACTGTTCCACACTTTTTAGGTAGTGTGGACATTACGCTTGTTATTTATCAAATAAAATCCTTAAAAAATATATTTTAATTTCAATCATCAACATAATTTACAAAATATTTTATGGTAATATTGTATCATGTGTGCTCTTATTTCATTGATTATTCAATGCATATTTTCACTCCTAGATACAATGAACATCACCCTTCAATGCATAGATGATCATTCATTCATTGAATAAAATATTGGGTTATCAATTTTACTAAAAATCCATTTCTATTCATATTAGGATAATTTATATTTACATCATTATGTGATTTTTACACAATATTTCAAATAGAGTAAACTCCATGACTCGAGGAATTTGTTAATATTTTAAATCAAACAAGTAGTAAATTTCAAATTTAATTCAAAAAAATATAATTCAAATATCTTAACTTAATATTCTAAAAGAATATATATATTTCCTTTAGAAAACCTCGAAAAATATATATATTTTTATTCATTCCACATTTTAATTAATGTTTTTATGTAAAAGTTCTACTACTGTGGAACCTCTTTATCAGGGCGTGGAAACTCAAAAACTCTTTTATATTAATTCAGTGGTTGTTTAATCGCCAGAATCTAGAATCATACAACATAATAATTATGATATTTATTTACATAAATACTTGATCATGGAATTTCTAGAATTATTTATTTAGTAAATTTCAAATAAAAATATTTCATATTTTTCTTATTCATTAACTCATATAAACACTATGGATGTCCCTTATGATATTGGAAAAATACACCAACATTATCATGGTTTGGTTACATTATTTTTCATCTTTCATCATCATGATATAAATTTTAAAGGGTAAAATTACTCTTAGATAAATCCCTATAAATTATATGGAAGTTAGTTTTATCTAACCTCAATGATTTATATTATATAGATGACCATCCTTACAAAAAAATCATATATATAGTTACTAATAATCCTTACATATTCAATTGTCATTATAATAGTGTTTTAATGAAATTTTGAATAATTTATTAAAGAAAACATGACACTTACAATGATCAAATTACTCTTATAGATTCCATTACTATCCATTACCAAACATTGGGTAACTTCCCCTTTTATAATATTCAACTGTATCATCATAAGAGTATATTAACCTTATAGAAACATAAAGACATAGCCATATATCCAATTTTAACTGAATATTTCTATTAATCATAAACTTAATTCAAAAAATAATCAAATCAACTAAATCTATCCCAAACACTAAAAAATAACTCACAACATTATCCAACTGTTCTCCGTCACATTATTTGTCAAGATTTATAGTCAATTCACCACGCATTTTTTCCCACTCCAATCCTATTATTTTTTCAATTTATTTAGAACATCATATTCACTACCTTCATGTTTTATATTAATGTATCATGGTTAAATATCATTGTCCTTATGATGAATAAAATAAAAAAAATTCAAATTTAAACTTTCCATATTTCCATATAAACTGGCACTATAATAACCTAGTTTACGGGATTCATTCCTAAAAACATTCTTTTTAGATATTCCAAGATCATAATAAAACACTTTTTTCAATCGCTTATGAGTAGAAAATAATCATTAAAAAATAATTTATTGGGATCTTCAACACCACATGAACTCATTAAACATTAAACTTACTTATCACTTAATCATTAAAAACAAATAACACACTCATCTCAAAATTCTCCTAATTTCTTAAATCTCCACAATAGGATTTTTTATTACCATTTGAATATATAAATGAAATTTATTCTCTAATTTTTTATCAATAAATTCAATGGTGTAAGATAAAATATCTTATTACCCATTTTAAAACATCAACTATGGGTTTTGAGACAATATACTCTTCTCTTTTTATTCAAATTCCCCTAATACAATTGTGAAGAGAAAGATGTCATCACATTTCTTTCATAGAAATGTGTTTTTAGTTGAATAAATGTATATAATCATTGGGTTTTTTTTATAAAATAGGTGTGAATAACCAAAAAAGTAAAATAATCCATAACATGAAAATAATGTGGTGCCAACTCATATATCTTTTTAAAGGGGTTATTTAATCATATTTTTTAAAGGAATTTACGTACTAGAATAATATTTAACCCAATAATAAATAAAATAATATATATGGTAATATATATACCCATATTTACCTCAACACATTTTTATAATTAAAATAATGGATCGGAGATTGATTTTTTCCCTCATAAACCATTATATCATCAATAATATATAAATAAACTTAAAATTATATTTTTATGATAGCTAATTCACCTCAAATCTACCTCAATAAATATATTACATCACTATTTCATCAATGATTATCTCCCATAATGGAAACCTCATCTTTCAGTACAACAGATAAAACACACATCCATCTATCTCACATAGGGCACTTCATTTAATTACCTAAATGTATAAAACTAAATCATTTGGGGGAATATGATAAAATATTTAGTTCTATATTAAATATATTTATCAAGCGAGTTGATTATAAACTGTGATTAATTTATCAGTCCAAATTTAACACTAGAAGAGAAGATAATTTCTCATTTTCATAATTTTCTATCATGAATATTCCTTGGGTGCATGGACATTTTCTACTTATCACTTTTCACATATCACCATATGTGGATACTCCATATTTTCTAATCCATTTAATCATAATAATTTATATGTTATTGTTTATTCTTGTCTATATATTTATCAATGACATGTGATATTATAAAATGGTCATCTAACTTATGTTCTAGCCCATCACACCTCCCATACAATATCTTACGGGATCCTTAGTTATAAATTTGGGATTACCAATGAAATGTTTATGAAATTTCTATTCCCTCATTAATGGAAAAACATTATTATTCTTTCTTATTTTTTTTTAAATTAAATCCCTTTCATAAGTTGTTTTAGTATACTCTCCATTCTATGAGTTTGTGAACTTCCAGTAGCCTAAATATTATATCATGTATATTTTTCCATTTAATCTTCTACCTAAGGAAATATTTACTCACATTTTCTATATATTTATTCTCTATAATCAGATATATTCATAGTAGACACTCATATTCATTTATCAAAAATATACATATACCTCCTAAGAAACTTAATCATTCTTATAGGGATATATATTTTCATTATTCAATTACTCCCCGATGATTAATTTCAATTATAATCATGTTAAATGTTATACTATGAGGTGTGGTATTTGTTCCCATATTTGCAACAACTCCAACAAAATATCTAAAATTATATGTTTAATTATTTTACTTGATCTCATTCTTAGAAACATCAGGAAATATTGGCCCATTATAGACATTTTTTAACCGATTAATTGGATAATTTATCTTATCAACTAATTTATACTACACATTGTTAAATTATTGATGTTCTCATGGTTTTCATAAGACCATAAAATTAAAATATTTTTTAATAGAATTTGTTCTTCATGATTAAAAATGATTTAGAACCATTGTAATATTAGAAATAAATTTTTCTGTACACTCTCAACTAGTTTTCATAATATCCTTTAATGGTTCTTCCTTATTAAACATAACTTCCTCATAGTCCTCTCCCAATATTTTGAAGGTATATTTTCCTTTAAGCTAACGGGACTATGCCTCATTCAGTTCTTCATTGTGTAGATCATGTTTTTCAATATGATAATTTAGTATCATGTCATATTATAAAATTATTACTAGAGAGTATTTATTATATTCAAATGATAATTCTTAATATTATCTATATTTCTAAGTTATTTCAAAATTAGGAAAATTAATTTATTACTTTTATGGTTTTTCTAATGACCTGATAATACTTTAAATATCAATATTTATTAATTATATCTCTCTTTTAATTATTTCTCAATACATAATTGTATATCATGCCTCTCAACCTAGGATATAATGGTTTTTTATTTTGATTAGTAATTTCATCTACATACTCACTCTATGTCAATGAGCCTTCATCATATTCCATAATAATGATATTCCTAATACACCTTTATATATAATTTTTTCTTCTTTCCATTCTAAGAATTTTGGGTATTTTAAAACATACCTTTAGTGTGGTCTTCTCCATTATCATTACTCTCTTTATTGCAACTTATTTGAGTGTTAAATTTAAAATATTCACATGCCACAAAAATTTTAACATTTATAACAAAGTATACTATTTTATTTTCCACATTCATTTTTTATGATTTTGGTAATAACATACATGAATTTATTTTGATCCTCAATTATATTGTTATTATAATTTGAATCTAAAATGGGTTAATCCTTCTTTTTCATTTATATTACATTCCCACAAGTCTTTGAATATATTTTCCTTCTTTTGTTTCTTATAATCATGTTATTTAGCGATCTCATAATCAAAGAGTCTGTATTGAATCTTATCTTCATATTAGTCTTCCGGATATTGTTGGTCTAAAAACATTAGGTCAAAACTTTTGGGAAAATTATCAATCAGATTATTTATAATGATTCAATAATATGAATGAGTAAAAAATACCCAGATATGAATTACTATATCATTTACATTGATGACTTAGTCATATATTTTTTCATCCTAATCCATTGATATATCATAAAAATTAACTACATTGATCAAAAATTAAATTTATTTAACTTCCACATAATTATATTAAATATTATAAATCTTATCTGACATCTCCTTGTTGAACATGTATCCAATAAAATTTGAGTACACAATCTCATTAAAGGATGTCAAAATGTCATCTTTACATATCCATATACCACAAAAGTTTTCTTTTAATAATATTTTATTGGATAATCTCTTATATGTGGGGTAAATCCATCAGTTATATAATAAATAACATCTAGGTCTCATTAAAGAAGACAAAACACTATCTTTTTCTTCCCCACATGAAATTTCATTCCATCAATGATATGGACACCTCTATTATTAACTAGAATTACTTCTTTTAAATTTTACCTTCAATAAATGTCATATATATGAGTGTGGACCTAGTTACCTTTGGTAAAAATTTATGTTCCAAGCTTCAGCTTTACGATTGGGTGATGGGAGGGGTTAATGAATGATAATCATCTTAGGATATATTTCAAGCATCAAACATTATGATGGAATAATGACTCAATCCTTTTATTCATTAATATATCACACTTAACCAAATGTAGTCAAATTTAGATAAAATAGAAGTATTTTTAAAAGTTTTACTCCCTATGTAGGTAATTACACCTTTTAATTTTTATTACTATCATGAAAGACGTATTTAAACATGTAAAAAATATTGAGTACAAGTAGAAACTATATCCTATAATAATGGAAGACATATAAATCACAAAAATATTTTTTTTAAAGAATTGAAAACATTAAATAGTATATGATACGGGACATATCATAAATGTGTCAAAAGGATATGTTTTATGCATCTATAAGTTAATATTTTTATTAATGAATATATGAATGAAGAAATATTTTGATAATATAATATCATAAAGAGAATGAGATATAGGATGAATGATAACACAATAACATATATCGTAAATATTTTAGTTGATGTAAATAAGAAGACTGACATAAAAACTAATGATGAAGTCAAGAGTGGTTAATAACATGTTCATGGGGTCATGGAAGAAGACTTTAAAAACTACCAGGAGGTAGTATAAATACCCCATTTAGTGATTACTATAGCCCTTAGAGAGATATCTTGAACTTGTGGTAGTTAATATAAAGAACCTATAAGAATATAGATAAGAAATTTATAAAATATATCCATCTAATTAACTCACTTGTGTTCATGTTTCCTAGGAGATATCTTGTTCTTATACCCACTTGTGTTTACAAGTGGAAATCTTGGACATGAAATAATAATTTTACCGAAAAAGTATTTAGTTGGCATAATATAACCAAACCATGTATATATTCTTATATGAATTACTATTTATGTTTTTTTCGTTAGAGAGGGGTGATTTAGTATGGAGTGAGTGTATTTAGTATATAATCGGTAATATATTACAATTTATGAATGAAATAATCGAAGGATTTCCATGATTTTCCCATACTCATATAAGTGATACAAAATATCATCAAAACATCACTAGAAAATATATTACATAGTGCATAAGATTCCATATTTGTAAAAAAGTGAAATTATTCCCAAAAATATTTTTTCCGTTCCCTATAAATATCTTATGCACCAATGAATATGTTATGCATTAAATCAAATATAATATAATTTTCATATGATTCTTTATATTTGAAAATTTAATATCACAATCTAAAAATTATATTACCCATGAAAAAATATCATCAGTATTCTTTATATATAAATATTTAATTACAACTCCATGAAAATATATTAAGCAGTAATGAATTAACTTATTCAAGCTATGAATTTCCTATATTAAAAATTTTAAAGGAAGAAAATATCTCATGTAATATATAAAATGTATTACACATATTTGTAGATTCTTACATATTTTATTTTATGAGGGATTCTGTATAAAAAATACATATTCAAGGAACACAATTCATTTCCAAACATACTAGTGTTGAGGAATAAATATATATTGTGGATGAGTTACAGTAGTAAAATCCTGAGGTCTAATAAAAACAAATTTATGAATTCAAACACAATCAAATATGATAAAAAACTTTTCATATCACCATTAGGCATGTCAAGCCTATTGATGGAGTATCTAGAAAATTATATTGTGTATGTAAATTATAAAATATTTTCTTGGTGTTTTGAATTTAAGAGAAATTATTTTTAAATTATTAAGGACTCGAATTTTATAGTTTCTATAAAGATATAATACTCTTCAAATTCCATCTTTTCTATAGAATTTTTTAAATCTTCATCCATGTTATATTACTCGTTGATTATGGAAACCATAATAATCACTAAGAATGTCGACCAGATCATTACATAAAAAGTATTAAATCATTTTAGATGAATATTTAATATGTTACACAATAATACTAGCATGAGGACAATAATGGTTTAGTTAATTTTGAGACCATATGAATAATCATCTTATATTATGAAAGATATTAACCATCTTCTAAAATTTTTATTACATATATGACACCTCTATGATATACCAAACTTAAATCATTTATCTACAAAAATGGGAAGTGAAATTTGTGAAGGGGTGATCATAGTTTTTATATAATGTTAGAAAATGGATATACTAGTCATTTATTATATATATGCATAAAATGAGTATAAGGTTATTAGAATATAAAAAATACATTGGAAATTATAATCATCAATTGATAAATCATAATTATGTCAGATGTCTTTAGAAGATTATAAGACATGAATCATAAAAATAATTCATGATTCTGGAGTTTATAACAAAATCACATAACATGTCATGGACACTAGAATAAAATGTGTAGCATAATCATATAAAAAATATTTCCAAGCTACCTGCCAATATAGTCATTACATAATAAAATATAGTTAACCACCAATGAACCATATTATGTGTTTGTGATAACATCCCATATACCCTTTTAGCTTATAATACATTATTCATATACAATTAATTGGAGGGAAATTATGGACCCATCTGTTATATAATCATAATCAATTCATATTTATTACACATGGACATGAAAAGAGTTTTAATTTTATAATACCTTACTTATTGTAAATGAAATTAAGTTTCGTTAATATGTCATCATCATAATAAAAAACCATTCATAGAATGAACAAATATTGTAACATTGAACCATATCCTTAGTGATGAATTTAAATTAACATTTTTTGTTTTTATAGAAGGGAAAAATTTAAAAGATCATCAGATAAATGATTCCTGAAAATGAACAATTGATTTTTAAATAACTTATTGGAATTCCGAAAAAATAACAAAAAAATTGGAAAACATTTTCTTTGAAAATAATCATGTAAATATTTTAATGAATATTTAGATTAAATACTATTCTTTATTTCTTGTTAATTAATTCATGCAGTATATGTTAGAAAAATATTACTCTAACCCCTTTGCAAAAAGGTAATATGATTATAAAATTAAAATACCACTATTTGTAACTAATCTTATTGTATTTAAAAAATGGGAATTCCTTCTTAATAAATTTTTGAATAATAACTTTTTATTATTATGAATACATTTTCTATGGTAAATAATTTATTGAGAATGTCTATAGGTTTAGTTTTAAAAAAAATATTCTACCCATTTGAAATATATTTTTTTAAAATGGAATTCCTATTTAGATGAAAGATAACTAAAATTAGTTAATATCATTAAATTATTCTTTAATCATGATTAATATTAAAAAACTGATATATTTAATCACTCTAGTTAAGTTTGAAAGAGGGTTTTGTGTGTTATATATGTATTTGATAAAATTAATTTTCAAGACATATAGAATAATTATTTAATTAATTGGATATAATATTTATAATATGTGGGTATAAATTATATAATATGTATTATTTTATTTATATACTTAAATTATAAATTTCCTAGGCAACTGAAAGTATAATATTTACTATGGTAAAAACTAAAATAGTAAATATGAGTAAACATATAATGAAAGTGAATAAATTGTTTAAAAACTTGTATTTTTTGGTTGTATGTGTGGAGTGACCATATCTTCACTTAAATACATTATTTATAAATCATTGATTCACATTTATTGAGATTTTCATGCAATTATTGAATAGTTTTGGGAATTTATAAAAAACTCACTCCTCCTCAATTATACATGGCCACCTCCTCCCTTTATTTATACGCACTTATAATGAATTTGGTTTCATCCACAAACAAAAAAAATCTAATCATTAATTTTAACCCCATATTCTAGAGGTGTTGTGTTGATTAAGAATCCCTCTTATGAATTATATTTTTTTTGAGAAATCCAAGGAGGTTGTCTGAAAAATATGATTCATTCTTAACAAAGTTTTTTTTATTTTTTATTCCACCTCAATCAAATTTTATTTAAACTTTATAATATAAAAACAATATTATCTATCATATAATATTATTTTTGTATGTTAATTTCAAACCAAATATCAATATATTCTTCCATAAAATGGGAAATGAAACCATTGATCATGTGTACGGTAGACTATTTCTTCACTAACCGATGTAATTCCTTTTCCATCACCTCTTCTCACTGATGGATTTAATGATTTAATTAGTATATGTGAATTATATTTATTAAAAAATTATAATTTTAGAAATATATTTTCACATATACCATCTATCCTCCCAATCTGTTGGAAAATAATAACAATGCTCATGTGTACGTGTGGAATATTGACTCGACGGAGCGATATGACACATTTTTTATTTTATTTTATAAGGTTGGTAATAAGGATAAATTTAGTGAATATATATGATATAAACTATATTATTATGAATCTGAAATGGTGAAATAATATTTACCTTTCATTCATTCTATCATTCAAGATAATTAAAATAACATTAATTTTCAAGTATGATCTATTGTCTCAATGAAAAATGTAATTCATTTTCTATCACTAATCTTTATGGATTACCCTAAATGATTATATAATAATATTTTATTATATTTATACCAGGTTAAAAATTCATTATGTGATGTAATAGTGAACAATGTAAATGTATAGAAAATACCAAACCATTATAAATAATGAAGTGACAATTACAAAAAATGTGTTGTCATAATGAAATTATTAATTAGTGGGAAATAAAAGATCACAAGTAAATGGTACATAATATTAAATAAATGATTATGGTTTTGGGATATATTTATAAATAAATATTATTTATTATAAATAATTTGAGAACATGAACAGTGAGATATGAGACTTTTTGGAATGGATTTTCATCTCCCTTTTATTTCTATGGGTCACATGACATTTTCACCACTTGTTTACTTTCTATGGTGTATATACATCCCAATAATTTCAATTATTATGATTCATATGTTTTTTTGGATTTTCATATCAATATGAGCTTATTTATTTTGTTGGGTATTTGATTCATATATTACCAAAGGGGTAATGGTTTTGTGTTATAATCTCATTATATATTGAGATTTATCATGATTATGTATCCATCATGATATCATATAATCTATCTCATGAGAAGATAATAAATTTTATTCTCCTCAATTTATTTCATAAAAATACAATGTCCCTTCATTTTACCCCTTTATGTACCCAAAGGTCTAAAAACAAATTTTAATGAAAAACAACATTATTTATCTCTTCGGTTGAAAATAATTTCTATTCCATGCCCACAATTTATGAAGAAAAATAATGATGTTTTTATTATTCTAAATTAATTATTTAATTTTTTTTCATCTTTTACTTTTTAAAATATGGTTTACATGGAATATTATCTTCATTTTCTTAAAATTACTTTTAAATTTTTATATAAATGGTCAATGGTGTCTTAGTTTTATCATTTACTTCATGAATATTTTTTTTCTACTATCATAACCACTCATTGATTTAATAATTACTTTATATATTTCCATGTTTATTTGAGATGAAAATTTTTCTTCAATATTTGAAAAATTTTAAATATTTTTATTAATTATTTTCAAATTTGAAATATTATATTACTCATTAAATTTTCTATGTATCAGTTTAAAATAATTTTCCATCTAATATGACATTATTTGATGATGCATAATATTTTTTGGGGATATGATCCAATGATAACATCCTTATTCTTTATTTGGATGATTTATGATTATGATGCAAAATGTATATGAATCCCTTTTCTTCCCCACAGTTTATATGAATATGAATAGTTTTTGAAACTCATTTAATATTCATGGGTTATGATATGATGAATGTATTATGAACATAGGGAACATTGATTTATAGATTATGTGATGGGAGGTACCAATATCTTTATTTAGTGTATTGGGTAAGGATTAATGTTCTATGTTATCAAAAGATACCTGATTGATTATAAATATCCTAATTGAGGTAACACTAGAGTTTATCAGAAGCCCAAAAGGTGGTAAAATGGAGAATATCCCAATCCTAAAGGAGGGTGTATAGAAGGTTATCCCATGGTCACAAGCGAGTACATGGGAGGTTAGCCCAAGACCAAAATATAGTATATAGGAGGTTACCGCAATCATAATGAAAGTGTGTAGAAGGATATCCCAAGCCTATCATTTTATTAATTACTTGGTGGGTAGCCATGAAATAATAATCCCAATGATTATCCATATGAAAAAAATTTATGTCTTATAAAAATGTTATTCTAGAAACCCAATAATTTTAACCTTATTAGTACATGATTTTAATCATAATTAACCATCATATTCAAAAAAAGAATATTAAAGTATAAAGTATTTGTAAGATTAAGTACATATTTAGAAATAATGTAACCAAAATAAAAGAATATTTTATTTAAAAAATTTAGTGAAATCTTAAAAAAATATCTATTATATAAGAATACGATAACTTGCTGAATACATTACAAAAAGGGGTTCTCTAAAACGTATAGTAAGGAAGTAAACATTGGAATAATTACATCACATCAGTTAGAAGGCATAACATGATGACATAAAAAGAAATACAAAGTTAATAAAAATATATAATCTTACAATATAGAAAATGTAACTCTAAGATCAAGCAAATATATGAATCTGGCAGCAACATACAACATGACATAACAATGAGTCAAGGATAACGACCAAGACTATATCACACGGTAGACAAATAATGGATATGGTTTACTCTATAATTCCATATACTATGTCTCACGATACTATAAATTACTAATGATTTGGAGTGATAACTAGGATCACATATCATAATAGGTTCATTTATATGTGTGTAGTAGAAGTATCAATAATAAGGAATAAACAAAAGGGTTAATGATGGAAGTAAACGGGTATCATTATCATGTTATAAGGAACAACCAAAGGAAATATCATAATGGAATCCAATAAATAATGGATTCAAATTATACATGGAAATTCATTGTAGAATGTAGGAATATATCATGACATATGATTTAAAAATTATGTGAAAACTTGTGAAAATATTTTTTATGAATCCTTATAAATGATCTACTTTAGATAATTTTAATAGAATAAATTAAAGATTCTTTATAGTAAAAAATTATATATTTTTAGTATAAAACAATAAATGAACATATATAGTTAATAATGATAAAATTTAAGATTTTAGGAAATAAATACCTCATAAAATAGACTATGGAGGTACTTTATTATTTGTAATAAATGGGGATTTCCCGTTAATCAGGCCTAATTTTCAGGAAGAATTGAGATTGAAACTGTTCAAAACTATTATATACCAATAGAAAAGGAAAAGTTGTTGATAGTTAAATATGTTTGGATTATAAAACATTATTATAATTTGAATTAATAACTATAATATTGATTTATATTGGGGTAAAAGGATATAAATCATTACCCGATTGAAAATTGGACGTTCACAAAGATCCATTACCGTAAGTCCAATGGTGTCTTTCACATGCACATATTTTCCTGGATAATAATACTAGATTAATTAATTACATATTTAATACCCATTTACATATATAATAGATTTACTATATATTTATTATGTTCATTTATGGTCATCTTAATGACTTGTAATGTTTAATTTTTTGGTTTCAGGAATGATCATTTTATGATTTTATTATCTTTTCCCTTCAGTTTAATTATGAGAATTATTATATAATTGAATAAAACTCCAAAAGTGGGATGAAATGGTATTAAAAACTTATAAAATTTTAAACTATTCCATATATCATTTTTTCTAATATAAGGATGATTTACTTGATAAAACATTATTGACAATCATTTAGTTTTCTTACAATTATTCGATCACCTTGAATTTTTTATTTATTTAATATTATGAATATATATTAATTACAGAACATGATAGAAGTTATTATTTAAATATTCTAATATTATTTAACTAATCAATGGTCTTATGAACAACTATGAAGGTGGTAATGGAAAACAAATCGTTGTCCATGAAGGTGGTGAATCGATACATCACATATGATGTTTAATTTTCTAGAAAAAAAGTAGAGAAAGAAAACAATTCATGAAATATATTAAATTAAATCTATATGATTTTAGTATATATATTATAATTTATTTATCATGATATTTTTTATATGGGAGGTTAGAGGAGAATTGGAAAATAATGGAAATTAAAAGAAAAAGAAGGAGGATTTTACTTCTTGAATATAGTCTCCTTTGAAACCTCCATAACAAATATATAATTTTCCATTTAATGTGAATTGAAAATCCAAGACATGGGGAAGATAATTTATAGAGTAATTGTGATGAATATTATCATGATACAAAACTTATAATGTGTGTAAAGAAGATTTGGTGATGGGTTCAATTTATAGGGGAGGGGAGGGGTGTTTTTTTTAAATATTCACAAGTTTATTATTTCTTACAAATAATTTAAATTGTTTTTATCTTTATCCCTAAATAAATTAAATAATGAATGGTAATTTGAGATAATTCTTCTTATATCATTCATTAAGTATACATGACTCAAATAAATCTAATATTTATCTTATACAATAAATTATCATATTTCAATATTAATAAAAAACTCAACTATTTTAGAAAAATACCAAACAATAACATATACCATTTTTCAATATGAATATTTCAAAATTGGACTCTATTTCATAAGAATAATTTTATAAATACTTGGAATTAAATTTTAAATTAAAATAAATATTTATTCTAAACATACTGATTTTATGTCAATTTAAAAAATTAATTAAGGCCTCAAAATATTATCATATAATTATAATACAAAAAAATAATAAATTATAAAACTATATTATTAAATTAATTTAAATTTTAATTATTTATTTTTATAATAATATTTCAAGTAAATATTTATGATTCACAAAAATACTAACAATTCATATATCATCTTCAAAGTATTTATAAAATTATTCCATGATATTAATATACCATATTTTATTTTATAAGATAACTAAATATTATTTATAGTTTCCTATGTGAGTCAACAATTCTAATAGATAGATTAGTATTCCTAATGGTCACATTACTATTCCATTTGACATGTTACTATTCAAATAGTCATGTTTATAATGGTCTTAATAGTTCACTACTTTCTATAAATTACTCTTATTACATTCACCACTCACTTATATTTCACCCCAATGTTGTGTATAATTTTATATTTTAAATGAATATTTTTTATCAAAATTGTCATTTATTTCTATAATTTTATTCGTGACTGGGAGAATTCTAGTAGATTGAGGAGATCCAAAAATTTCCTTTCTTGTTTTCTTATTATTTTAATTAGACCAAATTTATATTTGAATTGTTATTTGTTTATTTTCATACTAAGGTATCATTATTAATCTATGATAATGATTTTTTTCATTTGGTTCTCTATGTAATGAATGTTATTTATACTATATGAAATAATTATATGAAGGAAAATTTCATTTATAAAATTCTTTATCATTACATTCCTCCCCTATGTGAAATAGCTTGTTTGAAATTTCATTCAAAAACTAATGTGAAGACATTTTAGGGTACTTCTGTTTCCTCAGTACCTCTAGTTTCTCTGTTTTTTCTTCGTACATATGGTTCTACCATAGTACATCGGCAAGTTGAGTAGTATTAATGCATATGAAATTATATTTATTTTCTAAAAAAATCACCAGATTATCCCCATAAGAGAGATCAATTTTTAGGTTTCCCTGCTCTAGGTTTTGTACATGTGAGGGATATAGATTGTACTTATTCTAGAGGGACACATGAAATTCATCATGTAATTATGTCATGGTTTGGGGAAGTGTTAGGAGATATTCAGAAAATCCAACCAGATCAAGGATTTGTAATGGGTTGATGTAACAATGAAATAGATTTCCTTTCTTCCGAAATATCATAACTCACTTCAATAGATATATTGAGAGGAATTATATTTCCACAACATGAAATTCTAAGTATCAATTATGTTTATTTAGATATATCTTCTATCGATGTTGGAAAACATTAAAGTGATTTTGATAGGTTTTCACCATATCTACCATTTCATTGACAATTTTAGGTCCCATCAGCTTACATTTTCCAACTCTATCCTAATATAAAGGTGTTCTATTCCTTTTCCCATTAAGTTCATTATATGGTTCCATTTGGATTCTAAATTAGAAACTATTTTATATGAGAACCTTATCACATGTTTTTCCCCATCCACTTTCTAATCCCATTGGAAATGATCTCCACACATCTTTTAATGTTTAAATATTCCTCTAAAATTTTTCATCAGTTTGGCGGTGATATGTTATATTGATGTTCAACAATATATTTTGAGCATGTGAGAGAATTTTCCTGTACCTGGAGGAAAATCATATTTCATAATAATAAATAATATATAATGGTTTTATAGGCATCCTCACTATGTCACTAATTTATATCCATGCAATATGGTTGAGTTATAATTCATCTCCAATGGAAATAATGTGAACTGCCTTTGTATGATGATCCACAATGACCTATATAGCATTATTTTCTCTTGATATCTTTATAATTCTATTGAAAAATTCAATAGTCATGTTTTCCCATTTATATATATGTATGGTTATTGGTTTCATCATCCCCTTATGCATTTTTCTTTCAGTAATGACCTGTAGACATATGAGGCACTTTGATATATTTTCAACAATATCTTTCATATTGTACCACAAGTATTTCTCTTGGAGATCTTGATACATAAATTTTCTCCTTGGAAGAATAGATAAGGTTGAGGTACGTGCTTCAATGAAGTGTTTTTTATTTATATCTAGATTGGATGGTATACATAGTCATGAGATAAATTGTACAACACCATCATCATCAATTTTGAGTTTAAAGTATTCTAACATTCTTATAGCCTCCACCTTTCTATGAATTTCCACACCATTTCATTAATAATTAATTAATTACTCTATAAGGCATGGTTGAGAAATAATTTTCGAAAGGATATACGATTTACCATCGATTATTACTCCCATGTCCATCATTTTAATTTCTAAAAATATTCTATCCTTTTAAATGATCATCATTGATAACGTTACAAGATCCTTTTTGAATTAAAAATTCACTAATTTTTTCAATTTATAAGGTTAGTATTTAATTAATAAGTCATAATACTTGATCATCTCTAACCATATTCACCAGAACATATTAATATCCATTTGTGTGAGTATATATTTGTGCCTCCTATGATCAATATATATCTCACACTTCTCCCAATAGAGATAAGGTATCTAGATTTTTAATGCAAAGATCACAGACTCTAAATCATGGTCATGAGTAGGATAGTTTTTCCCATGAAATTTTAGTTTCCTTATGGTGTAGGCTATGAATTTATTATTTTTCATCACTATGTAACCTAATCCTTTATAGTAAGAATTTAGTTATACCACAAAGAGTTCTACACTTTTTAATTGTGTATGTATTTGTGAAGTGGTAATCCTCCTTTTCAAATGGTTTAAAATGTCATACCATTCAATATTCCTAATAATATTTACTTCATTCTAAGTTGGCATGATTATTTGTTTGTAACATTGCCAGAAGTTCTTCTAAAATAGTTGTTAATACCCAACTAAACTAAGGAAACTAGGGATATATATCTGAAATTTTGGCTTCGGACACTCCTCAATATCCTTTATTTAAGAAGGGTTCAAAAATATTACTCTATTGGTTATTAAATTCCCAATGAATTATAATTCCTCCATATAAAACTCCCTTTTTGTACCTTCCATATTGTTTACCCCTCCTGAAATTCCTTACAATAGTATTCGTATGCTCCTCATGTTCCTCCATTCTCTTAGAGTATATTTGACTACCATCAATATAGACTACCACAAACTTGTCAAAGTAATATCTATAGACTATATTAATTAAGTCCATGAGTTTTTTGTAGCATTGGTGAGTCTAATTTGAATCACTATGAACTAATGGTGCCCATACCTCATTCAAAAAGTTTTGATGGGAATATCTTCTTTCATCAACTTAAATTGGTGATATCCCGACTGAAGGCCCACGTTTGTAAAATACATGGCCCCATATAGTAGATAGAATATTTAATTTATCTAGTGTATTGGATAATTTTTCATTATTTTTATTTTTGAATCTTCAAGATATTTAATGTATAGTAATGTTTATTCATCCTTACTCTTTATATAGGGGACTGGGACACCCCATGGTGAAGTACTCTGATATTTTAAACCATTGTTTAGATTATCTTGTATATATATCTTCAGTTATTACAATTCAATAGTGTCCATTATATAAGGATTTATTGATATATATATATATAGATCCATAGATAAGTTCAATTGAAAACTCAACAAATTATCTAGGAGGAGGGCCACAAAATTCTTTCGTTAACGCATCAATGTAGTCCCTCATAATGGGAATGTATTCGAGCATGATTCTATCTTTATTCTCAGTCATTTGAGAAAAATATTCTCCCTCATAAGGAAATAATATCCACAACGGAGGTGATGATTCAGAAGGATATTCAACTTCTCCTTACAAATGCACACAATTTTATGAATCATTGGGATTTGAAATGTGAACTTAGTTTCCATATAGTTGATGTTGTATTTTTATAATGATAGTCAATCCATTCCCAATATAGATTCATACTCTACCAATGAAAGTAATATGAGATTATTTCAGGGGTTTATCCTAGAAACATTGACCAAGGAAGAGTTATATACTTTATATTATTTCCCAATTATATATTCTCATAGATAACTCAACCATTATATTTTGATATGATGTCCACAGTTCAACTAAACATACAATATATAAAAGAATTCATAAAACCAGAAACAAATTGTACATTCAATATTCATAAATGTAAAAAACTGTACATATTACCACATATACTATGGACTCCCCCTTAGTAGTAGTGACAAGATATTCACTTCCTTACTACCATGGAGGATTTTTTGTTAATGTTTTCCTCTTACAACCATTGGATAAGGTAATTGGAATGCATAATTCACTTGTTCATTGTAGTTGAAAGAATGCAATATAGGCTTAGTGTTTATATGAGCCTTACATTATTATTCCATATTTTTGGTATTCTTTGTACCAATTGAAAAAAATATTGATTCCACTCTCTTTCACATTTGAAATATCTCATAGTTCCTATTATATAGTTCCCATGATAATTCATCCCACTCTTTTGAAAACAGGGATATTGTGTCTTCATTATATCATGAAATTTATCTATTGATCCTACCATATTAAACACTATTTTCTTATTTTTAACACTGATCCCATGAACCCACCGAGAGTATCCGTGCTCCATTTCATCTTCAAGGGAATAATGAAAAACCACCTCATTGTTTTTAATGTATTAAATCACAATTATTTTAAAATGCAAGGGTTTTATCCTCCATATATGTGATCCAAAATTCTTTCAATGGTCATAAATATGTCACATGTTTATCATGAAATATTTTTGTTATTTTTCACACACTCCCCGATATTTTTATCTTCATTTTTCTTTAGTTCTTGGAACACCCTCTCAATCTTAAGATAGGGAGTTCGAGGAAAATATTTATTGAATTTTTTATCATTAATGATTTTCATTCCATTGAATTTGTTTTATCCTTATATGTTATATTCTTGATTAGTGTCCACCACTAATAATTTTCCCCATCAAAAGGATATACAACTAGAAAAACAATCTCCTTATCTGATAAATTAAGGATAAGTAATATCGTCCCATTGGATTTAGTCCATTATTCTAAAATGAAAGGATCAAATGATATAATAAATAATGGTTACCATTTGCACATTAAGGATTCAAATAGATATTTCACTTTATAATGTAGAGGAGGGTGTTCTACATGATTCATGTAATTATTTATAACATGTTCCAGTTGATCCAGTACTGTCATGATGTTTTTAGTTCATGTTCACATCATATTTGACATCTAATTAGTGTAGTCCACACATTTATTATCACATTGATTATTGTCATGATTTATCCTATTTCCCAACATAATTGAATAAACATAAAAAAATTAGGGGGTCTGGATACAAATCTAATAATCATAAAAGAAATAAACCTTTAACATATATTTTTAAGCTTGTATATGAAGAATATACACTAACATGTGATTCCCTACATTTAACTATAAATTACACATGGATATAAAATTATCCCAAGGTTTCTTACTAATGTTTTTGAGTCATAATATATAAAAATAACTAGACTATACTATGATACCAACTATAAAAACCCCATCCTCTATGTTCCGAACCAACCCGGGTCGACCCTAAATCGATCACCCGAGTCGGTCCACGACATGGCTCGAGAGGCGTTCCCGATCCTCCCGAGCTGGCAACAAGTGCCAGGGAGTCAACAGAGGCAGTACAAATTATTTCTCCCAATATAAACAAATAAAGTAGCAGACTAACTACAGAGTAACGTAGAATAAATAAACCAGTTAAAGAGACTGAACAAGAATAAAAGAAAATAAAACTAACCAAACACGACGTTCGAACTAACTCCATGCGACCTAAAGGGTTACTCTCAAACTCAACGGCCAAGCATCTCCCAAGGCAATTGCACTCAATCTATAGCTTGAAAAAACACTAAAAATAGAAAAGAACTATATGCGTGAGTATTAAAACTCATCAGGCTAGCCCAATATCTATTCCCAATGCACTACCTTTAAAATAAAAAGAAGCATCATTTCAAGTTTTAACTACAATTTATAAATGTAAGGTTTTTTTACATGTTTTTCAAAAACAAAGTACGAGTCACTTCCCCTATTCATTTATCAAAAACCCAAGTCATTCTTTTAGTCATACATTATCATTTTTCAAAGGGGACGTGATGTTTACATTTTCAATTTGCACAGAAAGTATAAACCCCATTCTTTGAAAACAGTTTTCATAAACCACATTAAAACCACACATCACTTCAAGTAAGAACACTACATATGAAAACACTACAGTATTTACACAGTAAGGGCAATAAAAATAAAATATATACAAGAACCATATTTATCACAGCAAGTAACTCAAAGCCAATAGACATGGGTGAACCTAGGATATCGAGAATAAACTAGAAGACACTAATACATAAGAAATCATCCTCATTGGCATGTCACACACGATGAAATCAAAACTCCCAATACGCTCGACCATCCTTTATCAGGAAGGCCGAGGGAATATCCCAAGGTAATAAAACCAAGATATACACATACTATGGGCCTCTAGTCAGTACCATAACCTACCAGTGCAACAATCATTATTATAATATTCTCTCAATATGACAGATCCCATGTCTCAAGTGTTTGGAAAGGGGGTGAGCCAACGATGCCATCTGAGCATCCAATCACACACACACACACACACACACATATATATATATAATAATGCACAAAAGGTATCACCCCGAGCCACTCCATAGGACAAGACCCTCGCCTTTAATCCATTATCACACAAGGAAAACCCAAGCCAAGGTAACCCCTATCTTTATTGTCCCATGGAGTGGATCAGGGTGATGCCTTCTGTGTATTATTATATATATATATATGTGTGTGTGTGTGTGTGTGTGTGATTGGATTCTCAACTGGCATCATTGGCTCACCCCCTTTCCAAACACCTGAGACAATGGAATCTGGCATATTGAGATAATATTCTAAGAAATATTGATGCACTGGTTGGTCATGGTACTAACCAGTGGCCCATAGTAGGTGAATATATTGGGTTTATTACTATGAGATTTTCCTTTGGCCTACCTAAGAAATGATGGTCCAGCATATTGGGAGTTTTTATTTCATTGTATGTGACATGTCAACAAGGATTATTTCTCATGTATTGGTGTCTTCTGGTTTATTCTCAATCTTCTAGGTTCACCCATGTCTGTTGGACTCTAGTTACGTGACGTGATAAATTTTGTTCTTGTATATATTATCATTTCATTTCTCTTACTGTGTAACTACTGTAGTGTTTTCATGTGTAGTGTTTTTACAAGAATTTATGTGTGGTTTTCAAGTGGTTTATGAAAACTATTTTCAAAGAAAGGTGTTTTATACTTTTTGTGAAAATTGAAAATTTAAACATCACTTCCCTTTGAAAATTGATAATTCCTCAGTAAAAGAATGACTAGGGTTTTTGAGAAATGAATAGGGAAAATGACTAGTACTTTGTTTTTGAGAAACATGTAGAAAACCTTAATTTTATAAATTGTAGTTCAAACTAGAAATGATGTTTCTTTTATTTTAATGTTTGTGCATTAGGAATAGATATCGGGCTAGCCTACTGAGTTTTGATACTCATGCCTATAGTTATTTTCTATTTTTAGTATTTTTACATGATACAGCTTGTGTTCGCTCGACTTGGGCAATGCTTGACCGTTGAGTTGGAGAGTGACCTGTGATTTCACACAGAGTTTGTTTGGACGTCGTGTTTGGTTAGTTTTATTTTATTTTGTTCTCATTCAGCCACTTTACCTGGTTTGTTTATTCTACGATTCTCTTTATTATTTCTACTAATTTATTTATTAATATTGGGTGAAATTTTTCCCACTAAATCTGTTGATTCCCTGGCAGTTTTCGCCAGCCCGGGAGGGTCAGGGACGCCTCTCGAGCCATGTCGCGGACCGACTCAGGTGATCGGTTCAGATTCAACCCGGGTTGCCTCATGACAAAATGGTATCAGAGGGAGGTTGGATCTTAGTAGACCTCACTTTTCAGAGTGACCTTTTTTATTTAGGAAGTCTGGTATATGGATATTAGGACTGTCGGGGATCAGGAGGTAGGTTACGGGTTGGTGGATGATCACCACCGCTCTTGACGAGACCTGAGTTACCAGGGTTAGCATGGGATTTTAATCTTTTATCGTTTGTTTTTTTTGGATTCAGGGATGACAATGGGGGAGAAAAGGTTCACTTTGTGGCCTCATATGGGTTGGTGACTCAAGTGATGTCTAGATGTCTTGATCAAGATCCTCTTAGTGTTATGCTTTACTTGGGGCATGGCTCACCACCATGTCTCTGGGTTAGACATATGCACTAGTTCCTCATTCCAGTGGGTTATTATTTCTTGTCTTTTGTTTTAATCTCAGTTGATTTGAGTGTGCGTTAAAAGTGAAACTGGTTTTGAAATGGGAAAGTGTTTCTTCCTTATTATTTTTGAAATTACTAAAGTGGGTTTTCAAAAAGAAGGTGTATTGGTTTGGAAAAACTTGGGGTGTGTTTGGATTTGGTAAGGAAAAGAAGTGTTTGAACCTTGGTGCTCCTTATGGAGGGTCACATGTGCGTGTCTATGTATAGAATGTGCGTAGGGTTACATGCTCGTAGATGATGTGAGAAGGATTGAATAAACGCACATGTAACGCTTCAAAAGATACCATAGATGATTTTTTAAAATTTTAATGAAATAACAGTTTTGGAAAAGTGATTTTACTTTGTGTTGTATATTTTTGGCTTATGGGCCTTTTACCTTGTCTTGTGTTGTTTCCTTGATTGAGTTTTGGCTTAATTCCAGTTTTGATGGGGTTTTTCGTGTTGTCATGAGAATGCCGCCCAGAAAGCCTCAAAAAGTTGTTAATGATTTATGCTTAGTTCTCAGTTCGTTTTGTGTGTTGCTTGCTTTTCGAGGTAATTGATGTCTGTTAGAGTCTATTGTATAGTTAAGAAAGAGAGTGTGTATTCAGGTTGTTGGGAACACCCAGTGTAGTAAAGGTTCTTACCGTCTTAGAGTTATTTGAGGGTTCAGTTCTAGACTATTGAATATGGAATGTCTCATCACCATTACATTTTTGGGTGTGATTAATGGTGGTCGACATCAGTGAAGGTCCCCTATCTGGCAAGGAGTGCGGGCCGATGGAACCTGTCTCCAAGAAACAATCCTCTTCGATACCAACTCCTAGTTCATCGGACCGCTCTCTTGTGTGCCACCAGAAAGGACAGTCCGGACATTCTAAGTCGTCATGTTGCATCCCATTGAAAATATATGACCATCATGGTTTTTTGAGTCATCGAGCGAAATGAGTTAGAGATTAAAAGATTAAAATGCCTGACTGTGAGGCAGGAGATGCTTCAGCCATCAGGGCCCCAGCCACATGTCTCAGGGTGAAGCTCGCACACAGTTAAGAGTTTCTGAGGGTGTGTGGGACCTCGTTTTGGATAATGTTTTCAGATTTGGGATGGAAATATCCAAAATTTCCTTATTCTACTCTGAACTTTGTCGTAAACTCATCCTCGTTAGGATGGTGTGATGAACTTGTTCGATCTCAATCCAAGCAGTCTTATCTGCTCTCAATGTGGTTCTTAAGTTGTTTGGTCTCTCTGAATGGCGTGCGCCTATGAATAAACATACCAGTTCTTATTTTGAGTTTGTCCTAGCTGTGTTTGATAGGGGAATGTTCGTTTCGTGAAGTTGATGTAAGGTGTTGCGTTAATTAATCATCCACAAGTTGTTGGATTGTTCCGTTACATGCATTTCGTCAAGTATCAAGTGTGTTGTTCGTACATGTGGGGAAAATATATGGGTTTGGTTTGGGAATTCCCACATTGGCCCCCTAGGGGAGGGGGTTCTTTCTTCGGGTTTCAAGGGTTTTTGTATTAATAAATTATTGTGGTGGGGAGAACCCTCTCATGTTCTCCACTCAATCTCAGGCAGTGGTTTTTCTTGAATTGGATGAGTGTGACGTTTATTGGGAATGGTAACCTTGAAGCTCTCGGTTCTCTATGATTTTTTCTGGGAATGAAATCATGTTATGTCAACTGTTGTGTTGGTGACTTTCTGGGGGAAAAAAGTGTCTGTGGTGGGGAGAATATTCACACCCCGACCATAGATTCCCGTGTTTTCATTCTTTTCTCGGTCCCGCGACTCTGGGTAGAGTCGGGCTTTGGTATGGGTATGATTTTTATTGAAGCATTGATGTTTTCGGCAGATCTTGGGCCAGTGCGCAGTCACCATACTGCTAGCAGTTACTGTGTATTTGGTTCAATCGTGCATTCGGACCTGGTGGGTGCGCGTTTACCCAACTGTTTAGATAAATAATAAAAATAAAAGAATAAATTTAATTAAAAGGAATTTTAAAAAATATTTAATAATAATAATAACAATAATTTATAATATATTTATTATTATTATTATTATTATTATTATTACTATTATTGTTTTTGTAACATTGATATTATATATATATTATTAGACCCTAAAGCTACCCATTCCCACACCCCCTCATAACCCTAGCTACCTCCCCCCTTCTTCCTCTTCTGCTTCCGCAGCACAGCAGCCCACGCAGGCCCCTGCTCCCTCCTATTTCCGCTACCCGGCCAGCCTGGAAGCCCCATGCTACCTCTTTCTCCCTTGCAGCGCGCCAATCGTAGCAGCTCGTAGCTGCTCCGCCTCCTCCACCCCGTATTTTCCTCCTACTCACCGCACCCTCATTCCCCCTTCGGCCTGCACGCACAAAGCATGATGTCGTAGCCTCCTGTTTCTTCCCCCCACACCCCATTCCTCCATTCACGAACCTAGCCAGCCCGTTGTGGCTCCTCTTCCAAACACTGCATCACCCTTGATCTTCCTTCCTTCCAGTCGGTGCAGCTGCTGTAGCGCTCCACTCTGGCATCGCCTCCGCCGAGCAGCCCCGACGCTCTCCACACGCCGCTGCTCCCCCTTCTATCTCATCCTGTCACGACAGCTCAATACACACCCAACAGCCATGTCTTACGCCCTTTGCCACCCCCTTCCATGATCCGGCCCCCATCATCCCCTCTTCTTATGTCATGCGGCCCTCGCCACACCCCCTGGTCGGACCACGTCCAACCGTGCGGATGCCTTCCGATGTTCTGGCGCGACGCCCTCCGTTGGTCTTTTTCCAGTCGCGACCCCCCAGTTGGTAAAATTTTTTTTATGGTTTATTTGATAATTTATTTGATATATATATATATATTTACCCTGGTTTGATTATAATTTTCAGTAATTAAATTTTATTTGGGTCCGTTTGACTTTCTAGGACCCGCGAGGGGCATTTCCGAGTGAGCGCCATCATCGTGCTTTGTTTCTGAGCTTGCGTCGTCGTCGCGCTTCAGTTTCCAGGTCTGGGTTTCTTTCAGCCGCTCGGTTTCGCATACTTTAATTGGGGTTTTTGTTTCTGTTTTGAGTTATTGGTGTTTTGTTTACAGTATGTTGGACCTTATTTTTTGGTGTCGGACGTGCGTCTTCCTTTTGATCTTGGTGTCGAGGTAGGTTCCCATTGCACTTATTTTAATAATTTAAGTTATATTATTTCTTGCTGTTTTTGCAAAGTAATTGTTCAAATTAAATATTTTATTAATTTTAATAAGTGTGAGATAATATAAGATAATTATTTTTTAATATAAGAAAATTAATTTTTAAATGATTATTTTGTGTAAAAAGATCCATTTATTTTATACATGACAGTTGAAATATTTTCATGATGAACGGACACCCAGTAGTGAAAGAATGCCAGTTGTGATTTTAATCATAATTCACGGAATTTCATTTATTGTTCTGGTTGTAATGGTAAATGATTTCTTCTCAAGCATGAAAAAGCATTTGGTTCATTTCAATGTGGTGATTGTGAAATGTATTTAATTTCGGTTTTAACTTTATGGAAAACAATGAAATTTTTTTGATAAAGTCCCTCCTAGGATAACTCTCCTTCCTTGGTTGCAATTGATTTTTTTGGGAGGCCACACTTAGAGGCTCCCGGTTACTTGAGTAGCTTAAAGGAAAGAGGTTGTCCCATGGAGCGGCTTAGGAGGATTCATTTTGTGCATTATTATTATATATATATGTATGTGATTGGATGCTCGACTGACATCGTCGGCTCACCCCCTTTCTAAACACTTGAGACATGGGAATCTAGAATATTGAGATAATTTTCTAATAATCATTGCTACACGGGTAGGTTATGGTACTAACTAGTGGCCCATAGTAGGTGGATATGTTGGGTTTATTACTAGAGGAATTTCCCTCAGCCTTATTAAGAAAGGATGGTCGAGGGTATTGGGAATTTTGATTTCATCGTGTGTTACATGTCCACAAGGAGGATTTCTCATGTATTGGTGTCTTCTGGTTTATTCTCGATCTCCTAGGTTCACCCTTGTCTATTGGATTTCAGTTACATATTATGATAAATATGGTTCCTGTATATATTTTATTTTCATTTCCATTAATATGTAACTACTGTAGTGTTTTAATATGTAGTGTTTTTACTAGATGTAATGTGTGGTTTTAATTGGTATATATTTGAAAACAGTTTTAAAAGAAAGGTGTTTTGTAATTTTTGTGAAAATTTTCAACGTAAACATAACTTCCCCTTGGAAAAATGCTAATGTCTCGCTAAAATAGTGACTTGGGTTTTTGAGAAATGAATAGGGGCAATGACTCATACTTTTTTTTTGAGAAACAGGCAGAAAACTATACATTTATAAATTGTAGTTCAAACTAGAAAGGATATTTCTTTTATTTTAATGGTAGTGCATTGGGAATCGATATCGGGCTAGCCTACAGAGTTTTAATACTCAGACCTATAGTTCCTTTTGGTTTTTAGTGTTTGTTCAGGCTACATCATGAGTGTACTCGCCTTGGGTGACACTTGACCGATGAGTTGGAGAGTGACTCGCGAGATCACACTGAGTTTCATCGAACGTCATGTTTGGTCTGTTTTATTTTCTTTTTTTCTCGTTTAGTCACTTTACCTGGTTTTTTTATTCTTCATTTCTCCGTATTATTTCTGCTACCTTATTTATTTATATTTGGCGAAATCATTCCCACTGCCTCTGTTGATGCCCCAGGACTTGTCACCATCCCGGGAGGATTGGGAACGCCTCTCGGGCCATTGTTATTTGGGATGTCTGGTAGATGAAGATTATGACTTTCGGGGCTCATGAGGTAGGTTACGAGTCGGTGCATGATCACCAACGCTCGTGACGAGACCTAAGTTACAGGTTTAGTCTGGGATTTGAATCTGTTATCTTTGGTTGTTTTGGATTGAGGGATAACAATGGGGGAGAATCAGTCCACTTTTTGGCCTCACATGGGGTGGTGAACCAGGCTTAGTCTAGGAGTCTAGCTCAAGGTCCTCTTAGTGTTATACTTTACATGGGCCATGCCTCACCACTATGTCGCTGGGTCAGACATATGCACTAGTTCCTCGTCCCAGTAGGTTATTATTTCTTGTGTTTTGTTTTAATATTGGTTTATTTGAGTGTGCGTAAAAAGTGAAACTGGTTTTGAAATGGAAAAGTGTTTCTTCCAAATTATTTTTGAAATTACTAAAGTTGGTTTTTAAAGAGAATGTGTATTGGTTTGGAAAAATGTGGTATGTGTTTGGATTTATTAAGAAAAAGAAGTTTATGAACCTTAGAGCTCCTTATAGAGGGTCACACGTGTGTGGCTATGTATGGAATGTGTGTGGTGGCACATGTTTGTAGATGATGTGAGCGGGATTGAATAACCTCACATGTGACGGTTCATAAATTGCCATATGTGAGTTTTTAAACTTTCAAAGAAAAAAGATTTTTGGAAAATTGATTTATCATTGTGTTGTATATTTTAGGATTATAGGCATTTTCCCTTGGCTTTTGTTGTCTCCTTGATTCAGTTTTGGCTTGATGCCAGTTTTGATTGTGTTTTTCGTGTTGTCATGAGTATGCTGCCCAGAAAGCCTCCAAAAGTTGTTAATGAGTAATGCTCAGTTCTCAATTCATTTTGTGTGTTTCTTACTTTTCGAGGTAATCAATGTCTATTAGAGGCCATTGTATAGTTCATAATGATAATGTGTCTTCAGGTTGTTGGGAACTCCCAGGGTAGTTAAAGTTCATACCGTCTCAGAGTTATTTGAGGGTTCATTTCTGGAATAGTAAATATGGAATGTCTCATCACCGTTAGAGTTTTGGGTCTGATTAATGGTGGTCGACATCCGAGAAGGCTCCCCATATGGAAAAGAGTGTGGGGCGGTGTAACCTGTCTCCAAGAAACAGTCCTCGTCGATACGAACTCATATTTCATCGGACCGCTCACTTGTGTGCCACCAATATGGCCACTCCGGACATTCTAAGTCATCATGTTTAATCCCTTTGAAAATGTATGACTATCATGGTTTTTTGAGTCATCGTTCTAAAGGAGTTAGAGGCCCATAGATGAAAATTCCTAACTATGAGGTAGGAGACTCCTCAGTCATCAGGGCCTTAGCCACAGGTCTCGGGGTGAAGCTCGCTTATAGTAGAGAGTTTTCAATGGTGTGTGGGACCTCGTTTTGGATAATTTTTTTAGATTTGGGTTGGAAATATCCAAAATTTCCTTATTCTACATTCATATTTTTGTAAACTCATCCTTGTTAGGAAGGTGTAATGAACTTGTTCGATCGCAATCCAAGCAGTCTTATCTACTCTCAGTGTGGTTCTTAAGTTGTTTGGTCTCTGTAAATGGTGTGGGCCCATGAATAAATGGACCTAATATGATTTTGAGTTGGTCTTAGCTGTGTTTGATAGGGGAATGTTCATTTTGTGAAGTTTATGGGAGGTTTTGAGTTAATTTTCTCATCCACAAGTTGTTGGATTGTTCCGTAACAAGCATTTCGTCATGTCTCAGGTGTGTTGTTTGTACATGTGGGGAAAATGGATGAGTTTGTTTTGGGAGTTCCCATGTTTTCCCCCAGGGGGTGGGGGGTTGTTTGGTTTTCAGGGGTTTTTGTATTAGTAAGTTCTTGTCCCCCAGAGGAATTGCCTGGTCTTCCACCAAATCGTGAAGTTGAGTTTTCAATAGAACTCGTACCAGGTGCTTTAACTATTTCAAAGACACCTTATAGAATGACCCCAATTGAGTTGTAGGAATTGAAGATGAAAATCCAAGAGAATCTTGATAAAGGATTCATACACCCTAGTGCGTCACCTTAGGGAGCTCCTGTTCAGTTTGTTAAGAAGAAAGATGGATCAATGAGACTCTGCATTGATTATCGAGAACTTAACAAGATCACTATCAAGAACAAATATCCTCTCTCACACATTGATGACTTATTTGACCAATTACGTGGAGCTCAATACTTTTCCAAGATTGATCTTTGTTCAGGGTATTATCAATTAAGGTTCAAAGGGGAGGATATACCAAATATGGCTTTCCGTATAAGGTATGGACACTATGAATTTATAGTGATGCCATTTGGTCTTAATAATGCCCCTGCTATCTTCATGGATATAATGAATAAAGTCTTTATAGACTATCTTGATCAGTTTTTGGTAGTCTTTATAGAAGATATTCTTGACTACTCAAAGAGAAAATAAGAACATGAAGATTAATTGAGAATTATATTGAAGACCTTGAGAAAGGAGAAGTTTTATGCCAAATTTACCAAGTGTGAATTTTGGCTTCAACAGTTGCATTTTTGGGTCACATAATCTCAAAATAGGGGATATCTGTGGATCTCGCAAAAACAGAGGTTATAGAAAGATGGTCGAGACCAACAACAGTAACCGTGATTCGAAGTTATATTGGTTTGGATGGATATTGTCGACGTTTTGTGAAAGATTTATCATGATTATATAATCCACTGCCATGGTTGACTTGAAAAGGAGTTAAGTTCGTTTTTACGGAGGACTATGAAGAGAATTTCAAGGAGTTAAAAAGAAGGTTATCCAGGGAATCTGTGCTCACACTACCTTATAGTGGAGAAAGGTTTGTGAAATATAGTGATGCATCCAAGAAGGGGTTGGGGTGTGTTATTATGAAAAATGATATGGTGATTGCTTATGCCTCATGACAGTTGAAAATCCCTAAGCAAAATTACTCAACTCATGATTTGGAGTTAGATGCCGTAATCTTTGCATTAAATATTTGGAGGCATTATCTTTATGGAGAAAGGTGTGATATTTATACTGATCATAAAAGTTAAAATTATATTTTCACACAAATGGAGTTGAATATGCGCCAAAGAAGATGGTTGGAGCTGATTAAGGATTACGACTGGTCAATTCATTACCACCCTGTGAAAGCAAACAAGGTGGCAGATGCATTTAGTCGACAAGACCATGCTAGCTTATCCATGATAAGGATCACAAAATATACAATATTTATGGATTTACAAAGGATGGATCTTGGAATTATAATGGAAGGGGAAAAATCTTATCTTTCTCAAATGAATGCCCAACCATCTATACATGTGAATATTAAAGAGGCACAAAAAGAAGATTTGGAGTTACAAAAGAATGTGAGAAATGTTCCTAAATTCCACCTTCATTTTGATGGGATAATAAGGTTCATGATTCGGGTTTGTGTTCCTCCCATCCCAGGATTAAAGAAGGAGCTACTATATGAGGCTCATAGTTCTTCATTATCTATTCATCCTGGAATCACGAAGATGTATAGGGACATGAAAGAGTACTTTTTGTGGGATGGAATGAAAAGAGATGTTGCTGAATAGGTCTCTTGATTCTTGGTTTGTCATCAAGTTAATGCTGAGAGACAGAAGTCTAAGGGGATGTTACAACCATTACCCATACCTGAATGGAAATGGGAAAACATAACTATGGGATTTGTCACCGGAATTCCTAAAACATCCAAAGGTAATAATGCTATCTGGGTCATAGTTGATCGTCTTACAAAGTCAGAACACTTCATTGCTATTAGAGAGGATTCCTCTCTGGATCAGCTTGCCAGGATATATGTAAAAGAAGTGGTAATATTGCATGAGTACCACTTTCCATTATATCTGATCGGGATCTGAGGTTTATCTCAATGTTCTGGTGAAGTCTTCAGCATACTCTGGAAATAGAGTTGAGTTTCAGCACTGCTTATCATCCTCAGACAGACGGTCTATCTGAGAGAACAATTCAAACTCTAGAAGATATGTTAAGAGCTTTCTCTATGGATTTCATATGTGGTTGGGATCAACACATACCTTAGGTGGAATTTTCTTATAATAATATCTTTCACTGCAGTATTCAGATGGCTCCTTATGAATCTCTCTATAGAAAGAAATCCCAAACTCCAACTTGCTGGGATGAAGTTGGGGAAAGAAAGCTATTAGGACCTGATCTTGTTGATGAGATGGAAGAAAAGGTCATATCTATTAAACAACACATTAGAGCAGCTCAGAGTCGGCAAAAATGTTATGCCGACAACCGAAGAAAAGACCTAGAGTTTGAAGTGGGTGAAAAAGTGTTATTACGAAAATCTCCTTGGTAGAATGTAATGAGATTTGGAAAGAAGGGATAGGTGAGCCCTAGGTATATCAGTCCTTTTGAAATACTGGATCGTGTTGGGAAGGTAGCATACCGATTGGCGCTTCCACCGAATGTCTCTCAAGTTCATGATGTGTTCCATGTATCTCTCCTGAGAAAGTACATACTCGATCCTTCACATGTACTCAGCTCAGAATTTGTACCGCTGGAGAAAGATCTTTCTTGTGAAGAACAGCTGATAGGGATTATGGATCGTAGAAAAAAAGTCATACGGAACAAGACCACTCGCTTGGTGAATGTTTTATGGAGGAACCTCCAATTATAATAAGCAACATGGGAGCTTGAGGATATGATGAGGGAGAGTATTCTCATCTGTTTGTTACAAAGTGACGAATTTCGAGGGAGAAATTCATTTTAAGGGGGGTAGAATGTGTCACCCAAGACTTTTATGAGAAATATTTTGTTTTTATGTTATATACATCATCAAAGGAATCTTTCACTACAAACAACACTAGCTTGGCTTCCTTTACATGCAATCGCGACCTTCCTTGATAGCTTGCATCGTATGCAATACCGAGTTTCACTATATAACGATATGCTATTAAAATATTATTAAAACTAGCCGTTATGAATAGTAATATCCACTTTTTGAAATTTTATAAATTTTATCTTTGAAAATGGACTTCATTTTTGGATTCGGAATATTGAAATTAGCCTAGGTTGAAATTTGGGTATTTTTCTGAAAATAATCAATTTTTTATGAATAGTGAAAACACTGGTTTACTATTTAAAAACTGAATTTTTATTTACATAAATATTTATTTTATTTAAATTTATTTTAGGTCAAAATTGATACATAATACCTATATAAGTTCAAAGTAATTCATTGGAGTCATTTTATAATAATTTTAGATGTATAAAATATTTATTGAACTTTTCACCGCCTTTTACCCACCTCCTAGGAGAATTTGCAAATTCACATAAAACTTAATTTTAACACTTCTGTGAGTGGAATGTTGAAAATCCGAGAGACACGGTTAATATGAAGGACTAAAATGTGATTCAATGAGATGAAAATAATTTTTGATGAATAGTAACTTTTTACTTTTTTTAACCACAGTTTAAAGTAAATAGGGTAATTAAGGGTAAAAATGATATTATTATTACCCTAACACTTGTACTAATTCTATTGGATAAGTGTAATTAGACCAAAAACAACCTTAGTAATAAAATATGACCATTTAGGTCCATTTGGATTAGATTAGGACATTTAATATTATTTTATTTAAAGAATAGTTAAAATAGTTAAAATCAATGTTTAATAACTAAAACATTTTTAATATCGGGTTATAAATAAGATAAATTTGACTATAAATATTCATTAGAAAGATAAAACTATTTCCTACATAATGGTATTTTATTAATACTTCTTACACTTTAATTAGTTTTATTTATTTATGACACAACGATGATGCAGTAATTACCTTATTAAAGAAATAATAACATAATTGATTATATAAATACTCAAATAAATGTAATTTGAGACTTTAAAAATTACAAAAAAATTTAGGTTAATATGATATATTAGTATTTATTTAATTAACTTGTTTAGAACTAATAATGCTGTTATGATTTTCAGAAAAATCAAGTACCAAATAGTGTCAAAATTGACTTAAAATAGTTTTTCAAACAAATATTATATTATTAATTGTTATTTTATTCATAAAAATATAAGGTTAAGAAAAAAGTACATAGATAAGGTTATATATATTAATAATAAACAACATGGGGTTCGTTTGGCTTGTTATAGTAAGTTTATTAACCTTATAGTGTAAGAAAACAAGAAGACACGGTAAAAGTAAAATTATTTAACTTAAAGTTAAATCTAAATGATAAGGTTAAAATAGAAACCTAAACTTGTCTAAATTCTATTGGATGACAGGATTTAGACCCATCCCCACTTTAGCTTTGAAATAAATCAATTTGGAGCTATTAAAAACTGAATATGGCTTTATTATAAAATAATATTTTAAGTTTTCCTAAGGTGCCCCTCTCCTCCCTTAAAAAAAGAACCTCCTCCCTCTATTCCTCACACCAAATTGAGCCTTCATGCTCGGCCAACCCCTGAAACTTTATCTTCTCCGCTTCCCTAGAAACATACTAGAGTTCTTGGTCTTCTTCAAATACCATCTTTAGTGCCCTAATAGGAGGTTAAGAAGAGGCGTTTCAAAGAAAATGTAATGTACGTTACCGATTCTTTCAACTTTATTTCTTCTTCTAATTATTCTTATTTAGTTGTTTAATTATGAAATAATAACATCAGTATCACTCCTATACTAATATTTTATTATAAATATGAAACAACCCTATTTCACCTTCTATCCATCCTACAGAAAATGAAATCACCACGCGTGCGTACGTACGGAATACCGTCTCCACGCCGTGGTGTAATCTATTTTCAACCACCACCTTACTTGGATGGGTATAATGGTGTAAAGGATAACTATATATGATTATTTTAATGTGATATTGATTCTGAAATATTATACATGCACTTCAATACAATTCCATGATCATGGGAATGATATCATCGCTTGTGCGTACGTACGGCCTACCGTCTCCACGATGTGATACAACTCGTTCTACATGATCTTCATTGCATAATGATTATATAAATGAATTTAATGAATAATTATGATATATATTACACTAATACCATTCTGGAAATGAGGTATCTATAACTTAAAAAGAAGAATAATAATTTATTCGACAAAACACGCATAAGAACAAAAAGCAATAAACACCCGAATAACAAGTAACAATGAAATATTACTAATATGAAGCTGAGAATATGACCACATATGATATAATAACAATTATTACGATTCTGGAATAAGTCAATAACATTATTTAAATCATTATATAGGTGTTTCAGACACGTACGAAGCAAATCAGACCTAAGGTAAGGAAAAATCTCGCAATCTCAATTTTTATCTGATATTGTTTATACTTCAAGATTTACTGGGGAATATTTATCATCCACATCCATGTTTCCTCAAGATTTAATATTATTTATACCATCTTATAATTTTTTAAATCCAATTTTACCCTTTGGTGAGTTTTTAGTAAAAGGTATGAAAGAAATATTTTGTCATTTTTCGTATGAGGTACTTTTTGACTTTTCCGGCCAAAGTACGAGAAGAATTTTTTTGTTTAACTTATACGGCTTGAATGGATTTTTAGAACATTATTTACATGAATCTTCCTTTAAAAGTATTCATGTTTATTTTTAATCAACTTCTTTTATTTTAAAATTCTATGACATGTTAAGAGAAGAAAAACATTTTTGAAGTAGAGTGGATATTTTCCCCAAGAATGGAGTTCAAGTGTTTTATCAAAATTATTTCCCATCTATGATAATATAGTGTTCTAGTTCTATAACTATTTTTTCATTGATTTTATTATTTTATGATGGAATTAATTTTATGATGTCCTTTTATCTTATATAGATTATGTTTTTATGGCATGATGTTTAAGAATCCCATTTTTATTACATGGGTTATGCTATGATGTATGATTTATGATTTTGTGTCACACATAAGAATGGTTTAATTATGAGATTTGTGGGACCTATATCTCCCTCCAATGCATTGGGTAAAGATTTATATCTGATAAGATGACATGGCTGGAATGGCAGGTTAATCCAGTTCAGTGAAACATGACTGAAATGAGGAGTGAACTCGGTTCAGAAATGGAATTTGTCTGCTAAGATAGTCTTGGAAATGAGTCATGACTAATAAGAAATGATTCTCTATGATTATGTGTGTATGCCACAAAGTTTCATGTTTTAGGTTATTATTATTGGTATTACATTTAACTACTTTGATTTATCCCATGTTATGAAATCATGATCTCATTTGTAGGTTTAGATTTCTAAAATGTTATGTTCTTATGAATATGATGTGACTGATATTTATTTTGTTTACCCTTACTGTGCATTTGAGATCAACCTTTTGTATGTTTTCTTTCCCCAGTTCAGGAAGAAGGTTATTAAGTAGGATATTCCAAAAGGGACTCTAGATATGAAGAAATAAATGGGAGACAATGTAAATGCAATATGAACCAGTTTTTTATGTTTCCCAGTTTCGAAAAACCTATACCTATACGGTCCTTTCATGGTTTTGTTATATGTTGTAATAAGTGTGCTTAAATTATGAAACAATAAAAATGTATGTAAAGTTTGGGTCGTTATATTTCTGTTGGCTTTCAGTTACTTGTTGTGATAAATATGGTTCTTGTATATACTTTCTTTTCATTTCCCTTACTGTGTAACTACTATAGTGTTTTCATGTGTAGTGTTTTTACTAGATGTTATGTGTGGTTTTAAAGTGGTTTATGAAAATTGTTTTCAAACAAATGTGTTTTATACTTTTTGTGAAAATTTAATATGTAAACATCACTTACACTTTGAAAATTTCTAATGTCTCACTAAAAGAATGACTTCGGTTTTTGAGAAATTAATAGGGGCAGTGGCTCGAACTTTGTTTTTGAGCAACATGTATAAAACATTACTTTTATAAATTGTAGCTCAAACTTGAAATGTTGTTTCTTTTATTTTAAAGGTAGTGCATTGGTAATAGATATCGGGCTAGCATACTGAAATTTAATAATCATGCCTATAGTTCTTTTCTATTTTTAGTGATTGTGCAAGCTACAAATTGAGTGCACTCTCCTTGGGAGATGCTTGACCGTTGAGTTGGAGAGTGTCCTGCGAGGTCACACTGAGTTAGTTCAGATGTCGTGTTTGGTCAGTTTTATTTTATTTTATTTCTTGTTATGTCTCTTTTCCTGGTTTATTTATTCTGTATTGCTCTATATTATTTCTGATGATTTATTTATTTTTATTGGGAGAAATCGTTCCCACTGCCTGTAGAGACCCGAATCTTAACGTACATGGACATTACATTACTTTATAGGAATACATAATACATAACAAAAACAGACACACAAAAACTGTAATAGTTTAGTGTCTTTGGAAACTTGGAACGTAATCTTCTAATCGTGGTGAAAGATCTTGAACATCTCCCATAAAGATCTTCCCCCTTTTTTTCTTACCTAAAAACTTTCTTTATATCCTAGGGAAAAGAAAACATAAACAGGGTGAGCTCAAATTCTCAGTAAGGGTAAGCATGGATAAAATAAAACATACCATATACATTTGAACTTAAAAACATGAACATAATGTTTAAACATCAAAAGCTTGAGCAATGACATAAAACATGGAAGTACGCAAGGAATAGATCATAATGAAACATTACGAATGATAAAACAGCATGGGAATAAAACATGTAATTGTGGCAACCATTAAGAACATGATATGATTTCCACAGTAGCCAAGGCATTGCTGCCAAGACCATCTTAGTGGACAAAGTCCCTTTCTGAATCGAGTTCACTCCTCGTTCCAGTCCTATATTACTGAACCGGTTTAACTTGTCGTTCCAGCCATGTCTATCTCAAGAGATATAAATCTTTACCCAATGCATTTGAGGTAGATATAGGTCCCACCCATCTCATTATGAAATCATTCTTACTTGTGCCACAAAATAAACTTAAAACATTCATCATAACCCAAAGAATAAAATGGGTTTCATAAGCATCATCCCATCATTTCATAATCCATATAAAACAAATGGATATAATTTCATAATAAGAAAAGTGAAACCACTTAAATAAAAGAGACATGATACTTAAACATACACATATGAAATAATTTCATTTTAGATGGAAAATGGTTTTGATAAAAACACTTGAAATGTATTCTTGAGGAAAATATCCTTTCTTATTTAAAATCATTTTCTTTTCACAAAATGTCAAGAATTTTTAAAAGAAAAGTATTTTCATGAAAATAGTCTTGAAATATTTTTGAGTAAGCTTCATGAAAATATGGCTTTATAAAACTGTAAAAATCCTTTCATGCCGTATAAGTTAAAAAAACATTCTACTCGTACTTTTGTTGGAAAAGTCAAAAAGTACCTTGTACGAAAAACGAAAAAAGATTCCTTTCATATCTTTTACTAAAACTCACCAAAGGGTAAAATTGGATTTAAAAAATTTTAGGTGGATGGAAATAATATTACATATTTAGGAAACATGGTTGTGGATGATAAAATACACCCCAGTAATTTCTGAAGTATAAAAAATCTCGGATAAAAATGAGATTGTGATATTTCCCTTACCTTAGGTCTGATTTGTTTCGTAAGTGTCTGAACCTCCTGTATAATGATTTAAATAATTTCATTGACTTATTCCAGAATCATACTCATTGTTATGATATCATATATGGTTCACTTATGGATTTATATTACCCGTTATTTTGTAAATTCCATGTTAAAGAGCATTTTGGGTAAAATCGTTTCATTTTTCATCCGTGTTTTGACTTGTAATTATTAATATGATTACATAGATCCTGATTACTTAATTCAAGAATATAAAACATGATTTATTTATAATATATATTCAGAATATATATATATATAATAGATCAGTAAATGGAAAGAAATATACCGTTCATGGAGACGGTAGACCGTACGTACGCATGAACACTGTTTTCTTTTCCCTATTGAGTTGAATGGAATTAAGTAGATGAAATACATATATATACACATAAATCCAGTATCATTATTATGTCATATATTTCATTATTAATTATTATATATACTTTATAATCATTCATGAATGGTTAACGTGGAGAATGAATCTCATCGCGTCGTGGAGACGGTAGTCCGTACGTACGCACGAGCGATGATATCGTTCTCATGATCGTGGAATTGTATTGGAGTGTATGTATACTATTTCAGAATCAATATAAATTTAAAATAATCATATATTGTTATTATGTACACCATTATACCCATCCAAGTAAGGTGGTGGTGGAAAATAGATTACACCACGGCATAGAGACTGTATTCCGTACGTACGCACGCGCGGTGATTTCATTTTCCGTAGGATGGATAGATTGTGAAATAAGGTTGTTTTATACATATAATAACATATCAGTATATGAGTGATACTGATGTTATTACTTCATAATGAGACAACCTATGAAGAAGAAGTTGAAGAAGAAATAAAGATGAAAGAATCGGTAACAGACATTACCTCTTCTTTGAAGCGCCTCTTTGAGTCTTCCTCTTAGGGCACTAAAATTCGTCTTTGAAGAAGACCAGGACCTCTAGGATGTTTCTAGGGAAGTGGAGAAGAGAATTTTTCAGGGGTTGGCCGAGAATGAAGTCTCAATGTGGTGTGAGGAAGAGAGGGAGTATGTTCTCTTTTATAAGGGAGGAGAGGGGAACCTTTGGAATAACTAAAAATATTATTTTATTATAAAGCCAAATTCAGTTTTAAATAGCTCCAAATTGATTTATTTCAAATATTAGGTGGGTTTGGGTCTAAATAATCTCATCCAATAGAATTTAGACAAGTTTAGTTCATTATATTAATCTTATCTTTTAGTTTTAACTCTTAGTTAATTAGATTGACATTTACCATGTCACTTTGTATTTTTGTATTATATAGTTAATAAACTTACCATATACATCCAACAGGCCCCCAAGTGGTACATTAATGATTCACCTATAATGATATAAATTTCTTGTCTGAACGTTAGATTTTTAGGAATAAAATAACAATCGATAATATAATATTGGTTTTAAAAACTATTTTATGTCAATTTTGACACTATTTAGTAATTGAATTTTGTGAAAATTATAACAGAATGTTTATTTCGAACAAAGTTATTTTATTCAATACTAACATGTCCTATTAACCTATAATATTATTGGAATTCATAAAAAGTCTCAAATTACATTTATTTTGGTATTTATAACATCAATTATGTCAATTTTTCAATAATAAGATAATTACTACATCATCTTTGTGTCATAAATAAATTAAATTATTAAATGTCTAAAAATTAAAAATAAAATATAATTATGTATGAAATATTTTTATCTTTCTAATGAATATTTATAGTCTAATTTATCTTATGTATAACCCTATATTAAAAATTATTTTCTTATTAAACTTTGATTTTAACTATTTTAAACCTTCTTTAAATAAATTAACAATAAATGTCCTAATCTAATCCAAGTGGGCCTAAATGGTCATATTTTATTCCTAAGGTTGTTTTTGGTCGAATTACACTTATCCAATAGAATTAGGACATGTTTTAGGTTCATAATAATAATATCATTTTTACCCTTAATAACCCTATTTACTTTTAACCGTGGTAAAAAAAAGTAAAAAGTTATTATTCACCAAAAATTATTTTCATCTCATTGAACCACATTTTACATACTGACATCAACCATGTCTCTCGGATTTTTGAAATTGCACTCACAGAAGCGATAAAATTATGTTTTATGAAAAATTCATTTTTTAACTACCACTTAGTGGTTTCAATATTCATCAAAAAATGAAAATTTCCAGAAAAATACCAAAAATTAGGCCTAATCTATATTTGATATTATGAATTCAAAAATGATGTCTATTTTACCAATTTCAAAACATATCAGTTGCATTAATTAATTTAAAAATTAAATCTCGTCGTCAAAACTAATAGCGTGTTTTTAAGAGATAATAACTATCAAAAGATTGACACTTGTTTATGTCTGGTTTAAATGTGAAATTACATCCAATGACCAATATTGTATTAAATTCTAAATATATTTTAAAAAAACTAATATTAATAATTTATCACTATTAATTATTTCGATTGAAAAATTTTCTTTTAATTACAATTTAGTAATTTTCACTATTCATCAAAATATGAAAGTTATCCGAAAAGTACCAAAATATCTCCCTAAGCTAATTTCGATATTCCGAATCCAAAAATGAAGTCCATTTAAAAAACTAAAATTTTCAAAATTTCAAAAAGTGGTTATTATTATTCATAACGGGTAGTTTTAATAATATTTTAATAGCATATCGTTGTTTAGTGAAACTCGGTATTGCGTACTACACACGCTATCGAGGAAGGTCGTGATTGCGTGTAATGCAAGGCAATTCAATTATGTGTGTTGTGCAAGCTAATTTTGGTGTAGCGTACAACACAAGACATTAATTAATTTAAAAATAATATTTTTCATAAAATCTCGGGGTGTTACATTCTACCCCCCTTAATATGAATTTCTCCCTCGAAATTTTTTGGAGTTGTAAATGGTTTACTACTCGAAAGTTTCATTAATAGAAACCCACATCGTAAAAAGGAATACCAAAACATGGATTTAAAAACTAAATTATGAAATGTAATGGTTACCCAAATTAACTAATCACTGGATTTCCACATAGGAGAACATAGGTGAAAATATGGATATGGAAGAGAAATCTAACCATCGTGTTCTGATAGAGAGTGGTACAGAACATGGCTATGAAAAACCCAACAATCAAAAAGCCATAGATTTGTGATGATCTAAGGTACCATCTAATTCATCAGATATAAGAGCAACAGGACAATATTTTTGGTTTTCAAGATCATTTCCCTAATGTTGAAGAAATTGGAATTAGAAGAAATACTTTCATGATTTTGGTATAGTCTCATCGTTGGTCGTTCTATGGACAATTTCCACTTCATCTCTTAAATAAATGAAGTTGAATTTTTCATTCGTGATGTGTTAGCAGATCATGTGATAGAATGATGGGTCATTCCATCTGTCTCAAACAAAAGGTTAGAAAAGTTATCAAAAAATACATAAGTCTATCTATAGTGAGATTAATCATATATGGTTCCTAAAATGGACTTATACTTCTTATATTATACTGCTTAATATAATAAAACTAGTTTCTACTAAACAGGGACTTCCTGTAGGCCAGTGGTAGGCAATAAAGGCCAGTCGCACTTCGGTTGTGGGTTCGATTCCCACAGCCTTGTCCGACGCGATGGGCTGTCGCCCGTCCTGCAGGTTGTAATTTTTTCTAAAACTACATTACTATAAAATCCCATCAGTAATATCAAAAAAAGTTATATCCTTAAACAATACTAGCATATGTCCAACATAATCCATTTCAATCTTTAGGATTATCTAAAATACTTCGGTCCAAGCTCATAGAATAAAGAAAACGATTACTTGAAATTTCATCAACCAAGAATGTTAATACCATCATTTATCCCCCATATATATATTGTTGGTCACATTCCAATCATGTGAATACCTTAATCATGTATTCTCTTGAAAAAATGAATACCCATTGAACCTTAGTGAAAACATGAATGCTGTCAAAAGTTAACTCTTTCCACATACCAAAATCCAAAAATTCTATATACTCAAACCATGATATAACCTTCTCCTTATATCAGTCATGAGCTCATGAATACTATCAAACATTTAATTTTCTCCTTATCCCATCATTATGTGCATATCATCTATTTTCCAAAAATATCTGAATAAACTTTCATGGTTACTAATACCATTAATCATACACTTTCAGAACTTAGGAAAGACAACAGTGTAACAATCCTTAGATGTCTCTTTATTCCATAGTAGCATGAGATTACTTATACAACATTACACTTGATAAACATGTAATCATTCCACTACCTTCTTAAACCATTGACCGAGCTTCAACAATTCATTCATCTCCCATATCATTTGTAGTCTCTTCATCATCATCAATATAAATACTACCCATACGACCGTACTGATTCTCTTCATGAGACTTCACCTTAGGGCATTGTTTTTCATAATGCCCATACATTCCACATTTAAAACATTTGACCATTGTTGATTTCGTAGCAATACCATTATCCTCGTCCATGGTGTTAACTGAACCTTTTCCTTTTCACTTACTGGATTTGTGTCCTTATTTTCCACACCCAAAGCATCTTCCAGTTCCCTTGAAACAATCTCCTCGATGCCTCTTCCCACATGATTTACATGAGGGAAATTGAACTTTCTTTCCTCTATGATCATCATGAAACTCCATCTTTCTCTTATTATCTGAGTCGGGAAACTTACCAAAGTTGAGATTATTGATCATATTATGAGATTGTTCATTAGGAATAATAACGATGTTTGGACTTCCAAATCCCATTTCATTTGGTTTCTCATGAAGAATATCATTCCATTGTCCGACATATCCTCCATTATCATGAATCTTCCTGTTTCCAGCCATTTTGTAAAACCCAAAAAGAATAGTGTGAGAGGAAAAAATCATGCTAGGGAAAGAAACATAGTAAAGGGGGAGTACCCTCAATATATAACATCTTAGGTTAAATTATAAGATCGTTACCGTAGTTCTAGGACCATATCCTATACGTATACTTATCCTTAGGGACATCCCTAGACCTACCTTAGAAATATCTCTAGGGATCTCACTAATGTTTTCGCATCCTAGTTTCCAAAGGTTGACTAAACCTTTCCTCTGATACCAACTGTAGAGACCCGAAGGTTAACGTACATGGACATTACATTACTTTAGCAGAATACATAATACATAACAAAAACAGACACATAAGGACCGTAATAGTTTTGTGTCTTTGGAAACTTGGAACGTAATCTTCTAATCGTGGTGAAAGATCTTCAACATCTCCCATAAAGATCTTCCCCTTTTTTTCTTACCTAAAAAAATTATTTATATCATGGGGAAAAGAAAACATAAAAAGGGTGAGCTGAAATCCTCAGTAAGGGTAAGCATGGATAAAATAAAACATACCATCTACATTTGAACTTAAAAACACGAACATAATGTTTAAACATCAAAACCTTGAGCAATGACATAAAACATGGAAGTACGCAAGGCATAGATCATAATGAAAAATTACGAATGATAAAATAGAATGGGAATAAAACATGTAATTGTGACAACCATTAAGCACATGATATGATTTCCATAGTAGCCAAGGCATTGCTGTCAAGACCATCTTAGTAGACAAAGTCCCTTTCTGAATCGAGTTCACTCCTCGTTCCAGTCCTGTATTACTGAACCAGTTTAACTTATCGTTATATCCATGTTTATCTCAAGAGATATAAATCTTTACCCAATGCATTGGAGGGAGATATAGGTCCCACCCATCTCATAGTGAAATTATTCTTACTTGTGCCACAAAATAAACTTAAAACATTCATCATAACCCAAAGAATAAAATGGGTTTCATAAACATCATCCCATCATTTCATAATCCATATAAAACAAATGGATATAATTTCATAATAAGAAAAGTGAAACCATGTAAATAAAAGAGAAATTATACTTAAAACATACACATATGAAATAATTTCATTTTAGATGGAAAATGGTTTTGATAAAAACACTTGAAATGAATTCTTGAGGAAAATATCCATTCTTATTTAAAATCATTTTCTTTTCACAAAATGTCATGAATTTTTAAAAGAAAAGTATTATCTTGAAAATAGTCTTGAAATCTTTTTGAGGAAGATTCATGAAAATATGTCTTTATAAAACTGTAAAAATCCTTTCATGCCGTATAAGTTAAAAAAACATTCTTCTCGTACTTTTGTTGGAAAAGTCAAAAAGTACCTTGTACAAAAAACGACAAAAGATTCCTTTCATATCTTTTACTAAAAACTCACCAAAGGGTAAAATTGGATTTAAACAATTTTAGGTGGATAGAAATAATATTACATATTTAGGAAACATGGTTGTGGATGATAAAATACACCACAGTAATTTCTGAAGTATAAACAATCTCGGATAAAAATGAAATTGTGATATTTCCCTTACCTTAGGTCTGATTTGCTTCGTAAGTGTCCGAACCTCCTGTATAATGATTTAAATAATGTCATTGACTTATTCCAGAATCATACTCATTGTTATGATATCATATATGGTTCACTAATGGCTTTATATTACCCGTTATTTTGTAAATTCTATGTTAAAGAGAATTTTGGGTAAAATCGTTTCATTTGTCGTCCGTGTTTTGACTTGTAATTATTCATATGATTAATTAGATCATGATTACTTAATTCAAGAATATAATACATTATTTATATATAATATATATTCAGAATATATATATATAATAGATTAGTAAATGGAATGAAATACACCGTTCATGGAGACGGTAGACCGTACGTACGCATGAACACTGTTTTCATTTCCTTATTGAGTTGAATGGAATTAAGTAGATGAAATACATATATATAAACATAAATCCAGTATCATTATTATTTCATATATTTCATGATTACTTACTATATATACTTTATAATCATTCATGAATGGTTAACGTGGAGAATGAATCTCATCGCGTCGTGGAGACGGTAGTCCGTACCTACGTACGAGCGATGATATCGTTCTCATGATCGTGGAATTGTATTGGAGTGTATGTATACTATTTAAGAATCAATATCACTTTACAATAATCATATATAGTTATTATTTACACCATTATACCCATCCAAGTAAGGTGGTGGTGGAAAATAGATTACACCACGGCATGGAGACGGTATTCCGTACGTACGCACGTGCGGTGATTTCGTTTTCCATAGGATGGATAGATGGTGAAATAAGGTTGTTTTATACTTATAATAACATATCAGTATATGATTTATACTGATGTTATTACTTCATAATGAAACAACCTAAGAAGAAGAAGTGGAAGAAGAAATAAAGATGAAATAATCGGTAACAGACATTACCTCTTCTTTGAAGCGCCTCTTTGAGTCTTCCTCTTAGGGAACTAAAATTCATCTTTGAAGAAGACCAGGACCTCTAGGATGTTTCTAGGGAAGTGGAGAAGAGAAGTTTTCATGGGTTGACCGAGCTTGAAGGCTAAAAGTGGTGTGAGAAAGGGAGGGAGGAGGTGCCCTTTTATAAGGGAGGAGAGGGGCACCTTTGGAATAACAAAACATATTATTTTATTATAAAGCCAAATTCGGTTTTAAATAGCTCCAAATTAATTTATTTCGAATATAATTTGGGGGATGGGTCGAAATACTCTCATCAAATAGAATTTAGACAAGTTTAGGTAATTATATTAACCTTATATTTTATTTTTAACGCTTAGTTAATTAGATCGACATTTACCATGTCACTTTGTATTTTTGTATTATATAGTTAATAAACTTACCATATACATCCAAGAGACCTCCAAGTGGTCCATTAATGATACACCTATCATGATATAAGTATCTTGGATGAACTTCAGATTTTTAGGAATAAAATAACAATCGATAATATAACATTGGTTTTAAAAACTATTTTATGTCAATTTTGACACTATTTAGTAATTTATTTTTGTGAAAATCATAAAAGAATGCTTATTTATAAAAAAGTTAATTAAATCAATACTAACATGCCCTATTAACCTATACAATTAGTGAAATTCATAAAAAGTCTCAAATTACATTTATTTGGGTATTTATAACATCAATTATGTCAATATTTCATTAATAAGATAATTACTACATCATCTTTTTGTCATAAATAAATTAAATTATTTAATGTCTAAAAATTACAAATAAAATATCATTATATATGAAATATTTTTAGCTATCTAATTAATATTTATAGTCGAATTTATCTTATGTATAACCCAATATTGAAAATGATTTTTTTATTAAACTTTGATTTTAACTATTTTAAACCTTCTTTATATAAATTAATAGTAAATGTCCTAATCTAATCCAAGTGGGCCTAAATGGTCATATTTTATTCCTAAGGTTGTTTTTGGTCGAATTACACTTATCCAATAGAATAAGGGCATGTATTAGGGTCATAATAATAATATCATTTTTACCCTTAATTACCCTATTTACTTTTAACCGTGGTAAAAAAAAGTAAAAAGTTACTATTCAGTAAAAATTATTTTCATCTCATTGAACCACATTTTACTTAATGACATCAACCGTGTCTCTCAGAGTTTTGATATTCCACTCACAGAAGCGGTAAAATTAAGTTTTATGAAAAATTCAATTTTTTAACTACCACTTAGTGGTTTCAGTATTCATCAAAAAATGAAAATTTTCAGATAATACCAAAAATTAGGCCTAAGCTATATTTGATATTATGAATTAAAAAATGATGTCTATTTTACCAAATTCAAAACATATCAGTTGCATTAATTAATTTAAAAATTAAATCTCATCGTCAAAACAAATAGCGTGTTTTTAAGAGATAATAACTATCAAAAGATTGACACTTGTTTATGTCTGGTTTAAATGTGAAATTACATCCAATGACCAATATTGTAATAAATTGTAAAAATATATTCTAAATATATTTTAAAACCACTCCTATTAATAATTTAACTCTATTAATTATTATGATTGAAAAATTTGTTTTTAATTGCAATTTAGTAATTTTCACTATTCATCAAAATATGAAATTTATTCGAAAAGTACCAAAATTTCTCCCTAAGATAATTTCGATATTCCGAATCCAAAAATGAAGTTCATTTGGACAACTAAAATTTACAAAATTTCAAAAAATGGTTATTATTATTCATAACGACTAGTTTTAATAATATTTTAATAGCATATCGTTGTTTAGTGAAACTCGGTATTGCGTACTTCACACGCTATCGAGGAAGGTCGTGATTGTGTGTAATGCAAGGCAAGTCAATGACATGTGTTGTGCAAGCTCCTTTTGGTGTAGCGTACAACACAAGAAATTAATGAAATTAACAAAGAATATTTTTCATAAAATCTCAGGGTGTTACACTGCCTCTGTTGATCCCCTGGCGCTTCTCGCCAGTCCGGGAGGATCGGGAACGCCTCTCGGGAAATGTCACGGACTGAATTGGGTGACCGGTTCAGGGTCGACCTGGGTTAGTTCGTGACACATTAACACATATTATTACTTGATTTCGAACATAATTAACCATCAAATGCAAAATAGGGATAAAAAATTATAGTGTCTTTGAAATATTAGGTACATAATTAGAAAGCCTGAAACCAAAATAAAAATACATTTTATTTAATCTCTATATTGATCTCATAACATAATTTTCTCTCTCAGATGTTCAATTGATAACCTGAAAAATACATAGATAAAACGGATGAGCTAAAAAGCCTAGTATGTGAGTAAACATAGGAATAAAGTATAGTACTTTGCATATAAAGAATAACTTGATGAAATTAAGAATCCTAGAATGAAAACAAACGTATATAAGCATAATATGGAGAAAAATGAATCATGTTAACATGGAAACATAGGAATGTGGATGCAACATACAACATGATATAATCATGATCCATGGATAACTACCATGACAATATCATATGGGAAAAAAGTCCCATAATTTGTTAGATTTAATCCATAATCACATTCATAATGTCTCATGAGACTATAAATTACACGATTTATTGGAGTTCTATCTGGGTTCACCCATCATAGAATATACATTAATATGTGATTTATATAAATAAAAACTAATAATGAATAAACATAAGCGTTACCCAAGGTATAAAATTGATACCATATTCATTAAATAAGGAAAAGAAAAAGTGAATATCATAATAGAGTCCATTAAACATTGTATTTATATCATACATGAAAATTTATAAGGTAAAATAGGAATATATCATGATATATGAGGTCCAACAGATGTAAAAATATGTTAATAGTGTGTTTCTAAATGGAACAATATAAAAAATGCATATCCCCATAAAATAACAATTAATTGCGATAGATACTGATGTTTGGAACATAAAACATAATATATGATTAATAAATAACAATAATTAATAATTACATTGTTTTATGGAGAGAGAAATCGTAACTTAAAAGGGAAAAAGGTGGTTCAGATATACCCCATTACTTATGTCCTAACTTGTGTTACAGTTGCACCTAATATTCTAGATAATAAAACTACAATCATTAATTAAATAATTTTTAAACTTATATATCTATATTTATTTTACTATAATTTGAATATGTTCATTTATATCCCTTTCAATGAGTTATAATGTTTAATTTCACTCATTTTGGAGTGTATGTTTCATGGTTTTATTGTCAATTTGCTTCTGTTACATTATTATTGTTCATGTAAAATGGATGTAAACTAAAAATGTGGGATGAAATTGTATTAATATATTTCCATAATTTTTAATGGAACCATATACCATGTTTTCATATATGAGGATGATTCACATGATAAAATGATAATGATAAAAATTTATTTTATTTTGGCAGTTATTAGATCATTATGAACTAGTTTGTTTAATTATATATTATTTTGTATATATACAAATATCCTTTCCAGAAACGTAATCCAATTATAACATCTATATTATAATTTTTTATAACCATAATACTGGTTTTCTGACCGTACATGAAGGTGGTAATTGAAAAGAATAATCAACATCCATTAAGGTGGTGAATCAATATATCATGGTTGATGTTATCATTTATAAGATAAAAGGGGAAGAGAAAGGATTTTTTATGTATATTCCATAAATAAAATAAAATTACAGTTTATATATCATATTGGAGTTATAATGCTGTTTGGGATAGGGTAGGGGTTGTGGGGATAGGGAATAATGAAATTAAAAGAGAAAGAATTTTGATTTCACCTATTAAATATCATCTTCCTTAGAACTTCCTTAAGGAAATTGGAATTGGTCTTTTTGTGAAAACAGTAAGACAAATGCATGGGTAAGAGGACTGTGAGAGTAATTAGGATTAATATTAGAAATATCCAATGTTTATAAGGTATGGTAAGAAGAGGTGGTTAAGGGTGGTATTTTTAGGGGAGGAGATATTTTTTTTATTACTATATTCATTAGATTACTATTTTGGACCAAGACTATGAATAATGTTGATACATATTAATACATATCATAAATAATGAATGACATTTTTATATAATTGTGATTACATATTCCATATATCTTCCATGACTCATAAATTTGTGTATTTAACGTACACTGTAAATTATTGTATTTCACCAATCCCCAAAAATTCAACTATATTTAAATAAATCCCAAAAATTCACTGTAACCATTTATTGAAGTGTAAGATTCAAAAATGGACTCCAGTTTATGAGAATATTTTTCTATATATGATAAATTTAACTTTTTTTATTAAAATCATCATTTATTTGACAAATACTGATTTGAATATTGTAACAAATTTTATGACACTATGAAAAGTTAACTAAGGTATCATTAAATTATATGATTATTATAATAAAACAATATATTAATTAATAATTAAATTTTATGAAAAATAAAATTTCTTTTAAAACAATAAATTAATTGTCAAATTGTAAATAAACATTTACATTTCACAATAATAAAAAAATTAATTTATCATATTTAAAACATTTATTTACTTATTACATGATATAAATATATAAAATTTTATTTTATAATATACCTAACTTTTATTAATAAATTAATATGTCAAGATACAATTCTAATGTCTATATTACTATTCTTAATGGTCACATTACAATTCCAATTGCATGTTTACTATTCCAATGTTAAAATTTATAATGATCATAAGGGATTATTACTTCCTATATCTACCTATTAATGCATTAATCATTAAATTATACTTTATATAATGTTTATATATACATATAGATATTCAAAATTTAAAATAATATATTTTTATTTATATTATGTTTAATTTCAAAATCATTGTTTGTGAGTTCAATCAATCTAGTGGATCGATTAAATCCAAAATATCATATTCTTTTTATCTTATTATCTATTTATTGTCCCACTATAAAATTTTGAATTCTTATTGGTTTATTTTCTGACTGATTTCCCATATCCAATCCATGAGAATGTATTTTTTATTTTTTTCTTTTTGTGATGTATGTTCTTTATACTAAACAAGATAATTATAATAAGGGAAATTTCATTGATGAAATTATAGGTCGTAACATTTTTGTGTTCATGGATCAGGTTCTTCATTCCATTATGATTCATTTCTTAATAACTAATAATATTTATTCCATCACTGTAATTTATTTTCTATGATATGTAGGTTATTGTTTTAATATGTTATTCTCAATTAATAATACCTTTATTCTCACGATATATTTATATCTCCCTTTTTAACCTCATTGATCATAGAATATTGCCATTTCTTATGTTTCCTTTCTTTAGGTTATGAAGAATGGTATTATGTATGATATTTCTCTAAAGGGATCTAGTTAAGGGAGATGATGTAGTTCACCAATGAACTAGTTGTTTATGTATCCAATTCTCAAATAGAACAAGACCTAAATGATTATGGTGTGAATAATTATGTTATGAAATAAATATTTATCTATTAGGATGTGATATCTCTTTACGAAATTTTTTGACTTCTACTATGGGAACTAAATTTGAATAATGGAATATTTTTAAGAATTCAGAAGATATATCATGAAAAATACATTGAGGTTGTTTGGTTTGGACTATACATGTATGTTTGAATTCTAGGTAGATTTATAACAAACTAACAAATTATAGTGGTCACATGGTTAGTTATCAGTGTGGATATTTAAAATGATAATGTTATGTAAATAACATACCTAAAGTTGGGAGTTTAATACTACTACGTTTTAAAATTATTATTGAATCATTGACCATGGATTTTAGGTATTTTTTTCAATTCTATGAAAAACAGGAATGTTATGTAAATTGTGCATCTATAATTATAAAAAGGGTCTATCTTGACAATTATAAGCCAATAATGATCACGAGGGGATGAAAAAGAGATATTTTTAATGTAAAATAGAATATTTATAAAGATATAGGAAGATTAATGCAAGCTATGGTTATAAAAAATATAATTTCAATTTGTTAGATAGATGCAATATATTCTAGGAGAATATTAATTAAAGGTGTATGGAATATTTTGTTAAGTTCCATGGTTTATTAAAATGTTTTATCTGAATAGAAGATAATGAAGAAAAAAAATTTCTATAATGAAAAAGTCTAGTATTATAGTCTTACAACATTTCAATCGTGGGAACATATTTAAAAAGAACACTTGAGACTTACAATATAAGTGTAGGTTGAATAATGGTAACATTGATTTGAGATCTTGTGAGTGTTTTATACTATGAAATATAAGAATGAAATCAGTTATCATAAATAGAAGAAAGTATTTGTATTATAATTTAGAACACATTTATATGGATTCTCAGTGGCCTCCATCAGTTAATTGGAATGGTTTATCATCATAAATTATAACATTCATCGATTATTCTATAAATAAATTATTTATTAACATCCATAGAAAAAATTATATGGTATTTTGGGTGTTTCATACATAGAGAGACAAGGTGGATAATGATTTTAAAAATATGTTTAAGTGGATAAGGTATTGTAATTGTACATAATATTGGCATATAAAGTTTCATTGGTTTTCATAACGAATAGGTATGTATTTTGAAAAGTTAGTTCATGGGACACATGAAAAAATATAATATGGGGGGTAAAATAACTGAATAATTAATCAAAAGGTTATAGTAATGTGACTTTATTCTAGAATAATAATTGGATTTTGAGTATATTAAATCAATTTTACATCTTATATTTTGGTTTCAAGTCCTTCTAAACTAATGGATCTTGATATTCAACAATATTTATGTTATGGAAAACAAGTGTAATTCATCCCCATAAATGTTTTCAAAATCCTCTCAAATGTCTCTATTTATTACAAGGAAATATTAAACTTTGGAGAACTATTTCATTCATGTATATTTATTGTGTATAAAGAAAAACCATTGGATTTGATATTTAGAATAATAAGAAATGAAATCTAAATATAATCTATAATGTCCATTTCCATGAGAATACCTTTTAAATCTAGAACATGGTGGAAGATGGTGTTGAGAAAAAATAATTGACTGACTATATAAATGTTGATTTGAAAATAATTTCTATAACATTATATGTTCATGATCATTCAAATGACATTAAAATTATAGAATAATCATTAGTGGAGGATAATATTCACGAAATCCTAGTAACTGTTGAGATGATGTTTTAGACCCACACTCCATGGTCTGGTGGAGAACACTATATATTATTATTCCTCTTCTATATATATTAGATATGACACTAAATATGTCACAAAAATTTAAAAATTTATTATTAAATCATTTTCCCAAAACTATGTCAATATATTTAAAATATCTATTTAGGTTTACAGAATTAGTGAGATACTAATTATTTATTATGTAGAAATTAATATTATCAAATTTAAATGGGAAATTTAACTATTAATTAAAACACTTGAAATTAATTTTTCAACTTTAATCATGGTAATATTATAGTCACAACCAGACAGCATAATAACCCATGCACATCGATAAACCATATTAATTTTATTTAAATTTCAAGAGAAATATATCTTTAGTATGTTTTATTTAATAAAAATGAGAATACTATTTTGTTTTTTAAATTCATTAAAACACCCTAAATTTTTATTCTATAAAACAGAATACTTTTACAAAAATAAGACTCTTAAAAAAATACCCTTAATAAAAAAATAAGGGTCCTCAAAAAGGATTTTCACATAAATAAATACCTTCAAATCATTCATTGATAATACATAAATTAACGAATAAATTATTTAAAAAATAAAAACCAAGGAAAATCTATTTTAAAATAAAAAATTCCCAATTTTAAATGAATTATTTTAAAGAAACAAATATAGCAATATTTTATTATGTAATTCGTTTCATTTTAGAAAGAAAAAAAGTATATATTTCGACATGTTGATTATTAAATTTCTCTATAGGGCCGAAGCTTCACATTAACAGACAAACACCCTTGAGGTTTGAGATCACTCCCCTTCTCCCAATATGATTTACAATAACAAAGTACCAAATTTTAAATAAAATATTAATAGGTTATTTCATTTCACATCATAACTCAATTAAAGAATTTATTTAAAATTAACAACATGACTGTCTAATATAATTTCCACAGGTTAGGAATGTCTACAAATAAATGAACGGTTAGTAAAATCAAAAATAAGTTTATTCTCAAATAAATTAATTTTAATATAAAATAAAACTAATTAACGATATATATGATGAAATTAGAAATTCATTGATTCTCCCTATAAAAATTCATAAAATATAATCATATATAAAATATATATTTTAATATGATTATGGTTCAAAGAAAAATATGAAAGTAAAGAAGAGAAAAGAAATTCTCTATATACTACTTGGAAACATGATTGATAATTTTGAATTGATGAAATGAAAAGAAGTTACATCCACATAAAAAATGATTTTATAAAAATATTCAAAATATGATTCTTTTAAGATAAAACATTTTAAATATTACATTATAGTTTTTTAAAATCATAACATATAATATTTGAAAAAGAATCATCATGTAGAATTTTTTTTCTACATTTCTTAATAAATAATGAATTAAAAAAAATAAAAAAATAATATTTTTAAAATAAAAACTAATGCACTATTAACCGAAGCTTATGAAGCCTCTAACCACAAAACAACATCTTGAGGATATATTCGTATGAATTTCATATATATATATATATATATATATTCTTGATACCTATGAAATTAATCCATATTACATGAAAGAGTTTATCTATGAACACCCAAGAAAAACAAGCTCTTTTTAAAGAGAACATTCTATGAGAAATCATAACTAATCATTTGTCAATAAAAATATTTAGTGCTTCAGTGGTATTAAAAAATATACCATAACCATATTTCATTTATATTCTTCTTCATAGCATATGATATATTCTACTTTCAATGTATAACATATCATTTTACTCACATCATAATATAATTCTACTTAAAAGAAACATGAATATATATATAATATATCGTAGTCCTTGGAATAGTTCCAATGAATACGATGTATATATATGTTATGAATTATATTTTTATTCCTCACTTTATGTGCATCAGAAATAGAAATATATATCATTAATGTGTGTTTTCTTTCATACTACCAAGGGACTATATGTCTTCATTTCCATTGTATGAAGAATATAATGATATCTTAATACATTTGTATTCCTATAGATATTCATGGGGGGAGTAACCGGTGGATTATATTTTTTCTATGGCTATGTGAGTTTTCTTCCAAATCTCTTTCAACCATTAATGTTTTAAGGGAATCCTTGAATATATATATATATATATATATTCCATTGATAACCAATAAGTGCAGTGAAAGGTATGTTGAATACATTGTGTTGAGTTAGGTTGCGTATTCTAGTATGTTTGTGTGGAGGTTAATGTTAATGTTCATAAGTGGTTTTATTTTCAAGATTACTATAATAATAGGAAGAAGATAGTTTTTGTGCCTAACCCTAGAGGTGATTCCAGTGACCAATCCTTCTTATATATATTGACCCACATGATCTCTCACCCATGTCTTCCCATGTACATGCTCTACTTCACTCATACCCTTAGAACTTCTCATGAATGATGATTAAAAGACCACCTATCAGATAGATTGATATACTATTGGCATGGTCTAGATTAATTTATTTTTTTCTAATGTATTTATAATTAAATTTATACGATAAATTAACTATGAAAACTATTATCTAATTATAAATCAGTCTAGTTACATTGAATAATTTTTTATAAAGACATCTATATTGATATATTTATTAAAATGATTTTTTTATTCATACCGTATTACTGATTAAATACAAAATTAATATCATAATATATAATTTTCATTATAAATATACAATTATTATTAAAATAATCCTCTAAGAATTATTATACATAAAATTATTTCAATGAAAAACATTATGTGTCTTAGTTTTTATATAAATTATATTACATTTATTATTTTTATAATTATTTCAAATTAGTATTTTATAAATCATAATATTTATGTTGCTAGTATAATATATTATAACAATTATATCCTTCATTTACCCTATATTTGAAATGATTTTATTTTATCGACAAAAATTTAAATTCCAACCTATATTTATCAAATAAAATAAAATATTTAAATTTTTTTTTTGAAGTATAAACTTTTTTATATGAACTAATTAAATATAAATTTACTTACAATAGATATTACATTACATTTTAAAAAATATAAAAATTGATAATATTTTATTAAATAATATGAATAATTTATTTTATTTTATTTTACATTTTATGTTTCTCATGGAGATAAGAATATAACAAATCTTATTTTGTTTTAGTCATGAAATTATCCATCTAAAAAATATTTGTTTATAATAAAAATTTATTCAATAATATTGTATCATTGCATTCTACCACCCAAAAAATAATTAATAACCTAGAAATCTTAATTTCTCCCTCTATTGAAAAAAATTATGTTTACCATTACTATATAAATTGAAACTAATCTTCTACCCTTTTATCATTAGTCAAAATATTTATTACCTCATATAATTTCTATATATTAATTTTTTTGGATCCATTCACACCAAGTATATGTCATTTGTAAATAAACTAATGTGTTTCTAGAAACATACCAATCGTAGTATTATTTTCATGATACTAACATCATTAAAAACCAATTATGAGTGTGGTTATGGTAATAATTTATAAAAACATTAACATAAAAAACGATTAAAGTTTTTTTATCCATTTACTCATTCTTCGATCCCAGTATAGTATCAATAACTCTAAAATATTCATAAATGAGTAAATCCTAAATTCAAAATAACAAAGCCAAATAAATTAAATAAAATTATTATTTAGATCAAAATAACTTCATAAAATTATAGTTTTTTAAAATATATTAAATCAATTAAGATTATAAAATTATAAATAATAAAAGGAAATTTCAAAATCATATGATATCTTCAACTGATAATATCTTCTAATGTAATCAATAACCATATCTGAAACCATGGTCCTGGCCGCTCACTCCTATTTGGATGCAATGCCTTGCTTCGCTCATGGACATCAGCTGCATTGCCACACATTCTTACCGTGAAGCAAACATGGTTGCTGACAGTCTTGCCAACAAGGGAGTCAACCAGGATATTACCTGGCTTGATGATTATCCTGGTGATTTTCTCCCTCTTTATGATAAGTATAGTAATAAGATTCCATCTTCCATACTTTTGTAGCTTCCCTTATTTTTTTAAAAGAAATTTTGCCTCGGTCTATGACTGAGGAACCACCTTGTAAAAAAAATATGAAACCATGGTTGTCACCCTTGGCCCACAATCTTATGTCCAATACTGAAAACAACATATTATTTTTTTATATAATGTCATTGATACAAAACAAGATAACAAAATATTAAAACTAAAATTTAAAATATAATTCCAAATAAATGAGTCACTACATTCAAGATATATTTTTATGTCGAGGTATTTTGAGAGTTAATGATTAAATTTCATAAATAAACACATACAACCCATTTTAAATTATAATTATTTCAATTTATACTGAATATAAAATTTTATACTCTATCATCATTCACGACAATCCTCGTATTAGATACGTGACTTTATAAAATCTCATACACAAAAATAAACAATATGGAAAATAATTTTTCATAAATTTGGAGTGAGCATAAAAATCCCCTAATATGTTTATAAAATTGAAAAAAAAAATTGTTTTATTAAAACTATTTAATAATACATAATATTTATTTTGAAAAAGTAATATACGACCAATAAATAATTTAAAATGTAACCCTTCAATATAGAATTTTTTTATCAGAAAATGGTTTTCATATAAAAGAATTTTGTCATATACTTTATTAAAATGTCATAAAATATAGATAACCATATCGCTAAAAATTATAAAACTTTTCAAATAACATTCGATATCTAAAATTTCCACTTCTAAATAAATGTTTTACTTTAAAAATTAATAAAATATTTTATCATAAAATAATATGAGTTTCATAATTCCTCGATAAAATTAATTTTTACACATGGATCATTGAAGGGTTATATAGGCACCCACCTATCACATTTGTAGAAACATTAAATTATGTTATGTGTTTTCTTCCCATCCATAGTTATCATTTACAATTCCCAAGTTCCAAATACTTAATAAAAAATTTCTAGTATCTTTTATTTCCAAACGGTAACTCCCTTAAAACCATTCATTAAAATTATAAGTATCATTATCAAAAATAATTTACATGATAAAGGAAATCATAGGAAAAAAAGCATGTTTCATAAAATAAAAAAAAACAATTTTAAAATATAAAATAATTTTGAAAATTATTAATAATAAATAATGAGTTTATGTGATTAAATTGAAAATACCTGGAAAAAACCTATATATAAATCCTTAAATTGAATCATATGAAAAAAATATTTTTCAGAATTATTATGATTCAATTGAGAATATATAGACTAATGAAGTACATTATTTATTCAATATTTTAAAATATGATTCCAATATATGAATTCAAAAAATATATAAGAGTTTTATGTGGTAAAAAATGATTAAATTTTTTATATAAAATATTTTAACAATAAAATTTTTATTTCAAAACATTTAAAATTTCATATTTGAAGGTAACTCCTCATGAAGATGTTTGGATTTTTAATAAAATTAAAAATAATTGATTTCTATATTAAATTAATAGAATGGAAAATTTAATAAAATTCACTCAATCAATCTAAAAAATGATATTTAAGGACATATTTAAAAACTACCTCACAATGATACCTCTATTGAGATATCTCAATATCTTTCTCCAAAATAGTATCAAGGAAAACTTGTTTTTATATCATGAATCTGTTTAGTAGTGAACACCCAAGAAGAACAATTAACTTTTATATAGAAAGTACAACAATGATAACTACCCTGAGAGATTACTAATAATTTTTTTGGTCGTTGAGAGGTAGACGTTTTGAGGCCTTCAAAGAGAACTCATTTCTCCTACTTCTACAGAGAATATAGATTGTTTTAAATTCATAATACAACACATCTCTTTACTCTTCACATACTATATTCATCCTAACAAAAAACTCACACATATATACATGAATCATATATTCGACTATTAAACTAATTCTATAATGGTGATTTTCAATGCATGTTCATTATTTTATTTTTATTCTTTACCTGATTTATGCTAAAATCTTTATATTGATGCTTCATTATTGTTGTATTATTTACTACATATATGTCCGAGGTCACTATTTTCATACTAAGAGGATGTTGATGAAATATTTATTTTTCAATGATCTTATTTACCTTCATGGAGGAAGGAACTAGAGGTTTACATTATTACAATAGACTTTGGGTTTAATTTTTACTCTTATTTGACCATTAATGTTTTATGTAAATTCTTAGTTATATATATATATACTTTATTGTTACGCATTAAAAGTGGAATGTGGGAGGCTGATAATGATTGGTGGGGGTAAATTTTATTTTTGATTTTATAGGAATGGAGGATAAAGGAAATGATTTTAATTAGGTTTTGATTAAAATTGTGTGCGAGCATATGAAGAAGATAAAGACCCATGGAGTTCATTTCTAAGTGTTTGTGTTATTTTAGATATTGTAAATAAAACAAACTTAAACATATAAAAAATCTAATTTTCCATCATTTTAATGATCCCTAATTTTAAAATAACCATTTTAACATTCTATTAAAATAAAAAATGGCATTAGGGTTCCCTACAATCACTTCATGTGACCACCGTGGTGTTTCTAACAAACAATCCTCCCCATGCATGCAGACATGAGCTCTCTCTTTTCCATTCATTCCTATGTTCAAACTCGACATCTAACATCCTAGAGGATGAATATGAGGTTGTTGATTTTATAAAACCCCAGTGGAGAGATTGGTCTTCGATGGGTCTATGTGGACTCACCCCATTATTTATAAAAGAATGAAAATTTATATTACAACGAAACATTAACTATTAAAATTTATTCTCTAATTATAAAAAAAAATACTTTGAAATCAATAATTTAAAATGAATCATTTTTTATTTATTTATTAAATTATTAATTTAATTAAAATTTAATTAATAAATACTATATTAATATCAAAAAATTCAATTTCCATTAAATATTTCATATTTTAATTAATATAATTATTTCATAATATTAATATCTATTCTCATTTCAATGTAATAATTTATGTGGCATATTATTTATAAATATTATATTAAATTAAAATTTTATATCAATAAATTCTGTTAAGTTTTTTTAATATATAATGTTTATATTCCTCTGAAAATAATATTTTACTGTTAAATAATAAAATTACTATATTTATATATATAAATATTTTATTTTTCTCTACAAAATTTTATATTTTTATTTTTATTTAGTTTTTATAATTTATAAATTCCATATTTGGTGATGTATACACTTATTAATATGAACACAATAAATAAAATTTCTTGTATAATCAAATTATATCTAAAAATTAGTTTATAAAAATATATATATATATATATATATATATATATATATATATTTGTTAAAAAATATCTTTAATAAATTTTTTCTATAATTTTTGGTGTTCATGGAGAAATTAATTTAATATATAAATTTTTTTACCCATGAAATGATATATTCAATGATATATGTTTTAAAAAATATTAGGCTAAAATTTCATGGCGTTATAGTGGATTGTTGGAGAAAGTATCTAGAATGTGAAATTATGAATGTAGCTGACCCATGAAGGTAAGGTTGATTTGTGGATTTCATTTAGAACAACATTTCTAGTTGAGTGGTATGGAATGAATTTTAACTATATTATTATCATGTATGTAGGACTGGTTGAAATCCTTGATGAATTAGCGAGTCTTATAAATTTTGAAAAGTGGCATTCAGTGATGAATGGTATTTTTTTCAATACAAAAAAAAATCCAGGAGTAATTGAATTACCATAGGGGAAAGATGAAATATATAATAAATTGTTTTTTAAGATTAAATAATGAGTGTATGGTATAAATATGTATAGGTACAAGATGGTTTTCAAATGAATTAAATAGATGGAGGGGGTGGATTTATCAGAAATTTCCTCACCCATTTTGAAGCCAAAAAGCCTTTGGATATTATTAAGTCTAGATAATTTTAGAAGAATATATCTAGAAATAATGGGAAGGAATAGAATATTCAATCATTTTTATTTGGTTGGTACAATCTTTATGAATTAGTTAAAGGGTTTTATGGACAAACCAAAGGAATTCCTATAGTGTATGATTAAAATAATCCATTATGGTTTCCAGAAAATGTCAAGTAAATAGATCTATTTGTTTGATCTATTAATAAATTTGTACTGATGTTTTTGAATTATTAAATATTATTATTGATTCTAGAATATTTAAATTTATATTTCTTACATTAATGTCAACTAATACTTGAATGGAACGCTTTTAGAGGGTGAAGACATGAATCAAATAAAGGAGATGAATGGTGATTTATTTAAACCCAATGAGATGTAAGATCTTGTGGAATACTCAAAAATATTGTGTTATGGATTAAAAAGGATATGAAGACTGTAGAATTTACTTTATCTTATAATAAATATATTCAAAATTTCATTGTAATGTATGGGATGGTTAAATTAAAACCATTTTATACCACATTATTCTTGATTTTTCTTTGTAAAAGATAAGGAACTAAAAATGGAATATGGGGGAAATTTAATTGTGAATGTTTAATTTTTAAACCTTCTTAGTAGGTTAGTTTAAAACATGTTTCTTAGAAGTCCATACATAGCACAACTAGTGGGTTTTATGGGATAGATTAATAAAAATATTTGAAAAAGAGACTACAAAGCTATGAATTTTATTTCTTAATATCTCTAAGGTTTGGAAGTTATATGCATTATTATTATAATATAAGATTTTTTATGTTTAGGTAGATGTGTAATTTGGAGTGGATACATATGCATGAAGGCATATGAAAGGTTTTATGTTTACAATTAGGGATATTACCATACATTCAATGTCAATGTTGTAGATGGTTGTCTCACTCCTCACAACATAATTTAATGAAAAGTCTGTAATGGTAAAATGGAATAAATTGATATAGTGAAGTGATTATTTGATAAAATAAAAAGGATTTATAAAAGTGGGTTTTTCTATTATTTTATAGTGAGTAATAAATTTTGATAAAATATTATTTTTATCCATAAATAATGTACATTTAGTTAGTGTATAATTTTATCAACGATATTCTGTATAATAGGATACTTGTGATAAAAAATGTTTAAATTCATAATTTAGTTAAACAAAATTTATAATATATTAGTCTTGTAATGTATGATGAAGAATTTTACATTAGTGGGGAATAGGGGACTAGAGGGGGGAATAAAGACACTGATCACATTTGTGGATATTAAGATGATTATAATTTGGTATGTGTTGGAAGTTAAACAGAATCATTGAAAGTAGTCTTCAATGGAGTGATTTTTGGGTTAGTAATTTATTATTCATGGTTCAGTTTCAATGTATCTGGAAGAAAAGAATATGTAAATCAGCTTTTAGATAATAAGGAGGATTGTAAAAGCTGATGCTTAGTAATAGGTTGGTTAGTCTAAAAAGGAATGTTATGTATCCATGTGTACATGCATCCAGGTTCAGATAATGGATTTTCAAACATTTTAAATGTAAGTATATAGATAGTTAGATATTTTCTTCAAAATGGATTTTACTATTGGCCAAAATTCAGAAGATGATGTAGGACAACCTATGAGGAATCAAATGTGTACAAGACCAATTTTGGGTACCCCATAAATTTCAAAATAATTTCCAATGTATTGACAAGTTAGTCCTCAAAATAAATAAATTTCTTGGGAACACTAGTTTGTGTGACATTTAGTTGGGACATATAGTGTTCTGTTAATAGATGGTATTTATTCTGGTGATTAAAATATTTTCTTATTCAATGAAATTAATGGATGTTGATGTATTCATCCATTTATACATGACTATTGGGATAACCCTTTACAATATATTATTTTATTTCCTTGTTTTCAATCATTTTTATGGCTATGTCTAATTCTATGAGTAGTATATTCCTTGAACAGGTGAAGGAAACATTTTGAGCTGTCAATTGGGTTGGGTATAATATTCTCATTTTGGATGAAACATATTAGTGAGAATCCTCTATTGTCATATTTTTGGGACATTTTTCAATGATTGATGTTTTTAGGTTTGATAACTGCTTTAATGGTTTTGAATCCTAATAGAGACATTAATTTTATTATGCAATATTATTTCACGATATTAATATGATCCTATTCTTGAATAATATTTTAAACCACTTTATAATTTTTTTATGATTTTACCAGTATGAATTCCTTATAACTTCGATGAAAATCCAATATTATAGAAATAAATCCACTTTTACACATTTTAATATTTTGTAATGAACATAATCATCCAGAATTACATTTCAAATTACGCACTTTTCTCATTATGATTCAATCAAATGAAATCAATTAACTCTACAGATGAAGGGTAGTAATTTTTAAATCATGACAACAGATTAATAGTGTGAAAATAACAATGATAGACTACGTATATTAAAACATTACAATTGTACTACATAAACTCACCTTGTATCCTCAAATGGTATGTTACACCATAACCCATGAAGTCATGAATTTTATAGTATTAAATTGTTATCATCATGTCACAAAACATTTTATATCACTGTGATTACTCAATCCAAATAATATATCTGATTAGATTATATTATTTCAACCCTATGCACGATTTATAATATGATCTTGGTTCGTAATGACTACAACATGTGATAGGCATTTTATTTTATGTTCATGAGTGTAGGGAAAAATAAGAGATTGTGGCATGAATATATTGTTCCACTATAATATTATGAGTCTAGAATTGATTAATTATTATACACATTATATAATAAAATAGAATAATCACTAAAGTTTAATAGAAGATATCATCCCCATATAGTAATTTATGAATCCATTTAAATATGTATTAGAATTTGGCGAATAATCAAACTAAATCAAGAGTTTTTGTTTATAGACCATGAAGTTTTAATCCTATTAGGTTATTAAATAAAATTTTTATATGATTTGGGATGATTTATCTATATTGATTTGTAAGGATAATGTTGGATTTCATGCATAATGATCTGAATAGAAAATAGAATTGGGACTCCCCAATTGAAATGTTTATGACATGGTGATGTTCACTCGTATTCATTATAGTGTTCAATAATCCTAGTGATACTCATGTCGTGGGGACTATAAATTTATTATTATGTTTATTATTCATTAGGACTTGATACGGGGATGACCCCCTATACAATTGAGAGAATCATGAACTCCCCCACTACTATAGTATAGGTCCCCTATCTATGTATTTACCTAAATCCTCATTCAATATTTCCTTCTAAATGTTTCCTATATCCTTTGCAAGGGTCAACATTCCCTCGACCAACACATGTATATCATGGAGTTTTATTGGAACCCGAATATTGAATCTATGAAGTCGGGAGGGTTTTTTAATGCTGAGTATCTTAGATTGTTTAGTTACTCACATTATATGATTCTATTATATTTGGGTATTAGGATTTCGATACTATAATGTAAAATATTATCAATTAATGAATAATTTTTTTGTTGGATTTTTTTTTGGTTAAAAAAAACTAGTTATTCAATTTAACCATTACGGGTTTTCAAATTTCTTATTGGATATGTATATACGCACAATCACATGGGTGTTTCACCTATAAATGTTATGTATTATGTATATTTTTGGATGTTTAGTAGTGATAAAGGTGTGCATGGTGTTATAAGATGAAGAGATTAGTGATTTTAAAATGTTACCTAATTTGGTAATAATTTTGTCTTGATATGTGCATCATAATCCTATATATTATTTATTTTATTTATTTTTCTTTTTAATTTGGGATGTTTAGAAACTATGTAACTCTAAAAAATAAGATATTTCCTTCATTGTACTATGTGTATGATTTGATTTGTTTTCATGCATTTATATATACTCTTATTTTTTCCCACAATAATCACTATTATATACTATGTGATCACAGGTATATATATATATATATTTATACACTAAGAAAAGGACATTATTTTAGTTTGACATTCCTAAAATTTTCCAATCACTATCCCATTTCCTATTATAGGGTGGATTTGGATGGAACAGTCATCTTACTATCCCCCCATTCATGGAATTAGATGTTTGGGTCATCTCAATTTAGTGTTGGTGATGATTTTTCCATAGCCTAGGTGGAAATGTCATATTTTTTATGATCTTGGTGATGAGGTATATTACATTTATTATTCTTATTTTTAGGATTTTTCTAAGTTATTGGTATGGTGGTGTATGTTTTATTTGTTGTGGTTGGATGTTTGAATCCCAATATACCACTAAAGTTTAGGAGAAATTTAATATATCATCCTCAAACCCTCAATCCCGTATCAAATGATAAAAACTAAATATATAAATGTATGGATTTTATTATGATAAATTTTACACAATTATAAAACATTAAAACATATAACATCAAAGTGAAATATTATATCACTTTCAAGCCCATGGAACTTTTAGGTTTAGAGAATCAGAAAAATTTGATTGAGTTTTACATTGAATCCTTGATAAATAAAAAAATGTTTCATAAAACTCTACATCATATCCCCCTATTTTCTTCAAACATAGTATACTTATCAATAATTACATATATAAATAATTTTTCCAAAACCTATGAAAATTGAAGTCATATGATTGTACAGTTCAAATTCTTATTAAGGTTAATCATAATCATTAACAATTGAATGTAAATAGTTATCATTAGATGAGCATAAGAGAATGATACCATAATCAAATACAAAGAGATTAATAGAATATAATTCAAACAAAATTAATCATTTATCCTGGAATATATCCTTTACATAATATATGATTAATATATTTCAAAAATCATGATCCCTGATAAAATAATCCTTCAAAAAATGTGTCCTTATAAAATCATTAGAAGCATAGTGAATAGTTGTTTGTATCTTGGAACATTATATCCATATATACTATTTAATAACCCACATATATGGCGTAACCTAACTTGGTTTATACCCATAATCTCTTAGAATTAAACTTTTAACCAATTAACTCTGTCCATTAATATTATTTACTTATATTCTTCCATCTTTGTCAACATTAACTAACGCATTTGATGATAATAAAGGACCCACACATATCATATCATAAAAAACCTTTAAATATTTCAATTCACCCCTCATTTTCACTTTCATCAATAATGTCCATGTACCATATTTGGGGATCAAAAATTAAATTCTTACCCATTTTTATATAGTCATAACCAATATTCTTATAGTTATTTATTTACACATGGAAAATAAATAGGTTCAATAAAAATCTCTATATTTAAATTATAATTCATTTAGGGAATGAAAAATTGTTTTATCATTTAAATATATCCTTATTGGAGAATTTTTGACATCAAGGTATGTTGTTATTCATGAATTTGAACAGTGATAAAAATCAAGAAGATTATTATTAAGAAGAATACCCTTTTTAAAATGAAAATAACATTTAAAATTTAAAAATTAAAAAATGATTGTGAAAATATTTATTAATGAATGTAAATTTTGAAACATATAAAATGTGTTTCAATGAAAATAGAGACAAATATGGCTGGATAGTGAATCCCCAAATGTATGAAATCCATTTTTAGAGGTCATCTAATTTCCATGAATTCTCAACCTTTGTCAATGAAACCAATGATAATATTCGAACCATATAAATTTCACACCTATTTCCCATAATATCTATAATGATAGAGTGATATTATATGTTTTCCATCTTAATAATTCACTTGTTTAAATCATCAGAAATAGATTTAATGGACCATTATGATACATTTTCTTATCACATTATCCAGTTATCAAATACATGCACTGGTTGACATCTGAACCCCTCTAATTAAAAATATCATTTTATCAATAGAGGATGAAAAAATTAACCTTAACATAATATATTAAAGGATCTCAGGAAATTTCCATAACTAAAAATTTATTGCACGAGACTTTTATAAATTAAAAAATATACAATTTCTATTTCAGTAAAACTGCTGGAAATTATTTTTTTAACTATATGATGTATCACTTCCTTGTGAGCATGAAGGATAAAAAGGTACCTTATATTAATCAATTGGTTATTAATTAAAAAATATTAAATGTATCCCCACTATAATGATGGTTAATGCAAAAAAACATGGGATCTGAGATCCTACACATATGGATAATGTGAAAGACCTCACAGATGAGGTCATTATACCCTATATTCATATGATTTAGAATCATATTAATATTGATTATTATATTGAACTTTTTTATCATTTTATACTCATGTTAAGAATAAATATATGAAATAATTATGATAATCACATTCTTATAGTGATTCCAAATAGATGTATCACTTCTAAGGATACATTGAACAAGTGTAATGAGATGTATCAACTATATGATTTCAATGAGGACTGTGAAATGGACACTGATCTACTGGCTCAAAATGTTGTAGATAATGAACATTGGAATGAACATAGTTTTTAATATGTTAAAGGTAATGGAAAATATAATATTTTATTATCACATCAAGAATATAGAATAATAAGTATCCTTTATATCGATGTCATTATGCCATTAGAACTATATGCTTAGATCAATACAGAATTGGGATTATATGGGTGATGTACATTCTTAGGATTCAACATTTATCTAGCCTTATAGGTCTCTCTACTCTAGGAGTAATAATAAGTCAACTAGAGGGGATCCATTTTTTAAAAAAAATCAATAAGATTTAAATAATATTTCTAGAGGAAGCTTGGGCATGGGTTGTCACGACCCATCCTCGGGGCCTGTGTCGTGACTACCCCAAGCCTGCCTTCCATAGGCCAGGGGCTGGTGATTAGCACCAAGGCGTAAATCCCGGTAACAGGGATGGAATTGCCTTTATAAAAGTAAACATACACCACAGAGTAAAAGAAGAAGTAAAACACTAAGTAAAACTGAAACAAGTTGTGCTGAAAGTAAGTGGGCCAGTATACAAACCCAAACTGAAAGAAAAGTACAACTGGAAAGGGAAAAAACAACTGAAAAGTAAAGCCGCAATGTCGAGTTGTCCTCTGGAAATCCCACCTGAAGGGTGGGTACAGAAAGCCTCCACTACTCCTCAGGTACAGCCTATCGCTCCGAGTACGTCCCGCCCAGTGGTCCACCTCCAGGTATCGTCCTGCTCCACAAGTCCCCACCACGATCAGCGTTGTCCGTCGTCTGCAACCAACACAACGTAGTGCGGGCATAGCCCGTGGAGCGGTGAGTTTAAGATACTCAGAAGGGACCCCGAGACCCCCAGAGGTATCCCAGAATCCACAAAGGATAATCCACAAAGGAAATATACAATCACGAAGTAACATCCGACACTGCTTAGGTATATTCCCATACATATACCTAAGTCATCAATTCTCGTTCGGCTCCAACATCCGAGCCCAAGTACAACCCAGTCCACACAGGAAAGAAAAATGTAAATCCACACAGGATAGCACAACACAATCCACATAGGAAAGAAAAACGTAAATCCACACAGGATAGCATAACACGATCCACATAGGAAAGAAAAACTTAAATCCGCACAGGATAGCACAACACAATCCACATAGGAAAGAAAAATGTAAATCCACTTAGGATAGCACAACACAATCCACATAGGAAAGCAAAACATAAATCCACACAGGATAGCACAACACAATCCACATAGGAAAGAAAAATAGGATTCAGCTCACATAGGTATTCTTCTTCGAATGATGATAGAGATGATCACTAATCCATCTAAGTCTTCGGACCCACAAAGGATCGATAGGTACTAGCCCCCGCAATGACCCACACAGGATCGATCATGAAGTTGAAACCATAGCTATTGGGAAACTCCTTCTCCATAAACTACATTGGTTATGCCGCTACAACCAAGCGCTTCCCTCTAACCTTGGACTGCTGTAGTACCCCACCTATCGAGTACTGTGGGCCTACTGCTACAACCAAGCGCTTCCCTCCATGGGTTTCCGCTACAACCAAGCGCTCCCCCTCATAACCTTTAGAGGTACTCCTTCTCTTGAGTACCACGGGTCAGCCACTACAACCAAGAGCTCATCCGTCGTGGGTCTGATGCTACAACCAAGCACTCCCATGTGCTGCTACAACCAAGCGCTCCTCCTTCGTGGGTCTGCCGCTACAACCAAGTGCTTCCCACTGGGCTATCCGTAACACACCGAGTCGTTCGATCAACAGTCGTCAAGTCTCAACCGGGTCTAGGGTTTCCACACACAACATGCTTGTTCCAGGAGGGTCCACTCCATGAGCCTAGGGGTCGATGCATCAACTGACACATAGTCCGGAGTTGATGTATCCCAAAAGTACCATAGTGGTCACTACCGAACCCACATAGGATTCTCTTACTGTCTTCATTGTCGTCGCAGACGCAGCCAGCTATAGGGTTCCCGCACACAGCAAGCTCTTTCGGGAGGGTCCGTTCCACGAGCCGAGGGGCTGATACATCAACTGACACATAGTCCAGAGTTGATGTATCCAAAAGTTCTGTATCGCCAACAGGAAATCAACGTCGCAGACGGCGCGTCAAACGGATGCCCGGTTGGTTTTTAAGGTAAAACTAACCCAACCATACTCCACCTGCGTCCAAAACTTAGGCGAAGTAAGCCAAAAGATCCCTCTCACTTAGAGGAAAACAAAAAAGTCAACGACACGTCAATCGGACGTCTGGAGCTCAATATATGAGCGTTTCCGCTCCGAGGGCCCAGTTGGTTTCGTGTACGAACCAACCCGGTCGAACCCAAAGTATTCCGAAACCTTGATTGTAATATACATAAACGATCGTCTCTATCCAAGGATCTCATCGCCACTGATGGAGTGTCGTTCGGAGGCCCGTAGCTCACGTTATGAGAAAAAGACCGAAAAGGTCCGAAAACGGGGGGTCTGGACCCAGACCGACCCGGCCCACCCCCCTGGGTCAGCCCGAACCGGGTCGAACCGACCCGGCCGGCGCGGCCCGGCCGGGCGCGACCTGGCCCGGCCGGCACGGGCGCGGCCCGGCAGCCAGGGTCGGCTCGGCAAGCCACGGCCGAGCAGCGCGGGGTGTGCTGCCCCCCGCGTGAAGAAGAGCCGCAGCCCCCGCGTGGGGCTGCTCAGTGTCACCGGACGCGGCTTAAGCCGCGTCCCTGCCTTCTGTTCTACGTGGCCGCGGAACCGCACCCCGCCGTCGTTCCGGCATCCCGCGCCGCCGGTGGAGTCCACTGGCCACCGGAGTTGCTCTGGTGGTCCGATTTCAATTCCGTCTACGACGTAGCTCATCCTGGGTCCCGTTCTTCACTACAGAATCAAAAAATCGTCTCGGCGGCCCGTTTTGTCGTCGTCCGCCATTTCGCACATCATGAACAAAAGGGAGGTGGGTTTGTACTTTTCCGTTGGTCCGCACCCACCGCGTTAGCGGTTTGAAACAACACAATAATTCCCAGTAAAAGATAAACCTCTACACGCAATAATAATCCGCGGAACAACTTTTTAATTTGGTTGGTCCGCGTTCTTGCCATGGGGGAAAACAAACATGGGTATTATCATTTTCAAAATGACCCCTACCTCAACATCGTCGTCAGACGTGAGTTCGTCGCGGAATTGACCGTCGCGGAAGAAAAGGATCGTCGCGTCGCGGAAGGGCGTGCTGTCGCGCGGTACTCGGCGTCGCGTAGACAAACTCTGAGGATCAAGAACATACAGATTTAATTATAACAATTAAATCCATGTTGATGTTATAATCCAAAAATAAAAAAAAGGACCTCAATCCCCTACCACAAGATTCCGATCGAAGATTGTCGCGGGGATGGATCGTCGTGGAAGAAGCGTCGCGGAGGGAGAATCGTTGGGGTCACGTCGTCGATCTCCAAGGGTCTGACATTCTTCGTCGCCCATCGTCGGAGGCCGGCATTCCTCGTGTTCTTTGTGTTCTTCGCATTCTTCCCGAAGGAGGATGAAGGACTTGAAGTTTTTGTCAAAACCTCTCAACGAACCATCCTCAACAAGACAAGTGTTGGTCTTATTTCATTACAAACCAACAAACGAAAACAGGTTAAGAAACGAACAAATTAATTCATATAATTAATTTCAACGAATAAACCACCCAATTAATAGGAGCGTTTAAGAGGTTAGAAAATGCGTCAGTTGAACTTCATTAAAAAGGGTTTTCACGGGTGCGTTACTTAGCGGAAAAGAAACGGTGGGGCTCGTGCGGGCCCCACCTCACAAATATCCTACCAAGAGGGTAGGATATTTTAAATTACACACCATCTATTTCAACTCAGCTTAAGCAGCTTTAAGTGGCTTTAAGTGGCTTTAAGTAAAAAAAATAAATATTTTCATACCACATTATTTTATTTCTTAACTTAAAGCCCAAAAATTAAAAACCACACCCGAGCAAACGCAACTCCAGAAGAGGCGTTTTTAAGAAAATACCGGGGCTACGATTCCATCTGTGCCCTCTGAATTTGATTCGGAGCACCAGTTCAAAAGTTAGAAAAACCCACTCATTCGTTCACTGAATGTACCCGAGCCAAACTTCAGAACATGATTCCGGGCACACCGGGCCTTAGAATCAGGTGCCTTCAGAAACTGCGTTCTTGTAAAATTCAAAAAAAAAATTAAGAAAAAAATTTCCTTGAAATTTATGGGTCTTTACATAACTCCCACCTCAGGGCTTTACGTTCCCGTAAAGATACATCATAAGATAGGGAAACAAATGTGGGTACTGAGCATCATCTGAGCCTCCCTCTCCCAAGTGCTCTACTGGAGGTTCCTGTGCTGCCATCTGATGCGCACTAGAGGAATCGACCATCCACGTAGGACCCGATCCTGTCGATCATCGATCTCCACTGGGACGTCCGCAAAAGTCGCCCCATCATCAACGTCCAGCTCCCCGTGGTCAATGATGTGGGTCGGGTCGTGCACGTATCTCCTCAGTTGAGACACATGGAAGACGTCGTGCACTCGGTGCAACTGCGGTGGTAGAGCCAGGTGATAAACCACCTCGCCAATCCTGCTGAGGACCTGGAATGGTCCGATTAAGCATGGAGACAACTTGCCGCCTCAGACAAATCTCTGTAATCCACGTCGAGGTGAGACACGCAAGAAGACGTGGTCGCCATCCTCGAACTCTAGTGGTCTCCGCCTCCTGTCAGCACAAGACTTTTGCCAGCTCTGAGCTGTCCTCATCCTCTCATGGATGACTTGGACCTTTCTGGTCCTACTCGAGCTGCTGAGATTTCTTCTTTGCCGAGAAGAGAAATCTAGTCTCATCCCCTGGATGAACCACGTTCTTCGCCTAATACAGTCAATCCCGTCATGGATGATACAAACCCATAGCAAAGATGAAGTCTTAAGGCCTCGACGCTACTACCAAGAGATCCAACCATTACTCTCGCCTCTAAGGGTTGAGTCACACTGTCAACATCAGTGTGTGTCACTGGGTCTCCCCCAGTAGGTATCTCAAAGTGATGGTCATGTCAATGGTTTTTAAACCGGAACCTCTTAGTAACAACACAAAGAGAGGACAAGAAGGTAAACGCCAAATGAAAGTGTCTTTTATTACTGCAGCTCAAAGTACAAACACACAAAACACCTACAAACATACATCAACAACGCTAGAAGCAGCATAAACAAAAGTCTCCAGGTCTGGAGCTAGTCCCGCTCCTATCCATCTGCTCCCAGAGCTCCATGATCGTAGGCCTCAGCTGCCTAAAGCTGAGGTCACCCATGTCCACCAGCTCCTTGCGGTCTGGGTGGTCCTCCTGGTGGTGGTGGTGGTAGAGCCTCAAAGCGTCGCCCACCACCTGCTGCTCGGCCAGCTCCTCTGCCTCATCTTCCTGCTCCCTATGGACCACCACGGTCGACCCTCTGCCTCTGCCTGGGTGGCCCCTCAACCGTCTGATGCTCCTCGCCAAGGCGGGTCGGGCAGTCACGAGCCTTGTGACCAACCCTTCCGCATGAGTAACATTGTCCGCTCAGGGAAAGTCGTTGTCCACCTCGGGTGCCTCTCACAAAAGATCTTGTGTCACGTAGTCGATCACCGGTAGGTCTGGTCCTCTTGGACCCCTTAGTCATCTGTCTCTGCCCGCTGCAGAAGACTCTTCCGCATGCCGGCTAGTGGTGGGTCCTTCTACTGGAGTCTGCTCAGCAAGGAAACTCTCCACTAAGAGAGCTCTCTCCAAGACCCATGTTTATGTCGGAATGCTATGAGAAACAACTGAAGATCTGATCTCTCACCTGAGCCCCTGCTCAAAGGTTCGAGCCCTGATGAATGGGTCTCGTACCATGTCTGTAGAATAGTGAGAGAGATCGGTAAACCTCGCCGCGTACTGGGCTACTGTCATGCTGCCCTGCCGCAGCTGTAGTAGCTCCTGGATGCGCACTGCTCGGAGGGTGGCTGGGACGAATTCTGAGCGAAAAAGGCTCTCAAAATCCGTCTAAAGGAGTGATGGCTCGTCATGCACCTGGAGAATCAAGCTCCACCATCTGCCTGCTGCCGCGTGTAGTAGGCTCGCTGCGAGGATCACCATTAGGTCTGATGGTGTCCTCACTAACCGGAAAACTCTCACCACTGCCTCCAGCCAGTCCTCGGCTGCCTGGTGGTCCGTCTCCCCGCGGAACCTGGGTGGTCGCAGGCGCTGGAACTCATGCAGTGCACTAAGGTGACGTGCATCGTCAGCGGCTGAGGCTGGAAGCACGGTGGCCCGACGAGTAGAGGTACCGCCGGTGCCTCAGCTGTCAAAGGGCCCTGTACCGAAGCCTTGTCGCTCGACGGGTTGTCGTCACGCTCAACTCTCGGAACCCTCGCTGGCTGCCGTCGTGGGGACATCCAAAAAAGGAAACAGATGTGCCACGGTCAGAACAGTATACCTGGTGAGCTGACACAAAGTAACCACAAAGAAAACTTGAAACACACATGCAATCAATGTTTTCATGCATTAAGTCGGAAATCAGAAGTCAGGGTCCTGGTGTACGGATATGTCGGCCTCCACTCCAACACTGGACTCCCTGGACTGATAACCACACCCAATATTCTAAACACTATTGCTTCACATAGAAAAAGATCAGAGTCTGTGGTAGAACCAAACTCCTTTGATACCAATTTGTCACGACCCGTCCTCAGGGTATGTGTCGTGACTACCCCAAGCCCGCCTTCCATAATCCAGGGGCTGGCGACTAGCACCAAGGAGTAAATCCCGGTAACAGGGAAGGAATTTCCTTTATAAAAGTAAACATACACCACAGAGTACAAGCGAAAGTAAAACACTAAGTAAAACTGAAACAAGCTGTGCTGAAAGTAAGTGGGCTAGTATACAAACCCAAACTGGAAGTTAAGTACAACTGGAAAGGGAAAACAGAAACTGAAAAGTAAAGCCGCAACGTCGAGTTGTCCTCTGGAAATCCCACCGGAAGGGTGGGTACAGAAAGCCTCAACTGCTCCTCGGGTCCAGCCTACCACTCCGAGTACGTCCCGCCCAGTGGTCCACCTCCAGGTACCGTCCTACTCCGCAAGCCTCCACCACGATCAATGTTGTCCGTCGTCTGCAACCAACACAACGTAGTTCGGGTATAGCCCGTGCATGGGTGAGTATAAGCTACTCAGTAGGGACCCCGAGACCCCCGAAGGACTCCCAGAATCCATAAAGGATAATCCACAAAGGAAAGATACAATCACGAAGTAACATCCGACACTGCTTAGGTATATGCCCATACATATACCTAAGTCATCAATTCTCGTTCGGCTCCAACATCCAAGCCCAAGTACAACCCAGTCCACATATGAAATCAAAACGTTAATCCACAAAGGATAGAACAACACAATCTACATAGGAAAGAAAAACGTAAATCTACACAGGATAGCACAATGCAATCCACATAGGAATGTAAAACGTAAATCTGCACAGGATAGCACGACACAATCCACATAGGAAAGAAAAATGTAAATCCACATAGGATAGCACAACACAATCCACATAGGAAAGCAAAACATAAATCCACACAGGATAGCACAACACAATCCACATAGGAAAGAAAAACAGGATTCATCCCACACAGGTATTCTTCTTCGAATGACGATAGAGATGATTAATGATCCATCAAAGTCGTCGTACCCACAAAGGATCGATACGTACTACCCCCTGCAATGACCCACACAGGATCGATCATGAAGTTGAAACCATAGCTATTGGGAAATTCCTTCTCCATCAAGTACAGTGGTTATGCCACTACAACCAAGTGGTTCCCTCTAACCTTGGACTGCTGTAGTACTCCACCTATCGAGTATTGTGGGCCTGCTGCTACAACCAAGCGCTTCCCTCCATGGGTATGCCGCTAAAACCAAGCGCTCCCCCTCATAGCCTCTAGAGGTTCTTCTTCTGTTGAGTACCACGGGTCATCCACTACAACCAAGCGCTCCTCCCTCGTGGGTCTGCCGCTATAACCAAGCGCTCCCCCGTGCTGCTACAACCAAGCGCTCCTCCATCGTGGGTCTGCCTCTATAACCAAGCGCTCCCCCTCATAGCCTCCAGAGGTACTCCTTTTATTGAGTACCACAGGTCTTCCGCTACAACCAAGGACTTCCCACTGGGCTATCCGTAACACACTGAGTCGTTCGATCAGCAGTCGTCAAGTCTCAACCGGCTCTAGGGTTTCCATACACAGCATGCTTGTTCCGAGAGGGTCCACTCCATGAGCCAGGGGGTCGATGCATCAACTGACACAAAGTCCGGAGTTGATGTATCCCAAAAGTACCGTAGTGGTCACTACCAAACCCACAGAGGATTCCTGTACCGTCTTCATTGTTGTCGCAGACGCAGCCAGCTCTAGGGTTCCCGCACACAGCATGATCCCTCGGGAGGGTCCGCTCCATGAGCCGAGAGGCTGATACATCAACGGACACATAGTCTAGAGATGATGTATCCAAAATTTCTGTATCTCCAACAGGAACTCAACGTCGCAGACGGTGCGTCAGACAGACGCCCGGGCTGAGAGTTATTGGCTTTTTCGTTCCAGGGGCCCGGTTGGTTTTTATGGCAAAACCAACCCAACCGTACTCTACTTGCATCCAAACCTCAGGCAGTGTAAGCCAAAAGATCCGTCTCACTTAGAGGAAAACAACAAAGTCGACGGCACGTCAATTGGACGTCCGGAGCTCAAGATATGAGTGTTTTCGCTCCAAGGGCCCGGTTGGTTTTGTGTACGAACCAACTCGGTTGAACCCAAAGTATTCCTAAACCTTGAGTTTAATATACCGAAATGACCGTCTCGATCCAAGCATCACATCTCCACTGACGGCGCGTCGTTCAGAGGCTCGTAGCTCATGTTATGAGCAAAAGACAGAAAAGGTACGAAAACGGGGGGTCTGGGCCTGGACCGACCCAGCCGGCACGGCCCGGCCTGGCCGGGGTGGCCCGACACGGCCTGTTCGCGACCCGACTCGGCCGCTAGGGTCTGCTCGGCCGGCCACGACCTAGCGGCGTAGGGTGTGCTGCCCCCCGCGTGAAGAAGAGCTGCAGCCCCCGCGTGGGGCCACTCTGTGTCACCGGACGCGGCTTAAGCCGCCTCCCTGCCTTCGGTTCCGCACGGCCGTGGAACCGCACCCCGCCGTCGGTGGAGTCTGCGGGCCACCGGAGTTGCTTCGGTGGTCCGATTTCATTTCTGTCTGCGTCGTAGCTCATCCTGGGTCCCGTTCTTCACTGCAAAATCAAAAAATCGTCTCTGCGGCTCGTTTTGTCATCGTCCGCCGTTTCTCACATCAAGAACAAAATGGCGGTGGGTTCGGACTTGTTCGTTGGTGCTCACCCACCGCGTTAGCAGTTTGAAACAACACCATAATTCCCAGCAAAAGATAAAGCTCTACCTGCAATATTAATCCGCGAACCAACTTGTTAATTTGGTTGGTCCACGTTCTTGCCTTGGGGGAAAACAAACATGGGTATTATCATTTTCAAAATGACCCCTACCTCAACGTCGTCGTCAGACGCGAGTTCGTCGCGGAATTGACCTTCGCGGAAGAAAAGGATCGTCTCGTTGCAGAAGGGTGTCGCTGTCGTGCGGTACTCGGCGTCGCGTAGACAAACTCTGAGGATCAATAACATACAGATTTAATTATAAAAAATAAATCCATGTTGATGTTATAATCCACAAAGAATTAGAAAGCACCGCAATCCCCTACCTCAAGATACCGATTGAAGATTGTCGTGGGGATGGATCGTCGTGGAAGAAGCGTCGCGGAGGGAGAATCGTCGGTGTCACGTCATCAATCTCCGGGGGCCTGGAGTTCTTTGTCGCCCTTCGTCGGAGGCCGGCGTTCTTCTCGTTCTTCGCGTTCTTCGCATTCTTCGCGAAGGAGGATAAAGGACTTAAAGTTTCTGTCAAAACCTCTCAACAAACCATCCTCAAGAAGACAAGTGTTGGTCTTATTTCATTACATGCCAACAAATGAAAACGGGTTAAGAAACGAACAAATTAATTCAAAGAATTAATTTCAACTAATAAACCGCCCAATTAATAGGAGCGTTTAAGAGATTAGAAAATGCATCAGTTGACTTTCATTAAAAAGGGTGTTCGCGGGTGCGTTACTTAGCGGAAAAGAAACGATGGGGCTCGTGCGGGCCCCACCTCACAAATATCCTACCAAGAGGGTAGGATATTTTGAATTGAACCCTATCCACTTCAACTCAGCTTAAGCAGATTTAAGTGGCTTTAAGCGGCTTTAAGTGAAATAAAATAAAGTTTTCCGTACCACATTATTTTATTTCTTAACTTAAAGCCCAAAAATTAAAAACCACACCCGAGAAAACGCAACTCCGGAAGAGGCGGTTCTAAGAAAATATCCGCGCTGCGATTCCATCGGTTCCCTCGGAATTTGATTCCGAGCACCGATTCAAAAGTTAGAAAAACCAGCTCGTTCGTTCACTGAACGTACCCGAGCCAAAATACAGAACATGATTCCGGGCACACCGGGCCTCGGAATCAGGTTCCGTCAGAAACTGCGTTCTTGTAAAATTCCAAAGAAAATTAATAAAAAAATTTCCTTGAAATGTAAGGGTCTTTACATGGGTTATGGGTTTGAGATTCATAGAAATTATGAGACTAATTAATTAAAATCCATGAACATTATGCACACTCTAGACAATTATTTATATTTTGAAGGACCTATTAATGTGATGAATAGTTATGGTACTAAAAAAATATGAGTATGATTAAGAATATAGATTTAAAGGATCAATGTTATGATCAATAAAATTCTTATTTAATAGGATTTTATAATAATTGAATGTGGGTGACTTATTATTAAAAAACATAGGGATCATATAATGTATTTGAGGAACATGATTAATTTATTTTTTTAAAGGTGATATGTTAGCTCTCTAGATTCAAATAATTTTAAATTTTCGATAAATATTCTATTCTTTTATATATTCCCTTTGTTAAAAGTAATTTTGTCACTTTTTGACCAGTGGTGAAGAAAACTAACATTGAGGATGTTTCTAACAAGAAATAATCATATGATCATGTAAATATGTGGAAATCAGTTAAAACATGGAGGAGAGGGTACAACCCCAATGGTTGGGGGGCATGAGGCCCATCACAACATGGGCCTTTGATCTAGGGCTCAACATTAATTATATGTCATGATTCATTACCTTTTTACACACATACTTGCTGATGTATATTTGATGTGATTTTTATGTCTCTTCTCATGAATGGGAGGATATATTCTGGATCTTCATATACAAAATTATATCATGACATAATGTATTTTAAGTATTTTTCTCAACATGGGTGTGGGTTTTTTTTCTTTTTATTTTTTTGATAGTCTGAGTGGAATAAAACATAAAAAGGTGGTTTTATGATACCTGTAATAAATTTGTTGGATTTGAATATAGGTTCATTATAAATCAATGTTCTGGTACCTATTAAATATTTTTTATTAGAGAATGTTTTTTTGTTGATGGATAGGCTGCAATTTCAACTGTTAGAAAAAATTATTATTGTCTCATTATCGTTAGTAGATTTGAATGGCTTAGTAATGAAAATGAAATTTAAAAATTAACTATATAGTTGAGTCCAAGAAGATGTAATTTTGAATTCTAGATTAGGATTTTTTAGATTCTTGTGATTATCTCATAGAGTTTTATGGATTACTTTTTAGTCTATAGGATCCCATTGGGACTCTATATGAGATTTTTTTTTGGATTGGGATTTTACCTTGTAATACTAATAGTAATTTTGAATGTTTATATGTTTTCTTTATTTTATTTGTTGCACCATTGGGTTTTACCCTAAGAAAAATATCGTCATTGTTGGAGAATCTGATCATGTAATCAATGTTAAAATTAACTAATATTTTCAAACAATAGAAAAAAGAGTCATACGTGACCCACATGAAAATTACAAGAAATTTTCTTTCAAAAATATTTAAAATAATGTAAAAGGTCATGTAAAATCCAAGTGTAAATAATTTCTATCTTATTGAAGAACATTCATGGTAAAATTTAAGAAACAAATGATATGATAGTGAAATATTCTTGATATAAGAGATTTTAAAACATCAGTAATAATTACAAAAAATTTCTATAATGTTTATTTAATAAAAAAATTTGGAAAAAAAATTAAATTTGCAAACCAAATTAATTATCAAAGAACAATAAATTATATGGTGTTCAAGAAAATTATAATATATGATCCCTCATAAAGGAACATTGATCATAAAAAATCCTTAAATGTAATGAGATTGTAATTTATTAACTTCACATATTTATAAAAATCCAAAATCAAAATTCAATTACTGAAATAATATGCTATAAATCTATAAATATAATAAATTTATTTTATTTATATGTAAAAATTCAATCATGAGGCTGGAATTAGACCATTCAAGAAAATCATGGAGCATGATATGAAACATGTCACAAGAAAATGATATTGAAACAAATAATTCACTTTGAAATATCATATATTTTTTTGTGATTATGTGAACATATATAAATCCACCTTCAAATAGTATAAATAAATTATAGTGAATTTAGAGATAAATTTACACATTATCACTAAATATATTTCAATGAATAATAGTTATATCCCCCTTGAAGATGCATTTAGTTAATAATTCCCTTACAATGTGGTTCCAGTCAAGTCAATTCCCCTTCGATAAAATAATATTAATTTAATCCTAAAAACATTAATTTATATGTATTAATTTTATAACATATTTATAAGGCCCCATCCTTAAACCTTACTTAATATTGAATTAAATTAATAATTCACATTGAGGATCTTTTCAGGTTTACAGTTTTAGAGAATTAGATCATAAATCATGAATTACATTCCACATTTAAAGAAAGTGGATACATAAAAGATAGAATTCGTTTTTTCCCATCAACGGAAAAATATTTAAAATAAAACATGGATTCTTTCTTGACACTTCCTTGACACTATCATTATATCATGCACCTTCCCCTTGACCTGTGAAAAACATTTCAAAAACTTTGGATGAGCATAAAAAGCTCATTAAGGGATATAAAAGTATGAAAAGAAAACATTAGTCCATGAATGAAATCATACTTTACTCATAAAACATAATAATTTTAACATATCTCATCAAATCATGAATAAATCATAGAAATCATAAGGCATAAAGGTAACTTTAGGCATTCATAACATTCTTACGTAGGGAGTAACCCTCTAGGTTACTTTTGGAATACCCATCACAGTATATTTACTAAATCTCTTTGGGGAAACCTTAACGTTTAACTTCTTCGGCTTACCCAATGCATTGGAGATCTATATAGGGCTCACCCGCCCTTATTTTATCATGGAACCACCCGTCTTCATAATAATTTCCAAGAACCATAACATAATCGTATCACATAAAACATGCATAAAGGAAACATAACATTTCCACTTTTCAATCACAAGATATCAATACAACACATTGATATAAAAACATTATGAAAACCATTTTCAATACCAAAATAAAATAAAAGTAAAACATGGTATGTATTTTTCATTTAAAAAAAGTATGGCTTGTAGAGGAAACCGAAACTCAAATAATGGCCACAGCGGCGGAGAAGTCGTTGTCGCCGCATACGTACGACAAAAACATTCCCTTTTGTCATTTAGTAAAATGCTTCGTATAAAAACATTCCTTTTGGATAAACATAAAAGTCAAAGGGGTTTATACACCGTATAAAAGAAAGTTGTGTATAAAAAAAATATTCCTCAATGAAAGGAGATTGAGACAAAGTCCCATACAAAGACGATATCCTTGGATTAAGGATAAATCAATTACATAATTATGCGTGAAAAACGAATACACCAAATATAAGTGGATATTAAGTGTAAAACAATCAGAGGACATTCAAACATTTTCATTGAATGACATATTCAAGGAGTACATGTTTATCCCAAAGAATCAAAATTGGGTTAAGAAGTTCCCTTGCAAAAATTCGACAGCCTAACGGCGTCACTTCAAAATTCAAAAAAAGAGTTGATGAGAGATAAAAAGGGTATCTCATCACATGGACATAAAATTTACATCAATAAGGATATATAATAACATATCCCAACATAATAGTATGTGAATTAAAAGACATAACAAAATAAGTATTTTAAAAAGAGGAGGGTGAAAGGTTCCCTTACGACTTGGGTAACATTCAAAACATACACCCCATTGAATAAGGGTCATACAATGAAAATGTAAATACCCATAAATGATATTATTTTACAAAAAGAGTATAATAATTGTAATTACATACACCACTCAATGGAAATGTTGGAAAATGTAGCATAAAACTCACGTGACTAAAAGTGAGAGGAAAACTCCCTTACGAAAACTGGGCAGCCTAACGACTCCACATAAAACATCCAAAAAAGGATTGATGAGATCAAATAGGGACTTTAATCATATTACAATAAAATGTACAGAAAGAGTAATATAAAAGAACATCACCCATCATAACAAAGAGGAGCTTAAAAGAAGTGTCATTAAGGTGAGTACTTAAAAAGAAAGAGAGCGGTTAGATCTCTTACGAAAATTCGGCAGCCTAACGACGCCACTCAAAACTTCCAAAATGTATTGATGAGAGAAAATAGGGTCTCTCATCAAATGAACATAAAAAGTAATGTAGGAGTAATATAAAAGAATATCCCAATCATAATAAATATGATCTTAAAAGGAATTACATAAAAGAGTGTACTTAAAAAGACAGAGAGGGGTATGATCCCTTACCTCGTGTCTGACATGACTCAATCATTCTTTAATCTCCGGAATAATAAAATTTGGTCAATTTATAATTTCTGAAGGTAATACTTTAATGATTATTATTCAGTTAATATCACATGTTATAATGTTATAATAATTGTTTAATAAAGTGAGTTCATATCAGACGTTTTTGTCGGTGTTCGGTACATGAGTAAAAATCGAACTTGTTGGAAAAGAATTTTCCATGTAGTTATAGGTACATCATATCCAGAATAGTATTGATGTTTTAAATATCATATATATCCAGTATATATTCATTTTATACTATTCCATAGAATTTGGAAATAAAACATTAAAATCACCATTCATGGAGACGGTAGGTCGTACGTACGCAGGAACGCTGCTTTCATTTTTTGTCATATTAATGGAATTAAAACAAAATGATAGATATATATATTATAATTCCAGAATGATATACATCATTTAGATATAATATATTACATATATATCCATTATATATATATGTACTTATAATAGTGCATAACATTTGGAGATAAGAAATGAAATGTACCGTTCATGGAGACGGTAATTCGTACGTACGCATGAACACTACATTAATTTTTTTTGTATTAAATGGAATTAAATAATACTGATATAATGGTATATTATAATTACAGTATGATATCATATTTAATACCATTAATTCCATCCTCTATACATCTCACATATGGCATTAACGAATCAAATCACTTTGAGGGGGCGTTAGTCTGCACTTCCTGAAATGAAGATACCACATTTACCCATAATGGAAACCATAAAGGAATGACATAAATGAAAAATAGAGAAGCTTAAGGAAAACATAAACATATTATATATCATATATAAATATAGTGACATCTTAATGTCAACCTTTGAACGTGTTAAAATAATATTGAACAATCATCGTTTCGTGAGGGGTTAATTCGCCATCCACAGAAACAGTATATTATTTAACCATTAGACGGAGGTGTGTGAAAGTGTAGCTATAAAAAATCTTATAAATCATCCTAGTATATTTAAGATACTGGTTTTGTTACTAAATAAATTAATAAAAAGATTTTAGGGGTTTGGAGAAGAAAAATAAAACAAAATAACACAAGGGAAGACATTACCTTTAAATCGGGTAACTCTCTTTGATTTGAGATCAAAGGATTCCTTGGAAAAGATTCTGCCCATAGTGAGGCTTCAATGATGAATATAGGGATGTGGAGAGATTAAATGGGCAGGGTTTGGCCGAGCCAAAGTCTTGAGAGGTGTGTGTATGGTCGTATAGGTGGGAGACTTTTATAAGAGAAGAGGAGGGCCACTCTTGGAATGTTATAAAATATTACTTTATTATAAAATGATTTTCGGATTTAAAAGGTCCCAAAAGGATATTTTTCGAGGTTAAGGTGATAAGGTTTTGAAATCCACCCATCCAACAGGTTTGTTACAAGTTTAAGACTTATAGTTCACCCTATCTTCTCATTTTATTTAAATCGTTCATTTATGAGGCAATCACTGCATCATCACGGTGTCATTAATAAATTAATTTATTTAATATCTGAAAATTATAAAAAAAATCTCATGATGTAGAAAATCTTTTTATCTTTCCAATTAATATTTATAGTCAAAAATATAACTTGTATAACCCTATAGAAAAATTGTTTTAGTAAAACATCACATGTTCGTGACATTTTAATTTTAACTTTAAATAAAAAGGTATTAATGTCATTTTAGAACCAAAGTGGCTCCATGGGGTCCCCAAGTTGACCCATGGATTTTATGGGTCGTCCATGACTCATCCAAAGAGGGTAGGACATGTGTTTGGGTCATTTCATATTATTAAAACATTATTTTTACCTTAAACTACACTAATTACCTCTAATCGCGATTAAAACTTAAAAGTTACTATTCACCAAAAAAATTATTTTAATCCCATGTAACCACATTTTACTTATTAATGATAACCATGTATGTCGTATTTTTTGAAATTCAAAACATATAGGTGGTAAAATTTCATTTAAACAAAAAAATCAGTTTTTTAAGTACCACTTAGTGGTTTCACTATTCATCAAAAATTGAAGTTTTACAGAAAAATACCAAAAAATCACCCTAATCTATATTTGATATTCCGAATTAAAAAATGTTTTATATTTTACAAAATTCAAAACATATAAGTTACATTAATTAATTTAACAATTAATTCCCACTCTCAGAGCAAATAGTGTGTTTTTATGAAACAATAAGTATCAAAACATTGACACTAGTTTAAGTCCAATTTCCAGATGAAATTAATTCCTACGACCACTATTGGATTAAATGGTAAAAATATATTCTAATTTCACCTTAAAATCAATTCATAAGATAATGTAATCACATAAATAAATTAGATTAAAAAGTGGTTTTGAATTAAAATACAACATTTTTCACTATTCATTAAAAAAATGAACTTTATCGGAAAAATACCAAAAATTTACACAAAGTAAATTTTGATGTCCCGATTTAAAGAATAATTTTATTTTTTCAAATATAACACATAAAATTGTCAAAAAGTGGATTTAATAGAGGTTCACCATCAAAAGGCGGTTAATCGACCTTTTAAAGAATATTAAAATGTTTACACTTAAAATTGGACTCATTCACATTTTTAATCCTCTAACATTTATTGTAAAAAGTAAAAATATTTGACAAATATATATAAATTTTTTTTAGATAGTTATGTTCATTCCCGCCATTACAACAGCTAGGCGTTAACTACCATTTAAAATAATATTATTTTATTATTAGAGTGCAACATAAGATTTCCAAGAAACTCGTTGTTGCGTATTGGGTACGCCATCGAGCATAGTGTTCCCTTTAAAGTAATATTAATATTTTATTCACAAATATGGATAAATGTGAAAATTTCATATTCTTTATTTACTTGGGGTGTTACATCCTTCCCCCCTTTTGGGAATTGCATCCTCGCAATTTTAAAATTGGGCTTGGAAACTTCATTGAAAATCCCACATCGGAACAAGAGTCGGTAAAACAATCACTTTAAAATAAAGAAAGAGAATTCCAAAGGTCACCCGAGTTAACCCATACTAGGATTCCGAGTATGAAAATATGGACATGGAGGAAAAAAACAAAGGGTCATGTTCTGATAGAGAGTGATAGTAAACATGTCTAAGAGAAATTTAACAATAAGAAAATCACAAACTTGTGATGGGTTAAACGGTATTCGATTCCCCAGTAGGAAAAGGTAACAGACAACATTTTTGTTTCAAGTTACTATTCATTGAGGAATTTATTTTTGAGCTTAAATAAATCATAATGAAACATACTTACTTGTCACGTAGACTTTCAAATTTTACTAGATTCCTTAATCAAACTCATATTTTCTCCAAAAGACAAGTATTTAGGAAGACTTGTTCGCATTAAGAGTATTATAATCAACTTCTTGAGAATCACCTAATCCACAAAATAGAACTATATATTTCCCATTTCTTTAGACAAGATAAAAAACCAAAATTGTTAGTATGAGATTAGATAATCCACAAAAGTATAATCCTTTATAAAAAAGAAAATATATTCTTAATCTCCAAAATTTGTCTACAAAAAACCCAAAGTTCAACAAACACCATTCGATAAACAATTTTACATAAAATTATTCAAAGTAAACCAAACTATGATTGAAACCCAAATATTTGAATTATTTAATCACATAGTCTTCCAAGGTACAAATTAACTTTTATCTCCAAATAACATCAGTTGCACATAAATTCTCACATTGAAAAGTAATTAACCTAATAACATATCCTCCATTATAGGTTAATAATTCCCATATATAACCCAAAATAAACTTACTCTTGATTTCTAAAATCATCTAACTAAGACTAATTAGTCAAACTAACCAGGGACTTCACGTAGTCCAGTGGTAGGCGATAAATACCAGTCGCACTTCGGTTTTGGGTTCGATTCCCGCAGCTTTGTCCAACGCGACGGGTTGTCACATGGTCTGCGTGTTGTCCTTTTTCCAAATCTATATAATTCTTAAAACATTCCCCAAAATGATATAAAATCTTCAAAAATAATCATAACATATTTTAACCTCAATTTTATCTCATGCCTTTCATTTTCCATCATAATATATAATAACCCATAATTTCCTCAAAAGTAAGGATCATATAAACCATAATGGTTACCTTTATAATTATTACCTGAACATCCACATCGATTGGTCATCTCGTACATGATGAATTACAGAACATACCAAGGTACAAGTGGTTTATCATGACTCCTTGATATTTGTTTTAGAACAACCGCAAGTTTCCTCACTGAATCCCCCATTTCATCCAGTCTCTTAATCATAGAATCACCACAGTTTCCTTCAAACCTATTTTTCACTTTGGTGCATGCTAGATCCATCCATTCACTAAAAACTGAAATTTCAGTGTGAGTATATCAACATCACCATCATGTACTAATGAGGAAGATAAACACTAAGATATACTTACTCATTAAATTTATCTAAAACTAGGACTCTTTCTGAAATCCTAACCTTTATGGTGATGTCACTTATGCCTAGATAATACCATAACCTCTAAAGTTATCTAAACCGACCTTTGATACCAACTATAAGGACCCAGCCTTAAACCCTACTTAATATTGAATTAAATGAATAATTCACATTGAGGATCTTTTCAGGTTTATACTTTTAGATAATTAGATCATAAATCATGAATTACATTACACATTTAAACAAAGTGGTTACATAAAAGATAGAATTCATTTTTTCCCATCAATGGAAACATATTTAAAATAAAACAAGGATTCTTTATTGACACTTCCTTGACACTATCATCATATCATGCACCTTTCCCTTGACATGTGAAGAACATTTCAAAAACATGGGATCAGCATAAAAAGCTCAGTAAGGGATATAAAAGTATGAAATGAAAACATTAGTCCATGTATGAAATCATACTTTACTCATAAAACATAAGTATTTTAACATACCTCATCAAATCATGAATAAATCATAGAAATCATAAGGCATAAAGGGAACTTGAGGCATTCATAACATTCTTACGTAGGGAGTAACCCTCTTGGTTACGTTTGGAATACCCATCACAGTATATTCCCTAAATTTCTTCAGAGAAACCTTAACGTTTTACTCCTTCGTGTTACCCAATGCATTGGAGAGCTATATCGGGCTCACCTGCCCTTAGTTTATCACAGAACCACCCGTCTTCATAATAATTCCCAAGAACCATAGCATTAACGTATCACATAAAACATGCATAAAGGAAACATAACATTTCCACTTTTCAATCACAATATATCAATACAACACATTGATATAAAAAAATTATGAAAACCATTTTCAATACCAATATAAAATAAAATTAAAACACGGTATTTATTTTTCATTTAAAAAAAGTATGGCTTGTAGAGGAAGCTGAAACAAAAATAATGGTCAAGGCGACGGAGAAGTCTTTGTCGACGCATACGTATGACAAAAAAATTCCCTTTTATCATTTAGTAAAATGCTTTGTATAAAAAGATTCCTTTTGGATAAACATAAAAGTAAAAGGGGTTTATACACCTTATAAAAAAGTTGTGTATAAAACAAAATATGCCTCAATGAAAGGAGATGGAGAGGAAGTCCCATACAAAGACAGTATCCTTGGATTAAGGATAAATCAATTACATAATTATGTGTGACAAAAGAATACACCAAATATAAGTGGATATTAAGTGTAATAAAATCATAGGACATTCACACATATTCATTTAACGACATATTCAAGGATTAAAAGTTTATCCCAAAGAATCAAAATTTGGTTAAGAAGTTCCCTTGCAAAAATTTGAAAGCCTAATGGTGTCACTTCAAAATTCAGAAAAAGAGTTGATGAGAGATAAAAAGGGTATCTCATAACATGGACATAAAATTTACATCAATAATGATATAGAAGAAAATATCCCAATGTAATAGTATGTGAATTAAAAGACATAACAAAATAAGTCTTTTAAAAAGAGGAGGGTGAAAGGTTCCCTTACCGACTTGGGTCACTTTCAAAACGTACACCCCATTGAAGAAGGGTCATAAAATGAATATGTAAATAACCATAAATAAAATTATATTACACAAAGAGTATAATAATTGGAATTACATACACCACTCAATAGAAATGGTGGAAAATGTAGCATAAAACTCACGAGACTAAAAGTGAGATGAAAAATCCCTTACGAAAACTCGGCAGCCTAACGGTGCCACTTAAAACATCCAAAAAAGGATTGATGAGATAAAATAGGGTCTTTAATCATATTAAAATAAAATTTAAATCAAGAGGAATATAAAAGAACATCCCCCATCATAACAAAGAGGAGATTAAAAGAATTGTCATAAAGGTGAGTACTTAAAAAGAAAGAGAGAGGTTAGATCTCTTATAAAAATTCGGCAGCCTATCGACGCCACTCAAAACATCCAAAATGGATTGATGAGAGAAAATAGGGTCTCTCATAATATGAACATAAAAAGTACAGTATTAGTAATATAAAATAATATCCCGATCATAATAAATATTATCTTAAAAGGAATGATATAAAACAGTGTACTTAAAAAGAAAGAGAAGGGTAGGATCCCTTACCTCGTGTCTGACATGACTCGATTGTTCTTTAATCTCCTGAATAATAAAATTTGGTCAACTTATAATCTCTGAACGACCTAAATTAATGATTATTATTCAGTTAATATCCCATATTATAATGTTATAATAATTGGTTAATAAAGTGAGTTGATATCAGACGTTTTTGTCGGTGTTCGGTACATGAGTAAAAATCGAACTTGTTGGAAAAGAATTTAACATGTAGTTATAGGTAAATCATATCCAGAATAGTATTGATGTTTTAAATATCACATATATCCAGTATATATTCATTTTATACTATTCCATAGCATTTGGAGATAAAAAATTAAAGGCACCGTTCATGGAGATGGTAGGTCGTACGTACGCATGAACGCTACTTTCATTTTTTGTCATATTAATGGAATTAAAAAAAATGAGAGAGATATATATTATAATTACAAAATGATATACATCATTTAGATATAATATATTACATATATATCCATTATATATATGTACTTATAATAGTGCATAACATTTGGAGATAAGAAATGAAATGTACCGTTCATTGAGACGGTAAGTCGTACGTACGGATGAACGCTACTTTCAATTATTTTTATTAAATGGAATTAAATAATAATTATATAAAGGTATATTATAATTCCAGTAGGATATAATTTGTAATACCATTAATTCCATCCTTTATACGTCACACATATGGCATTAAAGAATCAAATCACTTTCAGGGGGCGGTAGTCCGCATTTCCTAAAATGAAGATATCACGTTTACCCATAATGGAAACCATAAAGGAATGCCATAAATAAAAAATAGAGAAGCTTAAAGAAAACATAAACATATTATATATCATATATAAATATAGTGAAATCTTAATGGCCACCTTTGAAGGTGTTAAAATAATATTGAACAATCATCGTTTCGTGAGGCGTTAATTCGCCATCCACAAAAACATTATGTTATTTAACCATTAGACGGAGGTGTGTGAAAGTGTAGCTCGAAAAAATCTTATAAAAAATCCTATTATATTTAAGATAATGGTGTTGTTACAAAAAAAAGTAATAAAAAGATTTTAGGGGTTTGGAGAAGAAAAATAAAACAAAATAACACAAGGGAAGACATTACCTTTAAATCGGGTAACTCTCTTTGATTTGAGATCAAAGGCTTCCTTGGAAAGGATTATGCCCAAAGTGAGGCTTAAATGATTAGGAGAGGGATTTGGAGAGATTAAATGGTCAGGGGTTGGCCGAGCCAAAGGCTTGAGAGGTGTGTGTAAGGTGGTAGAGGTGGGGGACTTTTATAAGAGGAGAGGAGGGGCACTCTTGGAAAGTTATAAAATATTACTTTATTATAAAATGATTTTCGGATTTAAAAGGTCCCAAAAGGATATATTTCGAGGATAAGGTGATAGGGTTTCTAAATCCACCAATCCAATAGGTTTCTGACAAGTGTAAGACTTATATTTCACCTTATCTTCTCATTTTATTTAAATCGTTCATTTATGAGGTAATCACTGCATCATCACGATGTCATAAATAAATTATTTTATTTAATATATAAAAATTATAAAAAAATATCATGATGTAGAAAATATGTTTAGATTTCTAATTAGTTTTTATAGTCAAAAATATAACTTGTATAACCCCATCTAAAAATTCTTTTAGTAAAACAGCACATGTTTGTGACATTTTAATTTTAACTTTAAATAAAAAGGTATTAATGTCATTTTCCAACCAAAGTGGCTCCATGGGGTCCCCAATTTGACCCATGTATTTTTGTGGTCGGCCATGACTCATCCAATTAGGGTAGGAAATTTTTCTAGGTCATTTCATATTATTAAAACATTATTTTGACCTTAAACTACAATAATTACCTCTAATTGCGATTAAAACTTAAAAGTTATATTCACCAAAAAAATTATTTTAATCCCATTGAACCACATTTTACTTGTTAATGACAACCATGTATGTCTGATTTTTTGAAATTCAAAACACAGAGGTGGTAAAATTTCATTTAAATGAAAAATCAGTTTTTTAAGTACCACTTAGTGGTTTCACTATTCATCAAAAATTGAAGTTTTACAGAAAAATACCAAAAATTCATCCTAAGATATATTTGATATTCCGAATTCACAAATGATGGATATTTTACAAAATTCAAAACATATAAGTTATATTAATTAATTTAATAATTAATTCCCACTGTCAGAGAAAATAGCGTGTTTTTATGAAACAATAAGTATCAAAACATTGACACTGGTTTAAGTCCAATTTCAAGATGAAATTAATTCCTATGACCACTATTTGATTAAATGGTAAAAATATATTCTAATTTCAATCTAAAACCAATTCAAAAGATAATATAATCATATAAATAAATTAGATTAAAAAGAGGTTTTGAATTAAAATACAACATTTTTCACTATTCATGAAAAAAATTAACTTTATCAGAAAAATACCAAAAAGTTACACAAAGTAAATTTTGATGTCCCGATTATAAAAAAGAATTTTATTTTGTCAAATATAACGCATAAAATTTTCAAAATGTTGATTTAATAGAGGTTCACCATCAAAAGGCGGTTAATCGACCTTTTAAAGAATATTAGAATGTTTACGCTTAAAATTGGATTCATTCGCATTTTTAATCCTCTAACATTTATTGTAAAAAGTAAAAATATTTCACAAACATATATAATAATTTTGTAGTTAGTTATGTTCATTCCGTCCATTACAACAGCTAGGTGTTAACTACCATTTAAAATAATATTATTTTATTATTAGAGTGCAACGTAAGATTCCCAGGAAACTCGTTGTTGCGTATTGGGTATGCCATCGAGCATAGTGTTCCCTTTAAAGTAATATTAATATTTTATTCACTAATATGGATAAATATGAAAATTTCATATTCTTTATTTACCTGGGGTGTTACATCCTTCCCCCCTTTTGGGAATTGTGTGCTCACAATTTTAAAATTAGGCTTGGAAACTTCATTGAAAATCCCACATCGGAACAAGAGTCAGTAAAACAATCACTTTAAAATAAAGAAAGAGAAGTACAAAGGACACCCTAGTTAACCCATACTAGGATCCCAAGTATTAAAATATGGACATGGAGGAAAAAATCAAAGGGTTATGTTCTGATGGAGAGTGATAGTAAACATGTCTAGGAGAAATTTAACAATAATAAAATCACAAACTTGTGATGGGTTAAACGATATTTGATTCCCCAGTAGGAAAAGTTAAGAGAAAACATTTTTGTTTTAAGTTAATCTTCATTGAGGAATTTATTTTTGAGCTTAACTAAATCATAATGAAACACACTTACTTGTCAAGTATACTTTCAACTTTTACTAGATTTCTTAATTAAACTCATATTTTCTCCAAAAGACGAGTATTTAGGAAGACTTGTTCACATTAAGAGTACTATAATAAACTTCTTGAGAATCACCTAATCCCCAAAAGAGAACTATATATTTCCCATGTCTTTAAACAAGATAAAAAACCAAAATTTTTAGTATGAGATCAGATAATCCACAAAAGTATAGTCCTTTATAAAAAAGTAAATCTATTCTTAATCTCCAAAATTTGTCCAAAAAAATCCCAAATTTCAACGAACACCATTCGATAAACAATTTTCCATAAAATTCTTCAATGTAAACCAAACTATGATTGAAACCCAAATATTTGAAGTATTTAATCACATAGTCTTCCAAGGTACAAATTAACTTTTATCTCTAAATAACATCAGTTGATCTTAAATTCTCACATTGAAAAGTAATTAACCTAATCACATATCCCCCGTGATAGGTGAATAATTTCCATAGATAACCCAAAATAAACTTACTCTTAATTCCTAAAATCATCTAACTAAGAAGAATTAGTCAAACTAACCAGGGACTTCACGTAGTCCAGTGGTAGGCAATAAATACCAGTCGCACTTCGGTTGTGGGTTCGATTCCCGCAGCTTTGTCCGACGCGACGGGTTGTCACATGGTCTGCGTGTTTTCCTTTTTCCAAAACTATATAATTCTTAAAATATTCCCCAAAACGAGATAAAATCTTCAAAAATAATCATAACATATTTTAACCTCAATTTTATCTCATGCCTTTTATTTTCCATCATAATATATAACAACCCATAATTTCCTCAAAAGTAATGATCGTATAAACCCTACTGGTTACCTTTATAATTATTACCTGAACTTCCACATCGATTGGTCATCTCGTACATGATGCATTACCGAACATACCAAGGTACAAGTGGTTTATCATGACTCCTTGATAGTTGGTTTAGAACAACCACGAGTTTCCTCACTGAATCCCCCATTTCATCCAGTCTCTTAATCAGAGAACCACCACAGTTTCCTTCAAACCAATCGTCACTTTGGTGCATGATAGATCCATCCATTCACTAAAAATAGAAATGTTAGTTTGAGTATATCAATAACACCATCATGTACTAATGAGGAAGATAAACACTAAGATATACTTACTCATTCACTTTATCTAAAACTAGGACTCTTTCTGAAATCCAAACCATTATGGTAATGTCACTTATGCCGAGAGAATACCCTAACCTGTAAAGTTATCTAAACCTAACTTTGATACCAACTATAAGGCCCCAGCCTTAAACCTTACTTAATATTCAATTAAATGAATAATTCACATTGAGGATCTTTTCAGGTTTAGAGTTTTAGAGAATTATATCATTAATCAGCAATTACATTACACATTTAAACAAAGTGGTTACATAAAATATAGAATTTGTTTGTTCCCATCAACAGAAACATATATAAAATAAAACATGAATTCTTTCTTGACACTTCCTTGACACTGTCATCATATCATGCACCTTTCCCTTTACCTATGAAAAACATTTCAAAAACATGGGATGAGCATAAAAAGCTCAGTAAGGGTTATAAAAGTATGAAAAGAAAACATTATTCCATGTATGAAATCATACTTTACTCATAAAACATAATAATTTTAATATACCTCATCAAATCATGAATAAATCATATAAATCATAAGGCATAAAGGTAACTTGAGGAATTTATAACATTCTTACGTAGGGAGTAACCCTCTTGGTTACGTTTGGAATACCCATCACATTATATTCCCTAAATCTCTTAGGAAAAACCTTAAAGTTTAACTCCTTCACATTACCCAATGCATTGGAGAGCTATATCGGGCTCACCCTCCCTTAGTTTATCACAGAACCACCCGTCTTCATAATAATGCCCAAGAACCATAACATAATCGTATTACATAAAACATGCATAAAGGAAACATAACATTTCCACTTTTCAATCACAAGATATCAATACAACACATTGATATAAAAAAATTATGAAAACCATTTTCAATACCAAAATAAAATAAAAGTAAAACATGGTATTTATTTTTCATTTAAAAAAATTATGTTTTGTAGAGGAAGCCGAAACACAAATAATGGTCACGACGGCAGAGAAGTCTTTGTTGCCGCATACGTACGAAAAAAATATTCCCTTTTGTCATTTAGTAAAAGGCTTCATATAAAAAGATTCTTTTTGGATAAACATAAAAGTCATAGGGGTTTATACACCGTATAAAAAAGTTGTGTATAAAACAAAATATTCCTCAATGAAAGGAGATTGAGACGAAGTCCCATACAAAGATGGTATCCTTAGATTAAGGACAAATCAATTACATAATTATGTGTGACAAATGAAAACACCAAATATAAGTGGATATTAAGTGTAAAAAAATCAGAGGACATTCACACATATTCATAGAACGACTTATTCAAGGATTACAAGTTTATCCCAAAGAATCAAAATTGAGTTAAGAAGTTCCCTTGCAAAAATTTGACAGCCTAACGGTGCCACTTCAAAATTCAGAAGAAGAGTTGATGAGAGATAAAAAGGGTATATCATCACTTGGACATAAAATTTACATAAATAAGGATATAGAAGAACATATCCCAACAGAATAGTATGTGAAATAAAAGACATAACAAAAGAAGTCTTTTAAAAAGAGGAGGGTGAAAGGTTCCCTTACCGACTTGGGTAACTTTCAAAACGTACACCCCATTGAAGAAGGGTCATACAGTGAATATGTAAATAACCATAAATGAAATTATGTTACACAAAGAGTAAAATAATGGAAAGTACATACACCACTCAATAGAAATGGTGGAAAATGTAGCATAAAACTCACGGGACTAAAAGTGAGATGAAAAATCCCTTACGAAAACTCGTCAACCTAACGACGCCACTTAAAACTTCCAAAAAAGGATTGATGAGATCGAATATTGTCTTTCATCATATTATAATAAAATGTATAGAAAGAGTAATATAAAATAACATCCCCCAACATAACAAAGAGGAGCATAAAAGAAGTGACATAAAGGTGAGTACTTAAAAATAAAGAGGGAGGTTAGATCTCTTATGAAAATTCGACAGCCTAACGGCGCCACTCAAAACTTCCAAAATGAATTGATGAGAGAAAATAGAGTCTCTCATCATATGAAAATAAAAATTAGAGTAGGAGTAATATAAAAGAATATCCCAATAATAAGAAATATGAGCTTAAAAGGAATGACATAAAAGAGTGTACTTAAAAAAAATAGAGGGTGGGATCCCTTACCTCGTGTCCGACATGACTCGATCGTTATTTAATATCCCGAATAATAAAATTTGGTCAATTTATAATTTCTTAAGGACCTACTTTAAAGATTATTATTTAGTTAATATCACATATTATAATGTTATAATAATTGGTTAATAAAGTGAGTTCATATCAGACGTTTTTGTCGGTGTTCGGTACATGAGTAAAAATCAAAATTGTTGGAAAAGGATTTTCCATGTAGTTATAGGTACATCATACCCAGAATAGTATGTATGTTTTAAATATCATATATATCTAGTATATATTCATTTTATACTATTCCATAGCATTTGGAGATAAAAAAAATTAAAAGCACCGTTCATGGAGACGGTAGGCCGTACGTACGCATGAACAATACTTTCATTTTTTGTCATATTAATGGAATTAAAAAAAATGAGAGATATATATATTATAATTCCATAATGATATCCATCATTTAGATGTAATATATTACATATATATCCATTATATATATGTACTTATAATAGTACATAACATTTTGAGATAAGAAATGAAATGTACCGTTCATAGAGAGGGTAAGTCGTACGTATGCATGAATGCTACTTTCATTTCTTCTTTTTTTGTATTCGATGGATTTAAATAATAATGATATAAAGGTATATTATAATTCCATTAGGATATCATATGTAATACCATTAATTCCATCCTTTATACATCCCACATATGGTATTAACGAATCAAATCACTTTGAGGGGGCGGTAGTCCGCACTTCCTAAAAAGAAGATATCACGTTTACCCATAATGGAAACCATAAAGGTATGCCATAAATGAAAAATTAAAAAACTTAAGGAAAACATAATCATATTATATATCATATATAAATATAGTGAAATCTTAATGGACACCTTTTAAGGTGTTAAAATATTATTGAACAATCATCGTTTCGTGAGGCGTTAATTCGCCATCCACAGAAACAGTATGTTCTTTAACCATTAGACGGAGGTGTGTGAAAGTGTAGCTCGAAAACATATTATAAAAACATCCTTGTATATTTAAGATACTGGTGTTGTTACAAAATAAAGTAATAAAAAGAGTTTAGGGGTTTGGAGAAGAAAAATAAAACAAAAGAACAAAAGGGAAGACATTACCTTTAAATCGGGTAACTCTCTTTGATTTGAGATCAAAGGCTTCCTTGGAAAGGATTCTGCCCAAAGTGAGGCTGTAATAATGAATAGAGGGATGCGAAGAGATGAAATGGGGAGGGGTTGGCCGAGCCAAAGGCTTGAGAGGTGTGTGTAAGGTGGTAGAGGTGGGGGCCTTTTATAAGAGGAGAGGAGGGGCACTCTTGGAATGTTATAAAATATTACTTTATTATAAACTTATTGTCGGATTTAAAAGTTCCCAAAAGGATATATTTCGAGGATAAGGTGATAAGGTTTCTAAATCCACCCATCCAATAGGTTTGTGACAAGTGTAAGTCTTATATGTCACCCTATCTTCTCATTTTATTTAAATCGTTCATTTATGAGGTAATCACTGCATCATCACGGTGTCATAAATAAATTAAGTTATTTAATATCTAAAAATTATAGAAAAAATATCATGATGTAGGAAATATTTTTAACTTTATAATGAATATTTATAGTCAAAAATATGACTTGTATAACCCCATCTAAAAATTGTTTTAGTAAAATAGCACATGTTTGTGACATTTTAATTTTTACTTTAAATAAAAAGGTATTAATGTCATTTTCCAACCAAAGTGGCTCCATGGGGTCCCCAAGTTGACCCATTGATTTTCATGGTCGGCCATGACTCATCCAATGAGGGTAGGACATGTGTCTAGGTCATTTAATATTATTAAAACATTATTTTTACCTTAAACTACACTAATTACCTCTAATCGCGATTAAAACTTAAAAGTTACTATTCAACAAAAAATTATTTTAATCCCATTGAACCCCATTTTACATCTTAATGACAACCATGTATGTCGGATTTTCTGAAATTCAAAACACAGAGGTGGTAAAATTTCATTTAAACGAAAAATCATTTTTTTAAGTACCACTTAGTGGTTTCACAATTCATCAAAAATTGATGTTTTCTAGAAAAATACCAAAAATTCACCCTAAGATATATTTGATATTACGAATTAAAAAATGATGCCTATTTTACAAAATTCAAAACATATAAGTTACATTAATTAATTTAATAATTAATTCCCACTGTCAGAAAAAATAGCGTGTTTTTATGAAACAATATGTATCAAAGCATTGACACTAGTTTAAGTCCAATTTCAAGATGAAATTAATTCCAATGACCACTATTGGATTAAATGGTAAAAATATACTCTAATTTCACTTTAAAACCAATTAAAAAGATAATATAATCATATAAATAAATTAGATTAAAAATAGGTTTTGAATTAAAATACAACATTTTTCACTATTCATTAAAAAATGAACTTTATCGGAAAAATATCAATAATTTACACAAAGTAAATTTTGATGTCATGATTCTAAAGAAGAATTTTATTTTGTCAAATATAACACATAAAATTGTAAAAAAGTGCATTTAATAGAGGTTCTCCATCAAAAGGTGGTTAATCGACCTTTTAAAGAATATTAGAATGTTTACGCTTAATATTGGATTCATTCGCATTTTTAATCCTCTAACATTTATTGTAAAAAGTAAAAATATTTGACAAACATATATAATAATTTTGTAGTTAATTATGTTCATTCCCTCCATTACAACAGCTAGGCATTAACTACCATTTAAAATAATATTATTTTATTGTTAGAGTGCAACGTAAGATTCCCAAGAAACTCGTTGTTGCGTATTGGGTACGCTATCGAGCATAGTGTTCCCTTTAAAGTAATATTAATATTTTATTCACAAATATAGATAAATGTGACAATGTCATATTATTTATTTACCTAGGGTGTTTCAATATTAAATTTCTATTTTATACACTATATTATACAAATTATAAGAATAACATTAAAACATTCCTCAAAAAGTGAAATTGAGACTATATCTCTTACGATGTGTCAATACATGTGATGTATATCATTTTAATCAAATACAATAAATTTATATAGAATATATTTTTTACAAGAACCATTTATAGTATTATTTACTTAATGTAAAAAATTTAATTCATTAATTTTAATGAAATATTAATCACTCAATCAGTGAAGTCCATGTTAGGTTTTTTACGGTTGTTTGGTTCACAACATCAAAATGATTTTGTTATATTTACTAAAGACAAAGGGATAATTTTTTAAACCACATCTTGAAAAATAATCTAGATATAATTATATTCTTTAAAAAATTAATTATACTTTTAAAAACATCCATTAATTCTGGGTATGAAAAATAAATTACTTTATAATCATGGAGATGGTAGGTCATACATATGTAAGAGCAAAGTTTCCATTTTTCATACAACATGGGGAAATTACGTTATGTATTAATATATATTCATATAATGATTATAATGAATTTAATACCAGAAACACATTTATATATATTAAATACATCAATATAAATAATGTTGAGTGGCTGTGATGGAAAAGAAGCTACGTCGATTCACGAGGAGATAGTCTTCTGTACACACAAAAGATGGTTTCATTCCCCATATTATTGTAGAATATTAATTATTAAAATTAATCCAATAAAATTATAATATTTCATTATATGATAGATATTTTTGATATTATATCAGGATTTTTTAAGAATACTTCTAGGAGGTAGATGATAAAATAAAAGAAAAACTCTAGATCATGAAATATTCCTCTTCTTTAGAAGACCTCCTTAACTTTTTATAGTAAGGATTATATGATGGTAATTCGATGATATTAGATCATCGATATGATTTATATTAGGAAGGGGAAGGGATTAAAGTTGGTATCTGTATAAATAATGTTCTCAAAATGTTTTAGGAATAGAGGAGATTTGGTGCCCCTCTATATGTGTGGGGAGGGTCACTCTTAGAATTACATAAACTAATAAATTGATATAAATTAATTCTCAGGGAAAATTGGAACCCAATTTATATATATTAGTGATTATATTATGATATTTAGAAGTCCCCTAATCCAATATATTAATGGATGTCTTTTGGGTTATTTTTAGTCATTATCACATTTTTTAATCAATTACTTGTTGTACCAATACAGAGGTGAATAATATTTTCAATGATTACTCCTTACAATGAAAAAATAGTAACAATATATATATTTTTAAAATTTTTAGATTTTATTCCTTATTAATTATAATTTTCAATATTTTATAGGGTTATATTCATTTTAATAATATTAGAAAAAAAATCAGTCAAAATGATAAAATCATTATTTCAATCCAAATTAGGGTTTCATGAATTATATTGTTTCATTTTAAATAATTATTAAATATTAAATAATTTTAACCTAAATAAAATATTTTCTTTTTGATTTCATCATGGAAAAATTATGTTAGTTTTAATTTCTCATAATTTTCTAAAAAGTGTGATTGTACAATGATTACTGAAAAATAATAATTTTTATTGAAAACTGCATTTTCTTTTGAATTATTAATGAATTCATAATCTATTTCGGAATATATTCAAAGTTTAATTACTTCACTTTTTATTTAAAAAAATATAAAAAATATTATTTGAATAAAAAAGACATGAATTTTATATAAAAACATTAATATAAAAAATGAATTTTTTAAAAAATATTTTATATCCCATTTTCTTGTTAAATTTTAAATTAAATACGTCAAAATATATGAATTTAAAATAATAAAATGGATTCCATATTTTTAATCATAATAATAATTATTTGATAATAATTTTATCTTAATCTGTTATCATAATGAATTGTAAAACTGGAATACCCTATAACCATAGTTAAGGTTATAATATTTTTAGCATGGGTAAAACTAAAGAGGTAAGGATTGGAAATAGATAAACAGTTTCATTTACCCAATTCAATGAGTTTTTTTAGACCAAATATATATTTAAGTAGTTACATCATGTATTTTAAAACATTATTTTCAACTTTAGAACCCATGTTTTACTTTACAAAACATTATATGTATTTTAATAAATTTTAAAACACTTTTTGTGCCTTTACATTTAATGACATGGTTGGAATATGAATACTTGTATTGGATTTCTCCACATATATAAAAACCTTGTTTTATTATTTTATTAATGAAATTCATGAAAACCAATTTAATACCTGATTTTGATGTTAAATTATTCTTACACTTAAATAGGTTATTTTTTAAATAAAACTATTATTCGTGAATTTTTTGTGTTTAGATTAAATTTTTTTTGCAACAATAATAAATTTAACCCTATAAATTTTAATTATGAAATTTTGAATCATAATGTAAAACTATTTATTAATGGATCCTATTATTTTTTGTCTTATAATTGTGTTATCATAGTGAAAATTTACGTTATTGAGGTTAATGTTAAAATGATCTTATTGTTGTTTAGCTAGGATTTAAGGATAAAATGCGTCAAAAACATGTCTAAATGTGATTTAGTGACATAATTTTGACACTATTAGACCATAACTCCGAATTTGGTGTATTATATTTTACATTTTCTTGAAAATTATTATTTCTGAAATTAATACATTATATAATTAAAAGTGTTTCCTCCCCACACATATATAAGTTCACATCCACTTATCTCTTCCTAAAACCATTTGATAACTATAGATCAGTCAACAGCTACCCATGCCACTCCCAAAAATCTATCAACATGACTATGATGTTGTGGACACACCAAAATACTAAACATTGTATTATTATTGTGTAATCAAATGAGGTTATCGGAAACTAATGTATTTGTCATGACCGACCAACTTCCATATTAACTCTTCTACTAACTTATTCAGATATGGAGAAATTATAAAACTGATATCTTATATATATCTATGTGTTGTTATTTTAATTTCAAAACCAATACCCATAATCTTTTTCAATCAAAGGGGAAATGAATCCACTGTTATTGTGTACGTAAAATTACCGCCTCATTAACTAATGGAATTCATTTTCCATCGCAACATATCATTGATGGTTAAGGTGGTAGATTTATGGAATATATATAATATTAGCTAAATATATATTATTAAATATATATAATATATAATATAATTTCATACCATTCTATATAATGAAAAATCATATTTTCGTTCATGCAAACACATGGATAACCACCATCATGATGCAATGTGATTCATTTTTCATCACATTATGACTTGGATGGTAAATATATGTCTATTTGATGAGAAAATATGATATTTATGATACAATAATAATAAAATAAATATAAAATGACACATATATTTCTTGAATTATTTCCCTTGAAAATTAAGAGCTCTATTTGAATTTATGTACATGCTACTGCCTCAATGATTGTAACGTACATCCTTTTTCATATCCATATTTTATGGTTGTTTTTAAATGTATAATTAATGTAAATTATGATGATTATTTAATTATTATTTTTAAATAGATTATTTAATAATGACCACATCCTCCATAGTCATTACACTATTGATATTTTTGACTTAGGAGTCAGATATCATAAAAACTCACGACATGGATTTTACCAATTATGTAATTAAATATTGAAACAAATCGTTCAATAATAAGGTATTGAATGTATAAAAGGTTCTTAAGATAGTAAATTATTAATAAATGTTTTCTATATATAAGATATTGAATTTTTGTGACAATTCCTAAGGCAATATACCATGATTTTAAAAAACAAAAACTATGTTCAATAGTGTATCTGATACACAACAAAGAGCATAAACCAACAATGAATTATTTTTATTTAAATGTTAACATTAAAACCTAGTAGTTAAATTAGTAAGAATAAATAATATTAAATGAATTATGAATTATCTAATATTCCGATAAATTTATAATCTATTACTTTATCCATTATAAATAAACACTGGAATTTTGGTAAAGTCGTTTTAAAATATTTTTCTTCAAAATGGTTTTTATTACAGTTTATGAGTGAATATTTTATTTTATTTTTAGGAAATAAAAAATTTATTAAGAAAATTTAAATTCATTTTTTGATATTAAATTCCAAAATTATGTTAGGATGAATTTTTCAGAATATTCAAAAAATAAGGATTTATCAATGAATAATGGAAAATACCAATTAATTTCAACAATTTAGTGCCTTTTTATGTAATTATGTTTGGAAATTATAAATTTTATACATTTTAAAATTTAATTAATTCATTAAAATTTAAATTAATAATATTATTTAATTTTAAATGGATTTTATACATTGATTTTGAAAAATAAACAATTTATATTTTAAATGCTCAATTTCTTGAAAACCCCTTTTTTCTTTTAATTTTTTCGGTTTTATTTTAAATTATTTTATGATAATTTATTGATTTTAATTTTAATAAATGATTCCAAAAATGTAATTTTGATGTCAATTTTTTTTAAATATTTCCATTTTTATTTTTCAGTAAATAGTATAGTAACATTAGTAAATTTGTTACCTCTGTTAAGGGTAAATTGATTAATTAATGGTTAAAAATAAAATGATAATAACTACAGAATAACACAAAAACATTACTAGTCTTTATTGAATGATTTGATTTCTCCATAATTATCCATGATTTGGGTATATTTAATTTTTTCATTTGGTTTTCATAATAACGTTTACAATATATTATATAATGAAATAAAAAAATGTCACACTCTTGTTTTTAATAACATGAAAAATTTTATCATAGTGTTAAATAGTGGATATTTTCAGTAATAAATTTTCATTTTAAAGATATGTTATTTTATTCATCTTATTAAATTATTTTCAATTTTTAGTGAAGGAATAATTACCATTTATTCCTAATCAATGAAGGTGTAATAATTATTTAATTATTGGATCATTAGAATAAATGAAATTAAAATTTTTAAAAGTAATATAATCTACATAATTAATGTGATAAATGAATTTTAATAATGAAAATTAAATTTTAATTATTTTCTAAAATATTTTGTTCAATTGTTGCTTTATTTCTAGATGTTTTTTAGAAAAAAGCGATGAATTGTTCTAAATTTTGAATTTAAGTATATATTATAATAACTGATAATTTATTAAATGGTATAATATTTATTAAAATAATATATTTTTCTAAGAGATAAGTATATTTTTTATAATACCGACCAAGATCAATTTATTCTCTTTTTTTATTTATTATAACTATATTGACCCTTAAAGAGTAAAAAATCTTTGTTGTCACGGTAAGTGTGAACGGGGATAGTGAGGTGTTAAAAAAATTGGTAATGGTAAAAATGTTATAAAAACATGTATAATTATTATTATATGAGATAATTTCTATCAACAATCATCATATATTATAATTAAATCAGTTTGCGGCCATTTCTAGTTGAAAAATCATTTATATAAATTTAATATTTTTATAAATTCAAAGTGTGCCCCTATGCTTTCTTATAAAAGTGAACATATTATTCTCATTCATTAAAACTTCAGGTATAAAGTCACTGCCTTAAAAAATTACATAATCTTGAATTATGGTAATAATTCACATTGAGGATCTTTTTTGGTTTAGATTTTTATAGAATTATGTCTTAACATATACATAACAATTTGAATAATACATGTAGAAAATTCTACTGAGTGTCCATATTTTTCATAAAATAAAAAATCATTAAAAAAAGAATCTTGTATAGTTCAATATTTAAGATATCATGAATTTTCCAGGATCCTATAATTAAACATATTCATCATTATTTCATCTAAAAAAACATTTCAGAATAACATTGGATGAGCATTAAAAGATTATTAAAGGATACATGAAGAAAGAAAACTCTTAGTTTTTCAAAACAACAAGTAAACATTGAGTACTATATCATAAGTAATACTTTTCACCATTATGATGTAGTAAATTCTCTTCACGGAATAAAATATCATTTCGCACCCTTCTATAACCAAATGATTACCATAAAATCCATAGAAAGTACACATAACAAATAAAGGTAACATGGGACATTAATATACTTCGAGAGCATAACATACGGTCAACTTCCACACATATCACTAAATTTAATAGCAATACCGATGACTTCCATACTTAATTCATTGGAGGTTATAACGTCACCACCCACCCTGGATTATCACGTCACCACACATCATTTGGTTTATCACGTAACCACCCGTCAAATGTACAAGTACCATTATAAAATCAACACACATAAAATCATGCAAATATAAACACTTCACTAATAAAATTTCATTTGAAATCACAAGAAATAATTTCATGATATTGAAATAATAATCCATTACCAAAACCATTTTCAATACCAAAACACCCAAAACAGAATAAGGGATTTCTTTTCAATTTAAAAACATTAAGGATTATAGAGGAAGCCAACTAACCGTTATAGTAGCGAATAGGTCATTATTGCTGCTAACGCTAAAAACATTCCTTTTTTCATTTAGTGAAAGACTTCGTAAAAAAATTATCTTTGAATGTTATGAAATTTAAAAGTGGTTTATACACCGTATAAAAGAATTTCGTGTATAAATATGCCTTAATGAAAGGAGATTGAGACAAAGTCTATTAACTCGTGTTCGACTTGATTTGTTCCTTCAATAATCTCATGAATAATAAACTAAATATAATTTATACATGATTAATAAACTTTTTCAAGTATATTATTCTTTTTATATCACATATTACCTTTCTATAACTAATAGTTAATTATTTGAGTTTATATCGTACATGTTGTCGATGTTCAAAACTTGAGTAAAAAATGAACTTGTTATAATTAAAAAATTTCCATATCTTCAACATTACATTAAATCTATAATAATATTAAAAATCTTTATATATCATATATATAATATATATCCAGTATATGTATATTTTTTAATTTATAATAGTACATAACATTCGAAGATAAGAAATTAAATGCACTCTTCATGGAGACGGTGAGCTGTACGCACTCATCAACGCTACATTCACCTCCATTGTGTATTTTAATGCAATGAAAACATAATGATACATATGAATATTATAATTCTAGTATAATATCATATATAATTTCATTAACTCCATCCTTCATACCACACATGTATGGTATTAATGGGTCATATTACTTTGAAGGGGTGGTAGTCCGCTCTTCCTCAAATGAAATTATAGTATTTACCCATTATGGAAACCATAAAGTTATGATATAAATGAAAAATAAAAAGGAATAAAGAAAAAATAAACATAAAATATTTCATAATTAAATACAGCTCCATTATAATGGGCAGCATGAGAGGAAGTTGGAGATACTTGAACAATCATCGTTTCGTGAGGCAGTATTTCACCGTCCATAGAAAAAGTATATTTGTATCCATTAGATAGTGGTGTGTGGAAGTGTAGTGAGAATACATCTCATAAAAACAACCTAGTATTTTTAGGATACTGGTGTTGTTATTACAGAGTGTAATAATGAGAGTTTAGGGGTTTGGACAGTGAAAATAAAAGAAAAGAACTTATGATAAGATATTACCATTAAATCGGGTATCTCTCTTTGGTTTTAACCAAAAGTTTTAATTGAATTTTCTTATGCCTAAGGGAAGGATTATAAAATTAATAGAGGGATGTATTGAGATTAATTGGTCAGAGGATGGATGATCCAAGGGGCTTGAAGTGTGTGAGTAATGGGTTAGACGTTTTTTCTTTTTATAAGGGGGGTAGGGGCTCTATAAGAATGATTTAAAATATTATTTATTTATATAATTATTTTTATTTTATAAAGTTAAAATACAAATTAATGTCTAAGATAAGATGAGTCATGTTATAAATAAAATCATCTGATCATAATTGGATAGGTTTTGGATATTCTTGTTTTTTCTATAATCTTACTTATTTAAATCATTCATTAATGAGGTAAACACTGTATCATTATTGTGTCATAAATTATTTTATTTATTTGATGTCTAAAAATTATAAAAAAATTCCAGGATGTATAAAATATTTTTCTCGTTGAAATGAATATTTATAATTGAAAATATAACATCCATAACCACATTTAAAAATTGATTTACTAAAAGATATATGTTTCTCTTTTTTTCTTAAATTTAAATTAATTAATATAAAGTGACATTATTACTCACATGTGGCTCCATGGGGTCCCAAAATCGACCCATGTATTCCTATGGTCTGAAATGTATCAACCCATATGATTCTGACACATGTTAGGGTAATTTAATATTATTATAATATTATTTTTTTACCCTTATTTACCAGATTTACCCTTTTACCATGATAAATAAAATATTTAATGATGTAAATATTCATAATGTCAAAAAATTAAAGTTAAATATGTACACAATTTGGACCACTTGATTCCAAATATGGAATCCATTTCTCCAAAATCAAGATACATAAGTGGCACAAATTAAATTAAAATTAATTCCCATTTTAAAAACAATAAGCGTGTTTTTAATAAATAATAACTATCAAAATATTTACACTTTTTATGCACAATTTCAATGTGAAATTACTTCCATTGACCAAAATTGGATTAAATAGTAAAATTATAATTTAATTAAACATTAAAACTAAACAAAAAGATAATATAATCATATAAATAAATTATATTAAAAGGCAATTTTGAAATAAAATACACTGTTTTTCACTATTCATTATGAAATGAACTTTATCAGAAAAATAACAAAATTTCATCCAAAGTAAATTTTGATGTCCTAATTCGAAAGAATAATATTTTTTTGTCAAATCGAACTCATTGACGTGAAAAAAAAATATTTAAAAGGTTTTATCATTAAAAGGCGGTAAATCTCCCTTTTAAATAATATTAGAGTGTTTGTGCTTAAAATTGGATTTATTCAAATTTTTAGCCTCTAACTTTTATTGGATAAATGTAAAAACTTTTAACAAACATATATAATCATATTTTAGTATGTTAAATTCATTAGCACTAATTCAATGGATATGGGTTAAATAAAATTTAAAATAATAATATTATATTATTAATTTTCGGTATAACTCAACGTTGTGTGCAATGTAATATTCCAAATAAACCCATTGTTGCGTATCGAGTATGCCATTGTACATAAAGTCCATTATAAAGTAAAATTAATATTTATTTAAAATATATTTATAAATATGAAACAGTCTTATTCAACATTTACATGGGATGTTACATCCTTCACCCCTTTTAGAAATTATGTCCTAACAATTTTTATTCACTAATCAAATAAGTGGTGTATTTATCCATCGTAGCATTTTTAGAATCCCATTTTGCATCTTCCAACATATGTTTTTTCCATGAAAACCATTACGCAATTAATTATATTATTCTGCAAAATTTTCTCTCTTCAGTAAAAAATATGGAGAGGTTGTTCCTCATAAGATAGATTCTCTTCCAACTGAACTGCCTCTGGTCTCAAAACATGAGTTGGATCTGGAAAATAATTTCTCAATATTGAAACATGAAACAATTTTGTACATGGGATAAACATGGAGTTAAATCCACTCTTTAGGCAACTGAACCAACTTTCTTGAGGATTTCATAGGGTCCAATAAACCTTGGACTCAGATTTCCCTTCTTACCAAAATGCATCAGACATTCCCATGGAGAAACATTGATAAAATAAGATCACCTACCTCGAAAAAATGATTCTTCCTCCGTTTATCTGCATAAATTATCTTGCATGATTTGAGATGTTCTCATGTTCTCGTGAATCAAATGAACTTTTTCTATCATCTCTTATACCAATTCGGGTCCAATCATCTTCCTTTCACCTACTTCATCCCAAAATATAGAGTTTAGCAACGCTTCCCATATAATTCCTTAAACGGAGCAATCTGTATACTGGAATGAAAACTGTTATTATAAAGAAAAATCATGATAAAAAATTTTTTGGTCCAAAAATCCCAGGAAATCCATTGGGCATTCACGTAACATATTATACAAGTTCTAAATTTTTCTTTTTGACTGCCCATCTGATCGAGGATGAATAGATTTACTAAAATATAATTCAGTACCGAACAACCTCTCATGGTCATTCCAAATGGTAAATTTAAACATGGGTTCATGATCAGATACAATGGAGAGAGGAACTCCTTGTAACCTTACTATCTCTTTAACATAAAACTGATAAATTTTATCTAGAGACAAAGTATATCGAATACAATGGAAATGAGTAGATTTATTCATTAGATCAACAATAACCCAGATAGAATTGTTATCTCAAGATGTCAGGAGTAACCCCACAACAAAATCCATGGACATATTTTCTCATTTCTACTCTTGCATTGGTAAAGGATGAAGCATCATTTTCAGTAACTATCACTCTGCTTTGTCCTGTTGACAAGTAAAACACTTCATAGTAATGTCCACAATATCTATTTAAATTCCATCCCACCAGTAATACTCCCAAATATCTATGTACATCTTAGTACTTCTTGGATGAACTGAATACTAAGAACTATGATCATCACATAACAACTCTTTCTTCAACTTTGAATCACAAGGAATCTATAATATCTTTAGAAATATAATAATACAATCATTATCAATGATAAAGTCAGAAAACTTACCCTTCAAAACCAACACAACCATTTTCTACAACTCACTATCTTCATTGTGTGCTTGCTTAATTCTCTCTGATAGAGATGATATCACAGAAATCTAAAAATAAACAGAATAATTTCCTACACCCAAAAATTATATGGAAAAGGCAATCAAATATTTAATCAATAGATCTTGTTCCAAACGTAACATGGTTATTGTAGCATTGATTTTCCGACTCAAAGCATCATCCACTTTATTTGTCATTCCTAGATGGTAATGAATCATGAAATCATAATCCATGATTAATTACAGCCATCTCCTTTGTCTCATGTTTAATTCAATCTGATTGAATATATACTCTAATCATTTATGGTTAGTATATATTTCATGTTATACTCCAAACAAATGATGCATCCAAAATTTTAAAGCAAAAAAAAAATGCAACTAATTCCAAATCATGTGTACAGTAATTTAACTGATGTGGTTTCAACTGAAGTGAATCATAAGAAATTACCTAGTCACTAAACATTAGGACACAACCAAGTCATTTTAACGAAACATAACAATAAGTAAAAAACTCACCATTTCTGGTGGGTAGTGCCAAAACTTGATAATTCACCAATCATCTATTCTAATCTTGAAAACCATAATCACATTCTTTTTTATAGACTAACTTAACACCTTTATGAGTTAACTTAGTCACTGGACTGGATAACCATGACAAATTCTCAACAATCCTTCGGTAATGACCTTCCAAACCATGAAAAATATGGATCTTTATTAAATTTGTGGGTCTTGGACATTCTTCAACAAATTTTGTTTTAGAAAGATCAACGTTTATTCCATTTTTTGAAACAATGTGACCAAGGAATTAAATTTTCTATAACCAAAACTCACACTTTCTGAATTTTCCATAGAGTTTATTTTATTTTACGGTTTTCAAGACAACCCTTAAATGACTTATAGACTCCAATTTACTTTTATAATAAACCATAATATCATCAATGAACACAACCATAAACTTATCCATGAACATAGGGAAAATTAAATTCATATGATCCATGAATACAGAAGGTGCATTGGATAACCTAAAAGGAGTAACTACAAATTCATAATGGCCATATATAGTACAAAATACGGTCCTTGGAATGTCTTCTTCCTTTACATTCAAATGATTGTACCATGATCTCATGTAAATCTTCAAAAAATACTGAGCTCCCTAAAACTGCTCAAAAAAATCATCATTATGATTCAAATCATACTTATTCATAACATTGATGTTATCAAATTATCTATAATCAATGCAATGTATCATTAAACCATCTTCTTTTTTAAAAAACAAGAAAGGATCTCCCCAGGATGATGTGATAGGTCGAATGAAAGCTTTATCAAATAAATCCTATAATTTATTCTATAACACTGAAATTTCAACATGAGCTATTCGATAAGGGGTATTTGAAATCTACTTCTCATAAATAACTAAGTCAATAGTAAACTCAACATCCTGATAAAGAATAATATTAAGAAACTCATCAGAAAAAACATCAAGGAACTCATTAACCATTGGCACATCATTAATCTTGATAGTTCCATTATTTTCAACAATATGTGCATGGTAACATAAATTTATATCTTTTAATAGTTTCTCATCTTCTTGATATATTATAGAAAGTAAGGGTTCAATATTGTACACAAAATGAGAATATTTCTGAAAAGAAATATTTTTAGAACTAGATTAAATCTTATCATGATAAATAGAATTCCAATCCAAACCCAAAATAACATCAAATTCTACTAGATGCAAAACAATAAGGTTTACAGGTAGATTCTTTACACACACAAGGAATAGAAGGTTCTTATAATTTCTTTTTGTATCAAAATTTATTCCATGTGTTTTTTACCATAAGGTCAGGATTCATATCATGTGATGTAATTCCAAATTTCCTAGAAAACATATCAGAAATGAATGAATGTGTAGACCCTAAATCAAATGAAACACTTGCATAATCTGAATAAACAAATAGTGTAGTTTATACTAATTCATTCGATGGCACAACATATGTTGAAGTAGTTGAAAAGGATTTCACGACCCCTTTATTATTATAATCAGGCTTCCGTCCCTTAGTTGAGTTCTTCATTGGACACTCATTTTCATAATGACCCATTGTGTTGAACATAAAACATATTATCACTGGCTTTTCATTTCCTGGTTGATCATAGTCATTACAATTATGAGAAATATGACCGGACATACCACACCAGAAGGACATCTCGGGCCTTGATAAACATTCTCCAGGTTGCTTTTCACAACTCTTTTCACAATATGGATATTTCATTTTCTTACCTCTAGGCTTCATTGATGAATTATTTCCATTTTCCTTCTACTAAGACCTCTTCATTTTTTCCTCTCTTGGAACACCTAATCATCAGAAAACTCCATTTCTACCTTCCTGAAAAATTTGACAAGTTTCTCATATCTATTAAATTCACGAGAGGCTAATGCTCTTCGATATTGCGGCGTCAGTCCTAAGTAAAATCGATTTATCTTACTATCATGATCTCAGATAAAATATGATCCATAAATTTCCAGTTGAGTGACCTTTTCATCGTATGTATTCACAGAGTCATCCTCCTACCTTAATTCAAAGAATATTTTTTCCATCCTAAGTCAAACCACCATAGGAAAATATTTTTCAAGGAACATAACTTTTAATTCATCCCAATCAAGAAAATCAATCTACTCACTATCCCTGATATTTTTCATCGTTGACCACCACTAATCAGCTTCACCTTCAAAACGGTAAACATCGAAACTAACCATTTTATGCTCTGAACACCCCATGACATCAAAAATATTCTCCAATGCTTTGAACCACCATTGATCTTGAACTAGGATAGATGATCCTCTGAATGATGGGGGATGTTGCCTCATGAAATGTTCCACTAATGATATTTTCCATTATTGTTAATCAGGATGATGTCATGCATGGATACCACCACTATTTATATCCCAAGTCAACTATCCCATAACTGCATCAAACTATTCAATTCTAATTCAAACCATCTCAGGTTGCTGATTTGGAAGGTTTTTCTCCTCTATATTCCTTCCAAACATAGATGTCATATTTCCTCTGTGGAATACCATTTTGAACATAGAAATATCTTAAGTGAAGAAACCTAGTAATATGTAAATGTTATATCATTTCTATCATACCATAAATTAATTTATGGACACTAATTTAACAATATTCTAACTCCTAACGTAGTCTAAACCGACCTATGATTAAAACTATGAGGACCTATCCTTAAAACATTACATAATCATAAATTATGTTAATAATTAACATTGAGGATATTTTCAGGTTTAGAGATATAGATAAATAGTCCATAACATATACATAACAATTTAAATATTACATGTAGACACTTCTACTCAATAACCAATTTTTCATAAAATAAAATCACGTAAAAAAAGTGTCATGTCTAGTTTCATATTTTAGACATCATGAATTTTTTTTGATCCCATACTTGACCATATTAATCATTATTTCATTTTAAAAACATTTCAAAAATACTTGGGATGATCATAAAACGCTCAGTAAGGGATACACAATGATGGAAAACTATAGGCTTTTCAAAACAACAAGTAAACAATGAATACTTTATCTTATGTAATAATTTTCATCATTATGAAGTATTAAATACACATAATTGAATAAAATATCACCGCTTACCCTTTTGTAACCAAAATATTACCATAAAACCCATATAAAGTACACATAACTTATAAAGGTAACATGGGACATAAACATACTTAGATGGAATACCATTCTATCGACATCCACACATATCACTAAACATAATAACCAAACGGTCGACTTCCATACCTAATGCTTTGGAGGTTATAACAAAACCACCCATCCTAGTTTATCACAGCACCACCCGTCATTTGGTTTATCATGTAACCACCCATTAAATGTCCAGGTACCATTATAAAATCATAGCACATAAAATTTTGCAAATATAAACATTACATTAATAATAATTCATTTATAATCACAAGAAATCATTTAAATATATTCAAATAATAAATACATTTCAAAAACCATTTCCAATACCAAAACACTGAAAAAATAATAAGTAATTTCTTTTTCTTTTAAAAACATTATGGGTTTTATAGGAATCCAACTAACGATTACAGCAGCGGAGAGGTCATTGGAGTTGAAAACCATAAAAACATTTATTGTGTCATTTAATAAATTTCCTCATAAAAACATATTCCCTATGAATGAAATTAAATTTCAAAGTGGTTTATACACCGTATAAATAAAATGCATGTATAAATATGCCTTAATGAAAGGATATTGAGACGTAGTCCCTTACCTCATGTCTGACTTGGCTCGTTCGTTCATTAATCACCAAAATAATAAACTAAAGTCAATTTATACTTTCAAAAGAGTATTTTTAATGCATATTTTTTCTTTTATATTACTTTTTACCTTGTTATAATAATTAGTTAATTATTTGAGTTCATATCGGACATTTTGTCGATGTTCAGAACTTGTGTAAAAAATGAACGTGTTATAATCATAAATTGTCCATGTGAACGAAATTATATTATTCTAGAATGATATTAATGATTGAAATATCATATATATCATATATATCCAATATATATATTTATATATATTTATAATAGTACATAACATTTGTAGATAAGAAAAGAAATGCACCGTTCATGGAGACGGTAAGCTATATGTACGCATGAACGCTACTTTCATTTCTATTTCGTATATTAATGGAATGAAAACATAATAATAAATGGGTATATTATAATTTTATAATAATATAATATAAATAATTTCATTAACTACATCTTACATACATCCCACGTTTGTTATAAATGAGTCATCTCTCTTTGAGGGGTTGATAGTCTACACTTCCCCAAATGAAATTATCATATTTACCCATTGTGGAAACCATAAAGGTATGATATGAATGGAAAATATAGAAGAATAAAGAAATAGTAAAAATAATATATATCATATATAAATACAGTTCCATCATAATGGCCACCATGGGAGGCGGTTGGAGATATTTGAACAATCTTTGTTTCGTGAGGCAGTAGTTCGCCGTCGACAAAAAAAGTATGTTTGTATCCATTAGATGGACGTGTGTTGAAGTGTATTTAGAATACATTTCATAGAAAAACCTATTATATTGAGGATACTGGTTTTATTATTAATGAATGTAATAATGAGATTTTAGGTAGTTTGAGAAGTAATATAAAATAAATGAACTTAAGAGAACATGTTACCTTTAAATCAGGTATCTCTCTTTGGTTTGAACCAAAATTATTAATGGAATTTACTTCTACTTATGGGATAGATTCTAGTAGGAAGATAGATATATAGGGAGATTAACTGATAATAGTTTTTACAAAGACAAGGTGCTTGAGAAGTCTGGGGAATGGGTTATCAATAGTGTCCTTTTATAAGTGGGAGGAGGGGCTATTTAGGAATATTTGAAGATATTATTTTATTATATAATGATTTTCGGTTTCTAAAGGACTAAAACACATAAAAGTATAATTTAAGATGACAGAAGTTCAATATAAAATCATCAAATAAGAATTGGATAAGGTTTGTATATTTTTTTAATTTTTATAATCCTATTGATTTATATAAATCATTAATGAGGTAAAACACCGCCTCATTATTGTGTCATAAATAATTTATTTTTTTTGGTGTCTAAATATTATAAAACATATTCCATGATGTAGAAAATATTTTTATCTTTCAAATGAATCTCTATAGTCTAAGATATATCTTTTATAACCACATGAAGATAATCAATTTACTAAAAGATATATCTTTATGTCACTTTTTTCCTAACATTAAATTAATTAATATAAAGTGTTATTATCACTCCCATGTGGTTACATGGGGTCCCAAAATAGACCCAATGATTCCCATGGTCGGACATGTACTTGGAAATATGATTAGGACACATGTTATGGTAATTTAATATTATTATAATATTATTTTTTTAACCATATTTCAGATATTTACCCATTTACCATGGTAAATAAAATATTTACCGAAACAAGTATTCGTAATGTATGAAAATAAAAGTTACCTATTTACAAAATTTGGACCATTTGATTCCAAATATGGAAGCTATTTTTCAAAATTCAAAATTCCGTAGTGGAAAAAATTAATTTAAATTTAATTATTGTTGCCAAAACAAAGTGTGTTTTTAAGAAATAATAACTATCAAAATATTGACACTTGTTTATGTCCAATTTCAAAATTGAAATTACTACCAATGACCATCATTGGATGAAATAGTAAAAACACCATTTAATAACACATTAAAACCACTTAAAAATGTAATCTAACCTTATAAATAAATTATAATAAAAGACAGTTCTTAATTGAAATACAGTGTTTTTCAATATGCATTAAAAAATGAACATTATCTGAAAAATACCAAAATTTCATCCAATGTAAATTTTGATGTCCTGATTCTATAGAAGAATGTTTTTTGTCAGATAAAACTTACAAAAGTGACCCAAACATTATTTAAAAATGGTTCTCCATCAAAAGGCAGTAAATCGACTATTTAGAAAATATTTGAGTGTTAATGCTTAAAATTGGATTCATTCATATTTTAAGCCACTAACTTTTATTGGATAAATGTAAAAACATTTAACAGACATATATAATCATATTATAGATAGTTCTATTCACTCCCACTAATAAAACAAATATGTTTTAACTATCATTTAAAATAATAATATTATATTATTAATTTTTAGTATAACTCAACGTTGTGTGAAATGTAAGATTTCAAAGAAACGAATTATTTCATACCGAGTACTCCATATAAAATAGAATCCCCATTAAATTAAATTTAATATTTATTTCAAAAATATTAATAAATATGAAAATATCATATTCTTTATTTTTCTAGGATGCCACATAAAGAACCTTTTTGTAGAGATATTATCTACCCAAATACCTTTCTAGGATCCATCCCATAATTCTATATGTATTTTTTTAGGCATAGTACCAAATTTACATGGATTGAGGTGTTATATAAAGGATATTTCACAGAATGGGGTATAGTTCTTATCAAAATATTTTAAAAAAACATTCATCTTCCACCTTCATCAAATCATCATCAATAATTATAAAATTATGACACCATTATCCTCAGGGTAATTTTATTTTATTATGTTAATAGTGTAAACTATATCTGTCTCCAACATGTATCTATGGGTTATGGAATTCATCGTTTATGTATACAATGGTCTACATATTTTCAAACCAATGTTACTTTTTATCCATCACCATATCTTTAGACTAGTAATAATGATGGAATTAATATTATTATGCAACATTAATGATATAAATATACTTATAAAAAGATTATATATCATTTACCTACATATCTTTTCACTCACTGATGAATGGAATTGTTGTTTGTGGGTTTGTGTATACGACCACCTCAACGAAGCGATGTGATTATTTTTTCATCACCACATCACATAGATGATATATATATGTTTCTATACATAATTAATATGATGTTAATTACATTATGACAACTACGGAAAGGTAAAATAATACTTAACTTCTTTCCACAATGATCGTTGAAAAGGTAAATGTTAATCTTTTATATATATGACATATCGTCTCCATGATTGTAACGTACATCATTTTTCCTAATTAAATTTAGATTTCTTAAACAATAATTTGTGTTTAAAAATAATTATTAAGTCATGATTTTTGTATTGATGATGATGGAGTAATGAATGCTTTGAACATTTTTAAAAATCCTTTGTTATTTTTGAAATAAAAATCCAATATCATCAAAAACATCTGATGTGGATTTAATTTATTAGGTAACTAAATTTTCAATTTAAATAGATAAAATAAAATAAATAATGAAAGTTAAAAACATTTTTTTATGTGGTAATAAATTAACCAATTTTATATTTTTAGGAAGATAAATAACATAGATGATGATTCAAACTCAATGTAAAAAACACTCATTGGAAAATCAACTATATTAGTTTCCCTCATACATCTCTTTTCATCAAAATGAATATAATTGATTTATAAAAATTATTTAAATATGGTGTTTTTCATTCCTATATGATTTATTAATGTTAAGTATACTTTTTTTGACTTTTAATAAATCTTTTTAAAATGAATCTTTTTTTTCATTTTCAAAACGAGATACATTGTGACTTTTTTGAAATATTATAGAAGGAAGGTTTTTTAAATTATACCGTATGAACATCCTTTCACGTCTTCATGACTAAATTTTATTTTAATCATCCTTTAAATGTTTACATATTAATTTTTAAAGAAAATATTTCGCTTTATAATTTCATATTTTAGTAATATTATTTGATTTCAAAATGGAAAGGTTATATTTATCATGAATGCTCTTCATGATCTATTAATGGTATTTCCATTCATTACTGAAAACAACCATTTAATATACTTTTAAATAACTAGTGATATATTTTAATGATACTATCCTAATTCACTCTCTTGATGGATTAATACATTATAATATAGATTTTCATGAAACCTATTCCATTTCCATGGGTTAATCTAGTTATGAATGGAATGCTATATTTTGTTGTTTAAGACAATAGCAATTTTTCCTACAACATTAACCATTATTTTATTCTTTGATTCCTTATATGATTTTGTGGTTTATTTAAATAAATAGCCTCCTTCCCTTTTTTGGTGATTTATTCAATCAAAAAAAAATTTAAAATGAAAAGACATTTCAATATTAATAAAAAAATTTCTATGTATTTAATTATTATATTAAGAACTACATGATTTTATGTGTTATTATTATATTATAATAATTGATATTTTTATATAATGATGGGTGGTTCCATTATAAACCAAGCGTGGGTGAGCCAACTATGGATCTCTAATTCATTGTGTAATGTGACGGAGCTAAATGATTAGGTCTCTCCTAAGATATTATTGTAATATAATTTGATTTATCAATTATAGGTGTGATAGTTATTTCAAGTGTAAATATGGTTGTTACTCCAATTATAAAAATAATTATTATTATATGTGAAATTAATAATGATATAAAAATGATTCCTCAAGTTTCCTATATGATTAATCTTCAATTTCTATGTGTTTTTATGAAAATATTGTTATTTCACAAAGTAAATGAATGTAAATTCTACGTCATAATGTTATAAGACATAAATTCATTATATTGTTCCTATTTTTTCATTATATCAGCGAAACCATTATTTGTATAATTTTATCAATTCAGATTTATTATGATTCTATTGCTGAAAATATTTTTTTAGATAAGGTTATATATTGCGTAATGAAATATTATTTTTTAGTTAAATGTTTATTTTGTGAAGGGAAGTTTTTTATAATAACTCTAAGGTTATCCTCTTCTTCCATTCTTTTTCTTCTTTTATAGAGAATTTGTGGTCATTGAATTTTTTAAACTATTTTCCAAAATATTAATAGATGATTAGGGACACGGATGATGTCCTGATCAGAATTTTGAAGATGTGTTAAGAAAAAGAAACTTACTATATCATGAAATATTGGTTATGTAGGAAAAATGAATATGGTATAGAATTTTCTACTTTGTAATAAATATGTAGGTTATTTAATAGTTTTTACCAATATCTGTAAAACTATAAATGTAAATGATCCTTGGTAATATAAGAATGTGTATTCTTGTTTAATGTCACAAGGATATATAATGCATAAGGATGGTTATTTTAAGTTGGTTTAATCGCAGCATTTATATGAATTTATAATTTGTAATGTTATCTGAACATAAGATAAAAGTGCACTATGACCACAAAAGATAGATTTTAAGAGAGAATAATAGTAATTTTTAAAAATTAAATGAATTTGAGATAACATAAATATGTACATATTAGAGTTTATAATCCTTAAAATATAGTATAATAATATTGTATTTATATTCCCACATTAAACTTTTTAGTTTTAGTAAATGGTTGGATCCAGTAAGAATCACAAAATAACAATGGATGAGAAGGAAATTGTAGTGGTTTTCTGAATGACCATCTAAACACAATGGATTTGTAGTGAGAAATATTATTGTTATTTTTTACATGCCATCAAGAGTAATGATTGAAATCATGAACCCTATTTTATTTCTTAATGCATCAATAATGATAGACATGAATCCCCTTTTAATTGCATGTTATAATGATAATAAAGTTAAAAAAATATTCAATGACCGTTGTATTATTAATGTAGGGGGAATCGCATTGGAAAATAATTTAAAACAAGAGGTTGTGTTATATTTGGGGGGAATTGTTATATAGAAAATAATTATCCAAGGGGGGGATGCTCAGAAATTGGATTAGTAATACCATATATATGAATGTATTGAAATTCATAATGCCTTTATTGATGATGATAATGAAACTGAAAATAAAATATAAAAGATATGGATTATATCTTGGAATATGTTTTAATATTGTTGAATCATATGGAATGATTCATATTTTTTTATATAAAGGATTAATTAACCATTAATATTGATAGTATTTTTAAATTATTATAAATGAAATTTTATAAATTAGGTTTATATATTTAAGGATTCAACAATTATGATTTTAAGATGATCATTAGAATTATTACTATTTTGATGTTTTCTTTGATGGATGTACATTGTGATACATTTATATTTGAAGAATATGTAACCTTTATGTTTATCATATGAAAATGTTATTTGAGTAAAATTTCATTTTTCATTTTTTTGATATATTTTGTTATATATATACAACAATTAGGGATTATATGGTCTTTTATTTTTGGTTATTATTTGTCATTACATTGTTGGGATGTATAAAAAAATGTATGAGATAACCATTGAGTTCCAAACATTTCATTAATATTTAATTTATTAAGGTTATTCATAAAAATATTTATAACATTAATGGGAACTTATTAATTATTATATTAATATATTTTTACAAAGAGGAAAACATGCATGCTGGGTGAAAATCATCACCTCTAAAAAGGCCATGTGGTGGGAACTGACGAACGATGTGTTACTAGGGTGTGTCACCTACCACTGGCTAACATGATTTCCTTGTTACTATGAAATTATTTTTTATTTTTTTATTGATATAAAATACAGTGTCAATTCATTTTTTGATCTTTTCTTTCATCATATAGATAACCATGAGATTGAAAAGGGATTTGGAGGTTGTGAGATTAATGATATTAGTGACTAATTTCACTATTTTAGGAACCCTATATGAATAATGAATAAAATAATATTATGGGATTTTATTTCAGGAATAATGGTTGAATTATATTTTTGCGGTAATTTTTTATTTAATGTGGGGATTAAGCTAATTTATATAATTGATTATCATATGTTTGAGCTTATTTTAGAATGAAAAATGTATATTTGGAATTAAAAAATATGAGTGATTGATGATATTTAGATATAAAGATTAAATATATATTGGAATACTAATTGGTAAAATCCATATGATTTTTTGTTTCAATCTTAGTCTATAATATTTTTAAGTAATTTTAAGGATAGTTATTTGTCAAATGATATAATTTTAATCTTTGGTACTACTGTTGAATTTTAAAAATTAATTTAGTCGTTCTTCATATGAAGGTTTATTGATTTTATAAATTTCCCTACCATTAACTAACCATTATTTTTTTTGTTATTATATAATGATTGGTGGAAAATATTGTTATCCTTTTTTGGATAATGTGATCAATTATAAGTCGATTCTTATTTTTAATGAATGAAATAATCCTTATGAATATTCATCATTTGGAGAAAAATGAGGAGATCATTGTTGATATTGATTAAATTTATAAATTCATGCTAATTTATAATATTTCCATATAATTTTAGTATAAATATTAAAGGAATTACTCAACAAATAAAAATTTATCTTAAAATAAAAACAACAACAATTTTTCATTCCATATTGTGTAATCAATTTACTTTTAATACATAATAGATTTTTTATTTTATGACTCTCATCATTCTCATGACCATGTTATTTAACACTCTTTATTAGTCCTTGGATGTTTGTTTTTTATTAATATCAATTTTCTCACTTCACACAAATTTTCTATTACTTCGAAACATATTATATGTTATTATAGAGGACCTTTGAACATCCCGTTATCTATTTTAAAGATGATGTTTTATTGACCCTGTTAATGTAGTGGACATTTCAAAAAAAGGTGTTTCAAAAAAATACACTTGATTTTCATCCCTAATTTTTTTTATGTGGATAAAATTTCATAAAATGGAGGATCTAATTTTTTATATTTTTAAAAAGGAAAGACTATAATTAATATCGTACATGATACGCAACACAGAACATAAACAGACAACAAATTATTGTTATTTTAGTGTTTTCTTTATAATATATCTATTAAATTGGTGGGAATTAATAATATTTATTGTATTATGAAATATATATTGCCGCTACTCATTTATAATAAATTATTTAATTATTTTTACATAATAACTCAATTATCAAAAAAAGTCATTTTTAATATCATTAATTAAAAAAATGTTGTTTCTTTCTTTTTTATGATGTAATATTATAGTTAGTATTTGAATTTTTAAGAAATTTTTTTACGAAAAAATTAATTTTATTTTTTAATTTAATATCACCAAAAACTAAAATGTCTTTTTTTCTAGAATATTCAGAAAAAAATTTATTATTCAATGAATAATGAAATATATTATTTTTTATGAAAAATTATATTATATTTTTAATTATTTATTATGTATAATTTTATATTTGATATATTTTAATATGTAATTATTTCTTTATTATTTAAAATAATCCAATTATGAATTTAAAATGAATTTTATACTTTAATTTAGTATGAAAACATTTTCTCTTTTAGATGTTCAATTATATTAAAATTTTTCTTCTGTAGTGTTTTTCCATTTGAATATTAAATTAAATTATCAACATTTTCTGAGTTGATTTATGAAATATTGATCCCATATTTCTAATTCGGTTTAAAATTTTGATAAATATAACACTGTTACCTTTTTTCCATATAAATGATAACCTTATTAATTTTTGTGATATCGGTTAAAGATAATTCAGGCAATATAGAGTTAAAAATAAAATGATAAATAATATAGAATGACCCCAAAACTAGGCTAATTTTTTATATGATTAAATTTCATCCATTATCATCCATTAATTTTTCTATTTAATATTTTACAAGTGGGTGTGATTATTATTTTTCTAAAATTTTATTAAAAAAAATGAAAAAAATTTACACTATTGTTTATAATAACAATTTCATTTTTAACATAATTTTAATCAGTGTATATGATTATTTATAAGTATTCATTTTTAATATAATATATTTCCCCCAGTCCTTGTATATTATTTTTCTTTTTTAGTGAAAAAAAATTAACATAAATATTTACACAATGTTGACGTAGTAATTATTCAATTAATTAAAAACACATATAAATGATATTAACAATATTAAATGTATTATAATTTTATATAATTAATATTAACCATAAGTATTATAGATTAACATGACATGTTATTTATGTATTAAAATATTTATTTCAAACATTACTATTTTTCTTGATGTTAAAAAAATATATGTTATGAGTATCTCTTAAAAATGACATTAATTATATATTATACAAAATAATAATTTATTAAAGGAAATAAAATTCTTAAAAATCAAAAAATATTCCATTTTCATATTATATGGTTTCCAATATGAACTTTTGTCCATTTTTGGTCCATTTAACCATTTATAGAAAATATAATAGCCCTTAATGAATAAAAATCATTGTTGTCACAAAAATTATGTAAGGGGTTAATAAAGGATTATATAAAAATGATAAAGGATAAAATGTTAAAAATACATGTCCAGTTTTTATTTTATAAAATCATTTTGACCCACCATGAACATAATTTTTAAATAAATATTATTATATACATTTTAAATTGAACATTAAATTTATATTTTAAAAAATCCAAAGAGAGCACCTCACCACTCTCATAAATGGGCTTATATTCTTCTCTTTCATTAACTCTCTAAAGAACCATTTGGATTGGCCAGGACCTGCACAAATACCTTTATAGAATGCAATCAATCATTTTAGATGTATTTTTTTAGGAATATTATAATCCTTATAAGTCATTATGTGTTATTAATATGAGATTTTCCAATAAAGATGTATAGTTTTTAACTAAAAGATTTTATTTTATTTCTTATTCAACCACTGTAAAATCATATTTAACATTGGTAAAATAATAAAACCAATATCATAAATATACTTATGTGTTATTATGTAAATATAATAACCTATATCCATCACCAAAATCAATCAAAAGATTAAATTAATTCATTATTTGTGTGTACGGTGGACAACCATCTAGTGAATTGATGCAATTCATGATCCATCACCATCTCTCAAAACTTGTTATAATGATGTAAGTACTGTATATATATGATATTTCTCACAAATATAACATTTTAAAAGTGTAATATACCGTTTACCTTCTTACCATTCCATATACTTAAAATTGATAATGTCGTTCACGCATACGTGTGGATAACCACTTCCACAAATGCCCTACAGTCTCATGCTTGTAACATACATCAATTTTAATAAAAATCTTTAAAAATTGTCTTTAAATGTAATTTTTTTGTGTGAAAATAATAATAAATTAATTATTATTATTATTATTATGTATAAATGATGTTTATGACCATAGTCAACATATATAATTTATGTGGGACTAATAAACCAAATATTGTCAGAACATATGACACAATTTAACTGAAGAATTAAATAAATATATAAATATATAGATAAATAATAATTATAAAAAACATGAAAAAATTATATGTATATATAATTAATTAACTTATGTTTTTTATTTATGATGGTCAATATCTTACATGATGATCCAAACTAAATGTAAGGGACTTTTTCTTAAAAACCCAACATTTAATTTTACTTAACACTCTAATTTTCATTCATATTCATATTTTTTTTAAATGATTTCAATACCATTTTTAATATTACTCTATTATGGATTAATGAAATTTTATCCCATGTTTGAATTTTAATTTTTTAAAAGTAATATTTTTCTTATTCTCCAGATGAGGCACTTTACAACTTTTGTGACAAAAATATTGAAGGAATCTTATATTTTTATCTTATATATATTAAACAAATTTTCACACCACCATGATTAATTTTATCCTTAAATATTAGATTAAATGTATACAATTTTATTTTCAAATAAATTTTTTTCTATATAACTATTATGTTTTTAAAAATTAGGTGAATTCAAAATGGAAATTTTATTTTCTTCAAGAGTATTTTAAAGATCATTTAATGGAATTTCAATTAATTAATTCTTATAAACCCTCATGTTACATATTATTCACTTGAGATATCTTGTAATAATACCATACTAATTCATTCATTGGTTGGATTATTATTGACTAAATACTTTTCATGGAACCGATTTCATTTACTTGCATTAATCAAGATATGAATGGAATACTTTAGTTTAATGTAGACAAAAAAATGACCATTTTAGATGACATAACCATTATTTGTTGGTTTTATTCCAATATATTTATTAATTTATCTTCTAACTAAAAAAACCTTCTCCACATTTGTAGGATGATTTATTCTTTCAAAATGGTTTTTAAAATGAAATGATATTTTAAAATATGGAAATGTATTATTATAGGTGAAAACAAGATTTTGAAAACTAAAATATTTTTTTATGATTATTTCATGAATCATGGTAATTATTTATTATGAATGGTGGTTAAATTATAGGCCAAGGCTGGGTGAGAAAGTTATACTTCTCTAATTAATTTGGTTAATTGGTAGAGTTAGTAGATAGGGTTTATATTAAGAGATGGTCGGTTATGATGGATGATTATTCTATGTATATTTTTGATGGTTACTAATGTGTCATTATAATGGTTACTCTGTATTACTATGTAGATTATTCTATATGAAATTAAAAATGATCTGAAAATGATTCCATAAGTATCCTATATTATTTAAGTACATTTTCTATTTTTGTTTTACGGAAATCTTTTTATTTGAGATGGTAAAAGAAAGTATATGATGATTTGTATTGTAGAAAGATATACCTTTATGATAAATAAAATAATAATTTTTTATTATTTCAATGATTAAAGTTTACTTTTGTTTTACCTTTATGATATATTAAGATATTATTTATAAAAATCATTATTTGTAGATGTTCGTGGGTAAAAAATCATTATTTTCAGCACAATGTTTACTCTAAAAAAAATATTTTTATATGTATTACTAGACTAACAGATTCATTCATTTTATTTTGTCTCATACAATGAATTTGTTCTCATCCTACATTTAATAAAAATCAGAGGGTTTTAATATGATTTATGGAAATCGTTTGGATAAAATAATAATTATGAAGATGAGTTATTAAAAGAAAATTTTTTAAATCATTAATGAATCTTTTTAGGAAAATGGATAGCGAATAGAAGTACCCAATCTTTAATATATGGGGTTTTTATAAAAGGGCTGAAAAATAAAAATAAAAAACAATTAATATAAATGAACTTTTGGAATGTATGAAATATAATTCTATTTTAAATTATCTATAATAGTACTTTCTAATGATGCTTATTTTCATAGAGTCAATGTACGAGGGACATAACAAAAATATTTCATTTTAAATTATTTAAATGATTTATTCTATAAATATTTTCCTTCCACGTATATATTATTAATATTATTATACGATTCAATATATATATACATCATTGAAAATTAGAAGGAATTTTTTTTATTTAATATCTTTCAGAGGTTTTCATTTGGATTATTATTTCATATTGTATAGGTAATTTTTTTTTTCGAATAAGTAAAAATTAAATGGTTTATTTTAATATATATGCAATAAAAGATTCCTACTACCATTAAAAATATATAATTTTTCAATTAAATTAATGTAGTTTATATAGTATTCAATGAAAAACTCTCATACCATATCTTTAGGGTATTTTCATAAATGGTTTTAAATGGAATGGATATTTGGATAACTAGAAATGTTTTTTATGGGTGTAATGAATATATTTATGTGTATGATGATGGAAATAAATGATTTCATGTAATGTGGTTATGTTATTGTACAAGGGAATGTTTTATGATGATGGGTGAGCTCGATATTGCTAATGAGGATAGGGGAACCTAATATAACTAACTAATGCATCAGGTGAAGAATTGGTGTTAATAGGTTTGGTTTATTATATGAGATTATTGGAATTTACAAGGCTATTTATTCCATTTTTAGGAGTAATTATATAAGATATTTAAAAATTATGAGAAAATTTATATACATTAAATCTCCTTCATTTATTTGGGCTTTAATAGAAATATAATGATTCCACAAAGGATGTTAATGAGTTTATGACAAAATAATATATATGAAATTTATTAATGGTGAAATGTATAACATTGTGGAAAAAAATTCACATGTTTTTCATGATTGAAAATAAAACATTATGAGAAATACTTTTACTTTATGTTTTCTTATAAAATGCATTATGAAAATCAGTATGAAAAGAATTTTATTTCTTTGAGAAGAAAATATATATTTTGTGATAGAATTTTTTTTTAAAAAAATATAAATTTTAATGAATATTTATAGACTATAGAGATTAATTGTTTATTTATGTGTATCATATATAATTATTTTTTCTCATTCGATAAGAAAATCTATATGGTTTAATGGACACGTACGGATAAGGATGAGGAATAGATGATGATATTAAAAATATGTCAAAAAATTAAAACATGTTATGTCTCAAAATTTAGTATTGAGTGAAAATAGATACAATATTAAATTGATTAATTTTTACATATTGTTTAATAAAATAAGGGTAATAACTTATACACATAATACTACCATATTTTTTTATCTAAAATATATCTAATATAAATTATCATCCATATATGAAAATGGGAAGCTGAAGTATGCATGCACTGTGAGGAAAATATCCTTCCATATCAATAACCTAGAATGGTTTGAAATTAAATGTAGTATTATATTATATTGGTGGATTAATGGATATAGGATATAATTCTGGTGGGACCCATTTGAGAGAGAAAATAGATTTATAATATAAAACATGTCGATATTGGATCATTTTATGAGAAAACATTCTATATAATTTAGTGGATCTTCTAAACTAATAAGGGATAAATAATGGATTTATGATCATTAAATGATTTTCAAGGTAATGGGTTTTAGGGGGAATAAGAAGATAAATTTGTTTATATTACAATTCTAATGTGAACTCAATAATTGGTGGAAAATTGTTAAGAAATCCTAATAAGTGAAGAGATTAAAGACATGGAATGAGATATAATTCAGAATATTTTCCTTAAGAAACATTTATTGAATTTTGATTGTCTTCTATAATAAAATATATTATTTGAATTAAGGAAGATGGTTGATGATTCATTGGTGGTGTATGAAGAAAACATCACTCAATTGGTAAGGAATTAACTAAATTCTATATGGGATATTAATATTAAAATTAATATATTTGAAAAAGGATTAATGAAAATAAAAAGAATACCTTGGGACTCTTTTGAATTTAAAATTCTTTAGAAACACGTTATCTATGATGAGAAGGTATAAATGGTATTCTCTGGGGACCATTTATTCCAAAACATTAAAATTAAAAGTGATTAAGGAGGTAAGAAATGAGAATTAATCCATATAATAAATATAAAGGTAAGAAAATCAGTAATTCATTTTGTGATAGGTGTGCTAAAAAATTAAATGGGGAATCTATTATGAAATATGGGAAGACTATTCAATGTGGGATGTTTAGGATTATGGATTGTGATTTTGAAAAAATATATCTAGGTAGTGAAAATACATATTTTATTAAATAGAAAATAATGTGTTTTAAATGTAATGATATTAGTTATTATGTTGATTTGTTTATGAAAGAGAGAACAAACGAGGGAATGTAGTAAATAAATAAGAAAAAGGATGTGGTGTAATCCATTTCATCCACTTCTATAGATGTTGGTCTATCATAAAAGTGGAAACATGTACATTATTTTTTTTAATTAGATTACTCCAATGGCGTAGTTGATTTTGGGTTTTTCATATTATTTACTTTATTAGAATTTTCCTATTAAAATGAAAACGTTGTCTCATGAAATTATGTCAATACATTTGGTAGAATTACTTGGGGGTAGTATTAAGGTAATTATAATCCAAAATTATATTCCTATTATCATTTATGTAAAGGTTTCACATAAAAAAGTATTGTCTCTCCCATTATAAAATTTAAGTTCTTTCTTGGAATGGATTGAATATTAATTTATTATGTAATGATAGCTCATATATCCAAATAATACACATTCAAATATGATTAATAAATTTTATATAAGATATAATTAATTACTTTGATAACATATTAAGAATCAGAGAAACTATTAAATTATGGAAATGAAATTTATTTTGATCATTTCGGAGAAAAATAATGGAAATGTTCATATTATTGATAAGTCATTAGTGAAATAATATCCATATTTTTTCATTATAATATTCTAGATATTTTACCATATCAGGAAGTTGAGTTTAATTTTTGGATTACAACCCAATGAAAATACATTATTAAAACCACCTTATCATATATTTCATGAATTAATTATAGAATATGAATATGATTTTCAATAATTAATTAATAATGGTTCATTAATAATAGATCTTCTCCATAGTGTGATGTTATTTTATTTTTTGAAACGATGTATTGTTCTATGTGGATTTGAACCAATTAGTATGTGCTGAATAACATCAATTTTAATAAAAAATTCATATTTACCCAAATCAATGACTTTTTTGATCAGGTCCTAGGAGATTCGTATTTTTAAGGTAATTCTTTTATCAGGGGTCCGTGAATTAAATGCTAAGAATGATGAAACCCGAAAATCAATATTTGATAATAGGTACTGGATGTATGAGTTTTTTGGTTATGTAATTTGGTATTAAGAATTATCTATCAATATTTTTGGATCATATAAATATATTTTCGACAGATATTTTCACAAATATTTTGTTCTGTTTATTGATGATATTTTTATTAATTAATAAATCAAAGAGTATCTTAAAAAAATATGTGTTTTTTTAAAATCATAAATGAAAATAATTATTATTAAATATTTTTGTTTTTTTAATTTTCTTTAAATTTTTTTCAGTATATAGACATATTTTTTCCAAAGATGAATAAATTGTGTCCCTATTAAATCTAATTTTTTTAAACAATGGCCAAGACATACCAATATAACAATGATTTTTAAATTTCATGAATTATTTTTTCTATTACTAGTGGTTTTGTTAAAACATTGAAATTTTATATATCCCACTAACCATGTAAACCTAAATAAATGTTTGGTTCTTCTATATAAAGTAATGTGATAAATTATTTTAGGAACTAAAATTAATATTTTTATATAATCCATTTTTGGTCCTTCCAACCAAAATTATTGCATTTTTTTCTATTGCTATGCTTCATTGCATGTGAAATTTTGTATATTTATGTAATATTTATCTATTAATTTCATATGATCCACATCAATTAGTATCTTGTGAAAAAATTACTCTACACATGATTTTTAATTTACTATAATAGTGTTTAGTTTTATAATTTGGAGACACTAAATAAATAAAGTTTCTTTAGATATATATTCTGATAAAAAATATTAAAGTGCATATTTACTAAAAATGTAAAGAATTAGAGACCATGTATATTGATAGAATTGAAAAATGATTGTGACTATAAAATTCATTACCATTTATGTAAATAATGTGAAATTGAGGATGTGATTTGTAAATATAGTGTTATATTAAACATGATATTCCTGGAACATAATAAATTATTTAATGATTTGATAAATAAATTTTAATATTTTTCACATAAATAAAATTAATCTATTCTTTTTTGTGTTAATAAAATCATTTATTTCATACTAGAATACAAAATCTAATTAGGAATAACACATGTAATAAGAAATGGTAGAATTAGTTAAGAAATGTATGTTACATAAATTTATTTTTGAAGAAGAATGTGTATTCATATTCAAGAAAAGGGTATGTTTTTGAAGTGACACCTAGTTAGAGAGTTAACTATTAGGTTAGGTTCAAATATCTCTACAATTGATTAATCTAGGGAAAAAAATTAAATTGAGACCATAAAGAAAATTATTAGCGGGAAGGAATGAAGAATAAATTTCTGTATTTTACTATGTAATGATGGAATTTTATATAGGTAAAATCCAAATATTAATTATCTAAAGGGATGTATTAGTATTATAGTTCCAAAATAGAAATGGGGGAATATATATATATATATATAAGTCATAGTGATACTACCAATAGAAACTAATGCGAATAATGCATTTTGGGTAATTGTGGACTAATTAACTAAATCATACTTTTTTATTCTGATTTGAGATACAATGTGATTGGATATTCTTCCATAACATTATGTTAATGAGAAAAAATATATTATATTGTGTCCCATATTCCATTATATCTAATCAAAACCCCTAATTCAGATCTAATTTTTGGAATGTACTTCAATATTAATTGGGTATTCAATTAATTTTTTGTATATCCATTAATCCTCAATCGAATAGACAATAAAAGGGGATAATTAAGACATTAGAGGATATGATTTAAGCATGTTCAAATTATTATCGTAAATTTGTTATTGACATCTTACTTTGGTTGATTTTTTATATAATATTTTTTCAGATTCTAGTATACAAAGGGAACCTTTGGGGAATTATATGGAATGTGATTTCAGACACCATCATTTGGGGATAAAATTAAGGAATGAAATTTTATGGGACCAAAAATGGTAGAATAAATGTTTATAAGGTGAAAATGATTCAGAAAAAAATGAGGACGGACTAAAGTTGGTAGAAAAGTTATGAATATAACTAGATGAATATCATTCATATGAGGTATGTGATCATATTTTTTATAAAGTATCTCTCAGGAAATTTTTTTTGCATTTTGTTTAACTGGGAATGTTATGTCTGAGGTTCATTAAACCATATAAAATTACAGAGTATATTATATCAATTACCATTTGAATATCCATTAATATGAGGTTATATTATATACAAGATGTATTTTGATTTTTCATTGTCATGAATATATGTTTCAGATTTATATCATGTTTTCATCCATGATGTACATCATTTTGAAGAAAAGAATTCATATGAGGAAAACCCAGCACAAATTCTTGATCAAATAGATCATGTTTTGAAGAATAAATTGCTCTATCTAGTTTTGGATATGTGAAAAAACCATATGATTTATGATGAAACGTGGGAATCATAAAATTCTATGAGGAATAAATAACCAAATTTTTTTTACGAAATGAGTAAAATATTAATAAAACAATTTAACAAAGGTGGAACAATGTTACCACTAATGAAATGTAAATAGTAGTTAAATTTAATTCATTATTTTTATTCATTAATTATATTTTATAGATTAATAAAAATTATAATAATATTAGTTAATTTTATATTGAATGGAAAAATATTTATTACAAACAAAACTATGTTTACATGCATTTTATATTTTTTTAAATAATGATTTCAAATTTATTGAATTTTTATTTGAAAAACGTAAATACCTTTTTGAATCATCATGTTTAATTTATATTAGGACCAATTTTTATAAATTTTTTAAAAAGATTTATATTTCAATGAATAGTGAAAAAATTGATTTTAATGAAAACTATATTTTATATTAAATTATTTTGAAATTATAATTATAATTACATGGTTAATAATAATATTAATATTTATAGGTCATATTAGTATTAATTAATTAGTTCATATTGAGTTATATTCATTATAAGAATATTATCTACTTTTTCAAGTGAAAGGAAAAAAGCATTATTTCTAAAAAAATTGGGTTTTAATGTATTATATGGTTTTATATGAAATATTTACATTAAAATAAATGATTTTATATTACATAAAAATAAAATAATTTTTTTAATTTTAAATGTTAATATTTTCTAATGTTGAATTTTTAATAATTTTTTGAAAAAATTAAATTTTCAATAATGAATGAAAAAATACAGCTTTGTATTGAAAAATGACTTTTATTTTCACGTATTTTAAAATACACAATATATTATGGATTAAATTTATAATTTTAAGACTTTATTTTAACTATAATTATTCCAATAAATATGATAATAGTAAACATTACAAATTAATTCGATATAAAAATATTTGTTTACATAAGATGGTACTTTTCTAAACACTATTATTTTTCGTGCTTTAAAATATAAATTTTTAATTAAATTATTCAAATTTTAAATATTTAATTATAAAAAATTATTCCATATCTAAAATATTTGTAATTAAAATTATGTTATAATGTAAAATATATGTTTTTAATAATAAATATTAAAAATTGAAAAAGATTGTTACCATGGTTAATGTTAAAACTACTTTATCAGGTGTTAAAATAAAGGGATAAGTATTATAATAACATAATTTTTTTAAATTATTGTTTTTTAATTATTTGTAACTTATATCATGTAACATTTTTAAATATTACATTTTTGTTCTATTTGTAATGACATTGAAATTATTGTATTTTATCCTTTTTACAAAATCAAAGAGTGTCCCCTCCGCCAATTATAAAAGGAGACCCACTCTACTCTATTATAAACACTTAAAGAACACCTTTTCAACCAATATCTTCCCAATTATCTTTATGGAATCCCTCCACATGTCCCAAAAGTTGTTTCTTATCAAAATCCAATCATAGAAAGGCTTTACGTATAATAAATTTATATTGTTTTAAGAGGAGTTATATTACATAACTGGGAATTTTTGTTTTATTTATTCTTCAACCTCTTTAATATAGGCCTCAAAAATGATTAAATTATAATTATTATTTCTTCCATATATTTTTATGTTATTTTGTTGATTTAATAACCCATATATATCTCAATTTTTAATCACATGGGAAATGAATTTATTGTTCGTGTGTAGAAGAGACTACCTCCACCAGAATCGATGTTATTATTGTCTAAAACCACTTAAAATTGATGTTTATAATGATATATTTAATGTGTATATGTTATAAATTAAATAATTATCAAGATATAATGATAATATATCCCATATTTTTTTAAACTTTATATCCATTGAAAATTTATAATGTCTTGCATGCATACATGTGGATTACTATGCCCATGAAGTGATGAGACTCATATTTCAAGGAAAGATAACATGGATCATATATATAGGTGTATGTAATGAAATAAAATCATTTTTATGTTATAATAATCATTCTATAATGATAAAATAACACTTAATTTTTTATCATGTTCATTGGAAAATGGAAACACTACCCTTGTTTACGTACGACCTACTATATACATGATGGTCACATAATTCACTTTTCATAATCATATTACATGGTTTCATTTATAAATGTAACTATTGTATTAAAATTATAATTAATTCGTGAATATAATTCAGTAGATGAACAAATATTGAAAACATTTACTGTAGAAATCAAATCGATGTAATTTCAGACATATGACACAAATATCAGAAAAACGTATAATGTGAACTTCATAGATCAAGTAATTATTTATTACATTGTATAAAAAATATAAATTGAACAATAAATACTAAAAAATATTAAGAATTTATATATTTGATATAAGTTTATTACTCAAGAATATATAGATCAGATGTGCATATTCACACATGAGGTAAGGGGAACTTATTTTAAAAACTTATTTTAAATGTTTTAATGATTTATTTTTGTAACATATTTTTTCCATATCTATATCATTAATATTTTTTGATGTCTTTAAATTAAAATGAATGAATTATTAATGCTATTTTTAAAAAATATTGAATTTTATTGTTTGGATTTCAAAATTGATCAATTTACATATTTTATACCGAATGTTTTGTCAAAAAATGGATGTTTTATATTACTTATACTGAAATGAATATTTATTATAGTCATAAATATTATTTCTAATATGGTTCTCATAATTATTATAGGATTACTAGTTGTATGGATATAAATCATGGTGAATGGTGAGTCTGGAATAGATCATGGTTACTAGTGAGCTCAATATAGAACTCCAATTTATTGGGATGAAGGATTGAGTAAACATGTTTTCTTCTTCCAATTATATTATCGGAATTTAAAGGGTATGATATTATATTTCCAATATTAATTGTAATAGTGACATAAATATTATTTCCCATGTTCCGTAAATGATTTGTCTATGATATATATGGGGTTTAAAATAAATCTATGGATTTCACAACGTATGTTTATGAGCTTAAATTTCAAGGCATGTTTATTCAATGTCATATAGGTGAAATGTATTACATGGTTGAAAATCATTAATGACTCTTCTAAGATTGAATATAATCATTTATGAGATTCATTTCTTCTTTTATGATTTATTATTAAATATATTATTAAAATCATTATGTAGTGAATATAATTTCTTTTCTATGAAAATATTTATTATAGGCTCAAAAACTATTTTTTAAAATGTTTTTTTGTGTTCATAGACTAATGGGTTGTTTTCTTTCTTTTTACTAGCCCCTTACTATGAATTTTATGGTCATCAAAAAATTATTAAAAATATGCAATTGTTTTATGGATGTTAATTTAAAATACTATTCTCAACATGGAAATTGAGAATATATTTCAGCAAAACAATACATGATATTTCATAAAATCGCTAAATTATATAAACATGGATACAAAATGGATGGTTCTGCATAAAAATGTTTGCTTAATTATTGATTTGAATTAATATTAAATGTCCCAAAACATTATGACACTGAATTCATGATTTATAACTCAAGGTTATTTAATGTTAAGGTGTGGGTCATTATATTTTTTATTAGTGTAAAGGATTTGATAATTCAGATGTCATTATAATTTACGAAAATAAACATAATTTATTATAATTTATTGTTATAATTATATATAATTTGAATATTACGATGTTTGTTTTTCTGAAGTATGTTTATATAGAATGGTTTTCAACAATAAAAATAAGGAAAATGGAGTAGGTAGTCACAAAAATTAACATATACTTTCATATCATAATACAAGAATGGTTGGAATTAGAACTAAAGAGTTTCTTGTAGTGATATATTGTTTTGGGGTAGTGTATAAATTGTTTGGTAATACTTGAAATAGGAAAAAAATATATACCATAGAGGATAATTCCAATAGAGGATAATTTTATGAGATATAACACATCTGTGTTCTATGCATCTTCTGAATCAGTGGTTGCTGAGTGATAGAGTAATGATATGAAAAGGATATTTAAATTAATTAGTTACCAAAATCATAAAATGTTAATAAGTAATAACCATAACAATAATAGCTGAAAAATTATTCCATTGTTTATTAAAATGGTATAATATATAAGGAATCACATCCAAATGGACTGAATAGTTAATTAGTCTTGTTAAACTAGATAAATACATGGCTCTAAAATTACATTTAAAAAATTAAAACATATATATTTTGAGAAACTTATTACACCATATAACATATACTTTTATATGAATAACAACACAGTTCATTGATTCTTGATAAAGGAATAAAAATAAGGGTGAGCTCAAATGCTTATTAAGGGTTAAGTACAACGAAATCTATCAAGAATCAATACGAATAGTAAAAAGGGAATAAAAAATAACTAAACAAGCAAGTCATTTAAACAAATTTAGTATATTAGTAGATAATTAATTATCCAAAACAAAAGGTAAATAACCAAAAACTCATTTTATTTAATCAATAAGATTTTAATGAAATGCATCTAGAGGTTATATCATTGTGAAAATCATATGGATAATAATAACCAAATTATAAATGAATGTAATTCTTAAATATTGGACTTCACATTTCACAGGAACATTATACCATTAACATAAAGATATATCCTCAATAATTCTTAAAAATTCTGAGTGTAAACCCATCAGGATTGGCTAACTATACCTATATTGTAAATACCTCTAACAAGATAGGTTAAAACATCTACTTTGAAACCCAATTGTTTTTGTTAATTGGGTTTGTCTCATGATACTACATATGAATCTAGGGGATTTCAATAAAATTTAAAAATAAATTGTATTTAATGTCTATTCCATTACTTATATGATCAATAAGAGATTTTATTTACAAATAATATAGCTTAACATCATATATATGTATTGATTAAAGAATAAATATTTATCAATATTTCCCTAGATAAAAAATATCTTTCAATGTAAAACAACGTATGTACACATAGAATATGGTTTAATAAATAATCATAATAATGATAGATGATATGTATAATTATTCAAAATTTAATATCAAATGATCATAAGAAACTGAATATTTCAAGTGGAAGATAATGACTATGTATATTAAATCAATGAATTTAATATCCATATTTTCATATTAAAAAATAATCATAAACCATACATAGAGAGGATAAAGAAGTTATAAATACAACATATACCCATTCTAATAAAATTAATGTGTTAATCATCGATGAACATAAATGTCAAAAGGAGTTTTTTAAAAACTTTTTTCTTGAAAATATCCTTTTCTTTTTGAAAATAACTTCTTCAAACATAAAACATTTCTAAAATAATTTTCATTGAATAAATATTTTTAAATGACTAATAAATTAAAAAATATTTTGGAAAAAAATAATTAAGAATAACCTATTATAATTTATTTGGAATCATCAAATAAATGATGTTCGGTAATTTCATTCATGCAGTACATGTTAAAAATAACATTCCTGTTTCAAAATAAAATGGTCATAAAAGTGAATTGTCTAGAAAATGAAAAAATATTACATTCAAGAAAAATTATAAAAAGATTAAATGGGTAAAAATAATTTAATAAAAAAATTATATGTGTTAAATTAATTAAATTATTTTTATAAATAAACATTTTAAATGAAAATGTATTACTGACTGAAGAGGCAAATGAAGTCATATTTTCATAAAACAATTTCTCATTAGTTTTAATTACCAACGAGTGGAAAATTATACTATTACTTGATAATATCACTAATGTCCATATAATGATAAAACTAAGGGGGTTTAATATTAAATAATCAAATAATTTCCTTCAATGGAATTAAAAGTATAAACAATCTTGATGAGAATGAGATTGTAAAATAAACCATTACAATGATCATAACTTTTAATTAAAATTTTATAAATTAATTGATTATGTTTATCTACCTTAAATAAACATAATAAAAGTGTGAATAAAAAATATGAAAATAATATTTCATTACACACATAATCATAGATTATCAAAGATCACAAAAAAATAAGATAACCCAATGAAAAGAAACTGTGTTATGAAATTGTTTATCACTAGTTAAATTTTTATTCAAATCCCATTAGATGAAATAAATAAAATTTCAGAATAATATATAATTATGAATTAATTTTTCATTATATTATATGTCAAATTGGAAGTATATACACTATATAAACGAAATTTGGTTCATGACATTACAATATGCCTTAATGAAATGATAGTGAGACAAAATACGTTACCCCACACTTCCTTTTGGTTAAACATTATTTAACCAAATTAATAGTGGTTTTTAACACATTATTAACTTATATATAAACCATATTTATATTTATAATATAATTTATGATCCTTTTGTAACATCTTATCTTCCATTCATTATTTTCATTGGTTTTTGTGTTATTTCCCTTATTCTCTCATGTGTGGTTCATAATAAAATACCTAGTTCATATATATATTATATAGTTTCATCATCTATGTAATAATAATCATGAATTAACAACAATAATTTCATATAATTGTTTCTTTTAAATCAAATCATGAATTATATTTTTTAGAAATGATGTGTGTTATGATTTTTTCTATGGTAGGTTGCACATACACATTAGCAACATTCACATTTTTCATGTATAATTATGGAAAATTATTATGTAATATTTTATATTCATATAATAAAATTGATATAAAATATACCTTAGTTTAATTTAAATATATTTATATATATCATCCATGGTGTTTGGTGATGGAAAGAGACTCACATGGTTTTGTGAAGGCAGTAATCCAAACGTACATGAACGATGTTTACATCTTTCATTTATGGAAAAGGTAAGTAATAAAATGATTTATATTATATTTATATAATGATAAATATTCCATTAATAAAATAATTATGTCATGTATATCTCATATAATCATTAATTCTACAATTATCACCTTCCGTGTAATGTTTTAGTGGAAGATGAATCACATCACTTTGTGAAGTGGTAATCTGTTGTATACATGAGGGACATTATCATATCCCATACAGAATGGAAGTTAAATAATTAAATATAAATATATTATAAAATAACTCAATGTGTGTAATTATGTTATAAATATCATATATATATATATACATTAGATCCATCATTATACAGAACCTTGATAGGTGGTAATGGAAAAACTAATGACATTGATTCATGATGCATTAGTCCACCATACACATGAATGATGATTTCATGAATCATTTGATGAAATTTGAGATGGTTTAAATTAATTAAATTATCATGAAAAAATAAATTTTAGTGAATTTTAGTATAACATTTTATTGTAATTGTTTAATAATAATTGAATGACATGGAGAAATAAATAAAACAAATATTCTCATTGAAGAACGATACATCTTCTTTGGGTATCTTCATTGAGATTACACTAAAAGCATCCTATATTGGATTTATTCCCAAAATAAGTATTATATAATTAAATTAGGGAATTTTGGATGTGTTTTGGTCTTGTATTGTTCAATTAAATTTGGTCTGAATGTGTGATGTGTAGATAGGAGGGGTGGACTTTTATATGTGAGGTGAGTGGAGCACTTATAATGATATGAAAATTTTCAATCATACCATCTTTTTTATTTTGTAACATGCTCCCATAATGGTTCATTGATGAACTTATAGGATGTAAGGAACAAATATGGAAATCCAGTGGGTGTTTTACATGTATTCAAGTCATTTAAAACTCATTTCATCTTAGTGTAACCCCACGATAAATGGACTTTTAACCTTATCTGGAGAAAATAATTTTATGATTTTCACTAGTAATTTTGGTTAAAAATAATGTTTTGATTATTAGGGATTTTTTTTATTATAATTCCAAATATATAATCCATTTTTCTAAATATATTCAAATAGTTGGACTATTTTAGTTTGTAATTATTCCCATTTACATGAAAAGAAAGAGGGGTTTTAAAGAAAAAATATTCAGATGTTTGAAACATGCTTATACATAAAATAAATATAAAAATGATTAAAATAAAATTAATTTGATTAATTTATACATAGATTCACTAATTTTTTCCAATAAAAAACAATATAATTTATCATTACAAATATTAAAATGGGAAGTCAATTTCTAATTAAACATCAGTATTTTCAAAAATTCATCAAAAAAGGATTATTTTCATAAATATTTCAAAAATTATACCTAAGAAAATATATATATATATATGTGTGTATATATATATTTCAAATATAATATTAAATATCTTAAATAATATTCTAAATTTTGTCAAAATTAATTTTATATTATGTTCAGAATATTCCATTGGACTATCTTTTACAAAAAAATATGGGTTTATAGGAAACATATCTTCTTATTTTTAATGGTTATTATTTTATAATTTATAGATTAAAAACTAATAAACATGTATAATATACATATCCTCTTAAGATAGATAATATAATCTATACCCTCTATTCCAATGGATATGTGATATTCTTCCAATTAAATAATATTGTAAATAATATATTTTTTTTGGGAAAACTTGATCTTCTATATTGTGAATGCTAACTATGAAACTCATAGTGGAATTTATCATAAACTAATTTCAATTTTAAGTGTTCCTAAATATATTTAAGATATTTTATTTATTTAAAACTAAATATATTTTAATGTCTCATTGTGTGATATTTTATTTTATGATTGGTTTCATGTGTCATATACCATGGAACAATCCAAGGGGAGGAGGGTAGGAATATAGAATTACAGAAACCCATGTAGAAGATCCATGTTATGTGGGGAAAGGTAAATTTTTCATCCACAATATATGTGGAATTTTTTTATTTAATTTAGGTTCTACCCAAAATATTATATATTAAGAATTTTATTAACGGTATCACTTCAACATCTAAATAATTATATTTTTACTAGGGAATGAAAACACATAATGTTATGATCCTTTCATATCATGCATATATATAATATCGATACATGATTGTTGGATTATGATTCATATAAATCATGTTATTCATCCTTTACTAGATTTTGATGTACTTTTGGGAATGGATACGATCTCTCAATATATATCCATTAACAATTTTTGAAGAAGTTATGTTAAATGAGATATTTTGAATCAATAAGTGATAGTCCGTAGGTGATAGGATGAACCTAAACTACATATTGAACATTCAACCATCATTGGTGTTTCAATATATTTTTATCATGGATATTTATCAATAACCGTGGGGGAGAGACTCAAAAGTAATGATATAACAACATGGTTTTCCCAATAGATATTGATCAATTAATGTACAAATTAAACATCTTTTTTTTCTAATTATTTTTGAAAATGACCATGGGTTTGGGAGTGTTTTTGTATTGTTTGAATCTCATAGCTCTAACTTTTGGATAAACAATCAAAGGCATGTGATTAGTTCATGGCTAGTAATAACTGTACAAATAAACTAAGTGTTCCTAAAAATAAGGATCCTTATTTATCATTATGGGAGAGGAGTTTTTTGGCCATTCAGAACATATAATTAAAAATGGGGGGAATTCCAACTGTTGGGCATGGTTTGTCCAACTATGTGTGTAATTTGTGTGAGGTTTAGATTCTTGGATAATATTTATCCACAATGTGCACAATATTTTTAAATTCTGTTCCTAGACCATGTGATGGGATTATCCCTATATAGTGTCCAATAGATTTTTGGTTCATTGTATGCAAATATAGGTGGGAAAATATTATTCCCCTTCATAAAAGGTGAAATTTTCCATTTCCCCTCAAATTATAATAAGACATACACCTCTATCTGATTCAATATCTTATATAGATTCTCCCAATTATAGAGTTCTCTATAATATAATCTAAAAGGCATTGAGATATCTTCTATTTCTTGTGTCTGATTTGAGAATGATTCATCATACTAGATGCCACTTGGTATGTATTAGAGTCTATTATCTTCTTTTCAAATTTTCTCGCACCATATTGAATTTTAATTTAATATGAGCTAATATGAAATATTTTGATAGATTTTTTATTATTTTTCTCAAATTTATCTTATTCCAACACGAATATAAAGGCTAATACTGGATGAGTATTATACTTCTGATATAAGTTTATTGTTATAGTGCCTTTCTTTAAAATTCATAATTTTTATATTATGGGATATTAAGAATAACACACAAAAAATTCTTTCTCACCTCTAAAATGTTAAAATAATTAAGTATATTATTCTCCTCTATATTGGTTATATTTTTCACTATAAATAAAATCACCTCTGGAGGTTGTATACCTCATCTCAAACAACCCCTTTTTGTGTGTTCCTTATTGAACCAGGACCCCAATTTATCATTGGATTGAAATTAAACATCCTTTTATTTGTGATTACCAATCCTTTTATAAAGGCTTTACAAAAGGAAATTAGTTACATATATGTGGAATGGAAAAGGCCACAGACCACCATATTTCTTATAAATTATTTGAATAAAAAATAAATGTTAATTACATTTACTAGAAACTTGTTATGAACTTATGAAAAGATGTTCACTCATATCCCATTTTTATTACTTCACAATATTATGATTTAAATTATGATTGGATTAGATAAATAGATATGGGGATAAAACATAGCCTGATTATCAAAACGTCATGGATGTGATTAAATATTCTTACCTTATATAATTAATATTATGTTTCATATTTTTTTGGAATCTATAAACATGGCATTATTTATTGTTTACATACATGAATTTCTATATATTTACTTGAAATATATAGACATTGTGTGCCTTTTTATTATAAAAATTATTTTACATATTGTTATGTATAATTAATGGAAATTCAATTCCATATTATTTACATGGAATATTTGGGAATTTTTTCCTTAATTTGATGTGGATAATTGGACATGATGTTCCATAAGGATTATTCATAATTAATAGAAGTGATTTTTCCTATCATTTATTCAGAATTTACCGACATGAATATTAACTTTTTTTTGTAAAATAACAATTGTTAAGTGACATTTAAGATTATTATTGAGTAAGTAGGTTCATATGGGTATTCCTTGAGTAACCATTGTTTATATGGGTTTCAGTTAATTTGATTACTAATTTTGTTATAACACTTACACACACATTCATGAAATATTCAGTGGGTTATTAGTATAAGACAATGTGGGTGGTGGAGTACTGAGTTTATATCACACCATATTTGGTTGTTTATTGGTACCATAACATTATTCATGGATTTAGGAAGGGATACAAGTAACCACATATCTATGGATGTGTGATTATTTGTACTAAAATTTAGTATTGGAGTATAAGAGTGATCTAGTTATCATGATGCCATTTGGGTTAATATTTTGGTATTTGTACACTTTTGTGTTGAATTTATTTTTGTGTATATTACTCCTTGTTCCCCTTGTTACTGATTTTTTTATAGTATTATGACATCATCATATTGTATATGAAACTAGATATTTATAATGTTGGTTAATATTTCCCTAAATGATTTCCTTCCACTATAAATTATTATATTTCCTCCACTGATTTATTCACTCTTAACCTCTATGTTATACTCTTATATAGAAAGTATGGTGTTCCCATCATACCATCATTGACCATTACTGATAGTCAATAACCTCTGTAATTTTTTATGGATCTCTTAAGGCCAGGTGGTTAACCAGGTCATGTTATATACGTGAAAACTAGTCTAGGGACATCACAAAGTGGTATTAGAGGGGGTTTAGCATCCATGACGTACTATTTTGGATTGGTATATAGGATATTAGGAAGTGTTGTAATTTTTTATGAGCCTACGTCCAGAATTAGCTAACCCATATATTGGGAAGATCCATGTTTGTAGTGTGATAATTTTTGATTTGGATTTTACCAATTATAGTAGAAATGATATTATAATTCGGTGATGTGCATGACATGTGGAATTTATTATCATTATGGATTATATTTTACCCTTTTCCTAGTAGAGAAAGTAATCATTGTTCATGTATAATTATTGTCACTTGAGAAATTTTATGACATGAATTTCCCATTCCATTTTTATTTTATAGTGTGCATTGTGTGAAACATCTCATATGTTCCTTGATTGTTATACTAGTTATTACACTAACATTTATTTTACGAAAATGATTTATATAATGGGTTACCTGAGGTCTCTTTATCAACATTGATTTTTTTTCAAATATAGTGATTATGGAACCTTTATTAACAAAATATGGAATGTCTATTCCAAATACAACTTGTTGTCTAGGCTGACGCAACAGTGGTTCAAATTAAATTGTAATTAAAATTGGGATTATTAATGTATTTAGAGCTCTATAAATTATAAATTTTAAACTATATAATTAATCCTTAATAAAAATTTGGCTGTAATAATGATGTGGCCTTATTTTGATATAGATTGAAAAATCCTTTTTATTATTTTTTAATGATTTATTTAATTATTTTTACACTTTTTATTAACTAAGTTAACTATTGTATTTTTATAATTAAAATTTTCAAATATTCATTTTTATAATAATTTTTGTAATTATAGACCCTAAAATAATTCATTTATTCCTTCTTTGTTTGTAATATATCTAATTTTTAATTTGTTTACTTAATCTTTATATATTTATTTTATTTAAATTTTTTATTATTAATAATTATTGAGTTTTCTAATTAATTTAATTTTAATTTTTAAAATTTTACACGTCCAGAAACATATTTACCACTTTCCAGGCTACCGGTAGCCATGATATCGATATCAAGGTTACTTTTGCTCAAACTAGAGGTAACCAGGTTACCATTACTACTTAATGGTGACCTGAATTCATTTTTCACTAGTGGTAACTAGTTTTGAGATGTAGTGGTGACATTGCTCTTATGGGTGACCTTTTTCACCATTACCCTTTCTTATCGGTAACTCTAATTTTTAACCCCAATCTCACTGATAAATTTTTTAGGGTCACCGTTGTCTTTTAGTGTTACTTTTCCTTATTTAATTTTTTTTTCATAGTGTTTATTTACGTATCGAGTGTATATTATTAATTTAATTATATGTAATTAAATTCTAGGTGAAATAACTAAATTAGTTTAACTTTCATACAACTAGATTCATTTATTATTTTTTTCAAATAGTTAATTTTAATTGCATTGATATAATTTAGTTATTAATTTACCTTTATTTTCATTTTATTTTTATTTTTTTGAATCAATTAATATAAATTAACTTTATTAAATTAATAGTATAATTATCTGTTTAAAAGATTTAGGTTTAGTTTTCTATTATAACGTAATGTTTATTATTAGTGTTATTTAAATAATTAATATTATTGTTTTAAAATTTTAAAATAAATTATTTTTTATGCAGTATAATTTCTCATTTCAATTAATTCTTTTAATTCTTTTGTTTAAATTCATTCTTTAATTTCGTATTATTTAATCATTCTAATAATTTAATTATTTAATATTTTAGTTTTTTTAGATTTGTTAAAATTTTATATGTTTTAAATTAATGGTTTAAACATTTAATTATTAGTTTAAATAATTTTTTATATGAGGTGTAGTTTAATTAAAGCTCTTGGTGGTGATTCGCGTATTTACAGCTACTTGTGGGTGACCCTCATCGTTACTTCCCCATACCCTCACCTCACTGTTTTTTTTTCTCACCATTACTTCTGTGTACTAGTGACCCGCTGCTGCCCTTTCCAACTGTCACCCTTATTTTTCTACCATTAACCTCTTCAATGATATCCTCTTTCACAGGTGCCTCCCTGACACATCATTGTTTTCCTTTTCTCTCCTCCACCACTTTTTTTCCGCAACCAAACCCAAGCTGACCTGTTGTGTGTTGCGCTGAGGAGGAGTCTGGTTCCGAGGCCTAAGAGTCATCGTGAGAAGAGGATATGAGTCCGTACTTCTATGGAATGAATATGATAAATCTTCTTGTTTAAAAAAAATATGCTATATGTTTTCTGAAAATCTACTGCATATTTTTCATATATTAAAATTTTTTTTTGCATTTCACTAAAATGTATTAAAAATCAGCATGTGCCTGTTTCTGTGAACTGAAATTTATTGTCTAAAACCCATTCCAGCATGAACTAAGTGTGTGTGTGTATGTGGGTGGGGGGTACATGTTTTCTAGTCAGTGTGTTTTTCATTAAAATGGTTTTGTCAAGGGGTGTTATAATGAATTTTTCTATTATATTGGAACATTCTTTTGAACCAAAAATTTCAGTTTGCTACACCCTATTCACTCTGCACCCATAAGTTTCATGTCTTGATTGAACTTTAATTGAAAATTTTTGTCACTGGTCATCAATGTTAATGCATATAATTGCTGATGAACCTGCTGATTATTTATTCATTATAGAAAACAATATCTTCGAACTTTAAAGTGACCTTTATTCATGTCATAAATTGGCTTATTTGAAAATATATTTTGAACCTTAATTGATTAATTTTTATTCTCCACTTTAAAATTCATATTTGGCGACAAAGATGGGTTTTAATTGTGGTAGAGGGAGTAAATTCTTGACTGTGCTAAAATGTGTTTAATTTTAATCCCTTCAATTCCCACTTTAATTCAAATATCTTGTAAAAGATGGTTAATAAAAATTTGGATGTAGTAACATGAATGACCAATTTAATTTAATAACATCTTAGACATTAAATCATGGAAATGGAAGATACATCTAACTAAACCATGGTATATATATAACTAATGATTTAATTGTTTGTGAAGAAAATGGTTTCTATTAAAAGTGGAATCTAATTTCCAATTAAAGAAGGTATTGCTCAATAATATTTAATTTACACACCATATAACAATAAATTATGTTTAAAAAGTTGAATTATACTCTTTCTATACATTAATAAAATTTATTTGGGTTAGTACATTGTTGAATAGTGAAGGATTTGTTAATGTCTATTATTCCTTTTAATGTCATTATGATATGTATTATTTTGAGGTTTCTATTTGGTATTATGGATTTATTCCACTATTATAGCCTTAGGATGAACATTATGACAATGATAATGAATTTTTTGGACCTACACTTACTGTAGTTCCACCTATATAACTACATGTTACAACAAATCATAGAATCAATTAAAATTTTCTAGAGGGTTTATTATGGTTTATGATTAATATGTAGGGAGACCAATGACCATCCCATAAAATCCAAAAGTTTGTGTTATAATTTCAATAGTATAAATCATTTTTATTCCCAAAGGATAGTGTCCCTTGGTATGTTAAGTCATGGATGGAGTCCATTCATTCTTTTATAATTCGGAGAGAATCCATGAAAGGAGGCTGAATCTTGTATCCAACATGATTCATGGGTCATCCATTAATTGGTGGGATGTTATTATATAGTATGATTGTCATTAGTATAGAGTTATTAGGGATTTCAATTATACCTTCTATGATTAATTCATTCTAGAATCATTGAAAGATCATTGTCCTTGGGGGTTTATTCACCTGTATTAGATTTCTATGCCTTTCATGGACTATTCAACTTTCATACTATCCATAATCATTTCATACATACTCTACCAAGTTATGCGTAGAATAGAGTGTAGAATTTTGAGGGTGGGATTATGTAGGACATCCATTCTTAGGTTAATATATTCCATTTTATTATTATTTCTATGTGATTAAATTGGGTCCTAATCATAATCTGTATCATGGGGGAAGCTGATGATGTTGGGAATGGTGGTTCTGTGCCTATACTTGGTAGATGTTATTTTACTAGTATAAATTGTCTCTTTTGAGGATTATTGAAGAATAAATAGTAATCAAAGAAAGTTTTTATGAAAAGATTGTCCTTATGGGATTGGCATAAATCCTTTCATCTAGAATATTCTTATCCTTGAGAGGAAATTTTTTGATAACATTATCACGATTTGATAGTTAGTTCATAATTGATCTCTTGTTAATTTTTATTTCCATACGGTGGGATCTATATTTATAAAGTTGAATTGGATGTACATACCTATAAATATGGACCAAATTATCATGTTATGTGATAGGTTTTATCAAATCTTACTGTTCTATTTAATGATGTTCCTAAATTAGTACTACTTGTTTTCCCTATTATGGAAGATCAATTCTCTAAAATCATTCGTATTTAATATTTTAAAAAACCTCTTGAGAGAGAGGTAGATTTTACCATTGATCTTTTTCTAGGAGTAGCACTAATATAAATTCCTCTTTATTGGATGGATTAAAATTATCTTCAATAACATAAGAGATAGTTGGAGGACCATGAATCAAATTATGTTATTGGGACAAGAATTTCACCATGTGTTTCACCAATTCCTTTCACCAAGAAGGTTTAAAGGGTCGTGATGATATGTTAGGATTTATGGTTTTTAAAATATAATATGGCTACAAACTAGAATCCATACTCTTAAAATGTTGATGTCATTTATCAGAATTGAGGATCTTGGGTTTTTGAAATGATCGATTTTTGTTCATGTTATAAATAGGAATGAACTGGACCATAATATATACCACATACATAATTATATAATATATATGGTTTTTGAGGAGAACTTTTTCGTGTTATTTAGCCTCATAAACTTGAAAAGGTTCATTATGAATTTAATGAATATATTTTTCCACGCATATATTGATTATTTTGAAGTGGGTTTCAAGAGAAATGTCTTATTTCATTCGCAAAATGAACATGACCAGCTCAAAAATTTTGATATCATAGTCAATACACTATGAGAGAACTTTATATATTCTATTATCACAAAATGACACATACTTATTAATTAAATTCACTTTCAAGACCAGATATATTTGGAGGAAGGTGTATTTTTTGACTTATAGATGATGAAGACCCCAGTTTCCCTGAAAAATCCAAAGAAAATATTTGATATACATAGATTCACGGGGATAACCAATTACTATTGGAATATTATTAAAAATTTCTTACCTTCAGTACCTCTTATGGGATTTAAAAAAAATGATAGATTCTCACGATGTGGTGATTTTGATAATACCATTTATGAGTTGAGTGGAGGGTTTACATCAGCATCTATATTTATATTTCCTAATCCTCAGAGAGACTAAATAGTTTTTCAATCAATTAAAAAATAGGTTGGGGCCATTTTAATGGTATGGGAATTGGTAATTGCACATGGGTCCTATTAGTTAAGTCCTCATGAGAATAATTTAATGATGTATTAAATTTAACTAGAAACATTAGTTCACTATTAACATCTTTGGAGGTATTATTTTCTCATGGAGTCATCAATTATATAAAAGGAACATAAATGTATCAAATACATATTCACCCTTTATGAATTGAACCTCAAATAGTGAACATGCATTGAATACCATTGAAACATTTATTTTTATCATTATTATGTTCCTCATAAAGGGAAAATTAGTGTTTAATTCTCTGATCCAGAAGACATAGACACATGAATATCAGGACGCCTGTAATGAGTGGTAGTTGATGTATCTTCTTTCTACGATTCATCTAGAGGGTTATTAGTGTCAAGGTAATTTTATTCCTATACTTATAATAGTGACCTCATTACTCTTGTATGATGTGAAAATGAGATAGATTACTGATCCCCAAGGAATTATCTTAATTGAATGCGTATCAGGTGAGAACCCGCCACTGTTTTGGGGAATTAATGAGGATGAGATATCCAGTATTCAAGAAAATTCCTAGGTTCCAATGAATATGTGAGTGCATCCTTTGTGAGAATATCATGAGTTAAAATGGGTAGTGAATCCCGGAATGACCATCATGAGCCATGATTTATGCTGCCTTTTCTAGTGAATGGGAATAAAAAGGGAGAAATATGGTTTTTTTACTCTATTATCTAAATATTAGTATGTGGTAGTTTAATAATAGTGCAATTCTAGTATTTTATAGTGCTTATCTATTCTAGAGTGGAAATGAGATGATTTATCTATTCATTTTGTGACCTCAATACCAAGATCCCTTCGTGGTAGTGAATTAGAAGGGTTATCGTGGATATAAAAATAAAGGTAACCGACTTATTCCCTATTAGGGAGACCTTATCAATTAATGAACATAGAATAAGATTCATCTAAGAAATTATAAAACTCCATGGGGTTCTACAAACCATAATATCATACTAGGATTCTCATTTTACACCGTGATTTTTTAGGGGTTTTAGAAGGCTATTGGGTTACATGTTCTTCACACAAAATCAAACAACCCTCAGACTGACAGTTAGTCAGAGCATATTATACAAGCATTAACTGACATGATAATGGAATGAGTTGTTCATATAAGAGTTTCATATCAGAAAATAAATATGTATTATTTAGTTTACTTACAATAATATATTTCAAGTGACTATCAAGATGGCTCTTTATAAGGCCTTATATGGTAGACCATTCTTCTCACCTATATGCCAGTTAGAGGTAAGGGATGCATCACTACTATGACCATACTCATTCAGGGGACATCTAAGTAGATACATCTTATTATAAATCATATTCTTATAGCTCAGTGTTGGAAAAATTCACATGCCAACAATTTTCAGCAAACATAGTAATTTGAGCTGTGAGATCGTGTCTTCTTTTGTGTTCATACTATATTGAGTCATCAGTGAATTTAGAAATAAAGGAAGATAGAACCATGTTTTTCATTTATTTATAGATATTAGAGAGTAATAAAGGTATCCTATCAGATAGTTATGACTCAGTAGTAAATGGTTTTACATTTTCTATTCAATATTTCCTAGTTTCTCCATTATAATTTTTACATGTCTCATGTTCTAGATCATAAAGAGGTGTTTTTGGAAGTTGATGCTTCATTTGAGGAGTATTATATTCATATAATTGATTTTTTCATAATGGATATTTTATTATGGTTTTTAATTCAATTTTGGGTTCTATAGAATCACGATCCTGTACAAGAAGTGACCTATGATAGAGATGTTTATGTGAATGCTCTATGTCCAGAGTTATTATCAATTAATAAACACCCATAAATATAGAAACTTATGGATGAGTTGTTTTATTGATGGGGGATTCTATGATCCTATATTTCCCTAGAAATAAAAATATATTAAATATCTATGTAGACCTTTTTATTTATCTATTAATATTTCCTAAATAACCATGAATTTGTTCAAGAGATTCTTAGGATTATTTAGATCCATGGGCCCTCATTTTTATATCACCATATTGAAGTGCATCATTTTTTCACATTTAGTAGTAATTTTGTGTCTCAACTGTGTGACCCCATAAAGAAGGTGAATGGATATCTTAACCATAATATATTGGTTGTATGGATATAAGAAATCTATATTTTTATTATAGAGGGAATTTTCATAGTATGTGCCTAGTTTTTCTAATAGTGTTCCTAAACCATGTTAGGGTCTTGTCCCAAGATACTGTCCAATGCATGTTTCACACATGGTTTGGAAAACCAGGCATCCAAAAATTCATCCTCATTAAAAAGTGTGAAATTACTCATTTTACACTAAACCATTATACTCCTTACCCCTCCCCCATATTTGTTCTCACTCAAAGTGAAAGAAATTCATAGAGTTATTTCCCTCTTCATCTCTAAGGCTTTAATATATTTTCACCATCTAACATCTGATTCATGGATTATGAATCACATTGGAATCATTACTATAATGTTTCAACTCCACACCATTGTTTTCCAAGATTTTCTCACTGTATCGAATGTTATCTTCAAAGGGGATAATATACCCAATTTTTAGGTGGTTTTATATTTCTATGATTTCTTGTATTCTATCCTGAAATTGTGTTTTATATATGAGGAATAGTAGACTACTGGTATATGGTAGGTGGTATAGTACCTTTACCTAAAAGTATTGATGTTTATATTATGTGTCATTTTACCACATGATATACATTCCATACACCTCTACTAAAATGTGAAATTAATTAAGTATCTTTTCATGGAAAAAATATTATATTGTTTTCATACTATATTTTTTATTTGGATTTTTTATACCCTAACATGAACCAACCCTTTCAGCTGTGCTGATTATATTTCTTTGACTCAATTGACATTTGCCTGGAAATGAAACCAACAATGAGGTGTGTTGGACAATACATTGTTAAAGGGTTTATTAGGGTAAATAAATGAGAATTATATTTCATAGAAATACCCATATACCATGTGATAATTATTAAAATAATTGATCATATATTGAATGGAAATTCCATGACACTTAACCCTGGTTAACAACGTAGTGTCAAGTAGTTCATAGTTGGCCCATTTTTATTACGTCAATATTGTATGATTTTAATGATGATTGGTATTTATAAATGGAAATGGTGATATCCATTATCTTGTTTTTAATACGGTGTGGATGTGATTAAATCATGATTTATATCTATAATAGAAATGATGATCCATGTTGTTAGTGGAATTTAAGGACATGATGTTTTTTATTATTTTTGAAAATGATGTTCCTTATTGTTTACCTGGAATTTATGTACATGATGTTATTTATTTTTTATTAAAATGTTTTTCCATATTATTATTTGGAATTAACTTGTGTGATAATCTTTATGATTTACTTGGAATATATGGTTGTGAAGTTCCTTAGCATGATTTGGATTTAACAGACATGAAATTCCATACTATTTATATATAATTAATTTCCATGGAATCCTATATAAAATTAATGAACATAATGTTCCTATAATATTATAAAATAATAAATGTTCTGTGATATTTTGGATTAGTATGAAACTGGTGGTATTTGATGGGTATCCCATGGGGAATCCAAGTCGACATATGTTTTAGTTAATTTTATCACTACTTTTTTTATATTACATGTTTACTATTTCATGATATATTAATAGACTAGATAGTATGGAACATCATTGGAGGTTTTCACCAATGTTTTACTCACCCCCTATTTGGCCCATTGATTGGTTCCCAAATAGGCATCATGGATGCGAGTAGGGAAAATTTGAATCACCTATTTGTGGACACTCTATTTTCTATATAAGGATTAATTAAAAGATTTTAGGAAAAATAAATTACCTATGAGACAATTTATGTTTATATTATGGTTTTTTTTCACTTTTATATAACATTTTATTTTGTCTGTCAACTATCATGTACAACTTACACCCCATTTTTTCATAGAATTATTACATCATCATTAGTAATATAATACTGGTTATTGACTATGATGGGTTATATTTTCATAGATGATTCAATTTGTTTGTTCAACATTATATTTCTTACACTAATTTATATATTTATAACCAATGTTTTATACTACGAAATAGACGGTATAGTCACCCTATAATATAATCAAATAAAATTATTTCTAGTTTCAATCGCTTGGCATACAGGAAGGAGGCATTGAGGTCATGAGGCCCATTGGGACAGTTTAATAATGAGTGAAATAGACCTGGGACATCATAGATGATATACCTGTTTTAATAGAGTTTTTTATGTCTATCCAAGAGAGTATCTTAGTCTTCCCCTGAATCATGATGATTAATTTTCAATAGTTTTCATACATGGTGTTACAAATATTTCAATGAATTCATATAGAATAAAGATAGTCATCTTTTTGGTATTGAAGAAGAAGCTCTAGAAAAAATTATATTAGGGATTCATATGGCATGATTCTTCAGCCGATGGTTCACCAAATGTTTTTGTTAATAGTAAATATAGTTCAATGAGTCATTATATATATTATCAATAAATTAAAAAATAACTATTAATAAAATGTATATTCACCCATTATAGATAATCAGATAGTTAAATTATTAAGAGATCAATATTTTTCCATGATTGATATGTGTTCATAATATTATCAGCTATGGGTCATGAAGGAGGATATACTAAAGACATCGATTAATAGGAAGTATAATTGTTATTAATTGGAAAAAAAATCATTTTAATTTTCCAAATATCTTGTTATGATTATGGATTAAATGAATAAAGTCATTATAGATTACATTGATAAATTTTTGGTAGTTTTTATAAATGATATTACCATATAATTGTAGGGAAATGAAATATACTGAAAAACATTTAAGGATTATGATAATAAACATGAGGAAGTATAATATGAATTCCATATTTATCAACTGAAAATTTTGGATATTAAAATTCTCATTCCTAGATTATAAAATTTCATGGGAGGGTATATTGGTGGATTCATCATAGACGGAAGTTATTAAGAAATCGCATAGACTACAAATTATAAAATATATCTAGAGTTTTCATTGCCTTTTTGGATTCCACCAAGGTTTATTTTCCATTATTATCTAATCCACTCACAATGTTGAACTTGATTGGACCCATGTTCTCATAGGAAGGTGAATGTAATCGTAGATTCAAATAAATGTAGTGAATGTTTGTTAGTGCTCCTTTACGTACACTACCCTAATGTGAAGAAGGTTTTCTGATATATAATGATGCATCAATGAAGGGAATGAGATACATACTCATGTTGAATGATAAGGTAATATCTTATGATTCCTTCAAATAAAAATTCATTAGAAAAAATACCCATATCATGAAATGGTACTAGAAATGGTAGGTTTTTCATTAATAGTATGGAGGATTATCTATATGGTTAATGTTTTAAAATATATATATAGATCATAAATGTATTATATATATTTATGAATAATGTGTTGTATATACACCAGTGTAGTTGGTTGAAGTTGATCAATGATCAGGACAGGTAAATACATTACAACCCATGGAAGCAGAAGAAGATCATATTTATTTGGGTTGGAAGTACCACAATTTTTTCCCATGAAGAGGATTGAAAAATCTCCAATATTTTGGTATTTTCATAATATGGATCATGTAATATTTTGGGAATAAAAATGATTTTTTCCATTCTCATATTAATTTTTAGGATTGAAATATGATTTAGATGCTCAATACACAAGTTGGGGGTGAATTTCATAATTTAAAAATTCATTTGGAACATTTAAAGTTGATATAAAACATTAATTTTTAACATTAAGGAAAACTATGTTTAACATGTTTAAACAAGGTAAATTTACTAGACCTCTTAGTTTGAAAATTTTTCTAGGTTTTGGAAATATGGTTCCAGAAATGAAACATAAGAAAATTTTACAAGGAAAAGATTCTACCTTAAAGAATATAGAATCTTACTAATCAGAGTATACAAGTACAAGAAAGTGTAAGACAATTATAATTTCCTTATTAAACAAAATTCAGCGGAATATGAACCTGAAACAAAAAAAATTATAGGTATAAAATCTTTTATCCCAAAGAGTATGATATCCATCAACCTTGGAAAAAGGCACCTTGATTTGTACCTTCAAGAAAGTCTATCTTACCCCACCAGGTTAAGCCCTCAATATGAATATCATAATATTTCTTGTTATCCCCGCAAGACCTCAACTTCAATGTAGTTGGCACCTCTGTCTTCTTAACCAAGGTAGTTGTCAAACATTAAGGTACTCATCCCCTCTATCTTCCTAACCATGGAAGTCCTCAAACTTTAAGGTAGTCGGAACCTCTGTCTTTCTATCCCCAAAATACCTTGATTGTACACAATAACATTCGAAGTCGCATGAAGAATGATGAAAAAGATATTTAGTATTCACAAAGTATGGGAGTATCTCTATCTAGAAATCACTTCAAGAACATGTAATCTCTAGATTTCTATATCAGTAGTGAGCTTGTTCAAACGAGATCCTATTTATAGGCTCTTCTATAATGGTTGAATCCCTCCTACAACGGTCATATTTTTACTTGAATATTGGAGGGACATGTGCACATGACACTCAAACAAACGTTAGGTAGAAACAGATTGTACGACATCGTTTCCTATCTATAACAAGGGTATGGAAAATATGGTTTCTTAAACCAATATTTTTTTCAATGTATAAAGAAAAATAAATTTTATATTCTAAAAAAATAAACATTCATAGTCTATATTACATAGATATTCATATTCTATTTTTCAAGGAATTCAGAATCAGAATTCTATAGACATCAAAGTTAGAATTCAAATTAATTTTGAATTTGAATTCTAAAGAATTAAGGTTCTGAATTAGGAGGAATTTGTTGTCTGAATTTAAGAGAATTCGGTGTCTAAATTTCAGAGGAATTCAGAGTCCGAAATTCAGAGGAATTATGAGTCTGAATTTAAGAGGAATTGTGATTCTGAATTTCATAAAAATTCAGAGTCTGAATTTCAGAGAATTCAGAGTCATAATTTTAGAGGAATTGCAAGTCTAAATTTCAAAGAATTCGGAGTATGAATTTCATAGAATTTGGAGTCTAAATTTCAGAGGAATTTAGAGTTTGAATTTTAGAGAATTCATAGTCTGAATTTCAGAGAACTTTGAAGTCTAAATTTCCAATGAATTAGGAACCTGAATTTAGATCCTGAAAATAAAATACTCTATATCTTAGTAATTATATAATTCCAAAGTTTTAGATATCAACCTGAATTTTACTCTTAGAAATAATATTAGTTAGATTAAGAGAAACTATAACATGAACAATGAAAACATGAGTAAGGAGAAAATTTTCTTGGGGAAGGAAAATTTTCTTTATTCAGATAAATCTTAGGGGAAATGAAATTCTCTTTATGAAATGGTTATTGTGATTTTCAAAAAATGAATGAATTGAAAATTCATACGGAAAACATATTGACTCAACAATATCCCCTTTTTGTAAAGCACAAACATTCTTAATAAAAATAATATAAGGACTTTATAAATGTTATGAACTTATAAATAAAAACATATCTCCCTTTACTTATGGATCATATTGAATATGACCAACTCTCCCTTAGGCTTTGAAATCCATAAGGATCGTATTCTTGATTTTTTGAATGATATTTTACAATTTCATGCATAAAACATCATCATTAATAAGAACTTTCCATTAGATGAACTCCCCCTTACTTTGGGAAATATATCTATATTTTGTATTTTTTATCATTCCTTTCTATGCCTTTGTGATTTTCAAAATGAAATATAAGGAATGGAAAAATTTGTACCTAAAACATTACTACTAAAAAACCAAAAATATATGATGAACAATGAAAATTTCATTAAGAATGAAATAATTTTTACAATGACGAAAATACAACAACAGATCGAAATGAAAAGAAATTATCATTCTTTCTCCTTCGGCATCAGCTTCTTCACATCGGTTTCTTGCTTCTTGATCTCCTTGTGGTCTTTATCTATACTCTTGAGTAGCTGATATTGATCTTCATTTATCTTCTCCAAGGCTTTAATTTTTACATCATCAGCCTTATGAAATTCTTCTTGAGCTTTCAACACTTATTATTGGTTAAAAAGCTTCTCTTCAATATAAATTATGAGTTCCCTTTCCCTCTTCCAATTTAGGGCCACAGAATTAAGAATGCCATTTAGATCCTTAACTTTTTGCTTTTGAGTAGTCTATTCAAGGGTTATATTTTCTTTAACACTTTTAGTAAGATCCTGGATCTTCCTATCTTCAGTGAAAAAAGTATCCTTGAAATAATCATGAAATTCATCAAGGATTTTAATTTCAATTATTATCTTATTTGATCATATTTTAATCATCTTTCATGATCTTTTATAAGCCTCAAAACCAATGGGGATGGTTTTGAAATCTACCTCTATTCCCTCAAATATTTCCATAACAATGGAAACTAAATATGATTTCTCATTTATTGTATGTTGAAGCATCTAGCATCTTGATTAAATAGTTGTAAATAAGGGAATAGTATCAACCAACTTTTTCAGAGATTGTACAACAAAATCATGTCCACGGAATGATGATTCTGAATCTAAATGTCTAGTTGGCGAGGATTCTTTTTCTAACTCAACTACTTTCCTCTTTGACGAACATCAAACAACATTCTTTTTCACCGTAGATTTAGTAGGTGTATCCAATACCACCTGCTTTCCATTATAATCTTTCAAAATGATGTCTTGTGTTTTGGTTGATTCATGTTCACTATCTGATAGCTGAAAATATTTTCTTAATCTACTTATTCTATATCGGCTCATGCCTAAACATCCTTTGGCTAGATAAAATCATGATTTCTACATTCCACATTAAACAATTTATTCACTTCTTCCTCACCCTTCTCATATTTTCTTGGATTATCATGTTTTGTTGATTTAACTTCACATGTTCAGATTGATAATTTCTCAGAAGGAATTTCATTCTCACGATAATAATCCATTTTCTTTATAATGTCTTCAGTATCCACACTTCTTTATTCTTCTTCTTCTTCCACTTATTCCTCTTCAGCAATTTGTTCTTCTTTATTTGGTTTCGGAATCACCACTTTGTTTCCTAGAGTCTATGGTAATGATTTTAGTAAAAAATATTCTAGTACAGGAATCTGTTCAGTTGCTTTCCCAGGATCCTTGAGAGGAGATTAAACGATCTCTACCTCAGACATCTTCTTATTTTTCTTCTTCTATTTTTGTTGCATGTCAAGCTATTCACAAACCATTATCTTTAAGGATCTTGCCTCAGCATGGTCCAGGTCAATCATAGGCTCCCCTTCTATCTAATTTTTCTTATCCTCTCTCCACTTAGCCACTACTTCATCTGGGTAGGTTTTTTTCTTCTTTGGCTTTGCGGGTGCAGACTGAGCTTCCTTATCCACTAGAGTTTTTCTTTTCCCATTTAGTTCCTTCACCTTCCTCTTCCTTCCACCCTTTTTGGATGTTTCATCCACATCCGTTTTCTTTGATAGAGCTTCAACATATGCTTTAGAAAAATTATAAAATTCCCTTGAATCAATATAAAAACTGATCTTCATTATTCATAGAGTATCATCACTCAACAAAATTACATTGAAATTCCATGTCATTTAACAACAATGTATTTTGAAATATTGAATACAAAGAACTATAATCATCGGAAGAACAGTCGGATACATGATAATTTGAGACTTCATATTTCCATTCTTGATGTTCTCAATCGTAATCAAGATATACTTTTCCAAGTTTATCTTCATAATATTCACAAATAATTCCAATATACAGATATCACTCTTATTTAGAGTATCCTCATATATTTTTATATTAATAAAAAAACCTTGAACCTATAATTTATGAATTCATATGTTTGTAGTAGATGAAAAATATTCGAAGTCTTCACTTATTTCAATCCAAGTCAATCTATTGATTTTTCCTTATCAAAATATTTTGACAGATGCAGTAATTTATGAGTATAGAACTATTCTTTTTCTTCATAAGAAATTACAATCAGACATGATGGATTACTGTAAGGAAGAGATTAAGTAATTCCATAACACTTAAAATAGAACTAATATCTGCCTTCTTTCTTGAAGAAACATATTGTCTCATAGAACTCAATCAACATGTCTGGATATACCGGATATCGTGCTTTTGGTTTCAAAACACATACACTCTCTAAACCATTCAGCATGATATTTTTAGATATTATTGAGTCATAAGTATCATAAAACATCGGATCGAATAACCTTTCTTTGTATATATGCCACATAGAAATTTCCTTAACAGTCAAAATTTTTTTCCGAGGAGAGGCTTCAGCAGACATTCAGAACTGAGCGAAATTTTGAAAAATTGGAAGGACCTTATGTACAGAGGCATGGTTTTAGAACATGAAATCTTGAAAAACCGATCTAGGACAACCATATAGGGGGCTTAATATAGGCGATTGAGGCAACAGTTCACCTTCCATGGTTGATCCAATGGTTAAAAACATCAGATCAATTCTAGCAATTGAGATGATACCAAAATAAATAATTTTGATAGCTTCTGATCTATTGAGGTTTTTAACATAAACATTCGGATTAGAGTAAAAGTGAATCCAAAAAATATAAAAACAAATGAAAATACCTGCAAGTAAAAATATGATTATAAAAACATAGGAAAGAAAACATACCTTTCAGATTTCATAGGGAAATTATCCGTAATGAGGAAAATTATTCTTGAAGAACTTTTTATTACAAAAAAATTATATTACGAAAAAATTTACATTATGAAAATATTAGACTATGAAAAAATTTAGACTACAAAAAATTATGACTATGAAAAATTTTAGATTATGAAAATTTTTTTGACTACGAAACATTTTAGACTACAAAAAATTTTAGATTACAAAAACATTTAGACTATGAAAAAATTTATAATACAAAAAAATTTATATTACGAAATATTTTATGCCACAAAAAAGTTTAGATTACGAAAAATTTTAGACTATGAAAAAAATTTTATTACGAAAAAATTTAGACTATAAAAAATTTTAGATTATGAAAAAATTTAGATTACGAAAAAAATTAGACTATGTGAAAATTTAGACAACATAAATTTTTATTAACAGGAAAATGTACTCTCTCTATGAAACTGACTTTTTTATTATAAGGAGATATATTTAAACAAGAGGTTAATAAGGAAGATTATCTTATGGTTATCAATGATAACTTCTATTTAATATATTCAAATCTATTGGAGGTTAATGATTTTGTGAAAATATCATCATGTTGATTATGCATTCTGATAAATTTTATAATGATATCTTTTTTGTTTGTGTGATCCCTAAATATGTGATGCCTAATATCTATGTGTTCATAATGAGAGTGATGTGTATGGTTTTTTTCTTAGGAAAATTTCACTTGTATTATCACACAAAATTTTTGTTTTGGTAAAACTCATACCATAGTCTGTGAGTGTGTGTTGCGTCCACAATAATTGACAACATCAAGTTCCACCTACTACATATTCAGTTTCAGTAGTGCAAGTGCTACTGAGTGTTTCATTTCCATGAAACTAATGAATCTCCTAAGAAATGAAAAGTTCCGGATGTTCTTTTCCTATTCATTGTATAGCCACCAAAGTCAGTATCTGAAAATCATTTTAAAACAAAATCATTTCCAGATGTATAAAAGAGTCCTAAATCCATGGTTCGCTTTAAGTAGCAAAAAATTAATTTCACTGCCTTTAAATGAGATTACATAGGATTGGATTGATATCATTCACATAATAATATTGAAGACACTAAGTCTAGACAACTATCTGTTAAGTAAACTAGACTTCATGTCATACCTCTAAAAGATGTTTGATCCACTAGTTTCCCAGTATCATTAGTATCAAAAGTATTTGAGGTACCAATGGCAGTAGTTTTACTTTTAGTGTTGTTATATACATACCTTTTAAGAAGATTTTTATATACATATGTTGAGTTATATAAGTTCTTACTGGTTTTTGGAAAATTTTAAAACCTAAGAAAAATGTTAACTCAACCATCATACTCATTTCAAACTCATATTTCATTAAACCCACAAAATGAATCAGCTAAGGATTTGTGAGTTTAACCAAATATAATGGCATAAATATAAATCTGAACAATCAAAAAAAAATTCTTATATTTCTTTATTAAAAGTTTTGGATCATCATTTCCCTTATTGTAATTTTTTTGTAACAAAAAACCAAGTAAGTTTATCATACCCTGGTCTGGGGGCTTGTTTAGGTCCTTATAAAGATTTGGTAAGTTTGAATACATGTTCAGGAAGTTTTACGTCTTCAAAACCAAGAGATTGTTCAACCATTACTTCCTATTGAACACAACCATTAAGGAAAAAACTTTTAACAACCATTTTAAAATGTTTAAAATTAAATAATTCTACAAAGGTAACTAAAATTTGAATCGATTCAAGTCTAGCTACTAGAGAATAGGATTATTCATAGTATATTCCTTCTTGTTGAATATATAATTTACCAACTAATATATATTTACTACTTACAATGATTACATTTTCATCACACTTATTTTTAAGGACCCATTTTACAAAAATTAATAGATGTTTCCTTTGGTCGTTCAACCAAGGTCAGGAAATTATTCCTTTCGAATTCATTTACCTCATCATGCATGGCTTTAATCCAATAATAATCACATAAATCTTCATCAGTGCATTTAGGTTCTAATTGAGAATTAAATGCTTGATGTTCTACTTAAATACATGAGGAACATCTAGTCCCTATAGGTTGATTTACATCACCATTGTTACTATCACTGGGAAGAATCTTTAGAAACAACTAGTTTGGGTTTTGTAAAGCATGTCCATTAACATATGGTAGAATGTTTTCTGGGTTTAATACTTAATAAACACTTTTTGAGAATTTTCTTTATCAAAAGGATCTTTAATCAAGGGTTGAAAAACAGTTTTTTAAAACACATCCGAGGATGTAGATTGGAGTTGTTTAAAAAAAGGATAATTTTCATCAAATTTGACATTTACTATTTCTTCAACAGTGAAAGTGTTTTTATTAAAACCATATAAGCCTTAGAAGTTGTGGAGTATCTTATGAAAATTCCTTCAACATATTTTGGTGAAAATTTATATATATTACCTTTATTATACAAGATAAATACCTTGCATCCAAATACCTTGAAGTAGGAAAGTCTAGGTTTTTACCATTCCACAACTCATAAGGTGTTTTTTTAAGAAAATGTCTAATCAAGACTATATTTATAGTATGAAAATTAGTACTTATAGCTTCATCCCAAAAGTTTCTGGCTATCAAATATTCTCTCAACATGGATCTAGTCATCTATTAAAAAATTCTATTTCTTCTTTCAACAACATCATTTTTCTTAGGAGTTCTTGGTGTTGAGAAGTTATGAGTAATAACTCTTAAACTAAAAAATATATCAAAATCAAAATTTTAAAATTCTCCAAAATGGTAACTAGGAATAGTTATCAATGAATGATTTTTCTCATTTTTAACATGGGCTCTAAAATTTTTGAAATAATAAAAATATTCATATTTTGTTGCTATAAAATAGACCCACCTAAATCTAGTGTAATAATAAAATAATACAAATACATAATATTTGCCTCTAATGCATCCAGTTTGTGTTGGACCAAAAAGATCCATATGCATCAGTAGTTAAGACGTCACTGATTAATTTAAAACTTGATTTATGTTTCTTTCCATATTAATATGGATCATAGACTTTTGAAGCATCAAATATACGCTCTGGTAGATCCTTAACAAGTCTCTTATTAGAGAGTTTACATATGTTTCTAAAGTTACAGTGTCCTAACCTTCTATGACATAAACAAGAATGATCTTCCATTGCACTAAGTCAAGATAGATCTTGGCTCATACAGTCATCTAAGTTTAGTGTGTATACATTCTCCTGCCAATGTCTAGAAAGAATAAACTCTTCCTTGTAATTATTAACTAAGCACTTATCATTCCTAAAATTCACAAGGTGTCCTTCATAACATAACTGACTTATGCTTATGAGGTTTTTCATAATAACTTTAACAAAAAAAACATTTGAAATCAATGTTTTTTCAAGAAGAACAATGTTACCTATACAAATAATTTATCCCTGAGCATTATCTCCAAAAGTTACTTTTCCTCCATTCGTCTTAAAAAAATTTCAAAGATTTTTTGTTACTAGTCATGTGCCAGGAACATCCACTATCCATGTATCATGTATTGCTATTGGTAAAATCTTTATTTTAGTGAAAAGCAGAGTGTTAGACTTTCGGATCCCAAAGATTTTGGTTTCAAAAATTTTAGAAAGCAAAATTTTAGGTATCCCCATTTTCATAATGAAATAAGCATTATGAAAACATAAATATTGTGTTTTATTTAAAGATTTTTTTTTTCAAAATGTCCACCACACTGACATTAATTGTATAATGGAACACTTTGAGGAACAAAATAGTTATTACTGAAAACTAGTTTAGAACGAGTATAACAAAAACCAGAATGATTTCCTAGCGGACGAATTTAGGAATAAATCCTGTAAAAAGTTTCCTTGCAAAATTTAATGGTTGACAAACACTTTATCAAGGAAAAAATTTCTGCCTTTTGTTTAATAACCATGTTTTTATCCTCAAAAACATTTGTTTTAGAATAGAAGTTAGTATCTAAAATATTTTTCAATGAAATTACTTTTTCAAGATCGTTTGAATGTTTATCCTTTTCAGAATTAACATCCTAACATTTTTTTGAAACACTCTGAAAATCCAAAATTTTCTTATCAAGATCATAGAAATATCTAAAACTTCCTTAGTAAGAATAAATATTCTAGAATTTTTCTTATCATTTTTTTTCATTAGTTTAGAATTTTCATTCTCCAAGAGTTTAGAAAATCTAGAATATTCTTCATATATAGGTAAAGTGTTATCTTTATCAAAAGTTTACTGTTCATATGTAGATTCATAATATTTATTTTTACTATATTTTTCATTCAAAAATAAATTAGTTATAGATTCAGCATTGTGTACCTTAGAAATTAGAAAATTATTTTCAATGGGTAGTCTGGAAAGTAGACCATTATTATTCTGACCAAAATATTCATACTCTCGGGATTCATCCGAAGTTTCATAACCATGGGCACTCTAGGTTTCATTTTATTTTAAAACATTCTTAGCTTTACCCTTGTAGTCTTTCTTTCTATTCCCCTCATAATTATTTTCCTTTCTATCATTTTTCTTAATCATAGTACAATATGGCCTTATATGCCCTGCTCTTTTGCAGTCATAATAAGTTACTTCTGAATGTTTCTTGTCTTTTAGGTCCTTCTTCTTAAATCTACACTGAAAGTATTTCTTCCCAACTATGTTGTTCATAGTTTGAGTAAGATTTTCTAGTTTATTTTCAGAATTTTCACTCTCACTAGATTCAGATACAACAGTGACTGTCATAGACTTGGATCTTGTATCCCTTTAAAGAGTCTTTACTTCAGTAGTAGTTGAGCATACATTCCCATTAACATTTTTCTTTATATTCATATCATCATCGCCTTTTATTCTTGTCTCCGGTTAAAGACAAGTTCCAAAAATCTTATCAAGTGTAATTTGGGATACGTTTCTATTCTCATCAATTGAGGTTATCTTAGATTCCCACTCATTAGGCATGATATCTATTATCTTTTCCACAAGTGCTTCATCGTCAATACCTTGTTCACCCATATATTGTAAACTATTAACAATAGTGATAAACCTTTGTTTCACATTGTATAATGTTTCTTCATAAGGAAATAGAAGTCCATGATAGTCTCATCTAAGCATAGATCTTCTAGTCTCTATAATTTTTGATGTACCAAAATTAGTAACTTCCAATTTATTCCAGATAAAGTTTGTAGTTTCACAAGAAGAAATTTGACTACAAATATTCCTGGTCATGGAACCCAAATAAGAATTGTGTACCTTGTAATTTAGTTGATATTCAGACTTTTCTTGATTATTAAAAGTTCTGACATTCATATGAAGAATCTTGTAATCTCCAGTAAGAATGAAAAACTTTTCCACTCCGGTGTTAATAACAAAAGTCTTTATACGATCTATCCAATATTCATAATCATTCCCATAAAAAATTGGTGGTATCGTAGGATTTATATTTTCAATCGAACCAACATTCATTACAACCATCAAAATGAAAATATATTTCCCCAAAAACATGCTAATTGTAAAGTTTTTTAACAAGGATAAAAATTAATAAGCAAGGAAAATATTAAGGACAATGAAAACTAAGAAGGAAAACTTATGTGTGAATATATGTATTTCAGAGACCTCCTATGATACCAATTGTAGGTTCAAAATATGATGTAGATGCTCAATAAAAAAGAGGGGGGTGGATTTTATACATTAATAATTCCTTTGGAACCATTAATGTTGATATAAAACATTTGTTTTTAACGTTAAGGAATACAATTTTTAACAAGTTCAAACAAGGTAAATTCGGAAGACCTGTTAGTTCCACAGACTTTGCTAGGTTCCAGAATTATGGTTCCAGAAATGAAACTTAAGAAAAGTTTTCTTGGAAAAGATTCTACCTTAAAGCATATAGAATCTTACTAATCAGAGTATAGAAGTACAAAAAGTATAAAACTATTATACTTTATTTGTTTATCAAAATGTAGTGGAATATAAGCATGAAACAAAACAGGTTACAAGTATGAAATCTTTTATCACAAAGAGTAGGGTATCCAACAGACTTGGATAAAGGTCCCTTGATTTATACTTTCATGAAATTCTGTCTTACCCACATCAGGGTAAGCCCTTGATATAAATATCGAAATCTTCTTGATATTACCGTAACCCTCAACTTTAAGGTTGTTGGAACCTCTGTCATCCTATCCAAGGAGGTCCTCGAACTTTAAGGTAGTCGACAACTCTATATTCATAATAATAGAAGTCTTATAAATTTAAGGTAGTCGTCACCTCTGTCTTCATATCCTCGGAAGCCCTTGATTGTATACAGCAACAACCAGAGTGGCACAAAGAAAGATAAACAAGTTGTTTAGTATGAAAAAATCATGAGAGTATATCTCTCTAGGAATCAATTCAAAAACATTCAATCTATAGAGTTCTAAATCAGCAGTGAGCTCATTCAAATGATCTACTATTTATATGCTCTTCTCCAATGGTCTGGCCCCCTCCAACAGTCATATTTTTCTGTGAATTTCATATGGACCTATACACATTACACTCAAACAATGGTTAGTTACAAAGAGATTGTATGACATCATTTTATAACTATAACAAGGGTAAGAAAAATATGGTTACATAACCAATTACGTTTTTCAAAGTCTATGAAAAAATAAAGCTTAGAGTCTATAGAAATAAACATTTTGACTCTATATTACATGGATATTTGGATTCTATTTTTCAAGGAATTCGGAATCATAATTTTATAGAATTCAGATTCTGAATTCTAATGAATTCAGATTCTGAATTCTAAAGAATTAGATGTCTAAATTCTGAGTAATTCAGAGTCTGAATTTTAGAAAATTTGGAGTCCAAATTTCATAGGAATTATGAGTCTGAATTTCGGAGAATTAGATGTCTAAATTTAAGAGAAATTACGAGTCTGAATTTTAGAGAATTCAGAGTCTTAATTTTAGAGGAATTCGGATTCTGAAATTGAATGAATTCAATGTCTGAATTTCAGAGGCATTCAGCGTCTGAAATTAAAGGGAATTCGGAACCTGAATTTGGATCCTGAAAAAATAATACTAAATATCTATTTATTTTTATAATTCTGATGTTTTATATGTGATACACAATTTTACTCATTAAAATAATGTGAGTTAGATTTATAGAAACTAAAACATGATCACTAAAAACAAGAATAAGGATAAATTTTCCTTGGGGAAGGAAAAGATTCCTTATTTAGATAAATCTTAGGAGAAATAAAATTTTCCTTACGATAGGGTGTTTGTGATTTTCAAATCATGATAGAATTGAAAATTCATAAGAAAACCTTATTGACTCAATAGAATGTCCAATCATCCATCTATGAGAGGATTAAAAAGGTGATTATGAAAGAATTGTAATTATAGAACAATGTGAGGAATGTTCCCATGTTCAAAAATGATCGTGCTATAATGTTATGGTTTATAAATCAAGTATTTTTTCCTACAATAAGAGTCATAAAGAAGAGTATATTATATGGATCTCAAAATAAAAAATTTCAAATATTCCATAGATATATGAACATGTGCATAGATCTGCATGTTTATTTTTATTGGATAACATAAAAATTGTTATTTTAGAGTATATATCTCGATTCTTAGTGTGTCAGTATGTTATGGATGATTGAAAATGTCTATGGTGTGTTATAAGGATTACTCATTCCAAAATGAAAGATGAGAAACATTACAATAGGTATCATCCTCATACACCCAAACACATCTAAATGGAATAATTAAATTTTTGATATAGTTAATCACTTTATGAAATTAGTTTATTTTAATACTATTAGTTAATATTTAACACTTGAACTTCTTACTCAGTAAAATATAAATGTAGTTTTCAGATTTCATGTATTACCACTCTTAATCCTATCTAATCAAGAAATTAGGTCCACCTCTATGTTCTAGAATAGCCTTTAATAGGATTTGGGTACATTAGTTAATTTCAATACTTAATATAATCCCAAAAATGATTTTCACTATGAGTGTACAATTAAAACTCCAAAAGACATGTTACAGTCTTTTTCTATTGATTTTATCATTTTTTGGATCGACGACATTGTTTGGTAAAATTTTCTTACAACTATTTATTTCACTCAAACATTCAGATATCATTTTATGAATTCTTTTATTGAAGGTAGGGAATAACACCATTTTTTTTATAATGTTTTAGAGTGAAATAAATTATGAACTTCTCTATATGTTAAAATTACATAAAAGTATTTACCCATTCAACATCACATAATGGAGACTCATATTCAATATGAGTGTAATTATGAAAATCATCAGTAAGATGAAGAGTATGATGTTATTGATAATTTATTCCATGAAATATATACATGGATAAAAGTTATTATATTTGGAAACAAGTTCAAACTGAGCCCATGAAATGTTTGTCACTTAAAATTTTTTTATCATAACGTGGATGAAACTGATCAATTATTTCTTCCCCTGAATGTCTCCCAAATTAATGATGTGTTCCATGTATGTATTTTGAGGAAGTGAATAAATGATTATTGACTTTTAATAAAATCATATTTCATACTACTAGAGTAAATTAAATCTTATAAGGAATAATTGGTGAAGAATTTTGATCATAGAGACAAATATATATGAAACTAAACAACTATTATGGTAACTATTTCATGGAAAACTCATAAAATTGAAGAATTAATGTAGGAACTGAAGAACTTGATGAGGCAGAAATATTATATATTATTTTGAGTGTGTTTATATAATTTCAATGGAGAAATTATTATAAGGATATTATGTAGAAACCCCATATTTTATGATATATTTCTCTTTAATTAAATAATACTTCTTTGATTACTTACTATAAAATCAATGCCAAATTTAAAAATATGTGAAAATGTACGGAAATATTATTTTTTTATAGTTATATAATTTATTAAAATCATCCTTTTAAAATTTTCATTGGTTGGGTTTTTATATTTTTCTATAAATATTTCTTTTTCAGTGAATTGCAAAAAATAAATATTTTTTTTAAAGTAATAATTGTTTTCATTAAATATAAAAATTTGAAACTCCCATTCTATTTTGTAATTTTTTAATAAAGTAATATAAGATAAAATTATTTAAAATAATATAATTAATTCAATTTAGAGTATATCTTTACATGTTATAATTTTTTTCAATTTTTTTGGCATCAAAATACATTTTTACAAATATCAAGTTTTCATAAAATTTTGATTGTTTATTTGTAAAAATTTATTTAAATCATATAGGATATGAATTTTATGAAATGGAATCATTATAAATTTTCAGTAAGATAAATTTTAGTAATTATTTCCACTTTATATTTATGGAATATGAATAGTAATTATTGATAAATTGATTAACCTCGGTCAATGGTAAATAGGGTTATTAAGGTTAAAAATAATGTGATAAGGAATTGAATATTTTTCCATCTTTTCATTTGTTTTATTTTTTTTGGAGTTAATAAATATTTATAATAAAATTGAATATATGGATTTTTTTCCATTTCCCTTTGATAATGGCATTTATATTATTTGAGGTGATGAAAAACATAAATTTTTCATCACGTTCTATAAAATTTCAGTTATATGTTCACATACGTATTATAATATGTATTGAAATAATCTTAAGGTTTAATTTTAGATTTATGAACATTTTTTAATAATTATTATTTCTTTCCTTTTTTATTAATTACATAATTACCTCAATAATTTATACAACACTAACATAGTGTATGTGCATTGTTTATAAAATTCATATTAAATATTTTTCAAAACCTTAAAACTAATGTTTTTGTGATGATTTATTATTCCAAAAGTAATTAATAGTTATTAATAAATTATTATTGATGGGTAAAATTATTATAATCTAATTCTAAATATCTTTTGTTCTATTTAACAATCAAATTATATTAACAGTGTCAAAGTAGTCATTAATGATATTTTATGAAAAATATATATTATGAAAGTATTTTAAAATCATAAATAAAATATTTAAAAAGGACATGAAGTGTCATAAATGGTTTAAATTTTTATTCATTTTACACTTATGAGAATATTTTTACCTTATAAGTGAAATTGTATCCCTTAAATATTGAAATGTCATTAATACGGTTAAGGATTAAATTATTTAATAAAGGGGTTAAACCATATCATAATGATTATAGTGAAACGTAAAACTATCAAATTTTTAGTTTTTGAATGGAATTGAACTATGTCCAATATTAGTTTTCATATTATGGAAACATAGTGAAATTTTATCATGGAAAAAAATTTATTATATTTATAAATTTTAAATTATTACATATTAATCCTTTTGTTCACTATAAAAAATTACTACCTCCCCTCTCTTATATACACTACCTAGAGATACATAGCTCCACCAAACACTGAAATACATATTATAAAAATCCTTAATCATGTATTAGAGTTATTGGTCTCTTAAAAATAATAATCCTATAACCATTACTATGATATCTAATGGGGATCTATCAAATAACAGGTAATCACCTCCACCAGCCACATACAATTTTATTCTACTTTTAGAACCGTCAGTTTTTTACTAAAACATCCAATATAATAAAACCAATATTTCCAATAGAAATATGTGTTATTATGTGTATTTATTTACTGTTTGTCCCTTTCCTCCTTCATCAAATGGGAAACCAAACTTTGGGTCATGAGTATGATGGAGTACGACCCCATGTACCGATGTAATTTGATTCAATTACTTACCAACATGATCATTTATAATTTTTTGAAAAATGAATATATATGTTACATATTACATAATTGTAATTTTTTTAGAATAATATATCATATAAATTCTTACACTTCCACCCATTGCAAGACTACGACGTCACTCGTGCATACATAAAACCTACTCTCTCCCAGAGGAGATGTGATTCATTTTTCATGACTATTTCTAATGGATAACATTAAAGACAATGTTATTGAATATTTATTATTTTTATATCATTATTAAAATTATTTTTATGAAATAACCATGATCATGATGCAATAAATATAACTTTTAAATAAAATCATACATGAAAAATGAAGAAGTTAACACCTGAAAGAATGATAATAATAAAATAATTTTTTTGAAGAGGTGATAAGATGTTATAAATGGATCATATATGATGTTTTGTATCTTTATATGGATTATATATATATATATACAAATATATTAAATCTTATTTTATTATACATGAGGTTATATCCACTTACGAGGAAGGTAAAACTTCTGATAAGGGATTTTATCTCAATTTACACTCCATAAAGACATATTTAGTATTATGTATCTAATTAAATTTTGGTGGTGTGCATACTTATGAATTGATGTTATATACATTAATATATACTTATTCATTAGGACTAATTTTTATGTTCATGTTTACCCTTTAAAGGGGTTAAAATTTAAATTTTACAAAAGTGTTATGAATTTATTTTAATATGTCATTTCTTGAGATTGAACATATTTTCATTAAAGGATCAATATTTCCAATCCATCATAAACTAAATATATTCAATTAACCTTTTACTATTTAATGATTTTTGATGTTTTAATAAAAATATCCACCTCTATGACTATAATCATGTAATGAAATTATTAAAATAATTTCAATCTTATTTATCTTGTTATTGTCTATATATTTATTCAATGACCATTTTTTTGAAATTTGTTTTCAAAAGTTATATTTATTTACAGAAATTATTTACTAAATAAATATTATCTTATCTAAAAATTTTCAAATGGGTTAAATGGGATTATCATAAATTTTAATGAAAGGTTCCTTTTCAAATTCCTCTATAAGTGTCTTAATTAATGTTTCTTTTTAATATGTACACCGTTAACTTCTTTTCCTTTCACCATAAAAATTTCACAATATTACTCTTCTTCTACTGCTTTCATATAATTTCTCAAATAAATCACTTTTATGAAAGATTATTTTAATGTTTATCTTCCATTTTCATTCATTATAAATAAAAAGGTATAATTTTGAAAACATATATTTTTGTTGAATTGATGGTAATTTATCGCATCATATTATTTTTTTTGCCATTAACTTTTTTTAAACATTTAATTTGTTTTGATCACATTTTATAGAGTCTACATTTCTATTAACAATACAAAATCTTTGTATCATGGATGTTCTTAATTCTTATGGCATAGACCATTTCAACATATGTAATTTTAGTATGAATGCAATTTTATTAACTATAGAAATATTGATAACCTATATTATTTAACCAATACTGATATTTATTGACATATAATATTACTTATGAATTCAATTCATCAGTAAATATAAGTAGAATGCATTGTAAATGATTAGGTGGGTGGGGCTTGGTTAAACAATACCCATATATTCACTAACAAGTCTCATGAGACAATATAGATGGATAATAACAAAAAATGGGTTTTGGTGTATACACACACATCTATTAATCTATCTTGTCATAAGGACATTATGGAAATGATATCATAATGTGAGAGATCATGATGTCTAATGTTAATAATTTTCATCCTTTGAAATTTAGTTGTAATTATTTTTTATATCAGCAAACTAATATTATCCATGGATTCATTTTTTGTTCTTATTATTGATTTTATGTCATGTGTTTTCAGTAATTTACGTTTCCCTATTAATCATGATTTTTGTATTTATAGTTTCATTTATTATATTTTACCATTTATATGAATCTGAGATCACCCATTAATTCTTCCATTCACCAAGATTTGATGAAATATTTTATGAATAATATCATGGATTCAATAATGTTTCAAATTCTATTTTTTTTATTTGAAATTTAATTGGGAATCATGTAGGTTATTTTTTATTTGAAAATATAGAACAATTTGATCATTGGTGATGTGATCTATTACAACATGTTCCAATTATAAAAGGTAGACACTAGATTAGGGTTACTATATTTTGGGTTTTCATAAATTTCAACATAATGTTTTTCATAATGAATAGTAAATAGCTTAAAAATGTGTTACCATTGTTACCATTAAAATAGCTTTACTAGAGGTCATTCTAATGATATTTTACTGATAATTACCTAAACAATAACTATTATTTAATTATATGAGCATTGTTCTAAATAATATATTTTTAATCAGTTAAATAAATAAATTTTAAAAATTATTTTCAATTTCGGAACCCAATATTGATTTTTTGGAAAATAACATAAATATTATTAAAATTAAAAACTATTTTGTAGTATTTAAATATAATGGAGTTGTTCGAAGATTTTATTCCATGTTATAATACATTAAAAAGTTTAAAATCCATACCAAATTTACAATTTAACCACATAATGTATTGAAATCCATTTTATTACATAATTTTGAGGTAAAATCATATTTAAAATTAAATCATGAGTTTTTCTAAAAAAGTGGTTTAATGCATTTTTTCTTATATATTAACATAAATTTAAATGAAAATCGGAATTAATAGAGTTAAATGGATTAAAAATTTTGAATTATAAAGTACAAATTTGGTTAGTCTGCTCCATTTTTTAGTTCACACACATATTTTAAAATAGAAAATAATTTAGTTATAACTGTAATGGTTAAAATGAATTTATTATGGTTACACTAGGAAATATTTCAGGAATTAATACTAAAACATTCTTAAATGTGATTGGATGAGTATATTTAGATCTTATCACACCATATCATTGATGTGGGGGTTATTTGGTGCCACATTTCATTGAAAATAAATTACATTAATTTAATATAATAAATAATTCCAATAGGGACCCTCCTATTACTTGTAAAAAAGAACCCCTAACCTCTCTTACTCATAACTTTTCAGAACTATAATATTTCCAATTCCTTCCCATGTATCACACAAAAATACCTCCCAATTTTTTATGTTTATTTCTTCTTATTCATTAGTAAAGTATTATTAAAACATGTTGAATTAATAAAATCAGTATATATTATATAGTAAAATTTTGTTATGTTAATGTTTTTTCCGATGCTTTTGTCGAGGCCCCCTGCTCATCGATATGCTAATGTGTGGAATTATTATTGTAGCCCCACGTTCCAAATTTACAAAGGGAATTGAACTTCATTACATTAATCAGTTTTTTATTCTCCATGATCAAAATGGGATGATGGGATTTTGGTTCCTCCTTCCATAAATTTCTCCTTGAAACTCATCACATAGACCGAGTCTCCCTTAGAGACATAAGACGTGTTCACAAAACCCATTACCAATGACATATTTTTATTGTCACCATTTATAAACATTTCTTCTATATAAATGAGAAGGCATGTTTTTAGGGAATTAGTAACGATGGGAGTTATTTGTTCATGTTTGGACATTGGGAGCATTTGTCACTTGTATATTTCCTCTTAGTAAGGTATCCAACTTGATGCATATTAGTTGCAGACCACATGGGATACCATGTCCATAATGTTGTAATTAAGGCAAGGGGAATAAGTCATAAAATTATTTTTACCACAGTCATTCTATGTTTTTCGAATGTAGGTTTTTTGGTCAACATGAAATATCAATGTCTTATACAGATTGATTAGAAATGGTAGATTAGATTGATGAGGGATAGAGTGTAACGAATTGTGAATATGAGAAGAGTGGATTTTGACACCCCCTGAGGTGGATCAAAAATGTATGTCCCTATGAGGGAAAAATTCAAACATGAAAGGTTTAATGATAGATTGTAATTCCATGTAGAGGTAGACCATGAGTTGTGGATCAAAACACCTTTTGGAAAATATTGGGTTCCCAAAACATGGGGGTGCTTTTAGGTTATCAAGTCATTATGTATATGAAATTCCATTAGCTGTGATAACCAAATAACATATACCAAATTCCTCAAATAATATAGTGAGAGATTATATAAATTCATCTTTGTGAGGTTCCCTATTGTTTTGAGGATTTCTAAAATCTGATGCACTAACAGGATCATCATCCTAGTTGGCATGATCAGCAATTCTTGGGGTGGATCAAACTGGGTCTAGAGGAGGGTAACCATGTTACTTAGGATGTATTTGATACTCGTATTTTATTCACCTACCATATACTCCCACCTATTCTCAGTATGGATGTGAGATTTTATTAGGATAAGCTGGGAGAAACGTTCTATTGAGGACGTTATGTTGACCCACCAAAGAGAAAATGGGATCCCTTCAGACGTCCCCATAGTCAGGGAATTTATCAAAATTGATGTCATCATTGATCGTTTTCTTCTATACCACATACTAATGAATTTGTTCTACTACAAATTCTACATATACTTTTGATGCAGCGTTATATGGATTGGAGGTTCTAATATGCCATTTATCATTATTGTTAGTTCTGGAGGGATGAAACATCCCATCTGGGTGGGGGTCCATAAGGCAGCATTCCATCCTTTTCAAGTGGGTGTGGACACCCGTACAAGGGTCTTTCTAGTACATTCCTTCCCATTGGGTTGGTTTTCCATGTCACCTTCTAAATCAGTATCCATATTCTACTAACACTCTATCATGGTGGGGATGGAAATATTCACTATAATAGTACCATGATGGGAACCCTCATCATCTAAGGGTAGTTTAAAATGTCCCACTATTAGGATTAAATATATAGTAGAATATTATCCCATTCAAATATTAAGCACATGTTGAGACACATCTCCATGATTCAGAGGAGCACTATGAGGCTCTTTATGCTTCACTACTGTAGGTTCTAGTGGTAGAATATTGATATAGAGTGTCGAGATAATGGTTGTGTGGTGAACTCAACCCTAAAACACATATGATCAATGTCTTCAAGGTTCCCTTGTATTATTGGGTAAGACAACTAACGATCACAGATGTAGTGATACATCTCCCAGATTATTTAGGGGAAACACATTGCATGACCGTCTTCGATGGACTCCAGGATATTGAATTTGAGAGTTTCCACCATCTAGAATACGATATAGAATTTTTCACTAGATAGAACCTCAAACATTCACTCTTTATCATACACATGGCTCAAATCCTAGTTGGAGAAAATAGAAATTGATGCTGACTATGAGATGTATGGGGGCACAAACACGGATCACTATCATGACAAGTGTTCCAAAAGAGGATTCGTTGAATGATTTTACGATTAACTGCATGATGGTGAATCTCATGGTAGTGGAACCATCTTCATCATCAATACTATATTGGATTAGTTATTCTACATTGCCTCATAGGGATGAGTTTTGGCTCTAATTGGTAGTTCATGTAGGTGCTCACAATTTAGAGGAGATATCAAAATCCATGTCATCTCCCCTATGTATAATATATAGGTAGAGAGGTAGGAGACTATGAATAAAGGTATTGATGCACCATGATATCATAGAAGGGAGAAAAAAAATCCTCATTCAAAATGTACCTATGGATGGATTAGAGTATCCTATGTATTTCAACATAGGGGATAGAAAACTTCACATGTTTTTCCTTATACTAAGACACTATAAGATATGATGGAGCTGAAATTATTGAGTCTTCGTTGTCTTATGAATTATAAAGGTTGATGAGATCAAATATAACATTTTATTTCTAAGAATTTATCCTTAATTGGTGATTCTTTTCCATTTTGACACAGTATGGTTCATCGGGATATGGTTCTAGTTCATCATAGGATATGCTTCCAGGTGGGTGACTAGTAACACATGGATGAAATTATATTTGATTTTTTTGATAATGGGAGGACCACCGTAGAAATATTTATCAGATTGGGGATGACCTCCACAGAGACTGGTGAAGGAGTTTGCAGGACCACTACTATGGTTATTGATAATGTTGGGAGAACCTCCACTTTCATTGGTGGGAAAATTGAGATGACCTCCATGTTTAGGAGTGGTAGTATGGAGAAAACCTCTATACTTGTTCCTAAAATAGTAGGAAGTAAATCTTATTGGGTTTGTGCGAACACAAGGATGACCTCTACATGGATTTTTTGACGAAGTGGGGAGGCCTCCACTATAATTGGTTGTGACATATGGATTTTTTCCATGTTGGGATGTGTGAGTATGGTTAGTACAAAAATAATGATTGTTAATTAAGTGAGGAGGACCTCCACATTGGTTGGTGCTAGGGTGGGAAGGACCTCCACTAGATCTAGGAATGAAATGAGGATTAAATTAATGTTGGTTATTGAAAGTGATGGTAGGGCATCAACTTGGGTTGGTGATAGTGTGGTGAATACATCCACACTAAAAATAATCATTATGAGATGACCTGTAATGACGTTCGGTGGTGTAGGTGACTAATATAGTCAACCTAGCCTACCATTGATGTGGTTGAGGTCTCAATCCCAATTAAGAAAACACATATTTCTATTCATCTATTATAGGGATTTGGTGTAAGGCATTTGTTTTGGAATGGAAAAATTGTGTCATTAAAGATAATACCAATTATTAGGGACTCCCTCGATCCTTAACCTGACATTGACAACATGTGTCTCTGAATAGGGGTGAGAGATCATTAGTAAATTAAAAATATTCATTGATCTGAGGGACCAGTCGATGACGGTGTTCACGATTCCTTTCAAGAAACCTCCTTGGTCACTCTTAGTCAGTAGTCAACACCGGTATGATCCAGCATCCTCCCACTCCTCCACACAGGGGCGTGAGTCATAGGATCAATCCATGGAAGGTCTACCAAAACAATTTTCCATTGAAATGGGCGTGGTTTCTCCCTACATGCCCCTTGGGGATGATGGTGTTGATGTGGTGATTATGCATTCATGTATTGGTAAACCACATCTATTATAGAAATTACTCAATCCTTATACCGATGTATGAGAATTTCCATCACACTCCTCGGGATGATTTCCAACGGTGAGATGGGTCATGGGTGGATGATATCTATATTCACAGCAAAATTCATGACTAGGATGGAGTTGCAATGGATTTACGCATATGTATTTCTCCAAACCCAACTTCTACAGGTTTATGATTATTGATTCCTTATTGTTTGAGTCATGTAAGGTATACGGATTCCACCATCAGTACAGGCGAATGGAATGTGACACCCAATTCCCTAACATCGTCTAATATTCTGAATATGGAGAGAGATCCATGTTGATAATTTCATAGACTAAGAATGTGAAATTTCTAACTATCCCAACATCTGGTGAGTTGCATATTGGACCCACCATTTTCTTGGTTGTACGTGGAATAGGTTTTTTAGAATCTAGTGACATGAAAATTTGACAATGCCTCAATGCTACGAACCCACATGTTGAGGTTAACGATTTCACATCAGGATCATCATTTCTATTTCTGATTCTTTTTACAGGGCCCATGTGTATGTCGACACATGAGTGTGTGTGATGGATACTATAGCCCCACATTACCACATTCTCATGACTAGTGGATTTCATAAATTTCATTGTTGATGTATTTTTCTTGATCAAAATGGGATGATGGAGTCTTTTTTCCTCCTTCCATCGACTCCTCTATAGAAATCATCACAAATTCTATGTCTCCCTCTACACATAAACCATTTTTATGGAACAAATTACCTATTCCATCTTTTTTGGCCTCTAGATAATTTCACTGATTCTAGTTTGAATGATATAAACCTTTAGTTTGGCGAGTAGTCATATTGGGCATCATTGTGTATATATCGATGTTGGGAACATTGGTCACCTATATTCTTCCTCATAGGATGGAATCTCGTGTGAGGTAGGATAGAAAAGATACCCAGTGCATAATGTGTAGATCATAAGGTAATTGATTCCATGGGCATATGTCATTCATGTATTTTAACCACAAGTATAACATGTTTTTCATGGAGTAGTTTTTTGGGTCATGTTGTTAGTTTAATGTCTTATAGAAAGGGATTCGAATATATAATTGAGACTGATTAGGGAATTATTTTAACATCTTGTCGATATGAAATGATTGGATATATAAAACCCTTGAGGTGGATTTGGACGGTGTGTCCCTATGAGGAAAAATGTCACACCTGAAAGGTTTAATAATCAAGGGAACACCCTGCAGATGCAGAACCCAACTTTTTGATCAGAATGCCTATTGAGGAGGACCCAGGGTGAATGAATCTAACACACTATTGTGGCAGAAATAGGTTTGTTGAAAATGAATCCCCACAGACCCGGAACCAGGAAGGCTAGATATCATGCCCCACGTAGGCGGAACCATGCTGGTTGGAGATAATGGCCCATATAGTTTGAACCAAGAAGGTATGAACTGACATAACATGGTGGAGAAACAAACATGGTTAGATCTAACACCCTATGGATGAGGAACAAGTAATTTCATATCTAACACCCCATGGAGGTGTAACCATTATGGTTGGATTTAATTCCCCACAAATTTGGAACCATGATGGTTGGATCAAACACCTCATAGAGGAATATCCAAGAAGGTTGGATATGACACCCCGTGAAGGTAGAACTTGTATTGGTTGATATAATTATCTATAGAGGTAGAACCATGAATGTTTGGTATAACACCACATGGAGGTGGAACCATTATGATTGGATCTAACACATATTGGAGGGGATACCATGCTGGTTGGATTGAACTCCCCATGAAGGCTGAACTATGAATGGGGGATCTATTGTCGCACGGATGAAGAACCATTATGGTTGGAAGTAATGACCAAAAGATGTATGAAAAGAATTTATGTCCCTAGGATGGAGAAACTATGTTTACCATTTTATGGTATTTAACATTAGGGTGGAGTTGTATGTACCCTTCATAAAAGATAGTGAAAAAAATACATGTAGTTTGATATCAGAGTTTACGGTCATGTGATAGAACATTTCCTTGTAGTATAATGTCATCTAGTAAGGATTACCTAGTTGAAGATGACTGGTTATGGGTTTGAAAGTGAATTATGCCATGGTGGCCCGAAGGACCCTGAATAGATGTTGTCTCAAGGTGGTGGAATTTTCTTACCCATGAGGTGGGATGTAGAACATTATGTTGAAATTGGATGTTCAGTTTGGACATAAATAAGTCTTACTATGAATTCTAGCTAGTTATGAAATAGTTCTCGCGTATTTTATAATGGTTAGGGATTACACCTACAATGAAGGCCCATCAGAGGTTTGGGATCATGTTGATTTAAGGGGCTCCACTAACCTCTATTCCCAAATGAATCATTCTTAGAGTGAGAAACATGAGGAATGAGTTGATATTTAGATCACAAAATCCACTTTTTCCAATGATGGGTTGATGTTGGAGCATAAATGTGGAGAGATAGTGAAAGGTCTTGGAATTTTCCCATCTCCACATTTATTTTGGTAACTAGAATAGTCACATTTGATGATCTATCAGAGAACACACTTTGAAGGTGAAGTAGAGAAACAGTACCACATCCTTGAATAATTATTAGGGGGGTTACTCCAAGATGGATTCCAAAAATACCTCATTCCATGTGAGTTGTATACATGATATCTTTTTGGTGGTTATCTCATTCCACTCATAGATAGGTAATCATGGGATTTTATAAAAGGGTAAGAATATATTTTAACATTATGTTATTAGGATTTTGTCGTGTAGTTTAACATTGAATGACTAGGATGTATAGATAGAACATTTTATACCAAGAAGCATTAATGTGGGTGGAATTACTCCTCACCCAATAGGCTTATGTGACAATTTATCAACTAGAATTGGGTGGGGAACATATTTGGAATAGAAATGGTACAGTGAAGAGTGGATTGGTCAATCACATGGTCTATGTTAGAGTCCCCATTCACAGGATGAACCATGGGTAGAGTACTTATGGTTATAAAAAATAGTATGGGTAATGGGTCCACTTAATGCATAGGGGAAATCATGTTGGGAACACTAAAGTTGTTTCAGGCATATTTTTTGGGTTTCAAAAAAATATTTCACCATCCAGGTGATCTAGCATAAGGACAGTTCATGGAGTCTAAAGGATCAGGTAAATGCAACTTGGGAGATGTTTAAACGACTATGGGAGAAGTAATTCTTTTTCCACATGGGGTTTACCGGGAAATATTCTCTAACTTGGTTGTTACATGTTACACGTTGTCACAAAAGATCAATGTTATGTGCAGAAGAGCATCAATTCATCGTCCAGAGAGACTCCCCTAGAAAGGGGTGACCATATATTTATATCCTAAATGTTTGGAGGTGGGAGCTTATGATTATGAACATGGAAGTTGATATGTGTTCGGGGATCTTCCTTAGTTGTGGGTACACATCATGAGACCAAGAAGGCCTAACATCATATTAGGAATGCATAGGGTTCTGTTTCATGCATCATTCTTTTCTTACTTGTGAAACTTTTCTATTGTGGGTGAATGACTTGGAAATCAAATCAACCATAGAATAACATTTGAAAAATCTTGTCATTTTTATCTCATAATATCTTTTCATTCAACATGAGGTTCTTTCATGAAAAAGTAGAATCTCACGCACAACCCATTAATCAATCACAGAATGGTTTTTTGTTGTGGGATATGTGATTTGTTCACCCAAAAATGACCTCTTATGACCTAAAATGATATTTTAGTGCCATAAAACGAAAAAAAAATATTCATATCCTTATTTAATTTAATATAAATGTAAACTATAATTCATGTGTAATGTAAAATACAACCTCACAAACGGATTTAATTTGTTTTACATCACTATTTATCACAGATTGTTATAATGGCAGTTTTAATGTATAAATATATGATTTAAATAACCTATTTTATATTATATAAAGATAATAAATAATATATTTTCTTACATTTGAATCCATAGAAAAATGTTGACATCATTCTTTTGTAAATGTGGATTATGACGTACACTAAGCCATGTGATTTATTATTCATCAATACATCACATAGACAATAAATATATATTTATATCTCTCTTTGTGTGTGTTAATATAAATTCAAAATAATATATTAGTGATATATTCATTGATGTGAAACCATTTTATCATACTATTCCATATTTATTTTTTGTAATTATATGTTTTTTATAATATCGTTTATAGATTATAAAGGAGGCTTTTTGAATTCGAAACAAATATGTTTGAATTTGATATTCATTGAATTTTATAATGCAAAATTTTATATTTGGGTGATCAATTGATCTATGGAACCACATATATAGTTTATCCATTATTTTTGTTTAAAATAATTAAAATTATGGGAGAAAATTAGTAGACGTACAATATACAAAAAAAGAAACGAAAAAATCACTACAATTATTGTCCACGGTTGATCATCTTGGTCGACCTTACAACATAATTTTCTAGGAAATATCAAAATGTTGAGATCCCATAAGATGATTTTGTAGCTAAATATTGTTTGGATTTCTCCATTTAATAGTTTTGTTATACGGATGATTTTTTCCATTTCCTACTATGAATGACAATTAGCTACTGAAGAGATAGAATTATTTTCTTCTTTTGTTGATGTAGGAGTCCACATTTTGAGAGGGACACAATCCGATTGTTAACAACATCTACACTCAAGTGTGATAAATCTTAAGCTATGTCGCTGAAGGATCTGCACCCCTACTGAAGGAGGATATTTCACCTCTCATGGATACTGAACACCATTTTTATAGGTGGAAGATTAAAATTTATAGTGTTGATCTAGTATTGAGAAGAGCATGATCTTTTAAGGATAAATGACATTCACCGTGATAGAACATCTAACACTCAATGATTCTAATTCGAAGGCTCTATGATCCCTGCTCATTATATTTTGATAGCAACCCAATAATATAGGTGGAAATTTCATATCATAAAAAATTACAAAAAATAAATAAATCCTACATATATAGAGTCATATATTTGAGAAGAGTAGATATGTTAAAGGATTTGGTTATTTAGATGATCCTCAACATCAAGAAATAAAATATATAGGAAATATTATGGGTTGATCAAAACATATAAATTGAAAAATAAATACCTGATGGAAATCAGATATGTCATATTTTTTTATAGGTAAAGAGTGTTTGGATACATCGATAATATGTTATATAGTGTCACAACTTATATGAAAATAATTAGAAATTTTGGAAATTGAGTAAATCGTGAAAATAAATACCTTGATAAACATGTATATCGATAAAATTGTGTATGTGGGCGGTTCAATTATGTATTTCATGAAGTCATTGGTTCTATGCAATGGTTGGATGGAATGAGTTATTTTTTTACAAAAAAAATTGTAGTTTGTAGTAGTTCTTATCAGGCTAGTGAGAGTAGGCATATATCTTCTGGGAAGGTGGTGTTATCCAGAAGAAAATATGATAAATCAAAACATTAAAAAATTATGGATCAAAAAGATAAAACTATTATAAGAGTATTATATGAGGGGGATATATAAGTATTTTAATGAAGGGGATCTATACAACCGATCTATTTATGTATAATTTTTCAAATCTCTTTCCAAGGGGTTTGTCTTTTTCTATTTTTTACATTTATTTCTCTATTTCATAAAAACTTTTAGTAATACTTAATTTTTATATTATGATGGATAAATAAAATTGAATAAGGGAATGAAGATAAGGTAGTAGGAACATTTATTTAAAATAAGTTCATGGAGTTGCTGGATTCTACCATTTTCTCATAGAATGAGAAATTTGTAACATTTATATGACAACGCTGCTTTTTATTAAAAATTAAACATGATTCATTACATAAAACTTCACTTGATACAACAAAGAAGATCGAGAGGTTTAGTGTCTTTGGGGATTAGGATCATTACATAAAAACTTAAAACATGGAATACAACATCTTTATTGAAAATTTCCTTTACATGACCACTACATTCCTTCATACATAGCATTGCATGGGATAACCTGAGGACATGCATAAGAAAAGGGTGAGCTATAAATCCCAGTAAGGGAGTACACATGGAATAACATGTGGAGTAAAATACCTGTTAGACAATAGGCATATCAGCAGAGCATAAAAAACATGAACACAAAGTCATGATAAAGCATTATAATCATAACATAGAAATGTGGAAACAACACTTAACATTGAATTAGCTTGAGCCAAAACTCATTGCACATGATGTATCATGATACTATACCTTACCAAATGCATTGGAGCGCTATAAGGGCACACCCTTCTTAAACATTTCATTTTATGCATAAGTGTGCCACATGGATCATAAAACATGGATTCATAAAACATAATCATTTATTCCACGATAAAGGAATGTCGAATTCATACATGAAACTTTGTAATAAATAAGTAAATGTGCATAAAGGTGATTACCCTTGATGGAGAAATGGGCATGGTATCCACTACACAATGGCATTGGCTTTAGAAAATCGGTGCAATTTCGGCAGCGTAACGGCGTGACATAAGAATTCATAAAAATGTTTGATGAGAGAGAAATGGGTTACTCATCATATTTACATGTAATGGAACGTATGGAGGTGATTTAGATACATGTCTCAACAGTTTTAATGGAATTTTGATTCATGATACAAAAGTGTTTCTTGAATGTAAAAGAAGAGAGAGAAGTTCCTTTCGGAATTTTGGCATAGTAACGGGTGTACATGGGAGGCATTTAATGAGAGAGAAAGGGGTCTCCCATCATTCAGACAATAATAGGGCAGTATGGGGTAGGTTTGAAACCATACCCTAACATTCATAATTGAAATTAAAAGGGAAATACAACTTAAAGACAATTGACAAAAATGAGAAAGGAAGAAAAAAACCCTTACTTGGAAGTGTGCTTCCAAAGGCTTGTGAGAGGCTTCTTGGGAGCTTGGGGCACCTTTGGAGGATTTTAGAGAGAGTAGGGCAGAGGTTGGATGAACTTAAAAGGATTTTAGTGTGGAGGAAGTGGGAGCTTGGGTGGGGTTATATAGGAAAGGTGAGACAATTCTTTATTATTTAGGTTTGGGACCCCTTATATTAAACTAATCCAAACCACAAACCAACCCATGGTTTTTGCCCATGGTTTCTAGAAAAGGAAAGATGAAAACAATAGTTTATAAGGACAAGGTCTGAACTTTTTAAAATATTAGGGTTGCTTATGTGGAGGTGAGTCACACTCCCATGGAAATTAATTTAAAAATGAAAAGTGTTGAATATGTCTTGAGGGGTTCATTAATGCTTTGAAAAGTAAGTCAAAAAAACCAAAAATCGCATTATTTTCATGATAAAACATATATTGTCCGAACATTAGAATTATGGTATTTTATTACATCACCATTGGGTCATTATGATGTCATAAAACACATTACATATTTAAACGGTATTTAATTTTTACCCAAAAATTTGACTATCTCAAAAAATTATGAAAAATTCACCGTTGGATAATTTCGACGTCCTGATTCCATAAATGACATTTATTTTATCTCAAAAAATTCTAAATATGTTAATTTTTACTTTTAAAATAAAAACCAACATTTATCGAGAATTCACGGGTTTTGACAGAAATGGCTTTCAAACCATAATAAAAATTTTAATTGCATTCATAAATTTATAAGATCATTTATATTTAATAAAAATTAATTTAATAATAATATTATTATTTTATTAAAATATTATTTAATTCAAAAATATCTTAATTTAATAAAATATATTTCTTAATTAAATAATAACTAAAAACACCATTTGTACTTTAAAAACTATTTACAACATATCAAAAATGACTGGAAATTATATTCATTATTATATACAAACAAATAATGTAAATGAACATAGTACTACTTATTTTTTACATAACCCCTTAAAATAGCCGCATAAGTCCTAAGGGTAAGGTGTGCGATGGTGACAGACTCTTGGGGCGGCTCGGATAACATTGCTCGAGTGGTAATCCCTATCAACTTCCACTTTTCCCGTAGACGGTCTCGTTTGAGCTTGACATGGTGAAGCTCAGCTTGGGCTTGGTCAAAGGAGAAGCCCAAGGATTCCACCTCTTTTCCAAGCTCCGACAAATGGGCTTCATATGGGGCAATTCTACTAGATGAGGCCATCACTTACTTTTTCTGAGTAAAATTGGGTTCGTTAAAGCCTTATATTTATACTAATCATGTGATCACTATTCAACGACTATAAAAGTAACAGTCACAACTCTTATCATAAAACCAAAGAAGTTGAAATTTTATAAAACATTTTATATAAAGAGACATTTAATAATATCAAGAGGGATTTCCATTAATGAAACTTTGGTTCGTTACAACATTCCCCCCTTAAGAAATTTCGCCCTCGAAATTTTCCTTTTCCCAGAATAAAACAGATGTGGGTAACTCAGCTTCATCTTTTCCTCCGATTCCAAAGTTGCTTCTTCAAACTTGTGGTTTCTCCACAACACCTTGATGAGGGGAATTGTCTTACTTTATAGAACTTTTTCTCTACGATCTAAGATCTTCACTGGTTTCTCCTCATAAGAAAGATCATCTTCCAATTGTACCACCTCGGAAGAGAGTACATATGAAGGGTCTGGTATGTACTTCCTTAAGAGGGATACATGAAAGACATCGTGTACCTTGGCCATAGTAGGTGGAAGTGCTATTCGATAGGCCACAGCCCCAACACGATCACGAATCTCGAAGGGGTCGATGTACCTTGGACTTAACTTCCCTTTCTTTCCAAACCTCATGACCTTCTTCCACGGAGATATGCGTAGAAACACCATGTCTCCAAATTTAAATTCAAGGTCTTGTCGACGATTATCTGCATAACTCTTCTTTGAGCTCTGGGATGCCTTGATATGTTGCTGAATGGTTTTCACCTTCTCTACCATTTCATCGACCATTTCTGGTCCAAGCATCTTACGTTCACTGACCTCATCCCAACATGCTGGTGTTCGACACCTTTTCCAATACAGGCTTCATATGGTGCCATTTGGATTCTCAAGTGGAAACTATTGTTATAAGAGAACTCAACCAGAGGAAGATGTTGATCCCGTCCTCCTTTAAAGTCCATTGAGCATGGTCTCAACATATCCTCAAGTGTTTGGATAGTCCGCTCGGATTGGCCATCAGTTTGAGGATGATAGGTCGTACTGAAGTTCATTTCATTATTCAGAGCATGTTGAAGACTCTTCCAAAACATAGAGGTGAATCTTGGATCTCGGTCAGACACAATAGATAGTGGTACTCCATGAAACCTTACCACTTCCCTAATATATATCTGTGCCAGTTGATCCAATGAAAAATCCTCCCGAATAGCAATGAAGTGTGCAATCTTTGTAAAAAGATCCACAACAACCCAGATTGCATTGTTGCCTTTGGATGTCCTTGGAAGTCCAGTGAAAAAGTCCATGGTGATGTTCTCCCATTTCCATTCTGGTATGGGCAATGGTTGCATCATCCCTTTGGACTTCTGCCTCTCTGCCTTCACTTACTGACACACCAGGAACTTCGATGTATATTCGGCGATCTCCTTCTTCATATTATCCCACCAAAAGTTTTCTTAGAGATCTCGATACATCTTTGTGCTCCCTGGGTGAATAGAGAAATTTGAACTATGTGCATCATCCAAAAGTTCCTTCTTCAGCTTCAGACTTGATGGAACACATAGTCTTTTCCCAAACCGCACAATTCCTTCTTCATTAACATTAAACTCCAAGGATTTCCCCTTTTTGATAGCTTCTACTTTTTCTTGAATTACCACATCATCCTTTTGAGAATCCTTTAAACTTTCCAAAAGATATGGTTGATCAATCATTTGTGAAAGGATTGATGATTTTACCTTATTTATAATTCCCACATCCATCTTCATCAAGTCTAATAGGATTGGATCCTTCTCAATTCTCATCATTGATAGAATTGATGGATCCTTTCTACCTAGGGCATCTGCCACATTGTTCGCTTTCCCAGGGTGGTAATGTATTGAACAATCATAATCCTTGATGAGAACTATCCATCTTCTCTGGCACATATTAATCTCTTTCTTTGTGAATATATATTTATGACTCTTGTGGTCAGTACATATCTCAAATTTCTCTCCATAGAGATAATGCCGCCAGATTTTCAAGGCAAAGATCACAGCGGCCAACTCCAGATCATGCGTTGGATAGTTTCGCTCATGGATTTTCAAATTACTTGAGGCATAGGATATCACTTTATCATTCTGCATCAGCACACAACCTAAGCCCTTCTTTAAAGCATCATTGAATACCACAAAAATTTCCCCACATGTCGGTAAAGTGAGCACGGGTGCAGTGATAAGCCTCCTTTTCAACTCCTTGAATCTTTCTTCGCATTCATCATTCCAAGAAAACTTTGCTCCCTTTCGAGTTAGCTTGGTAAGAGGGTTGGACAATCATGAGAAATTTCTCACAAATCGTCGATAATATCCAGCTAACCCCAAGAAGCTACGGATATCCGTTACAGATGTTGGCCTCGGCCATCCCTCAATTGCATCTGTTTTGGAGGGGTCCACAGATATCTCATTGCTTGTGATGATATGGCCCAAGAATGAGACCTCCTTAAACCAGAACTCACACTTTCTGTACTTTTCATAGAGCTTCTCCTTGCGCAAAGTCTCTAGTACAGTTTTTAAATGCTCCTCATGATCCTCCTTTGTTTTGGAGTATATTCGAATATCATCTATAAAGACTACCACAAATTTGTCAAGGTAATCTCTAAAGACTCTATTCATCAAGTCCATGAATATTTCTGGAGCATTGGTGAGTCCGAAAGGCGTTACTATGAATTCATAGTGCCCGTATCTTGTACGAAAAGTAATCTTGGGGACATCTTCCTTCTTCACCCTTACTTGATAATATCCCGACCGCAAGTCCATCGTGGAGAAGTATTGTGATCCACGCAGCAGATCAAACAAGTCATCGATTCTTGGGAGAGGATACTTGTTCTTTATCATGATTTTGTTAAGTTCACGATAATCGATGCAGAGCCGCATTGACCCATCCTTCTTCTTGACGAAGAGGACTGGTGAACCCCATTGTGAAGCACTTGGGCGTATAAACCCTTTATCCAGATTCTCCTATAGTTATTTCTTCAGTTCTTCAAGCTCAAAAATAGTCATTCTATATGGAGTCTTGGATATTGTTAATTCCCCAAGTATAAGTTCAATTGAGAACTCAACATCTCTTCTAGGAGGAAGACCAGGCAGTTCCTCGGGAAACACTTCCGCGAATTCTCTCACAATAGGCATTTCTTCAAGGATGGTTTCTTCTTTGGACTCAATCATCTAATCCATATTCACCTGCTCATAGGGTAGTAATATCCATGCTTGAGATGATGGAGCTAAATGAGATTCATCTTCCTCCTGACACTTGTAAATAATCGGAGGTCGATTCTCCATATGGAGTGTGATTTCTCTCTCCCGACAATTTATGTTGGCTCTATATAAGGAATGCCAATCCATGCCACTAATTGCATCAAATTCCACTAAAGGGAGTATGACGAGGTTCGCCGGGAAATTAAATCCATATATTACAGGGGAGGACTTATACTCATGCGATGCAATGATTGCCCCATTTTCCATACTCACCGACATCTTTACTTCCATGATTTGTGGTGGTGCTGGGATTGTTCTACTAAACTTTTGAGATATAAAAGAATGTGTAGAACCTAAATCAAAAAGTACGTTCGCTATTCTTGAATGAATAACTAGAATACTTGTCACCACTTCGTTTTCGGGGTTCACTTCGGCAGAAGTGATGGCAAAATCTCTTCATTGCTGTCTTGGAGGTTGTTGGTTGCCTCCGATAACCCTTGGATTAAAGCACTGATTTTCCAAATGACCCAGTTCTTTGCATTATTATCATTGAACAATGCGTTGAGGTTCAAATAGAGTGTTCCTCTCCTCTGTCATAGCCGCGGGTCCTTCTTGCCGACAGTTAACAGCTAGGTGCCCTTCTCTTCCACACTTGAAGCATTTTCTCATCCCCTTAAGGAAATTTCTAGGGTGCTTCTTTCTGTACTTTTGGAAAGTGGGGTGTTGTAACTTCTTAGCGCCATTGGATTTATCCATCGTACCACCAGCATTGAAGTCTACCTTACGCTTCTTGTCCCCATGATACCCATGTGATTCTCCGATCTCCATTTCGACCATGATGGCACATCGGACAATTTTCTCATAGCTGTCGAAGTCACGGATCGCTAATGCCTTCCACAAGCTAGGCTTCATCCCACCAAAGAAGTGGCCAACCTTGCATTCGGGGGTAACGACAAAGTCTGAAGCGTATCGTGCAAGCCTTGTGAAGTTTTCCTCGTACGCTCCAACAGATTCTTCATCTTTTTGCTTGAGGGAAAGGAAGTCCCTTTCCATCTTAAGCCGGAGGGTGTGCGGAAAATATTTATCGAAAAACATCTTCTGGATTTCCTTCCATTCAAAATCCTCGATCTCCTCCTCAGGCTTCTTATTTTTGATAAACGTCCACCATTGATCAGCTTCACCCTCCATACGATAAGCAGCTAGGATAACCTTCTCTTGTTCAGAACCTTGGAGGATGGAGATGATATTTTCAATGGAGTAGATCTATTGTTCAGCGATCATGGGATCAGATGATCCACTAAAAGTAGGAGGCCTTTGTCTCATGAAGCTCTCGATAGAGACTTGTTCTTTCTTAGGGGGGTTGGACGTTCCTCTTGACCCGTGTTTCTATTCAAAACTTCAGTTAGCTGAGATATAAGCGTGATAAAGTTCGCGATTCCGGATCCCATTGGATTTGGCATCTCATTAGTACAGTCATCACACTGATCTTCACAACGGTTGTTATCCTGAGTCCTCCTATTACTGGCCAATGGCTGGAATAAAAGGAAAGTTAGGGGTAACACATAAAGGGTAATCCAAAGACAAAAGTTGATGACTTATAAATAAACATTCATTCCTTAACTCATGAGTCTATAGGCTTCAATCTTGGATTTTCATGATCTACTTTCTAACATATATTCGTAGGGGCATTTTTTCCCTTAATAAGGGTTCATACTAAGATTTTGAATTTATCAAAACATATCCCCCAGGAGTGTCGTAACCAAGAGTGCAGCAAGGCCTGTTGTCGTGCACCAGTTCCAGTTCGAGTCTAGCTCAAAGCGGTGTTTTCGGGTTTTACCCCTAGGATACATCTATGCCAGAGCCGTCTCTACATGCTCGTATCTAGACAGGGATGTATTTGTCTAATAAACCACATACTCAGTACTTACCAAAACTTAGGGATGTTTTTATTATACATAGTCTTGTCTCTAAGGCTTTACAAGGGTTTCCTAATCCCAAAAATAAATAAACCTATCCTCTGATACCAACTACGAAAACCCTACTTTTTATTACAACTTAAACATGATTCATTACATAAAACATCACTTTATACAACAAAGAATATCGAGAGGTTTAGTGTCTTTGGGGCTTAGGATCATTACATAAAAACTTAAAACATGGAATACAACATCTTTATTGAAAAATTCCTTTACATGACCACTACATTCCTTCGTACTTAGCATTGCATGGGATAACCTGAGGAGATGCATAAGAAAAGGGTGAGCTATAAAGCCCAGTAAGGGAGTACACATGGAATAACACGAGGAGTAAAATAAATGTTAGAAAATAGGCATATCAATAGAGCATAAAAGAAACATGAACACAAAGGAATGATAAAGCATGATAATCATAACATGGAAATGTGGCAACAACACTTAACATTGAATTAGCATGAGCAAAGGCTCATTGTACATAGAGCATGAGTAAACCCTCATTGCACATGAAGCACGAGTAAACCCTAATTGCACTTGAATTAGCATGATTCAACACTCATTTCACATGACGTATCATGATACTATACTTTACCCAATGCATTGGAGCGCTATAAGGGAGCACCCTTCTTAAACATTTTATTTCATGCATAAGTGTGCCACATGGATCATAAAACATGGATTCATAAAACATAATCATTTATTCCACGAGAAAGGAATGTGGAATTCATACATTAAACTTTGTAATAAATATGTAAATGTGCATAAAGGTGAATACCTTTGATGGAGAAATGGGCATGGTATCCACTACACAATGGCATTGGCTTTAGAAAATCGGTGCAATTTCGGCAGCGTAACGGCATGACATAAGAATTCATAAAAATGGTTGATGAGAGAGAAAGGGGTTCCTCGTCATATTTACATGTAATGGACAGTAGGGAGTTCATTTAGATACATGTCCCACCAATTTTAATGGAATTAATATTCATGATATAAAGGTTTTGCTTGAATGTAAAAGAAGAGAGAGAAGTTCCTTTCGGAATTTCGGCATAGTAACGGGTGTACATGGGAGGAATTTAATTAGAGAGAAATGGGTCTCCCATCATTCAAAAAATAAGAGGTCAGTATGGGGGAGGTGTGAAACCATACCCCAACATTCATAATTGAAATTAAAAGGGAAATACAACTTAATTACAATTGGCAAAAATGAGAAAGTAAGAAAAAAACCCTTACTTGGATGTGTGCTTCCAAAGGCTAGAGAGAGGCTTCTTGGGAGCTTGGGGCACCTTGGGAGGATTCTAGAGAGAGTAGGATAGAGTTTGGAAGAACTCAAAATGATTTTAGTGAGGAGTTAGTGGGAGCATCGGTGGGTTATATAGGAAAGGTGAGAGAATTCATTATTATTTAGGTTTGGGACCCCTTATATTAAACTAATCCAAACCACAAACCATCCCATGGTTTTTGCCCATGGTTTCTGGAAAAGGAAAGAGGAAAACAATATTTTACAAGGACAAGGTCAGAAATTATTAAAATATTAGGGTTTCTTATGTGGAGGTGAGTCACACTCCCATGGAAATTAATTTAAAAAGGCAAAGTGTTGAATATGTCTTGAGGGGTTCATTAATGCTTTTAAAAGTAAGTCAAACAAACCCAAAATCACATTATTTTCATGATAAAACATATATTGGCAGAACATAAATTTTATGGTATTTTATTACATCACCATTGGGTCATTATGATGTCATAAAACACATTATATATTTAAATGGTATTTAATTTTTACCAAAAAATTTGACTGTCTTAGAAAATTATGAACAATTCACCGTTGGATAATTTCGACATCCTGATTCCAGAAATGACATTTGTTTTATCTAAAAAATTTCTAAATATGTTAATTTTCACTTTTAAAATAAAAACCAACATTTATCGAAAATTCACGGGTTTTGATAGAAATGGATTTCAAACCTTAATAAAAATTTTAATTGCATTCATAAAATTATAAGATCATTTATATTTAATAAAAATTAATTTAATAATAATAATATTATTTTATTAAAATATTATTTAATTCCAAAATCACTTAATTTAATAAAATAGATTTCTTAAATAAATAATAACTAAAAACACCATTTGTACATTAAAAACTATTTACAACGTATCAAAAATGACTGGAAATTATATTCATTATTATATACAAAAAAATAATGTACATGAACATATTACTACTTATTTGTTACATATCCCCTTAAAACAGCTGCATAAGACTTAAGGGCAAGGTGTGAGATGGTGACAGACTCTTGGGCGGCTTAGATAACATCGCTCGAGTGGTAATCTCTATCAACTTCCACTTTTCCCGTAGACGGTCTCGTTCGAGCTTGACATGGTGAAGCTTAGCTTGGGCTTGGTCAAGGGCGAAGCCCAAGGATGCCACCTCTTTTCCGAGCTCCGAGAAATGGGCTTCGTATGGGGAAATTCTACTGGATGAGGCCATCGCTTCCGTTATCTGAGTAAAATTGGGTTCGTTAAAGCCTTATATTTATACTAATCATGTGATCACTGTTCAACGACTATAAAAGTAACTGTCACAACTCTTATCATAAAACCAAAGAAGTTGACATTTTATAAAACATTTTATATAAATAGACATTTAATAATATCAAGAGGGATTTCCATTAATGAAACTTTGGGTCGTTACAATTCAACTATCCAAACACAATAACAGATATATATAGTTGGTTTTATATTTTCATATAGAATTACATATGAGAAGAGGATAGATCATATATGGTTACATTTCATAGATTAATAAGTGACTTGGAGAAGTGGTATTTAGTTATTAAATTTTAGGCTCTTTTCACCTAATGTATGTCCATTCAATAGAACTTGTTTTCCACTTTTTTGATATCCTAGAAAAACTAACCATGAGTAAAGATAAAAAAATACAAAGAATAAATTTATAAAAATAATCAAACCATCCATCCAACTTCCCCTATTACATCCCATGAATTTTTTCACCTTTAATTTCCTCATTTTCCCTTCAGTGATCACTCGTTTTCTATCTTATATTCCCCAATCATTATTCCATAAACTTCACCATCAATTTTTCACTTATTAATTCAAATTTTGTTCTTATTTTTTATCTATTTCCTCCATTAATTTTTCTAGCTCAACACACCTTATACATAATTCCTCCCTTGAAGATCATCCCATACTCATAACTACAAATTTATTATGTAGGTTTTATAAAAAAATAACTTTCCTCAATCCTAGAGGCGTACTAGGCTTCACATGAAAATTTTGGCACTATTTTTGGGGAGTCAACACATGTTTTCTTGTTTTCAATTTTATATATTTTCAATTATTGGATTCTCATTTTTGCTGAAGAATGTTTTTATTTGGCTTCTCTAATTATTTAAAAAGTAGGAACTTCATCAAGAGAATGTTCTATATCATGGAGTTTAGAAGCATTAATTGATTGAGATATCATAAAAATGATTTGTTTCAATGGAGTTTTCATAATAAATATTCCTAGTTATTTAATCTTTATAATGGAAACATGGCATGGGGTTATATTTCTAGTTTTTCTTTACAAATTTTGATGTTTTATTTTCTTACTTTATCTCTATTGATCCACATTGATTATTTATTTTACTTTTAGTTAATATAATGAAAAAATGAATGTTAAAAACCCATTTTATAAAAAAATGATTGGAATTTTGAATATTTGGTAGTTTTAAACAACCATTCTACCTCTAAAAATATATTAATTACTAAAAATAATCTTACATGTGATGTTTAAATGTTCTACACCTTAGGATTACACATTTGGTACAATGTTGAATTTTATTGGGGGGAGAGGGAATGAAATGTCCCATAAATATGCTTTAATTGAGATACATTAATCCCCCCACATTATATTCAAAATGACACTATTATTATTAATTCAAAAAAAATTGGTCTAGTTAAGAATAAGTTCCATTTTTCACTTGGTTCACCAAATAAGAACACAATCTGTCAATCCTGGGAAAATTTCTTCACTTCGTTGAGGGATGTAATTGAGACTATAGTAATCATGATTGAGTGATTTCTGATTGTTTTTGTCTGATGTATTTACGGAAACTGTTCATGAAAACAAGTAAAGTAGTTTTTGATATGTTATACTCCCATAGAATTAGAACAATAACTTGAGGAATCATGAAATTGAACATGAATTTCGATACATATCCATGATAACATAAAAAAACATAGGTAGATAACTCATTTGAGAAGTATTATAAATTTTAAGAGTCCATTTCAAAATGAGAAATTAGGATCCCAAAGTGGGTATCTGAGGCATGTCAGTGGGTGTGTCTTTGTAAATAAAACCAACTCAATATGTTATCTATAAAGTGATTTCCTCAAAAATCATCATTTGGAAAAATTAAAATAAATAACTCCTTTAAAAATTAATCTTTTGATGGTTAGAGGAATATTGAACCTAGAAAAACAAGGTGAAAATTGATTTATATAAAAATATTTTGAGGTGTATCAGCATAGTGTGTATTTCAGTCTTTATTTGAGGTAACTATGGGATAATGAATATTTTTGTTCCATTTGTAATAGATTTAGTTCCACATTCTATTTTTTTAAACCTAAATAATAATTTGATTTTTTTCATATTTGGGCTAGTGTGATTAACTCACATAATATGGATAACAATTTCTTCAAAAATTGATTTAATGATTTTCTTTGAAAAATTTTATGGTGTTGAAGCTAGGTATGATGATAGTTGTTGACCCTAAAGCCACTATTAATGAACCATTCATATGACTAAATTTCCCTCCAGTGTGATGGATTAAGTGTGGGAGATATTTATATCGCACCATTGTTTCATAATTTTAATAATATTTTTGAGGAATTAAATATTTTAATATAGTTAAATTTAGATCATAATAGAGAATTTATGAATTCGGGATAAATTTTTTGGATTTTTTTATTCATTGAATTTTAAAATGAAAATGATAGTTTCTGTGTTGTCAATTGATATAATCTACTACAATTAATGTTTATACATTATTTGACATGTAAACTATTTTATCATTTAGGGAAAAAATTGGCAATTTTACCTTAAATACAAAATAAAAGTGAAAAATCATTACACTTTTTTTTAATTTCAATATATTATGTCATTATTATGTGGGAATTGGCCCATAAACATCTCAATGTAGCATTCCCCTGAGTTGACATTGTAGTTTCCGATTATTGATGTTTCCTCCCTCTACATATCTCATTGGTGAGGGGATAGTTTTCATTTCCAACGTTAAAAGGCACGTCATTCCTATAAATATATATTCCATAATTCTTTTTATTGATGTTGGTGTCCCAATTTGAAGAGGGCCAAAAATAAACTGTTACCAAATTCATTTCTCATGATTATAAAAACTTGAGATGAACCACTAATGAATATAAATCCATGATAAAGGTCAATAATGTACCTACCATGTTTATTGGACACCATTTTAGAATGTTGAATATATCTATCTAAATACTCAATCCAAGTGTTTACTAATAAATATCATTTGATAGATCATCATGTTCATTCATACGACAACTCTGAAACTCAGAACCATGATTTTTGGGGCTATATGATACTATTTTTCATTGAGGTGATGTTTACCAAATAATCTACATGGTAAATTATGCATGTTGATCAAAAAAACCGACACCAATTTTAATAACATAACTCTAATTTCACATACATGGGAATAATTGACTTGTGAAAGGATTATTTTATGAGGAAGATACAACAACTTCAAGAAATTTTCTGTGTTTTAAATCATGTATCATGATGAAAACACATACATCAATAAATAGGTACGTTATTGGAATTAAATACGTTAGATGTATGGAGTCATGGAGGTATTTTTATACTTTGATAATCATTTATGTACAAGAATTGATTATGTAAAAACATTATCTATATAAGAAATCATGTATGTCAACAAAACAACTATATTATTAATCATGTACATTGATTTCATTAGATATGTGAGAATATTTGGTTAATTTTTTAATGTAGATAGGAGTTTTGTATATTGTATCGAGAGAACACCTTCCATTCGTAAATAGATTTTGTGGCCAGCATCAGGTTCAATAAGGAAGGTGAGAGTAGGTGTACCTCTGTTAGGATCCAAGTGTTGTTATGAATAAAGTACGACTACTCTATAATTGGCATAAAAATAGCAGGGAAAAGATATGGGGAGGAATGGGATGTCCATAGGTGAGAGAGATGTTGTTGAATGGGGTGAAAAGGGACAATGTGACTATTTTAGTTGATGTTTCCAAATACCTTATAGTGGGGTTTTTTCTATTTTTTTCCTTTTGTTGTTTTATTTCATAAACAATTTCTGTAATATTTTATTTTTATGTTATGATGCTCGGATAACCATGATTAGTGGAAAGATTTTGAGATGGTAGGTTCATTTATTACATATATGGGTTTGGAGTTGCTGTATTTTTTTCCTTTTGTCAGTGAACAAGTAATTTCTGACCTTCTATTGTCTGAATTTAGTGAGACTTGTTTTATTTATTATCATTAGTTTTATCATTTAATCTATAATTCCATATGGTAAGAGGAAATATCTCAAATGTGTTGGTTTCATGGTTGCATCATTGAGTGTGTTAATAATATTTTCGTTATGAAACTGAAGGAACCTTTCACCTGAAGGATAAACACCTGAGAGAACTGGCCAACCCCATTTTTAAGGACCTATATTGACTGACTACGAGGGAATAGAAAAAATATTCTAAAACACATATCAAATTATTATAGAAAGATATCTAACTTCTCCTATTCAATCTCTTTAATTTCACCACCTTGATAAGTCCACCTTTATTTCCCTTAGTGGTCACCCTATTTCTGTCTTAGATTCCCCAGTCGTAGTTCCATAAAAATCACCACCACTATTACACTCATCAATTCATGTCAGGCTTCATGTTTTTTCTTTTTTTGTTCTATATTTTATTTGGTCTCACTCAACACACCTTCAACGAAAGGTCATCCCTATGGATCGACAACTAATATAGTGTCCAACTTATATTCCACTAAATTGGTGCCACAATGTAGTTCACCACATGAAATCACGCACACACCCTCGTATTCTAGATTCTACCAAATAGTTGTAGAGGTATAAAGTGGATGTTTGAGTATACTTAACATCATATTAGAGTTAACAAACAGAACAAAATAACTAAATATCATAGACATCAAAATATGTAGATAGAATAAATAATCTAAAAATAAAACAAACTGAAATAAAATGAAATTCAATACAGGTATGAATGAACAAATTCATATATACAACATAACACTCACTGAAGTAGATACATAAATATCAAATTTAATTAATGAAAGTGGGACTAAATTCATTGTCGAGCCAAACTCATCCATTCACCAGATAACACTCAATCAATCCTAATTGACCAATCCAAACTCAACATAGGTCCCAACTCTAACACATGCCTACAATAAACATGATAGAGCTTCTCTGGTACTCAACCACAATGGAGGCCCAAGTAGGATGTGAGTAAAAATTTGTAGGACACCCATAATGGTGTCTAATGGAATTAATAGTAAATGAAAATGTTTACAGAATAAATGGAAAAATATTGACTAGAAGGTAACAAATAGTTTTCATTGTTTAAAAGTCGTCAATTTATAACTTTTATTATTTTATCTGAATGTTATAAATTTCCATAAAATGACATTTGATGAAGTCGGTTGTCTGATCCATATATCATAATTATCATTGGATGAAAATCAAGGACTCTCATTCTATTAATCCAACAAGGATATGGTATGCCATGTCTAGCCATCCTAACCACTAGGTCATCAGTAGTCATACATGAAGCATCAGTCCATGAATATGAATGGGACTCAGAACTCTATGTCTGACCATCCAACCATTGATATGAAATTATATGTCCATAACCTTGGGTTTGTAAGTATCATCCCTTACACTAAAAAAATTATGCACATGGACACCTGGAGAATATTTTTGGCCCTCCCAAAACATGGGAGTGTAGCAACAATCCAAAATCCCAAACCATTAGACAAGGTTTGGAAAACATTGAATAGTAGTCTATGAATCTAACTTTGATTTAGCACATCATGGATGACCATCCACAACAATTAAATTATAAGTTAATATCATACCCTTAAACATTTACATTTCCATTAATTTAATTATATAAACAAACTCATATTTAAAATATCACATAGTTTAACCAAAAACATATTAATTAATTTTTCTTAAAAACATTTAACAATAAACCAAACTCCTTTTAACCATTTATTTTTCTTTAAAAACCAAAATACTTTTTCTACTCCCAATAGACCTTTAAATCAATATATGGCTCAAATAAAACTAAAACCCATTCTAAAGTCATTAACCCCAAAATTAAAAATATCATTAAATAATTCAAAATCACTCTATAATATGGGTCTTCCACTTGGAAAATTCAAACATGGTGAAAGAACATCATGTTCTATGAAAACCCAATAAAGGGCCACCATAAACCAATATCATGTAAACATATAAAATACATTTAAAACTCATTTATAATATTCTTATGGTAAACAATAATTTTAAAACATATATTCTCACATTCAACATCCATGACTATGATGAAACCCAATGCAGACATTTAAAACAATTTCAAAATAATGATATGTGTATCAATAAAAACATAACAGATTATGAATTCCACTTCTAAAGGATGGTACACACCATGGGTGACCATAGAAATTATCTCTAATCCCTAAAAATTCAATGAGATACAAGGAAGGTCCAACATGTCCATCTAAATCAATAACAAACTTTATTACATCAATGAAGTAAGAGTATCACACATGGGACATAAATAATATAACAAAATTCACATATAAACAACTAATAATACTATGGTTTAATTTCATATAACACACACCTCATAAATTAAGCATTTTAGAAAACATCCAATGCCTAACGGCCTTGTCGAGGCCCCTCTAGGAATCATAATAACCCCATGACACCAAACCATGCTCTTCATCACAACGCATACCCTATTCTCACTGAAAGAAAACAAAATTATTTAATTATAAAATATAAAATTAAACAATTAACCAAAACCCAACTTGAAAAAATGTGAAAAATATCATGAGGGTGATCAGTAAAGGTTAAACTCCAAGAAACTACCACATAATGTCGACAATAGAATCTCGACAACATTCATGGGAAATTACCTAAGATATGATACCATTTCATCATAGAATTAAATTTATCTAACTAGAAAAACATAAATAATTTCTTCACAAACCCATACATTATCAAAACACCATACGTCCTGTAGGGTCCATCTTAGGATCACTTCTACTCAATATGACTATAATCCCAATGAGAAAAATATTCTTCCACTATGATATGGTGGAATCAATCAATATACCTAAATTTAAGATCTCAAAAATTAGAGAGAAATAAGAAAAAGAATTACGAAAACAATTGGAGGTGGAGAAATCAACTCAAACTCTATGAAATGTTTATGGAAATACCGCAAAATTAAGGAAGTAAATATGAGGGAGAAAATAATGAGCCACCTAGTTCATGTACCTAAAATATGGGAAAAAGGGTGTGAAGAGGCTGATAACCATGAGGGGGGATTTCTTGTAAAATAACCATTTTTAATGGAATGTGGGAAGCCACATGGTTTGGCTACATAGTTTTCTAAACAATGTACCAACCATGCCATTAGATCTATCTAAATCCACCACTCAAATATTTTAACCCTAATATTTCCCAAACTATGAAATAACCATGAAAACTCTTTTTATGAAACATCACCATATTTTCATGTGTTTGTGATGTGGTTTGAAGAAATGTTAATGAACAATGATTTAAGCACAACCTCCCCTATATATCAAGGCACATTGTTTTTTTGAAACCATGTGCAACTTGTGTACCATGATACATAAGCTCCCTAGCCCTACACAGTTTCCCCATGGTCCCTGAATAGTTTTTACTTCACTATTATATAACCATGAAACTCAAGCTTGCTTGGTTAAAAATAAACTGAAAACCTCCGGACCATCATAGTGTTGCATGGTTTCCCTTAAATCATGCACACAAATCTGTGCTACCTTGGAAAAATCTCCAAAATCCTCAAAACATAACCCAAAACATCCAAATATCAAAAAAATATCTATGATAACTCCCTATCCAAATTCCTTATATCTAGATACACTTTCTATGGTTTTAAATATTGGAACTCTATTAAGAGTCATAATTCAATTTTAGACCCATCCTGTAATGAAAATTAAAATACATTTTTGAGTTTTCGATCCAACCAACCACAAGGACATAAAAACTACACACCATAAAACATATCAAACTCAGGACGCCTTATGGGAAATCCTTATATACATCATAACCATTTTCAGTCACCATATTTTCTCCAAAATCCATATTTAGCATCTGATATCCTGAAACACTAAAAAAGAACAACATATAACTCAAGGACTATAACTTGACAAAAAATGAGATACAACCTATTTCAAAAATAGAAACACTATGATGGAATATAGTCAAGAACATCATACACAAAATTGTTTACAAAATCGTATGAATTTTCATCAAACTAGGGTGATCCCTATAATAGGCTATAGCTTATTATTAAACGAATTTGATAATTAAAATCTATGACCCCAGGTAAGCCCAATAAACATAAACTCATACTCCCATAATGTTCCTAACATGTTTTTAAATATACTATAAACCAAAAACCAACAGAATGTTAGTCATCACTTCCACCCAATTTTTTCATCAAAAACCAAAAAAAAACTCAGCCGCATACCCACCATCCAAACACAACTAAGAAAATACTAATCATTACTCAGAAGTATAACCTAAACCCAAAACTCACCTTCCATTCTTAATATACATTCCAAATGTCTCTGGAAACCCTATGCACCTATGTTGTGATCTAGTCAAGTTCTGACTATCCTCAGTTGCTTGATCCTACAAATGATCAACTCCAACTACTGTTCTATTTCTAATTCATCCATTCAATATGCCTTCACACAAAAAGGCATTACAAAACCACCCAAACACTCTAATTAGGGTATACACCTAACCTCTAGAGAGGCTCCATTGTAATATCCCCTATTGAATCAAACCTGTAGACAGATCATACCATCACACACGAATGAACCTCTGACCAAATAACCTTAGATTTATTTTCAAACCACCCTGAGACCAAGGCCATTATCAAATTGATCATCCATCACCACTTGTATCACATTGAATTCCCAATGGAATATATTCTCACTACTAAACTATTTTTTAATTGTATTATAATGCAGCAATGTCTGATCCATGACCAGTCCTACACACCCATGACCCTTTTATCATAAGGGTTTCACCTCTCTAACTAATATTTACCTCCCTTCAATAGGAGTTTCTTCGTCATCGACTACACGAACAACATTAACTGCTTCAAAAAACATTGAAAACACTATTATCCCATGAATAAAAAATTTACATCCCACCCACATCTGAGCTACTAGAAAACATCAAATATCTAATTTTTCAGGAATCTGAGAAGAAAACCCATGTCATTTGTTTAAATATAGTCTATCCTGAGGACCTCACCAATAAACAGCTGAAGGTGTACTTCCCACCATGAGAGTCCACATTCAATTCTACATAAGGGGAACTTAGAAGATCACCCATACCCAACCAGAAGACATTATAGTAGCTATGTGTATTTCTGTATCTATTTAGTATTCACAGGGAGATGTATAGATATGGGGAATGATCACAACTAACTGGGAGAACTCATGGATTTCATTGATGAATATCACCACCAGTCATCTATTTCCAATGTTACCTCAAGATGAGTAGAAATAAATAAACCCATTCATGGACCTAATCCTCATTCCTGCAATCATCACATCATATCCACACATTCCTCATCATTATCATGTATAAGACCCATATAGAAGCACCTCCTGAGTTTTCTCTCATTATTTTTGATCCACAACCCAACAACTGAATGTGTTAACACCCTCCCAAGACTCAAATATTCCAATACCAATTAAATATCACCCACACACTCATGTGACCCAACAAAAGAACATGATTCCCACTACAATGAGTTAATACATACAAAATTTTGGCTCAGATACCTTATCCACTAGACATTACTACACCACATTCCAATCTCAAGTGTTGTAGAGAACCATGGTTATTTCCAAAACCAAAATAAACTCATGAACTATAACCACTTATATGATAACTCAGGACTTGTGGATCATTCAAAAGTTCCACCATGTTCACTTGTGCTCTCTCCAAATTCCTGGAGATGCATCTCGAGATAACCAGTCCAGGAACCTAACGGTTTCTAGCTACATGTGCTACAAAAACATCAACCCATTATGTGTTTCTTATTTCATGACATATAGTAACCATATTGTGTATCATACCAAAATAAAAAATACATGCATGATCTCTACCTAATGTGGACATGTGATCATGAATATATTTTTACTCGATAACCTATTACTATTATGATCAATCAGATACCCACTAAGAACACTTTTATATGGATCAATTACCTAGTCTAGGAATCTGAACATGCCTTCACCTCTAGAAACCAACATGAGTCTAACCCCATATCGAACATGTTTGGTTACTCAAAACAAAATAAATCCTACATGAAACCCCATATACTAGGTTTCACCATTCATTCACAATTTTCAAGAGTCCAAGGAATCAATCTCTTATTCTTGTACCAAATAGAACCTACAAATCATCCAATCACTCTCACAGGTCACCAATCGACATGAACTCTTGATACTGGAGCCACAAAAAAAGGACATTATTTTCTCCCACCTAGACCTACCGGTCAATTTTCCAATCAAGCCACTAGTTCGAACCATCTTGAGGGATATTCCATCTTATATAAGGCCAAAAATAATTGGGAATCAACATGTACATGTATCATCATCGCATATTGTACGTAAGTCAAAACGCCATCCTCTAGGGTCTCACACACTAAAGGAATCATACCTAAAACAATTTCCCAAAACAAGTGTATCTTTCCTCTCCATGCATCTACATATCAGGCCGATCCCTAGAAAAACTACCAATATGGCCCAATGGTCCAATTATCATACCATACTAACCCAGCAGGGTCATTACCCCAATCGTACACAAGGATGAATCCAGACTCCTCACCACCAAGCACCTCACCATAGATCCACAAAACCTTACATCAGAAAGAAATATATAAAAATCCCAAAATTTTAGGCCAATTACATGTCGATCATGTGTGCCTACCATTATTCACAAGACACATCTTTCCTATACCGGTCATGAGAAAAACTCGGTCATAGGCCTCTTTCTAATGTTACAAGATTATGAAATCTATTCTATTGCATCAAATCCAAACAACATGTGAATATTAAGAAAACAAATAACATAAAACCATAACATCAAAAAGAATAACAACTATCCCAATCCAAGGTAACCTAGACATCATACTAGAATATGATTTTACAATGAACAATCCCGATATAAATCTAAAGCTCTTACACATTCATATATCTCATGTCTACCAAATCCAATAATTATAAATCAACTAGAATGTAAGATTCCATAATACCACATTTTAATGCCTCGTCCTAGTTTCCACTAAATTGATTCCCCAATCTGGTTCACCACATGGCCTCAATATTATGTCCTTGAATGCAAGAGGATTCCAACTAGAGATGAGGGTATAATGTGTAAATTTGAGGATATTATTCTCCCCACCCATATCACAGTCAAAACTAGAATAAAATAACAAAATATCATATATATATATATGAGATTTTATAAATAATAAATAATATTAAACTGAATCATGATGGAATAAAATGAAATTCAATAACGGCCCAAACAACAATGTTAGACATACGACCAACGTCCCACCAGAACAGTTACATACACCCCAAAATAAAGAGACTATAGTGGGATCCACCACATCACGGATCCGAACCCATCCATCACATAATATCATTCAATAAATACTTCTCAACTAATCCCTACTCACCATGTTCTTTAACCCAAATATGTGTGTATAATAAAGATGTGAGAGATACATGGGTAGCCATCTGTGATAGTATCTCAAGATAGGTGTGAGTGAACCTCAGTATTCCACAAAAAATGGTTTCTAAATCAATTTTCAATTTTTTCAATATTTCATGTATGAAAATGAAAATTATAGACAAGTAGGTAAGTAAAACATGTTTCATTATTTAATGATGTTCAATTCATCACTTTTATTCAATGTTCTAATGGCTATGAATTTCCATGAATTCATATCCGAAAAAGAGAGTTTTTTAAGACATATATCACAGAGGTAACTTATTGGAATTAAACGAGCCTCATTCCAAGAATCAAATCATGATATAGTATGCCATGTCATGATCCAACCCCAGTCAGCCCTAAAATGTTCACCTGAGCTGGTCCATGGCATGTCCCAATGGGATTTCCTGATCCCTACGGGCCAACAACTAGTTGCAAGAATAAAAATAAACTCATTGGGAATGATTTGAACCATAATAATGAAAGTTGAATAATCATAAAATGTAAAAATTTGTATATAATAAAAATAAACTGGTCAAATTAGCAGCGGAGAAATAAATAAACCAAAAAACGTGACATATGTCACGTGACCCCCTAGGTCACCATGGAACATAATATACACTCACTAACAGAGAGATGAAAAACTAGAGGAACCTAAAACTGAAATGAAAAGTAGGCTTGAAAACCGAGATGCTCAATAGGAAGCACAAGGAATAACAATGCCCTATTCCCTTACCATTAAAAAGAATCTAAAAACATGATATTTTGAAAATAAGACCAATTAAAACATTTTTTTCATTCATTTAAAAATCAAGTAACAAGATTAGATTTAGAAATAAATTATTTTACTAACACTACACTTTTAGAATAGATTCCAAAAAAGCATCGATGTTTCAAAATTAATGGGAATCAATTTAAATTTAATCATGGTTTTCACGAAAGAGGAAACATGTATGAAACAAATAAATTTAAAATCATATAACAACCACCATGTGAAATCCCTAAGAATCTAGTGTTATTTGGGGATTTAGGAACCTCAAACCTTAGTGTAAAAATGGTATATGAACTACAATGATCTATGTTCTCATGCATGATCAACTAGTAGTGAACACACCCATAACATAGTGGTATACAATAATCATTTTATTTTGTTTGTGTTGTATTGTCAATCCTACTTGATGAAATCGGTATGAACCACTTCTGTATAATCTAGCATAATAGTCCTAGTTCTCCCATCTAGATACCCATGTCTTCCCATGTCCTCTATTTCATGTGGTGGGTAGTTCTTTCAAGAAAACATACATAATCATATCATTCTCTTTATTCAACAACAATATCACTCTCTCAACACCGATCTACCTCCATTTAATATAATGTCCATCCCAAAACCCATTTTGGATATCACTTTGGGATTCAATTGTAAAACAAAAATTTCATTACAAATTTATAATAAAAATGACCCAAAGGCCACATGTCTTTGGTAATACCCATTTCATGTTCAAAACATCTAGGAATCCACATTTCAAAATCAAAAACCAATTATATATATATATATATATATTTCATATGCATTTCATGTAAAAGAAATGGATAGATGTTTAAAAGAAAACTAAGAAAAAATGTAATTTTTAATTAATGATTATGGCGAGGGTAACCAACCTCGGAGTGGAACCAAAATGTCCACTTATGATCTTGGAGCTTTCTAACTAAAATATGTTGATCCCCCACTAAGCATATGCCCATTCACATATATATAAGGACAACTAGCCCATATTCACTCACCCACATTTCCATGAACATGTTCAAGGGGATCCATAAATATATGATTTAATTCCTATATATAAGTAATACTTTTCACCTTTATGAATTAGTAAATTCTCTTCCCTAAATAAAAGATAATTTCTCACCCTTTGGTAACCAAAATATTACCATAAAACCCATAGAAGATACACATAACATATAAAGGTAACATGGTACATAAACATAGTTAGATGGAATGACCATACGATCAACCTCAATATATAACAATAAATGGAAAAGTTATTTGGCTAACATCCATACCCAATGAATGGGAGGTTATAACATAGACACCCATCCTGGTTTATCCTGTAACTTCCTGTTATTTGGTTTATCATGTAACCACCTGTGAAATGTCCAAATAGCATTACAAAATCAAAACACATTAAATATTTCAAATATAGACATTTCAGTAATAACAAGTTATTTGAAACCACAAGATATAATTTCAAGATATTTAAATAATTATTCCATTTCAAAAACCATTTCCAAAACCAAAAAATCAAAAATACAAATAAGGATTTCTTTTCCTTTTAAATACATTAAGGCTAAAAGAGGAAGCCACCTAACGATTACGGTGGAAGAGATGTCATTGTTGTTTCTAACATTAAAAAAATTACTTTTTCAGTTTTGTAAAATGATTCATAAAAAATATTCCCATAGAATGAAACAAAAAGTGAAAGGGGTTTATACATCATATAAAAGAAATTTGTGTATAAATATGCCTCAATGAAAGGATATTGAGATGAATTCCCTTACCTCGTTTCCGACTTGACTCGTTCATTATTTAATCATCCCAATAATAAACTAAAGATAATATCTAATTTATTAAGAAACTTTTTCAATTATATTATTCCATTTTATATCACTTATTACTTTGGTATATCAATAACTTGATTTTTTTGGTTTCATATCGGACATTTTTTTGATGTTCGGAACTTGAGTCAAAAATGAACTTGTTATAATTATAAATTGTCCATGTGGTCGAAATTACATTATGTCAAGAATTATATTAATGATTTATATATCATATATGTCATATATATCTAGTATATATATATGTATTTATAATATTACATAACATTTGGAGATAAGAATTTAAATTCATTGTTCATGGAGATGGTATGTCGTACAAACGCATGAATGCTACTTTGGAATCTATTTCTTATTTTAATGGAATGAAAACATAATTATTCATAACAATGTTATAATTTTAGTATAATATCATATATAATTTCTTTAACTCCATTCATTATATGTCCCACATATGGTATGAATGAGTAGTATCACTATGAGGGGGTGGTAGTCCGCACTTCCTCAAATGAAATTATCTTATTTACCAATTATGGAAGCCATAAAAGTATGATATAAATGAAAAATATAGTATAAAAAAGAAAAATAATAATATATATCATATATAAATGATGTTCCATTATAATGGTTACCATGAGAGGTAGTTGGATATATTTTAACAATCATCATTTCATGAGGCACTAGTTCATCATCCAAAGAAACAGAATGTTCGTATCCATTTGATGGAGGTTTGTGGAATTTTAGTTCGAATACATATCATAAAAAAACTGTTATATTAAGTATACCGGTGTTGTTATTATAAAATGTAATAAAGATAGTTTATGGGGTTGTAGAAGTAAAATAAAATAAAAGAACATAAGAGAAGACATTACCTTTAAATCGGGTATCTCCCTTTGGTTTGAACCAAAAGGTTCACATGAATTGCCTTGTGCCTAGGGTAATGATTCTAGGAGGAATATAGAGATGTAGGAATATTAATTGTGAAGAGTTTGGATGAGACAAGGCTCTTGATTAGTGTGAGGAATGGGTTAAAAGTGGTCTCCTTTTATAAGGGGGGGAGGGGCTCTTTAGGAATGTTTGAAAATATTATTTTATTATATAGTGATTTTCGGTTTCTAAAGGTCCAAAAATCATTAAATTAGAATATAAGATGACTCATGTAAGAAATAAAATCATCCAATAATAATTATAATGGTTTGATATATTTTTTTATTTTCATAATCATATTTATTTAAATAATTTATTAATAAGGTAAACACTATATCATTATTGTGTCATAAATATTTTTATTTATTTGGTGTCTAAAAATTATAATAAAATACCACGCTGTAAAAAACATTTATTCCAAATTAATACTTATAGTCAAATAAATAACTTTTATATCCCCATTTATAAATTGATTAACTAACAGATATTTTTTGTCATTTTTGTATTAACTTTAAATTAAATAATATAAGGTGTCATTATCACTACCAAGGGGATGTATGGGGCCCCGAATCAACCTAGGATGACCAGGGTCGGATATTTGTCCACCAATAGGATTAGGACACATGTTAGGGTAATTTAAAATTATTATAATATTATTTTTTTATCCTTATTTACCAAATTTACCTTTTTACCGTGGTAAATAAAATAATTACTAAAGTAAATATTCAGAATGTCTAAAAATAAATGTTACCTATTTATACAATTTAGGCCTCTTGATTCCAATATGGAATCTATATTTCCAAATTCATAATACTGAATTTTATGAAATTAATTTAAAAATAATTCCCATAGTCAAAACAATAAGCATGTTTTCAAAAAATAATAACAATCAAAATATTAACACTTGTTTATGTCAAATATCATAGTGAAATTACTTCCAATAACCAACATTGGATTAAATGGTAAAAACATATTTTAATTACATTGTAAAACTAATTAAAAATATAATCACCCCATATAAATAAATTAGATTAAAAGGAACTTTTGAATTAAAATACAGTATTTTTCAATATTCATTTAAAAAATGAAAATTGATAAAAAATACCAAAATATAATCCAATGTAAATTTTAGTGTCCCAATTTTAAAGAAGAATGTTATTTTTTAAAATAGAACACATGAAAGTGACCAAAACTATATTTAAACGTGTTGACCATCAAAAGGCCTTAAATATACATTTTAATGAATATTAGATTATTTATGCTTAAAATTGGATTCATCCACATTTTATGTCTCTAAATTTTATTAGATTACTGTAAAATCATTTATAAAACATATATAATAAAATTATAGTTAGTTCTATTCATTCCTACCAATACAATGACTATTCTTTATCTACCATTGTAAATAATAATATTATATTATTAATTTTTGGTATACTCAACGTTGTTTTGAACATAAGATAACAAAGAAACCCATTGTTGCGTATCGAGTAAACCATCCAACATAGAATCCCCTTTAAATTAAAATTAATATTTAATTCACAAATATTAATAAATATTAAAATATATTATTCTTTATTTACCCGAGATATTACATCCTTCCCCCCATTTTTAAATTACGTCCTCAAAATTTTTATTCACTTATAAAATAAGTGGGGTATTTATCACTCATAGCATTTTTTGATTCCCACGTCCCTCTTCAACAATATGGGTTTTCCACAAAACCATTACATAATGAATTACCTTATTCTGCTACAAATTTTCTCTTCATTCCAAAATCTAGACTGGTTTTTCCTCATAAGATAGATTATCTTCCAAATGAACTACCTCGGGCTCAAAAATGACATGGATTTGACAAATAATTTGTCAACATTGATACATGAAAACCACAATGTACCTGGGATAAACATGGAGGTAAATTCACTATATAGGAAACTGATCCAACTTTCTCCATGATTTCATAGGGTCTAATGATCCTCGAACTCAGCATTTCCTTCTTACCAAAACACATCAGATATTTCGTTGGGGAAACACTGAGAAAGACATGATCACCTACCTCAAAAGAATTATCCTTCCTCCAGTTATCCACAAAAATATTCTGCCTAATCTGAGCTATTATCATGTGATTTTGAATCAACTAAAATTCTTCGGCCATCTCTTATACCAATTTTGGTCCCACCATCTTCCATTAACCTACATCATCAAAAAATCTAGAGTTCGACACTGCTTCCCATATAATGCCTCAAACGAAGCTATCTGTATGCTGGAATGAAAACTGTTATTATAAGAAAATTCAACCAAAGAATGATTTTGGTCCCAAATTCCTTTTTAATGTATTGAGAAAACACATAACGTATCCTCCAAGGTCTAAATTGTTTGTTTTTTCTGCCCATCTGATTGAGAATGAAAGGTTGTACCAAAATTTAATTCAGTACCCATTGACTTCTGAAATCCATTCAAAAGAAAGAAGTAATCCTAGGATCATGATAAGATACAATAGAGAGGGGAACTCCATGTCACCTAACTATCCATTTAACATATTAATGAGAAAGTTGATCTTGAGACAAAGTATCTCGAATAGGAAATAAATGAGCACATTTATTCAATCGTTCAACAATAACATAGATTGCATTGTTACCATGGGAATTATTCATTAATCCCACAACAAAATCCATGGACACATTTTATCATTTATACTCTATCATTGGTAAAGGCTGAAGAATCACTTTAGGTAACTGACACTCTACATTAAAATATTAAAAAGTCAAATAATTCACAGTAAAGTAAGAAACATCTCTTTTAATTCCATCCCACTAGTAATACTCTCGATGATCTTTGTACATATTAGTACTGCCCGAATGAACTGAAAATGGGGAAGTATGAGCTTTACATAACAACCCTCTCTTCAACTTCGAATCACAGGGCACACATAATTTCTTTCCAAATCTCAAAATAAACTCATTATCAATGTTAAAATCAGAAAACATACCCTTCCGAACCAACTGTACCATTTTCTGCAAGTCATTGTCTTCCTTCTATGATTGCTTAATTCTATATGATAGTGATGATATCACTGACACCTAAAACTAAAATGAGGAATTTTCTTCACCCACAACTTCTATTCCAAATATCATCAAATCTTTAATCAATGGATCTTGTTCCAAACATAACACGGTTAATGTTTCATTACATTTCTGATTAAAATAATCATCCACATTATTTGACTTTCCTGGATGGTAATGAATCGTGCAATCATAATCCTTGATTAATTCTAGACATCTCCTCTATCTCATGTTTAATTCTTCATGAGTGAATATATAATTTAAACTTGTGTGGTCAGTATATATTTCACATTTTACTCCTTACAAATGATGTCTAAAAATTTTTAATTAAAAAACAATAACACCTAATTCAGAATCTTGTGTAGTGTAATTTAACCAATGAGGCTTGAACTGACATGAAGCATAAGAAATTACCTGATCATTCGGCCTTAGGAAACAAACACGTCCATTCAATGAAGCATAACTATAGATAACAAACTCATCATTTCTGGAAGTCAGTTCCAAAAAAAGAGAATTCGCTAATCATCTTTTCAATTCTTGAAAACAATCATCACATTCTTTTGTCTAGATGAACATAAATCTATTTCAATTTAACTTATTCATTGGACTGGATAACCATGAAAAATGATCTAAAAACCTCCAGTAATAACCTCACAAAACTAGAATACTACAGATACCTGTTATATTTGTGGTTCTTGTCTATTCATCAACAACTTTTATTTTAGAAGGATCAACAGTTATGCCATTTTTTGAAATAATGTGACCACAAAATTAAATTTGTTGTAACAAAAACTCACAATTGCTGAATTTTTCATAGAGTTTATTTTAATTTAAGGTTTTCAAGTCAACCATTGAATGACTTTCATTCTTCTCTTTACTTTTATAATAAACCAAAATATCATGCATGAACACAACCACAATCATATCCAAGAACTCATGGAAATTTCAATTCATAAGACCTTTAAATATAGTTGGTGTATTGGTTAACCCAAATGGCCTACCCAAAAATTTATAATGGCCATATCTATTATGAAACACAATCATTGGATTATATAATTCCTTTACTTTCATATGATGGTTCCTCGATCTCAATTCAATCTTTGAAAAATATTGATCACCCTGGATCTAATCAAACAAATCATTGATATGAGGAATATGATACTTTTTATTAATAGTGATGTTATTCAATGGTCTATAATCAATGAAAAGTCACATTGAAGCATCATTATTTTTTAAAAAAAAGACAAGAGCACTGCATGATGTTGTGCTAGGTTGAATGAAACCATTATCTAATAACTCCTATAATTTCTTCTTTAACTCTAAAAGTTCAGCGTGAGGCATTCGATAAGGGTGTTTTGAAATTTTCTTCGCATTGGGAACTAAGTCAACAGTAAATTCTACTTTCCGATGTGGTATAATACTAGGAAACTCATTAAAAAACATCAAGTTACTCATTTAAAACTGTCACATAATTAATATGGATAGTTATTTTTTTTCAACAATATGTGCACGGTAACATTCATTTCCATCTTTTACTTGTTTCTCAGCTTCCTGATAGGTTATAAAAAGTAAGGGTTCATTATTGTACACAAAATGAAAATCTTTCTAAAAAGAAACATCTTTAGCTCTGCAGTCAATCACAAAATGATAAATAGAATGCCAATCCATACATAAAATAACGTCAAATTCTACTAGAGTCAAAACAATAAAGTTTGCAGGTAGATTCTTTCCACATAGAAGGATATGAAGGTTATTATAATTTTTTGTCTCAACATTTCCTCTTGGTGTTTTTACCCTAAGTTCATGATTCATATCGTGAGATGGAATTCCGAATTTACTTGAAAACTTCTCAGAAATGAAAGAATGTGTAGACCTTGAATCAAAGAACATGTTGGAATAATCTAAATAAAAAACAGTGTACTTGATACTACTTCATTCAATGTCACAACATCTTCTGAAGTAGTTGCAAAGGATTTCACCACCCCTTTATGCTTGTATTCAGGCAACTATCCCTCAGTTGAGTTCTTTTTTTGACACTGATTTGCATAATGACCCATTGTGTTACACTAAAAACATATTATCACGGGATTTTCATTACTTGAATGATCATCTTACTTAAAGTTACGAGAAATATGACCACACTTACCACACTAAAAACACATTTTGGGCCTTGATTAACATTATCCATGATGCTTTTTACCTCACTTTTCACAATATGGATATTTAATTTTCATCCATACTTGTTTATTTGATTTATTCTTTCTGTTTTCCTGCCAACTAGACCTCTTCTTTTGTTTTCTATCTTGGATCACCAAATATTTAGAAAACAACATTTCTACCTTCTTGGAACATCCTAAAAGTTTCTCATAGATTTTGAATTCACAAGAGGATAATGTTATTCGATATCCTAGATTCAGTCTAGAGTAAAATCAATTTATCTAATTTTCTTGGTCTTGAATGAAATTTGAAGCATACCATTCCAGTCGATTGAAATTTTCTTCATAAGTAGAAACTAAGTCATCCTCCTTCCTCAATTCAAAGAATTGTTTTTCTATCATATGTCGAACAACCATTGGAAAATATTTCTCAAGAAACATACCTTTGAATTAATCCCAATCGAAAACATCAAACTACCCACTATCCATAATATTTTTCATCATCGAACACCACTGATCAACATCACCTTCAAAATAGTAAATAGTGAGACTATCTTTTTTATGCTTTGAACATCCCATGACATCAAAAATATTCTCTAGTGCTTTGATACACCCTTGATCTTGAACAGGGTCAGATGATTCTCTGAATTATGGTAGATGTTGCCTCATGAAATGCTCTACTACATTCATGTTCCTTTGTGGTTGATCTGGCTGATCTCATTCGTGGATTCCACCACTATTTATAGCCTGAGTCAACTATTCCATCACTTCAACAAACTATTCTGTTCTAATTCTGACTATCTCAGACTGCTGATTTGGAAGGTTATTCCCCACTATATTCCTTCCCAACATAGCTTCCCTAATTCCTATATGGAAAACCATTATAAACACAGAAATATCTTAGGTGAAGAAACATGGTAATTTTTAAATGCTATATCATTTTGATTCATACCATAAATTAATTTATGGACATTAATTTAACTATATTCTAACTTCTAATTTTGTCTAAACCGACCACTAATACCAACTATAAAGACCTGACCTTAAAACATTACATAATCTTGAATTGGTTTAATAATTAAAATTGAGGATCCTTTTTAGGTTTAGATCATTAGATAATTAGTCCACAACATATACATAACAATTTTAATATTATATGTAGACACTTCTACTCAGTATCCATTTTCTTCATAAAATAAAAATTCTTGAAAAAAAAGATTCATGTCTAGTTCAATTTTTTAGAAATCATGACTTTTAATTGATCCCATCCTTGACCTTATTAATCTTTATTTCATTTGAAAAAAATTTGAAAAAAATTGGGGATGATCATAAAAAGCTATGTAATGGATACACAAATAAAGAAAACTATTAGTTTTTCAAAACAACTAGTAAACAATGAATAATTTATCATAAGTGATACTTTTCATCATTATAATGTTAAAAAACACTATTCTCTAAATAAACTAACATTTCATACCATTTTGTAACCAAAAAAATTCCATAGAACCCAAATAAAGTACACATAACATATAAAGGTAACATTTGACATAAACATACATAGATGTAATAACCATACGGTCGAATTCCATATGAATCACTAAATGGAGTAGCCATACTTGTGACTTCCATACCCAATGCTTTGGAGGTTATAACGTAACCGCCCATCCTTTTTTATCATGAAACCACCAGTCATTTGGTTTATCATGCAACCACCGATTAAATTCCCAATTACCATTATAAAATCATAGCTCATAAAATATTGAAAATATAAAATTTTACTTATAACATTTAATTTTTAATCACAAGAAATCATTTCCAGATATTGAAATAATAAATCCATTTCAAAAACCATTTCCAATAAAAAAACATCCAAAAAAGAGAATAAGGTATTTCTTTACCTTTTAAAAACATTAAGCCTTATAAAGGAAGCCAACTAACGATTACTCCGCCGGAGAGGTCATTGTCACTGCAAACATTAAAAACATTCCTTTTGTATTTTAGTAAAACTATTGGTAAAGAAAAATTCCATTTGAATTAAATGAAAATTCAAAGGGTTTTATACATCATATAAAAGAAATTCTTGTATAAATATGCCTCAATGAAACGATATTGAGACGAAGTCCCTTACCTTATGTCTGACATGACTCGTCTGTTCTTTAATCTCCTGAATAATAAACTAATGTTAATTTATAATTTAATAAGATATTTTTTCAAGTATATTATTCCCTTTATATCACTTATTAAATTTCTATAAAAATTAGTCATTTATGAGTGCATATCATACATTTTGTCGATGTTTGGAACGTGAGACAAAAATGAACTTGTTATTATTATTAATTGTCCATGTGGTCAAAATTAAATTATATCCATAATTACATTCATGATTTAGTTATCATATATATTTTATATATCCCATATATATATATATATATTTATAATAGTACATAACAATTGAAGATAATAAATGAAATGCCATGTTCATGGAGATGATAAGCCGTACATATGCATGAACGCTACTTTCATTTCTATTTTGTATTTTAATGGAATGAAAACATAATGATACATAGGAATATTATAATTATATTATAATTTCATATATAATTTCATTAACTCAATCCTTTATACGCACCACATATGATATGAACGAGTCATATCACATTGAGGGGGCGATAGTCCTCAATCCCTCCAATAAAATTATAGTATTTACCCATTATGGAAACCATAAAAGAATGATATAAATAAAAATACAGAAAAATAAAGAAAAAATAAACATAATATATATCATATATAAATAGAGTTCCATCATAATGTCCACAATGTGAGGCGGTTAGAGATATTTGAACAATCATCATTTCGTGAGACATTAGTTCGCCATCCACCGAAACAGTTTGTTCGTATCCAATAGATGAAGGTGTGTGAAAGTGTAGTTTGAATATTTCTCATAAAAAACCTATTATATTTAGGATTCTGGTGTTTTTATTAATGAATATAATAAAGAGATTATATAGGGTTGGATATGTAAAATAAAAGAAGAGAACTTTAGAGAAGACGTTTCCATTAAATCAGGTATCTCTCTTTGTTTTGAACCAAAAGGTTTTCTGGAAGTGCCTTATGCCTATGGGAATTATTATAGTAGGAAACAAGGGATGTAGGGAGATTAATTGGTAAGATTTTGGAAGATACAAGGGGCTTGAGAAGAATTATTAATGGGTAAGAATTGGTGTCCTTTTATAAGGGGGAGGAGGGGATCTTTTGGAGTGTTTGAAAATATTATTTTATTATATAATGTTATTCAGTTTCTAATTGTCCAAAACTCTTTAATGTATAATATAAGATTACTCATTATCAAAATAAAATTATTATATAATAATTTGATAAGTTTTGGATAAGGGTTTAATTTATATTATATTATATATTTAAATCATTAATTAATGAGGTAAACATTGTATCATTCTTGAGTCATAAATAATATTATTTATATGATGTCTATAAATTTAAAAAAAACCATGATGTAGAAATACTTTATAGAATTCAGATTAATATTTATATTTGAAGATATAACATTTATAAACCCATTTCAAAATTGATTTACCAAAATATATATGTTTATGTCATTTTTTCTGAACATTAAATTAATTAATATAAAGTATCATTATCCCTCCCAAGTGGCTCCATGTGGTCCCAAAATCGACCCAAGGATGCCCATGGTCAGAAACCTAACATAAAATATGAGTAGGAAAAATTTTATAATAATTTAAGAGTATTATATTATTATATTATTACCTTTATTTACCAGATTTACCCTTTTTCCATGGTAAATAAAATATTCACGGAACTAAATATTCATAATGTCTAAAAATAAAAGTTACCTATTTACACAATTTTGACCTCCTGATTCAAAATATGGAATCCATTTTCTAAATTCAAAACATATACTTGGCATAAATTAATTTAATATTAATTCCTGTTGTCAAAAAAAATGTCCGTTTTTAAGAAATAATATCTATCAAAAGATTGACATTTGTTTATGTCCAATTTAAAAGTGAAATTAAAGAAAATGAAAAAAATTGTATTAAATGTTAAATGAATAATTTAATTAAACTTTAAAACCAATTAAAAAGATAAAATATCCATATAAATAACTTAGATTAAAGGGAAGTTATGAATTAAAATACAATATTTTTCACAATTAATTAAATAATGAACATTGTCATAAGAATAAAAAAAAATTTCTAATGAAAATTATGATGTCACAATTATCAATAAAAATATTATTTTGTCAAATAGAACATATATAACTGAGAAAACTATATTTAAAAAGGGTTTATCCTCAAAAGGCGATAAATCGACCTTTTAAAGAATATTAGAGTGTTTATGCTTAAAATTAGATTCATTCACATTTCAAGCCACTAAATTTTATTAGATAAATGTATAAACTTTTCAAAAACATATATAATCATATTGTAATTACATATGTTCATTCCCACCAATACAATGACTATGTGTTAAATGCCGTTTAAAATAATAATATTATATTAATAATTTTTGTTATAACTCAACGTTATAAGAAACATAAGATTTGAAAGAAACTCATTATTGAATTTTGAGTATTCCAGAGAAAATGGATTCCCCTTTAATGTAAATTTAATATTTAATTCACAAGTATTAATAAATATGAACATGTCTTATTCCTTATTTACCTACAATGTTACATCAGGAACCTTTCTGTTGAGATATTAACTACCAAAATACCTTTCTAGAATCCATCCCATAATTCTGTGTGTCCTTTTTATGAATAGTAACAACCTTACATGGATTGAGTTGTTATGTAAAGGATAATTTACAGAAAGGGGTAGATTTTTTTAAAAAAAAATTTAAAACATCCATCTTTCATCTTCATAAAATCATCAGTAACAATTATAAATTTATAACACCATTATCCTTAGTGTACTATTATTTTATTGTGTTATTAGTGTAAAATATATATATCTCAAACATTTATCTAGTGGTAAATTAATTCATCATTTACGTAAACAATGACTACAACATAGCAAACCAATGTAACTTGTTTTCCATCACCATATCTGTAGACTAGTTATAATAATAGAATTAATATTCTTTTATGACATTAATGATATACATATACATATAAAAAGATAATATTTAATTTACCTACATATCTTTCCATTCAGTGCAGAATGGAAACATTGTTTGTGGGTTTGTGTACTACCCCCTCAACGAAGCGATGTGATTCATTTTTCATCACCACATCACATAGATGATATATATAAGATTCTATAAATAATTAATATGATATTAATTATATTATGATAACTATGGAAAGGTAAAATAATACTTAACTTCCCCCCACAATGATTGGTGAAAAGTTAAATGTTAATATTTCATATATATGACCTAGCGTCTAAATAATTATAATGTAGATCATTTTTCATTACTAAATTAAGGTTTTTTAAACTGTAATTTGTGTATTAAAATAATTATTATATCAAGATTATTGTTTTGATTATGGGGTAGTAATTAATGCATTGATAATTTTAAACAATCTTATGTTATTTTGAAAATATGAATCCAATAACAACAACAACATTTGATGTGGATTTAATTTATTTTGTAAGTAAATTTATAAATGAAATATGTAAGATAAAATAAATAATAAAAATTAAAAAAAAATTATTATGTGTCAATAAATTAACAAATTATAATTATTTTTGATGATAATGAACATACATGATGAGTCGTACTCAATGTAATAATAAATCATTGAAAAATCAACTGTATTAGTTTCCCTTATACCTCTCATTTTCATCAAAATCTATATGTTTGATTTCTAAATGTGATTTGAATATGGTGTTTACTATTTATACAAGATTTATGAATTTAATGTATACATGTGTTTGATTTTTTATAAATATTTTTTTAAAAAATCTTTTCTTTATTTTTAAGACGACATACATTGTGATTTTTACAAAAAAGTATTGAAAGAATTTTTTAATTATAAATTATGAACATATTTTACAACCATCATGACTAATTTTCATTTTAATCTTCCTTTAAAAGTTTACATTTTAATTTTTAAAGAAAATATTTCACTTTATAATTTCACAGTTTATTAATATAATTGATTTCAAAATCTGAAGGTTATTTTCATCAAGAATGTTCTTCACGATCTATTAATTGTATTTCCTTTCATATGAATAAAACCATTAAATATACCTATAAATAACTATTAATATTTTTTAATGATACTATAATTATTCATTATTTTGATGGATTAGAATATTATAATATAGATTTTGATGAAACCTATTACATTTCCATGGGTTAATCAATTAATTAATAAAATTCTATATTTTACTGTATAATAGAACTACATTTTTTCCTATAAAATTAACCGTTATTTTATTTTTGGAATCTTTATATGATTTCCTGGTCTATTTAAATAATAAACCTCCTTCCATTTTTTGGTGATTTAATATTTGATTTTTTTAAAATGAAAGGATGATTCAGTATTATTAAATGTTTTCCTATGGATGTAATTTATATAGTAAGAACATCCATATTTTAGGTGTCATGATTATATTACAATAATTGGGATTTTTATATAATGATGGGTGGTTCCATTATAAACCAAGGGTGGGTGATCCAACTATAGATTTCTAATGCATTGGGTAAAGTGATAGAGTTAAATGATTAGGTCTCTCCTAAGAGATTATTGTAATATACTTGGTTATTCCAATTATAGGTGTGATGGATATTCAAAGTGTATATATGGGTGTTACTCTAATTATTACAATAATTATTATTCTATGTGAAATTAATAATGATATAAAAATTATTCCCCATGTTACCTATATGATTTATCTTCACATTCTATGTGTTTTTATGAAAATATTGTTATTTCACATTGTAAAGTAATTTATATTCTACTTCATAATGTTGGAAGAAATAAATTCATTATATTGTTACTATTTTTCATGATATTAGTGAAACCATTATGATTTTTAATTTTTTTCTTTCAGATTTATTATGAATCATTTTCTGAAAATATTTTTTCAGATAAGGTTATATATTGGGTAATAAAATCTTAATTTTGAGTATAAAATTTACTTTGTGATGGGAATATTTTTATATGTATTCTTATATTACCTTCTTTTTCCATTCATTTTATGTCTTTTATGGAGAATTTTTTGACATCAAACTTTCTAAATTGTTTCCCAAAATTCTTATAGATGATTAGGGAGACAGATGATGTCAGGATCAGAATTGCACAGATATTTTAAGAAAACAAAACTAGTTATATATTTAATGATTGGTTTTGTAGGAAAAATTAATATGGTATAGAATTTTCTACTTTGTAATAAATGAGATAGTTATGTAATAGTGTTGACCTATCTCCTTAAAAATATAAATACTAATGATCCTTGGGAATATAATAATGAGTATTCTTGTTTAATGTCCCAAGAATATATAACGTTTATGGATGGTTATTTTCAGTTGGTTTCATAGTAGGATTTGGATGAATTTAGAGTTTAAAATGTTATATGAACATAATATAAAAGTGCTATATTACCACAAAGTATATTTTTAAGAGAGAATCCTAGTAATTTTTAAAAAATCAAACAATTTGAGATAACATATATATGTACATATTAGATTCTATCATCCTCAAAATATAGTGTAATAATATTGCATTGATATTCCCACAGTATCCATTTTAGTTTTAGTAAATGTTTGGATCTAATAAGAACCACAATAATAATGGATGAGAAGGAAATTGTAGTGGTTGTGTGAATGACCAGGTAAACACAATGGATTTGTAGGGAGAACTATTATTGTTATTCTTAAGATGCCATCATGTTTAATGATTAACATCCTAAACCATATTTTATTTATTAATTCATAAAAAATGATAGACATGAATCCCCTTGTAATTTAATGTTATAATGTCAAAAAGGTAAAAAAAATATTCAACGACCATTGTATAATTAATTTAGAAAGAATCACCTTGGAAAATTAATTAAATTAAGAGTTTGTTTAAAATGTGGGGAGAATGGTTATTGAGAAAATAAATATCCAAGGGGGAAGCTTAGAAATGTGATAAGAAAGACCATATATATGAATTTATAGGAATTCATAATGACTTTATTGATGATCATGGTGAAACTAAAAATTAAATATAAAAGATATGAATTATATCATGGGATATGTTTTAATATTTTTTGAAACATAGGGCTTGATTCATATTTTATATAGTAAGGGAGTATTATGAAATAAGATTGATAATATTATTTAATGTATTAAAAAATGAAATTTTATTAATTAGGTTAATATTTTTATGGATTCGAAAATTATGATTTTAAGATGATCAAAAGTATTAGTACTATTTTGATGTTTTATTTCATGGATGTACTTTTAGAGACATTTATTTTTGAAGAATATGTAACCATTATGTTTATCTTATAGAAAAGTTATTTGGTAGAATTTAATTTCCCATTTTGTTGATATATTTTTTAATATATATAACCATTAGAGTTTATATGGTATTTTATTTTTGGTAATTATTTGTCGTTACATTTTGGGGATTCATAATGAAAGGTATGAGATAATCATTGAGTACAAATCATTTCATTAATATTTATTATATAAAGGTTATTTTTAAAAATATTTATAACAATTATGGGAACTTATTAATGGTTATATTAATATATTTTTACAAAGAGGAAAAACCACATGTTGGTTGAAAACTCATCACATCCAAAAAGGTCATGAGGTGGGAACTGAAAAACAATGTATGACTAGGGTGTGTCACCTACCACTGGCCAACATGATGTACTTGTCAATGTGAAATGACTTTTTATTTTGTTATTGATATAAATTATAAAGGTTTGGTTCATTTTTTGAATATTTCTTTCTATATATAGATAACCATGATATTGAAAAGTGATTTGAAAATTATGTGATTAATGATATTGGTGACTAATTTCACTATTTTAAGAACGTTATAATATTAACGTTAAAAATAATATAATGGGATTTTATTTGAGTAATAAAGGATGGATTATTTTTTGGGGGAATTTATGATTTTAATGTGGGGATTAATGTAATTTATATAAATTATTATCATATGTTTGAGAATATTTTATTATGGAAAATACATTTTTGGTATGAAATTTTTTGATTGGTTGATGTTAATTGGTTATAAATATTAAATACATATTTGAAGACAATGTGATAAAATCCATATGATTTTTGGGTTTCAATCTTAGTCCAAAATTTGTTTTTGGAATTCTAAGGATAGTTATTTGTCAAATGCCATAATTTTAATTTTTGGTACTACTGTTGATTTTTAAAAATTAATTTAGTTGTTCTTCATATTAAGTTTTATTCATTTCGAGAATCTCCCTAAATTTTTCTAACCACTATTAAATTGGTTAATATATAATAATGTGTGGAAAAAATGTTATCCTTTTATGGATAATCTGATCAATTAGAAGTCGATTCATGTTTTTCAGGAATGAAAAAATCCTTATGAATACTCATCAGTTGGAGAATAATGAGGACATAATGATTTATATTGATTAAATTTATAAATTAATGAAAAGTTATAATATTTCCATATAATTTTATTATATATGGTAATGGAATTCATCACTAATGAAAAATTTATCTTGAAATTAAAACAACATCAATTTTTATTTTCATATTGAGAAATCAATTTACTTTTAATAAATCCTAGATTTTTTATTTTATGATGCTCATCATTCTCCTGGACATGTTATTTATCACTCTTTAGTAGTCCTTGGATGATTTTTTATTTATATATTGATTTTATCAATTCACACATACGTTTCATACTTGGAAACGTACCATGAGTTATTATAGAGGACCTTAGAACTTCCCCTTATCTATTTTAAAGATGATGTTTTATTGGTCCTATTAATGTTGTGGGAATTTCAGAAAATTTGTTTTGAAAAATAAATCCACTAGATTTTCACCCCATATTTTTTTTATGTGGATGAAATTTCATAAAAGGGGGTTATAATATCTTATGGTTTTAAAAAAGGAATCACTATAATTGATAGCGTTCATGATACACAACAAAGAACATAAAAAAACAACAAAATTATTTCTATTTTAGTGTGAGCATTATAATATAGCTATTAAATTGGTTGGAATGAATAATATTTATTTTATTATGAAATATATATTTTGGCTTCTTATTTATAATAAATTTTTCATTATTTTTAAATAATCTCTAAATTTTCAAAAAAAATCCATTTTTTATTTCATTTATTAAAAAAATGATGTTTCATTCTTTTTTTATGAGTGAATATTATATTTAATATTTGAATGTTTCAGAAAATTTATAAGAAAAAAAATATTTATTTTTTGAATATAACATTTTAAAAACATAAAATGTCATAATTTATAGAATATTCATAAATTATTTATTATTCAATGAATTATGAAAAATAACAATGTTTATGAAACACTATATTTTATTTTTAATTATTTATAAAGAAAAATTTTATTTTGTCTGATTTTAAGTTATGATTATTTTATTATTATTTAAAATAATTCAATTATGATTTTCAAATGAATTTTATACATTAATTTAGAATAAAAACATTTTCTATTTTAGATGTTCAATTATATTAAAATGTATCTTTTGTAGTGTTTTTCCGTTTGAATATTAAATTAAATTCATAAACTTTTGTGTGTTGATTTATGAAATAATGATCCCATATTTGGAATTAGGTTTTTAAATTTATTAAATATAACATTTTAATTTTTGGTCATTATGAAAGATTACCTTACTAATTATTGTGACATTGGTTAATGGTAATTTAGGTAATATAGAGTTAAAAATAAAATGATAAATAATAGAAAATGACACCAAATCAAGGCTAAATTTTATTATTTTATTATATTTCATCCATTATCATCCCCTATTTTTTATTTAATTTTTTACTAGTGGGTTGGATTATTAGTTTTATAATATTTTATTAAAAGAAAAGAAAAATATATCAGACTGTTGATTTTAATAACAATTTTATTTTTACTATAGTGTTAATCAGAGTATATTATATATAAGTATTAATTCTAAATAAATATAATTACCCTAATCATTTTATTTTATTTTTAATTTTTAATGAAAAAACAATTAACTTAATTATTTACACAACATTGACGTAGTAATTAATAAACTAATGGAAAAAACATATAAATGATATTAACAATATTAAAAGTATTATAATAATTTATAATTATTATTGACCATAAATTTTATAGATTTACATGACATTTTATAGATTTATTAATATATTTATTTCAATTCATTCTTTTTTTCATGATGTTACAAAAATGTATGTAATGAATAGATCTAAAAATGACATTAATGATATATTATTCTAAAGAATAATTAATTAAACTATATAAAAAACCTAAAATTCATAAAATTTTACATTTTGTTATTATATGGTTTCTAATATAAACTGTGGTCCATTTTCGGGCCATTTTACCATTTATAGAATGTATAATGGCCCTTAATGAATAAAAATCATTTATGTCACAAAAAATATATAAGTTGTTAATAAAGAATTATATCAAAATGATAAAGGATAAAATCTTAAAACATGTGTAAAATTTTAATTTCATAAGATTATTTTGACCCACCATCATCCTAATTTTTAAATAAATAAGATTGGATACATTTGAAATTGAAAATTAAATTTATATTTGACAAAATCCAAAAAATTCCCCTCCTCGCTCTTATAAATGGAAATCTATTATTTTCTTTTTTTAACTCTCTAAAGAACCATTTGGATTGTCCAAGACTAGTAAGAATACATTTATAGAATACCAAAAATCATTATAGATGTATTTGGTTAAGAATAGTACAATCCTTATAAGTCATAATGTGTTATTAATATTTGCTTTTCCAAAGAAGATGTATAGTGTTTAACGACAAGTTTTTACTTTATTTCATATTCAAACACTGTAAACTCCTCTTTAACCATGGGAAAATATGTAAACCAATATCATAAATACACTTATATGTTATTATATTAATATCATAACATATATCCATCACCAAAATCATTCAAAAGCATAAATGAATTCATCATTCATGTTTACGTCGGACAACCTTCTTGTGAATTGATGCAATTCACGATCCATCACCATCTCTCAAAACGTGTTATAATGATTTAATTACTACATATATATATGATATTTCTCACACCTATAACATTCTAAAAGGATAATATACCATTTATCTCCTTAAAATTCAATATACTTAAAATTGACAATGTCGTTCATGCATACGTGGGGACAATCGCAACCATGAAGCGACGTGATATGATTTTCATCGACACATAAAATGGATGATATATATAAGTATATTTAAAAAATTAATATGATAATTATTATATTATTATTATTATAGAAATAATAAAATAAATAAATTCTTATAGTATGTATCTTTGAAAAATTGAAGTGTTACTCATGCATATGAATGCCATATAGTCTCATTATTTTAACATACTTAAATTTTAATAAAAATCAGTAAATTTTTTAAAAGTAATATTTATGTATGAAAATAATAATTAATTCATTATTATTATTATTATGTATAGATGAATTTTATTACCATAGTCAATATATATAATTCATTTGGGACTAATGAACAAAATATCATCAAAACATCTTACACAATTTAATTGATGAAATAAATAGATATAAAATATGTAGATAAAATAATTATTATAAAAAACATGACAAAATTATCTTTATATAGAATAAATTATCATATGTTTTTTAGGCTGATAAATATCCTACATGATGAGTCAGATTCAATGTAAGGGACTTTTTCTTAAAAACTAATATTTTAATTTTCATTAAAACATTATTTTTCTTCCATATAGATATATGTTTTTTAAAATATTTCAAAACGTTTTTACTATTATCCTATTATGGTCTAATGAAATTTTAACACATGTTATAATTTTAAATTTTTTTAAAGGAATATTTTTCTGATTCTCCAGATGTGGTACTTTAGAACTTTTATGAAAAAAATATATAAGGAATGTAATTTTTTTTTATCTTATACAGATTGAACGTATCTTCCGACATCAATTATTAATTTTATCCTTCAATATTATATTAAATTTATACAATTTTATTTCCAAAATTATTTTTTCCACTATATAATTGTGATGTTTTTAAAAACTAGGTTACTTCAAAATGGAAATGTTATTTTCTTCGAGAGTTTTTTGAAGATCATTTAATGTTATTTCCAATAATTAACGCTTATAACCCCTGATGTTACATATTATTCACTTGAGATTTCTTGTAATAATACCATAATAATTCATTCATTGGTTGGATTATTATCCTTTAAAATAATTTTCATGGAACCAATTTCATTTACATTTGCTAATCAATATATGAATGGAATACTCTAGATTAATGTAGATAACAAAAAATAAACTTTTTAGATGACATAAAAATTATCTTATTGTTTTATTCTATTATATAAATTAATTTTTCTTTTAATGAAACAAACCTCATTCACTTATGTTTGGTGATTTATGCTTTAAAATAATTTTTTAAAATGAAATGATATTTTAATATCTGCAAATTTTTTCTTATGGGTGAAAATAATATTGTAAAAACTAAAATAATTTTTTATGATTATTTCACGAATTATGGGAATTATTAATGATGAAAGGTGGTTCCTTATAGACCTAGTTTGTGTGAGTTATTTATACTTCACTAAATAATTTGGTAAATAGGTATATTTAGTAGATATAGTTTATATTAAGAGATAGTGGGAATATATTCGATGATTATTCTATGTATAACTATGATGGTTATTTGATGTGTAATTATAATGGTTACTCTATATATTATTATGGATATTATTCTATATGAAAATAAAAAATATCTGAAAATGATTCCATAAGTATCCTATTTTATTTATGTACATTTTATATATCTGTTTTATGGATATATTATTATTTAATAAGGTAAAAAAAAGTATATTTTGCTTTGTAATGTTGAAATACATACATTTTTGAAATATAAAATAATAGTTTTTTAGTATTTCAATGAAACAAATTAACTTTATTTTTACCTTTATTAATTATTAAGTTATTATTTATAAAAATCATTTTTCATAGATGATCATGTGTAATAAAATCATTATTTTCTTCACAATGTTTACTCTAAAAAATATTATTATTAGTATTAATGTTGTAACAGATTAATTCATTATATTTTTTCCCATACTAAGAATTTTTTCTCATCCCACATTAAAAAAAATCACAGGGTTGGAATTTGATTTAGGGAAAGTATTTGGAATAAATAAAAATTGTGAAGATGACCTATTAAAAGAATAAAATTTATATCATTAATGACTTCTTTTGTGGGAAAATGGATACTGAATAGAAGTACCAAATTTTTAATATATGGGGGTTTTATGAAAGGGTTGATAAATAAAAATGGAAAACTATAAATATAAATAATATTTGGGAATGTATGAAATATAAATCTAGTTTAAATTATATATAATAAGTAATTTTTAAGGATTATCATTTGCATAGACTCAACGTAAGATGAATATTTCAATTAAATTTAGTTTTAAATCTTTTAAATAATTTATTTTATAAATAGTTTTCTTGCATATATATATTGTTAATATTATTATATGGATGAATTTATATATACATCAAGGAAAATTAAAAGGCATTTTTTGAATTATTTAATATCATTCTAAGGATCGCAATATGAATATTGTTTCTTATTGTATGCATACTTTTTGGTCAATTAAGTAAAAATTAAATGTTTTATTTTAACATATATATAATAAAATACCCTTACTACCATTAATATTATAAAATTTTTGTATTGCATTAAAACATGTCATGTTGTATTCGATGAAACACACTCCTACCATTTCTTTATGGTATTTTCATAAATTGTTTTAAATGGAATGGATATTTGATATCTGGAAATGTTTTTCTTATAAATGTAATGAATATATTTATGTGTATGATGATGAAAATCAATTATTTCTTGTTATACGTTTATGTTTTCGTACAAGAGAATGTTTTATGATTATGAGTGAGCTCGATATTACTAATGATGATGGGGGAGCATGATATAACTATCTAATGCATTAGGTGAAGGTTTTCTGTTAACAGGTTTGGTTTATTATATGATATTATTGGAATTTATAAGGTTGTTTATATCATTTGTAAGATTAATTATATTAGTTACTTAAAAATTATGAGAAAATTTTTATACCTTAAATATTCTTGATTTAAATGGGTTTTAACAAAAATATTATGATTCCACAACGCATTCAAAGGAGTATATGATAAATTATTATATATTTCACTTATTAATGGTGAAATTTATAACATTGTGTAAGTAAATTCACTTGTTTTTCATGATTGAAAATAAAAAATTATGATTATTATTTTTTACATTATGTTTTTTTATTAAATGCATTATGAAAATTAGTATGAAAAGAAGTTTATTTCTTTGGTAAGAAAATATATATTTTGTGATAGAAGATTATTTTAAAAAATATAAATTTTTATGAATATTTGTAGACAAGAGAGTCTAATTGTTTATTTATGTATATATTATATTATTATTTTTTCTCATCCAATATTTAAAAAAATCCATAGATTTTTATTGATGAGTAGGGGAAAGGATGAGGATAAGGCGATGATTTTAAAAATATGTCAATAAATGAAAACATGTTATGTCTTAAAAATTTGGTATTGAGTGAAAAATGGATAGATTGTTAAAGTGATTAATTTTGATATCATATTTAATTAAATAATATTAATTTCATATACACACAATACTATCATATTTGTTTATCTAAAATATATCTAATACAAATTATCTTCTATAGAGGAAAAGGGGAATCTAAATTATGAAGGCACTAAGAGGAAAATGTCATTCCACATCAATAACTTGGAATGGCTAGAAATTAAATTGAGTACTATGCTATATTTGGGGATTGATCTATATAGGAAATAATTTTTGGTGGGATCCATGTGAGAGGTAAAATAGATCTACCATAGAGAAACATTTTGATATTAGATCATTTTATGGGAATACACAATATAGCATTTAGTGGATCTTCTAAACAAGTAGAGGATAAATAATGGATTGATGATCTATAAATGATTTTGAAAGTAACGGTTTCTCTAGAGAATAATAAGTTAAATCTCCTGATTTTACATTTTTAAGTAGAACTGAATAATTGGTGGATAATGTTTAAGAAAAAAAGAGAAGTGAAGAGATTAAAGACATTGAAGGAGATATAATTCATTATATTTTAATTAATAAATATTTTTTGAATTTTGGTATTCTTATATTAGAAATTATATTATTTGAATTGAAGAATAATTTAGAAGATTCATTGGTGGTGTATGAAGAAAACACAAATCGATTGGAATGGAATTTTCCAAATTCTATGTTGGAGATTGATATTAAAATTAATCAGTTTGAAAAAGGATTAAAGAAAATAAAAATAATACCATTGGACTATTTTGAATTTAAAACTTTTTAGAAACTTGTTTTATATGATTAGAAGGTATCAATGATATTCTCTGGGGACCATTTATTCCACAATAATAATATTAAAATTAATTAATGAGGTATAAAATGGGAAATAATCCATAGAATATGTATGAAGGTAAGAAAATAATTTATTCAGTTTGTGACAGGTGTGCTAAAAAATAAAATGGGGAATCTCTTAGAAATATGGGAGACTATTCAATGTGTTATGTTTTGGATTATGGATTGTGATTTCAATGAAATATATCAAGGTAGTTCTAATACAAATTTTAATAAATACAAAATAATGTTTATTAAATGTAATGAGGTGGGTCATTCTGTTGATGTGTTTCTGAAAAAGAGAACAAATGATGGGAAGTAGTAAATATATATGAAAACAGATGTGGTGTAATCTATTTTATCCTCTTCAATAGATGTTGGTCCATCAAAAAAGTGATAACATGTACATCAATATTTTATTTAGGTTACGCCAATGTCTTGTTTGATTTTGGGTTTTCATATTATTTTCTTTATGATAATTTCCCAAGTAAAATGAACATTTTATCTCAAGAAATAAAGTTAATACATTTCAAAAAATTACATGGGGGTAGTATTAATCTAATTAGAATCCAAAATTTTAATTATGTTATCATTTATGGAATGGTTTTCGTTAAAATACAATTGTATCTCCCAATATAAAATTTAATTTTTTTTCCTGGAATGGATTGAATATTAATTTCTCTTGTAATGATAACATATATATCCAAATGATACAAATTACAAAATGACTATTAAATTTTATATAAGAATGAATGAATTCCTTTCATAACATATTAATAATCAAAGAAACTATTAAATTATGGAAATGAAAAATATTTTGATCATTTGGGTGAAAATAATGAAAATGTTCATATTAATGATATGTCATTCATGAAATAATATCAAGATTTTTTCATTTCAAGATTCGGGGTAATATACAATATCTGGAAGTTTAGTTTACATTTTGGATTACTACCAATTGAAAATACATTTTCAAATCCGCCGTATCATATATTTCATGAATAAATTATAGAATATAAATATGAGTATCATTAATTGATTGATAAATGGTTCATTAATAATGGAACTTCTCCATAGTGTGATATTATTTTATTTTATGAAATGAAGTATTGTTCTATGAGGATTTGAACCAATTATAGTGTGCTAAATAACATCAATTTTAGTAACAAGTTTATATTTAATCAAATATATGACTTTATTGATCATGTCCTAGGAGATTATTATTTTTTATGGTTATTCATAAATCAGGGTTCTATGAATTAAATGTTAAATAATATGAAACCCCAAAATCAAAATTCGATAGTAGTTACTAAATGCATGAGATTTTTTGTTACGTAATTTTTTATTAAAAATTATCTACCTATATTATTGGATCTTATAAATATATTTTACACATATATTTTCATAAATATTTGGTTCTGTTTATTGATGATATATTTTTTATTCAAAAATCAATGGGTATCTTGAAAAAAATATGTATTGTTTTTTAAACCATAAAAGAAAAGAATCACTATTAAAAAAATGTATTATGAATTTTCATTATAAAAAATTCCAATACATGGACATATTATTTCCAATGATGGAATAAAATTTGACCCTATTAAATCTATTTTTTTAGAATGGAAAAGACATAACAATATCATAATTATTTTTAGTTTTCTTTGATTATTTGACTATTACACTTTGTATTGTTAAAACATAGCAATGTTATTTATCCCACTAACCATATAAACCAAAAAAATAGTTTGGTTCTTCTTAATAATGGAATGTGATAAATGATTTTAGTAAATAAAATTAATATTTTTAGATAATCTATTTTCAGTCCATCCAACCAAAAATATTGAATTTTTTTCTATAGATATGCTTCATTGAATGGACTATTTTGTATATTTATAAAATATTTATCCGGTAATTTCATATGATCCACATCAATTAATAACTTGTTAAAAAATTACTCTACACATGATATTGATTTGTATACTATATTCTTTAGTTTTATAATTTGGAGACACTAAATAAATAGAGTTTAGTTTGAAATATATTCTAATAAAAAATGAAGTTCAAATTCACTAAAAATGTAATGAATTAGATACCAATTAGATGGATATAATTGATAAATGATTGTTACTATAAAATTAATTACTATTTAGGTACATAAAGTTAAATTGAGGCTTTTATTTTTAAATATAGTTCTATAAAAACCATGATATGTTTGGATCATAATCAATTACTTAATGATTTGATGAATAATGTCGTATAAATTTTTCATAAATAATATTAATATATTTTTTTGCAAGTGTTAATAAAATCATTTATGTCAGATTAGATTTCAAAATCTCATAAGGGATTCCACTTGTTATAAGAAATGTTAAAATTAATTAGCAACGGTATATTACCCAAATTTATTTTTAAAGAAGAATGTGTATTCATATTAAAAAAATGTTATTTTTTTCAAGTGACGCGTAGTTAGAGAATAAAATATTATGTTAGGTTCAAAGACCTCTTGAATTTATTCATCTTGGAAATGATAATTTAATATAGACCAACGAGTAAATTATTGGTGGTATGGAATGAAGAATATATATGTATATTTTACTAGGTAAAGATGGAGTTTTCTATAGGTAAAAGCCAAATGTAAATTACTGAAGGAGATGTATTAGTATTCTAGTTTCAAAACTAAAATGGGGGAATATATATATATATATATATATATATCAATGTGAGACTACCAATGAAAACTCATGTTAATAATGTTATTTGGGTAACTGTGAACTGATTAACTGAATCATAATTTTTTTTCTTATTTGAGATACTATGGGATTGGATCATCTTACATAAAATTCTGTTAATGAGGAAGAATATATTATGTTGTGTCTCACATTCCATTATATCTAATCAAAACCCCTAATTCAGATCTAATTCTTGGAAACTACTTAAATATTAATTGGGTACTGAATTAATTTATAGTATATCCATTAATCCTCATTTGAATTGGAAATCAAAGGGAATTATTAAGAAATTGTAGGATATGATTTAATTTTTTTCAAATTGTTATCATCAATTTATTATTGACATCTTACTTTGGTTGAGTTTTTGTATAATATTTTTTCATCTTGCATTGTAAAAAGGGAACCTTTTTGGAATTATATAGAATGTGTTTTCAGACAACATCATTTAGGGATGTAGTTAAGGAATGATTTTTTTGGGAAAAGAAAAGGTAGAATAAAGGTTGATAAGGTGAAAATTATTTAGAAACACATAAGGATGGACTAGAGGTGATAGAAAAGTTATGAATATAACTAGATAAATATCATTCAATTGAGGTATGTGATCATGTTTTTATAAAGTATCTACCAGAATAAGTGTTATGCATTTTGTTTATATGGGATTTTTATGTCTAATGTTCATTAAACCATATATAATCAAAGAGGATATCAGAAAAGTTACCATTATTTTATCCCTTCCTATGATGTTATATTATATACATGATTTATTTTAATATTTCATTATCAAGAAAATATGTGTCATATGCATCTCATGTTTTCATCTATGAAGTAGTTCATGTTGAAGAGAAAAAATCATATGAGGAAAACCGAGCCCATATTCATGATCAAATAAATCATGTGTTGAATAATGAATTGGTCTACCCAGTTTGGGATATGTGAAAAACCATACGATTTATGAAGAAACATGGGGGTCATAAAATTCTATGAAGAAAAAATATCCCAAAATATTTTAATAACTGAGTAAAAGTTTAATGAAAAAATTTAACAAAGCGGAAAAAATGTTACAACTAATGAAATTTTAATAGTATTTCAAATAAATTCATTATTTATATTCATTAATTATATTTTATAGATTTATATAAATTATAAAATTATTGGTTAATTTTATATTGAATGGAAAAATATTTATTTCCAACAAAACTATGATTACATGGAATATATTTATTTTTTTAAAATCAAGATTTCAAACATTTTGAATTTTAATTTAAAAAAAATAACTACATTTTTTAATAATCATGATTAAAGTATATTAGTAACAAATTTTATTAATTTTTTGGAATGATTTATTTTTCAATGAATACTTAAAAAATTGATTTTATTGAAAACTAAATTTTCTAATAATTTATTTAAAAATTAACATAGTAATTACCCGAGTAATACTAATATAATTTTTTTATGTAATATTATTATTAAATAATTATATTATATAGAGTTATAATAATTATAATAATATTAGGTAATATTTCAATCGAACGGAAAAAAGATTTATTTCTAACAAATTTATGTTTTAAGGTATTATATGGCTTTATATTAAATATTTAATTTAAAATAATAGAATTTGTATAAGATAAAACTAAAATAATTTGATTAATTTTTAATTTCATTAATTTCTAGTTTTGAATTTTTATTAATTTTTTGAAAACATTGATTTTTCAATGAAGAATGACAAAATACATCTTTGTATTAAAAATTGTCTTTTATTTTCATGTATTTCAAAATACAAAATATATTCTAGATTAATTTTAAAACATTAAGAGTTCATTTTGATTGTAAATAATCCAATATGTACGAGAATAGTTGAAATTACACATTAATTCGATATAAATGTATTTTTTTACCTAAGATGGAATTTCTCTAAACACTATTATTTGTCAAATTTTGAAATTTAATATTTTAATTAAATTGTTGCTATTATAAATATTTAATTATATAAAATTATTCAATATATAAGATATTTGTAATTTAAATTTTGTTATAATGTCAACATATGATTCTCATAATTAATATTCAAAATAGTAATAGTCGGTTACAATGGTTAATGTTAAAACTTCTTTATCAAGGGTTAAAATAAAGGGATAAGTGTTAAATGACATAATTATTTTTAAAATTCTATTTTCGTGAAATATTTTTAACTTATATCATTGAATAATTATAAATATTTCATTTTAGTCTATATGGAATGAAATAGACATTCATGTATTTTATTCTTTTTAAAAAATTTAATAGTGTCCCCTCCCCCAATTAAAAATGGAAACCCACTATACTGTATTATACACACTTAAATCCCCCCACTTCAATCAATATATTCCCATTTAACTTTATGTAATCCCTCAACATGTGCCAAAATAATTTTTTACCATAATATCATCATGGTAAGGTTTTTGGTATAAACAAAATGATATTGTTTGAAGAGGAGTTACAATACATAACTGAGAATTTTTTTTTATTTATTCCTCAACCACCTTAAAATTGTCTTAAAAATGTTAAAATAATAATTATTATGTGTTGCATATATTTATATAATATTTTGTTTTATTTAATAACCAGTATATATCTCATTTTTAAATCACATGGGAAATTAATCCATTATTCATGTGTTGAAGAGAATATCACCTCCCGAATCGATGTTATTCGTGTCTAAAAGCACCTATGATGGATGTTTATATTGATATATTTAATGTATATATGTTATAAAGTAAATATTTATCATTATATGATTATAAAATATCACATATTTTCTAAAAATTAAATCCATTGAAAATAGATAATTCCATGCATGCATACATGTGGATTATTATGCCCATGACGTGATGGAACTCGTATTACAAGGAAACATCACATGGATCGTATATATAAATGTATTTAATAAAATAGAAAAATATTTATGATGTAATAATCATTATTTAATGTTAAAATAACACTTAAATTTTTTTCCTAATCATTGGAAAATGGAAACACTGCCCTTGATTACGTACGACCTACTGTATCCATGATGGTCACATAATTCACTTTTCTTTATCATATTCCACGGTTTGATTTAAAATTGTAAATATTTTATAAAAATTATAATTAACTCATTAATATAATTCAAGAGATGAATGAAAATTGAAAACATTGACCATAAAAATCCTACCTATGTAATTTTGGACATATGAGAAAAATATCAGCAAAACGTCTAATGTGAACTTTCTAGACTAAGTAAATTTTTATTATATTTTATAAAAATAAAATAAATTGTAAAATAAATACTAAAAATATTCCTATGAATTTAAATATTTAACATAAGTTTATTACTCATGAATATAATGATTATATGTGCATATTCGGACATGATGTAAGGGGTACTTTAGTTTAAACACTTATTTTAAATGTTTTAATGATTTATTTTTTAAAACAATTTCTTCCATATCTATATGATTAATATTATTTTTATCGATGTATTTACATTAATATGAATTAATTATTAATGATTTTTTAGGAAAATATCTAATTTCATTGTATGGATTTCAAAATGGATCTATTTACATATTTTATACCGAATTTATTTACACAAAACAAAATGGATGTTTTATTTTAATTATAGTGAAGTGAATATTTTTTATAGTCATAACTATTTTTTTTAATATAGTTCTGATAAATTTTTTTATTATTACTGGTGGGATGGATATAACTCATGGTGAATGGTGAGTCTGGAATAGATTATGATAATTGGTGAGCTCAATAAAGATCTCCAATTTATTGGGATGATGGATGGAGTAAAGAAGTTTTGTTCTTCCACTAAGATTATCTGGATTTAAAGGGTATGATATTTTATTTGTAAGACAAATTGTAATAGTGATATAAATTTTATTTCCCATATTCCCTAAATGATTAATCTATAATATATATGGGGTTTCAAATAAATCTAAGGATTTCACAACGTATGTTTATGATCTTATATTTAAATGGACGATTATTCAATTTCATATAGATGAAATGTATTATATGGTGAAAAATAATTCATGTGTTTTCTATGATTGAATATAATCATTTATGATATTCATTTAATCCTTTATGATTTATTATTAAATGTATTATGAAAATCACCATGTAGTGAATATGATTTATTTTCTATGAAAATATTTATTATAGGTTCAAAAACTATTTTAAAAATTAATTTTTTTAGAGTATTCGTAGACTAAATTGTTGTTTTCTTTCTTTTTACATTCCCCATACAATGAATTTTATGGTCATCAAAAATTTATAAATAATCCAATTATTTTATGGATGTTAATTTAAAATGATATGAGAAACATGGAAATTGATAATATATTACATCAACACAGAACATGATATTTTATAAAAATTTTGTAGTATAGAAACATGGATACTAAATGGATGTTTTCACATTATGATGTTGGCTTAATTATTGATTAAAATAAATAGTAAATGTCCCAAAAAATTATGAGACTGAATTCATGAATTATTACACAAGGTTATTTAATGTTATGGTGCAGGTGCTTATATTTTTTATCAGTGGAAATGATTAGATAAGTTTATATGTTATTATATTGTAAGAAAATATACATAATATATTCTAAATTATTATTATAATGATATATAATTTTAATATTATGATGTTTCTTTATCTAAATAATGTTTATATAAAAAGTTTTTTCATAGTGTAAATTGGGAAAATGGATTAGGAAGTCATTAAAATTACCATATCCTCCCAAATCATCATCCCTGAATAGTTGGAATTAGAAATAAATAGTTTCTTGAAGTGATATAATTGTTGGAGTAGTGTATAAATTGTTTTGGATTCCATAATGTTGGAAAAAAATATCTGTAATAGAGGATCATTCCAATAGAGGATAATTTCATGAGATAGAACACTTCTATGTTCTTTGCATCTGTCGAATCTGTTGTAGCTGAGTGATAGAGTAATGATGTGAAAAATAGATTCAAATTAATTAGTTATCTAAAGAATAAAATGGTAACATGTAATGACCCCAATAATAATAACATAAATATGGCACCTTATCTTATTAAAAATTTTTAAGATCTGAGGAATAAAATCCAATATAACTAAATAGTTTATTAATCTTGTTAAACTAGATAAATATATGACTCTAAAATTACATTTTTTATAAAAATTTCAACATTTTTTTTGAAAATATTGTTACTCCATCTAAAATATCATTTTATATGAATCATTGTAGACTTCATATATTCTTGATAAAGGAGGAAAAATAATGGTGAGCTCAAATTCTCAGTAAGGGCTATGTATAATGAAATCTATCAAGAATCAATAAGAATAGTAAAAAGGTAATTGTAAATGACTACAAAACATTTCATTTAAACATCATTACTATATTAGTAGATAATTAATTATCAGAATTTCAAGGTAAATGATCAAAAACTCATTTTATTTAATCAATAAGATTATAATGAAATGCATTCAGAAGGAATATCATTGTGAAAACCATATAGATAATAATAATAAAATTCTAAATGAATGTAGTTCTTTAATAGTGGACTTCATGTTTCATTGGAACATTATACCACTTCCATAAATATATATCCACAATTCTTCTTAAATATTTTGGGTGTAAACCCATCAGGATTGTCAAACCATACGTCTACATTAAAGAACTCTAACATCATATTTTAAAACATCTGGTTTCTAACACATTCAGTTCGGTTAATTGGTTTTGTCCCATGATACAACATATTCATCAAGGGTATTTTTATAAAATTTTAAAAAGATATTATTTCATGTGAATGGATTTCTTTATACATTGAATAAGATATTTTATTCATAAACAATGTATCTTAACCTCAAATATCTGTATTGAGTAAAGTATTAAAATTTATCAATATTTCCCTCGATAAAAAATAACATTCATTATAAATCAACTTATGTACGCACAAAATATCATTTAATAAATAATAATATTAATGATACATTATATGGATAATTAATGGAAATTTAATATTCAATGATTATAAGAAAGTGAATATTTCATTTTGAAGTTAATAACTATGAAAATTTAAGCAACGAATTTATTTTCAATATTTTCCTATTAAAAAATGATCATAAACCATATATATAAAGTATAACTAATGTATAAATACAACACATAACTATAAGAATAAGTTTAATGGGTTTTTTCATTTATGAACATAAATTTCAAAAATAAATTTTTAAATTTTATTTTATAGGAAAATATCCTTTTCATATAGAAAATCACTTCTTAAAATAGAAAACACATCTAAAATAATTTTAATTGAATAATTTTTTTTTATTAATGGATTAAAAAATATTTTGGAAAAAATTTCATTAAGAATAACCTATGAGAATTTATTTATAATCGTCAAGTAAATGATGGTCTACAATTTCCTTCCTGATGTACAAGTTCTAAATAACATTCCTTTATCATTAAAAAATGGTTATAAAAGTGATTTGTTTAGAAAAGGAAAATAAACTTACATTGAAGAAAAACTGTAGAAAGAAAAAATGGGTTAAAATAATTTAATAAATACTTTATAATGGTTAAAAAATTGAAAATATTTATTGAAATGTTTATTTTTAATGAAAATGTATAACTGACTGAAGATATAAATGCAGTCATATTTTTATAAAACAATTTCCCAATAATTTTAATTACCAAAGAGTGGATAATTTTACTATTACATTAAAATATCATTAATATCCATATGAAGTTAAAATTAATGGGGTTTAATAGGAAATGATCAAAAAAATTCATTCATTGGAAATAGAAGTATAAAAAATCTTGATTGGAATGAGATTCTGAAATAATACCTTACAATGATAATAAATTTTAAGTAAAAATTTACCAAAGAATTGATTATGTTTATCTAATTCAAATCCACATAAAAAAAGTTTAAATACAAAATAAGAAAATAATAATTCATTACACACATAATCATAGAATATCAAAGTCAATAAAGAAGTAATATAACCGAATGAAAACAAAACTCAGTTAGGAAATTGTTTATCGCTTGGTAAATTTTCATTCAAATCCCATTAGATGTAGTAATTCCATTTTTAACATAAAATATAATTATGAATGAATTTTACATTATATTACATGTCAATGTGGTCGTATATGCACCATATAAATGAAATTTGGTTCATGACATTACAATATGTCTTAATGAAATGATATTGAGACTAAATACATTACCCGACACTTCCTTTTGGTTAAATAATATTTTCCCCAATGTATAGTGGGTTTTAACATGTTATTAACTTATATAAGAACCATATTAATATTTATAATATCATTTATGATCCTTTTGTAACATCTTATCTCCCATTCATTATTTTCATTGTTTTTTGTGATATTTTTTTTGTTTTCTAAGGTGTGGTTCGTAAAAAATTACCTAGTTCGTATAAATATTATATACTTTAAAAATATAGGTAATAATATTCATGAATTAACTATAATTTTCTAACTTAATAGTTTCTTTAAAATCCAATCATGAAAGCTATTTTTTTAGAAATGATGTGTGTTATGATCTTAACTATGGTATGTTATACATATACATGACCAAGATTTACATTTTTCATGTATCATTATGGAAACGTGTTAAGTAATAATTTATATATATATAATAAATATAATATTTAATATAACATATTTATATTTAAATATAATTCTATATATCATCCATGATGTTGGGTGATGAAAAGAGAGTTACATTGTTTCGTGAAGGCAGTAGTCCATACGTACACTAACAATGTTATCATCTTTCTTTTATAGAAAAGGTTAGAAATAAAATGATTTATATTTTCTTTATATAATGATAAATATCCCATTAATTTAATAATTTATTCATCCGTTATCACCTTCCAGGTAAATTGTTAGTGGAAGATTAATCACATAACATTGTGAGGTGGTAGTCTATTATATACATGAGAGACATTATCATATCCCCTACAGAATGGAAGTTATATATATGTATATATATATGATAAAATTCCTCAAAATGTGTAATTATGTTGTAAATATCATATATATACTTTATATTCATCATTATACGAAACCATGATAGTTGGTAATGGAAAAACTAACTACATCGATTCGTGACGGGGAAGTCCACCGTACAAATGAATGATGATTTCATGAATCATTTGATGAAATTTTAGTGGGTTGAAATTAATTAAATTATCATATAAAATGAAATTTTAGTGAATATTCATAGAATATATTATCGTAATGGTTTATTGAGAAATGAACGAGGTGTAGAAATAAACAAAACAAAGATGCTCATTGAAGAACACTACATCTTCATTGGGTATCCTCATTAATATTCCACTAAAAGAATCCTATAAAGGATTTATACTTAAAATAAGGAATATATGATGAAATTATAGAATTTGGGAACTGTTTTGGTCATGTATTGTACAATAAAATGTGGTCTGAAGGTGTGATATGTTGAAGAGTAGGGTTGGACTTTTATATGTATGGTGAGCAGAACACTTGTAATGATTTGAAAATTTTTGATCATACCAACATTTGTATTTTGTAACATGCATCAATAATGGTTGATTGGTGAAAATAGAGGAGTTAAGGTGGAATTAAGAAAATCCAATGGGGTTTTACATGTATTTATTTCATTTAAAACTCCTGTTATCTTAGTGTAACCCCTCGATAAATAGAGTTTTTACATTATCCTCAGAAAATAATTTTATGATTTTCAATATTAATTACATTGAAAAATAATATTTTTCATTATTTTAGATTTTAAGTTATTATATTTTCAAATATTTAATCCATTTTTCCAAATAAAATTTAAATAAGTGGAGTATTTTATTTTGTAGTTATTCCCATTTACATGATAAGAAAGCGGGGTTTTAAAGAAAAAATATTTTGAAGTTTGCGAAGTGTTTATATATTGATTCAATATAAAATTGATTAAAATGAAATTAATTGTATTAATTTAAATTTAATTTTACTAATTTTACTTAATAAAAATAAAATATATAATTTATTATTATAAATATTTTAAATGAGACGGAAAATTAAAATTAAACAACTGTATTTTCACAAATCATCAAAAAATGAATATTTTCATAAACATCTCAAAAAATATACTAAAGCTAATATATATATATATATATATATATATCAAATATAATATTCAATATGTTAATAAATTTTCTTAAATTTGTAAAAAATATTTTTATATTATGTAACCAATGTTCTAATTGTCTAAATTTTAGAAAAAAATACGTGTTTTTAGAAAACATATCATTTTATTTTAAATGGTTATTAATTAATAACTTTTCGATAAAATACTAATAAAAATGTGTACTCTAAATATCCTCATAATATTTTTAGTACTATTCATACCATCCATTCTAATGGATATGTGATATTATTCCAATTAAATAATATTATAAATAATATATTTCTTTCTTGGGAAAAATCAATCTTCCATGTAGTGAATGATATCTAAGAAACTGATTATGGAATGTATCATAATATGTATTCAATTATATGTGTTCTTAAATATATTTAAGATATTAGATTTATTTATAACAAAATATATTTTAATGTCTCATGGTGTAAAAGTTTCTTCTATGCTTGGTGTTATATGTCATTTGCACAATCAAATACAATGTTATTATTTTATAACATTAGGGTGTTAAATAAATCATGGCATTTATAGTTTTGATGATGAAGTTGAAAAAATGTTATCATTTTTTATTAAAATTTTTTAAATATAAGAGATTTATTCCATGTAATAGGATATATTTAAAAATATTTTCCTCGAAAAGTAATTTCCTATATTTTTCAACATATGATGGAAAGGAAATTAATTTAATTTAGTGAAAACGATGAAGATTCAGTTGAAACATATCAAGAAAATATCATACTTTTGGAAAGATATTCCAGAAATTGTATCAAAAATCATGATTTTAAAAACTATTCATTTTTTATCAGGGATATATCCATAAAACCGAAGAGAATTATCCTCTCGTGAATTTAAGTATATTGAGATACTTTTTGGATATACTACAAAAGTGGAAATGATGTTTTTCAATGATCATTTATCTTATATAAATAATCATAAAAATAGATCCATGTGGTATGAAAAATGGAAGATTACCTAAATGAAATATGAAGTTAATAAAATTAAGTTTTATGTTTGTAATTGTTGTGGAAATGAAAACAATGGGAATTGTATTATAAATAATGCGAGTTAATCTGATGTGGTATGTGTGGAAATATAAATAATTATTGAAAAGAATAAGATATTTGTTGTTATAGGAATAATTTTAATAAAAATATATTAATGTTTCTTAAATGAAATGGTATGTACCATTTTGAGAATCAGTTTCAAAAAAAGAAATTAATTATTGGATCAAGAATTACTATAAGTAATAGTGTTTCATGAAGTCCTTTACAACTAACTCAATAGATATTGTTCTATAAAATAATACATTAACATGTACAACAATTTATTTTCAAATTATTATAATGTCTTATTTTATTCAGGGTATCCTCAATATATCACTTCTTTGAAATTTGATAGTAAAATTAATATTTCTATTAATGAAATAGATACAAAATTTTGATAAAAATACCAAGGAGTAATATTAAGGTAACAAGAATTTACAATGAACAACATTTTATCTTTTTTTAATGGGATTCCCTTTAAACATTATTGTATTTCTATTTAAATAATTATATATTTTTCCAGGTATCAATTGAATTCCAATTTATCATGATATGAATGATTTAAAAGCCAAAAAAAATTATTTTCCAAAATTTATTTTAGATTTTACAGAAGAATTATTTTATAAAATTGATAACATTCCAAGAATATGAGAAACAATTAAGAAGTAAATTTAAATTTTATCTATCTAATTTTATTAAAAATAAAGGGAAATATTAAAATTAATGATAAGTTAGTAGAAAAATAATATCATTATGTTTTTAATGATGAGTTGCCTATTATTTTTCCATATTAGGAAGATGAGTTTAATGCTGACTTAGTTTCTGATAATAAGACAATATCAACACCCCCTATCATATATCTCACATTGAACATATGGAATGGAAAAATCAGTTAAATTATATTCTTGATGATTGTTTCATTCTCCATAGCACTTCACCTTGGAGTTCCCCTATGTTTTATTAAATAATTGTTTCATGAGGATTTTAAATGATTATAGATCATTAAAGATAATCAATGTTAAGAATTAGTTCTAGTTTACACATATCGATGATTATTTTGATTAGCTTTAGGGATCTCATTATTTTTATAAGGTATATCATTGGTCCATGTAACATAAGGTGAATGTGATTATGAATGACATCGATAATACAACATTTCATAATAGGCATGGGTATTATTATTATTTTTGTCATTCCTATTGGGTTGAAAAAAGCCTAGTTATATTAATAGATATTATGAATAGAGTTTTGCAATAATATTTTTATAAGTTTTTGGTAGTCTTTATTGATTATATTTTAGTTTAGTCAATGTTATTATGATCATAAAGAACATAAAATTATTATTTTGTAAACATTGAATGAAATGAAGTTGTACTGAAAATTTATAAAAAAAATTTCTTGGTTATAAGAATATTTCATTCCATGGAAATATCATAAATAATGGTGTAACATTTATCGATCATACATAAAAAAAATTGGTGTTGAAAAACCAATACCTACAAATGATATCAATATCAATACTTTTCTTATATTAGATTTCTATTACAAGGGGTTTCATTAAACAATTTCATGGTTATCTTTCCCACTAACTATGTTAAATTTAAAAGTATTTTGGAATATCTTGATAAGGGAATGTGACTTTTTCCATGAATTGATTATAAGATTAGTGAATGCTCTCGTTTTGACTCAAGTAACTATAAATGGTGACATTGTTATTTGTAGTGTTTACTCATTGATGTGAATGGGTTGTGTTTTAATATAGAATGACTAGGTTTATTTATATGCTTCATATTAATTAGTAAATCACGATAGAAATTATCCAACACACGAATAAGAACAAGAGGCTACATTTTTTGCATTAAAAATTTCTAGACATCATTTATATGTAGTAATGTGTGAAATATATAATCATTATTATATAATAAATTATACACCCAAAAGATTTTAAAATGAGGTTGGGAATATGGGTGGAATTGATTTTGGATTATGAATATATAATCTATTACAATTTCTCTAAAAATATATGGTAGATTATTCTTTAAGTTTAAATGGTAATACAAAAAAAATATTCTTCATCTGATACATGATCCTTGGGATAAATATTTGATGAATTTTGAAATATATATTATAAATCTAAAAAAGTATTTTTTTTCATGTGTTAGTACAATATTATTGGTCAAATAGAATCTAGATAAATCATAACAAAGACAATATTTTATATGAATATGTACAAACAATAAAGTAGGGTATTTTACAGTGTTTAATTTTGACAATGGTGGTGTTTAATTATTTTGAATTGGTTATGTAGAGCATGTGACCCATAGTTAATTAAATAACCATTGAGTGAGTCTTAGATCTCCACATTTTTGAATCATCATGGCTAAAAAAATGTATTGTGTCATTTGGGGATATTCAAGGATGGTTGGAATGGAGACATATATTTGTGACATTACCAATAAAATTTTCACATGTCAACAATTTTAATCTGAGTTATTATTATAGAAGGGGATTATTTAGCCTTATCCAGAGCTAGAATGGAAATCGGAGAATATATCCACGTATTTTTAGGTTATAGTACCAATGATATATTGAAGAAATTATTTGAATGGGGAAATTATTGATTAAATAAATGAAACAAAAAAATTTAATCCCATTCGAGATAATAATCCTTTAAATAAAATTTCAAGAAATTATGTAAAATATATAATATGATTTCATGGAATCCATAATTCAATTCTATATTATCATGATCTAATATTAAACTATAATTTATATAATAAACAGAAAAATTCATTAGTTATTGTATGAAATTTTTAGTACATCCTTTAATCCACAATCTGATAGACATTCAGAGGGAATTATTCATAAATGGGATTATATTCTTATAACATACTCAACAGATTATCTATGATATTGAGATTAACATCTAACTTTGGTTGAGTTTCGTTATAATAATAGTTTTCATTCCAGTTTATAGATGTCACCTTCTAAATAATTATATTGAATGTGGTGTTAGATTCAATCTTGTTGGAATGATATTAGGGAAAACATATTATTAGGAATAGTATATGTAAATTAAATTTCTGAGAAGGTTAAGAGGATTCAAAAGTAAATTTGTATTCTCTATAAAGGAATAAAAGTTTTTTATTTAACCGGAGAAAATATATTCTATTCATGGTAGGAGATCATTTTATTATTAAATTACCCCCAAGTAAAGGTATTTTGATCATTGGAAGAAAATTAATGTTAAGTCCATATTTAATTATAAAAAGTGAAATTTAGTGTAATATTAATGAATTTTTTTCAGAGCGACCTTCTCTTTGATTTTATCCTGGGATGATGATTTATTTCATGATATTTTTAATGAAAATTTGTGTTGGGTTAATATCATTTTTTGAGACCAGAAGTAGTTTTTTTAGAATAAAACCATTCTCTTGACGAAAAAAATGTTCATATTCTTGACCAAGGATATCCTGTTTTGATGAAAAAATTGTTTTACTTTGAATGGATATGCGGAAAATCATATATTTTATGAACCAACATGGGAATAAAATATGCTTTGAAGGAGATATATCTCCACTTAATTTAGTAGTGAATAAAATTATTAGGAATAAATTTAAAATAGGAAAAAATAATATAATAACACATTTAATTAAATGAAAAATCATTTTACAATAATAATAATAATAATTTATTAGATTTTATAGATGTATATTTCTTTAATGAATGTTAGGTAATTTTTCTATAAAACTATATAAATCATTATTTCTAAAAAAAATTATTTTTCATGCATTATATGTATTTAAAAAAAATATTTATATCAATATTTTTGAATTTATATGAATAAAAAAAATTAGCTTTTAATTCAGCAATCCAAAAATTTATTACAATTAATTCTGAAGAATTTATTGTATTGTTTTTTTCCTTGAATAGTGAATAATATCAATTTTTATTTAAAAATATCTATTAGTTTTATGTATTAATGATTTAAAATAATATTTTTGTATAGTTTTAAAATTTCAGTAATGTATTTTTATTGAAAAAAGTTCGATAAATTTTATTTTAATCAACATTACACTTTAATTTTAAAGAGAAATATTCTATACTTAAAATGTAATTTTTCTAAAAAAGCATTATTCATCAAATATTGTTTGTTCAATGTTAAATTCAATTCTTAAAAATCCTTAAATTGAAATTGATAAAATTTATCCATTTTTTAATGATAATTATTAATATTACTTACTAAATTAAACATAATTTAAATTCATGAAAAATTGTAAAAACATTGAAAATATGTTATACTGGTTATTGTCCAAATAGTTATTCCAAGCGTTAAATTAAATTTATATTGGTTAAAATTATTATAAAAATTATCTAAATAATATTATATGGACATATATTTATAATACCTCATCTTATGTTTTTAAATTTTACAGTTTGGATTCATCTACCTTTATTAAGGAGCTAATGTATTATAATTATTTTAAAAATTTCATGTGTTTCCTCTACCAAAATTATAAAAGGAAAACCCTCTCCAGTTCTCTCAAAACACTATGTTCCATTTGGTTCATAAAACTATACTAAAATCCATTACATTCATCCCTATCCTTTTCATAGAGTCTTCTTTATGATCATAAAAACATCCTATTATGGTTTTTGGTATAAATATAAATAGGTTGGGTGAAGAAGAAGTCTTTTTTCCTAATAGAGAATTTTAATTTATCTTCATCTTATAACAAATTCAAATATTTTTAAAAAACGATGAAATAGTAAAAATAATATCTTTTATAATTTTTTTATTCTAATCGAGTAACGTATATCTATATCATTCTTCAATAAAATGGGAAATGAAACCATCATTTGTGTGTTTGGTAGACCACCACCTTGAAAACTGATGTATTCATTTTCTATCACTGCCTATCAATGGTGTTTATAATGATGGGTATAAGGTATATACGAGATATTAATGAAAAATTTATCATTTTACAAAGATAATATGTTATTTATTTTCATAAATTTCCATCGATTGAACAATAATATCATCATTCCTGTATAGGTGTGGATTGCCACCACTTTGAAACAATGTGATTCTTTTTTCATAAAGATATTAATAAATAGTTATATAAAATTTTATCTAAAGATATAATATCATATAAATTATATAATCATCATTATATAATTATAAAATTATACTTAACTTATTTCAATAACATTATTTGAGAAATAGAAATGTTACACATGTGTACATATGTCCTAATATCTCCATGATTGTAATGTAGTTCAGTTTTCTAAAACATTTTTCAAGATGTTGTTTAAAATTTGAATTTATGTATAAAAATTATTATTATTTCATTCTTATTAATTTATATATTATGTATTAATGTCCTATTTCACCAATGTCACCATACCAAAATCATCAGGGACATTTGAGCTGAATATCATCAAAACATATGACTTGAACTTAATTGATTATGTATTTGTATAAAAAAGGATAAAAATAATATAAATGGAATAAAAAACATGAAAATGGTTCTTCTAAAATTATGTAATTAAGTTATTTTTATTAGTCAAAAAAATAAAATATGTATTTGATGAGTAATACTCGATGTAAGGGTCGTATTACCAAAAAACACCATTTTAAATATTTTAACTGTTTGTTTTATAAATATTTTTCATCCATGTAATTATTATTAAAATTATGTAATTGATGTATTTATATATATATGACTGAATTAGAAAGATAATTTTATTCGACTTTTACTTTCATTAAAAAAATCAATTGGAATCTTATTACATATTTCTCTTAAATAATGTTTTAATCGAATGAAAAAGGAAATTAATGTTTCAAAATATAAAACGTAAGTCATTTAAAAAAATTCTGTAATTGTAATTTATATTTGGATTCTATAATAATATTGCATATTTTCATAAATTAAAAAACCCCTTCTATTTTATTTAGTTATTTACAAATAATATTTTAATTAAAATTGCTTGTTCAATATGATAAAATATATTTCATTTGAATTAGTGGAATATTTTACGAGAATTTTTACTCAAATAAAGGATCTCGTGTGTTATGATTATATTAGGCTTCGCGGTAACTGGTTATGATTATGGGTGAGCCTAATATATCTTATGATGTCTAGTGATCCCAATATAGCTCTCTAATGCATTGGATAAATGGAAATATTTATTCTGTTATGTTTTTCTTATGAGATTATTAGAATGTATTTATGGGGTTATTTATTTTGTAATAGTTATTGAATGGGTTATATGAAAATGATTTCCAAAATTAACTACACCATTTTTTAATTCTTTCAACGGGCTTCCACAAAATGCATATGATTCCCTAAAATGATCAATTTAGTTTATGTTTAAATATATATTTATGATAAATCGTAAGGGTGAAATGTAAAACATTTTGAAAAAGAATTCATGTGTTTTTCATGATTGAAAAATATACATTATTGGTTTCATTTTCTATTTAAGAGTTATTATTAAATATTTTATGAAACTATTTTGGTGGATAAGATTATTTCTTGGCTATATATGTTTTTATTACGAGTTCAATGATTATTCTGGAATGGAAAAATATTCATGATAATTATTTAAATAATGGGTTTCATTATTCATTTTAATACATCGCCTATAGATATATTTCTTTGTCATCACACATTTAAAAATATTATATGTTTATATGGATGAATAAGGATTAGGATGTTGTTAATATAAAAATTTTCAAGATATGTCATGAAATGAATACTTATTATATCATAAATGTTTTCAATTGTGGGAAAATGTATATTGAATTTAATGGTCCATGATGTGATGTAATATTTATTTATTTAATGTTTATTAGAAAATTCTCTAACACTACAAACCAAAAAGATCCATATAACTTTAGATAATTAAATCATGATTTAAAAATCATGATTATATAAGGATTATGACTATTTCCGAGCACACATTTTATTTTTGGATCCGATTTAATATTTCTATATTAATTTTTTATTAAATAAAATTTAAAAATAGTTACAGGAATCGAAATTATTCATGAATTTGGTATATAATTTTTTAAAATTAAAAATAAATTTTTTTAAAAAACATTCTTTCAACACATTTTTCAGATGTAAATATATATTAAAATTTTCAAATTATTTAAATTGAATATGGTATGTTTTTTTTATATTTGGAATCATTAATAATATTATTATGTAATCTGTGAAAGACCATGGTATTTTATTATATATTTCTCCTTAAACAAATACAACTTCTATAATAGCTTTCTTTACATGCAATTCCATGTTCAAATAATCTTTTGAAAAATATCACAATACTATTTTGAATCAATTATTTCATTTTTTAAATCATAATTTCAATATTTTCATTGGTTTTTTTATTTTAAAAAAAAATTAATTATCTGTGAATACAGGTAAATACCAATTTTTTAGACCAATAAATTCATTTATATAAATCATTTTATTTAGAATCCTCATTCTATTTTTGTGTTTATATTATATATATATATATAGAATATCAATTTGATTTAAAACAATTTAATTTCTTGCAATTTGATTCAAAATCTTCATGATTTTTATTTAAGATAATTTTTAGGCTAAAATACATATTTTTATGGAACACTATTCTTCATGGCATATTGTTGGATTATTTTTAAATTATTTTCTATAAATTAAATGATTTTAATTCGAAAAAATTATATTCCGTATATTTAATTGGGATGTTCAAAATTGGTAAATAGGACCCTTTTTAGACATTATGAATAATAATATTGGTACAATTTATCACCTAATTGTAGGTTAAAGTGTGTAATAAAGTCTTAAAATAATGTTATAAATAGTTTAAAATCAATATAAATCAAACATTGATTTCATTGTGTTATTATTAATTGAGTTTATTTATTATGACTTCAAATATATGAATTTTTGTTCTATTTTCTTTTGATAAATGATATTTATATTATTCAATGTAAATAATCACAAAATTATGTTTATATTTTTTTATTTTTTTATGATTGTAATTTAAATCAAATTTCTAGTGATTATATAATTTCACTAATTTCATATACAACGCTTACATGGTGCTTCTTCATCTAGTGGAAAATTCAAAGATAAAAATATTAATAACATTTAATCTAATGATTTTATTATTTCTTATGGGTGCATTAGGAACATAAAGATAATAATAATTTATTATTGATGGTAAAATGGGTTATATTCTAATTAAATTATTTTCATTATGTTATTAATGTGAAATTAAATGAATTTTTTCAAATGAAATTAATGGTATTTTATGAAAAATTGAATTTTATAAAATTATTTATTCACGAACCGTCCTCTGGGGCCCATGCCGTGACAACCCCAAGCCCGCCTTCTATAGGCCAGGGGCCGGAGACTAGCATCAAAGAAGTAAATCCCTAATAACTAGGAAGGAATTGCCTTTATAACCTAGAGACACACACAACAGAGTAAGCTAGAAGAAAAAAACTATGTAAGATTGTATACAAAAGGAGTGTTGAAAAGTAAAGAGGCCAGAAATACAAGCCCAAATGAACATACAAGGAAACTAAAAACAAGTACATCTGAAGAATGGTAAACAACTGAAAGGTGAATAGAAGCTCTTGGAACGTCCACCATGGATCCTACCTGAAGGGTAGGTACAAATAACCTCCTCATCAGTCAACATCTATCAGTCTCCTCCATGTACTGACTCGTCGTAAGGTCCACCTCCATGTACTGTCCAGTCCTGGTTCTCTCAGCATCCGTCAGCATTGTCCTTCATCTGCATCCAACACAACGAGGTGCGAGCATAGCCCATGTAAGAGTGAGTATAACGATACTCAGTAGGGACCCTGAGACCACCAAGGTCTCTCAATATCCACAAACTACCGAGTAAGAAATCAACGGATAGATATTACTTAAGTATAAGCCCATACATATACCTAAGTTTTCCAGTAACACATATCAATCATGAGGAAAACACAGAAGTCACTGACTCTTCTCACAAATGTATACATCTTATGTAGAGAGATATAGATGATTAGATAGAGCCACTGAATCATCTAAACTGTCGGACCACCACATGATATAGTAATAGTCTTCAGAGATGTCAGACCAACACATGATCCAGGACCAGCTATTCTGTCGGACCAAATCATTATCCCGGAACAGAAGTCAAAACTGTCAGACCAGCACATGATCCATGACCATCTAATCGGTCAGACCAACACATGATCCAGGAACAGAAGTCCGAACTGTCGGATCAACACATGATCCAGGAACAGTCATCAGAGTACAACCAGCCTGTGGGTTTCTACAAAGCACGCTAGATTCCGAGAGGGTCTGCTCCTCAAGCTATGTTTCGACATGTCAACTGCCACCAAGTCCCATGAAGAATTATATCAAAGGTCTTCCTTGTCATATGGGTCTCAACACAACAGACGGCGCGTCAATCAGACGCCCGGTCTGTGAGTTATTGGCTTTTTAGTCCCGGAGGGCCGGTTGGATTTGTGTACGATCCAACCTGACCATATCTCAATATTACCCCAAAATCCGGTGGGGTATACTCAAATGGACCGTCATGATCCATGAAAACTAGTGTCGTTTATGGTTCGTCAAAAGGTCGTCTAGTGCCAAAGTTACAGCCAAAGGAGGTTACCGGGTCGGTAATGGGCCTGGGCCCGGTCCGACCCAGTCAGACTGACTCGTCCCAACCCATACTGGGCCGACCGAGTCTGGGTTGACCTGGTCAGACCTGCTGGGTCTGACCTGACCTGTTTGGCGGGTCAGCCTGTTAGGTTCGGCCTCATCCACTAGGCACAGCTCGATGAACTGTGGGGGCGGTTCGGCCCGGAGGTCGCCGTGTAGGCAGCTCGGCTCGGAGGCCGGGGCTGGTTTGACCAGCACCACGTGGGGATTGGATCGGTCAGCTCAGCTCGGAATTCCGATCAGGTTCTGCCAGTGACACTGCAAAGGACGTCGCAAGCTGGCTCGGGAGGCCGGCGGCCCGATGGCTGGTGGGAAGGCCGGTGGGGCAGGGGAAGGATGCGGGGAGGCATGGACAGGCAGCGCGGGGCATGGTGGCATGCGGGCAGGGCGCGACACGTGCGGGAAGCTGGTGGTAGGCGGGGGCAGGCATGGGCAGCGCGCCTGGAGGCCGCGGGTAGGCGGCCTGGGAAACGGGCAGTGCGCGACTGGCCGGCTGGGTGTCAGGCATCACATCGGGAGGGCCTGGGTAGGTGGAAGAGGAGCCATGTAGCTCGCGGGAGGCCGGTTGGGCACCGGGCAGCGCGTGGGTAGGCCGACAAGGCGACGGGCAGCGCGCCGGGAGGTCAGTTGGGCACCAGGCTGCACGTCGACAGGCCCCAGTCAGGCGGCCAGGGCACCGGGCAGGTCGCAGGTTCGGCCGGGGTGCGCGGGACACCGTAGGGGTGGCGTGGTTCATGGAGGTCGTGGGTATCGCGACCTTAATGTTACCTCCTTCGTCGCCTCGTCGTTGTTATGTTGCTATTCCGAAGGAACATCATAATAGATCGGCAGAGGGAGTCAAGCTATGTAAGTTGGCACGCACCCTCCACGTTTAGGGGTGATAAAAAAAGACTCATCAAGAGAAGAAAATGGTCAACAATTCACCCGCAAAAATTCCTTTTCATTCATTGAAAGAGATAATAAAAAGGAATATCAAAACAGAATAAACCCCTACCTTGATTGTCGGGCGTCGACGGTGAAGTCGCGGGAAGAAGATGTAGTCATCATTCATCACGTCCACTGCGTGCTTCCACTTCCGAGTTCACATGACAGTTGTGGATGTGTCTCCACATCGGTAGGTATCCGGGGACGAAATCCATGGAAGAAGTATGTGGAAGATCGTTGTTGGCGTTCTTCATTCTACGTTCTTCGTTGGGAGAACTTCTTTTCTCCCAAGCTCTCCTCTCGAAGCTTCTACCAAATGAGAATTGCCAAGTCAACAATAATATAAGTTGTCTATTATTTTTTTGGCACAACAATTTCAAATTGGATAAATAAATTAAGAGTCTCCCCTTAATTAATTCTCGGTGATGCCACAATTAATTAATGGGGAGGTCAAGAGGCTTCCCTAAATTAAATCACACGTGTTGGTGCAATTGATTAATAGGGAGGTCAAGAGGCTCCCACCCTCATTAATGAGGGGAGTTGGGTGTTTTTCCTCTCCTCCCATTAATAGGGGTTTTAAGCCCTGTGTGGTCCCCACCTTAGTTATCCTCACATTGAAGGTTGAGTTCGGGTGGGACCCACCACCATAACCTCTCAGGAAAGGTTATGGTGTGGTGGCCCCACCTCCAACCTCCATGGGGAGTTTTTAACCACCACACACCAAATGGAGGGTAAAAATAAAATAATGTGTCAGGAAATTTGTTTTATTATTATTATTTTTTTTCATGAAAAGACAAAAACAAACTTTTATTCTCGACCAACTGACGTCGAGGTGAAAGTATTCTTAAGTGAAATCTGGCACTGCAAGTTCAACAGTGCCCTCAGATTTCAATTCCAAGCATCATTTCAAATGTTATAAAACCCCGCTCATATGTATAATGAGCGTACCTGAACAAAACTTCAGAAATTGATTCCGGGAACACCCGTCCTCGGAATCAAATGCCGTCAATTTTTGTGGACTCGTAAAAATACCAAGTATTAGAAAATTTCCATGGGATTTCCGAGTCTTTAAATTCTACCCACCTCAGTGATTTACGTCCCCGTAAGCTACAACTTGATGTAAGGGGACAAATGGGGGTACTGAGCATGAATTTGAGCCTCATGATCCCATTTTCTCTCTTGGAGGTTCCCGTACTGCCAACGTACGTGCACCAGAGGTATCGACAGACCACGAAGGACCCGCTTTTGTCGATCCTCAATCTCCAATGGAAACTGTGTAAATGTCTCCCATCATCGAAGTTCAACTCCCCATGTTCGATGATGTGAGAAAGGTCATGCACGTATCTCCTTAGCTGGGATACGTGGAAGACGTCGTGCATCAGGTGCAACTGAAGTGTAAGAGCCCGAAGGTAAGCCACCTCGCCTACTCTATTGAGGACCTCGAAAGGTCTGATGAATCTTGGAGATAACTTTACACCTCGTTCAAATATCCATAGAACTCGTCGAGATAAGACCTATAGAAAAATGTGGTCACCATCCTCGATCTCCATAGGTATCTGTCTCCTATCAGCATACGAATTATGACTACTTTGTGCAGTCTTCATCTGCTCCTGGATGATGTGCACCTTCTCTGTGGTAGCCATTACCATCTGTGGTCCCACTACTGCTGAGTCCCCAGGGTCTGTCTAGCATAAGGGTGACCTGCAAGATCACCCGTATAATTCCTCAAAGGGTGTCATCCCTATGGTGGAGTGATAGCTATTATTTTAAGAAAACTCCAAAAAGTCAAGTGATCCTCACAGCTGTGACCGAATTCGAGGACCCAAGCATGTAGCATGTCCTTGAGGGTCTGAATGATCCTCTTAGTCTGGCCATCTGTCTGAGGATGGAAGGCGGTGCTCAGACGTAGTTGCGTTCCAAAAGCCTATGGAAACCCCTTCCATAGTTGGGAAGTAATCTGTGCATCACGATCAGATAGAATAGAATATGGTACTCCAGGTATCCGTTCAATATCCTACACATAGAGGCGTCCCAATCTCTCTACTGAGCCCTGCTCTCTGATCGGTAGGAAGTGGGCCGACTTTGTGATTCGGTCAATGATCACACAAATCAAGTAGTGTACCCTAGATGTATGTGGAAGACCCATCATGAAGCCCATGGATATCCCATCCCACTCCACTCTGGGAACTCTAAAGGAGAATCCAAGCCTGCTGGTACATGGTGCTCTGCCTTCACATGATGACAAGTGAGGCACTGAGAGACAAACTCTGCTACAACCTTCTTCATACCTGGACACCAGTGATATCATCGAAGGTCTTGGTATTTCATTGCCACTCATGGATGTACCGCTAGAGGGGAAGTGTGTAACTACCTTAACACTTCCTCCTGAAGTGATACTGTTACCAAGGTACTTCCTCTGAAGTGGATGACGTGCTCCCCACCTTCAAAAAATACATCAGGTGTCTGGCCTATGGATATCTTAGAATGTTGTCTCTTGAAGTCATTGTCTCCTCACTGTGTCTCTCTGACTCGCTAAAGATACAGGGGAGTGACTGTAAGAGACTGAAGTAAGTCTTCTCCATCTCTATCCACAAAGGATATCTGTAAAGCAGCCAGCTGCTCTGTCGCCTCTAATAGCAGTTGTATACCAGACCTCCTACTATGTGCATTTGCATCAACCTTCCCCTTCCCAAGAGTATATACTATATCGAAATCATAGTCCTATAGTACTCAATTCATCACCGCTGTCTCAGGTTCAGTTACTTCTGAGAGAAGATATACCTGAGACGGTTGTGATCAGAGTACATGGTAAAATGCTCGCTCATCAGGTAGTGTCGCCACATCTTCAAGGTGTATACCACCACTGCTAGATCAAGGTCATGGGTAGCGTTGTTCTAATCATGATGTCTCAAATACCGAGAACCATATTGATCACTTATCTCTCCTGCATCAGGACATACCCGAGTCTGGTCCCTGATGCGTCGCAGTAGACTATGTACCCTATGCCTTCCTCTGGAAGCCTAAAGATCGGGGTACCATTCAGCCTCTGCCTCAGCTCCTGAAAACTCTGCCGGCATCTCTCCGACCACAAAAAGGATTTTCCCTTCTTTTTTAAGGCTGATAGTGGTGCTGCAACTCTGGAGAAGTCTAGTACGAACCTTCAGTAGTTACCAGTAAATCCCAGGAAACTTCGTACCTCCATCACACTTTTGGGTGGCTCCCAAGAAAGTACCACCGCAATCATCACTGGATCCACTGCAACTCTAGTCTCCGAGATGACATGTCCCAAATCATGAACCTCTCAGATCCAGAACTAGAACTTCGAGAGCTTAACATAAAGCTGGTGCTCCTTGAGTGTGTCCAGTACTACCCGCAAATGGTAGGAATGCTCCTCCTCATCAGTCGTGTAGATCAGAATGTCATCGATGATGACTACGACAAATCAATCGAGGTATGTCTGGAAGATCTTGTTTATGAGCCCAATGAACACTACTAGAGAGTTGGTTACGTCAAAGGGCATAATCAAGAACCTATAGTGGCCATCCTGGCACCTAAAGGCCATCTTCTGCACATCCTCATCGCAAACTATGAGCTGTTGATAGCCTGATCTACGGTTTATCTTTGAGAACCATCGTGCTCCCATCAGCTGATCAAAGAGGCCGACTATCCTAGGGAGTGGGTACTTGTTCTTCACGGTCACCTGATTCAGGAAATGGTAGTCTACAAAAATCCTCAAGCTCCCATCCTCCTTCTTGATAAATATAATCAGGGATTCCCAGGGTGAAACACTAGGCTAGATGAATCCCTTCCCCTGAAAGTCCTCTTGTACTACCCGTAGTTTGGGAAGTTCCATGTGAGCCACCCGATATGCTAGAGTAGATAACGGTGTCATCCTAGGGTATAGTTCAATGTAGAAGTCCACCTCTCTGTGAGGAGGTAGTCCTAAAACATCGTCAGGGAAAACATCCGCATACAGGTCCACCACTACAGGATAGCTTGGAATCTCCACATCAACTGATCTGAAGGTATGGCAGGCCAACTATTGAGTGATCGGCTACACCCTCCTCTGAGTAATTCTGTCCTACATTGAAAAAGGCTTCCTTCTCACCGATGAACGTGAACCTTGTCTCATTAGTGCAGACACACCACACTTTTCACCTAATACAGTCGATCTGACCATGGATTATAGATGACAAGTCCATACCCAAGACGGCATCGTAAGGCCTCGATGCTGATACGAGGAGATCCCAACCAAAGCTCTTGCCTCCTAGAGTAAGGTCGCACTACCAACACTAGTGTGTAATCGTTGAGTCCACTCCCATAGGAGTCTCTAGCCGAAAGGATCGATCCAACGGCTCCGTTGGAATCTCTGTGCTCCGAACGAGGCCAGTGGAAATGAAAGAGTGACTGGCACATGTGTCTACAAGAACTACAGCTAAGGTGGAGTAGAAAATGATTGTAACTTGAATCATCTATGGAGAACCATGGTTGTATACTTCAGCAACCTGAATCTGAGCTCTCACCTGTCCACCTACTCCCTGCCGTCGGGGTGGACCTCCTAGTGGTGGCGACAGTAACACCTCGAAATTTCGTCCACCGCCAGCAGCACGGCCAACTCCTCTGCCACGTCTGCCTCCTCCCTACGAACCGCGTCGATCAAATCTCGACCTCTGCCAGAGAGGTCCATAAACTATCTGGTGATCATCTGAACGGCAGGTCAGATAGTCCTGAGCCATGTGACCCTACCCAACGCAGGTGTAACATTGCCTGCTCCCGGCATGACTGGCTCTGTCTCGTGTGCCCCGCACAACTGAACCCATATCTTGAGGTCTTCCACCGGATGGCCTGGTCTGCTTGGACCTCTGTGATATCTGTCTACTACAAGATGTAGAAGACTCCGTTTCATGTCGACTAGTGGTGGGTCTCACTACTAGAGACTGCTCAGCGCGGAAACTCTCCACTAGGAGGGCTCTCTCTAACACTGATTATTGTTTTAAGATGCTGAGTGAGATCATCGACACTATAATCTCTGGTCTAAGCCCCTGCTGGAAGGTCCGGGCCCTGAAGAAAGGGTTCCACACCATATCGGTGGAGTAGCGCAAGAGGTCAGACAAGATCACTGAGTACAATTCCACTGTCATGTTGCAGGTCAAGTATCTCTTGTATCTGCACCACACATTTGGTGGTTGGGACAAACTCCATCCAAAATAGGCTCTCAAATTTTGCCTACTGTAGTGTCGCCTTGTCATGCCCATGGAGCATCAGAGTCCACCATCTTCCTGCTACTTCCTGATGGAGACTCATGACAAGGATCATTATAAGGTCGGCTGGTGTCCCTACCAGTCTGAAAACTCTCACCACAACCTCTAGCCAATCCTCAGCTACCTATTGGTCCATCTCACCCCTGACCATAGGCGGCCTCTAGCACTGGAACTCGTGGAACGCGCTCAAGCGGTGTACATTCTCTACTATTGGGGCTGGTGTTATCAGTGGCCCAACGGGTAGTGGTACCACCGGTGCCTCCGCTGTGATTGGGAAATTCACTAATGCTTCGTCGCTCTGTGGGGTGCCATCTCGTACATTTCTCGGAACCCTGGATGGCTGTCTGCATGGAGGAATCCTGAAAAGAAACATTTTTTCCATGGTCAATAAGTTATACATGGTCAGATGACACAAGTTATCACAAAGAAATCTCTTGAAAAGACACACAAAATTAGTGTTTTCGTGCACTGAGTCGGAAATCAGAAGTCATGGTCCTGGTATATGGATACACCAGTCGCCGCACCAACACTGGACTCCCTAAAATAAAAACAACACTCATTACCATCAAAACTATTGCTTTCTAGAAATAAAATATCTGAGTCCTATGTTTTGCGGTGGAACTGACTCCTCTGATACCAATTTGTGAAGACCCGTCCCCCGGGGCCCATGTCGTGACTACCCCAAGCTTGCCTTCCATAGGCCAGGGGATTGCGACCAGCACCAAAGGAGTCAATCCGTAAAAATTGGTAAGGAATTGCCTTTATAAACAATAAACACACACAACAGAGTAAGATAGAATAAAAACACTAAGTATGATTTTTTACAGAAGGAGTGCTGGAAAGTAAAGGGGCTGGAAATACAATCCCAAATATATTGTACAAGGAAACTGAAAACAAGTAAACCTGGTGAAATGTAGAAAATTTAAAGGTGAAAAGAAGCTCCTGGATTTTCCACCACAGATCCTACCTAAAGGGTAGGTACAGATAACCTCATCAGCACTCCTTGTCTGGAAATATCCTCCATGTAACGACTCGTCATAAGGTCCACCTCTGAGTACCGTCTAGTCCTAGCGCTCTCAGCCTCTGTCAGTGTTGTCCATCATCTGCATCCAACACAATGAGGTGCGGGCATAGCCCATGCATGGGTGAGTATAACAATACTCAGTAAGGACCTGAGACAACCAAGGTCTCTCAAAATCCACCAAGGACAAACTAAAGAGTAAGAAATCAACGAATATCCATTACTTAGGTATATTCCCATACATATACCAAAAATATCAACTAATCCATCTCAATCACGAGGAAAACACAAAATTCACTGACTCAGCTCACACATGTATACATCTTATGTAGATAGATAGAGATGATCAGATATAGCCACAGAATCATCTAAAATATAAGACCAATACATGATCCAGGAATAGTCATCAGAGTTGTCAGACAGACACATGATCCAGGACCACCTATTCTGTCGGACCAACACATGATCTAGGAACATAAGTCAAAACTGTTGGCCCAACACATGATCCAGGAATAGTCGTCAAAGCTGTTAGATAGACACATGATCCAGGACTAGCTATTCTGTCTAACCAACACATTATCCAAAAACCGAAGTTAGAATAGTCGGACCAACACATGATCCAGGAACAGTCGTCAGAGTATATCCAACAATAGGGATTTCACAAAGCATTCTTGATTCCGGGAGGTTCCGCACCTCAATCCAAGTGTTAACATGTCAACTACCACCAAGTCCCATGAAAAAGTATCTCAATGGTTTTTCTCATCACAGAGGTCTCAATGCAACATACTGTGCGTCAATTGGACGCACGAGCTGTGAGTTATTAGCTTTTTCGTCCCAAGGGGGGCCTGGTTGGATTCATGTAAGCTCAAACCTGATCGTATCTCACCATTACCCCAAACTCTAGTGGGATTTACACAAAGGGACCGTCATTCTCAAAGAAAATTAATTCCATTGACGGTTCGTCAAACGGTCGTCTGATTCCAAAGTTACGACCAAAGGAAGTAACAGGGCCGGTAATGGGCCTGGGCCCGATCCCACCCAGTCGGACCAACACGACCCAACCCAGACCGCGCCGACCCAGCCTGGGTCGACCCGGTCAGACCCACTATGTCTGACCCTTCCAGTTGGGCGGGTATGTCTGTTTGGTTTTGCCTGGTCATCTGGGCCTGGCCCAGCAGACTGTGGGGGCAGTTTAACGCTGAGGTCACCGTTTAGGCGGCTCGTCCAAGAGTCTAGGGCCGGTTCGGCCAGCACCATGTGGGGTGCGTTTTAGGCGGCTCGGCCCGAAAATATGAGCTAGTTCGTCCATCAACACTGTGAAGGATGTTAGAGGCCTTCTTGGGAGACCGATGGCCCAGAGGCCGGGGGGCAGGCCATCGGGGCACCGAGCAGCTCATTGGGAGGCCTGGTGGGCACCGGGCAGTGCGCCGGGAGGCCGTCTATGTGCTGGGCAGCACCTCAGAAGGCTGGTTGGGCACCGGGCAGTGTTCCGCGAGGCCGCGGGCTGGCGGCCAGGACACAGGGATGCGCATGGGAGGCCAGCTCAGTGCGGGTTCGGTTGGGTCATGTGGGGTACCGCAGGGGCGGTGCGGTTAACAGAGGTCGCGGTTAGCATGGCCTGTCATTGCCGCCTTCGTCGCCTCATCGTTGTAACGATGCCATGTTGGAGGAATATCATAAGAGATCGGCGGAGGGAGTCGGGCCATGTTAGTTGGCCCGCACCCTCCACATTTAGGGGTGAAAAAAAATCTCATCAAGAGAAGAAGATAGTCAACAATTCACCAGCAACAATTCCATTCTAATCGTTGAAAGAGATAAGAAAAAAGAAAATTAACACATAATAAACCCCTACCTGGATTATCGGTCATCGATTGGGAAGTCGCGGGATGAAGACGTAGTAGTCGTTTGTCGTGTCCACTACATGCTTCCACATCCGAGTTTGCATGACTGTAGTGGAAGTGGCTCCACGTCAGTAGGTATCCGGGGAAGAAGTCTGAGGACGAGGTTTGTGGATGATCGTTGTCGGCATTCTTCTTTCTTCTTTCATCATTGGGAGAACTTCTTTTCCCCCAACCTCTCCCCTCAAATCTCCCACCAAATGATAATTTTCAAGAAAAAAATAATACATTTTTTCAATTATTTTGTTGGCACAGAAATTTCAAATTGGAGAAAAAAATTAAGAAGCTCCCCTCAATTAATTCACGGTGATGCCATAATTAATTAATGGGGAGTTCAAGAGGCTCCCCTTAATTAAATAACAGGCATTGCACAATTGATTAATGGGGAGGTCAAGAGGCTCCCCCCATCATTAATGATGGGATTTGGGAGGTTTTCCTCTCCTCCCATTAATAGGGGTTAAGCCCCGGGTGGTCCCCACCTCAATTATCCTCACAGAGGAGGTTGTGTTAAGGTGGGCCCCACCACCAAAACCTCTCAGGAGAGGTTAAGGTGCTGTGGCCCCACCTCCAAACTCCATGGGGAGGTTTTAATCACCACACACCAAATCACATCTAAAAATAAAGTAAATCATAGGGAACTTTATATTATTAATATTCGTTTTTATGAAAATACAATAACTAACTTTTATTCTCAACCAACTGTTGTCGAGGTGAAAGTATTCTTAAGAGAAAAATGGCCTTGGGAGTTCAACAGTGCCCTTAGAATTCAATTTCGAGCACCGGTTCAAAAGTTATAAAAACCATCTCATACGTTTACTTAACATACCCAAACAAAACATCAGAATTTGATTCTTGGTACACGGGGCCTTTGAATCAAACACTGTCAGTTTTCACGGAGGCCTAAAAATCCAATGTATTAAAAACAAAAATTCCACAGGATTTCACGGTCTTTAAATATTTTAAAATCAAAAAAAATAAATAAAGGGGGAAAGTAGGATAAAATTTGTATAATAGGTATTATTTTTTCCTTTTTTAGAATATTTTTATGTTATAATTAAAATTACCACTTTCTATGAATGACAAATTCATTACTGATCTTAAGGTTAAAATAGTTTAATGAATGGGTCAAACCAAATGATATGTATTAAAATGAAACATAAAATATTAAAAAATTTATTCAGGTTTTTAAAACATATCTTATATTAAATTTTATATTTTCTCCACATTTTACAAATTTTACATTTCAATTATTTAATTATATTTAAATATTTTTATAAATTCCATGTGTTCCCAATCATTCTATATAAAAATGAGTCACCATCCCTCTATTCTATACACCACATAGAAAAGCATAAATCAACCATACAATAAAAAAACTCCTATAAAACTCCGTATAAATGTTATAGAGGTTTTTTAATTCCAAGAGGATAGACCATTTATCCTTTAAAAATATATCAAAGGTCCCTCTCTCAAAGAAGATGTAATTCTCTTCACTAGGCACCTTCTTTATTATTCTTCTTTTAACACAATCTATTATTTCCTAACCATTTCATTATAATAAATATAGTGTATCCAATAAACAGATATGTTATTATGTTTGTGGTATAATAATAATCAATCTCATCCTGTATCAAATGTGAATCAAAACCATAGCTCATGTGTATGATAGACTACCACCTCACAAACCAATGTAATATGTTTCCAATTACCTTCTCATTTGACTTGACATAATGGTAGAACTAATAAATATATATAATTATTATGATAGATTTTTAATTTTTAAGGTATAATATATCATCTACTTCTTCAACCGCCCTCCCGTTAAAAATGCATAGCAATTTTCCTGAGTGAAAATGACTTACAATCTCCTTGTAGCAATGTGATTCATTTTTCCTGTCTATTTCTCATGCATGATTTGAAATGAATATATAAGGAATAAGATGGAATTTTATATCATGATTAAAAATATTTTGATTTTATAACCATAATCATGATTAAAGAATCATAACATAAAAAAATACATGAAAAACAAACTAGTTGACACATGAAACAATAATAATAATAAAATATTACTAACAACTATGTTATTAGAAGATAAAGAATGAATCATATGTAGTATCATATATATATATATATATGGTTATTTTATGTAAATTTACTAAATATATATTTAATAAATATTATTTTAAAATCACATAAAAGTTTATTCAAATATCTGGTAAGACTTTTCAAAACAAATGACACACCATAAGGACATATTTTGTATGATGTACATATTAAATTTAATATGGTGTATATACATACAATTTCACGTATTTAACATGATTATATATTTATTAATGATGATTAAATTTTCAATTCATGTTTACTCTTTTAATGGGTAACAATTTAAAATTTTCCAAGGGGGAAATAATTTATTTTTTAAAGTCATTTTTTTGGAATGTAATTTTACTAATCAAAGTAATTAGATAAATTTTCATTTATAAAATTAATTTATTTTTTTCTTGTATTGATATTTAATATTTTTCCTTGTATTATTATAAATTTTACTCTCTATATATATTTTATCATTAATATATATTTTTAAAAGTAAATTTAATCATATTTCTATTTTAATTGGATATATTATGTTTCTAGGTAAATATTTTTCAAAAATGTTTTAGAAAAGAAAATTTTATATACAGAAATTAATCATAATGTAAATATTATTTTATTATATATTTTTTAAATTATTTTAAATTAATATTAATAAATTTCTCCAAAATTATCATTTTTGGCATTCTATAAAATGGTCAAAAGGAATGCTTCTTTTTTAATTTTATATTTTTAATGGATTTTCTCACCCCCATAATCTTTTTAAAATATTTGGTTTGTCGATGAAAATTTACAATTTCACTATTAAAATACTTTTATGAAATTTTATTATAATTACAGACCTATTTTTTATTTTAATCCACAAAAAATATGAAATATTTTCAAAAAATATTTTTTTGATAAATTGATGGTCAAATGTTATCTCTTTTTAATTTTATAGAAATTAATATTGACTTTACTAGGATCTTATTTCACAGCACATTACAATTATCATAAATATCTATATTTATTTAGTCATGAATATGTTTTTTTCCTAGACGACATAAAATTTCTATATATATTGTTTAATTATGAAAGTAATTGGATAGACTAAGTAATTGTTGATATCTCATTTTCCTTATTCAATATGAATATTTCTTGATTAGTCATATTTTTTATGAATATTTTGATCATTAAATATATGAGGAATTCATTGCATATACAGTGGATGTTAGGGCTCCATTATGGATAACCCCTTGATGCATTAATGTATCTTATGAGACAAACCAATTAGCCAAAATTTTCAAATGAATTTTTTGTATACCTAACCATATATTAAAATATTATAAAATATGGTAATGATGATAAATATTTAATGATATTTGTACTCATGGAATCCACTATTATGAATTTCCTTCCTTTAATGTTAATTAATTACAATCCATGAGTCTACTAAACTGATATTATACATGGATGCATTTCATGATCACTTTATTGATAAAATGGAAATTGTTTTTAGTTATTTACCTTCCCATTATATTATTCCTTATTTAGTTCTGATTGCTTTCGTTTTACATAACCCTTACAAAGAATTTTACGTTACCTTTTATTTTTTTCCATTCCCTAATATATTAATAAGGATACTATAAATACTATCAAGAAATAGATAATTTTTCATATTCTATGACTTTTTATATTTCCAATGTAATACAAGAAGCATGTATGTATCTAGTTCATCAAGAATAAAAAAATGATTTGAAATTTGTTATATTAACCCTTGTATCTTACTTCAAGGTAATAATTTAGAGATAAAATCTTGGTAATAGGATTTGGGTTTGATTCTATTAGTATCAAAGAATGTAGAGTATAATCCATGGGAAATAGATTTTAAACGAACGTATCTGACATGAGATTAATGATAATTCATTATCATATTGGTGAAAATTGACCAGAATTTGTATTTTTATTTTTTTTGATCAATATTCTTGATGATTATGAGAAACCCCAGTCTAAAATATTATTTATATATGGTTCATAAAATAGTAATATAAATCAATAACAATAAATAGTGTAGGAATTTCCTTGCAGTGAAATCTGTTCCAACATTTGTTTGAACTAAGTAAGTCATGACCAAATTTGTAATGCTTTTCCATGTAACAATTAGTTAACAAGTATGTATTGAGAAAAATGTTGTTCCAATATGTGGATCAAATATTTTTTATCACTTTATGTGGAAAAATATTCCATTCATTAATGGAACTATTAACATATTGGTTGTCTTGAAATGGATAAAGTACTTCAAAAATACCTTTCTGACATTGGATAATACTAAATGTGTAAAGGTTATTATAGTTTATTATTATTTAAAAAGATATGTACATCAATTGAATTAAATTATCTAGAAATTTAAATAGGTTAATGAAATAGATATCCTGGAATATATAACATTTAATGTGATATTCTTTATGAAATAATTCCCCTAGAAATATCAAGATGAAATTGAGAGTAATTTCCTCACAATAATGAAGAAACAAGAAGTTGGTGTTTAGGAAAATTAGGATAAAATAAAAAGAATATTTAGGAATATTTTATACTATATACATAATATGAAAGGTAATATTGTCTATTTATCTGGTGATTTTATCCCGAATCTCTGAAGGTCACTCATTTCTAAATCATTTTCATTATATGGTGATATTTTTCTATGTTAAATAAATACAGTGAATGAATTTTTGAGATCATTTATCTTAAAATGAAATTAATAAATTAAGTGTTTGGATGATAACCAAGATAAAGGAACACATCATTAATGAAGAATAGAATAAATCATTCTCCACCACGTTTAATCTATGGAATGAATCATTCTAGAAAATGCATGAATGGAATGGAAGTTTGTTATTAGTTTTATGATAACGAACATATAGCTAGTGAATGTAAGGAAAATAAAGAAAACAATACTATCGGGTTATTAAAATATAAATATGTGGTGTATTATTCTAACTAGCATCCAAGCATCAATGGAACATACCATGGACGAATCCAAGGGACGAAGACCAAGAATATTGAATTATAATAGACCTTGTAGAAGATACCAGTGATGTGGGGAAAGAGAAATTTTTAATCCACAATAGATGTGGAATTTTTTATTTGGTTTAGGTTCTACCCAAACTATTATATATTAATAATTTTTTTAATGGTATCACTTCAACATCTGAATAATTTGATTTTGAGTAGGGGATTAAAACACATAATGTTATGATCCTTTCATATCTTGTCTATATCTAATCCCCGAAACATGTTTCATGGAATGTGATTCCTATAAATAATGTTATTCATCCCCTATTTGATTTAGAAGTAATTTTGGGACTAGAAAGGCTCTCTCAATATAGATCCATTAACAATTTTTGATGAATTTGTGTTAAATGATATATTTTGAATCAATAAGTGATAGATGATAGGATGAAAATAAACTAAATATTGAACATTCTTCCATCATATGAGTTTTAATACATTTTCATTATGGATATTTATCAATAATTTTCAGGGAGAGACTCAATATTAGTGATGTGACATCATGGTTTTCCCAAGAGATACTGATTCATTAATGTTCAAATAAAACCTCTTATGTAATTTTTTTTGAAAAATTACCATGGGTTTGGGAGTGTTTTGTATTTTTTGAATCTCGGAGCTCCAACTTTTAGAGAAACAAACGGAAGAACATGGTTAGTGTATGGTTAGGAATAACTGTAAAAATAAAATAAGTGTCCCTAAAAATAAGGATCCCTATTTTTCACTATAAGAGAAGAGTTTTTTTGGCCATTTATAACATGTAGTTTAATAAGTTGGTAATTCCCACTATTAGGAATGGTTGGTCTGACTATGTTTTTAATTTATGTGTATTTTCGCTTCTTGGATAATATTTATCCACAATGTGCACATTTTTTTAAAATTCTGCACCTAGACCATGTGATGGGATTATCCCTAGACAGTGTCCAACAGATTTTTGGTTCATTGTATTGAAATCCATGTGGCCAAATATTATTCAACATTAAAAATGGTGAAATTTTCCATTTCACCTCAAATTATTATAGTACATACACCTCTATCAAATTCAATCTTGTATATAGAAGCCCCAAATTATAGATATATGTCCCATATCATTTACAATGCTTTGAGAGATCTTCTATTTCTAGTATCGGATTCAACAATAATTCATCATTTGAGATTCCACTTGTTAAGTATTATAGTCCACTATCTTCTTTCCAAATTTTCTCACACCATATTGAATTTTAGATTTATTTGAGCTAATATGAAATATTTTGATAGAGTTTTTATTTTTTTCTCTAATTTATCTCATTCTAACACGAATTAGAGGCTAATAATGGATGAGTATTATACTTATGATAGAAGTTAATTGGTCTAGTACAATTCCTTACAATTCTTTATTTTCATATTATGGTATATTAATCACCACATAGAAATTTCTCGTCCACAACTCTAAAATGTGAAATTAATTAAGTGTATTATTTTCCCTGGTATTGGTTATCATTATCACTTTAAAAAATCATCTTTGGAGGTTGTATACCTCATCTCTAACCACTCCTTTTTATGTGATTATTATAGAACCATGACCCCAATTGATCACTAGATTGAAATTAATCATCCTTTGATATGTGATAACCAATCCTTTTATATAGGGTTTACAAAAAGAAAATTAGTAAAATATATGAGGAATGGAAAAGACTAAATACCACCTAATTTATTATAAATGAATTGAATAAAAAAATTATTGTCAATTCCATTTAAATAGAATCTTGTTATGAATTAATGGAAAGAATTTCAAACTTATCCTCTTTTTGTTACTTCACAATATTATGATTTAAATGATGAAAGGATTAGATAAATGGAAATAGTGATATACCTTTTCCTGATTTTCAATATGTCACGGATGTGATTAAATATTCATACATTCTATAATTAATATGATGTTTCATATTTTTGTTGGAAAATATTGACATGACATTCTTTATTGTTTACATAGATGAATTTCTATACATTTACTTGAAATATATAGACATTAGGTTCCTTATTATTTATAGATATTATTTTACATATTGTTATGTATAATTAAGGGACCTGAAATTCCATATTATTTACATGGAATATATGGGAATTTTTTCCTTAATGTGATGTCGATAAATCGACATGATATCCCATATTTATTATTCCTAATTAATAGAAGTGATGTTATTTAATATTTATTTTTAATCAACCGATCTGAATATTCTATTTTTTAGTAAAATAACCAATGTAAAGGGACATTTATGATCATTCTTTAGTAGGTAGTGTCATATAAGTGTTCCATGTGTAACTAAATTTTATATGGGAATTGGTTAATTTGATTACTTATTTTGTTATAATATTTACAAACACCTTCGTGATATATTCAGTGGGTTCATAGTATAAGACATTGTGGGTGGTGGAGTGCTGAGTTTAAATCACACAATATTTGGTTGTTTATTGGTACCATTACATTCATCATATATGTAGTAAGGGAGAATGGTAATCACCAAGAAATGGATGTGGGGTTATCTGTACTAAAATTTAGTATGAGAGTATAAGAATGATCTAGTATTCATGATGCCATTGGGGTTAATATTTTGGTCTTTGTACACTTTTTTGTAGAATTTATTTTTGTGTATATTAATACATGACCCGAATATTACAAATTTTCGAATAGTTTCTTGACATCATTATATTTAATATAAAACTAGATATTGATAATGTTTGTTAAAATTTTCCTGAATGATTTCTTTCCACTATAAATTATTATATTTCATCCAATGATTTATTCATTATTCACCTCTATGTTATACTCTTATAGGGAGAGTATGCTTTACCCACCGTATCATTATTGACCATTACTAGTAGTCAATAACCTTTGTAATATGTGATGGCTCTATTAAGGCCATGTGGTTAACCAGGTCATGTTATATATTAGTAAACTAGGCCAGGGACATCACCTAGTGGTATTAGAGGGGGTTTAGCTTACATAAAATACTATATTGGGTCAGTATATAGGATATTAGATAGTGTCAACATTTGGTAATGAGCCTATGTCTAGTATTAGATAACCCACATATTGGGTTGATCCAGGTTTCTTGGGTGGGACTTTTTGATTTGCAATTTACCTATTATAGTTGAATTGATATTAAAATTGGGTGATGTGCATGACATGTGTAATTTGTTGTCATTATGGGTTATATTTTACCCTTTTCCCAGAAGAGAATGTAATCAATGATTATGTATAATCATAGTCACTTGAGAAATTATATTACATTCATTTCCCATTCCATGTATATTTTATTTTTCACATTTCCTGAAACATCTCATATGTGTCTTGATTGTTATACTAGTTATTACACTAACATTTATTTTAAGAATTGGATCTGTATAATGGGTTACCTAAAGTTTATATATCAACTTATGAATTTTTTCCCCAAATAGATTGAATATGGAACCTTTATTAACAAAATATGGCATGTTTGAGCCATATAGCCCTGGTTTTCCATGCTGAAGCCTTATTGTTTGAAATTAAATTTTAATTAAAATTGGGATTTTTATTGTGAATAGATCTCTATAAATTATCAATGTTAAACTATATAATTAATCCTTAATAAAAATAATTTTTTTGTTACACGGAAGTCCAATTTAAATTTATAACATCTTAGACATTAAATAATGTATATGGAAGATTCATCTTACTTCCCATGGTATATATATATAATTGATGACTTAATTGTTTTGAATAAAATGGTTTCTATTAAATGAGGATTCTATTTTCTAATTAAAGATTGTATTCCTCTATAAAATTTAATTTACACACCATATAACAATAACTTATGTTTATAAATATGTATTATACACTTTCCATACGTTAATTAAATTTATTGGGGTTAGAGATTCATTGAATATAGACAGATTTGTACATGTCCATTATTTCTTTTAATATTTTTTTGATCTGTATTTTTTTGAGGTTTTTGTATTGTATTATGGAGTTATTCCACTTCTATATCCCTTTTTTGAACCTTATGAAGGTAGTTATGACCATGCTAATAAAGTTTTTGGACCTACACTTACTATAGTCCCACCAATGGAACTACATGTTACACCAAATCATAGAATCAATTCTTAGTTTCATGATGGTTTCTTGTGGTTTATGATTAACATGGAGGAAGAACTATGACCTTACCCTAAAATAGAAGAGTTTATGTTAGAATTTCCACAATATAAATCATTTTTATTCTCAAGGGATAGTGTCCCTTGGTATTTTGAGTGATGGCTAGAGTCTATTCATTCTATATTTGAGAATTTGGATAAAATCATAGAAAAGAGGATGATTCTCGCATTCTACATGATTCATGGGTCTTCCATTAATTGTTGGAATGTTATTATATAGTATGATAATCATCGGTATAGATTTGTTAGGGATTTAAATTATACCTACTATGATTAATTCATTTTAGAATCATTGAGAGATTATAGAGCTTGTGTGTTTATTCAACTACATTAGGTTTCTAATCCTTTCATATACTATACAACTTTCTATACTTACCATAATCATTTCACACTTACTCTATCTAGGGATGACTAGACTAGAGTGTTGAATTTTTAGTGTTGGATTCTGTATGAAATCCATTATTAGGTTAATATATTCTATTTTATTAATATTTCTAAGAGATTAAAGTGGGTCCTTATAATAATGTCTAACCTGGTGGAAGCTGATGGTCTGGGGAATAGTGGTTATGTGCGTATACTAGGTAGATGTTATTCTACTAGTAGAAAATAACTATTTTGAGGATTATTCAAGAATAAATAGTAATAAAATTGTTTTTCAATGAAAAGAGTTACCTTATGGGATATTTTGAAATCCTTTCTTCTATAATATTCTCATCATTTAGATGACAATTTATTATAACATTATTAGGATGGAGTAGTTAGTTCCTCATTGATCTCATGTTGATTTTTATTTCTAGAGGGTGGAATATATATTTATAAAGGCAAATGGGTTGTACAGACCTATCAATATTTACTAAATTATCATTTTATGTGATAAGTATAATCCATGATTACTTGTCTATTTAATGATGTTCCTAAATTAGTACTACTTTTTTCCCTATTATGGTGGATTGATTATCTAAAATATTTCCTAGTTACTATTTTGAAATACTTATTGAGAGAGCGGTGGAGTTTATAATTTATCTTGTTCTATGAGTTTCACTAGTATCCATTCGTCCTTATTGGATGTATAAAAATTAACTTCAATAACATAATAGATAGTAGGAGAACCAGAAATCAAATGATTTTATAAGGCCTAGTATTTCACCATGTATTTCACCCATTCCTTTCACCAATAAGGTGGAAGGGACCATCATGATATGTGAGGATTATTGGTTTTTAAATTATCTTATGATTACAAACCAGAATCCCCACTCCTAAATTGTTGATCTCATTTATCAGCATTGTGGATCATGGGTTTTCGAAATGATCAGTATTTTTTCAGGTTAAAAATATGTATGAATTGGAACATAAGATAAACCACATACCTAATTATATAATATATATGGATTTTTGGAGTAAATATTCATGTTATTTAGCCTCATAAACATGAAAAATGCGTTTATGAATTTGAAGAATATTTGTTTCCACCTATACATTGATTATTTTGAAGTGGTTTTCAAGGGAAATGCCTTATTGTATTCTCAAAATGAACATAGCGAGCTCAAAATCCTTGATATCAAAGTCAGTACACTATGGGAGAACTATATATATATATTTTAATATCACTAAATGACACATATTTATTAATTAAATTCAAATTATATATTATATATCATTGGAGGAAGGTGTATTTTTTGACGTATAGATGGTGAAGATCCTAGTTTCCATGGAAAATCCCAAGAACATCTTTGATAAACATATATTCATGGGGATAACAAATTACTATGGGATATTGTTCCAAATTTCTCATTACCTTTAGTACCTCTTACGGACATGGGAAAAAATGAACGATTCTCATCATTTGAAGATTGTGATAATTCCATTTTAGAGTTGATGAAAGGTTGACCTCAACATCGTTGTTTATTTTTCTTAATTCTCACATAGGCTACATAGTTTTTCTAAAAAAAATAGAAATTAGGATGGGAGAAATTTTAATGTAAGGGGACTTGGTAATTGAACATGGGTCTCATTAGTTGAGATCTCATGAGAATAATTTCTTGATGTATTACAATGAACTAGAAACATTAGTTAATTATTAATTCCATTGGAGGATTTATTTTTTCTAGGAGTCACCGATTATATAAATGGAACATAAATGTATCAAATACATTTTCACCTAGTATTAATTGAACCATAGATAGTTAACATGCATTGAATACCATTGAAACATTTATTTTGATCATGCTTATGTGCCTCATAAGGTAAAATTAGGGTTTGATTCTCTGATCCAGAAGACATAGACACATGCTTCTCATGAAGCATCTAGTGAGTGTTAGTTGATTTATCTTCATTATAAGATTCATCTAGAGTTTTATTAGTGTCATAGAAGTTTTATTCTTATAGCTCTAATGGTGAACTCATTACTCCTGGATGATGTGGAAATGTGATTGATTACTGATCCCAAAGGATTAGTCTTAATGAAAAGCATATCAGGTGAGAACCCACCACTTTTTGGGGAATTTTCAAGTATTCATGGAAATTCCTAGTTTCCAACAATTATGAGAGTGAAGCTTCTATGAGAATATCATGAGTTAAAATGGGATGTTAAACCTAGAATCACCATCATGAGCCATGATTTATGCTTCATGTTCTAGTGAATGGGGATAAAAAGGGTAAAATATGGGGTTTTACTCGACTATCTATATATTAGTAGGTGATAGTTGAACAATAGTGTCCTTCTAGTATTTTACATTTCATATCTATTCTACAGTGGAAATGGGATGATTTACTTCTTTATTTTGTGACCTTTGTACCAATATCCCATCATGGTAGTTATAATATAAGGGTTATCATGGATATGATAATGAATGTAACCGACTTATTCCCTATTAGGGAGAACTTATTAGTCAATTAACATAGATTACGTTGCATCTAAAAAATTATACAACTCCATGGGGTTTTACCAACCGTAATATCATAAAGTGATTCTAATATTATATTGTGATTATTTTAGTGGTTTTAAAAGGCTCTTGGGTTAAATGTTCTTAACACCAATTCCAACTACCCTCAAACCTACAGTTAGTGGGAGAATATTATACATTCATTAGGGGACATGATAATTGAATGAGTCTTTTATATAAGCATTTAATATGTGAAACGAATTTTTATTATTGAGTTCACTAAAAATAATATCTTTCAAGTGACTATCAAGATGAATCCTTATAAGGCCTTATATTCTAGACTGTTCTTCTCACCTATTTGATAGTTAGATGTAAGGGATGCATCACTACTATGACCATGACTCATTCATGAGACATCCATGTAGATAAAACTAATTATAAATCACATTCTTATATCTCAGTCTTGGAAAAGTTCTCATCCCAATCATCACCACCAAAAATTGTAGTTTGAGCTGGGAGATTGATACTTCTTGTGTCTTCCTACTAGATTGAGTAATCAATGAATATAGAGACAAAGGAAGATGGAACCCTATTTTTTCAATTATTTCTAGATATTAGAGAGTTATAAATTTATCCCATCAGATAGTGTTTCCTCATAAGTAAAATGTTTTACCCTTGTTATTCAATCTTTATCAGTTTCTCCATTATAATTTTTACATTTCTCATGTTAATGATCATAATGAGTTATATTTGGATGTTGATTCTTAATTTTTGGAGTACCATATTCATATCACTGATTTTTACATTGAGGATCATTTATAAAGGTTTGTTCCTCTATTTTGGGTTTTATGGAGTCACGATCTTGTACAAGAAGTTACATATGAGAGAGTGGTGGATGTGAATGCTCTGTGGCCAGAGTTATGATCATTTAATAATCAACCATACAAATAGAAACATTTGGATGAGTTATTTTATTGATGTAGGGTTGTATGATCCAAGATTTCCCTAGAATTAAAAATAAAATAAATTTATAATTAATACTTTTGATTTAACTATTTATATTTCCTAAATAACCAGGAAATGGTTCAAGAGATTAATGGGATTATTTTGATCCTATAGCCTACATTTTTATATAACCATATTAAAGCATGTAATTTTTGCAAAATTAGTAGTAACTTAATGTCTCAACTATGTGATCCAATTAATAAGGTTAAAGGATTTTTAAACCATATGTGATTGGTTGTATCGATATAAAACCCTATATTTTATTATAGAGGGAATTTTCATTGTCTGTGCATAATTTTTCTAATAGTGTGCCGGAACCAAGTTAGGGCCTTGTCCCAATATACTGTTCAATGCATGTTTGGCACTTGGTTTGGAAAACCATGGATTCAAAAATTCATCCTCCATAAAAAGTGTGAAATTACACATTTTCCATTAAACCATTATACTTTTTACCCCTCTACCATATTTTTTCTCACTAAAAGTGGAACTGATTCATAGAGATCTCTCCCTTGTCATCTACAAGGCTTAGAAGATACTCCCCATCCAACATCTAATTCATTGATTTTGCATCACATTGGATGCCTCACCGTAATGTTTCAAATCCACTCAATTTTTTTCAAAGATTTTCTCACTATATCGAACGTTATCTTCATGGGAGATAATATACCCAATTTCCTAGGTGGTTTTATATTTCTATGATTTCTCGTATTTTATCCTGAAATAGTGTTCTATATAAGATGAAGAGTATACTACTGGTATATGGTAGGTTGTATAGTACATTACCCTAAAATTATTGATGTTTATATTATGGTCCATTTTACCACATGATAGACATTCTATAAAAATCCACTAAAATATAAAATTAATTAAGCATATTCTTTTTCCTAAAATATGTATTTTTTCAAACTAAAATTATTATTTTGATGTTTTATACCCTAAATTGAACCAAACCTTTCAGTAGTGTTGATTATATGCCTTTGACACTATTGATACTTTTCTTGAAATGAAACCAACGATGAGGTGTCTTGGCCAATACAATGTTAAAGGGTACATTAATGGAAATTAATGAGAAATATGTGTCATAGAAATACCCACATACCATGGGATCATTATTAAAATAATTGAGCATATATTGAATTGAAATACCATGTAACTTAACTCTTGTTAACAACGAAGTGTCAAGTAGTTCGCAGTTGGCCCATTTTTAGTACTTCAATGTAGAATGATTTTAATGATCATTGGTATTTATAATTTGAAATGGTGATATCCATTATCTTGTTTTTAATACGGTGTGGATGTGATTACATCATGATTTACATCTATAATAATCATGATGTTCCATGTTGTCTGTGGAATATGTGGACATTGTGTTTCTTATTTTTTTGGACAGGATGTTCCTTATTGTTTACATAGAATTTATGTACATGATGATACTTATTTTTTTACTAAAATGTTTTTCCTTTTTATTATGTGGAATTTACTGAAGTGGCACAACTTATAATTTTCTTGGAATCTATGTACATGATGTTCCTTACTGTGGTTTGGGTTTAATAGACATGAAATGCCATATCATTTATAAATAGTTATTTTACATGGAATTACATATAATATATTTCAAATTAATGAATATAATGTTCCTATATGATTATAAAATAATAAATGTTCAGAGATATTTTGGATTAGTATGAAACTGGTGGTTTATGATGGGTATCCAATGGGGAACCCAAGTCGACGTAGGTTTTAGTTAATTTGATCACTCTTTTTTATATTACATGTTTACTATTCCCTGATATATTCATAGACTAGATAGTATGGAACATCGTTGGAGGTTTCCACCAATGTCTTACTCACACTCTATTCGGGCCATAGATTGGCTCCCAAATAGACATCATGGATGTTGGTAGAGATTAGGTGAATCACCATGTTATGGACCCTTGATTTTCTATATAAGGATAAATTACCTGATTATTGGACAAATAAATTACCTATGACACTATTTATGTTTATATCTTGGTCCTTTGTGAACATTTTTATAAAATTTTCTTTTTTGTGTCTACTATCATCTACTCATAACACCCTATTTTGTCATAGAATCATTACATCATCATTAGTAATATGACACTGGTTAATGGTTGTAAAGGGTTATATTTTCATAGATGATTCACTCCTATTGTTCAATTTTATATTGCATGTACTAATTTATATATTCATAACCAACATGTTATACTATTAAAGGGAGGGTATAGTCACCCAAGCATACAATCAAATAACATTATTTCTAGTTATAATCCCCTGAAATATAGGGAGGAGGCATTGATGTCCTGAGGCCAATTGGGATAGTTTAGTTATGAGTGAACTAGTCTTGTAACATCATAGATTATATACCAATTGTACAAGTTTTTTTTATGTCTATCTAGAAGAGTATCTTAGTCTTCCCCTGAATCATGATGATTAATTTTCAATAGTTCTCATACGTGGTGCTACACATTTTTCAAAGAATCCATATAGAATGAATCTAATAAATTTGTCGGTATTAAAGAAGAAACTCTATAGAAATTTAGATTAGGGATTCATTTGGCATAATTCTTCAGCCCGTGGATCACATGATGTTTTTCTTAAGAAGAAATATGGTTCAATGAGTAATTATATATATTATAAATAAATTAAAAAAATAACTACTGAGAACATGTATCTCCACCCATTATATATGACCAGATATATTAATTACGAGGAGATCAATATTTTTCAATGATTGATCTTTTTTCATAATATTATCATCTATGGGTCAAAATGGAGGATATATTAAAGACATCCATCAATAAGAAGTATATTTGTAATGAATTGGTAAAAAACCATTTTATTTTTCTTATTATCTTGTTATAATTAGGAATTCAATTAATAAATTCAATATATATTACATTGATCAATTTTTTGTAGTCTGTGTAAAAGATATTACTATATAATTGAAGAGAAAAGAAAGGTACTAATGAATATTTATGGATTATTATAAAAACCTTGAGGAAGGATAAGATGTATTCCATATTTATCAAGTTAATATCTTAGAAAATAAAATTCTCATTCATGGATTATATATTTTCAAGTGATGGTATATCGGTGGATTATTCAAAGATGGTTGTTATTGAGTAATCGCCTAGACTACCAATTATATATTAGATCTAGAGTTTTCATGGGATTTTTGGATTCCACTATGGTTTATTTTTCATGATTAACTAATCCACTCATAATGTTGACCCTGACTGGACCCTTGATCTCATGGAAAGGAGAATATTATCATAGATTCAAATAAATGTAGTGAATGTTGGTTAGTGCATATTTACGTACACCACTCTAATGTGAAGAAGGATTTCTGATATAGAATGATGCATCAATGAAGGGAATGGTAAACATACTCATGCTGAATGATATGGTGATATCTTATGTTTCCTTCCAAATGAAAATTCATTATAAAAATTATCCAAATCATGAACTAGTACTAGAAATGGAATTTTTTTCATTAATGATATGGATGAATTATCTATATAGTGAATGTTTTCACATATATATGTATAGTAAATGTATTATATATATTAATGAAGGAAATTTTGTATATACACCATTGATTTTGGTTGTAGTTGATCAATGATTATGACCTATAATACATTATAACCGATGGAATTAGAAATATGATCATATTTATTTGGGTTTAAAATACTACACTTTTTTCAATGATGAGGATGGAAAAATACAAAATATCTAAGGATTTTTTTAATATGGACCATGGAATATTGATGGACATAAAAATAATTTTTTATTTATCATATGAATGTTCAATCATCCATCAATGAGAGGATTAAGAAGGTTCATATGAAAGATCTGTAATGACAGAAAAATTTGAGGAATGGTCCCATGTTCAGAAATGATCATGATATAATGTAATGGTTTATAAATCAATTATGTGTTCCTCCAATACAATTTATGAATAATATTATATTGGATTAATCTCAAAATTAAACATTCTAAATTTTCTTTTGATATCTGAATATGTGCATAGATCAGAATGTTTATTTTTATTGGATAACATAAAAAATGATATTTCAGAGTATGTACCTCGATTATTAATTTGTAAATATGTTATGTATGATTGAAAAACTCTATGCTGAGTTATAAGGATTAATCATACCAAAATGTAAATTGAGAAACATTACCATAGGTATCATCCTTAGAAATCCAAACATATCTATACGGAAAAATTAAACTTGGGTTGTAGTTAATCACCTTATGAAATTAGTTTTTTTTAACACTATTAGTGAATATTTTACACAAGATCATCTTACTCTGTTATATATAAATTTAGTTGTAATATTTCATGGATAAACCACTCTAAATCATATCTAATCAGTATATTAGGTTCACCTATATGTTCTGTAAAATCCATTAATATGATTTTGATACATTAATGAATTTCAATACTTCATATCATCCAAAAAAATATTTTCACTATGAGTGGACCATTCAAACTCCAAAATACATGTTACTCTCTTTTTCTATTTATTTCATAGTTTTGTTTTTGGATAAATAGCTTCCATTGGTAAAATTTTCTTACCACTATTTATTTCACTCGAGCATTTAGATATCACTGTATGCATTCATCTATAGAAGGTAGGGAATAACACCAAATTTTTTGGGTGATATTTTAGAATGAATGTAATTGTGACCTGATCTATATGTCTAAATAAAATATAAGTACTTACACATTCAACATCACATTAAGTAAAATCATATTCAATAAAAAATTAATTATGAAAATCATTAGCAAGATGAAGAGTATGATGTTATTAATAATGTATTCAATGAAATATATACTTTTATAAAAGTTATGATACTTGGAAAAAATATCAAATTGATCCCATGAATGTTTGGTCACTTAAATTTTTTTTATCATAATGCGGAGGATACTTATCAATTGTTTTTTCCCTAAATCGCTCCAAAATTAATGATGTGTTCCATGTATCTATTTTGAGGAAGTGAATACCTGATTATTTACCTCTAAAAAACTCATATTTCATACTAATAGAGTAAAATAATTCTTATAAGGAATAATCAGTGAAGAATTTGGATCATAGAGACAAATATATATGAAACTAAACAAAAAATATGGTCACTATTTCATGGATAACCGATAGATTTGAGGAATTAAATTAGGAACTATGGGATTTGATATGGAAGAATTATCATATATTAATTTTAATGTATTTATATAATTTCAATTGAGATATTATTATAAGGGGTATTATCTAGAAATCCCATATTTTATTATATATTTCTCTTTAATTAATTATAACTTCTTTGATTGATTACTATAAAATCAATGCATAATTTAAAAAAATATGTGACAATGTACTAAAATATTATTTTGTTGATAGTTATAAATATTTTTAAAATCATCCTTTTAATATTTTTATCGGTTGCGTTTTTCTATTTTTCTATAAATATTTCTATTTTAGTGAATAACATAAAATAAATATTTTATAAAGTAATAACTTTTTTCATTAAATAAAATAATTGGAAACTCCAATTTTATTTTTTGTTTTTTAATAAAAGAATATAAAATCCCTATGATATAAAATATTCAAATTAATTCTATTTGGATTATAACTTTACATATTATGATATTGGTCAATTTTTTTGTCATCAATATAGATTTTTATAGAAATCTAGTTTTCATCACATTTTGATTGTTTATTTTTATAAAATTATTTGAATCGTATAAAATTAGAATTTCATGAAATGGAATATTTATAACGTGTTAGTATAATAAATTATAATAAATATCCCCGCATTATATTTATGCCATATGAATCATAATTTTGTAAAAATTGTATTATCTCGGTCAATGGTAAATTGGGTAATTAAGGTTAAAAATAATGTGATAAGGAATTGAAGTTTTTTCCATCATTTCATTTATTTTATTTTTTGTTGAATTAATACATATCCACAATAAAGTTGAATATATGTAATATCTGTTTGATTTCCATATGTTAATGGCATTTATATTATTTTAGGTAATGAAAAACATAAATTGTCGGTGACTTTCCATTAAATTTCACTAATATGTTCACATATATATGATACTATGTATTGAAATAATCTTGTGGTTTATTTTAATATTTATGAAATTTTTTAATGATGATTATTTATTTCCCTTTTTATCAATTATATAATTACCTTAGTCATTTATACAATACTAACACTGTTTCTGTTCATTGTGTAAAAAATCTATATTACATAATTTTCAAAACCATAAAACTAATGTTTTTGTGATGAATTATGGTTTCAAAAGTATTTAATAGTTATAAATAAATTATTATTGATGGATAAAAGTATTATACAATAATTTATTTTATTTTTGTGTTAAACAATATAATTATATTAAGAGTGTCAAAATTGACATTAATGATATTTTATGAAAATATATATTATGAAAATATTTTAAAATCATAAATAAAATATTTCAAAAGGATATAAAGGATCATAAATTGATTAAATTTTCATACATTTTACATTTATGAGAATATTTTTACCTTATATGTTAAATTGAATCCCTTATATATTGAAATGTCCTTAAAACAGTTAAGGATTTAATTATTTAATGAAGTGGTTAAACCATATCATAATGATTAAAATGAAACATAAAACAATCAAAATTTTTATTTTTTTAAATAGAATTGAACCATGTCCTATATTAGTTTTCCTATTATGGATACATGGTGAAATTGTATCATGGAATCAAACTTATTATATTTATAACATTTAAATTATTCCATATTAATCCTTTTGTTCACTATAAAAAGGAACCTCCTCCCCTCTCTTATATACACAACCTAGAGAATCATAGCTCCACCAATGACTGAAAATACATATTCTAAAATTAATTTTTCATTTTTTTAGAGGTATGTTCTTCTAAAAACAATAATCCTATTACTATTACTAGGATATCTAATTGGGCTCTATCAAATAATAAGTAATCATCTTCACCAACCACATAAATTTTTATTCTTCTTTTAGCACCTTAAATTATTTAATAAAACATACAATATAATAAAAACAATATTTCTCATAAAATTATATGTTATTATATAGAGTTTTTAATATTTATCCAGTTTCCCCTTCATCAAATGGGAAACCAAACTATAGGTCATGACTATGATGGAGTACGACCTCATTAACCGATGTAATTTTTTTCGATTACTACCTCACATGGCCTTTCATAATTAATTAAAAAATGAATATATATGTTACAAATGAAATAATTTCAATTTTTTCAGAATAATATATCATATACTTTCTAACCCTTCCACCTATTAAAAAACTATGACATCACTCATCGTACATACTACCTACTCTCCCTATGAAGCGATGTGATTAATTTTTCATGCCTATCTCTCATGTATAATTTTTAAAACAATGTTATTGAGTATTTCTGGATTTTATATCATTATTGAAATTAATTTTATGAAATAAACATGATCATGATTCAACATATATATCTTTTAAATAAAATAATACAAGAAAAATGAAGAAGTTAACTCCTGAAACAATGATGATAATAATATATTTTTTTCAACGAAGTGATAATATGTTATAAATGGATCCTATATGATGTTATATATCTTTATATGCTTTAGTTTTTTATAGATATATCTATATAATAAATCTAATTTTATTATACATGATGTTAAATCCACTTATGAGGAAGGTAAAACTTGTGGTAAGGGATTCGTCTCAATTTCCACTCCATAAAAGAAAATTTGGTATTATGTATCTAACTAATTTTATGTGGTTTACATACTTATGAATTGATGTTATTAACATGAATATATATTTATTCATTAGGTCAAATTTTTATGTCCATGATTACACTTTAAAGAGGGTAAAATATAAATTTTACAAAAGTGTTCTGAATTTATTTTGCTATATCATTTTTTGGTTTGATCTTATTTTCAGTGAAGGATTCATATTACCAATCCATCATAAACTCAATATATTCAATTATTAATTTAATATTTAATTAATTTCTTTGTTTTACTAAAAAAATTATTCCCTTTATTACTTTAAACATGTAATTAAATTTTTAAAATAATTTCTATCATTTTATCTTGTTATTGTCTATATATTTATTCAATGACCATTTTTCGAAATTATTTTACAAAAGTTATAATTATTTACACTAATTATTTATAAAATAAATTTTATCTTATCATAAAATTTTAATATTGTTAAATGAGATTATTATAAATTTAAATGAATTGTTCCTTTTCAAATTCCTCTATAAGATTCTAAATTAATGTTTCTTTTTATTATGTACACTATTATCATGTTTTCCTTACACCATAACCATTTCACATTATTAGCCTTCCTATACTAGTTTCAAATGCATTCAAAAATAAATCCCTTTTATTGAATATTATTTTAATATTTATCTTCCCTTTTCATTCCGTAAAAAAGAATGGAATATTTTCCAAAAGATATATTCATGTTGAATTGATGGTAATCTATCGCATCATAATGATTTTTTGGTGACTAACATTTCTTAAACATTTAATATTTTTGATAATAATTTACAGAATCTACATTTCTATTTATAATGAAAATTCCTCGTATCATGGATGTTCTTAATTCTTATGTCATATACTATTTCAACATATGTTATTTTAGTTTGAAAGTAATTTTATTAACTATGGAAATCCTAATAACCTTTATTATTTACACAATACTGATATTTATTGATATATAATGTTACATATGAATTCAATTAATCATTTAATATAAGAAGAATGCATTGGAAATAATTGGGTCGGTGGGTCTTGGTTAAACATTTCCCATATATGCACTAACAAGTCTAATGATACAATATAGTCGGATAATTGTAAAAAATGGGTCCTAGTGTATACACACCAATATATTAAAAAATCTTGTCATAAGTACATTATGGTAATGATATCATAATATCATAGATCATGATGTCCAATATTAATAATTTCTATCATATGTAATTTAGTAGTATTTATTTTTAATATTAGTAAACTAATATTATCCGAGGATTCATTTTGTGATCATGTTATAGATTTTATGGAATGATTTTTCAGTAATTTACCGTTCTAGGTTGATTATAACTTATTTATTAATAGTTTGTCTCATTGTATTTTACCATTTATTTGAATCAAATATCACCCTTTAATTTTTTCTATTCACCATGATTCGATGAAATATTTTATGAATAATATCTTGGATTCAATAATGTTTCAAATTCTATTTTTATATTTAATATTTAATATGGGAATCATGTAGTTGTATGGTTCTTCACGAATGAAAAACAATTTGATCCTTGGTGATGTGATCCCTTATATAACATTCTAATGTTATAAGGTAGACATTAGACTAGGTTTTCTATAGTTTGGGTTGTTACAAATGGTCAACATAAATTTTTTCATAATAAATAGTATATACTATAAAAATGTGTCATTGAAATTATGGTTAAAATAGAATTACTAGCGGTTATTCAAAATATATATAAGTTAAAATTACCTAAAAACTCACTATTATCCAATTATATGTGGATTATTCTACAAAATATATTTTTAATCAGTTAAATAAATTAATTTCCAAAATAATTTTCAATTCTTTAACCCAATATTGACTTTTGTGAAAATAACTTATATATTTTTCTAATTAAAACTATTTTTTAGTATTTAAATTTATTGTTATTTCTAAAAGATATTATTCCATGTTATAGAAAATTAAAAAGTCTGTAAAACATACCAATTTTACAATTTATCCACTTAATGTCTTGAAATCTAATTTATTACATGAATTCAAGGCAAAATCATATCTAAAATTAAATCATTTATTCTCCTAAAAATGGATATTAATGCATTTTTGTTCATATATTAACATAAATTACAACGAAAATAGAATTTAATAGAGTTAAATGGATTAAAAATTTTAAATCATCATGTCTAAATTTGGTTGAACAACACATTTTTTAGTTTATACACATAAGTTATAATGGAATAAATTATTATATCACTATAATGTTTAAAATGAATTTATTGTGGTTCTACATGGAGATATTTATTTAAAAAATACTAAAACATTCCTAAATGTGATTGGATGAGAATATTTAGATCCTATAACACCATATCATTGATGTGGGGGTTGTTTTGTGCCACATTTCATTAAAAATAAATTACATTAATTTAATATAATAAATAATTCCAATAGAGACCCTCCCATAACATATAAAAAGGAACCCCTAAACTCTCTCACTCACACGTTTTTATAACACTAATATTTCCAATTCCTTGCTATGTATCACCCAAAAATACCTCCTAATGACCAAGAGGTCATGGTCTCAGCATAATATTAAACCTATAAGTAACATAGAGTAATAAAATGAGGTTATCTGAGAATAAGGTATATATCCTAACTAACCAATTTTTTATCTTTATTTATTCATATTAACTAGTAAAATATTATTAAAATATGTTGAATCATTAACACAAGTATATTTTATATAATAACGTTTTGTTATGTTAATGTTTTTTGATGATTTTGTCTAGGCCTCCTGCTTATTGATATGCTGATGCGTGAATTTATTATTGTAGCCCCATGTTCCATATTTACAAAGGGAAGTGAATTTCATTACATTCATCTGTTATGTATGCTCCATCATCAAAATGGGAATAATAGATTTTGGTAGCTTCTCCCATAAATTTCTCCATTGAACTCATCACATAGACAGAGTCTCCCTCAGTGACATAAAACGTGTTCACATAAACCATTCCCAGTGACATATCTTTATTTTACCCATTTAATTACATTTCTTCTATATATATGGGAATGAACCTTTTTTAGGGTAGTAGTCACGATAGGAGTAATTTTTCATATTTGGACATTGGGAGCATTGGTCACCAGTATTTTTCCTCTTAAGAGGGCATAAAATTTGATGGATATTAGTTACGGACCACAAGGGATCTCATATCCATAATGAGTTAATTAATTCAAGGAGAATAAGTCAAAAAATTCATTTTACTTAGGCATTGCATCGTATTTATAATTTATGATTTTGGGTCAACATGAGATGTTAATGTCTTATAAAGATTGATTAGAACATCTAGATGAGATGGATGAGGGATTGAGTGTAACGAATTGTGGATATGAGAAGAGTGGATTATGACACCCCCTAATGATGATCCAAAATGTGTGTCTTTATGAGGGAAAATTCACACTTGAATGGTTTACTACGAGATGGAAATTCCTTGTGGAGGTAGACCATAAGTTGTGGATCAAAACACCTCTTGAGGAGGAACTGGGTTGAACGGATCTAACAACCCATGGAGGAAGAACTGTGGATGTTGGATCTAACTCTCCATGATATGGGAACTTGGAAGGTTGGATCTAATAATCCCCTGGAGGTGGAACTAGGATAGTTTGATCAAATACCTATTGTAGGTAGAATTTGGACGGTTGGATCCAACATCCCATGGTGGTGGAACCAGGATGGTTGGATCTCAAACCCCATAGAGGAGAAACCATGATGGTTGGATATAACTCCCCATGGATGTCAAAATATGATGTTTGTATCTAATTCCCCATTTAGGTGGAACCGGGATGGTTGGATATAACACCAAAAAGATGTAGAACCAGGATTTTTGGATTTGATGTCCCATTGAGGTGGAATAGAAATGGTTTGACATAATTCCCGAAGGAGATTGGACTAAGAATGATGGATGTAACACACCTTGGAGGTTTAAGTTGGGCCTTTGGATCTAAATCCTTATATAGGTGGAAATAGTAGTGCTAGATCTAAAACCCATGGAGGTGGAACTAGGATAGTAGTATCTTACCCCCATGGAGGCTGAACCAGGATGGTTGGATCTAACACCTAATAGAGGTGGAATTATAAATTGTGTCACTAAAATGCAACTCTTAATTTTACTTCTTTTTCATACTGAACCATATACAGGTTTCCTACATAATATGTTTTTAAGAAACTAATCAAACCCCATGTAGTTTTTTTTGCATTTTATGGTCATGCGATAAGACTAATTAATGATGTTTAACATCATGTAGTATGGACATGTGGAATATGAGGTCTAGCTAAGGTTTGGTATTAGGATTATTTTGATGTGTCCTGAAAGACTAGAAGGATATGTTAAGTCTGAGAAGGGGAAATATCTTGTTGAGGATATGGTCAATAGATTACCTGGATGAAATTGGATGTTGTGTTTGGACCTAAGGGAGGATTCATATATATATATATATATGAGTTATATGGCTATCAAATATCATATAGTTTAGAAATGATAGGGATTACACCTAAAGAGGAGTCCTATTTGATGTTTGGGATCATTTGGATTCCATGATCACCACTAACCTCCAAGACCACTTTAGTGATGATTAATGTGAGAAATAAGAGTAAGTAATATATTTAAAGATCACATGAGCCACATTTTTTAGTAGTGGATAGATGATGAATCCCAAAGGCTGAGAGAGAAGGGTATTGGAATGTGAATGTCTCCACTTTTTTTGGTAACTGCAATAGTGACATTTTATGATCTATCCACCTACAAGACTAGAATGCGAAGAGGATAAATCATACCACCACCAGCAAGAAATATTGTGGGGATTACTCTATGAGGGATTCCTTGAGTATATCATTACATATGAGTGGTATATATGACACCCTGTTGGGGGTCATCCCATTCTATTCATAGGAGTGTCATGTTTTTTTCGGACATGGTGAGTCTATTATTTTACAGTATGTTATTGGGAAATTATCGTGTAGTTTTTCATCATATGACAAGGACATGGAGTTGGGATGTTTTACGTCGTGCATGTCAAACGTGAATGGACTCCTTCCCCACCCATAAGGCTTATGTGGGTATTGCACATGCACCTTTGGGTGAAGAATTGATTTGGAAATACTGTAGTACAATGAAGGGAGTATGGATCAATCAAAATTTCCACCATATATTCCCCATGTTTTGAATAAAATAGGTTAGATTACCCATTCTCAGAAGTTGTAGGATTTGTAAAAAGTGTGTTGGATTCATATGGGACATCAGGTAGGGGACTCAGAAATAGTTTGACTTAGGTTTTTAGGGTTTCCCTTAAGAGTTTCAAGACCATTGAGATCTACCACATGGGTAGGGATTGGTGCCTAAGATATTATTTTGGCAAAACATTGGTTGTTGTACGCAATGTCAGGGTTTCATGAATGATGATGTGTTATGTGTGGTATACATACATTATGAGAGGTTGTGTAAGGATTAGTCAACTATGGGCAATGTAATGTTTGGGACGAAGTGAGGTCTGTAATGTTAGATTTTATACCTTGGTGGTTATATGTTACACAATGTGGGGAATGATTAGTTTTATAGATAGAAAAGCACCACTTCATCTTCTATAGAACCTATGCAAGGTAGGGGTGACTATCTATTTATACATGAATATTTTTAAAGTTGGAACATCTGATTCAAAGTGAAAAAAGGCTTTTCATGTGAGGGTATTCCTTGTCCTTGGGTTCTTTTCATTATATATAGCAATAACAGTGTCATCTTTGGTGAAAAAATGGGATGGTCACATGTAGAATTATTTTATTTCACACAAAACATCTTTCTTTTGTGAGATTCCCTTTGAAATTTGGTGTGACTTTGTGGATGATCTAAAAAATTTGGTCATATTTGGCACAATATTATTTGTGCATCGCATGTGGTTCTAGCATGAAAAAATGGATTCTTGCATGAAACCTACTTATAAATCATGTAGTGGTACTTTAGGGTGGGATGTGGTCTTGGACTCTCCAAAACTAACCACCTATGGCCTAAGATGATATATTATAGAAAACAATGCATTGCCCCCACATAATCTGAGATTAGAGGTGTATGAAGGATGTGTTGTGATGGAACCACCAAATAGAGTGTTCCATTTCCATGGGTTCACGAAACATTAGAGGTTGGGCATGAAACCAGCTTGGGAGAATTCATAAAACATTGGTCCACACATATAAATGGGTGGATGGGGCTCTCTCTACAATACATTGACTTCTTGTGCAATAGGATGTTTAGAACTTGTGTGCATAAGTCATATCATTTTCACAGTAACAAAATATATATTTTCCATATCATTCACCCAACATGCCTGATTTACAAATCATATTGAATGAATGAACCCTGATTTTTCATGAATTTCAACAAACATGCATGAAACCATTCCTTTTATGTGCATAAATCTTTCTCAAGATCAAAAAACCCTTAAACTCTACATAACAAATTGAAATGGACCATCAACAAAACAAAACTAATATTGAAGACGCCGAATTTATAAAAATTGGGTAAATGGAAGAAAATACTAAAATACCTCAATGTAGTATGGTAGTTTCATAAAATTAGTCTCTTTTGACCATGCAGATGGAGGTATATAAGAACTATCCACTGAGAAACTACCTTCCTCTATAAAAATTTGGGACGATGGATGAGGAAAATATTCCATACATGAAAGTCAACATTCCAATATCATGGTTCAATCATGAGGATGTCCTTAACCATTAGAGAATATATTTTCTTGATAATAATAATAGGTAGAGTGGGTCCATGTCTATCGTAAAGCTATATGGGCTTTCTAGTATAGTCATGCGACTAGAGCTAGAGGCTGATGAATTCCCTTACAATTACCGTTGTATTTTTCAAAGAATAATGTAGAACAATATTATGGGATTTTACAAGGTTTGGTATTTGAGGTCTAGTGCCAATTTCAATAGTAAATGGATCTAGGAATACTTGGTACAATAAACATTATAATACTATGTGGTGAAGAAATTCCAGATCAAATTGTATGAGACATTCTGAATGTTGCAGTTCCACTTCCACTGTCAATGAGAGATATTGTTGGAGATCCTCAACTATTGGTCCCCAGATACCCAAATTTCCCATAATCATTTTAGGAGGTATGTATCAACTTATGGGATGCCAACTATAGTGGGGGCCTCCCACTATAATAGTTTATGTATGAACTATTCATTCCATCTGAAAATGTGTGTGAATTAAAGAAAGACACTCCTCTACTGGAACAACACCTTTTGGAGGTATTTAAGAAAAATCATAAACAACATCCTGTATTCCATGGAGATATACCATTTAAAGCATGGTTTGACATTTATCTGAAGAATGAACCATCTCTGAGGATGTCAGGTTGGGGAAATTAGTTCACAATAGTACTGTAGAAATGGATTCCACAATCATTTTATATATTCCTACAATTGGGGTAGTTTGAATGATGGAGATGCAACATGGTGGAAGGCATGGAGAAGATGGTATGCTACACCAGATTTCTCCCTACATTGTTGAGAGGGTTAATTCTTCTAGTCAGGGACATCTGAATGGACCTATTCTCATGGAAACTAGTAATAGAGGAAATCTTGGTGGTCAGAAATATAGTTTACCAAAGGGTACTCATGTAGTCCCAACTCTAGATCCTAATAGGCTATGTCGCGAGAGGAGATGTGCTATGGATAATTTTCAACCAATTTTATTTCATTCATTGCTATATTGTAGAGAAATTAAGGGGTTATGAGTTCTTGAATTCCATATCTCCACCAAATTTTGATTTATTTACATCTCAAAAAAAACATTTAAGGGTCCATCTAGTGAAACATGACAGGGCCTAGGTCATGATTCTAATTGGAAACCATGTGAAAATAAAATTATATCCCTTAGAAATTTTTTTTTGTCTAATTTAGGATAATATTTTGGGATCATAGGAGTACAGAGAGTAAATTAAAAATATTTCAAGGTGGTGTGAAAGTGTAAAGGACGGAAAACCACGTCTAACATGAGCTATATACACCATCCTGGTTTTCCAAACAATTCATGTGTCTCCAGTGGTTGATGAATAAAGTCTACATGGAGTACATGAGGAGTGTAATACTTATACCCATTTTCATCTTGTATAGATACTAATGCATGTTGGACAAGAGGAACCATTAAACTACTAGAAAATATTTTCAATATGAGGAAATCAACGTACTATGCTAGAAAATGGGTTTAAGAATATATAAAATATATCATGAGAAAACATATTAAATTGTTTATGATAACAACTGTGGTGTTAAGAAAACAACATGGTCAATGAGATAATCTTTGGGGATAAATTAGAGAATCTGGGGTAGCACATTCTACAGTTGAATTGGGGATGGCATGGGGAACTGTTTCACCCCCACCCCCTATAGATGAGATGTCTCGGAATAGATCTTGTGAGCAAGAAGGGGTATCCAAGTTTAGAAAAAAACTGATATATGGAGGCTCCTTGGAATAATATATGTACTTGTTGTATGTAGTTTTTGATGTTGTATTTCCATTAATATGGAAAAACTAGAAGACACTATGAGCAACTGTATCAATAGAGGACATGAGGAGATAGGTGATCTGAGAGGGACTCAATATATCAGAGGTTGGGATTGTATAGATCATGGACAAGGATATATTTTATTAAAGGGACATGTATGTGACTACCATGGATGATGTTTGATTATAGTTAGTGGAATCTAATCCCACCATCTATAGTATTAGTGATGTTTTGCGATAAAACAATTCGGGTGGGGAAATAACATGTTGATGATTTTCATGAGGTGGAATCAACTGATTAGGATGCATAGTTTTATGAAGATAGAGAATACATGGGATAAGATTCTCATCAGGGGTGTCTCAATGAAGTTGGTGATGTCGTATCCTTTGAACTATATTGTATCATGTTTCTCGAGGTAATATTTACTTACATACCTCCCTTGATAGTTAATTTTCATTATCTATAACCTCTAACGGAATATTTTATTTTATAGGAAAATCATGGAGATATGAAGTATAATCATACTAGAGGTGTGATTTTGTACCACTGAGAGAGGTAAATAATGGTATGGGGATTTCAACCAAGGTTGAGGCAACTGGTAGGCTAACCGAGGAAGTTAGCGTGGTGACCACGGAGCCCCAGCTACTCCTTGTCATCAATAGCAGGCCACAACCAGGAGTTGCAATGGATAAAACAACTTTTGGGGATGTGACACACCTAGGGTGGATCATTATTGAAATACTCGTTCCTCAATGTAATATAACATCTAAATTCACTTATCCCAAATAAAACATTCACTAATCTTTCGCGACAATGCATTTTTATATTTTTATGCTTCTCCATCTAAAATTACTTTAGAGGGTCCCTCGTTAGTCGTTGATGTACTGATAAATTTTTAGGAGTCTCATGTGGCGTAACTCCCTATAAATATTCAATGGATAAATCTATCGATTATAAGTTCCCATAAGTATACTCTCACCTGATATCAACTTAACATTTTTAGATAAATCGAAATATGTTGTCTTATTTCTATAATTTCATGGAAGATTGTACACCCATAATTTAGTTTTGGTTAGATAATCTATGGTCACTTTCATAATAAATCTTCCAACCCATGCATAACCATCCATTCACATTGAACTTATAATAGTCTCTAGGGACCAATCTGTTGCGGTTGTAGGAGATGTCACTAGTGGGGTAGTGCTCATGGCTGGCAAAGATGAATCTTTTAGGGAAGCATCAAGCGAGAATGACCAACCTCATGGAATGGAACACTTCCCATCAGATAGAATTACAATTTATTACCCTTCCATATAAATTCTTTCATATTTCGATATGTACGATACTAATCCTCTTAAAGAGAATGAATATTTCATGTGTAAGGATGACAATGAGAATCACATTATCTGATGTAGTTCATGGAGGAACATAAAACATTTCCTCACCAGTTTATGGGAATCAGATCTGGTGAGTCTGATAGGGTCCCTATTCCTCTTTATGTATAATCTTATATCATGAGGGTTGAATTCTTGCAGTCTCCATGTATTGGTCCAAAACTTCCTTGCAGAGAGGGAGAAATTAGGATGTCAACATTTAGATGTTTCATGGATCCAGGAGATGTCTGATAGAATATAGAATCTCAAAGAATTCAACTTGGACATCCAACATCTAGAGTATAAAATAGGCAATCACTCTTCCATCCTCAATAATAAAACAATGGTTTTCAGTCGACTGAGTTCTCAGTTGGAAGTGGTAGAAAATAAAATGAGGTAGACAATTTCATAAATATCCAATATCCTTGTAGAGCAGGATTGGTCATACATCATATATGATGAGATTTATTTTGTGGATGAGGAGGAGGAAGTGGAGATCGATATGTGGAAGTAGGACTAAGAGGCCACATAACATATGATAGAAGATGTGTAACACTCAACTGCTGGGTTAGAGTCATAGGGGAAATTTTTCTGTGAATCAAGAGAGTCTCCAACATGTGGATGAACTTCTTCAAATTCAATAGTTTGTTTTCAGTAAACATTCCAACATTCATGAACATATTTTTTTCATGACTAATAATTATCTCCCATAATTCATATTCATGAAAAATCTAATGAAAAATCTCTAAGCTCGTGTGAGTCATGCTCGATGTGAGAAACAAGTGGTGACCAAATGATTTATCATTTGTATGAGAATGTTATATTTTTATGGATGACATGGTGGTTTCCTATTTTTGAACTTCCACCAGAAATTTTAGGGATAATAGAGGTTGGGGAAATAGAATGGGGCTCTCATAACTCCTTACATTCCATTGCAATGTGCGCTAGTGCACACATTGGATAACCCTAATGGCATTAAATTGTAAACAATGTGGAATGAAAATTGTAAATAACAATTACCATTTTCTGGAACACAATCGGAGTGGTTTCATGACATAATAAAACTACTTAACATGTTTGAAACACAACACCCATATCGATAAGCCATGAATAAGGGACAAAAAAATGAATACATACCACTAACCATGTTAAAAATACAAAATTCACCTCAGAATTTCATTCAAATTAAAATTTATTTGGGGAAGTTCTCTTGGATAGTAGGAGAGCCTTCATTTGATACCATTCCATTAGGGGACCCCTTCTGAAAATTAGGATGATGATGTTCAACAAAGGGGAACACGATGCATGGAAATGAAGGGATGTAATGAATCAATGGATTCCAACACTCTCGTAATTATGCCACCCTGGATTATAGAATATTGGTGTGGGATTAATGGTCAATGAAAAACACAAATTATTCTTCCATGGGAGTGTCTTCTCATATGATGAGTATTAGTATAGAATATTTAAAATATTTTTGATGTAAAAAATTGTAGGAGAGGGACTCTTAGGGATGGTCCTAGGATAACATTCTAGTTTTATATCAAGAAATGTGGATGATAAAGATGCAGTTTTACATCATATGGTGAGGATGGTTCATTGAATTATTTTACATATTATTTTAAAGACATATCCCACTATTTAAAATCATGTGACTAGGATTTATACTGTGTATAGATTATTTTCTGAGCTTCCAACTATTTATTAATCATATAAACTCGATACGGTATTTCGTGTCCATTACATAGGGTGATGTTTCATTTTAATTTGTCTCAATGAAGGAAGTACTGAACCAATATGAATGATACCATCCCAGTTATGGAAGTGTGGGTGATAGAGGGTAGCATGACAAAACACAACACAATGAGAAAAAAAACTTAGGTTAGGTTTTTCATTGTTTAATGTCTAATGGATTTGACCAATTGTAAATAGTTTATAGCCATGTTTCATGGACCATGGTTATGATCCTAGTTTTATGTTATATATTTTTGACCAAACATATGGAGCTTCTAGAATGGATATATATAGCATGGGGGAGTAGAAACCATGATGTGAATGAGGAACTTAGAATCCATTGACACATCCTTTATTCTAGAGAAAGCATGAACACCCTTTAATCTTATGAATCTTGGAATTGAGTTTTTTTTCGGCATGAAAACATAAGTACACTTCCTATCAAGACTCCTAATCCCACATGGGTCATGCTCAAAGTAGGATACAATGACCGGTTATGTAATATCCCTAATACATGGATGTTCCCTAAAGTGGGAACGAAGAGTCATGTTGAGGATGCCCCAATGATGCCAAGTTACATGCTTGATAGGTGTTGATGCACGGAGGATTAACATAATGGGTCTTATAAATCCACCAATAAATAAGAAGTTGTAAAGGGGGAAATTAATACTTCTAAATATTGAATACGGGAGAGACTAATGGGAAGGGAATGAATGTTGACCACATTCAAAACACAGGACCCACAACTACACCAGTTAAGAATGAGGCCTAAAAACCAGGGAATGACTATTGAAAAAGTTTGAAACACATCATATATTATTTTGTGATAGAGTTCAATAACGGATTTTTTCCTAGATGGTACGTGAGGAATTATTTCACATTATGATCACCATTAAGGATCCCATTTATATTTTAAGGATGATGGAATCCCAAATAAAGAAAGACTCAATGTATAGGGATAGACATAAGAAATTTCATTGTGGGATTTTCTCACCCAAGGTATCATAATAGAACACATTATATCTTGTTGATGGGGTGTATCAGAATGTAGGATAGAACTCACTCTCTATTACTGGGGTATTGAGACATCTGATAATAAGAAAAATCCATGTTTTACATCGGGTCACATTAATAGGCACCCTTTTTTACACTGGGTAATGTTATCATGTCGTACATATCATATGAGGAATTTTGATTCAGTTCAGTGTAAGACTACGGTTTAACATCATGTTTTGAGGTCATTCCTTCCTCTTATCAGGCTATGATGGAATCTCATCCCCATGTTGGGAAAAAGAAATTAAATAGTTCCTATATCTAGAATAAGTCCCATGGGATGTTTTGGGAGGATTGTGCTACAAGTAACAGAATGTTTTGTGGTGAATCTATTACTGAACTTGATGTTGGTAATTCTATGGGTCTCTACATATCCCCTAAGAATGGGAATCATGCCACATGTAGTGTTGGAGGAGATGAAAACATATTATGTTCATACAGTCTATACCATAAGGGGGATCAATTATTTTCATGCGGTGTAGGAGTTAAATCTTGAAAATAATGGATCCATGTAGGTTTGTCACCATGTGAAGAATTCATGAAGCCGATTTCACATAATTTATGATCTTGATGCATGTACCATGTAAAATTGTATTTGGTTCATATCTCATAGATTAACGATGACTTTTTTATGTTCATGACATGTAGACTACAAAGGGTTTTCTTTGAATATATTCATGGGTTGTGAGTGAGGTTATAACAGCACGTGAAGGATCAAAGGAGGATTTCATACCGCATAGTTATTATAATGAAAATGTAAAGTAGTTTACATTCATAATGAATTGACCAAAACCAAGGACATGGGGCCTCTGGATTGATGAATTTGTGGTTGGGACCGAAGACAATGGGTCCATGTGTTTCTATATATCCATTGAGGATGGGACATAAGCCATATGTAGTTCTATAAATAAGGCATGGTGAGGGACCAATACCAGTGTGGGAAATTGTATTTGGAAAGGTGAATTGGGGATTCTCATGAATGGAATGGTGTATCCCATGTTTAGGGAAGTGGGTAAATGAAATCTCTTATTTAGAGGTATCAAAATTTAATATATCACTAAATCATCTCTCATCGAGAGAAATATCTCATGGAGTATAATCCCATGTGATGGTGGGGTAAAACCATAGTTTAACGTCCTTCATTTTGGATGATGGGAGATTTTAGTTTAAATTTAAAACATTCAGACTATAAGGGATGAAAATAGTCTAATGACATGAACCATGTAAATGTTACAGATATTTTAAGGTCATGTTGCATGGGATATGACGTAGACATTCATCTAACATCTTAATTCTTCTGCAATGGGATGGGTTACTAAAGAGGATATGTGTAGTGAGTTGGGGTGATTAATCCTCCACGAATTAGGACCAAGAAGGATTGTGTAACACAAAACATACTCTTTATAAGACTCTCACATAGTTTAATGTATTTATTCATAGAAATAGAGGTAGATATTAGTTTCAATTTTAATTCTTATACCATGAGGTGATAACTCTAAAAGGTATATGTATAGTGTGGTTGCGAGAATAACCCAATGTGAATGATGACCAAGGAGTAGTGGAACCACATCTCACAATCCCAAGGAGAGTTTCACATAGTTTAATGTCATGATTCTCATAATCAAAATCTTATGTTATAGTGGTAGTGTTTTGAAACAAATTAACAATGAGGGTAAAACCCATATCAAGATTCCTGATAAAATGTGATTGATGATCGCAATGGGAAAAAAATTGGTGTGAGGATATCCATGTCATAAATAAGCACATAGTAATGGAATGGAAATTTTCCGTTCATAAAGTCCCAATGAAACAAAAATTCCTACTCAATGTGCAGAGATGAATGGAGGGGGAACACCAAGGGTTTTTGGATTCCCCAAAAAAATAGTGAGGTGGAAAAGAGGTTAATCAAGACACTTGACATCTAAACCATGAAGGGGAAGACTAATGGGTAGTGAACAAAATTTACCATGTTCAAAACATAGGGACCAAATCCACATCACTCCGGAATGGAGTGAGAGAATACATTCTTGACTGTTGACTAGGATTGAAACACAACTTCAACAATATGTTTCCAATGATCCATCAGGGTGTTGGATCATGAAATGAGGTGAACCATTTTATCCAGTAACCATTTTCATTAGAGGAACCCTTTGGTCTTGGATGTTGGTGGAAATCCAAAACGTGAAATAGTTGAAGTGTGGATACAGATTGGGGAAATTTCCATGTGTAACATGACATGCTAGGATTTACACCACAATGGGATTTGAATCTATTTTTATGGACAAGGTTACCAAGGGGGTTATTGACCCAGGTTTTGAAAAACGTTTAAGGTATTTATAATTAGATAAACTGATCCTATTTTTTTGTCATACAGTTTTTACAATTGGGTTTCATTTCAGATTATGTTCGTGTAGTGTGGAAAATGAACTCCCAGTGTGAATTGAGGTCTATGGGGACCCTAAATTGAACAATACATTTCCGTATAATATTTCATATTGTTTAAAGTCAAAATTAATGGACATTAAATCCTATTTTAAGTTCATATAGTTATTAATATGTGGGGATTTATTGTTTTAATACCTTAAAGATTAGACCAATCATGCAGTTTAATGTCATGTTATTGGGATGTTGTTATGTAGTTTAATTTCATATGACTAGGTTGTGGTTGGATCCTTATATAAATTACTACAAGAGGAACTAGGTATTTCAGGGAGGTATGGTTTGATCTCTATCCATGGTGACAAAATCGTACGCACCATTGAAATAAACCTATGAATTATGTAATGTCCTTCCCATTTCGACTCCAACATTAGTGAATTAATGTCAGGTATCATAGGAATTATAAGTACCAAAAAAATATCACCATGATGGAAGGAGAGGATGTGGACAATTTTTTATAGTACCCTTGCAATCTTTTTTGGATGCCTTGAAATATTATGAAAGTCTTGGATCCTATTAACTTTTAGGGTTGACAGAAAATATAGATGGAATATTTCTATTCTTTCGGTTGTATACAAGTCATAAAAAACTGTTCATAGAGATGAAAAGTAAATCTCGATGTGTTGGACTGCCTCTGTTCCATACACTAGGAATATGGGATCACCTTGGTGGAATTCTGAGTTGTCATCGAATATTCCAAAACCTCATTGGGGATCATTTCTAACCAAATTTTATTGTCTTATGCCCCATTTTATAAAATCTTCTATAGTGGGTCTTTTTAAACTCCACAATCTATCAATTTTAATATTCCTAGTTGAAATAAGTATGGTTTGAAGTGTTTTTTTACTTGGAGTACAATCTCTTTTGCTCTTCATCCAAGAAGTTTGTGTCATTGTTCATGAGAATAACGTGAGGGAATGAAAATTTAGGGATGATGTTAGAGCTGTTGAATTCAATCATAGATCAGGCCTTGACTACATTAAGCGGGACTTCTTATGCAGACATAAAGAATAAATCTCAAGGTTAGAATAAGCCTTGACTTGAAAGATGTCACTAGAGGGTACATGAACACAACATCGTGTCATGATAATGAAAAGGGTCAAGAATTCATGGTGGTATGGAGAAGCTCTAGAGTTTGATTCACAATGTTAGAATGGATCTGAAAACCATGAAACCTCTTGAAATACTTGATGCAGTCATGGACCTTGTGGGCCATAAGTAGACTAGAATTTGAATCTGGTGGGAGAGAATCAATCATGCATGATGGGTACTATAATACCTAGCATGAAATTTCAGCATAACCTTGGTAATCTTCTATACATGGATGAAATAGAAGATAATTACATCAAACCCTCATCCATAGAGTGTCTTATTAATGATAGCCCCACTCTGAATGGTGAACTGTGATGTGCTTCGATCGATTTTCTCATGAAAATCCATCTATGGTAAGAGGATTTCATGAATGCCATAAATGATGAAAGGAGTTATCTAATTTGAGGGTTTCTCTTCTATGGGGTAAACCTAGGGTACTGATGTAGAGGAACCATAAGAAATCTGTAATACCTACTTCTTGTTCCAATCATCTGAAAAAATAGAATTGATGACCCTCTGATGTTCCACAAGAATGATCATGTCATCCTATTAAGGCTCTAAAAGAGTGGTGTCTAGACCATCCAAGTCGTCAAATCAACCATTCTTCAACCAATCTACATGATTCACTTTGTGCTGATAAGGGAACTAGTACATCTATTGGTTATTGTGAATTATTTGGGGCACAATATTTTATATTAAATGATTTAATATCCCTTAATCTGATTGATGAAAAACTCTAGTCTCCATTCACAAGAAAGTGTGGGAAATCAATCTCAAGGTTTAGCTTGAGACTACAGATAAGAGCCTAGAAATATTCCGCATTGATGGAGTATACTTTTGATAGATGGGATTAGTATGGAAATAAAACCTATGTATGAGTGACAAATAAGATTCCCATGCCTACTCTATTGATATTTGGGATCATTTTTACTTCTATCGGTTGGGCTCCAATAGGTTCCTCAAAATGAATCTACCAACATGGATTTTCATGGTCCACTATGAGGATTTTCTCATATGGGAAGTCGATATCATGGGAAATCTATTTCAGAGTCAGATGAGTGTTGATAATTTCATCTAAATCATGGCCCTTGACAGCTTTCTTCGGAACATAGCTGATGTTCTACTACAGAAGGATCACATCACAACATTCCATTATCCCTATCATCATAGGGATATTCATGATATAATTTATAAGATTAGAATGGGATACCATCAATATCTAATGATGTTGTAGATAATTATATAGCTTATTTACAATAAAAACCACAATTAAGAGCCTCTTCTTGACGGCGGAGTATCTAGCCTCTACATCGAGGACCATGTGATTGAGATAATATGATCTATTTTCTATTCACTCGTTGTTATTTCAGTAGATAAGGGAACCAAGAGACCATTCTAGTGTGTTCATATATAGTACCATAAGATTCTCAGAGATAGGTGGAATTAGAACAAGTGTTTTCATATGATACTTCTTTATTTTCTCAAAGGAGGTATTCTAATCCTCATCCCACTGGTAGATTATGGATTTCTTCATAATCTATGAAATGGGAATACAAATTCTTTACTGACCCATGATGTATCAACCTATTTTGGACAAGTTTTCTTGGATGCCTCAAAATTCACAAAGGTTTCTTGTACGGGCCATCTGGATGATGGATCTTATTTTCTGTGGGTTGATCTCAATGCCCTTATATCTAATCATGAAGTTGATAAAAATCATATAGGTAACCCTAAATTGACATTTAAAGGTGTTCATCATCCAAATTTTTGATCAATAGAAGATTTATAGTTTCTCAATATCTATGGGATGGTCATGAAATTAGAGGAATTCGTCCCCCATGTCAACTCCAAAAAATTATACTAATGTACTAAGAATTTGTTTGATGATAAAGTTTATGGCCAACAAAAAATTGGCTACTACATTCTTCAATTCGAAGGTAATTACCTGATATAAAAAAATAATTCTTTAGGCATACTAATGGTTGTAGATTTATCATTTTTTGGGTCCATCTAAATCTTATTGTACATTGAATATCATTCAATGTAGAAGAGGGCCTATAACCTAGATGTGGATTCATTAAATAGCTTTTCCATCAGAATGGTGAAATTATCCTCTAGTCAATAGCTGTTGAGATCTCAGAAGTCAACAAATATTATGATCATACTATTCTTCTTGAGGATTGGGATGATATTGGCTAGCCACATAGGGTATTGAAAATTATTATAAATTTTGGATTTTATAAGCTTATCAACCTATTACTTGACCATTAAACCTTGATAGGGGTGCGTTTTTCTGGGATTCTTCTTGAATCTGTGATGAATTACTAAGAAAAAAATATCATGGAAGGTGACTTGAGGGTCTAGTCCTGAAATCTCATCAATTCTCTAGGTGAACACATCACAATAATTTTTCTGGAAATCCACATACTATTGTTTTCCTCTTGGGTCATAACTTCACTAATTAGTATCTATCATAGATCTTCCTCAGTACAAAGGTTCACCAGGATCATCCCATCGATGGTAGTGGAGAAACCCTATTCGAATCTAGGAGGAGCATCTTCCAAATCCTCTTTTTCAAATAAGGGATGAAAATTTGTAGGATGAGGTTCATTTCATCATGTTGACATATGGGGAACTAGGGTCTTCTTGGGGGAATACAGTTTCTCTACTAAGGGGATCGTGATCTTTCAAAAACATGGCGATAGAATCTATTGATCCAGTTCAAATGGGCTACTGACCATGGGTTCCATGATTGATATTGAAGAAACAATGGTGGATTTGTTTTTATTGATTCAGCCATGCACTAAGGAATATACAGTAGTACTATATAATAATGGTCATAGGGCCAACATCGCGGTACATCATAGGAGTGGGAAATTTTTGTAATACCAATTCCTATATATTTTTAGATTATGAGTAAATCATTGGATGTTCCTTCCATTTTTTGATGCATCGACAGTATTTCATTGAAACGATAAAGAAACATCCTATGTTTTGTATTGTGGCCTCCTACTCATGAATCAGTATAATGAAATCACCTTCCAGGTCATCCCATAGACTAAAAAAATTGTTCATATAGACAACCTCATTGTTCTGAACTTGTTTTTCTTATCTCTTATAGCATCTTGTGTTAAGGTATCAGGATCCATATGATTTTATGGGAGACGAATCATCTTGATGTACCCCCACTCGATCTTTGTGGGATTACATGAGGCACTAGTGATCTGGGGAAGATAATATTTTATGTATATGAAGCCGGGTACATCCCAGTAGCATATTGTTGGTGTTATCCTGTGATACTAACACGAATTAAGTTCCTACTACCAAGCCTCCAAACTCAGTATTCAATTGAATCCTTAAACATAATCTCTGTTTTGATCTAACATAACCTTGAGCCATTAGGATAGAGGGACTCAAATTAGCTTTAGTTAGTCAAATCTTGCAGAGTGTCCTGATTAGGATGAAGTTATTCATGAAACAAGTGTCAAATAGGAATTAACAAATCTCTAAACCATTGAATTGGAATTTTATGTACATCAAGAAAATGTGACCATACTTGATGGATCCCTCATCATTTCTAGAGAATGATATGATGGATTGACATACATCTCACGTGACCTCATCATCAATGTAGGAATTTTTGGTAGCCATCTATACTTTAGACTAGATGGGTATTTTGATGGATTCATTAAGGGACTCATGCATTTCATTCAATATGAGGAGGTCCTAATTGAACAAATATGATTTATGGTATTATGTTGAGATTCTTAAACTCATCAAACATTGGTTCCATGTACCTATTTCTCCTAGTTGGGTGACGCTCTATTGAGGACATAATGTTGATATTTTCAGCTATACTACTGGGCTCTAGCTGCTACTGGTAATATCCTATTACTGACCAAGTAAAACACCCAATATTACTTCTGGCGGACTATCAGCTAGTTGAGGCATTGATTTAATGGCACATATGCGATAATGATGTTTTCAAATCTTCTATTTCGGATTAGTTAACATGATCAATAGATATGGCACAATAGGAAGATATTTCTGGAAGTAATGTGCTTATGAACTCTGCGCTACACATGATGCTTAGTCCCAATAGCATGCATAGCTCATCTTGAGGTACTTAACTGATTACATTGTCATTTTTCATGTCCCTAACCCCCCAGATTATATCATCCAGAGGTATTTGAGAGATTCATAGGGAATTCCTCATCATTGAGTAGTGTGAAGTAGTCCACCTGCTCAATGGAATTCATAGATTCATACTCATGCTCCTCATTAGATGGGTCTTATAGTATTGGTGGGACACTTTTTATGATTACCAACATTTAATGAATGAAATCTGCATGAGTGATAGATGTCATGGGAACTAATAGGGGACTTTGATTTACTATGTACCAATGGTGTCTACTTCTATGAGATTAAAAAGGCTAATATATATATATATATGTTGTATTTGGAGAAGGTGAGGCTACCACAATTGATTCTATCATACCTAGGTAGGAGTGGATGATTCTATGAGAATGAAAAACTATTGTGTGATCCTACCAATCATCATATATATGGAATGCATGGATAGAATCACACATCTATTTTTCTAAGACCTCATTGTCATGACCAAGATCTGAGTAGGTGTGTGCATCTTGTTATTGGACATTCTCAAATTCGATAAGAAGATTATCCACTTGGTAATTGAGTGATGTATCCTTTCTCTCTCAGCATTCCCCCTACTCCGTGACGCGTAGGGTTTCTTCCTGAAAACAGTCATCGTGGGATCGACGACACTTCTGATCTATGATATTCCTCCCTCATGTCACCTCCTCCCACCTTCTCCCTTCTCCGATAGCGATGATCTGGTATTCTCTTCCCTTTCAAACTTCTTCTCCCCTGATTGCATAGTGATTTTTGTCAGTGGAATATCATATTCCTTTCTCCTCCCCTCTTTCCACCTTACCCTGTGCACCAGACCTCCATTTTTGGGTCTATGTGTAGGCGATTCAGGGGGGTTGGGTCGGTGATGGAGAGGGAATTTGGTTTTCTTCTTCTCCACTTCCCTTGTTGTTCAACCCATCAGGATCGACCCCACTTGGTTGAGATCAATGAGGGTGTTGGGACATATTGGGATGGTGTTTGAGGGGGGCTGGAAGATATCTCTATGCCTTTCATTCTAGTGTTAGTTGTCTATTGGATTTCTTTTCTTTCTTCTGTGTATTTTATCTTTCTCTCTGGTTTTATCTTATAGTCTGCTTTAGGCTTCCATACCGTTTGTTCCTGTTTTCTCTGGTTTGTTCGGATGTTTTATGGTGTGATTCGAAATGTGATTTTTCTGCGGGATGTTGTCCCTAATAGAAAGAGACGTTGATTCAAGGAGGGATGCAGTCGAATTTTGTTTACATTAAAAATTGTCTCATGTTTTTGTTTTTGGAACGGTGTCGATTGGACGATGAGGGCCACATGAGGATGTTTTACGGTGGGTCGATGGTCTTCAACATCCGACGTTTGGATGGTGGTCACTGGCGTCATTTCCTTGACAATGTCCTCCGGTGAGGCTTTCTTCCGCTCATACTCTACTCTGCCATCCTGGTCCAACGCTCCATTCCAAGTCGGTATGGTGTGGAAATCTTCATGGAGGGTTTGAGACGTGATGTTCGATCAGTCAGTTGCCTCTGGGAGGAACATCCAGCATGGTCAATGGCGACGATGGTGCTCGAACGGTGATGATGGAAGTTTGTTCTTTGATGTTTTTGATGGTGTGATGTTGATGGTGGTGGCACTACTGGTTGTCCAGTAGTGATGATTCATAATGGTGGAAGTTTTTGGTGGTGATACACAGAAGGTGACAGAGCCTGGCTATTGATGTGAGGATGGTGCTTCCAGTGGTGGACGACAAAGATGGTGAAGGATACTCCGGTGAATACAATGGTTCCATTGAGGGTGGTGTTTCCGAGGAGTGGTGATGAAAAAGGTGACTAGATATTGTATTTCGGTCGGAATAAATTGAGGCAGGTGAGTGAATTAGGTGGCTCGTGGTGTCTCTGGGTTCAACCCAAATGATGCGGTTGGCACGAGGTCTGAAAGCAGTTTTAGGACTTAGAAATTTGAATTCGATCCTCATGGCGTGGAGATTTGGTTTTTGAAGAAGTGGGAAGTCCTGTTTTGCCTCTTAATATTGGAATGTGGTTTGTCTTTGTATTGAGTCTTTTGAATCTTGTGATGTTTGATTACCACTTACCCTTAAAGTGGCTATTATAAAATATAAAAAAAATATATTTGTATGGTAATTGATCCATGTTTTTAATACATAATAGTACATTAATGTATGTACCTGGTTCATGGGATAAGGGAAATGATCGATATAATTAGTGCATCTGGTATCTTGTGGCCTCTTTCACTCTAGAAGCTTTAGAATCCCCTATTCCAGGGAACTGGGGAAATAATAAAGGACCTGTGAATCTTTGAAATAAAAGTTATGGTTCCTCCTATTTGGAAAGGTTACCCTGGGATACATTACCTAATTATGGGACTAATCATATTAGTGGATGGATCTACATTAACTTCTCTTCGTGGCTAGGCACAACAAGGAATTTTCATCACTTTTTTCATTGGGGGAGGTTTTACAAGTTAGGGTTGAAACACTGGGTGTGGATCTTCAGGTAGAGGGGATAATAGTTCATGTCTCTAAGGGGTCACCACCTATAAAAATGTGGTGGTATATTCCTTGGATGTCCTACTAATTGGTCATGATATATGTACCAAATGTTAGTGCTTTTACCACTATAAAAATTCTTCTATATGGTTGACCCATTCATAAAAATATCACAACCCACCTAGGAAGTTATGTGTGATGAGTGAAGTGACCATACCTAGATTGAAATTACCCACAAATATCATTAGTAATTTTGATTGAGTCAAATTTATATAGAGTTATTACTTGAGGCCAGACACTAGGTAAAAAAATATTTAACTTCCTCATCGGTAATTTTAGTTCACATGAAGAGCTCCTTGAAAATTATCTTGTGCATAGTGGAGATAAACCTGTTGTGGAACTAACTGTAAAGGTGATTCCAACCAATGATGAACCTAAGCGTAACCTATTGTATCAAAAAAACACAAGTCCTCTAAATATCTAGATAATACTTCAGATCATCGTGGCTTCCTACTGCTATCGGGTTCCCTAAAACGACCAACATACCTAGATGATGTATGGAAAAAACTACAATGGGTCACTCATCATGTTGAATGGGGGGAACCCTAGATTCCCAAAATATGGGGGGTACTTTCAGGTCATCCACTCATTCTGTATATGAATTTCCATTAAATGGGATGACCACATGACATATATCCAATTCCTAAAGGAATGTGGTGAGAGATGCTATCAAATAATATTTGTGAAGTTCCCTATTGTTATGAGGATTTAAAAAATCCAATGCATTGACAAGATCAGCATCCAACTAATAATTTTCAGCGGCTCATGGTGTGGATCAAACTGGTTCTAGAGGATGGTAATCATGATGCTCGGGTAGGTTTAGAGACTCGTATTGTAGTCTCCTTCCATATACTCCCACCTATTCTCTGTATGGATGTTAAATTTATTAGGATAAGCTGTGAGAAACATTCCAAGGAGGACATGATGTTGACCCACCAGAGGGAAAATTAGATCACTTCATACTGCACCATAGTCTAGGAAAAGATCAAAAATGATATCATCATTGATCATTTTATTCTCTAACACATACATATTAATTTGTTCTAATACAGATTCTACATATACTTCTGATGTATCCTTATATGGATTGAAGGATCCAATATTCCCTTTACCATTATTGTGAGGTTACAAGGGACAAAACATCCCATTTGCGGTGGGGGTCCATATGGTAGCATTTCGGCCTTTGCTAGTGGGTGTGGACACCCGTACATGGGTCATTTTGGTACATTTCTCCACATGGTGGTTGGTTTTCCATGTCACATTCTACCACAGCATCCATATTCTTCTAACACTCTATCATGGTGGGGATGACCATATTCACTATAATAGTACCATGATATAAAACATCATCATTTATGGGTTGTTTAGGATGTCACATGATTGGGATGAAATATATAGTAGTATATTATCTCATTCCCATAATAGAAAATGTTGAGTCACATCTCTAGGATTTAGAGGAGCACTATGAGGTTGTTTATGAACAACTATTGGAGGTTCTAGTGGTAGAAGATGGATATAGAATGCCGAGATAATGGGATTTCAGTGAACTCAACCCTTCATCACTTCTGATTAATGTTTTCGATGTTCCATTGTCTTCCTTGGTAAGACAACTGATAATCATAGGTACAGTGATAAATCTCCCAGATTATTTAGGGGAAACACCTGGCATCAACCTCAGCAACATACACTGGGATGTCGAAGTTGAGTGTTTCCCCCATCCAGAATACTATATACAATTTTTCAGTGGCTAGATCCTCAAAGATTCACTCTTTATCAGAGATAGGGCACAAATCTTCGTTGGAAAAAACATAAATTGATGCTAACTATGAGATGTATCAGGGCACAAACATGGACCAGTGTCATGGAAAGTGTTTTAAAAGAGGAGTCATTGAACGATTTTACTATTAACATCATGATGGTGTATCTCTTGGAAATGGAACCAACCACACTGTCAATACTATATAGTATTTGGTATTCTTCACTACCTCATAGAGTAGAGTGGTGGATCTAATTGGTAGTTCATCGAGGTGCTCACAATTTAGAGGAGTTATCCAAATCCATGTCCTCTCTCCCATGTATAACATAGATTTAGAGAGATATGATACTAGAAATAATGGTATTGATGCACCATAATCTCTTAGAAGGCAGACAAAAAATCCTCATTCTAAATGTACCTATAGAGGTACTAGAGAATCATGTGTATTACACCTTTGGTGACAGAAAACATCACATTTTTTCCTTATCCCTAGACTCTATAAGATATGGTGGAGGTGAAATTATCAATTCTTCTTTGACCTCCAAATTAGAAAGTTTGATTAGATCAAAGATAACAAGGTATTTCTTAGTATTTCTCCTTAATTGGTTATTGTTTTCCATTTTGACCAAGTAAGGTTCACCGATATAGGGTTCTAGTTCATCATAGGATATTCTTCCATGTGGGTGACTGGTAACACATGGATGACATCATCATTGGTTTGTTTTGATACAGGGAGGGCCTCCATAGAAATATTTATCAGAGCGGGGATGACCTTCGCATTGACTAGAGAAAGAGTGAGGAGGAACTCTACAATGGTTGTTGAAATTTTTTGGATTACCTCCACATTCATTGGTGGGAAAATTATGAGGACCTCCAAGTTGAGTAATGGGGGTATGGAGAAGACCTATATACTAGTTCCTATAATATTAGGTAGGAACTCTTTTGGGGTTTGTGGGAACATGGCGAGGACATCCACATTTATTGTTGATAGATTGGGGAGGTCTCCACTATAATTGGTTGTGACATATAGTGTTTCTCAATGTTGGGATGTATGCTTATGGTTATTACAAAAATAATGATTGATAATGAAGCGAGGAGGACCTCGACATTGGTTGGTGATAGGGTGGGAATGACCTCAACTTGAGCTAAGAATTGAATGAGGAGAAAATTCATGTTAGTTGTTGAAAGTGATGGGGGGACCTCAACTTGGGTGGTTGATAGTGTGCATAAGACATCCACAATAAAATTAATCATTATGGGATTACCCGTAACAACTTTTGGTGGTGCAGGTGACTGATATAGTCAACCTATCCTACCATTGAGGTGGTTGAGGTCTTAATCCCAATTATGAAAACATAGATCTTTATTCATCTATTGCAGGGATGTTGAGGAATGCATCATTGTGGAAAGGGAAACTGGTGTCATTGATGATAATCCCAATTATTGGGGATACTTTTGATCCATTCCCCAATGTTGGCATCAGGTGTCTCTAAATAGGGTTGAGATATCATTAGTAAAATACAAATATTCATTTATCTGAGGGACTGGTCGATGATGATGTTGATGAGGCATCTTGAGAACCCCCCCTTGGTGACTATTAGGTAGTAGTCATAGTCGGGATGATCCATCATCTCCCACCTATTCCACACAGGGGCGTGAGTCATAGGATACCTCCAGGGATGTTCTACCAAATCAATTTTCTATAAAAATGGGCATGGTTTCTCCCGGCTTGACCCTTGGGGATGAAGGTGTCGAAGATGTGATGATTCCGTCAAGTCCTAGTATACCACATCCCATATAGAAACAACTCACTACTTATACTGATGTATGAGAATGTCCATCATGCTACTCAGTATGATTTCCAAGTGTGAGATGGGTCTTGGGCAGATGATATCCATATTCACAGCAAAATTCATGGCTAGTTTGGAGTCGCAATGGATTTTCAAATATGTATTTCTTTTACCCCTACTTCTACGGGTTCTATATTATTTATTCCTAATTTTCTGAGTCATTTAAGTTATATGGAATCAACCATCAGTACATGTGAAACAAATGTGATGCCCAATACCCCAACATCGTCCAATATTCTGATGATGGGGAGATATCCATGTTGATAATTTCATAGACTGAGGACGTGAAATTTCTATCTATCCCATCTTTTTTTGAGTTGCATATTGGACCAACCATTTACTTGGTGGTACATGGAAAAGTTTGTTCAGAATCTAATAACATGAAAAAATTTCAATGCCTTAATGCTACTAGCCCACTTGTTGAGGTGAGGATTTCACGTCAGGTTCACAATTTATATTTCAGATGCTTTTTGCAGGTCCCTTGTGCATGTTGACACAAGAATGTGTGTGATGGATAATATATCCCCAAATTACCACATTCCCATGTTTACTAGATTTCATAAATTTCATTATTGATGTATGCTGCTTGATCAAAATGTGATGATGGAGTCTTTGTAATTCCTTCTAAAAATTCCTCATTAGAAATGTTCAGATAGTCTATGTCTCCCTCTAAACATTAGACTTTTATATGGAAAAATTTTCTTATTCCGCATATTTGTGGAAACTTGACAATTTAACCGATTCTATTTGAAATAATAGAAACCTTTAGATTGGAGAGTAGTCTTATTGGGCAACACTTTGTATATATTAATTTTGGGCATGTTGGTCACCAATATTATTCCTATTAGGATGGAATCTCATGTGAGGTATGTTAGAAATGAAACCCAATGCATCATGTTTCGATCATCATGTAATTGATTCTAGGGGGAAAGTATTTCATGTACTTTAACCTCAGGCATCCAATGTTTTTCATGGAACAGTTTTTGGGGTCATGATGTTAGTTTAATGTATTATAGAAAAAGATTGGATTATCTAATAGAGATAGATCAGGGCATGAGTTTAACATCTTGTTGATATGAGATGAGTGGATCTGGAAAGCCCTTGGGGGGGATTTGGATGTTGTGTCCATATGAGGAAAATTTTCACACATGAAAGGTTTAATAAATAAAGGGAACACCCTATGGATGTATACCATGAATTTTTGATCGGAATGCCTCTTGAGTAGGATCCATGTTGAATGGATTTAACGCCCTATTGAGGAAGAACATGGGTTTTTGGATATAACTCCCAACAGACACGGAACTAGGAAGGCCAGATCTCATGCCCCATAGAGGTGGAACCATGATGGGTGGATCTAATGCCCCATATAGGTTGAACTAAGAAGGTATGAACTAATCCATCATGTAGGTGAAACAAACATGGTTGGATGTAACACCCAATGGATGTAGAACCAGGAAGGTCATATCTAACACCCCATGGAGGTTGAACAATGGTGGTTGGATCTAATTCCCCATTGAGGTGGAACCAAGATGGTTGGATCTAATGCCCCGTGGAGGTGTAACATGGAAGGTTGGATATGAAACCCCATAAATGTAGAACCTAAATGGTTTGATATAACCCACTATAGAGGAAGAAGAATGAAGGAATGATATAACACCCCATGGAGGTGGAACCATAGTGGTTGGATCTAACTCGTAGTGGAGGCGATACAAAGATGGTCGGATAAAACACTCCAAGGAGGCTGAACTAATAATGGTGGATCTATTTCTAGACGGAAGATGAACCATGATGGATGGAAGTAATTCCCAAAAAATGTAATACTAGAATTTGTGTCCCTAGGAGGGAACCACTATGTTTACCATTTTTTGGATTTAACCCAAGGGTGGAATTGTATGTACCATTCGTAATAGATAGGGATGAAAACCCATGAAGTTTGATATCGTATTTCAGGGACATGTCATAGAACATGTCCATGTAGTTTAACGTAGTCATGACCTGTCCCACTGGGGCCCGCGCCATGACTTCTCAAGCCCTCCTCTAATAGGCCAGGGGCTGGTGACTAGCACTGAGTAGGCATATCACTAACATGGGAGGCATTGCCTAAGTACCTGTACACATACACACATCTCCAAGCCCACAAATGCTGAAATGTAAAACACTAATGAACAAAAATCATGCATGCATCTAAACCTCAACCAACTGAGTACGACAAAAGGCAGAGTACTAGAAAGTAAAATGGGCCAGAATACAATCCCACCAAAAACAAACAAACTAACAAACAAACAAGAGTCTGAAAACTGAAAAGTCCAACCTATAACACGAATGGTATTGGGACTATTTCTCGTAGATGTAGGAACACCTCAGCCTGTAGGGAACTCAGAAAGATCAGTCATGTCCTGGTCCGCCCTGGACTCTGTCAAAAGGCTGCTCGTCTGCACAAGACACCAGACATGCGGGCAAAGTCTGTGCATGGGTGAGTATAACAATACTTTGTAGAGGACCCCAAACACCACAATGTAGTAAAAAAAGTAAAGGTATAGTCATTTGTGCACAATATATGTCTACATAACATATAGAAAAAACCAGATATACTCAAAACCCGGAACCGTAGTCAAGGGACAAGTCACCCCACCGTATACCCTAGTTATGGATTCAGATCGAAGATTCCATGATGCACTCGTTCCATGAGAACACACTCCATGAGTCTTATAGCTCTGATGATGTTTGTTCGAGAAGTGTTGTTCTTCAAGAACTGTCACGGGAGGTTGCTACACTCATTACGGGAGACACACTCCTGAGTGGGAAGGTTATGATAGAAAGGAAGAACTCATTATGGGAGACACAATCCTGAGTGGGAAAGATCATGATACACAGATGAGGATCACTGCCAGGGCCATGGCAGATACCATGACTCATCCGGATTCACCAGTTAGGTGATACACCAGCTAGGTAGAGGATCAAATCCCGGTAGAGTTGGTCATGTCGATGCCTGACTCTACCTAGGGTCAGAAATGGATAGAGGATCTCGCTCCGGGCCTCTCGGATTGATGCCGACTCTATCACAGAAAGTCCGACTGAAGGGATCATAATCCTGTTGAAGGAAACGATGCCTAACCTTCAGGGGAATGAGAAGAAGGGGCACTAACCCAAAATAAAGATGTATAGGATAAGTTGAACAAGAGGACCATGTTGTTTTCCAAAAAGTACACGACATGTTGGAAAAATACACGCCGTGTGGTCTGACCCCGGGTACTCCCTGTGTACAATGGCCCATATCTTAGGTTGATCATGTAGGAAAACTTAGTACACGGCGTGTAGTATGATGTACACGCCTTGTCCGAGTGAATGTGGCTAGCCCCGTGTCACTGGCCACACGGCCGTACATGGTTAAAAACCTGTGTGCTCTAACCCGTGTCTGTGTATCCCCTAGATACACGTCGGGCATCACGTAGCCGCCTCTTCCATGCTGTATATGCTGTGTCACCTAAAGCCGTGTAGATCATCCTGTGTCCGTGTATTTCCCAAAGACACGCCGAGATTCGAGGTAAGTTCAACATGTCGTGTGACTAAGGTCACACGCTGTGTGACTCCTCTCTAAACCCCTGAAACCCTAGCCACAACCAGTACTACATGACATGTTCTTCAGAAGTACATGCCATGTGTTCTGGAAATTTCTAGAACTGAAGCTCTTCACTGGCGCGCTTCCTGTGCTGCTCTGATCATCAATCTGGTCGTACGATCACCACGAAACCTTCATGTTTTTCTCGCCCCGACACCACGATGCCACTTCCTGTGTTTTCGGGCCTCCGATCAGCTCCAAAAATGTGTTTTGATCCTCCCGCGCGAAGAACACTCGAAGAACGCCTTTTACCGATCCGTCCGATTCGTCATCCGCCATCGTCGTCACAAATCTACAAGGCCATTGTAGTGTCAAATCCACGATTTGGGATCGTTGTGTCACAAAACAGATACGCAATGATTCGTTGTTCGTCTCCCCATGAAGAACACGAAGAATGCACGAGAAAAGAAAAAGGGGGAGGAAATCCAATAAGCGAATTGAGGAATGAACCTCCACCGTCCTTCGTCATGGCGTTGATCCGCTCCCGTAAATAGGGTTAACGGAGTAGAAATCAACATCAATAAATAACATGGATTAATTCCCCATAATCATCCCAAGAGAAAAATCTCTTCCGCGATAATGTATGAATCTGCGAATCAACTTGTCCTAGGTTGATCCGTGTTTTTCATTTTAGATCAAGAATGGGGAAAGAGGAAAATTAAATAACAAACCCTAACTTTAGAAAGGTTTGATCATTGACGAATGTGTCGCACTGTCGTCGCCGTCGAGATCCTTCAACGTTGTTGGTGTAGCGATTCCCAGCCTCGATCCGTCATCGTTTGTCGCCAAGAAATTTCTCCAACGCCACGTAGATTCTGCAGAGGATCCTCCCAATCGTATCTAATGATCAATAATGCTTAACCCATTAAAAATGGAAACATGTTGTCATTTAATTACACGAAAGTATTAATGACACCAACTTGTCTTCATTAATTTAGGAAATAGACCTCTCATCACTCCGCTCTAGTGGACGTTTCCATAAAATAAAATAAACATTTAGTAATTTATTTTATTTTTACTTTACTAAAATGTCCGAAAATTTACTTTCTCCCTCAACCCATGTCAGTCGAGGTTAGTCCCATTATTAGGTGAAGTCATCATCTCAAACGCAACGCTGTGCTCCGATTTTTAATCTGGGAATATGTTTGGAAGCTGCAACAACCACGCACAAGCGCCAACTCACTTAGCTTAAAAAAAGTTCAAACCACCATTCTGGGATTTCCAGACTTCGGAATGATGTTCTATCTTCACACCCGGTCTCTTAATAATTGAATATGATATTTAAAATAATAATCATAAAAATATGAGATGTTACAAACGACATATATTAATTATTCCCTTGTGTAAGTGGACTAGTCAAGGTTTGGAATGAGATTTATGCCAAGGCGGGTGGAGGGACTCTGAGGAGATGTTGTCCCAAGGTGGTGGAATGTTCTTACACATGATGTGGGTAGTAAAACAATATGTTGAAATTGGATTTTCGTTTTGGAAATCATGAAGGATTCATATGTATCCAATCTAGTTAGGAAATAGAGCTCACGAGGTTTATAATGGTTTGCGATTAGACCTAAAATGAAGGCCTGTCAGAAGTTTGGGATCATGTTGATTTTATGCATGACACTAACCTCTAAGCCCAAATGAATCATGGTTAGATTGAGAAACTAGAGGAATTATTTTACCTTTAGATCACACAACCAACTTTTTCCAATGTTGGTAGGATGATGGAGCACAAATGGGGAAAGATTGTGAAAATTAATTGAATTTTCCCATCTCCACTTTTATTTTGGTAACTAGTATAGTCACATTTAATGATCTATCAGAATAAAACCTTAGAAGGTGAGGATGAGAAAGAGATCCACATCCTAGAATAAGGATTAAGGGGATTACTCCTAGAGGTATTCCCAATGGATCTCATTCCATGTGGGTGTACACATGATATCTTTTCAGTGGTCATCTCATGCCACTCATACATAGGGAATCATGTTCTCACAGGGTAAGACTATAGTTTAAAATTATGTTATTAGGATAGTGTCGTGTAGTTTAACATTTTATGAATAGGATGTAGATCTCGGAAATTTTATATTAAGAAATATAGATGTGGGTGGAATCACTCCTCACCACATGGGATTAAGTGACAATTTCTCAAGTGGAATTGGGTGGGGTACAGATTTGGAACAGACATGGTACAATGAAGATTGGATTGGTAAATCATGTGGTCCATGTTAGACTGCACATTCATAGGATGAACCAGAGGTATATTACTTATTGTTATAATATCTAGGAAGGGTAACAGGTCCCCTACAAGCATAGGGGCATCATGTTTGGAACTCTAATGTTGTTTCAGGCATGATTTTTGGGTTTCAAATAAATATTTCATGATCCAGGGGCTCTAGCATATATACATGGCATAGAGCATAGAGGAGCAGGTAAAAGTAATATGAGGAGATGCCTGGAAGTTAAGGGGTTCACAAAAGAGTAGTTTTTATTCACACAAAAATTACATTAATATATATTTGGAGAGGATTAAATGACTATGGGAGAAGTCGTGTTTTTTCCACTGGGGGTCTGCTGTGAAATATTATCTAACGTAAGTGTTTTATGTTACGAGTCGTTGCGAAATATCAATTTTATGTACTATAGAGCGTCGATTCATTGTCTAGAGAGGCTCCCTAAGGGAGGGGTTACCTTCTATTTATATCCTAAATGTTTGGGGGTGGGTGAATACGAATATGAAAATGAAAGGGGATATGTGTGTGAGGATCTTCCATAGTAGTGGGTATACATCATGTGACATAGCAGGCCTTATATCATATTAGGAATACAGAGGGTTATGTTGCATGCATCGTTATTTTCTTACATGTGACCCTTTTCTATTGTGGGTGAATGAATTGGAAATCCGATCAACCATAGAATAACATTTGAAAAATATTCTCATTTTTACCACATAAATTTTTTTTATTGAACATGTGGTTCTTTAAAGGAAAAGTAGAATTTTGCATGAAACACATTAATCAATCCTAGAATGGTATTTTGTGGTGGGATGTGTGACTCATTCACCAAAAAATGACCTCCTATGACATAAAAAAATATTTTAGTGCCAAAAAATTAAAGAAACTATATTCATCTACTTATTTAAGAAAATATAAATGTAAATCATAATTCTTGTGTAATGTGGACTACTGCCTCATGAACCGATTTAATTTGTTTTTGATAACCGCCTATCATAGATTGTTATAATGACGATTTTAATGTATAAATATATGATTTTAATAAAATATTTCTATTATATAAGGATAATAAATAAAATATTATCTTACATTAGAATCCATAAAAAATGATGCCATCATTCTTGCATAAATGTGGATTGTGACGTACACAAATCCATGTGATTTATTGTTCTTTACTACCTCACATGGTCAATATATATGTGTGTGTGTGTGTGTTAGTTAATTTAAATCCAAAATATTATATTAGTGATATATTCATTGATGTGATGCCATTTTATCATACTATTCCATATAAATTTTCTAGAATTAAATGTTCTTATACTATTTTTTGTGATTATAAAGGAGAATTTTTGATCTCGAACCAAATATGTTTAAATTTGTTATTCATTGAATTTTATAATGAAAAATTTCTATTTTTGATCAATTGATCTATGAAACTGATGATACAGTTTATACATTGTTATTGTATAAACTAATAAAATAAATTGGGGTAAAATTAGTATATGTATAGTATACACAAAAAAGAAACAAAAAAATCACTACAATTATTGTCCTTGGTTGTTTATCATGGTCGACCTTACAACATAATTGTCTGTGAAATATCAGAATGTTGAGATTACATAAGATGAGATTATAGATAAATAATTTTTTTAGCTACCTCCATTTAATAATTTTGATATACAAATCATTTTTTACATTTCCTACCATGAATGACCTATCACTACGGATGAGTGATAAGCCTTTTTTTTGTCAATGTAGGAGTCCCTATTTTGAGAGGGAAACAACCCAATTGTTAACAATGTCTACGCTCAATTGTGATAAAACTTGAGCTATTCCACTGAAGGATCTTCACCCCTACTGAAGGTCGATGTTTCACCTCTCATTGATATTGAACAAAATTTTTGAAGGAGGAAGATTAAAATTTATATAGTTGATCTAGGTGTGAGAAAATCATGATCAATTGAGAGAATATCACTTTCACTCTGAAATAACTTCTAACACTAAATGATTCTAATTCGAAGTCAAAATGATCATTGAACATTTTATGTTTACATCAATCCAATAAGATAGGTGGAAGATTCATATCATTGAAAATTCCACCATAAAAATAAATCTTATATCTATGGAGACATATATTTGATAGAAGTAGAATGTTAAAGGATTTGGTTATTTGGATGATCCTCAACATCAAGAAATCAACTACATAGTAAATTTTATGGGTTGATCAAAATGTATAAATTCAAAAATAAATACCAAATGGGAATCAGACATGTCATATTTTTTGATACGTATAGAGTGCTTGGATATATAGATAATATGCTATATAGTGTAAAAACATATATGTACAGAATTGGAAATGTGTGAAATTGTATAAATCACGAAAATAAATACCTTGATAAACATGTATATTTATATAATTGTCTAAGTGAGAGATTCAGTTATGTATTTCATGAATCCTGAGGTTCTATGAATTAGATGGTGGGAAGGCATTTTTTTTACATACAATTTGTAGTTTGGAGTAGGTATGATCAGGCTAGTAGAGTAGGCATACCTCTGCTAGGAAGGCAGTGCTATCTAGAAGAGACTAATATTGATCTAAAAATTAGGAAAAAAATATTATGGATCTAAAGAAAAAGGGTTATAGGAGTATGATATGAGGGGGATATATAAGTAGCTTAATGTAGGGTATCTATACAACCAAACTATCTGAGTAGAAGTTTTCAATACTCTTTCCAAGGGGTATACCTTTTTCTATTATTTCCTTTTATTTCACTATTTCATAAAAAAATTTAGCAATAATTTATTTTTTTGTTATGATGGTTGAATAAAATTGAATAGGAGAATGAAGTTAAGCTACTATGGACATTTATTTCATATAACTTCATGGAGTTTCTGGATTCTACCCTTTTCTCAAAGAATGAGACATTTGTAACAGTCAACTATCTTAACTCTGTAACAGATACTTCTAGATGGTTTTATCGTTTCATATATAATTCCATATAAAAAGAGGATAGATCATATATTGTTATATTTAATTGATTAATAAGTGAGTTGGAAAATTGTTTTTTAGTTTTGAAATTATAGGCTCCTTTCACCAAATGTATGACCATTCAATAGAATTGGTTCACCACTTTTTCGATATCCTGTAGAAACTAACCTTGAGTAGTGATAAAAAATATAAAGAATACAGTTATCAAAATAATCAAACCATCAATCCATCATCCCCTATTCCATCCCACAAATTTCTCCCATATTATATGTACTCCTTTTTCCCTTTAGTGATCAGCCATTTGCTATCTTATATTCCCCAATCATTATTCTATAAACAACATCACCACATTTTCACTTATTAATTCACATTTGTTTTCTTATTTTTTTTTCTATTTCCCCTTTACATTTTCTAACTCAACACACCTTATACATAATTTCTTCCTTATAGATCATCCCCTACTCATAACTACAAAATTATTAAGTTAGTTTTATAAGAAAACCTAATTTTCAATAGTCCTAGAGGGATCCTAGGAATTACATAATAATATTGGCACTATTTTTGAGGAGTGAACACTTTTTTCTTTGTTTTTTATTTTATTTATTTTCAATTATTGTCTTCGCTTTTTTACTAAAGAGTGTTTTTATTTTTTTCTCCAATTATTTAAAAAGTAGAAACTTACTCAAGAGAAAAGTCTATCTCATTTAATCTAGAAGCATTCATTGATTTAGTTATCATAAGGATGATTTATTTCATAGTAGTACTGTTATAAATCTTCCTAGTTATTATATCTTTCGACTGGAAACCTTGTGTGGGGTTATTTGTATAGTTTTTCTTCATGAATTTTGATGTTTTATTTTCTAACAATCTCACTATTGATCCACATTGATAATTTATTTTATTTTTAGTTATAATAATGAAAAAAATGAATGTTAAAAACCCATTTTTTCAAAAATTGATTGGATTTGTGGATATTATATAGTTTTAAACAACCATGTAACCTCTAAAAATTTATTAATTACTAAACTAAATATTTCTTTTGATGTTTAATTGTTCTACACCTTAGGATTCCACATTTAGGAAAATGTTGTCAATTTTGTTTAGGGGATAGGTAACTAAATTTACCCTAATTGTGCTTTAATTGAGAGACATCAACCCCCCCCGCCACATTGTTTTCAAAATGACAATATTTTTAAATAATTCAATAATTTTTTTATCTCTATAAAAAGATGTTCCATGTGTCACTTAGTTCACCAAATAAGAAATCAATTTGTCCATCCTAGGTAAATTTCATGACATTCTTGGGGGATTTAATTGAGACTTTAGTTGTCAGTATTTACTGATTATTGAGAGTTTATGTCTGATTTATTTATGGAAATTGTTCATGAAAACTAGGAATGTGATGTTAGATAGTTTAGAATCCCATGGAATCAGAACTAAAACTTGAGGAATCATAAACATGAAAAATAATTTAGCTAATTATCCTAGATAACGTGGAAATACATAGGTAGAAAAATAATTTGAGAAGTATTATAAATCCTTTGATTCTGTTGTAAAATGAGAAAGAAGGACACCAAAGTGAGTATCTAAGGCATGGTCAATGGTTGTTTCTTTGTTAAAAAAACAAACAATTAAGTTATCTACACAGTGATTTCCTCAAAATCCTCATTGATAAAAATTAAAATAAACAACTCCATTAAAAACTAATCTTATGATGGTGAGGGGAATATTGAAACCCTAAAAACAAGGGAAAATTTATTTATATGAAAATATTTTGAGTTATATCAACATAGTGGTTATTGAAGCCTTTATTTTAGGTAACTAAGGGATAATGAATATTAGTGCTCCTTCTGTAATAGATTTAGTTCCACATGGGTCTTTCTTATTTTTACTACCAGAACAATAATTTGAGTTTTATTGATTTATGGTCTAGTGTTATTAAATCAAATAATATGGATAAACATTTCTGTGAAAAATGATTTAATGATTTTCTGTGAATAATTTTATGGTGTTGAATTTAGGTAGGATGATAGTTTTTGACCGTTAAGCCTATGTTAATGAACCATTTATATGACTAAACTTCCCTTTAGTGTGATGGATTAAGTGTGGGAGAGATTTCTATGGAACCATTATTTCATAGTTTTAATAATATTTTTGAGGAATTAAATATTTTAATATAGTTTTATTGAGATTATAATGGATAATTTATGAATTCAGGATAAATTTGTTGGATATTTTTATTCATTTAATTTTAAAATGAAAATGATATTTTTGGTGTTCTCAATTGATATAATCTACTATAGTTAATGTTTATCCATTTTTGACATGTAAACTAATTTTAAATTTAGGGTTTAAATTGGCAGTTGTACATTAAATACAATATGAAAGTGAAAAATCAGTACACATCTTATTTAATTTCAATCAGTTTTGTAAATTTTATGTCGAAATTGGCCCAGAAACATATCAATATAGAGTTCCCCTGAGTTGATGTTGTAGTTTATGATTATTGATGTTTATTCCCTATATTTCTCTAATTGGTGAGAGGATTGTTTTCAATTCCAAATGTGAAAGACTCGTCAATTTTGTAGTGGTAGATTCCATACATCCTTTATCAATTTTGGTGACCCAATATGAAGACGGTTGAAAACCATGTGTTACCACATAATGTGATTAGTATTATAAACACATTAGATGAGCCATTAATGAATCTAAATCCATGGTAAAGGTCAATGATGTTCCTACCATGTTTTCTGGACCCCGTTTTTTGAATGTTGAATATATCTAATTAAATATTCAATCTATGTGTTCACTATGAAATATCATTCGATAAGTCCTCATGTTCATTCATACAACACCTCTGAAACTCAGAACCTCGACTTTGGGGGCTTTATGAGCCTATTTCACATTGAGGTGATGTTAAAAAAATCATCTACATGGAAAATTTCATATGTTGATCAAAAAACCAACATAAATATTTATACTGTAACTCCAATGGCACATACATGGGTATAATTGATATGTGAAAAGATTATATTACGTGGGAGATACAACCACATCAAGAAATTTTCTATATAGAAAATCATGAATCATGATAAAAACACATATATTGATAAACACATACATTATAGGAATCATATATGTTGGATGTATGGAGGCATGGAGGTATTTATATACATTGATAATCATTTATGTATTACAATCGATTATGTATACAAAATTAGATACATGGGAAATCACGTATGTCAACAAAACAACTATATCATCAATCATGTACATAGATTTCATTAGTTATGTGATAATGTTTTGTTATTTTTTCATGTATATGGAGGTTTTGTATACTATATCGAGAGAACACGTTCCATTCATACATATGTTTTGTGGCCAAAATCTGTTTCGATAAGGCATGTGAGAGTAGGTGTACCTCTGGTAGGATGCTAGTGTTGTTATGAAAAAATTTGGACAACTCTATACATGGCATAAAAATAGTGGGGAAAATGATAAGATGGAGGAATAGGATATTCTTAGGTGAGAGAGATGTTGTTGAATGAAGTGAAAAAGGATAATGTGACTATTTTAATAGATTTTTTCAAATCCCATGTAGGGGGTTTTATTAATTTTTGTTGTTTCCTTTTGTTGTTATATTTCATCAGAATTTTAAGTTATATTTTATTTTTTTGTTATGATGGTTGGATAACCATGAGTAGTGGAATGAGGTCTAGATGGTATGTTCATCTATTTCATATATGGGTTTGGAGTTGCTCTATTCTACCCTTTTCTCAGGGACAATGTAATTTCTGACATTTTATTGTCTAAACCTGGTGAGAGTTGTTTTATTTATTATCATTATTTTTAGCATTTCATCTATAATACCATATGAGATGATGATATATCTCACATGTGTTGGTTTCATGGTTGCATCAATGAGTTGGTAAATTGATATTTTACTATGAAATTAAAGGCACCATTAAACTAAAGGATGTCTACTTGAGAAAACATGCCTGCTAAATTTTTGAGGACATATAGTGACTGACCGTGAGTGAAGAGAAAAAAAATTATAAAATACATAACAATTTATTATAGATAGCTAACTAACTTCTCATATACCATCTATTTGATTTCACCACCATGTAAAGTACACCTCTATTTCCCTCGTTGGTTAATATTTTTCTATCTTATATTCCCTAATATATGTTCCATAAACATCACCACCACCATTACACTGATCATATCTTGTCATGTTTAATGTTTTTTTGTTTTATCTTTTATTTGGTCTCACTCAAAACACATTCTAAGAAATATCTTTCATATGGATCAAAAACTACTATATTTCCCAACCTATATTCCACTAAATTGGTACCTCAATGTTGTTCACCACATGGATTGAAGCACACATCCTCGTATTCCAGAGGATGCCAAATAGTTTTAGAGGTATAAAGAGGAAGTTTGAGGAAACTTAACCACATTACAGAGTTAACAACCAGAATAAAATAACAAAATATCATAGACATTGGAATATGTAGAAAGAATGAATAATCTAAAACTAAAACAAAATGGACTAAGATGAAATTCAATAAAGGCATGAACTAACAATTTCATATATACAACATAAAACTCACTGGTCCATATAAATAAATATAAAAATTAATGAATGAAAAAGGGATCCAATTCATCATCGATCCAAACCCATCCATTCACCTAATAACTCTCGAGAAATCCTACTTGACCAATCCAAACTCAACATAGGATGCTACCCAAACACATGCCTACAATAAACATAATAGAGCTTCTCTAGTACTCAACCACAATGTCTACCCATGTAGGGTGTGAATAAATATTAGTAGGCCACCAATAATGGTGTCTAAAGAAATTACTAGTAAATGAAAATGTTTACAGAATAAATGGAAAACAACAGACAAGAAGGTAAAAAATAGTGTTCATTATTTAAAAATCATCAATTTATAACTTTTATTATTTTATCCAAAAGTTATACATATCCATCAAATGACCTTGGTTGAAGTCAGTTGTCTGATCCATATATCACAGTGATCATTGGATGACAATCCTGGACCCTTAGTCCATGAATCCAGTCAGGATATGGTATGCCATGTCTAGCCAACCTAACCCCTAGGTCATAAGTAGTTATACATGAACCATCAGTACATGAATTTAAATGGGTCTCAGAACAGCATGTCTGATCATCCTACCATTGATATGAAATTCTATGTAAAAACCCTTGGGTTTGGATGTATCAATGTTTAACCCAAAGAAAATGGTGCACAAGGGCACCTGGATAATTTTCTTGTATGCCCAAAACATGTGAGTGTAGCAACCATTCAACATCCTAAACCATTAGTCATGGTTTTGAAAACATTGAACATTAGTCCATGTATCTTCTAGGATTTAGAATGTCTTGGTTGGATATCCCCAACAATTACATTATCAATTAATATCATATCCTTAAAAATTCACATTTTCTATTAATTTAACAATATTAAAGAACTCATATTTAAAAAATCTCATAGTTTACCCAAATACATATTCATTAATTTCACTTCAATCCATTTAACAGTAAACCACCCCCTTTTAACCATTTATTTTTTCTTTAAAAATTAAAATATCTTTCCTAGTTCCAAAGGACCATTAAATAAACACATGTCTTAATAAAAACTAAAACCCATTCTAAATTCATGAACATAAAATTTAAAAATATCATTAAAAATTTTAAAATCCCCATGCAATATAGGTATTCCTATTTGAAAATTCAAAAAACATCAAAGAACATCATGTTCCACAAAAACCATATAAAGGGTCACCACAAAACTATTTCAAGTCAACATATAAAATCTATTTATTTCTCATTTATAATATTTTTATGGTAAAATATAAATTTAAAACATAGATTCTTGCCTTCAACACCCAGGACATTGATGAAACCCAATGTAGACATTTAAAACAATTTCAAAATCCTAATATGTGTTTTCATACAAACATAACAGATTAGCCATTCCACTTCCAAATTGTGTTACACACCATAGGTGACTATAGACATGATATCACGTCCCCACAAATTCAACCAGATACATGGAAGGTCCAATGTGTCCAACTAAATCAAAAACCATGTTTATTACATCAAGGAAGTAAGAGTATCATACTCGGGAATAAAATAATATAACAAATTTCACATATATACAATTAATAATAATTTGGTTGAATCTCTTAGAACACACACCTCATAAATTAATCTTTTCAGAAAACATCCAATGTATATCATCCTTGTCGAGGACCCTATAGGAATCATCATAACCCCACGACACCCATCCAAGATCTTCATCACAACATGGACCCTAGTCTCAATGGAGGAAACCAAAATTAATTAATTCCAAAAAATATAATTAAATAATTAACCAAACACCAACATGGAATAATTCCCAAAATATTACATAGGTGATCAATAATTGTCAAAACTCTATGAAACTGCAATAGAATGTCCACAATGGACTACAAAAAACATTCATGGGAAATACCTAAGATATTATACCATTTTAGCATATAATTTTGTTTATCTAACTAGGAAAAAATATGGAATATATCCTCACACCCATACATTAACAAACCTCCATGAAATAACATGTAGAATTCATCTTACTATCACTTATACTCAATCTACTAAAAATAATCAAGAGAAAATAATTCATCCACCATGATCTACTGGAATCATACAACATACCTAAAATTAAGATCCCTAAATTTAGAGATAAATACGACTACGAATTAGTGAAACCATTGGAGGTGGAGAAATCAACTCAAAATATAAAAAAATTATGGAAACACCCCAAAATTAAGGAAGGAAATAGGACGGAGAAAATAATGAACCACTTAGATCATGTGCCTAAAATATTGGAGAATGGGTGTGAGATGATGAAAACCATGAGTGGGATTTTGGTAGAATATCCATTTTTAATGAAATGTTGGAAGCCACACAGTTTGGCTACACAGTTTTAAAAACTATGTGCCAACCGTGACATTAGATCTATCCAAATACACCACTCAAACATTTTAGACTTATTATTTCAAAAACTATGCAATATCCTTAAACACTCCTTCTATCCAACACCACAATATTTTCATGGTTTGGTGGTAAAGTTTCATGAATTTGTCATGAACCATGCTTTCATTACAACCTCCCCTCTACAGCAAGGAACATGGTTTTTTGTGGAACCTTGTGCAGCTCGTGTACCATGTCACATAAGCTCCCTAGCCATACATGGTTTCCCCTTGGGCCATTAATAGTTTTTTCTTCACTATTCTATAACCATGCAACTCAACCATGCTTAGTTAAGATTAAACTAAATACCTCCATACCATCATAGTGCTTCATGGTTTACCTTAAATCATGAACACATATTTGTGCTACCTTGGAAAAATATCCAAAAAACTCAAAACCAAACCGAAAAAATCCAAATATAAACAAAATATATAGATAACTCCCTATCCAAATTACACATATGAAGACTCACTTTATGAGGTTCCAACTCTTGGAACTCCATTAAGATTCATAATTAAATTTTAGACCCATCTTGTAATGAAAATTAAAATACCTTTTGGAGTTTTTGGTCCATCCATCCACAAGGAAATAAAAACTCCATACCATAAAACATATCAATCTCATGATTCTTTAGGGGTCATAATTCTATAAAACATAACCTTTTTTGGTCACTAGATTTTATCCAAAAGCCATATTCAGATTCTGATATCATGAAAGACTACAAAGGAACAACCTATATCTCACGGACTCCAACTAGAAAAAAAATGATATAACACATATTACCAAAATGGAAACACTATTATTGGACAAAGTCAAGAAAATCCTACAAAACAATGATTAAATCAACTAATTAATAGTCATAGAACAAGGGTGATCCCCACTATAGGCTCTAGCTTATAATTAAACAATTTTGATAATTAAAACCCATGACCCTAGGGAAGACCAAAAAACCTAAACTCATGCTCCCAACAAGTTCCTAAGGTGTTTTTAAATATTCCACGAACCAACACCAAAAAGAATGTTAGTCAACATTTCCACACACTCTTTTCATCAAAAAAAAAGATGCGTACCTACTATCAAAACAAATCAAAGAATATACTGACCTTTAATCAAAAGTACAACCCAAACCCAAATATCACTATCATTCTTAATAGATACCCCAAATATATCTTGAAACCTTAATCACCAATGTTTTGATATAATCAAAATTTTACTATCCCCATCTGAATGATCCTACAAATGATCGTCTCCAACTAATGGTCTATATCCAATTTATCCATTCACTATTCCTTGACACTCAGAGGAAATAAAAAAACCAACCAAGCACTCTCATTTGGGTATACACCTAACCCCTAGAGATGCTCCACAGTCATATCCTCTATTGAACCAAACCCATAGTCAGATCCTTCCATCACACACCAATGGACCTCTAACCAAAGAACCATAGATTTATTTTCCAACCACACTAAGACCAAGGGAATTATCAGATAGATCATCCATAACCACTAGTATCCCATAGAATTTAATATGGAATACATTCACTCAACTAAAATATTTTTCAGTTGCATTATAATGAAACTACGTCTGATCCACGACCATTCATGCACACCCGCGACCCTTCTATCTTGAGGGTTTCACCTCTCTAACTAATATATCACTAACTTACTTATGATTTGTCATAATCAACTACCCGAACAACCTAAACAGGTTCAACACACATTGAATACAATGTTTTCCCATGAATCGACCATTTCCATCCCACCCTCATATGATCTACCAGAACAATCAAATATCTATTTTTCAGGGAATCTGAGAATAAAACCCATGGAATTTGTCGAAATCTAGTCTAACATGAGGACCAAACCCATAAACAGCAGAAGGAGCACTTCCCACCATGAGACTCCACATTCAATTCACCATTAGGGGAACCGTGAAGATGACCCATACCCAACCAAAAACATTATAATATCTATGTGTATTTCAATTCTATTTTTCATTCATAGGGAGATATAGAGATATGAGAAATGATCACCACTAACTGGGAGAACTCTATGATTTCATTGATAAATATCACCACCATCCATCTAATTCCAATGTTACCTTTAGATGAATATACATAGAATCCCATTCAATGTACATAATCCCTCTTTCCACAATCATCACATCATTGGAAAATCATTCCTCATCCTTATCATTGATAAGATCCTTACACAAGCACCTCAGGTGTCTTGTCTCGTTATGTTTCATCCACAACCCAACAATAAAATGTGTTACCACCCTCTCAAGCATCAAAGATTCAAAAATCAATGAACTATCACCCACACTCTCATGGGATAACACTAAAAAACCAGATTCCCACTACAATGAGTGAATACGTACAAAATTGTGGCTCATAACCCCTATCCACTAGACATTACTACCCCAAATTCTAATCTCATTTGTTGTAGAGAACCATGTTTATTTCCAAAACTAAAACAATACTCATGAATTGTGGATCATTCAGAAGTTCCAGTATGATCATCTGTGCTCTCACCAAATTTCTGGAGATGCATCTAGAGATAACCAGTCCAGGCACCTAACTAGTTCAAGCCACATTTTCTACAAACACATCAATCTTTTCTGTGATTCTTATTTCATGACATCTAGTAACCATATTGTGTATCATACCAAAATAAAATATGCATTCATGATCTCCACATAATGTGCACATGTGAACATGAATCAAATTTTCCTCGAGGACTTATTATTCTTATGATAAATCTGATACCCACTAGGAACACTTTTATAGATATCCATTACCATGTCTCGGAATCCAATCATGCATTCCCCTCTAGAAACAAATATGAGTCTAACCCCATATTAACCATGTTCAATTACTCAAAACAAAATAAATACTACATGAAACCCCATATAATAGGTTTTACTCTTCATTAACAGTCTTAAAAAATTAAAAGAATCCATATATTATTATTGTACCAAATAGAACCTAAAAATCATCCAATCACTATCACAGGTCACCAATAGACACTTACTCATGAGATTGGAGCCACCAAAAAAAGGATAATATTGTCTCCCACCTAGACTTACCAGTTAATTTCACAATCCAACCCCTATGTCCAACCACCTTGGGTATATTACAAATCATATAAGTCCACGTCTTATTGGGAATTGATATGAACTTGTATCATCATCACACAATATACTTAAGTCAAAACACACTCTTCTAAGGTTTCACACCATAATGGCGTCATACATGAAACAACTTCCCAAAACTATACTATCTGTCCTCTCTATGCATCTACACATCAGACTGATCCCAAGAAAATCTACCTTTACGGCCTAGTGGTCTAATTATCTTTCCATAAAAAACACTAGTGTCTCTACACTAGTCATACACAATGAAGAATCCAACCTCATCACCACCAATCACCTCCCCATAGATCCACATAAACTTACATCATAAGGAAATTTATTAAAATCACACACTATTAGGCTAATAACATGTCGATCAGGTGTTCCTAGAACTATTAACAAGTCACCTCTTTCCTATACAGGTAATGAGAAAAACTCGTTCATGGGCCTCTATATAATGGTGTATGAGAATGAAATATATTATATTTCATCAAATCCAAACAAAATGTGCATATTATGATGAAAAAATAACATAAAACCATAACATAAAAAAACATAACAAGTACCCCAATCCTTGGTAACATGGACATCCTACTAGAATAAGATTTCATGATGAACTAGCCTGATATCTATCTATTTCTCTTAAACATTCAAATATCTCATTTCTACCAAATCCCAAAATAGCAAATCAATTAGAATCTAATCTTCTCTGATGCCACATTGTAATGAATTTTCCTAGTTTCCACTAAATAGTTTCCCCAATCCGGTTCACCACATGGACTCAAAATTGCCTCCTGGAATGCAGGAGGTTTCAATCTAGCGATGAATTTCTAAAGTGGAACTTGGAGGATATTATACTCCCCCCCATATCATAGTCAACGATCTGATAAAATAACCAAATATCATATATATCATATCTTCTATAAATAATAAAGAAACATAATCTAAAACATGCTGGAATCAAAATAAATTCCATAAGGGTCCAAAAAACAATGTTAGATATATGACCAATGTCCCACCAGAACAGTTAAATACACTCCATGATAAAATAACTACAATGGGATCCACCACATCACTGATCCAAACCTATCCAGTCACGTAATATCTATCAATAATTACTTCTTAACTAATCCATTCTCAACATGTTACTTAACACAAACATGTTCATATAATAAATATGTGAGCTCTACATGGGTGCCCATGTGTTATGGTAGCTCGATAACGGTGTTAGTGAAACTCAGTATTCCACCACTAATGATTTCTAAATCAATTACCAGTCAGTGGAATAGTTCAAGTAGGAGAATGAAAAATATAGACTAGTTGGTAAGTAAAACACGGTTCATTATTTAATGATGTTCAATTAATCACTTTTATTCAATGTTCTAAAAGTTATGAATTTCTACCAAATCACATCAGACAAAGTGAGTTTTCTAAGACTTATATCATAGAGGTCAATTATTTGAATTAAATGAGCCTCTTTACAAGAATCCAATAATGATCTAGTACGCCATGTAATGAACCAACCCCAGTCATCACTGAACTCGTCACCTGAGCCGATCAACGACTTTTCCCGAAGGGCATTCCCAATCCCTATGGGCTCGAAACTAGTTCCATGAATTAAAATAAACACATTGGTAATGATTTTGACCATAACAAAGAAATATGAATAATCATAAAATGAATAAATTGATATATAAATGAATATAAATCGAAAAAATTGGCAGTGGAAAAATAAATAAACCATGCAACGTGACTTAAGTCAAGTGACCCCCTGGGATACCATAGAACATAGACTATAATCACTCGAAGAGTGATCCAAAACTAGAGGAACCTAAAACTGAAACGAATTTTATGCTTGAGCACTGAGACGCTCAGTAAGAAGGCCAAGGTAAATCCATGCACTATTCTCATGCCATTAAAAAGAAACCCAAAACATTCTAGTTTGAAAATAAGTCCCATTAAAACATTGTTTTTCATTCTTTTCAAAATCTTGAAACAAGATTATATTTTTAAGAAAACCATTTCACTAAGAGTAAATTTTCAAAATAGAATCCATCATGCATTAATGTTTCAAAATTAAAGGGAATCAATTTATATTTTATCATGGTTTTCATGAAAGAAGAAACAAGCATGGAACAACTAAATTAAAAAACATGTAACAACGACCATGGTATGTACCAAAGAATATAGTGTTAGTTGGGGACCTAGGAAGCTCATACCATAGTGTAAACATGTTGTATGAACTACAATGATCTATGTCCTCGTGCATGATCCACTAGTATAGAACACACCCATAACATAGTATTATTCAATCATCATTATATTTAGTTAGTGGTGTAGTGTCAATCCTAATAGAAGAAACTAGCAACAAAAACTTCTATATAATCATTAATAATAGTCCTAGTTCTCTCACCTTAATACCCATGTTTTCCTATGTCCACTATTTCAAGTGGTGTGGTGTTTCTTCAAGAAAAAATACATAAATAATTATTCCCTTTATTCAAAAACAAACTCACTCTCTCAACATTGATCTCCCTCCCTTTAATCTCATGTTCACGCCAAAAACCATTTATAAATCACAATGGGATTCATTTTGAAAACAAAAATTTCATTACACATTTATAATAAAAAAGGCCAATAGGCCACATGTATTTGGAAATACCCATTTAATGCTCAAAACATCTCGGAATCTGCATTTCAAAATACAAAAACAATTATATATATATATATTCATAGACATTTCATATTCATTTCATATAAATGAAAGGGAAATAGTTTTAAATGAACACCATGAAAAAATGGAAATTCTAATTAATGATTAAGGCATGCGGAACCTACCTTTTGGTGGAACCAAACTGTCCACTTAGGCTCTTGGTGCTTTCAAACTAAATGATGTTTCTCTCCCACTAGGAATATGCAAATTAACATACATATAACTACACCTAGACCCTACTCACACACTCACATGGCCCTGAACATGTGCAATGATTTCCTTAAATAAATTCTGAAATGCATATAATATTATCCAGTCCCCTACTTATGAATTTAAATATATGTACATGAGCACACCTATCCCCATACATGTATATTCACTTCCATAGATTACTATAATATAATGTGGGATACCCCCAAAACATATATATATACATACATATGCACATGAAGGTGAGTCTCCTTAGACCCGATGAATCCAAACCATGAAGCAGGGGACACGTACTACACATATAATTTAGTAAAACAATTAACCACTTAAACAATATGTAAACATTTCAAAATAAAAAATCAAGGGTTTTCACCAATAAAAAAAATTATTATAACACACTAATCGGTCACATTAACCATAACTATTATCTAAAACATTAGGGTTGACCAAGGGAAATCAATATAACATCAAAAGTGCCAACTAGGACTTCAACCATTTCATACACATTTGAAAATATGATTCCAAAAAAATCTGAAATTTCAAACAGAACTCTAAAAGAAGGCATAAAATTTTCCAATCATAATCACATAAATCAAGGGAAACCCCATTCCTACTATATAAAACTGAAACAACCCATTGTGACAAGGAAACCCCCTTTAATCACAAAATAATTCCACTCCTAACCCATTTTGATTAAGGCCCAACGATCATGTGCATTCCACAAATGGAAACATCCATTGGAATTATTATAAAAAGGGATACATCATATCTCATTTACATAACTTTACTTTCAAATAGTATTCCTAGGAAATTACCCAAGTGATCAACCACTCACACATTTCGAACCATGATTTGGAAGGAAATTGAAAACACTATTTTGAAAACATTTGAGGACACACCTCAATTTAAAACAAAATTCCCTTTAAAAGATAACTTTCTACCAAATGGAAACAAACAAGGAAAAGACCCATTACATCACCATTAATCCATTAAAATTACAAAACATACCATTCATCGAATTCCAAAAAAAATAATTATTTCAATTTATATCATAAAATAAGGATTCAAAATCAACCATTTGTGTCAAGGACATGGAATACTCAAATGGGTTCCAATTAACAAAAGGTTACTAAATATATTTATACTTGCATGTAATATGGAATTAAGAGTCACAATCTTAAAATAGTCCAATGGAAACAAATTTCATAGTGACACCTTCCTTATAGAGGATAACATCGAGCTGCAACACATTGGCACTTGAAACCCTTGATGAAGACTACCCCGCACATTCACAAAAAATGTATTCTCATATATATATACACATAATTCTTTATAAATGTTTAAAGTTCCATGATAGAAAATATAAAAGGAATGAATATATATATATATATAAATATACATGTACATATTCATGTTATCACAACCCCTCATGAAGATTTCATAATTGTACAACAATTCTTGGAACCCTAAATCACCAAGGAATCCAAATTGATTGTTAAAAACACAACCGTTGAATTAAAATCATACCCCACGTAACATCGATGTACTGAGACGAGCCAATACACTTCTCCTTCAGTGGCCGATGCTGGAATATCTACAAAGATTACCCGAGAGGCATTCTATATACTCTAATGAGAGAATAAACCTCAAAAAATAAGATTATTCTAAGACACAGGGCATGGACCAACAGAATGGAGTGACGAAGAGTGGAAATCTAATAAAATTGAAGGAATAGAAAATGCTAAATGGTTTTAACTTGAAGAACATAAGAATATTCCTGAAGTAACTAGGAGGAATAATCAAATGAAGGAGAGGCCATGAGGGAGGGGTGGAGAATGATCAATGATGGATTGGTGGAGCGCTGCGCACGATGTAGAGGGAGAAAGAACAAGAGGAAAATTTAAAAAATAAAATAGAAAATATTGAAATAGAATAAAATAAGATAATTTAAAATAAATAACACTTTATTAAATAATAATAAAATTAATAATAATTTTAAAAAAATTCCATAATAATAATATTTAATATAATTAAAAATTAATAATAAAAATAAACACACTAAAAATATTAGTAACCATAATAATATTATTATTAATTTTAAATTGTTTTCTGTTTATTTTATTTTATTTACTTTTGATTTTAATTTAATATTTTTTAAAACATTATAAAACCAAAGAAACAAGAAAAAACCACGATCGCAAGATGTCGAGTTGGGGTGTGACAATTCTTTCTACCAAATAATGTTATTCCCGGTACACCTGACTGAATCTAAGGGAAACTGAAAATAGAAGAGCCATCATGAAATGATAAGGGTTCTCCCCACAACAAGAACCTGACTAGAACAACCAACATTGAGAATCTTAGCACGTGATAACTATAGAACTGGTAACTTGATCCAAATAGGAAATAACCTTCACAAACTAAAACTCCCACACAACCCATATCTTGAAGATGGTATTACAAGATCTATGGTGGGTATTCCCACCTGTTCAGAACCAACCATCTTAGGACAATTAGAATAGATCGATATAGGAAACCCCAAACAAAACAAACCACAAACTCTCCGCACAAACCAAACCCCCACTATATGGGTCTCCAATGAAAGACCCCGAACCGAACAAAGGACCAAACCCATATTCATTATTTCCCAAGTCACATGAATCTAAAAACCGAGCACATCATAAAACAAAAATGGGTAAAAAAATTATCTAACCAAAAAAGATATACAACCATCTAAAGACTCACATCCACAAAGATAAAACTTTCTAAGGGTTCACTTCCATAAAAAACAACTATTGTCAAAACAAAACTAGGCTAAAAATCCTTCTTTCAAAAAAATAGGAACATTAAAAAAATTAAAAAATAGGACAAGAGGCCTTTATGAATTTTAAAACAAAAAATAACCTTCAAAGATTTGGAAGCTATAAAAAATAAATTTACACTATCCTCATACCAACACTTGAGAAAAAATCCAGACCAAGGCTCTTCAAACCCCTCGGAATTTCTGACTGTGTACAAGCTTCACTCCAAGGCCTATGGTTGGAGATCTAATGTCTGAATAATCTACTGCCTCGTAGTTAGAAACTGACATCATATGGATGAGACTATTGATGATGACACTAGTGGAACGTCTCCATGTTTCCCAAATGGTCATGCCGATAGAAAGCCTTCATAGGATGACAACAAGGTGATGTAAAATAGAAAAACCAGCCACACCAGATGTAGACTTGCTGGATGGGGAACCTTCCTGAACACAAAAAATAATTGGTCCTTGAACCCTGGATGAAGACACCAAACAATAGAAACATTAACTACTTTTTTTTGATGCTACCACTAGATAAGAGGGAATAAACCTCTTTAAATTCCCTATGTAGGCCTTCACCACACGTTGGACTTGTTGGACACTAACTAGTTCTACCACATTACTATATTTCAACGACTCGAGTATAATCCATCAGATGAATGTGGTAATAAACACCTTTCAAGAAATCCTATCATGCAACCATTCTAGGATAATCTTCTTCCATAAATCCAAAGTTGATCCTTCAAAAAAAACCAAACTAGCACAGACTCTAATAGCTTTGGGAGTTTCCAATAACCTGAACAGAACAAACATTTCACCAAGCCAGCTCCCTACCATCAATAGATTACTATCACCATGAATGACAAAAAACAACTGAAAATAATTCAATTACACAAATCTACTACGTGACTGGGTAGAACTAACAACTATAAGAGACTCACTAGAAACCTCTAGGATTTTCTGGGCAGCATACTCAAAAAAGATCCACAATTACAAATAAAAAATCATGATATATCTAAATTCCAATATTCAATGTGAAACTAAATCACAATATCAGACCCCCTTTCAAACAAAAAATCAGTATGTAAAAACTAAGAACCCATGAAAAAGGATACATAACATGAAAAGAGAACACTATACAATTTCTCACTCACGTTTCAAAAAATATTAATTACCTTTTTGACAACCATTCTCACCAAAAAACAAATTAAATATCCACCATTCATATCCCAAAAAGTCTCACATATACATAAACCCTTGTGCTAGCTCATGAACCCATCAACACATACCACCAATTTACCCTGTTCCTCATGCGTATCTCTATATATGTGGCACCTCGTATAAATACCAAGGGTTAATTCAAAAAATATCTCATTTTCAAAATGGATCATTCAATGTAAGGAAAAAATTATCATCAAATTTTAAAATGTCACATATCATTAAAGAAATACATTTCCTAATTCCAAAGAATTTTTCCATTCACATTCCAAATTTTTTTACCATGATCTCAAAATGATATCCAAAACACTTCCCATTTTCCCTTTGAAACCTCCAATTTTAATAAAAGAAAACAATTTCCTATTAAAACCCACTTTTCCACTCCAAAAACAAATTCAAATTTTAAAACCTTTTTTTCTATAATCCATTTTAAATTTTAGACATCCACTAATGGCAGTGAAAACTAATCCTAAGCATAACTCTCTTCAAAACATTAAAAAATTAGTGACTAGTGGCTCTGTGAGCCTAGTAACATGGATTAGTAAATCATACTCCAATTAAGAATCTGCAACATGAATTATCTTAAATCATGCACCCATGATGTACATGGGTCACTACTCCACGCAAGCTCATCTTGTAACACCATATCACAACCTTGGTTTCCTTCATCCATACCGACCAAGAAAAAGAAAATTAAAATCTTGAACTACCCATGGAAACTCGAGTCTCAGGATGGTGAAGGGTTCATGACATCATTACAGTAGCTACCACTCAATTCCCGGAAGACCTAATCACTAAGCTAAATGACACCCTAAATTCAAAGGGACCCTATGATAACATTTTTTCAAGAAACAACCCTAGTAAACCATGAATCAGTCTCTCGAGTTGGTCTGCGACATGGACAGAAGGGCATTCCTGATCCCCAGAATATGGAAACCAGTGTTAGACATCAAAATAAACCAATTGGATACTATTTGGACCATAAAATATAGAGATGGATAATCATAAAATTTATAAATAGATAAATAAAATAAAATAAACCAAACAAACTTGTAGCAGAAACAGAAATAAATAAAGAAATGTGACATACCTCAAGTTACACCGTGGGGCACCCTGGAATATAAACTAGACTCTCTCACAGAGGGATCGAAAAATAGAGGAACCTAAAACTGAAATGAAATATGTGTGAGCACTGAGATTCTCATTGGGAAGGATAAGGAATAAAAATACCATATCCCCTTACTTTTAAAAAGAAACCCAAAACTTGTAAGTTTGAAAATAAGTCCCATTAAAATATTATTTTTAATTATTTTCAAAACCAATAAAGTGGTTCTAATTTTTATGGAAACCATTTATCTACCACTAAATTTTCAAAAAATAATCAAAACATGAATTAACTTTACAAAATTTAAGGGCATAAATTTAAATTTCAATATATTTTTCATGAAAAAGGGAACAAGAATGAAAAAACTGAGTTGAGAATCAAATCAAAAGAACCATGGGAAATCCTTAAGAAACTTGTGTTAGTTTTGGACTTAGGAACCTGGTACCTCAGTTTAACTATGGAATATAAACCACAAAAATCTACATTTTCATGCATGATCCACTATTATCAAAAGCACCCATAACCTAATGGTCTCCAATAATCATTTTATTTAGTTAGTGTTGTAGTGTCAATCTTGATAGATAAAACCGGGACAAAAAACATTAGTATCATCTAGTTTACCAGTAGTAGTTATCCCACTAAGATACCCAGTTTTTCCGATGTGCTTTATTTCATGTGGTGGTGTTTTTTATCAAGAAAACATACATGAACACTACATTCTCTTTATTAAAAAACACACTCACACTCTCACCACTGATCTCCCTCCCTTTAATATCATGTTTACACCAACACCCATATTGGAAAACACATTGGGATTAATTTGGGAAATAAAACATATCATCACAATTTTATAATAAAAATGATAGAAAGGCCTCATGTTTTTGGAAATACCCATTTCAAGTTCAAAATATCTAGGAATCCAATTTTCAAAATCCAAAACCATATATATATATATATATTTCATATGAATTTCATATAAAATAATGGGATGTATTTTTAAAGGAACACAATGAAAAAAAATTGAAATCTATTTATAGATTAAGGCATAGGTAACCAACCTAAGGGTGGAACCAAACCATCCACTTTGATTATTGGTGTATTATAACTAAAGGATACTACTCACCCACTAAGCATATTAACTTTCACATACATATAATAACTCCTAGACCATATTCACACACCAGCATGTTCATGAACATGTGCATGGGGATCCATATCAATATGCATATATGCATATACTAGTTTCCACTCAGATACGTATTCATTTTAATATATATATAAATGGTCACACCTAGCCCCATACATGTATATTCAATACCATGGATAAATATACATTTAACAGGGGAACCCACACACACAAATATATATATATACCAATGCATAAAAATGTAAGTCGCCTTAGACCTGGCGACTCCAAACCACGAAGCAGGGACCACTCACTACAAAAATAATTTAATAAAACAATTAAACACTTAAACCCTCTATAAAACATTTAAAAATAAAATATCCAGGGTTTTCACCCATAACACACCAACTTATTATAAAAAATATTAATAACATACACCATAATCGTCATTTGAAATAGGAGGGTTCAAAAAGGCCACTCAATATCACATCACCAGTGCCAATCGGGGAATCACCCATCTCATAAACATTTGAAAATATGTTTCCAAAACAAAATAAAATTTCGAAAAAAAACTCTTAAGGAATAAATAAAAATTTCAAATCATAACCAGGTTAATTAAAGGAAACCCCATTCCAACTTTATAAAACATGACCACCCCTTTTGGACAAGGAAACCCCATTTAAAAAAAAATCCCACTCCAAACATTGTTGTCCTAAAGCCCAACAATCAAAATAATTTCACAAATGGAAACATTGATTGGGATTTTCATCAATCATGAAGGCGGTATCACATCCCATTTCTATCAAAACACTTTAATAGAGGATAACCACACATTTTCATAAGAGATAAACCACTCACACATTTCAAACAACCAATTGAAATAAATGTGAAAACCCCATTTTGAAAACATTTGAGGTTCCACCACAATTTAAAACCGAATTACCTTTAAAAGATCATTTTCACTCAAATAAAACAAAACTAGACCAAGAACCATTTCCTCACGCTAAAACTATTAAAATGACCCGGATATATTTCATGAAAATCCTATCACAATTAAGTATTTAAATTAAAATCATAAAACAAGGTTTCACAAATCATCCATTTATGCCAAGGCCAAGGAATACTCAAATGGGTACCAATAAACACAAATATATTAAATGTATTTATACATGTATAAAATAGAGAATTAAGAGGTGCTGGTATATTAAAACTCGAATGGAAACAAATTTCATAGTGACACCTACCTTAATCTAGAGAAGATCCATCTAGAAAACCTCAGCACTTGAAACCCTTGACATAGATTTCCCCGCACATGAAAAAACATGTATTCTCATATATATATATATATATATATATCCATAATTAATTATAATTTTTCCCCAAGCCATTAGGTAAAATGTTCAAGGAAGGAATATATTTATATATTTACACACATGTACCTATACATGTGAGCGCAACACCTAAATAATCCATCAACATTCTACAATAATTCTTGAAACCCTAAATCATTAAGGAACCCAAATCAAAGGTGTGAAACACAATAGCATAATAAAAAAACATACCTCGAGCACCATCGATGAGCTGAGATGATCCAATATACTTCTCCTTCAGCGGAAGATGCCATAATACGCACAAATTCGGCTCGAGAGGAATTCTGCATACCCTAATGATAGAAGAAACCAAAATAAACTCGAATAAATTCTAGACCTAGGGTTTGGATATACCGAATGGAGTGACTAAGAGGGGAAAACTGGAAGAATTTGAGGAGGAGAAATGTTTTTATGGTCTTACCTTGAATAACCGAACACAATTCATGCAAGAACCCAGAGGATCTGTGGAACAAATGAGAGGCCGTGAAGGAGGGGTGGAGCACTACACATGATGTGTAGGGAGGATGAACAATAGGGGAAATAGAGAATAAAGAAATAAAATAAAATAAAATAAACTAAATAAAACATTAATAAAGAATAATATTCTTGATAAACATTAAAATAAACTCATATGATAATAATAAAATTCATAATAAGTTAATTATAATAATAAATATAATATTATTATTATTATTATCCATAATAATAATTTCATTATTATTAAATTTTTTTCCATTAAATTTTTTATGTTTCATTTTGATTTTAATTTAATAATTTTTTTAAAATTATGAAATAAAAAACCCAAAAAAAATAATTCGGGCTACAAGATGTTGACTGGGGGCATGACACACCACGTCTGACCATCCCAACCACTACGTCACAAGTTAGAAAACATGGAGCATTAGACTCTGAGTAAAATTGGGACTTATAAAGTTATTATTAACCATCCTAAACTATATATGGAAAACCACATCCATACAAGTGGGTTCCGAAGTGTCAGTCATTCCCCTGAATAACTATGGTGTTGTGGGTTGCTTGGAGCACCATTCTGGCCCAACCAAAACCAAGGAGTGGAGTGTTTGTCCATCATCACAAACCATTAGTTAGAAGTTACAAAACCTGGAGCATATTTCCATGATTCCAACTTACATTTAGTACGTCATGTTGAAGCATCCCCAAGAATTCCATTATTAATTAATACCATTTTTTTAACATTTCCAAGGTCCATTACATTTATTATAAAACCTAATTGATATTTTAATCAATCTTTATATTTAACAATATTAAATTTTTTCACATGTTCTTATATCTTTTTTAAATTAAAAAACACCCATTTTAACCATTTATAGTACCATTCCAAATCAGAAACATTTATCATTGTACAAAAGGACGATTAAATCAACGTATGAATCAAATAAAACCAAACCCTTTTAAAAAGTCATGGAAACCCAAAATCAAAAATTATCATTACTAATTTTGAAATCACAACATTACAAGGGACTTCCTATTTTAAAATACAAATAAACTCCAAAACCCTCATGTTATATGATATCTATTTAAAGGGTCACCAAAGACCTATTTAAAATTAACATATGAAATCAATTTAAAACACGTTTAAAATCATATTTAGGAAAAATCCTCATTTTCAAATTAGAATCACTTTAAAAAAAATATTTCCCATTTGACAGAAAAAACTGACTGAAAATCCAATATACACATTTCAATCCAATTAAAAAGCCTCGGATAATTTTTTGTAAAAAAATAACCCACTAAACATTACACATACAAATGTTTTCACAAGACAACATTATTCATAGTTCCAATTTCAAATCCCCACAAATCCAATGGGATCCATGGAAGGTCCAATGAATCCATATAAAGACAAAATCAAATGTCTTACATCATAGAAGAAAGAATAACATAAATTGTATCTATGTCATATACGACATTTCACATATAAAATATTATTAATAAAATAGGTAAATCTCCTACACAACCATCCCCATCAAAAAAATAATTCTAAAACATTTCAAAAGCACAAAGGCTTTGTCGGGGCCCTTCTATGCTTCATTAAAACCCTTCGGAACACAACTAAAATTTTCATCACAATATGGGCTCTATTCTCACACCATGAAAAAAAATAAAGTAATTATAATTAATATATTTAATTTATTAACAAAAACCCAATGTGTCATTATTCCAGAATGTTCCATGGTCGATCAATTTTTTTTAAAACTCTAAATACCACCATTGAAGGCCCATAAAGGACACTTAAAAACATTCCCAGGAAAATCCCAAAGAGGATAAACTATTTCAACAATTAAATAAATTATTTTTACCATAATTTCCTAAGGAAAATAACTATGAACATATACAGTAACATAAATCCATGCATGATGTAAATATTCCAATACCGGAAGACTTCTACCAAAGATGACAAAAATACCCTTGAGAAAAGGATGATTCTATAATGATCTAGTAAAATATTAAAAAATTACTAAACCAAATATCCCAAAAAATATAGTGAAACAAGAAGAAGAATAAGAATAAAAGATGGCACTGAATGAGGAAAACTAACCTTATATTTCATGAAATCAACGTTGAATCACACAAAAAATAGGGGGGAAGTGGAGGGAGGGGTTTGGAACCCCTTGTTTCAGGAAACATGAATGAGGGATTAATGGGGGTGGAGACACTGGAAACTCTGAGGGGTAATTTTGTTAAAATCACCCTTTTTAATGATATTTTTGAAGCCTCATGGTTTGGCTTCATGGTTTTCCAAATTATGTGTCCACCATACAGTTGGATCTATCCAATGATACCACTAGAACAATTTGGCCTCATGGTTTTCCAAACCATGCTCCAAAAATGAAAATACCTATATTAAAACACCCATATTTTCACATGGTTGGGAAAAATGGTTTCAAAAACTATTCTCCAACTGCACTGTTTGTACCACCTCCCATCTTCAGTATGGGGTGAATTTTTTATGAACCTATGAACACCCCATGTGCAATGCCTCATAACCTTACTTGTCTCACATGGTTTAGCCAATGAAAATTTAATGTTTGTCTTTAACCATATGGAAAATATTTAAATCAACCTTTCCTAGTTCAAAATTAATTTAAAACCTTCTATGTATCATGGTGTCATGTTATTTCTCCAAAACCATGCACACCAAACCATGAAACCTGGGTAGAAATATCTAAAACTATCAAAACATAACTTGAAGCCTCAAAATCTCAACCAAACACATCAGATACCTCACTATAATAATTCCATATAAAAAAAACTTTTGAGAGGTTCGAACTCTCAATAATCCATTATGAATCTTAATTAACTATTCGAAACATCTATTTATGAAAATTCTAATTCCTTAGGGAATTTTCAATCCATCTGGTTGTGGGGTCTTACAACTACTCATCACTAAACTAGACAAAAGATAGTTTTTTTAGGTAATTATTATATCTTAATCCTAGTGATGACCTATGGTTAATGGACAAGAATCATTTGGAAACATACAATGATATTTACCTTCTTTTCATCGTGATATTTGAAAAATGAAAACGTCCAACATACATATTTCAAACCTACCATATCTATGATTTTAACATAATTCAATTTTCATAACCATGTTTCACCGATAGATTTAATTGTTTAATTAATTTAAAAAGATTAAAATTTTGAAATGATTACTATTTCATATGTGATGTAATAATGACAACATTGACCATATCAATCCCACTGAATTAAATTTGGACTTGTGAGTCAAATATCGTCAAAACACCCCATATTCTCTTAACTAATTATGTAACTAAAAATATCATTGAAATAAATGGTTTAATTTCATGGTATTAAAATAAAAAATGTTTCTTCTGAATTTCAGTAATTGATAATAGTCTATAGTAAATGATATAAAGAACGTACATGGGAAGTCAGACTGGAGTTAAGGGACACTTTACTTTAAATAAATTTATAAACATTTTAAGAGATTTATTTTATAAGTAATTATCATCCATGTCCAAATTACAAGAATTATTTTGAAAATGGGTATATATTTACATAAATGAATTATTAAAAACAACATGTGTGACATTTAATTTAATTCTATTGTTCTCAAAAAGAGATATTTTACGTATTTTATAAACCAGTTGTTAAGGAAAAAAAGAAAAATTAATGATCCATTTCTATCTAAATAGTTCCAATAGGTTTCCACACGACCAGAGCCATTGAATTAGGATTTGAATACATTAAAATCAATATTGATTTCTTCACATAAAAAACCTCATTCAATTTTTTGGGTTTTTTAAAAATTGGTTTTAAATGAAATGGACATTGAAATATGCCAATATTTGTTTCATATGGGTGAAAAGAATATTTATGTTAGTATAATGAGGCCAATTCAAGAGTTCATGTGTTATGATTATGTAAATTTCCTTGGTAAATTTTTATAATGATGGGTGACCCCGATATAACTCAATATAATGGGTTATCATAATATTTTTTTCTAATGAATTGGGTAAATAGATGATGTTAGCCGATTAGTTTTCTCATTAGAGATAATTGGAATTTAACAGGTTATTATGTTGGTATGATTTATTATAATATTGATATGAAAATTATGTCCCTTGTTACCAATATTACTTATCTGTGATTGCTATGAGTTTTTATGGAAATATTAAAATTTCACTAGGGAAGACAATGAGCATATGATTAAATGAAAATCTAATATAATTTTTAATAGTCAAATTTAATACATTATGAAAATGTATTAATGATTTTTTCAGGATTAAAAGGAATCCTTTATAAATATATTTATTCCTTTTTTATTTATTATGAAATTATGTATGAAACTAATTAGAAATTTTACTTGTTTAATTGGGTTATAAAATGTTTATTTTGTATTGAATGTTTATTTTCATAAAATGAAATAAAATTAGCAGTATTCATGGACTAAAAGGATTCTCTGTTTATATTTATATTTCACATACTAACTTGTTTTTAACATAAAAAATGTTCAATAGGTTTTCATAATTATTATGTATGAGTATGGAAAATGATATGTTTAAGATAAAAATTATGAGGATATATAATAAAAATAAAACTTTTCATATCTGAAAAGTTGTAAATAATTATGAAAATGGATAAATTGTGTAATATTTCACTTTATAATTTAATATTTATGTATTTAAATTCGATGATGAAATTATCTGGATATTTAAAAAATATATACTTGGAAATACAATATCCTTAATTCCTTATATAAAGACACAATTTACTGATTCCTTATGGTCAGAAAAATAAAAGTGACTTATTTTTCAAATTTGGACCTCCGTATTCTAAATATAAAAGAAATATTTCAATATTTGTTTTCAATAGCTGAAAGAAATTAATATTAGATAAAAACACAATATTCAATAATAAAATTATTTAGAAAAAGAATTTTTATGAAAAAAAATGTTATTATACAAAAATTCGGTATAATGATGAATCATGTGAATTTCATTATATTATTAGCAATTATGCGACAATTATGTCATTTTAGGATGAATTTGAAATTTTAGATTTTTTTATGTAATAAAAATAATTGAAACTCCAATTGAAATATGTATTTGTAACTATTTATTGAAAAGTTTATCTTTAAAAAAATCAATACTTTCATAAAAATCCCAAAATTTAATCATAAGATAATTTTGAAATGATTAATTAAAAAAAGATATCATTTTTATCAAAATAAAATTTAAAAATTAATAATATATTTTTTAAATCAAATCATTGAAATCATACGAAAAAAATTTGAATATAAAATAAAATTTTCCCTTTGGAATGAAAAATTACTTAATTTTATTATAATGAGTATAAATCTATATAATATACTTCATGAATAATAAAAATTAATTTCATTGAAGCAATATTAAAAATACATGGTGTTTTACACTCTTCCACCTTTAATAATATTTAATCCTCCCAATATTATTTCACACATATTAGAACATGTTAAATATATTTTTTTAAACAATTCCACAGAGTGGATGATAAATAATAAATACATAAAAAGAAACCCATATTAATATTTATATGTAAATTTACTTAAAACATGAAATTTAAATAAGGTATAATGATGCATCCTTTTGAAAATAAAGAAAGGGAAATATGATGTTCATCTCAATTAAATCATAACATAGTTTTTAAAAATGAGATCATTAGTATGAAATGAAAATATGGACATAAAGGTAAAACATAGGGTTAAAATAATAATGGCAAGTGATAATGATAATTTCTCATAAGAAATTGGATGATCATGAGAATTTAAATGAAAACAAAATGATAAACTAATTTTGTGCGAGAAAGAACATCAATTTATTAAGAATTAAGGAATTGGGTTATGATTTTTATTTAAATATCTATTTATTATAGTTGAGGAATTTCATTCCCTTGTATAATTATACTATAAGGAAATATAGTTACATGAAATGTATAATTTTATCTTTAAATAAATTCCCACCATAGTATAATATATTTCTCCAAATTATTAGTATTAAAGATGAATGTTTCATTGTTGAATCACCAAAATAAACTAATAATGAATAAAGTAGCCTAATTAATGATATCAACTTATTACTATAATATTTATATGTAAACATAAAATAAAACAGAAAGCACAAGGTAAGATAATATCCAAAATGTGTAAACCATGATATGAAGAAATAATACATTAACCTCTAAAATTCAATAATAACACCCAATGTTGAAACTAAATCCTTCATTAAATAATTAACTCTAAATACTATTTAAGATCAATAACATGAACATAAAAATAATTTTTTAAACTCATAAAATTTATAACACCTTTTAGAATATATCCTAAAAAATTAAAAAACAATGTTCTAAAATTATATTTCACATAAAAACATTGGGTTTCATAAAGAAAAACATAATAAAAGTTATCCCAAAATATCATTTGGCACCTTAAAATCATATCACATAATGCCTCAAAAGGTGTTTCTATTCCATTGAAATATTTATAACCCATAAAATTATAATCCCATGATGGTATAAATTACTCATAATTTAAACTCATAAAAATCATCAAAATCTATGATTTTATCTAATCGGATTTATGATACCCACAATGAAAGATCCAAACCCACAATCATGGATATGATGCTTGAAACATGGTATTTATATTTCTGACTATGAGAAAAATAAATGAAACCCAATTTTTACCCTTTTAAACACATAATATCAAACATAAAAATAGAATCACTTACATACCCATTCCCCTTTTATGATTATATTTATTGTTAATTATGATAAATTCTTACATGGAAACATTTGTAGATAAACAACTAGTATATAAATCAACTACATCATATACCACTGAGTTCATTACATATAGAAATATTTTTACGAATAAAATACATAATTGTTTTTCATGACTAGAGGAAATATAAAACAAGAGATGTTTGGACTCAAGCACTTGGTAAAGATAATTATATTAATTAAATTTTATATTTCTAAAGTGAAAATAATATGAGAAAATGGGTATGCTGACATAATCAAAATGAAATATCATAATATAAGATAATTCATACTCATAAAACCATATATTATGGAATAAATCATTATCATAAGAAAATAGTCATATAAGGAAAAAATCATGTTGCATTTAAAAAAACCTTCAGTAAATGTTCTATTAGTAACTAATAGAAAAAATAAATAAAACATTTTCATATCATATATTATTATCTTCATATAAAAATTAAAACAATCCTTAAATATGGGTTAATCTAACTTCATTATTTCCAAAAATATTTATGGAGTAACTTCATAACAATTTAACTATATCTACCCCTAGAAATTACTATTATTTAGTAAACTCTAAAGTTAATTCCTAATGCCTTGGTGGAATATAACAGACCCTCCTATAGTATATCTTACAATTTCACTTAATTTTATTAATTCACTACCAATACCACAATCATATATTATTTCCATGTTCAATATCATGTAAAAAGTCAATGGTTTTCACTATTCTACATAACTATAACTATTGTCTGTTCGTATATTGATTGTCCTATGGAACAAAAACTGATTCCCCGAAAATATCTTCCAAATAATATTAATTCATCTAGAGAAATTTTTTTGATGATATACAACATAATCATAGTAGATCATTGGTAACATCAAGTGTTTTTATAGTTAATAGTAATAACATAAAAAGATAATTAAAAACAATCTTGGGGAAAATAATATTTTCCCTTTCAAAATAACATTTAAAATATAAAAATCCTAAAAGAGTATTAGTGTCCATTTGTCCTAAAATATACATGGGAACATATAATGTAATAATCGTTTAAAATAATGGTTTGGAAGGTGGAAAAATCCATTCATGTCATAAATTTTAAAAATAAACACTCCTTTCAAAATTTTGTATTAAGATTCAAAAGTAGTAGATGAGAAAAATGGAATGAAATTTCATTTTAAGACCTTTTAAATGAATAAAATATGATAATTTAAATAAATTTTAGGAAATAATTTCTGTTATTAAAATAATATTTTTGAAATCATTTTAAAAACATCGATACAAAATGCAATCATTCTTTAAAAGATGTTACAATATTAGTATCAGATACAATCAACTTTTATGATGTTAATTCAATCAATAAGGTCATAAATATAGATAAAACATATACAACCCCAATCATAACTATTTTAATAGAAACAAGTTGTACCTAAATAAAAATAAATCATATTGAACCCTACTAATTGAATTTAAAACATAAATAATCCAAAAAAATAATATCTTAAAATAAAGACTTACTTATTTTAGTAACATTGAAAATAAAAATTTATTGAATGAATGAATATGATATGGATTTTTAAATCCAATTATTTTCATGTAGTAATATGTAAAAATATACTTATGATTCATGAAGTACCAAATAAATTGAAATCATGTTGAATGACACAAACCATGTCTCAAGAAATGAGATAGTGATAATGAAATTCCCTACAATGATCATAACATTTGATGTGATAATTAATCCATGAAGTTGTCATGTGAACATATATAAATTCGCATAAAAAATGATAAATTAATCATAAAAATGTAAATATAATAGTTCCTATATAATCAGGTAATATCATAGTCAATGATGATGTTTCATAACCCAATGAAAATAAATTGAGTTATGAAACCCCTTACCACATTAAAAAATTCATGTAATATCTCCTAGTGTAAAATAAAATGAATTTCAATTTAAAAAAGAATTAATTATTATTTATTCATGATATTTAACGTTAAATGGGAATTATATACACCATATAAAATAAATTAGTTTCATAACATTAATATATGTCTCAATAAAATAAAATTAAGATGAAATCCCTTACCTCAACTCTAGAATTAATATGTATTTCTAATAACTCTTCTTTAATAAAAATAATTTTTTATTAATTAATGAAATTTTATAGGATTAATTCATTATAATTAAACAATTTATTTCAATTATATTAATAAGATATTTATTTCCTTAAGAAGTTATTTCTATATGGAGTGTTTTTAGACGTTTGGTTCAGAACATTAAAATGATATCGGTATGTTGACCACAATAAAAGGGATTTTTATTAAATAATATACTGAATAATAATATTTACACGATTATTATTTAAATACATAATTTTTATATTCAAAAGTAAACATTAATGGTGGTTATGAATAGTGAATATTGTTATAATCATGGATACAGTAAGACATACTAACACCTGAGTAAAATTTTAATTTTTCAACTATAATGATAGAAAAAATGTCAATATTATTTTATATATCATGAATGGTGATTATTTTATTAATGTCATAAATTTATATACACACACACATATAATACTTCATTATAACTATCACTGATATCTGGTCATGAAAAATGAATTTCATCAGTTCCTTTGGTGGTAGTCCATGGTAAAAACGAATAAAGGTTTCATTAAAGATTTTATTAAATAAATAAATGAATTATATAATATCTATGAACCCAAACTCAATAAATATGAATTTAAAATAATAATATATATACATTTATATCTTTTATACTAATATATATGATCCAATTTCACCCTTTGAAAACATACAAAATCTATAGGACATATTGGATAACTTATATGAATAATGACCTTTTTTGTATAGAGATTTATATAATTATGAAAACCCCTTATAAAATTTAATTGATACAAAAAAATTCCATTTAAAATATATTTCATCTCCCACTATGTTATTCACATCAAGTAAACTTCATAGGCAAAATATAATTTAAATAATTATTTAAAACCCGTAAAAAAGATAACATAACAAGTGTGATCTCAAACGCTGGATAAGGTTAAACATAAGAATTGGCCATTCAATCTCATTAGTAAATATAATTCTATCATAAGGTTATTAGAAAATAATAAATGGTCATTTAAATTACATAATTTATTTTATACCCATCAAATCATGGATTATAAAACCTGACACATGGTCAAAATCAGTGAAATAATAAAAGATTCATATTAGTCAACATTCTTGGTCCATGTGAAAATGATCCTTACGAATATGATACATTATAAATTTTTGAATTGATAAAATAATTTGGTAATATATAACATTATTTTTAGATAACACTTATAATTAATATTAAAAATGGAATAACCAACATTGGAAATTCCAATAATCTCTTTGGGAAAACCTATTATTTCTTACCATTGTCCCTATAACAAATGCAATAGTGATATATTTCTATATCACTAATAATAATTAACTATATTAGTATTATCAATCACCATATAAATGTTCCTTAAACATAAACATAATAATAACACATGAATTATTTCAATTTAAAAGATAAAAATAACAATTTTTCATTCATAACTTTATTTACCCATGGAAAATAAATGTATTAAGAGGAAATAAATATGTATCAATCACAATAAATATAAAGAAATAAAATTAATTTTTTTATTATAATATATAACTAATTTAGAGTAACTAAAATAATTATGTTTTTGGATGATGAATGTAAATTCTATAAAATGTTCATTGAATTTTTTTAAGAAAAATTCAATTTCAACAATGAAATTTAGTTTTATAAAATAATAATTTTGAAAATATTGTGAAAATAAATTTAATTGATAATAAAAATGGAATCATTTAATAGAATATTTATATTAAATCATGGTTATGATGAAAGTAAAATAAATTCAGGCACTAAATGATAAAATTAAATATATATTTTAATGTTTTCTAAATAGAGTCAAAAGTGATCCATACAGAAAATGTTTTGGAATTCCCTATTGTAGCCATATAAAATAGATCCATATATCATGTAAAATAACTATAGTAAATTATGTATGATTATAAAACATTATTCAACACATTTTGAAATTCATGGATATAGAAGATAATGATTCTTGATATAAAAGACTGTACAAAATTGGAATCACTAGAAAACAAAATTCTTGATGTTTTTTAATCAATCAAGGATGAAATAGAAATTATACATTTAAAAAATACATAATAACAATATTATTAAAGATATATGGTTTATTAAAATAAAAAAAATGGATCCCCCCAATGGAACCTTGATGATATCAATCCCAAAAATAAATGAGATGTTATAATAAATAGTTTTTAAGTTTGGAATCAATTGAAATAAACATTCAATAAAATAAACCATGTGATATGGATATGTAATTAATGTTTTTAATCAATTATTATATCATAATTAATTCATGTTATATTAATTTCACCATAATAGGAAATCATGGTGCATTACATTAAAGTTGTCTAAAAAATGAGATTGACACAATGAAAACCTTTAGAAAGATCACAGTTGTTGAAGATTTAATTAATCTAGGAAGTGACTGGGTGAAATTATTTAAATCAACAAAAAATAATTTAAAATAATTTATAAAACAATTTTAATATCAATTCAAACATATTCATTTCAAAAAAATGTCAATGAATGAGTGTTTTCACCCAATGAATGGTAATTGAGTTAAAAACCTTATTACTACTTGGTAATGTTCATGTCAAATCACCATGGTTGAAATATTTTTTATTGAAACATAAAATACCATGAATTTTTAATGATTCATGATATAACTTGTAAAATTGATAGTTCATAAAAAATATTAATGAAAATATTTATATAACACTATTATATGCCTCAATGAATTGAAATTAACCTGAAATACCTCACCTTTATTCTATACTAGACATGTATGTCCATTACCTCTAATATAATAATCATTTATAAATAATTTAATTTTTATGAACATTTTTAAAATTTTATTATATCATTATAAAATGATTCCAATCATTTATTTCAATGGAATATTTAATTATATTACATTTTATGTCCATGTGTAAAGTTTTGATGATGCTTGGTTCAAAATATCAATACGGATTTAGTGTGTTGACCGTAGTTAGAGAGGTAATTATTTGATAATATACATAATAATAATAATAAATTAATTAAAAAAATTATATATTGATTTTACTATTAAATCCAACCACTAAATATGGTTACAAAAATGAATTAGATTACAATCATGGAGGTAGTAAGTTGTATGCATAACTTTATAATGTTTCCATTTTTTCAAAGAACATGAGAGATTAACAGAAAGTGAAATTTTATATTCCCAGAATTAGTATTATTTCATAAATATAGTATTGATTTTATAAATAAAATTATATATACCATCAATGTGATTTGTTTGTGAGAAATGCATCTCGTTGCTTCCGGGAGGTGGTAATGTACACATACGCACGAACGATGTTATCATTTTTAATGGATAGAATGGTGATAAATAAATCATTATATTATAATTAGTGAATGATAATTAAATAATTAATATCATATATATACACAATTACTCAACAATTATATCCATCTAGGATAGTAGGTGCTTGAAAACAAATTAAATCTGTTTGTGAAGTGGTAGTTACATGAATGATGGTTCTATATCCCATTTGATGGATGGAGGAGATGAATATAGTATATTACAATAACATGTAAAAATATATTTATATTATAGATATAAATTTTATGATATCATCAATTGTGAAAAATATTTGATCAAGGTAGAAGAAGAAATAAAAAGAAAATGATAGGTTATGAACTAGTCCTCTTCTTTAGACTACCTCTTTAGGTTTATAACTAAAGACTTAATAGGGTTGTTTTATAATAAAACAATATTATTTGAAGTGGTTAGTGATGATAAAAAATATATTTTGGGGTTGATTTCATGATATATAAGGTTAGTTATGTTTTTATAATAGAGGTTTGGTGCATTCCTTTTATAAGTGAGGGGAGGGGTACATTTGGAAATATATGAAATATTATAACCAATTATGTGTCTGACTCATGTATAATGGTTCAAAAATGACATGGAAAAACATTTAACGCTTTTATGGTATTATTATAGTAATATGATAAATATTTTATAGGTTTAGAAATCATTTTAAATATTATAATATTGATTGATCCATCTGTTAACCAATTTTGACCTTACATGTTATATCAATTTTTTCAATATGAAAGAATTATAAATTTACTTCTAATTTAGATATTGGATCATAAATGGAATTTATATGAAATTTTATAGAATTTCACTTCCAATTATCCTCTTTAAATATACTTATAACCTTTAAATAATTTAATAAACTATATTTAAGATAAAATAGAATTAATATCATTTTAAAAACTATTCACAAAATATGACATTTAAGACAACATGATTATAATGTAATTTAAAGTGAAAAAATTTAACCAAAACAAATACATTTCTATTAACAATTAATCTATATTAACACCATAATTGATACAAAAAATATTACTATTTATGATGTTAAAATGATTTACTTTTGATTTCTACAACTGGCAGAAGCACTATGGTAAAATTTTGCAATCTTTTAAGGTAATCATTTCACAACATAAAATTAAAAAAATTATCATAATAAGTTAAATTTAAATATTCTAAATATCAAATTTATTTTTAATTCACATCTTTTTATCCCTATATATATATATATTATAAATTCAAAATTAAGAGAGTGAAATTTTGAATTTTTCTCAACATAAAATAATATATTTTAAATTTTATAAGAAATAGAGTATAAATTGTAATATATTTTAATAAATTAAATGGATATTCTTTATAAAATCATAAAACATATTAAATTCTAATTTTATAGATATTATTCATCTTTGACATATTAATTTGGAAACTAAATTACCTGATTTACCCTTATTGAGTTGGAAAATATTTACTAGGGTTATTATTTATAATAGAACAAAATAAAAGTGAACTATTTAAAAAAAATTAACCCTAGGATAAAAAATATTGGTTCCATATTACAAAACTCAATAAAAAATGATTCATAATTTAATTGAAAATTAATACTGAGAATGAAAACAAATAATATTTTTTTAGATAAAATTTCTTTTTGGATAAACTATGTTTTTATAAAAAATTTGATGTATAATGTTTATTTTAATAATTTTTATTAAATTTTTTATAAAAAAACTACTAAAATTTTAAATCTAATCCACAAAATAATATTATTTTTTAAATTCTAGAATAGAAAAAATATATTTCAATAAAAATCATTTTTACTATTTATAGAAAATATTAGCATTTTATAAAATTATCCAAAATGCATTATATTGAAATTTTAACAAGATGAATTCATAAATGATTTTTTTTAGAAAATTAATAATAAATATAATCAAGAATTAAATGATCTAAATAAAACCATATATTTTAGAAAAAACCAATTTTTTTTAGAAATATAGCCTTTTCATTTTGAACGAAAAATTACGTATTATTCTTATAATGAACATAAATATATTAACTAATATTATTAAATATTAACACGACTATAATATAATACATAATCACTTTTCCTAGGTTGTTAAAGTAGTACCACCTTTTTAAAATTCCATCCCTATAATTTTATATTGTGATTAACATAATGGGTTTAAATCATTTTCAAAATCTATTCAAAGTGGTTGAAGATAAAACATTCAGACATGAAAAGAAAACATTTTTAAAATTTAAAAATATTATTTTTGAATATCTATATTATAAAAATGGATAATAATACATATTTTTTAAATAGGTATGGTAAATTATGGAGTTCTATTAGAACAACACAAAACTAGGTTTACAAATAGGATAAAATATGGGGAAGTGAAAAAATAGTCAAGAATATAGAACATAATGTTAAAATAATGCTGGAGAGTGAAAAAGAAAATTTATAATAATAAATTGAATGATACTGATAATTTCAATGACCATGAAACTAGAAACCAGTTATTTTTGAAATATACCAACAATATGATAATATTTTTATTCAATAACCTTTTCCTAATGTTAAGGAATTTAAGTACCATCTAGAATAAGATTGTAGAACATATTCTTGATTTTATTAAGAAACATGTGTTTAATTTCATCCATTATCTAATTCATGAATTAATATTATATTTTTATCTGAAAATGATTATCCAAGAAGAACATTTCTTGAGTGAAGCACTAAAATCAACTTCTAACATATCATATAATCCATAAATGGATAAAAATATATTCCTCATGTGTTTTAATTTTTACCAAAATTGGAATGTTTTTCAAAAGGTAAGATAATATAAAAAAATTATAATGATTCATATAGAATAAATCATATATTAATCCATAATATTTTATAATAACACTAAATGTTCATCTTATAGAATTCCAAAAAATAAATAACACTATATCCAAAATAAACTGACGATAATATTAAATATTGTTTTAACCAAAATATTTATCTCATTAATTTCAGAATATATCTACTAAATAGTAATAGACCTTTTCAAGAATAATCCTTCATGAAAAATCACATAATATAGCTAAGGGTTACTTGTATAATATCCCAAAATAACATCTCCTCAAAATATCATTAATCAAATTGAAATTATCTCCCTTAAGACCTCAGAAGGGGAAAATACGTCATAAAACATATCATAAAAATTAAAATTATCAACCCATAACACTTTTGTGTATCCATCAGAAATATAGGATATAATTGTTTTCAATATGTTCTATAAAATTATTCTTCAAAAATATTTGTGAAGAGAAAGTGATTTAACAAAACAAAATTATCCCATGGGCGTTTTTGGCTTCGTGTATATTCATATTCCCACTCATCATGCATAGGTAATGATTGATTTAATACAAAATATAACACTTTTAGAGTTGTTTCCCTTATTTACATCTTTTCCACAAATGAGTCCACTTTTATGTTTCTACATAGATATTTATTTTTTACGAAACCACAAAATATATACTCTTCCAATACAATAAGATATTATATTTATCATAAAATTGTCCACATATTTTTTCATTATCGAAGATAATTTAATTCATACCCATCTAATCTTGGATCATGAAACACTATACATGGCATAAATATGTCACATAAAATGAGACTAATATAAGTAAAAAATTGTGGACTATTTCAATAAAATACTTGACAAACGTTTACATTACAACTGGATATGGGAATAATGAAAAATAATGGTATCTTAGTCCATTATTTTAATATCACTCTTAGAGTCACACTAAAAAATTACATAATATACCTGGTAAATTCAAAAAATCACTTACAAGATACTAATAAGTGGTTAACTCAGTCTCTTTAACAAATTAATTTTAGATCTATATCAAGCTTACAAATAATCCTAATATGTATCACGATCACCCATAATCAAAATTATTTTCCAATGGGCATTAATTAGTCATAATACATGAAATAATTCATTTTTTACTAATAATAACCATTTTTGTTTGACTACATGATTTACCCATGGAAAATAAACAGATTTCATTAAAATCAACATTAAACTATAATAATCCATCAAGAAAATGTATAACGATTATATTATTTGATAATATCCCATTTGAGAATATTTAAAATCAATTTTTTTTGTTTATGATTAATATAAATACCAAACATATATAATTGAAAATATTCTTAAGAAAAATAATCTTTATAGATTGATAAACACTTTAAAAAACTAAAAAACATCCAAAATAGTCTAAAAATATATTTCTATTAAAATGACCTTTGAAATATATAAATCCGTCAACAATTAAAATAATATTCATGATGAAGGAAAAGTTCATTCATGTAGTAAATGATAGAATTAAATATTTGTTTTGTTCTTTTTTTGAAGAGACTCGAATGTATCCCATATAGAAAACCTTGAGAAATTTACATTTAAATCCTTTTATTTGTGGTTCAATGATCATGTCAAATATCTTTCAGAGGTTATTTATGTTTAGAAAATAACTTTCTTTAAAACAATTTAGATAATAATATTTTTTAGAGAAATATTCATGAACCATAAGAATATATTAGTCTAATATAACATATAGTCTTATTTCATGATGTTTCTATCATATATTATTGAGAAAATTGAATGAAATAATATAAACCACATTCCTAAAATATATAGAATAAAATATATATATCTTATTAAAATTAGACTATATGAAAACCACTGAAGTAAAATGCATCATAAATAATTGAAAAAAGTGTTGAGATTGTAACATATGACTTTTATAACTTTTGTAACACTATAAATCAAATGTACATAAAATAAATGGTATAAAATGTATGTATAAATCCTAGGGATTACATGATGTAATGGTTAAAAATTAATATATAATATATTATTTAAACTATAAAATGGAATCAATTTACATAACATGAAACCCGTCTTATGAAAATGATATTGATAAAATGAAAACGCTTGAAAATCCTAAATTTTAAAGTGTTCATTATTCATTAATGTGATTATGTGAACGTTTTTAAATCCATATAAACAATTTTAAATATATAAATTAATTATATATCTATTCACACATAATTAGATAATAGCAATGTTAATAAATATTATTTATCACCAATGTAAAATAAATTTAGTTTATAGAACCCTTATCACTTTGTGACATTCACTTGAAATCCCCAAGGATAAAATAATTTTGATTGAAACATAATAAGTCTTTTATATTGGGAAATTAATGACATGAAAAGGAGAATGTGAATTATATACACCTTAAACAATATATTAGGTTCATAATATTAAAATATTCCTCAATGAATGGAAATTGAGATGAAATCCCTTACCTCGAGTATAGACATCCCATGAATATATTTTAACTCATGTATAATAAACCTATGAACATTGTTCATTTTTTTCTGAAACATTTATTAAATGACTATTTAATCACTATACTATTTTTTCATTTGATTCAAATACATATTTGATAACATAATATGTTATGTCCATGTTATTTTTTAGGGAAATCAATTCATAATTTAAAAAGTGATTCAATGCATTGATCATGATCAAATTGGTAATTTCTATATCATTTATAGATTAATAATAATGAAATATTTATCATTTTTCCATTTATTATACTCTTAAAATGAAATATTAAATATTGTTGTGAAAAATTAAATATATTTCGATAATTTTAACAATTCATTTTATATAGGCATGAGAAACATTTTTTATTTTAAAAGATCATAAGGAAAAGAATATAAGGATAATTTTATCATTATAGAATTAAATTTTATCATAAATATTGTATAAAATAATTATGTAAACTTATATATACCAACTATATGATGTGGTCATGAAAAACGAATAACATCGTATTATGGAGGTGGTATGCCACACCTATGCACGAATGACGTTATATTTTTTTAATTGATTGAAATATCAAAAAATAAATGATAAATGAAACTCAAAGATTAATAATTATTTAAATAATATCATATATTTTTATAAATTAATCATTATACCAATATATTATATGCCATGATGGAAGAATATTTTCATTGGTTCATGAGTTGGTAGTCTGTCGAAGAGACGAACGATGTTTCCATTTCATATTTAATGGAAACGGAATATGGATAGAGTTTATTCCATTTTCATAAAATAATATTCATATTAATTAAATAAAATTTTTATTATCTCCTCATTTTCTTAATATATTTGAAGGAGGAAGAAGAATAAATAAATTTATAATTCTTCGTTAAGAAAAATAAAACTTCTTTAAATAATCTCTTTGATTTTATACATATACCTTTCAATGATGGTTTTTTGATAAAACCATGGAATATAGGATGAGTTTAGGGATGCTAAAAATATACTTAGGGGTTATTTTATAAAAAAGGATCATATAGGTTTTATAGGATAGGATATGGGGTGTAATTTTATTGGTGTGGGGAGGGAAACATTTTAAAATACATAAAATATTATAATATAATATGTGTCTAACTTACGTAAAAAAGTTACAAAATGAAATTAATATATATATATAAGGAAGATATGGTATTAAGATTATTCATTCAATAAAGTTTTTACTATTTTAAGTGTCACGATAAATCTTATATTCTATATTGACCCTTTAGTTTACCATTTATAAGATAAACGGCAGTAATAACTCAATCAACATAAATGATTTAAAAATTTAATTCTATGTTAATAAATGGATCATAAATGTATTATAAATGAAATTTAATATCAATAATAAATTTATTTTTATATTTAATATTTTTATTGTTCGTAAATAATTTAATAAAATAAATTTATCATAAAATACTATTATTGTCATTTTTAGAACTATTCCTTGAATTTGACATTGAAGACAACATGAAAACAATGGAATTTTATAAAATATATTTTAATATAAAAATAAAATATTATTATCTCTAAAATAATTAAACTATATTTCACCCAAAAAATTTATTAAATTATTTTAAAAACTATTTAACTTCATTTTCTACTGCTTCCATAAGTACTACGTTGTTGTTTCAGAATTATGTAAACTAATTATATCATAAATAAAAACTGAAAAAATTATCATAATAAAAATAATTTAATTATGATAATAATAGCATTTAATATTATATCAAAACATATTTTTGTGCCTATGTTATCTTATAATAGATATTTAAAAGAAAGAGTTTTATATATTGTATTTTTCATCACTGAAGAAAATATATAAGTCATTTTAAAAGAAATATAAGAAAACAATTGAAGTAAATTATAATCATAGATAATTATGGTTGATCCCGACTCGTAAATTAGATTTAATCCCAGTTTTTTGGAATAATTTTTACTCTTTATATAATAATTTTTATTTTTAATTACTATATTTACCATCATCGAGGTGAAAACAATTACTACAGTTAATATTCACAATGCCCAAAAAATAGAGGGGCCTAATTACCAAATATGAAACTAATGACTAGATATATGAGATGCATTTTATGAAATTCAATTACATGAAGTGGAAGAATTAAATTTAAAATTAAATCCACAAATCGTGATGAAAAAATATTTAAAAAAGTGAATTTCATGTATATATATAGTTTAGTAAAAAATTCAAGTATAATGATGATTCCAAAAACATTTATTGGATTCTATTTAGTAAAAAAACCAATGAAATTTTAAAATGATTAAAAAAATTAACCCAACATTATAAAAACATGAAATAAAAATAGGGATCGGAATAAAATTAATTGTTTTTGAAAACACATTTAATAATAAAACACTTTAGAAAATTCTCTAATATTCATCAATAGATAATTTGGAATGAAGAATTTAAAATAGATGAAATTTATTATAAATTAATATTTTATATTTTTTTTATAAATAATTTAAATAAAACTATATAATGAATGAAATCCCAATTTTGTTAGAAAAAAATCCTTCTCAATTTGACATGAATAATTACATAGTATTATTATAAAGAATAAAACACTATAAAATATATTTAATTAATATAAAGAAAACATAAAAGGGATTTATCCTCACATTAATATGGTTATTATAGATTAATATAAATACATTAACATAATATGATATATTTATATTATAGATAGATAAATATTTTTTTCATCATGATTGTAAATGATTTGGAGGATATCTAAGAATAAATAAAATGAAAACACTCGGTAAAGAGATATATCATTTTATCAGACAAAATCTAGAATATTATACCTAAATCAATATATGTTTCTCTTTTATTGAGTATATAGGCTCCATTTCAATGATAATAATTTTCAGAATTGGTTTGGACTCGACAAGTATAAATAAGAGTGTTCATATGGTGTGAGAAAGAGATGAGCGGGGAATTCCTTTTATACATATGGGTTGGTCCATTATTTGAACTACATAATGTGTTAAAAAAATATAAATTAATTTTTTGTGAAATGTGGAACTACATTATTATATTTTAGTAATAGGATAAGTAATAAATAAAAAATATCAAAAATAGATTAATGGAAAGGGTCATGGTTAATTTTAGTATTTATCATATTATTTTTAACCATAATTTCAAGACTCACCCTTATTGAGGTGACAAATATATATCATATTTTATATACATAATGTAGAATTAATGTATATACAAATTATATTCCTTGTAATTTAAAATATAGAATCCCCATTTTCATGAAGAAATTTCAATATGTGGGAAAATGAAAATGAATTTTTTTGTTTAAAAATTCATTTTATGCCAAAAAATGATCATTTAAAAAAATTATAATTATGACCCAAATTTAATTAAATATGTTATTTATAGTTAAATAGGTCATAATATTCATTAATATCAAGTAAAAATTTTAGATTAAATTATTTAATGAAAATAACCAAATGTCTTACCAAATATGGTATTTTCACTATTAAAAAAATATTCTTCTATATAGAACATACCAAGATATCACCCAAAGATAATCATGATATTTTGAATTAATAAATGATATCAATTTTTTTGAGTTGAAATTCTAAAATTTATAAATCAGATTGTAAAATAAAACTGTATAAGGAACGAAAACACTATTTTTGGTTAGAAATAAGTCTTTTTCCATTTGATTAAATAATTAAACAAATTTCATAAAATAAAAATAACTATATCATATTATTTAATTATTATATTTCTAGAAATTAATTTAATCTTAACCATACATGTTTTGTCACACATTGGTGTAAACCTAGTGAATTGTGTAATATTTTTCATAATAATGTATCATGGTTCTCTTATAGTTGAATTAGGGAAACATTGTGTCTTGTGGTCATTATGTCATTGTGAATAGTTATTATAATTAGAGGACAAGATGAAAATGATATGGATGATGAAACTATGATATGGTGTAGGAATAACATAATTATTAAATTAGTGAAAATAGATAATAAATGTGGTATTGATTCATTTAGAAGTCTTTGTATGTCATATCATTGTCAACCTAGCTACACCAAAAATGGTAAAGACATTATATATCAAAATGGGGACTCCAATTTTTTTATAATAATTTTAACCATTCAAATCCATTATTTCTTTCAATAACAACCTAAATAAGTTTGATTTATGATATTATTAAATTATATTTAATATTTGTTTCTCTTTTGGGGTTTCTCTATTTTTTATGTCTAATTGGTTTTTTTGGTGATAATGAGTCCCAAAATTGATGGTGGATGTGATGTGTTGATGATTAGAATTTTGGTGGATGGAAATCTTCCAACTTCTCCTCAATGGAACCCACCATCTTGCGTGTGGTGAAATAATGAGTCTTTATTTTTCTATAGACTCCATAGCCTACCTTGTGGTGCCACAAACTGGTCAGTACTATCTCAAATAGTGTTCATTAAATTCACACAGTGACCTTTTCATTATGCTATGTTTTAACCACCTTAATTTTACAATGCTTACCCTAAAGTCCCTATTTTTAATTTTATACCTCCCATCATGATTCAATATAACTCTTATTAATCTCTTATTTCTACACCAACATTGAATCGGTATGGTTATAAAAAAATAGTATAATGTCTCTAAATCTATACTACATTCTATTTTTCCTTTAGAGTTGAACATGGATCCTCGATGGATTTAAAATCATTATAAAAATCCACAGATGCATCCTTCCATTTTTCATATATCAGGGATGGATCTGTCATGTTGAATATTACCCTTGATCAAATTTACATCTACCATCAAATATTAATGTTCCAGTAGTATATGTTTATGCTTCATATTCTTTAACAAATTCCTGATCGAGGATATTTTATAGAACTAAATTCAATTGATTGCATATTGACTAATTTGTGATGTCTTCTCTATAAAAATGAATTCACATCAACTTGATCTATAATTATCGTGAATTATAGTTGGTTAGACTATGTTTTCATAGATTGATCATTTAGATACCTCCATCATCATAATTATCTTCTTTGTTATCTATTCTAATGATATTTTTATGGATGGTCATTTTCATTTGTCCTAATCTAAGGTTATTTTATTGATTTAATGGGGAACTACAAATTTTTTCTTGAATTTATGGAAGATATTGGGAACTGATGTTTTTTTATTGAAATATTATATATTATCTATGATTTGATAAGCATGGATACCTTGTTGATGTTACTATTAACACACCGGTTGTAAGGGATCCGGGTCATTATTGGAATCCCCAAAAGATAATTTGATATCCACCCTCAACGCTCACCTAGAATCCCTAGAATCATGATTGGAGGAGTTCCCAAATAACTACAACCCACATCTGGCATGGATTGATGAGATAAAGCTACCCCATATTGTGGGAATCCTATCTTTTCCCTATTCAATGGGATGTGAAACCCACTGCAAAATATTTCCTACCTTATTTTGATGTGTATGCCTGCGTTGGAAACCCCTGAGCAGTAGGAAGTTACCCATATATTATCCTTTATTAATATATTATAAAGAACTACATTCATATATTACAACCAGTATCTAATATTTTGAATCATTGATTGGGATGAGTTTCTCATGTATTTTCTCTACCTATTCAGCTCCACCATGCACAAGATAATCATTTATGAAGTCTTCAAGTGAGAGAAACTACTTAATGAGTGTGCCTCATACATCACCTCCATATGGAAATTCCTCATGTATTCACACGATATGTCATTGACCCAAGAGTAGCTACTAATGATTTGTTTGGGTAACGTTATGGCTAAGTTTTTCTCTAACCTCATTACTTAGAACATCCCATGTGGCTACTGATATTTATATGAAAAGATCTAGTGCATAGAACAGTACTTAAAACATGAAAGGTATGAGATTCCTCTGCCACTCCCAGCTCCTCCAAGAAGAATCACCAAGGTAGAGACTGCTGCCATAGTAAAGTGGAAGCCCTTGAGCCGCTATATTTGTTGGCTTCTCCACCAGTAGAGGATCACTGAGTGTATTGACATAATTAATCTCAACATCACCCAATGATAAATTGGTTGGAACTCACCTTCCAAGAGAAGGTACATAGATGAGAGAAATTGGATCTATCCCCTTGTCAGTATCCATCCCATAATCAGGTCCCATATCCATATATTCCTTACTTATATAGAAGGATCCAGCCATATTTTTTAAGCATTTACAGGTTCTCGGTGATTTCCAAAGTGCCTTGAAACATAGGATTCAAAAGCATCCAATGTGGAAGAAGCCTAATAAAATTGATTGTACTAATTTTCGGGATCACAACTCTTACCACAAGATCCTTGGAAATACCACTAAATAATGATATGTTTTCAAGGATTGGCTTTAATACCATGTGAATTTATTTTGGTAATGTTTGTAAATTTCCATGAATAGGTGGAACACATAACCATCATGTCTGGTAGTGATGGAAAGGATAATTAATGTATGATTCTAACCGCATGAATCAGAATTATGATCTTTGGTTGGGTAGCAGTGTAGTTTTTATAACCCAAGGAATTGTAGTAATCAGATCATGAGGAGGTGAAATCCACTGGGAAGTGTTGGAGTATGTTAGAAAAATCATGGGTAGCAGCAGTGTGGGATGGACGGATGAATCAGGATGTGGAGCGGGAGAGGGGATTCCCAGAGGGGAGTGGGAACACTACGAGAACCCGAGGTAAATCCCAATATTTGGCGGGATAATAGGATATTGTTTAGGGTTTGGAGGGAGGGAAACATATTTTTGGTGATGTGGAAGCATAGATGGGTGAAACATATGAATATATCACCAAAAATTAGTATACATAGTTGATATCTAGTATGTGAAGCTCAATCAATGTCTCCAAATATAGTTTGTAAAGTATGGTATCAGGGATTCCTAAAAGCTCTAGTAAAATAGTACTAGTTATATCATTTAGTATTGTAGATTTAGTTTCATTTTTTTCTCAGAACTGAATTATTTTCCTTTTTTTAATGTTTTCATAATATTTGGAATGAATGTTCAAGGTTGAAAAATCATCCTCATGGTTTTCTAAATTATTGCTAGTCACATGTGGGTCTGTTTTATCAAATTTAATAGGAATATATTCTTCCACAGTCTGGGTTATTTATTAAATACCATAATTTATTTACTTGAAAATGAATAACCTAGTAATATTATTACATAACTCTTGGATTCAATGTTTTTAATATTATCCTTATTATTAGCAATATAGAATTTTCAATAAAAAACTAAAGTAATTAACATTTTTCATTCTATAATTGTATAATTCATAAATATATTTCATTAATAGAGTTCTAATTAATTTTTTATTAATTATATAACATGATATATTTTCAACATCTTCTTGATAAATCAATAAGAAGGAATTAGTAATTAAGCACCGTGCTAAAAATTTTGTATAGTGTATTATTTATTCTTTCTACAATAGAATTCCTCTTTGGGGTCATAGAATCAGAAAATTTAAGATTATAGAAATTTTTAGTATAAATATTTAATGTATTAATTTTTCGAACTCACTTCCATGATAATTTAATATGGTATTAATCCAAATAACACTGTTATTTTCATTAAATTTAACATAATTTGTTAAATAAGAATAGGACAAACTTTTGTGAACTCGAAATAATACCCAAGTATACTTATAAATGTCATCTAAAAGGAAATAATTTTTTTTCTTATAATGTAATATAGAAACTCTAGAATGACTAAACAAATTCCTATGAACTTATTTTTGGGGTTGAGAAGTTGAAACTTATTTCTTTAATTGGAAAGATAAATTGTGTTTTTTCACTTTTTGACATAGGTTATAGACATTTTAATTTTGGAATTCTAGTGTTGGTATATCATTCACTAAAATTTTCCTTTTTATCTTTATATTAGAGTGAATATTTCAATCTCCTACTATCATATAACTAATAAATGATTCCTTGTGAAGGGCACATAGACAAGAAATTTTTTAAGAAAATGGTGAGTCCAAATTAATAGCATAATGATTGTTATTTCTAAAAGAAGTAAATTTTATGTCATTTTTATAATAAAATACATTGTAAGAATTATATTAAAACATCATAATAAAACCATCATCACATATGTGAAATCCCAAACCCTAATGTCACTCAATAGTGTCCTAATCCTGGATGGTCACATGGAATCAAGCACATATCCATGAACTGTAGAGGATGTGGACTACTAACAAGGGCCTCAGGTATGTATGTGGAGATACTATTCCATAATTACAAAGTAACACAGTGTTATAGTCAACAAATAAATAATAAATGTAGTATAAAAATGATTATTTAGAATATTAAGACAAAAATAACCAAGCATTTAATAATAATCCAAACTAGTTACAAAAATATATAAAAAGATGATAATGTCATGTATAGAAAGAAGGAAAACATGGATGCAAGGAAGAAGGAAACACATGTTGTATAAGATAAAAAAGGTACAAAAGTCCCAAAGTATATTCAGGCATTCAGATCTCTAGCATGATTATCCGCAACCAATCCCACATCCTATGTCCTTCTCAATATCATGCATTCATATGATGACACTTCCACTTATCTAAACCTGCATGAATGAAGTCTTCCAAGGTTTCATAGGTGACCCAGATAAGGTGTTAGATAAATATCAGTAGGAAACCATCAATAGAATCTATAAATATCTAGTTTTTATATATAGCTTGGAAGTCTGTAGATATAATAATGAAAGGAATTGATAAGAATTATATATATATTAGCTCTGGTTCATGATGGAAACTAGAAAGAAATTACATTCGGCAGTTCATCCAAATATATCTCTGAAAATGTAAAAAGGGATGTAATTCCAGGTATTACATTTAGGATTGAATCCATTTTTTAGAAGGATATAGGTAGATCTTCTTTAATTATATAAAAAAATATTTTATTAGTTGAACATATAGTAAAATAGAGAAATACAACACAATTTAAAAAAGTTTGGAACCTAAAAATTTTCCACAATAATTCTCCTACATTCCATTCCTCTACTCGAATTGAATTCCAATACATTCTTCCTTGTTTGAACCACTGACCATCACATTGGCCCCTACATGAACAGAGGGATTGAAACCTTCCCCGATGAATTTCCACTTCAGTAATATAAGTGTCTGAGCAATTAACAGGTTTTCTATTGTAATTTTAAACAGAAGAGTCTCTTTCAACTTGAGTTACCACTCCTACCTCCACTATTCAATTTAGAAGAGATATTTCCTGGAGTTTTGGGTCTCTATTAGGCATACTTTAGGTTCCATTATTTTCATCCTCTATGTTATTAGAATCATCAATTTTTTGATCTATAGTTGGAAAAAAATTACCTTATTTTGTGTTGTTAGCCACCACTCGAGATGTGATCAGAGCACTTGTCTTCTTGTAATATACAAGATGAAATCCCAACTTGTTCACAATGGGTTTTACGGTGGAGTTTTTCATCCCTCAATAAAATTGGTCCATATAAGATCAGTCAACATTATTGGTCACTAGAGAAACATCATCCATCATATACATACCATTTCTTCCACCTGAAATAAATTTCCTTTCATGAAAAAGTTGTTGACCAAATTATTCCTAAATCCCTTTATTATTAACCTCTTCAACCATCAACTCAGTCTCAATTCTTATGACATCAGGTGCCATTTGAATCCATATGTAAGCATCACTTCTTCCTTCAGAAATATTCACATTATCTTATTCAATGAATCTTTCATCCCATGTTTTGGTTTTTTTATAGAAGTATGGGATTTAGTGGTTGTTGAACACATAGTATACCACCATTCTATTCATCAAGCTTGGTTTCCTCAATATGAACAAAATCATGCAGACTATGGATGCAATTCTCAGCAGCCACATCTCCCATGTCAATATGGATAAATTCTTGACAATCATTATCAATAGAAGGAAGCTCCATCGGAGTAGAAACATCATTCTTCCAAGAGGTAAAATTAGTAGACATCAAAAGATAGTTAGTCACATCATGACAATACTATAAGAATACACTACAATCAATAGAATGCCTATAGTTCGAGTAATCATTACAAATTAAATTACAATCCTTACTAGATTTGGGAGAATTCCCATATATGATCTTCAACTCAATGATATCATCGTCAGTTTCTAGAAAAACATTGTCAACTAATTCCAATCCAAATTCAAACTCAAACATGAACCTGAAAAATGACAAAACTATACACAACCATTTCCATTTCAAATTTAATCTGAATTCCTATTAATAGTGAAATGTCCTATATTATTTTTGTGCACTAAAGTATCCAGTTCAGCCCATAATTACTGACTAATATTTTATTCATTATATTACCGGCCTCAAATGGGATGATTTTTTTCCTATTCATGCAATGGAATGATAAATGTTTTGAGATCTATCGATCCAAAACCCTAGACAAGAAATTTCAGATCCTAAGGGGAATAGTAAATGTATGTAACCCCGAGTTAGTGAGACACATTTCCAATAGGAAAAAGTCTCAAAAGTATGAGATTATTCCCATCAGTTCATGTATAGGGATGTCATTATAGGTATTATAGTATGGGTTATTCTTCCTATATAGTATCACAAGGGATGTCATTCTCATATAGTGTCACATTTATATATGTTTCATCATTCCCATTTGGAAATATCTAGGGGATTCATTCCCATTTGTTTTATTTATTATTTCAGTCATTCCCATTAGGTTTAATACATAGATATGGCTCATCAATCTACAAGGCTCACAATACCCCATCAGTATAATTAATAAGGTTCTTTATGTCCTCATGCAGTATCATTGATAATTAACCCTTACATTTACAATGAGACATGATATAATCCATTTTAAATTTGCATTTATTAATAAAAATGGTATATATATTTCCTATTTAATTAGGTGATTTGGGCCTAACACTCACCTTAATCAATTCAATTCATTATATGATAAGGTTGTGATCCATGCTGCAACACACCATTGATCTAGTAACAAATTATGATATCATCATTTTGAATTAAAAACACACACTTCAATAGGTTCATTGGCTACAATCTAATGAAATATAATTAGGAATATAGAGGGAACATCAAAAATATAATTTATCACTCCATGGTTGAAATTATTGATTTTAAATGGGTTTTAACATGTCATTAGGTTTCAAGCAAGGCATCCAATTTCTGAAAAATAAAATTCTAGGGATCATGCAATGAAACTTTCATGTGGAACATATATTTCATTATAAAACAAAAAAAGTTGAAGGGTTAATTAGTAAACCACCTTCCTCCTGCTGATATAACATTCCTTGTCCAATATCAACCATTCGGTTTTCAGGGATCTAAAGAAAATAGAATAATGGATGATTCCCCTAAAAATATGGAATATGATTTTCACCTTGATAACTATGTTGAATGGACTTAAAAGATAGAATTAAACAATAGGAATATATTACTCGATGATGGTAATCCAATGAGTCTAATAGTTTTTGAATCAAGCTTATGATGGATGAAAAATATAAAATCCAAGCTGACGGAGGTTTGGAAGATCATACAAGAGGGGTAGGGTTGTCCACGACTAAAAAATTTATAAACTAGGAAGAGGGGTTAAAATTATATGTCATCAAGTGTATGTTTTTATTTTTAACAAAATTTTAATAGGTTCTGATTTTCGACACATGGATGGAAAACCCATGTTCCAACCATTCATAGATCATTACATAATATAAGTACCCACATGGTTAAGCTATATAGTTTGGGAAACTATACACCAACAATGTGGATATTCTCTGCTAAAAAATGTAGTGATTTCCCACTAGAATGTGTCCTATAGTTCACATTTTGTAAAAAAAATGTTTTCTCTTATTCACCACTCTATCTAGCTCTACATTGTTAGTGATAAACATGTGGCATTCCATGCATGGTCTCTCCAAACTATTGGGTTAGTCTGTTTTTACAACCTGTTTGGGATCCTAGATCCAAACATGCCCCAACTGCCACTATAAAATTTATAAAATCCAAAGGAATCCATATAAGGACTAAAATAAGAAAATATATCAAATTTAAAAGGATCCAATCCTCAAATAAAAATTGGGTTCTTATAGTCTTCCCCCTTAAAAGAATTTATCCCCGTGTACACAATCAAAGGGTGGAAGAACATCATCTAAGAACAACTCCGACCACTAGGAAAGTACATCAACCTCCCACTCGTAATTCCTACCTTTTACATAATGGTGATACCGTAGAACCCACACTAGAAAGAAAAAGTAGCCTTAGAGAGCCTTATTTATCCGGTCAACAATATGCAAAATATACTCCTCAAAAGAAGAATAAACATCTAATTCCACATCATTGAGATCCAATGTATGAGACAAGTCAAAATGATATTAGTGAAGCTATGAAATATAGAATACTCCGTGCATCGAATAGTGCCTCTAGCATAATTGAAATTTATATTCTAGTTTCTCAACTCTTACCAGAATCTAAAATGTCCTGATTGTTTATATTGAGAGCTTCCCTTTCCTCTATATCCTTCTGTTACCATGTCTGAGTGAATCCTGTATGATAAAATGATACCCAACCTCGAACTCTAGAGGCCATCATCGGTGCTGACATAAGATTTTTGAATATACTAAGTGGTAACCATCGATTTCTTTATCACCTAACCCTACTCTGAATTCTCTTGAATGAGATTATGGCCTACTAGCAGTGCATATCATTCCTCTAATAACCAGTGCGATAAATTGAATGACACACCATATAGGTACTCACATTGAGACAACTATATCATATCCTAATAAATGTTATTTTAGGTAAACTTGAAGTGAATGATAAGAATCTCCCACGATCCCCCAAAATCATGGTAGCATGATCTAAACATGTCCTCCGGATCCATTATAGATCATTATGACTATCCATCAGTCTGAGAGTAAAATGCTATTCTAAGAATCACCTGTATACACATATCCCTCTACAAACCTTCAATGAAACAAGATGTGAAACGAAAATCCATATCTAAAATTATCATATGAGGGACCTGATGTATTAGTATGGCCTCACAGATATACAATCTCCCCATATCATCATCTGAGAAAGACTCTTTGGTTTAAAGGAAGTTGGTTACATTCACCAGTAACTCCATGACTACCCAAACTGTGTCTCTACTTCAACACAATCAAGTTAAGAGGAAGAAAAAATTGATCACAAAATCCTTTAAATTTCATTCTAGGACCTGTAACAGCTACAGAATGCTATCATGCAGCTATTGTTCCTCCTTCCCCTGTTGATAGCTAGAATTCCGAGTGATAAAATCTTCTATTTGACACATCATCCTTTGAAACCAATATTGTTGGCGCATGTCACAATACATCTTGGAAATTCCTGAGGTTATCATAACATTTATAACCATGTTTCTAAATCATTTTATCCTCTCACATAATTTATGGAACCCAGATACACCCAGGTATATGTCTAATGACTTCATCTTCAATTGTATAACCCAATGGTCGGCCCTCTCAAACCTTCACTGTCATAGGACACAGAATTCATGATCATAAATCTACCTCGTCATCACCTTCTTTATATGTGATAGGGTTAAATATATCTATGCGTGTACAAACAATCCAAAATGGTATGACACCTCTATGCGCATCTCAAAAAGGATCCATAAGTTGTCATCCGTTACCGGCCTCCTTAACTGCATGTGTCTGAGTCCTCCTCCACAAAGCATCTGCATTATGATTTCCATTCCTAGGTATATAGGAAATAACAATGATAATGTATTGTAGATATTCAACCAATCTTCTCAACACAAATAATTATGTCACATTATGTAAAAATATACAATAGGCTTTTGTGTTCCGTAAAGAAAAAAATGATCTCCCAGTAAGTAAGGCCTCCAACAACGCAATGTGTGTACAATTGTGGCTAACTCAAGATCATGAATCATGTAATTTTTATCATGATTCCTCAAATTATACTAACCATATAAAATTAATCAATCTTTCTACATCAAAAATACTCCTAGAATGATACTAGATGCATCACAACACATTATTTATATCCTACCTGGCTCTTTATGAATATAGATCTATGATGAAGACAATAATCCATTAATCTTTTTAAAGACTATCTCATATGATTTAGACCACATGAAATTCACACCATTCATAGTCATGATCTTAAGTGGTGATACTGATAATGTGAAATCCTATATAAAATGGAAGCAATAATCGACTACCCTAAGAAACTATGTATATCCAAGATGTTCTTGGGATTATCCACAGTAAAAATGTTCTCACCTAATCTTGGACAATAGATACTTCTACCTCTAGGATAATGTGACCTAATAAGTGAATCATATCAATCCAAAAATTACATTTATATATCTTATCATCCATCTAGAGCTCTCTTGGTGTATTGAAAATGATCTCATGATTAGTGGAATGGTCGTTCTGAGCATGATAATTCTCCAAGATGTCATCTATGAATACCAAAATGATGTAATCAAGATAGGGATTTAAATCTCAATGCATATAATAAAATATTATAAAATCTATGTTTGTATAATAGAACTACATTTAATGATTCTCATATATTCAATACCGACTATGGAATGTTGTTTGTGGATCATATGAAGAACACACATGAACCTGGTGATATCCCGATATGATGTAAATTTTTTTAAATACACTAACTCCACTAAGTCAAAAAATCATAAATATGAGGTAGTGGATACCATATTTCTATTTTATACTGATTTAACATCTGTTAGTCTACAAAAATCAAGAGGTTTCGATCCACATTCATACTGAAAATGATGGATGAGCCCCTAGGAGTACTAATGGTCCATATGAAATCCTGGGACTCCATGTCCGCTAGCATGATTTTGATCTTCTGTAACTTAGTTGTAGCCATCCTATAAGGAATAATGGATACAAGTGAAGATCCAAGAAGAATAACGATAGTAAAATCTACCTCTATCATATGATTTAGTCCTAAAAATTCATTAGGGAAGACATCAATGTATTGATTGCCTATTGGGGGATGTCAATATGATGTAGTACATGATATTTCATGTAAAGGATTGAAATATGGGCGGTCACTCCACCAATTCCATGATGCGCTGGTCCAGCTCTACCGACATGGAAATCCAACACAACCTTGTGAATATATGAACAACCATCTAGTGATGTAAGTGATACCCTCTAAATATAAAAATCCACATAACCATGATATAAAAATGACTTGTCAATCCAACAAATGACATCAATGTTTTTCAACATGAGGATGATGTGGTTCCACAAGAACCGATGGATTTCTACCTCAATAGGATAGTCCTTTAACCAGAGTGTGGTCTTAGATCATATACTTAGAGCAGTATAATGTTTGATAACACCATAATAGAACTGAAAACCAAGATAAAGGATCTACAAAAAAATCATATATATATATATATAATGGAATGTGATACAACTTCATAAAATAATGTAGAAGTGATAGTATATCATAATAGAATAGTACCCCAAACTGTTTATAGCGTAGAATCCTACTCCTCTAGTATACATTATAGTGAAAAAAATATAGAATGATCCTAGGTATGTTCAAAAACCCGACTACCTAGAGTTGTCTCAGTCTGTTGGTTCTGAATATACAAAATCTGGATACCACATCCATCACCTAATCATTATCATGTATAGAAAATAGTACTTCAGCTGAATGCATGGTGAGGTGCTACTAAACCTTCTATTAAATGTGAAGCTTGAAGTGATCCTTCCCTAAACAATACTGATGGGAAGGTACCTCATAATCAATTTAGATTACCCAATATTCCACACCCTACAACATGGAATGGTATCTAAGAAACTAGGGATTCTTATGCCAAGTCTTCCCACACTGGTAAAATAAAACATTATTATCTATGGAATTCATCTGGATTCTATTTTTCACACACACATGCTCAAAGAGTCGCTTATGGCTACTATTAGGACCACTACTATACCTACATTCTGAACCAACATGTATCACACTGACATCATCCATAAGTTTTTTCTTGGGGATAAGGTATTGTTTCATTATTTTAGTTCTTATATTCAACTGAAAATCATTTTATGTAGAATGAATAGGGTGCCTTGGACATCCTTAAATTGTCTGTAATTCATTATCTCATTTGTAGTTTAGATATCCCCAAAATGATGAATCACATTAAAACAAGTTTTATAGTCCATGAATTTCATTGAACTATAATGTAGGTTCAGTAATTCCTTGAAATGATGATACCGTAGTGACCCAAGGAGGAAATTGTAAAATAAGATCGACTAGAAATCCCAACACATCACATCCCGAAACTGAAATAGATTATTTAGAATATCCCACTAGTGTTTGGAAGATCCTCTCAGCATGTAAGTAGAGAGTTTTATCCTCCTCAAAGTTGGTGGATCTAGATGGTCAAATTTAGACATAATAGTCTAAATAATTACTCTATAGCTTGTGGTACCTTATCCCCCACAAACATGGGCAGATGCTGCTATGAGAACTACAGATTCAAATCAACAATGGAAGGGGAAAAGAACATATATCCCTATAATGTCTAAATAATTCATAATAAATATCATCAAAATAGGACATCATCTCCCATGTTGGGATTAAGAAGATGTTACACTTGAGGCACTACTGGAGTTATAGCTAGTGGATCAGATATCACCACATCTAGGGCATGATCATAATTTCCCTCCTTGAATATAACTGAAGGATTTCATGGTGGAATTTATCAAACATTTCAAAAAAACCACATATAAATCCTAATTACATAATAATAGTTAGATATAGAAATAGAAAAGTTTAAATCACTTTCAATGTAATTGTCACACCCCACTGCCAGATTAAAGAGTCTGGTCTGGGTGATATAATGATTTATATAAAACAATATGAATACTAACTACTTCCCAATACTCTGGCTAGGACTAGGTCATGCTCAATGTTTTATAGTATCAATTTCATTACAAATTCACATTAATTAATAAACCTATTTAAATGGTTGAGTCAAGTGGTTCAAGAATTACAATCCATTAGGTCCCATAAACCCTATGAACCAAAATGGATTTTCCTTTTAATCTATACCATAACATGTTCCATTCCATGGGACCGATATTCCATGGTTCAACAATCTATAGTTGAATTCCTAGGGTGTTATCTATAGACTAATATGGAAGACAGTACTTAGGATTTGGAAACAACTTTAAGTATCAATTTTTTTCTAAATTCTATAATAAAATCCTTATAAAATAAAAATTATATTAATGGAAATCAAAGAACTCATGGAAATCACATGAAGTGAAACAAACACAATGCACCTTTATGAAATTTATTATGAATAGAAAGTGAATTTCCTATAATTTTCTAAGTATGATTCCTGATAATTTCTCCATATACCTCATATTGTCAGTAGATGGATAAATAATTAACCCTAATAATATCCATAATAGCATCACAATTTATGTTCATCAATTAATGGTGGAATAATATCAACTCTAATAAGAAATATATAGAAAATTTCAATTTTTATTCAAGGATATTTAGTTTTTCTCTATAAATGGGTGGGATAATACATGGAATATATAATTATGAAACCCCCTAGAATTTATAATATTCATTCCATTTTCTCAAAAAAAAAATGAAAATAAATCCCCATTAATACCAATTTATGACATCCCATACTTTAATGCCACTCAACAATGACACAAGCCTGGATGGTAACATGGCCTCAAGAACATATCCCAGAATTCCAAAGGATTTTGACTTGTGGCGAGGTCCTTGAATATGAATGTGGGGATACTATACCTTCATTACTAGAGTAGAACAATAGTGAAATCAAAAGATTAATAATGGAAGTTGTATAACAATGACTTTGTAGTGGAAATAGATATGAATAACGAAGCACATAATAATATTCAAAATCTATAATGGAATAATATTCAATATATGATATTGTAATGTATAAAAATAATGGAAACATGTACAAAGGCACCATGAAACACATGTTTTAAATGAAAAAGAAAATTAATGGAACGATGAAACATCAATCCTGGAATCCCTAGCTCCAGACTTGTCATATGTTACAAATCCCCTATCCTAAATCATGAGATAAATCATGAATCCATAAGAGTATGCTTCCACATATTTATACCTTCAATAATTAATTATGATCAGGTTCTATATGTATCCTAGATAGGTTGTGAGATAAATCTTAGTAGGCCACCACATATGTCATCTATGAAATTCAAATCTATATATATATATAACGTGGAACAGAGAAAATATAATAATGAAAATATATAATATTAACTATAAATTGGTCGGAGCTGATTCCTAAAGGAAACCAATATGGAACTACTGACATTAGCCCATGTTAGTACGACTCCGAACATGGATGAAGGGATGCAATGCTTAGTATCACATTTATGGGGGACACAATTCCTAATATCATAATAGAAATGGGATGCAATGACCAATATCCAAGTACTTTGGGACCCCATTCCCAGTATCACTGTATATGGTTTGTATGCTAAATAATATAGTATTAAGATAATACATTCCCATTATCATAGTATAGGGGTGACATGCCAAGTATCACGTACATAGACACCTTTACTACTATCAAAATAAGTGTCTTCATGCCCCAAAACTATCATAATGGGAATCGTGCCTGTATAGTATCACATTTATAAAAGGTTCATCATGCCCATTTAGATTTAACTGGGTTCATCATACCCATTTGTTTTTTATAAAGGTTCATCATTTCCATTTGGTGTAACACATGCATAAGAGTCATCATGGTCATTAATTTTAATTCAAAAGAATCACCATTACCATTTTTTATTACTAGTGAGGGTTGTCATACCCTTATGTGAAATCATTGATTAATAACCATTGACTTTAATAAGATCCATCAATTCACATTTCATAATGAATAGAGAATAAAAATTCACTATTTAATTAGGTGACATGGGTTTAACACTAACCAAAATCGATTTAGTTCATTATATGGAAAGTTTGTTATCCATTCTACAAAAAAACATTGCACAATTAAAAATTTGTTATATCATCATATAGAATTAAAAAATGCACATCAATAGGTTCATTGGGTGGATACTCAATACATACATCTAGGAATTATGAGGGATCACCCCAAACGAATGTATAAAACTAAGTTTGACAATTCCTCATATGAAATGGTTTTTTAAAACCCATTAGGTAATATGAAAGACATCCAATTTAAGATAGATTAAACTTTGGGGTATTCATGGTGAAATTAGCATGAAAAAATACATATAACAACAATACATGAAACATTGAAGTGAAAATTAATATATCTTCTTCCCTATGCCCATAACAGTTACAAGATCTATTATCGGCCCTTCATTGGTAATTTTTCTGATATAAAATGGGAGAACATTTAAATACACTGAAAATAAGGAATATTAACCTACACCTCGATAACTATGTTGTGTGGACAAAAAATATGAAGTGACATAAAAAGAATATATTAATCATTGATTTATATCAAAAGAGACTGACAACGCATTAATCAAACATAATATGGATGTGTGACATCAAATATTAGATGAGTATGGTTTGGGATCTCTTATGGGATGAGAAGGGCAAGACACATATGAATAATAAATATAATAGGAAGAGGGGTTAAAATTATAATTCATTGATGGTATTTTTATAATTTTAGATAAACATCTAGATCTGAATGATATTTCTTCCTGGTTGGAAAAACCAAGTTCTAATCATGTCTAGATGGATACAGAAGGAGGGTACCCACACGGTTAGGCCACATAGTTAGGGGAACAATGTTCAAATAATGCAAATATCTTCTTCTAAAAATAGCATTCATTTCTCGAGGTTGTGGAGCCCCTACTGCATAATTAGGGAATATTATGTATCATTATAAAACCCCTATATCCTCCCCACAAGGATAAGGATGATAGTGTTTCCTTCCTCACATGGTTTCTTCTAACCATGCTGCATGTTTTTGCAACACCTAGTGTTCCTATCTCCAAAAAAGCCTCATCCACCCTTGTTTCATTTATAAACTGAAATGAAATCCATATTAGATTCATAATAAGGAATGAGGAAAAATTAAAAGGATCCACACTTCAACTAAAAACAGCGTTCTTATAAAATAGTTGTGAGATACTAAATATATTGTTCATTTAATAATAAATAAATAATAATTTAAAAATTAAAACAGTATTAGAATTATAGATTTGACCCATTACAATAATTATAATTTTTTCATTATCATCAAAAGTAGCATGTCCACCATCAATATTTATCAAATTCGAGAAAATTTGATAATCACTAGTCTTATGTCTTGAAAAACCATTTCCCAGTTAACGTAATATGTTATTGGTGCATTTCATGAATTTTCCTTAAAAAATATATACGAAAATTTATTTTGAAACCAAAATATTCTTAGGTCTAGTAATGTTACTTTTCAAACCATTATAAATCCATATGTTCAAAATATGTTTCCTATAAATAGATTTTAGAAATTAGAAATTAAAAATTTCTTGGGCTAGATTCAATAAAAACTACTAGAATAACAAAAACTATGAATAAAAATATACATAAAATTAATCAAATATCCAGGTTGATAATCTAAACTAGTAATATACGTTGTTGTTTTTTTATTCTCCAAGTAATTAGTTAAGATTATTTATCTCATTGGGGAATAATTATAAATCATTCTTTAGTTTCTCATTTTAAAAATTCAATTCATTATTTGCCTTTAACAATTGAGCATTTTTCTCTTCCTATTAATTAAGATCATTTTAGAAATGATCAGTAAATTGATGTTTTTTATTTAGAATATTCTTTTTCATTAATTTCATTTAATTATATCTTTTAGCATGTTACAGAACTAAACATATCTTATTTAGGCATGTTTTCACTATCTTCCCAATATCCAGAGTGATTATAAATTTGTTTAGAATAAGTAGTAAAAGCATTGAGAACCACAAATGTATTTTATATAAAACATATATTAGCACTGTCAGGATTTCCATCTCAGGTTTTATCTGTGTCACTCAAAATATGTTCAGAATAAATCCATCTTTATTTAATTTTTTCCATATATCAATTATTATTATCAATAATTTTCATTTTTTTATTTGAACATATGATTTTCTTATTTGACTTTTATTTACCTTTTATATTCAAAAATATTATTTCATTTGTATAATCACTTTTCTTCCTATCCGTTATCTATTTTCTACTATTATTATATTTACCATTCTATATGGTTTTGCAAAAAATAAATTATTCTTCTTATCATACCTTTTTAATATTTTTAATATATGGTAAACTCTTCTTCACTATCACTAGTTGTCTCTTCATCAATTGAACTCTCGGCTAGAATTTTCTCATGTTCTATTGAGGTAGTATATTAAAAGGAAACAGGTTTTATTTTGGGTTCCCCCTCTCATGATCTGTTTACATTTTGTTATTCATCATACATCATAATTATTCCAATAATTGTTTTTTCACACAACATGATTACATCAGATGATTCTCAGTTTGATAATGAGGTTCCTCTCCATCAATCTGGTTGACACCTCAAGAGGCCCATCACATTTCCTTTCTCAAAAATAGGTTTACCCAGAGAGTTAATTGTATTGTTTATCTCCGTGAACCTGATATACAAGTCAAAAATGTTCTCATCAAGTTTCATTTTTAATGTATCATATATAGTAGTATTGGTATTGATGAACATTTCATTGACATTAGATATTCCTTCATGAGAAACAAAAAAAAGTGATCCAAATTTAAAAAGATGATGTATATTTTAATAAATTATTCATAATGAAAATGAAAATAAAATGAATTCATAGATTCAGAGTTATTATTATATGTGGATTTTTTAGGATCATCCCATGTATTCCTAGGAGTTTTAGGTATTCCCTATTTTTCTACAATAGTTCTCCAGATTTCACATATCATTCTCTCAATATGCATTTTCATTTTAATTTTTCACTGATCAATGTTGGTTCCATTCATAAAATTAATTATTTTTGTTGTGAAACCAAATTTTCTCTTTGCCATAAAGAAATAAATTTAGAAGTAATTGATATTTGAGATCAACTAAAAACTAAATCACTTTTGAAAGAATTTTTAAAATTCATTTGATACCAAATGTTCATCAGAGAGAGTAACTCAAGGGGGTAAATTGAGTCATCGATAAAAACTTCTGTTAAAAAATATGTTCATAAAAAACTCAAATAATATAAATTCACAATGTAAATAAAAAAATTAGTTTAATATATGTTATATGTTTTAAACTATTTCTCAAAACATGTATATAACTAATATAAATAATATATGAAATTAGTTTTTCTTTTCAAATTGATATATTTAATTAGTGCAATTATATATACAATGGTAAATATTAACTATCAATGTAATTTTTCTCTATAATTTATGTAAAATATATTTTAATATTTGAAACAATGAATTCAAAACAAAAAACACACAATGTAATATACAATGGGTTTAGTCTCAAGTAGATACATAATTCAATCCACATGGAAATCCCCCACGATAAAGCATATTATTATAACCCATAATATGATCAACGATATGGATAATTCATACACACAATATTAAATATTTTCTATGGTCAAAGCCTCTTACATAGATATACATTAGTAAAAAACAACACATTCCACACAAGGACCTCTTCCACAATTTCCATTGGTATATAGATAAAAGAGAAAGAAAATAATATCAAGTATTCTCAAATTTCAGTATGGGATATATTGTGTAAATAAACAAATAAAACTATAAATTTCTCAAATGTACATTATAAAAAAGGGAGAGTAGATAAATTGATTTGAAGAAATTAGGTGCTCTTGGTTTTTAGTGCTTCAGTTTCTCTACAGTACTTAGGTTTTTGTTGATGACGATCACAAATGATTTATCATATTGTTACAAAAAAATAGAGTGTTTTAGATTCCCTTATTCTATACGAATATTCTCTAAAATAAATCTCCACATAAGGGTTTGTGATCTTTTATATGTTTCAAACTCTTAAAGTTGTATTTTTATATGTATATAGCATGTATGTTCATTAGTGGATAAATAAAGAAATAAAAAATAAAAACATCAGCATCTTCATGAGGTATTTTCCTTGAAATAAATAGAACTTCATGTTTGGATACCCATTGAGAAATTATTTCAGTGATTTATAAAACCCTGAAAAAAACCTATGGAGTTTCTTCAATAAATATATGAAAGGTTTTATGAATAAGAATAAAATAATACACAACATTACCTCTAATAAAATATTATTTAGAAGCATTAAATTATAATCAACCAACACAGTAGAGGAGACAATGATGATGGTGGAACTCCTGGTAGTAAAACAACTGGTATAGACTCATGTATTGAGGTGAGTGATTTTTAGGGAGGACTCAACACAAGAGGAGACTCATTAAATGTAGAGAATTATGCTGGTGGAGACACAAGCTGTATGAAACTATAAATTGTAGATAATCAAGCTGGTAGAGTCTTTAAATGGCAGATAGTCATTCCAATAGAGACTGAAGATGGAAGACAGTAATGCTAGTAGAGAATCAACATGGCGGAGAGTCAAGTTTGGTGAAGAGTCATTTTTTTGAGTCTCATTTCATGACTTATCAAATTTTATAAAAGCATTCATTATAATATATTATACTACCATACAACAAAAATATCATTACAAACAAATGAATCATGTTTTATGATCATTAAAATAAGGAAGTTATAATGGAATGAAGCATCATTATAAATGGTTAACGTAAATGAGAGTTTTATATGAGCATGGACATAAATTCCACCATGATAATTATTTGATGGGAATTTATGAAGATTTCAAGGTTTAATGCTTCAAATTTATGTATATGTGTAACTACTAAAAATATTGTCCCAAGAACCAAGGATATATAACCAAGTTGATGCTAGGATACCAATGAGAAGATTGTTATATTCTTACAAATAAATTTAAATGATTAATGTTCATTCATTTATATTAAATAAATATATAGATTTTTTTATAAATGATATTATAATTATAATAATCATAAAATTTATAAGTATTTTACTATTTTAATATTTGAAAAAGGATCTGAAACCTTATGTTAAATGGTACTGATTTCCAAGAAAAGTTATTCAATGAAGATTTGAACATCTTAGAAAAATCAAGATTATGGGTGTATAACTCTTATTATGTTCTTAATATTTACATAATAATGATTATTTAATGGGAAACTATTAGTGACCATCAAATTTGTTATAGTTTGATGATTTATGTTGTATTTCCTGAATTTTACTACACTTATTCCTTTTTTGAATATATTCGTAATCCTAATATTTTTTTTGAAAGAATGAATGTTTTAATTATGGATTTATGTTTACCAAGGTTTTCAAATATTTTTAATGTCACATTAACAGACACATTATATTTTTTCAAGAATATAATGTTTATATAGTGTCCTTCCGTCTATATTTTTTGACTTTTTATTTGGTCAGACATATTTTAGAATTGCTTTATGTTTAAAAAATTATGATATGTATTTTGTTTAATTTTGAGTGTCACTATTGAGGTATTAGATATTCTTTTATTATATTTGATAAACGTTTCTATCAATTTTGGATTTTGTAATGGTAGGATCAATAGATTGTTACTCTTTTATGGATTCAGTGATATGTAAAATATTAATTTTAGTAATTTACGAATAAAAAAATTAATCTTGTATGTATATTTAATGGAGTAAGAAATTAAGTAACTCCAAAGAAATAAATTATGATTAATAATATATTATGTAATTGTGTTTTATGTTTTATCTATAAAGATATTAAATTAATATCTCAACATTTGGAAAAGGATCTTGAAACAAAAATGTTACCATATTAACTTTTTATTAAATGAATCAAATGTCCAATTAACTTGTCATATATTTATAAATTTTAGGTCATTAATATCCCATTGATCATTAAATTTCATGTAATCAATTATATATAACACTTTATATAATTATTTATTCTTTTCAACTATGTTCATTAATCCACTTCCCACTAATGTTCTCTTTCTTGGAAACCAAGGTAGGTGTTATTATATAAAATTTTTTTACATCCCGTTATCTATTATTAAAAGTATATTTTAATATATATTTTTATGATATGAGTTGTCAAGACAATTTATTTTCAAATTGAAAACCAACAATTTTCCAGATCAGTATTAAATTAGATGGAACTAATTTATTTAAGGGGGTTGAATGTAACACCTCGTGATTTTAAAACAAGAAAATCATTTTTTCTATTGAGTTTGACATGAAACCAAACCACAGAATGTAATATTATTGTACATCCCTTCATGTTATATTACATTCAATAAATAAAATCTCTTTAATATCTTATGATACACACAACACTAGGTTTAATTAAAATGAGATTCTATATTAAAATAATATTATATAAACATGAGAATTATAACATAGAGGTTAACTTTGAGGGGGACAATAATAAAAATTAAATTATAAATTTTACATTTTTTACACATTAATAAATATAATTCATTGTTTATACATAAATTAAAAATAAAATAAGAACCACTTGATAGAAGAAACAAATTTTTTTTTGAAAAGTGATATTCTTCAAAAAGGTGTCTTATCCATGCATTGAACTTATAATTTAAAATTTATTTTTACCACCTTTATAAAATATAAATTAAATAATAAAAATAATTTTATATAAATACATGTTAAAATAATAGTTGGTTTTATTTTGGGAATTTTTCTAAAAAAATATTGTTAATAAATACTAAATATTACTGATTTTTATAGAAAACTATATTTTCATTTAAATTTTTTAGAAAGTTAAATTTTATTTATTAATTTTCATAAATAAAAATGTGATAAATTATTTTAAAAATTCTATAATTAGGACTTTTTAAAAATAATAATTTTGATTTTCTATATTAAAACACTCTATACATATGTGAATTTTCTCATTACAAAACGATTATTTCATCACGACTGTAGTTTAATTTTAAGTTGAATTCTATAACATATTTGAAATCTATTCCGAAATATGGATTCAATATTTTGAATTATAATAATTTATATTATATAATACGTTTAACTTTATTTTTTTAATAATGAATAGTGAACAAAAAAATGATATACAACTATTAAAGTAAAAAAGGTGTTTAGAGTGGGTTAAACTAAGAATATAGTTGTTAAAATAGAATAAAACTTGTCCAAAAACAATATTAATGATATATAAAGATCCTATAATTTTTAATTCTGGAAAATGGACCATTTTGGATTTTTTTCAAGACAAAAATTTGTATACCCATATATCTTTTAAAAAATTCATTGTGTGTCCTCTCCAACTATTATTAAAGTCCCCCTCTCCTAAAAAATTTTGAATTCCAAAAACCATTGAAATGTAACATATCATACCAAATTCCTTTATAAATTCCCTTATCATGACCTATAGGTATTATATTATATTATTAATCCATCTTAATAATAACTTTGGTCTAAAAATAATGAAACTTCCCGAAGAAGAAGTAAAATTACTAAACATGAATATTTGTATTATCTATTCATCCACTTCCTTGGATATTTCTTAAAATATGATAATGTAAAACTATATATAATATATTCTTATATGTTATTATGATGATTGTATAACTCATACCCATCACCACTTCTATCAAATGTGAAACAAAAACGTCAATTTTTTATGACATACTACCACCTCGTGAATAGATATAATTCATTTTCCATCGCTATCATTAAAGGATGTATATAATTACGAATTGATCATATTTATATTATATTTATAATACTATTAGAATTTGGAAATTTTTATATCACATATACCTTCATACTTTCCATTCCATGGAGGATATTATAGCATCGCTCGTCTGTACGGTGGACTACCGTTGCAAGAAGCGATGTGTTTTGTTTTTCACTATCACTTTACCTATTAGGTATTAATGTTAAAGATGATGAATATATGTCATATTTATTTTTTAAAACAAATTATGGAAATATAATATCACTTTTTATTTCTTACATTCCAATCCATTGGAAAATTATAAATCGCTTGTGGGTAAATGGGTACTACCACTTCAATGTAGCGATTTGAAATTTATTTCATTTTACCCATACATGGACGGTAGAAAAAATTAATTTGAATAATATAAATTATAAATATTACATAATAATTAGCTCTTAAAATGTATAAAAATTTATTTTCTTTTCATTTCATCCTAAGAGGAATATGAAAAAAATGTTCATGCGTTTGTACGACCATCTTTCTCCATTAGTAGTGGAATCAATTTCCTATCCCTAAATTTTATATATTATACTAAATTAATATTTAATTAATAAAAATAATATTTATATCTTGAATAAAATTCTTTATATTATTTTACAGTGATCAAATTAAATGTTCAAAAATTACTGAACTAAAACATACATGAAAAAAATGAAATTATAACATGAAGCTGTAATTTTAACAAATAGTTATTAAAAAATGGGTGATATAAATGTATACCTAAATAATATTTTTAATGATATATATTAGTATATTTCATTAATATATTTTTAATAAACTCAAATTAAATATAATGGACTTTTAGACACATACGAATGAAATCAATCTTAAGGTAAGGATTTCTCATCTCACATTTACGTTTGTGAGACATACACCATATTCACCACGTATTCATATATATGGTTTATATACATCCCCTTTTAAAAAATAATATCTTTAATATCTTTATATTAATTGTATGTAATCTTTAATTGGATGATAATTTCTTTTATGGTGCTTAATGTTCAGAAGATACCAATGTTGTGTGGTTTTATTTCGCAATCTCATCACTGTTCGGGATTGTTTTTTTAGCCTTCTATAAGAGAATTTATCCAAATGTTTATCATAAATGGGATATATTTTATTTTCCCTTAGCTAATAATTAAATATTTTGTTCAAAATTTTAGCTTTTTTTCTATTTGTTACATAAAATAATTTGGAAAATGTTTTCCTAAAATTTTGATATTATTTCTTTCTTCGGTAAAAAACCTATTTAATCAAAATCCATGATCTTTGAAGATTAATTAAAAGTTTTTTCAAGATTTGAAAAATTATTTATTAATTATATTTTCACCCATTTTTTGTTTTTACAAAAAAAATTAAATTAATATTTTTATGTATTTTTCTAAACGGTGTCTCTTTGTCTTGTACAGAAAATGTGAATGGAATCATTGTTTTAACATGTGTGTCATGAATAAAATTTGAAAAAATAATAATAACTCAATGGTTTAATGGTTATTTTACATGTTTTTAAATGTTATTTTTAAATAAAAGTATTTTAAAAATATTTTAAAAACATTAAAAACATTTTTGATTTTAAATTGGATTCCCCTCAAATAATGAATTAACATGAATTCTATGGTATTTATATTTATAAATGGGATCAACCCCTTATTATACATATGATAAACTAAGTATATATTATAATGAAATCATACTGATTATTTTTATAAATGTTTTTTGATCCATTTGATCATGTATGTATAGTTTTATTACCATTCACCATATTACTCTTGATGTTTAATGATTATGTTTATTGGATTAGGGTATATATTAACATTTTTTATGAAATTTTAAAAGAAAAATGATTATTTTTTGTTATGTTTCACTCATTTAACATTATGAAATTAATAAACATAGTAATTTATGGGTGGAGAAAATATATATTTCACCTTAAAGCATTGATGGTTCCCATGAGATATATCAGTTAACAAAATTAGATCAGTTTCTACCAACATATTTGAACTGTATTGTGTAAGGTCTTGATAGTTTCACATGTCCAATATTATGAACTACCTCATTATGATATTAAATAATAATCATTATGTGATTTTTATATTATATATAATATTCATGGAAAAGTTTCAACATTAGGTGGTTATTTATATGTAATTATTTAGTCATCATATATTTCATCCATATTATGCTCATTTTATTGATTAAATGTAATGTGTTTCTATTATTTTCTTTAACATATTGATTATGAATATTTATTCATGATATCTTCTATTATATGCCTACTATTAAAAATAATAAAATATCACCACTTTATTTTGTTTTATTTTCACTAGGAGACCATGAAGTGTGTTTTCATTGATATGTAGGGATACACTATGAGTAATAATAATGTTCTCTAGAAAAACACTTTGTGTATTTTATTATTTCAATTTTAATGTGAATTTAAAGTATGTAAGTCTTTAACTAATACAAAAAAACTATTATTTACATTGAGATATGATTTATTATATCTTGTTCCAATGTGAGAAACTAGACACTATATTTGGGTTACATAAGTCTGGATCTTTAAAATAACAAAACATATCCATATAATAACTCAAAAATCAATCACCCATCTCACCACAAAAAATAAATATCACAAAAACCACACATCCGCCCATATCACATTCCATACCATCGAACTATTATTTACTTCCTGGTATATTTCATACCCAATACGAAGACCGCCATCACAAAAAGATACCCACTATGGTTTACATCACCACATCATATTCACATTATGAAAACAAAGACATATACTCACTTTATATCATTCACAACAACAAATGTATGATTTATTAAAAAGATTTTTAATTACTCTATATTATTACATACACTAGTTATCCCTACATATATTTTATATTTCCACATACAATCAGTTCATTATCAATAAAAATTTTATAAAAATAATTTAGAGTGAGATTAATTGATCAATATCACAAGGGTTTTAAAATTATATTAGCTAAAACATAATAACTATTCTCCATAAAACTGTGTTCTTTAGCAGTTAAATATTTCATGTACAATTACATCAGCAATATTATCAAATTTAGTAACCAAATGTTATTTCTTCACATTTTTATAATATTTAATTAGGGATTATTATTAATATTCTTATGATGAGCAATATTATCCACAAAAATGAATACAGAAATCATGAAATCCACACACATGTACACAATGAGGTAGTGGACTATGATCCAATTCTTTAAGGAATATTTCTTAATTTCCATGCCCAACAATGCGAAGAAGAAACTAATCGAAGGCCGTATCTACACAAGGAAACCCCTCACTACACCTATATCGTAGAAAGAGCTAATCCTAATCATAGCCCAAATTTATCTTGTCCAAAAAATAATAGCCACCATAAATCTTCATGAGAGGAATATGATAAATCGATGGAGAAATGGGATGAACTCAACATGGATTAAAAAAAATCAAACACCAAAAGTCAAGGATCAAATCCATATAAAGTTGGTGAAAGATCCTCTAAAATCACGTAGGGTTTGACCAAATGACCAGAGGAAGGAATGCGCTCTATGGAGATTGGGAATTTATATATAGGTTAGAACTCGTACAGTAGTGGCATGAAACAAACATTTACATTGTGAGTATTTTTTATTATTTCTAATAAAGGTAATTAAATTATTTTAGGTTTTTAATTACTCCAACAAAATGATAAATGATTTTACACTAAATTTCTTGGTTTCGTAGCCTCAAATTCATTCAAATAATGAATAATTATATAATATCAGGTATTAATTAAGCACATAATTATATTTAGAAGATTCAAGATATGAATTGACAAGACCTTATATATGAAAAATTGTTCTCATTGTGAACATGAATTCATACCCTACAAACCCCTTTGTAATAGAATTATAGACATAAACACCATCAAACCATCCACAATCCACTGAAAAAACACCACTAACTCCCAAAAAAAATAATGTAATATGTTTAAAAGGAATGAACAATTATATTATATTCCTCTCAAATTAATCTCACCATTAAAAATATGCACTAAACAATGAATGTTAAGTGGAGGATCTGAAAAAATATCCAATGAGACACTACTTAGATATTTTTTTACACCAAAAACTGAAAAACCCTCTCAAAAAAACATAATCCATATCTCTTCTAAATAATTATTCACACATATATTTGAACCTCTATAAATGGTAATCCAAAAACCACTACATAATTCACACTATACTTCCTCAATAATAAAAATTAAGGAAAACCTTCCTCTATATTAAGATATTTTATGCTTTTGGGTGGCACTTAACACTAACATTTATTTAAAATGTGTCTTAAAAATGAAACATCCAAATTTAGAAGGTGGTTTCCCATATCATAATGTTGAAGGAAAAAACAAATCCCACATATAAGGTAAAATGGTATATTTCAAAAATCTTAAATACTCTAGAATCAAATCATTAATGATAAAAACCATGGAAAACTAAAAAGTATAAAGGGTGTTGGAAATTTTTATAAATCACAAACCCACATAAACTCTCCTCCAGGAAACCATGCCCTCATAGCACATGAATCAAGGGGATAGTTCATCAACCCATAAAATGTTCTGAGTGATCTAGGATCCCTACTGGTTTTCCCTAAACATCACACCATCATTGATATCCTACTTTACCCACTCAATGATGATGGTGTTTTCATGATGATACTGATGTATATGGGTCATGTGGAAAATTTTGGGGATTCTATCCATCCCTGGTGGAACTCAATTCTATATTCCACCATTCCAACACTCCTCAATAACTTAGTTGGCCCATCAAATTAAGTAGAAATCTTACCAAATCGGCCAAACCTCTCATCCCACCGATGAGGAGAGACCCTCAAGAGAACATGGCATCCATCCTCATACACTCTAGGCCTCTACTAATAAATTTCATATCCCTTCTGATGGGCATGAACTGCTATCATCTAATATTTAACCATATGGGTCGTCTGTGTCATGTTCTATAATGCATCCTGATCAATAACGGTTGACTCCCCAACCATTTTCCAACATATTAGAGAACAAAACAACCACTCAAACATCACCTCAATCGAGTAAATGTAGATTGCTGATTGATAGATAATATTATTGGAATACTTAACCTGGGTTAGTTTCATTACCCATGTCCAACCATAATATATGATTGAAGAACCAAAAATATCTTCCAAGGTTTGGGTGGTAATATCAATCTACCATTATGTGTAAGGATTAAAAGTTGTTTTATATAAAAAAAAGGATCAAAATACTTCATTAAATTCAATAAAAACCAATAATTGAAACCCGGATATAGACTAGATATGTTGTACCATATTAGAAAAATAATAGAAACCACATCATAAGAATTATTTCATATGAAATCGTCCATTTTACTCAATTAAAATATCTCTTGAATGTAGCTAACATTTATATCCTTTCCAATATCTCCCATAATGCATCAAAACCTATATTTTTTTTGGATAACTCGATGAAGAAATCTAAAATGTAAAATAAATTCAAAAATGTTATTCCATTTTGAATAAATAAATTCTATATCGAGTAATGTAGTATCAGAAAACACATGCACTGCATTGTTTATATTTTTACCATTATAAAATATAGCATGTCTTAGTGAATATTTTGTTATGAAGCATATTAATTGATAATAGAGATATTTTTCAATGACCATTAATAATTATATATATTAAGGGTTATAATAATATCTAATTATAAAATAAAGACCAATTAATATCCCCCACTCATAATATTTCACCCCAACATACTGATTTATCAGAGATTTAAATAAACATGTTATCATTGGGATTTACCCATGACCATGACAATAATGAGATTCAAAAACAAAAATGTTAGTCAAAATGTTTATGAAATAGTTTTATGATTCTGAAAATAACCACACAATCCATGTTCTATTACCCACCCTAATAAAGTACCTCCACTATACACATTACCTTTTGAGAATATGTAGGTGAGGAAAGGGGTTATGTATCTTGAGCATAGAAGTATGAATTTTTATATTTTCTTTTTAGTATAATAATAATTATATTTATCAATTTTAATTATTAATATATATGTATATTATTATATAATGATTATAATGACAACTAGATTTGAAGAAATCCAAATTATATTTTTGGAAAATATATAGTATTTATTAAAATATTATTTTGGAAGAAATAATGAATTTTGAAGTAAATAATATTTTCATGAAATATTATAACAAAATTATTATTTTTTAAATATTAATGATAATATAATTAAATGAATCCCAATGAAATTTTTATAAGGGTATAAATTATGTTAGTGTCATAAAAACAAGTATTTTAATGTAATTAAGGATTTTAATTTAAAATTATGAATTCTCATATGTCAAAAATTATTTTTCATCGAAGGATAGACTAATAAAATTGTGTTATGATATTTCTGTAGTTATCCAAGAAATATTCTTTTTATGTTATACTTTATGTTATTTCCACATTCCTATGATGTGGCATCCTCAAAGACCCACTCCGGAATCCATTTTTTAAATATAAACATTACATCTATGTATTTTATACCTATAAATTCTAACTAGTTTAAAACATACAAAACATTATACATAAAAAGATAATATGGGATAACCTACATACCCAGAGAACTATTAGGATTATAGTTTTAAAAAATTATGAAAATAGCTTATATAAAAATACTAATGACATTAACTAAACATTATTCCCACTATATCCATCATTTAATTTTCTAAAATAAAGTATTCATCATTGTTTCAACTCATGCTTAAAAAAATTAAAAACATGGCATAAGCCCAAAAATATCAGCAAGGGACATATAAATAAGGAAAAATACATGTCATTCCAATAAGACTCATATAAATATTTAATTTACAAAATAGACTTCAAACTCAAAATAAACATTTTCTCACTCAAGAATTAATCTTATATATATAAAAAAACATCCTAAAATATGGAATTATATATCATAAAAAAATATAAAAATCATTATTTTATCTTTATGATATTTAATACTTATGAAAAAAATTCAAAAAATATATATATCTCACCCTTAAGAACTAGTGTGCAGTTTCCTTTAAAAATAATCTTAATATAATACCTTGTGAAATCATTGTATTTCTATAAACCCCAATAAAAATATAAATATAAATCATATACATAATCATGGGACATGATTTTCATATCACTCATACATTCACTCTTACAATTGTAATATTCTAACTGCTAAATTCCTAAAATCTATAAGGATAAACCTATAACCGGTTACCTATACCACTTACACAATTTATTGGAGAACTCTATTGGAATCACACATTCATTTTTGATAATAGAACAACCCATTTATATTTTATTATAGAACCAACCATCCTTGGATTATAATTTAACCACCATCCCTTATATCAAATTCCCCAGCACCTAACAAAGTCGTAACACATTAAATACTATATATAAATATTCATTGTACCCATAATAAAAATATTTACATTTATTTAAATATAAATTCCATTTGCAACAATTATTCAAAATACTCATAAATAAGGGAATGTGGTCTTTTAATTTTATAAGATATTTATTCTTGTATATGATGTCAATCATTAATTAATTGTTATTGTGGAAGCAATAAAGATTGATGTTGTATGCGTTAAAATAGAACATTCTTTTTCCCTGTTGTCAATACTTTCTATTCAAAATACGAAAAATTATTAATTTGGAAAATAATTGAGAAAAATTAAAAAGGGATATATAATTTCAATTATATTTAATTTATGTATATATATATATATATAAATTTATTTTTTGATTATGGGCATGGTAGAAACATATTTAGAAAATAAATAATTAAAAAAATATGAAATGTGGATCTTAATGTAATTTGACACTTACCTTGAGCCTAAATGTTCTCATATATTCTTTATCATAATGGATAATTAAATTATGTAAAATATTTACTTTTATAGGAATGTTTTTCGTGATTAATGTTGTTTTAATATTATATACAACCATGATACATACAATTACTTAATCAAATATGTTCAACTTTTACGTCTTGAGGATATTTAGCTCATATGTCCATAATGAATTTTGTTGGTTTGAAATGGTGAAAGAGGTGAATTATAAATCATCTAAAGAATTAATATAATGAAAAAATTAATTTTTATACATTAATTATAATTCTAAAAGTATATATGAATGAATATTAAAGAAGATGAACTGTTTAACAAACATATTTGTTGTATGTTGTACGTATGCATGAGTTGCATTTTAATTTTTCCAATAGCATGATATAGATAAGGTAAGTTTAATTATATGTTTTTATTATAATTATTATATCATAAATATATTATTGGGTATTTATAAATATTTATATACCGAATCCATGTGATTAGGTCATGAAAAATGAATCACATCACCTGGTTGTGGTGGTAATCCACATATACATGTAAATGATGTTATAATTTTTCAATGGGTAGAATATTATGAATATAGATAATATATTATATTTATATAATTACAAATACATCATTATTATCATATATATACATAAAATAATTCATTATAACTATCCATGATTGGAAGGGATGGAAAACAAATTACATTATTTTGTGGTATTGTAGTCCATCTTACACATTAATGTGGATTTCCTTTCCATGTTTATTAAAAAGACGATTTGTATAGGTTATTAAATTAAAATAATTATAGATTATAATATTTATTATAATGATGTTATTGTTTTACATGGTTTAAAATATTCAGTGTAGTTATAAAAAAATAGATCTAAAACATTTTGTTAACAGTTTTACCACTTCATTGGGCAGCATTCATTTCATACACATTAATTCATATAATGTTGGTAATATTCTGAAAATAGTAACTATATATTATGGGTATGGATTTTAGGGAAGTAATATTTGTAAAATAGCTAAAATATAGTGCTTCAAGTGAGAATATGAGATGATATGGGGTGCGCATTAATTAGTGAGGGAATATGCTTTCATGGAATTACTTAATGCATTAAATTAAATTTAAAGTAACAATTTTTCCAAATTGATATAATATGAATATAACATGAGTAGGAGTTAAAATCCACTAATGAAAGAAAATTTTTAAAATCTTAGATGTTTTTATCATGATTATTGCTTTGTTTTCACCCAAATCAATCCCTTTGATAATCCCATTTATATCAATGTTTTGTTATTCATTTGGAGTTAATAAAGATAATATAAATGGAAAAAAGGACTTATAAATATAACATGATTTATATAATAACACATATCTGATTCACTATGTAAAATTTAGTTTTTTATAAATTCTAGGTGACATAAAAAATTGTTTATTATAAAAAATCATAAATGCATTTTTTGGAAATAAATGAAATATTATAATATAATAAGTGTCTAACTCAGTTTTAATGGATCCAAATTGAGATGAATTTTAATAAAAAGAATTTATTGTATTATCAAAATCATATAATAAAATTTATATATGATTCCATGTCATTTTAAATCATCCCTTTTCATTAACCCCTTGATTTATTAATTTTACCCTTAACAAGGGTATCAACCTTTTGAATGATATAGTGTTATAATTTTATATATAAGGATAAAATTTGACCATAAATGTATAATGGATAAAATTTTAGAAAATTTGTAATCCAAATTATCTTATTTATAGATTTGTACAGTTTTTAAAAAAATTAATAATATATATTTAACATAATATTCCATTAATGTATTATTAATAACTATTAATATAATACGACTTTGAAAACAGGAAGATGAAAATATAATTTGAACATAAGCATTTCAAAACCCATTTTTTTATATTGATATTTCAAATTTGTGGAACACTATAAATAAGTCATACAATATTGGAGTTATAGTTTTTAAAGTCATTTACATGATTTTTGTATATCATGAATTATAAACGTGTCTGTGTAGCATAAGAATATATGTAATTATTTTATCACTATAAATTAAAACAAGTTACCATGACTAAAAATTAATTCAAATGTAAAATATCCATTTAAAATATAGCCTAATATTTTTCCCATTTCTCAAAATATAATAATTATTAAAAGGAGGAACGAAGATGGGAGCGCCGAGAAACCCTAACCTTGGTGAGGGAGCGTGGAACCCTAATGCGGTTGTGAGAAATCCGAATGCCAGATCCTTCGCTGATGTAGCAGCAGGGAGAAACAACAAAGACACTAGGCCCTGCGAAGGAGCTTCTGCCACAGATTCTTTCATTACACCTTACATTTTCTATCACCGTGGGCAACTAGCGATTTCCTTCACCGCTGATGAGGTTTGCATCTTAGCTTCCGATTTGCGCTATGTTCTTGTTGGAAAATTTGTTAAGCATCTTCCTTCTTTGAAGTTCTTATGAAGCTCCCTGGAAGTTATTGGTTTTTCAGGTTTTCATATTGTCCTCTTTAATGCTTCAAATGTCATCTTCAATTTTGCTTCTCATGAAGACTATTATAGGCTTTGGGCTAAACGCACTTGGTACTTTGGGGGTTGTGCGATGAGAGTACTCAAATGGACCACTGACGTTGACCCCTTTACTGAATCGCCTATAATCCTCATCTAAATTGGCTTCCCTGTTCTTCCACTGCATTTTTTTAAGCAGAATTCTCTTCTCCCGATCTCAATGCTCATTGGAAAGCCCCTGAAACTTGACTTGGCTACAGAAAAACTCTCCAGACCATCAGCGGCCTGCATATGTGTAGAAGTTGATGTCTCCCATGAGCTTCCTAACCAAATTTGGATTCAAAATGGCTCCTATGGTTACTTTCAAGATGTAGTTTATGAAAACTTACCAGATTACTGCCCTTCTTATTTGAAAATTGGACATACTTTGAACGATTTTATCTTCAAATATTCAAGTTTGGTTTCTAGAAAATTGATTTGGGTTGAAAAGAGAAAACATGAGCACATAAATATTGAGGCTTGCACTCAGGCTGGTCCATCATATTCTCCATTGGATTGTCATATGGCAGCTGTAAATAAAGAGAACCTTGTCACTTTTGAGAACTCTACTATGCTCCCTTCACCCTTAATAGAAAATAAGGATTTGATGATAGAAAAACATGGAAGTCATATTCAAATATATTATTATGTGAATGTTGTATTTGAGGCCACGGCTAACAATCCTCCCTCCAAGAAGGAATCTACCACTCATCATGAGCTCCCTCATTCAAATGATATGGAAATAAAGGTCTACCCCACTCCAACCTCTCTTAGTGAAGAGAAAATAAATTATATAGAGTCATGAGAGTAGGGAGATAAAGATCATGAGGATAATTCAGACTCCAATTCCTCAACTGAGGAGGATGACCAACCCAAAACAATTGAAGAGTCCTATTTGAGATCAATGGCCAAGAAGGTAAAAACCCCATTGTGGATACTGATGGATTTATCACTCCAAATTATAGGAAAACAAGATAGCGTATGTATTACTCTCATCTTGAAAGAACAATTGTAACATGATCACTTAATTTTGCTAGGAAAGAATTGACCGTACCTGTTCAAGAAAAACCTTTGGTTGATAAACCAATGGATGAGACATCAAAACAATATTCAGAAGAAGAACCTCAAGACTGGGATACCTAAACAAAATTACAAAAGGAAACTACTTATCAAAAACTCCAGGAATGAGAAATTACTGCAGAGCAATACCTTAGGGTTAAGCGATATATATTCATTCAAAAAATGAAGATTTACATGCAAACTCCTTGATCATTTTTCCCCTATTCATATTATACTCAATTATTACTAATTTGGACATCCTTATCTTGTGTTTTTTTCTGAAGATTCTGGTCCCTATTGATCTGAAGTGGATGATGATTGTCAGTGAGAGGGTTTTTGGATCTTGATGATTTTTTAATGGTTATCTACTCCTGATTTTTCCAACCAGTCTAGTTTTGCTTGCCTTTACATTTCTATTGATCTTTGCTAGGTTTTTTGGGTCTTCTCTGAGATTCTGTAGCTGACTATTATGCATCTTGTTCGATGCTGCCTTGTTATACATGTATTCTATCTAGATGATTGGATTTTCCCTCACAGGCTTCAGTTGGACTGCATTTCTTCTGAACAACTCTGGTTTTTATCTGTTTTTCTACTCTGTTGTAATGGGTTTACTTCCTATTTTCTCTTGGTTTCATCCTTATTTATGGCTGCTCTGCTTGCTGAAAATCATGTTTTTTGATGGGTAGATATTTTTATACATCATTGTGCTGTGCTGAAAATTTTTATCAGTTTTTTGAATATGATATTGGATTGCTGTGATGAGGTTTTGAAGATGAAGGCTGCTTCTGTCTTCACACCGATCGAAGTGAAGTTATTTGGCTTTTATGCTTTCTTGGGAAGCTATTGTTTCACAGATGGGTTGTTATACTGATTCCAACAATTTCTGCATGCTTGAGACATCACATGTAAGTAAAGATGCTTCTTGATCACATTTTCGGTGACGATGAGGGTTAACATCCTTGATGATGCACTAAAGAGTAGGATTATGGTTAGAAGAGGGGTTAGCGATCAGGCCTTCATCAAGGAGTAATAATATGGGAGGCAAGGAGCTCAAAGGGCATGTGGGGGCTGATGAATTATGTCTCGCTTCACACAATGAGAGGGTTTCCTCATCAAATCATACTTTTCGATGCTGGAATGGTGAACAACTGCGGGTGCTAATTGGAAATCTTCAGTTAGGGGTATTTCACTAATGCGCGTACGATATAATTGTTGTACCTCTCGAACCCCTCGTGGTTTAATTTTCATGATCACAATCACTCTCTTATTTATGTAATATTGTTTTAAGTGTTTTTGGTTGATAGGCATAATTTCAGATTGCCAAGGAATTGGGTAAAGAAGGCTGAAAGCAGAAGTGGACTGAAAATCAGTCCACCGGCCAACCGGTGGCTTCACCACCGGCCAACCGATGGACCCTGGGCAGAAGGCTGAGCCACTGCCTCAGCACCGGCCAACCGGTGGCCTCAGCACCGGCCAGCCGGTGGCACCCAGCCAGAACAGTGTCAGCCACTGCCTCAGCACCGGCCAACCGGTGGCCTCCTCACCGGCCAGCCGATGGCGCCTGGACAGAAGCCCTCCTCCATTTTGCAAGCACCGGCCAACCGGTGGCTTTGTACCCGTCAGCTGGTGGAGCCAGTCAAACTAGCCGTTGGGCCTTTGACCAGACCTGTCCACTTGCCTCCCAACGGCTCTGAAGCCTCTTCCAACGGCTCCGAAGACCTCCAAAGGCCATATGAGGGTTCCCCCTCTATAAATAAAGGACTAGGAAGCCCCGGAACATTGTCGGAATGATTGTGAAGCCAACAGACACATTTTCCATCATTTGGCGAACCTCCGGCGCATTCCTCCAAGGGAACCCCAATTGCTCCAACTCAATTCCACATCCAAGGAGCACCACCAAAGAAGCTTGGGAGCGCCCTTCATCAGCTCCATCAATCCATTGGCGCCCAAGACTTCCCCATTACGGTTTTTCATTGTTTTATTTATTTTGAGCATCATTTTGGGTTTGTGCCTACAAACCCCATGTATTTCTCTCATCCTCCATTCTTTTGGGTTTTCACATCACCTTTAAGGTGTGAAGAGGTTGGTCAAGCCTTTCCTTTAAAAGGCTTGAGACAAAGGTGAGCTAGCCTTCACCTGTAAGAAGGCTAGTGGGTTCTTGCTCAACCATTGAAAGCAAGTGGGTTCTTGCATAACCATTAAAAGCAAGCTGTAATAGGTTCTAGACTAACCTTAAAGTCTAGTGGGTTTCTTGCTAAAACCATTAAAAAGCAAGCGGTAGTAAATCTCTCAACGGTTGAGTTGGGAGCGGAGACGTAGGCTTGGGTTTAAGCTGAACTCCGTTATCAATTTTGTGTCTTGCCTATTTTATTTCTGCTGCACTTTCAACTTTGATTTTAAATTGTTTATTATTTTTTAAAAGGCAATTCACCCCCCCTCTTGCCATCATCACTTCTCTTCTTCCGCCCAACAATTGGTATCAAAGGAAAATTTGAGTAATACCCTAACCGGTTTCAAATTCAAGATCTTTTTTTGATGGCTTCAACCTCTTTCGCCCCCGAAGGATATTCTTTGGGTCGTGCTCCATTTTTTGATGGAACCGACTATAATTATTGGAAAACCCGCATGACCACATTTCTTAGAAGTATAGGTTATCCCATTTATAAAATTGTCATGCATGGTTACACTCTTTCTTCTCCCGATGAATCCAAATGGACTCAAGCCGACATTAAAAATTTCGAGCTTGATGGCAAAGCCATGAACGCTCTTCATTGCGGCCTTGATCGTAATGAGTTCAATCGATTTTCCACATGCACCTCATCACATGAAATCTGGAAACTATTGGAGGTTACCCATGAGGGGACCAACAACGTGAAGGATACTCGATTGGACATGTACCGTCAAGATTTTGAGTCTTTCACCATGCACCCACATGAAAATATTTCTGATATGTTTACACGCTTCACTGACGTTTGCAATGGTAGAAAATCTCTTGGAGATAATATTTCTGTAGAAACGATGGTCAAGAAGATCCTATGGATCCTACCAAGCTCATGGGCTCCAAAAGTAACGGCAATACAAGAAGCAAAGGACATAAAGAACATGCCGGTCGAAGAGCTCATCAGATCCCTCATGACCTACGAAATCACCATGAGGAGGCAAGCTGAAAAGGAAGGCAAACCGATCAAAGTTCCAAAGAACATCGCCTTCATAGTTCAACAAGAAGAAAGCTCATCCTCCTCATCATCTTCCTCTTCAAGCGGCGATTCCGAAATGGAGAATCTTTCCCGCAAGATGCACAAGTTCATGAAGAAGCACAAAAATAAGAAATCCCGCAAGTCTCGAAAGGAAAAACATGACAAAAAATCCGAGCCCGAGGTAACATGCTATGGGTGTGGCAAGAAAGGCCATTACAAGCCCGATTGCCCACTCAACAAGAAAAAGGCCAAACAAAAGGAAAAGAAGAAGGCTTTCAAGGCCACATGGAGTGATAGCTCCACATCCTCCTCCTCCTCCTCGAGTGACAACTGTAACAAATGCCTGATGGCATTCCATGAGGTAACCTCTTCCGACTCCTCTTCCTCTAGTTCTTCAAATTCTTTCAATCACATGTCTTATGAGGATCTCCAACATGCGGGAGATCAATTGGAAGAAGGTTTTCATGAACTTTCTTCCAAATTTGTTGCTTTAAAAAAGAATTTCATAAAACTATCTTTCGAAAAAAAAACAACTTCTCAAAGAGAAGGAAGAGTTGACCCTCAAAATCCAAAACCTTCCCGATGTTGATTCCATGGAATCAACCATCAAAGATTTAAGGGAATCCCTAGCTAATTTCACCCAAGGGGAACAAAATTTGACCAAATTGCTAGGTTCCCAACGCATATCTAGAACCACCGAAGGGCTTGGCTATTCCAAGCAAGCTTCCTCTTCCCATGCACCCACTATTTTTGTAAGGGGGAGCTCCCAATATAAATTCTGAAATTATTGTAAAAAACCCGGGCACTTAATTTACGAGTGCAATTGCAAAAATGCCCGGTATGGAAGGCCCAAAACCATTTCTTTCAATGATGAATTTTATAGGAGAAGACCCGCCACTAGACAAGTGTGGATTGAAAAATCCCTCTTAGCGAGTCTCTCCGGGCCAAAATTTGTCTCGGTTTCAAAAACCTCTCCCCGGTGATTTGTTGTTTTTATTTAGGGGGAGTTAGGATCATTTAAGCCTTTTTTCTTTATTTTCAAAATTCTCAATTCAAAATTTTCGATTCAAAACTTTCAATTCAAAATTATCAATTCAGAACTTTCAATTCAAAACTTTCAATTCAAATTTCAAAAATTTCAATTGGTTTAAAATCACTATCTTGTTTTTCAAACTTGTCCCTCAATCATGTTTTATGCCCCGTGCTATTTTGATAATCACAAAGGGGGAGAAATTCTTGGTTGATTGGGGGATAAATCTTTCTCTCATGATTTTCTTTACTTTGTTTTATCCTTTAAAGCATGCCTCTAATTTCAATCTTTTACATTGCTTGTTTTGGTGATTGTGATCATCAAAATAGGGGGAGATTGGTGTACCTCTCGAACCCCTCGTGGTTTAATTTTAATGATCACAATCACTCTCTTATTTATCTAATATTGTTTTAAGTGTTTTTGGTTGATAGGCATAATTTCAGATTGCCAAGGAATTGGGGAAAGAAGGCTGAAAGCAGAAGTGGACTGAAAATCAGTCCACCGGCCAACCGGTGGCTTCACCATCGGCCAGCCGATGGACCCTGGGCAGAAGGCTGAGCCACTGCCTCAGCACCGGCCAACCGGTGGCCTCCTCACCGGCCAGCCGATGGCGCCTGGACAGAAGCCCTCCTCTATTTTGCAAGCACCGGCCAACCGGTGGCTCTGTACCGGTCAGCCGGTGGAGCCAGTCAATCTAGCCGTTGGGCCTTTGACCAGACCTGTCCACTTGGCTCCCAACGGCTCCGAAGCCTCTTCCAACGGCTCCGAAGACCTCCAAAGGCCATATGAGGGTTTCCCCTCTATAAATAAAGGACTAGGAAGCCCCGGAACATTGTCGGAACGATTGTGAAGCCAATGGACACATTTTCCATCATTTGGCGAACCTCCGGTGCATTCCTCCAAGGGAACCCCAATTGCTCCAACTCAATTCCACATCCAAGGAGCACCACCAAAGAATCTTGGGAGCGCCCTTCATCAGCTCCATCAATCCATTGGCGCCCAAGACTTCCCCATTACGGTTTTTCATTGTTTTATTTATTTTGAGCATCATTTTGGGTTTGTGCCTACAAACCACATCTATTTCTCTCATCCTCCATTCTTTTGGGTTTTCACATCACCTTTAAGGTGTAAAGAGGTTGGTCAAGCCTTTCCTTTAAAAGGCTTGAGACAAAGGTGAGCTAGCCTTCACCTATAAGAAGACTAGTGGGTTCTTGCTCAACCATTGAAAGCAAGTGGGTTCTTGCATAACCATTAAAAGAAAGCTGTAATAGGTTCTAGACTAACCTTAAAATCTAGTGGGTTTCTTGCTAAAACCATTAAAAAGCAAGCAGTAGTAAATCTCTCAACGGTTGAGTTGGGAGCGGAGACGTAGGCTTGGGTTTAAGCCGAACTCCGTTATCAATTTTGTGTCTTGCCTATTTTATTTCCGCTGCACTTTCAACTTTGATTTTAAATTGTTTATTATTTTTTAAAAGGCAATTCACCCCTCCTCTTGCCATCATTTCTTCTCTTTCTCCGACCAACAATAATGACTATTTTTCCCTTTAAATTTTTGTTGGTGTAAGCTCATTACACTGCATGTGTACAATTTTATTCCTTTTTCTTTAATAAATTTTCTGGGGATATGGGTTGGATTACCAGCTTATGTCTTAGAGCGTTTCAAAACGAAAATAATAATAATTATTAAAATTAAGAAAGCAACATTTTTTACATTAACTGTAAATAAAATATTATAAACCACAGAATCAAATCTAAATGATATAAATAAATATTTTCATATTATAGATTATTATTAATGAAATATTATCAAATAAATAAATTTAATGATGTCATTGAATGAATTTTAATCCTTATATAATGATTTTTTACCCTCATTGACCCATTTTACCCTTAGCATAGTAACAAAAATTTACTATGTTTACTTTTAATATTGACAAAAACATTAGTCGACCATAATAACTAATTTAAAATATAATGATTCAAAATATTTAATCCATTTTATTAAATTAAATTCATTCATATAGAAGCATATAATTTGAAATTAGTCACATAAAATGAGATGAAGGACAGTTTTTTTCAAAAATGTATTTTTAGAATAAAAAGTGTTTCTATAACAAGTTAAATTATAAAATTAGTTCAAAAGACAATATTTTGATTATTTTTTATGATAATGATCATATTAAAATTTAAAACTAATCCAAAATAGAATTTTATATTAAAAAATTTGAAAATAAAATACAGTCTTCAATAAAAATGAGTTTTTAACTATTCATTAAAAAATAATACTTTTCATTAATTTTTAAAATATTCTTCCAAAGGTATTTTTGACATAAATAAATATAATATGATATAAATATTATCTAGAAAATTTTATTTTAAATCAATGATTTATTTAAAATATTTTCAAATAAAAAATAACATAACATTTCAATGAAAAAACATTTTTTTGAAGCATAAAATGAACTTAATGAAAATAATTGAGGTATCACTACATATGAATTAATAAATGACTCTTTATTTAATAATGATTTTATAGATATTTCAAAAAAAAATTAATATTAATTATACCAACCATGTTAATGGATATATTATAATTATAAATTTTTATTAATTAAATTTCACGGGTTGTTTAAATACGGTGAATTGTGTCGTATATGCTATCAAACACAATGTTATTTTTAAAATGTGGGGATATTATATACCCTCACAAATTTTTAATTACATTCTTGAAATATGTTCTTATTCTTCTTAATCATGGGTTTGAAATTTGAAAATTATTTGGTTGAAAACCCACATCCAAATAAGTGTTGTTAAGATGTCCACTTGAGAAGAGGGAATGGTAAATAGAATGTTCATCTAGAATAACAAAGAAATTGGTTTCCGGATATAAGAACATTAGTAGGATGTGAAAATATGTACATAGAGGAAAAAATTAGTTTTTGAATATTGTTGGGGAGTGACTAATATAATTGATCTTAAAAATGTAAATGATCATGAAAAATTAAATATCCAGAAATCTACAATCTAAAGAGGTGTTAAAATGACCATCGATTCATAAAAATGAATGTAGTAGAATAAAAATGTGATTTCAAGATTCTTTTCATAGAGTTCATTAATTCCTACGCCATCTTGACTAATAACATAATGAAATATACTTACATGATTTTCCTGAAATATATAAAAGAAATAGTTATCCATTGGATGCATGTTTTAGTCATTTTCCACCATTATATAATATTTAATTTCAAGATATGAGTATTCATGATGGGGTTTTTCATTCCAAATAAACCAAAATAAACTTCTAATTGATCACATAATTCCAGAAATGTATAAACTGATCTTCCTACATTATTTATACATTAACCAAAAAAACTTGTTATCACAATATAAGATAACTCCGATTAAGAGTAAACCAATAAAAAGTAAACATTGATAATAAATAAATTTAACATTGAAATTTAATAAATTTTCATTTGATAATTCTAAAGCCAAAAAATAAAGAGTATTTTATTGATTCTTCTTTCGATATATACTTAACATTTATCCCCAATCCACTCTATTCATACATAATGTTATATACCAAGAATATATACGACCTAGTTATATATTCTTAAAAATATTAAAATCATTTTCATAAATAACCTAAATCATCGTAGTGAAAATATAAAATCATATATAATTATAAAATATAATACAACCTTCATTCATAAAATAATATTTGATCTTATCCAAAAATATTTATATTTACCTAAATCATATTAATTCTCAAAAATATTAAACATTTTCCAAAATAAAAATAATAAAATAGTAACCAAATCAAACTATAATCCAATGGTTATCTATGTAGTAAATCATATATTATAAAATAATTAAAAACCAGTTATCTATATTAACAATAATTAAAAGAACATAAAATATCAACTAAACTCTAATGTCTATCAAGACCTTTTAACATATTTCTATTGAATGTAAAAGAGTTATTAGTAAAATTAAATTTTTCATAAAACACATATTAATATCACGAATTGTATTATTTCAATTATCTCTTTAAATAATCGTAATCATCATAATGTACAACCACCTAAAACAAAAAAATTGGTTTCTATTGTATTGTATTTATGACCAATCTTTTACTTATAAACTCATGATGGTATTTATAACTCTTATGATTACCTGACATGAAAAAATCACAATTCCAAATGTAACATAATCATTACACTAATACCAAATGTGACTTCCTTGAAACCACATTCATTGATGTGGTGATAAAAATACAATGTTTACATTTCTATATTTGATATTAGTAAATGTGACCCAGTTTGAACCATCTAGTACCCGAAACATCAAAATCCAATATAGAATCACATACATACCTGAGGGCCATTTCATATTATATTTTTAGATAATTAGGAAAAGTTCATACATAATAATACCCATTTTGATATGTTTTTATTATTCCCACTATACCTAGTATTTTTTTTCATATACAATCATCATCATTACTACTATTCATCCTTAAAGCGGGTGAAAAATATTCAAAAACATGGATTTTCAAAAAAATCATAATAAGGGAAATATTAAAGAAGAAATAATCCCTTTAATCCTATAATACTCATAATAATTTTTGTTTTTCAATATAAAATTTATACTAAAAATAAACATTCATTTTTGGAATATATAAAAATCACTTCCGAAATCATTGTATAGAGAGTTTCTAAGAAATCATAATGTCAAAATAATAATGATTAATATTTCATTTCAATCAATAAAATGTTTTCAAAAAAAGTTATACATTTCCCACATATGTGGTAGTGTTTATTTTGATTAAATGATATACTCAATATCATAAAATATGGAAATATATTATTTAAAAAACCATATCATCCATAGATAAATCATGTTTGTATTATGGGGAAAACATTATCATATCACTAATAAAATCACTCATAAAAATAAAATAAACTCTTGGTAATTTATTTTAATATATTAAGAGAAAATTATAAATGGTTAATTGTGTCCCATTTCTAAGTACAATTGAGACCTATATCGAGATCAACCATTTGGGATTTACAGTGGATCCACCTATAATCACCAAAACCCCAATATCCTAGAATTAATGGTTCCATTATTATATTGTAACTAAAATCAATGAATCACATTCTAAATGACCAAATAGTGTAGTAGTTTTGGAAAAATAGATACATAATTTAATCACATATTATAATTTTAAATTTAAAAAATTATTATTTTTTGATTACACCAAAATACCCTTTAGCATATCCCTTCATATCAAACATAATACCCTTCCCAGCATCCCGGGGAAAGGAAACATAAAAAAGAGCTGATCACTAATGATTTGTAAGGGTTTGTATAGAAGGAATATAAAATAAATAAATAATAAATAAATAATATATAAAGGTAAATAGTTGAAACATATCAAAATTAATTAAGAACATAATTAGAATAAAAATATAGTTGAAATAAATAATGATCAAATATTTCCATATCAATTATAAAAGGAGCATGAAACTTATCCATTGATAATCTAACTAACTGAAAAATTATATTTAAATAAATAACTTATCAAAAAAAATGGAATGAATAATTTTATATATCATAACCAAACTATCAAGGACTCATTCCATGACATCTTACATAAATGGATAAGGCCTTATCCAAATACCTAAGCTACTTTTTCTTAGTATACCCACCAATGCATTGAGGGGAAATAAAACACCATATCATCACAAAATATGTCCAATACATTCCTACTATGAAAGGGATGAAATTGAATAATCATAAAAATTAAAATTTAGAAACTATAATATTAAATAATTATACTTTCCCCAATCAATTAAAATAACCAGAAACCATTTAGAGTTATATTGTGAATGGTAACAAATTAAAACATCCCCATTCAAACTGATCATAAACCATCTGGGGAAATAATTTAGTTTTTATCATTACAGCAATTTCATATTGTTCCATATGTAAAATAAGGGATGAGGTCATTGATGAATATAAATATATTGAAATCACCAAAAAATAACCTTGAAGAAATTACCAATTTCAACTTTAAAATATGTTTAAAAAACAAAACTGTTCTAGACTATCAAGTAAAATTTTATTATAAAAATACCCTTATAAACATGAAAGTGATTTCTAATTGTAATTACTATTCATGATGGTGGTTAATTATATTCATGTCATATGTGATAAAAGATATTTTATTCACACTGTTATAAAAATGTTAAAAGTTCCTCATTCAAAAAATTATGAAAAGATTCCTTTTATATGATTTTTTAAAAAGCAAAACCAATATAAAAAAGTATTAAACAATAAATTTTTATATTCTTAAAACATTATCAGTTTTTTTTCATTTATATGGATGGGAAAGGGTTTTCAACTATTGAGAGAAATGTAGTTGAATTTTTTTAAAAACATTCTTTGGGTCCATTTTTTATTAAATTTAGAAAAAAAGGAAAAACACTATTCTATATAATTGATTAAATGTGAGTAAAATAAATGATTTTATAGAACTATAGATCAAATGAATTCATCTTCATAAACATAATAATGAATAATCTCGATAAACATTGAGATTTTAACATCAATTGTTATAACTTTGGTTACTTATGAATCATAATCTCCAAGAAATAAATATCATCAAATGAAATATTATTTACAATGAATATAAAAGGATTAAATATATAAAATATCAAATGGGATTTATATACACTATTTAAAAGAACTATGTGGTGATCATGGTATACGTCTCATTGAAGTAAATGTTAGACTAGAAACCCTAACCTTAGGTTGGATTTTCTTCATAAATGCTCATAAATACTGCATATTAAATATATATATATATACATTATAAATATACAATAAAATAATACTCATATATTTTATACGACATAAGACATAATTATTTTCTTTTAGGACCAATTTATTAAGAATTCTTTTTTAAAATAACTATTTTGGGTTATAATTACTAAATTTTTCATATATTATTTCCTTATATAGTTTCACCCAATAAACATTTATCATGGTAACACAATATATATTATTATCCACAATTTTAATATCATATATAATCATTATATATGTATTTATAATAGTCTATAAAATTTAGATATTGGAAAATGAGTTACACCATTCATGGAGATGGTTAGTAATACGTATGCAAGAATGCGTTTTATATTTTTATATCATATAGAATGTAAAATAATTCAACAAATATTATCCTTTATATAACCATTATTATATCATATATTTAATGCATACTCATTATATATATACTTATTACCATCAATTTCAATATAAAATGAAAAATAGTTAATGTCGTTATGTTGAAGTGGTAGTCCAAACGTCTGCATGAGCGACGTTATTGTTTTCTAATTTATTGGAAGGTAAGAATATATATGTGATATTATAATTATATAAGTATACTAATTTAATTATTATCATATAAATTTTACAAATACATCATTATATCCACCTGAGTGTGGAGATGATGAAAACTGAATTACATCTATTCGTGAGGAGGTAGTCTAGTGTACACACGATCGATGGTTTCATTTCCCATATGATTGAATAATTGATTGATATAGGTTATGAACATAACATAATAACATTTCAGAAACAATTATACACAATATTTATTGTTTTATCATATTTTGATTAAATTTGAAGGAGTTATAAGAATAATTAAAATGAAAATGCAATGTTAATAACTTTACCTCGTCAATGGGAACCTCCTTATGATTATACAAAAAAATTTCATATATTATATTTTTGATGAATGAAATACCATTGGGGTGTGGAGAGTTTTGTATATAATATATTTATGAATATATTGTATGAAAATAGATTTGTGTGTTATAAGATGTGATGACAGGGGTTAGCCTTTAATTAGGTGGGGAGAGGACACACTTTGAATTTATAAAATGATAAAGTGATACCTAAATTTTTAAAATTTAAAAAGTCTCTAAGATGGATAATCCTCAAACCATGGATGATATTAGGTCGATATATAGCCATAAAATATTAATTATATATGTTTCTAGGTCATTTTCAAAAATATCGTTTTATATTTATCCTCGGTAATCTCGTTTTATCGATAACAATGGAAAATGATTTTTAAATTTTTTACAATTGTTTATGAAAAAAAAATAAATTTGAACATATAAAATAATATTGTGTTTTATGGTTCTAAATATTTGATCTCTTTTTCCAAATTCAATTAACACAAGTTGTAGAATATAACTTATAATTATTACCAAAGAAGCGATGAAAATACAGTTTTCATAAGTATAGAATATTTAATATAAAAATTTAATTTTAAATAGATTATAATTAAATAAAATTATCTAATTATGACATAATTAAACTAATGTTACTTTTAAATAAATTTATAAAAAACAATTTTTATATTTTTAAAATTTAAATTTACTTTTCAATATAAATGAGTATTTTTCGCTATTCCTTGAAAAATTAATCATTTTAGAAAATATGAAAAGGTAACTCTAATATAGTTATGATAGGATAATATCATTGATAATACAAATATTGTAAAATAAATTTTCTAAAAGTTGTAAATAAATGATTTTAATATATTTTTGCAAAGCGCGATAAACTCGCCTTTTAGAAAAAATACAGTTTTTCAGGAATTATTTTATCTTCTTTCAAATGATTTATATTTTATTTGTAATCATCATATACCAAATGAATTTGTTTTATAAATTTGTGATCTATATAATTTTGATTATTTGTTATTCATATTCACACCCTCCCATTTAACTTATATGTCATTATGTTATACTATATTACAGTTCAATTAGGCCCAGTGATTCATATATTTTAATATATCAAAGAGAATTCATTTATATAAGAATAAATGTATCATAATTTCCTAGGGTGTTACGTTGTTCAATCCTATAAAACAATTCTTCATAAAAATTTCAGTAACATCACCTAATGAAGATATTTAGGTAGTTCTTCATCACAATATATTATGGATGACGCATCGCCTATTCTATCTTATGATTTCTACAGAGTAACCTTCCCATCCATTTTTTCTAATTCTTCTACAATTATTCCCTATTATCCAGAATCTATATATTCTGTATACAAAAACATAGATAATTTTACAATTATAATTCATCATATTTTTATGACATGTGTTAGTTCTCGTATGTTCTTCCTTTATAAGGATATATGGAACACACCGTGTAATTTAGAGATACTTAGTAGAATTTTCAAATAGTGGTCCACATATCCAATTATTTCCTGGATTTAATAAATTCTTATGTCTTTATGGATTATTTTCCCTTTCTTACCGAACCTTATAAAACCATTTCATGAAGATACATTCAAAAAACCATGATCTCCCACATGAAATTAAAAATATTTCATTTGGTTATCAACATTTCACTTTTACATGATTTGAAATGATTTCAAATAGGTTTGAATATTCCATACCTTTATTTTTGTCTCCAAAAAAGTTTTGTACCGACACAATTCCATTCACTAACATCATACGAACAAGTAAGAGTACAACATATATTTCCATATAATTATTTATATGGTTCCATATTAATAGTTTAATGGAATATATTGTTATAGGTGAAATATTATAAAGATAAATATGGATCGCAAATACCTTTAATATAATGATATCATGACCTCATCATGTATTATAATATTTAAAGATTCATTTTAGGTTATCTATTAGTTTGAGGGTAATAAAAAGTGCTCAAATGAATCATACTATCAATATCTCTCTACATACTCTCCCATTACATCAATATAAATATCATATCACGAACCAATAGAATTGAAATAGGAGTTCAATGAATTCTTAACAATTGATAATATATATTCTTACTAAACTCACAAGTGTTAAATATTATCTTATATCAAGTAAATGAATAAATTATATTTTTCAGCCAACAATAACCCATATGTCATTATTGTTTTGAGGAGTATTTAGTAATCCAATGATAAATTTCATAGTAATGAAAAAAAATTACCATTTAATAATAGGTAAAGGTTCCATGAATCCATTAGGTTGTTATCTCTCATCATTCACTTATTAAGAAACAAATTATTTTAAAACATAACATGCAATTTTCCACTTTATCTTAATGCGCAAAAAGTGTTACTTCAAATTTATATACATCATGGTTCTACCGATGCGTATAATGAAATTTCAGCTATGAGAAACATCAAATAATTAATTATTCAGATCTTGTATAGAAGTAACACGATGTTATTTTTTCAAATTTATGAGTTTTATTCTAACAAATGATGTATATTAGTTTTCCATCTTTTAGGACATTAATTTTCATTTTATATTTCTCATCATTATGATAAGAAATTTTTATATTCTCCAATAATGTTGGGATAGTATAAATTTAATAAAGTAACTATTTTTACCATTTTATAATGATTCTATGATTTTTTCTTACAAAATCCACGATCACCAGATCCAAGTTGATCATAATCTTGATCTATAATCCATGATATTTCTGACTCAATGCCTCTACTATATTATTTTCCTTCCCTATATAGTAGTGTATTGATAAATCATCATCCTTGCATAGTTAGGTCCATTTGCATCTCCTTATGTTGTTATCTTTTTTGTAAAAATATGTTCTTAAAGCTATTATGATCTATATATATCACGCAAAATATACCATAGAGAAAATGTCTCCACATCTCCAAACTAAATATTAAGGTCATAAACTCAAGATCATGTCTTGGATAGTTTTGTTCACAATTCTTTAACAGCCTCAATGCATAGAAAATAAAATTATTATTATATGTAATGGAATAATAATGTCCCCTCTTTAAAGCATCATAATATATTACGAACCAATAATTTCTATATGGTAGATTCAAAATATTGTAATTTATAAATATCCTCCTAAATTATTCATAATATTCTTTACAACCCTTTTTTATATGAACATAGGCCATTTATAAGTATGTTTTGTTAATAGGCTACATAATCTAGAAGATTTTGAAAAAATCACTGAAACTAATATAATAAACCATTGAAACTAAATTAATCATTTATATTCATTGGAGTATGCAATTTATTGACTTCATTTTTCATCATTAGAGCATCTAATCTTTCACCACTAGATGAAATCTGTCCAAGAAAAAAACATTTTCAAGCCATAATTCATACATTCTAAATATTCCATATTACACTTTTATTATAAATAATTCATTAATTAGCCACAAGTGGTTCTCATGATCCTTTTATCTGTTAGAAACAACCATGATATCATATATAAATACCACAAAACATTTATCATGATATTCTTCGAACAATCTATTCATTAAAACCATAAATATATAGGGTTTATTAGATAACCTGATTTGCATTAATGTAAAATCATAATGTATTTACCTAGGATGACATGATTTATTCAGAATTTCATCCTTTATTACTAAGAATTTATTATACCCATAATGAAGATCATTATTTAAAAAATATTTATCCACAAGAAGATGATCAAATAAGTCCTCAATGCATGGGAGATGATAATTTTTCAATATCATGATAACATTGATTTCCTTATAATCAATACATATCATCATAGATGTATCTTCATTATTAATGATTATAATTGGGGCTCCCAATGTAAAAACAATAGGGTCTATAATTTTTATATCACAAAACTATTATAGTTATTTTGTTAACTCCACAAATTACACATTTCACATTTTATTGTGATTCATTGATATGTGTCTGGCATCAAGGATTAAGACAATGGACATCTAAACATCATTTTATGGGGTATTTCTAGGTAATTAACCGGGAAATACATCATTTTATTCATAAAAAATTGGAATCTACTCAATTCTGAGTTTACCATTTCAATCCATAGATTTTATCATCTCTTCTTCCCCATGAATATCTTTTTGAAGATATATTGTGGGTGAATAATGACATGAGTCAGATAATAAAATCTCCCCTCAAAATATAATGAATTATATATCATCATTTATACCATTAACATTATTATTATTTTACTAATCATTTTCAACTTATTTTGAAATCATTTTCCAACCTTGCATTTTACAAAAAAAATAAACTATTGGTATAGTAATGAAGTCATCAAATAGGGTGAATTTATGTGTCATAATTAGAAATGAATACACATCCCTGTTGTGTTGAAACTTCCACCAGGGGTTTTGACTGATAAATACCTTCTTTAGGTTCTAGGTAAATATAATATTTCTTTAGTATCATATAAGAAATAAATTATCATGAAAAAATATAATCAAATTAATCATTAACTAAATTTTAGGATAAGACTAAAGTACATTCCATCGCATTATTATGGACATATAACTATAAATTTTTTAATGGATAGGTTTTGTTATTAATATTTTAATAACTTTTTATATACTCTATTTACTGATTTTATATGAAATGTGCATAATTTGTTTGACATATGAATGTTGAAATATTAAATATAAATTTTGGACTCTATTTGAATTCATCCAGTTTCAAGTCTGTTTACTATATTAACTATATCTCTCACCCTAAATACCCAAATATTATGAGTTTTTTATTTTATTTTTTCACATTCAATATAAAATATTTCACTATAACGGATCTTGGACCAATTATTCAATTTGGAGATTCATATGGTCTACACAGAAAGGCCCAAATAATCTGTGAAGAAACTGAACCAAACATGATGACAAAATCACTAGGCCCACTCCAGAAATTCAAATACATTAATTCTCCTCCAATGTCTGGGGGTCAATTCAATTCATCATGGATAAAATTTTCAAGTCCAAACTCCATAGACAAGGGGCCCAACTAATTAATTTAAACATAGCCCACTATTCTGTCCCGGAAATGAAATTATAACACCATTGTTGATTTTTCCCCTCAATGAGACATCCATTCTTTTATATATTTTGATGTGTTAAATAGGAAATATATGTGAAAAAATTTTTAGAAGAAAGTGTTCGGATTTTAGGGAATCGTTCTATTTAAAAATCAAATTAAATATGGCCTTTAAAACGTTTGGATTGAAATGAAAAAATTAAAATTGTTTACTCAAACCGACATATCATTGATTCCATAAGTTAAATGGCCTCCATCATTTTAGAGTAGACATAAGAATTAAATATATACAAATTGTTAGAATATCATATCTTGAGATTCTGATTTCTAATTTATCAAATTGGCGATGCAAATAGAGGGGAAATTTCGAATGAAAACAGCCCACAACATTGAGATATAAGTACATCCCCTCATCACCTTGAAAGGGTTGGTATTTAATGAGAGATGAGCATATATTTTCATGATGAAATACTTTTAAATGACTTTTGAGGACCATTCATACTCATGTTTTAACTTGAGAGACCTTTCCTCCTCTCATTATTTTCATTTACTTTTGTGTTATTCATTGTTGTAATCTTGTAAGTATTTTTTTTATAATTCGGTTTTAATGAATTTTTATTATTCAATAGATATTATTCTCATCCACCTTCTATAGTTTAATATTAATGTTCTTAAAATATTCTAAATAAAGTTAAAATTCCTTCCCTTCTGTTTCTTCCACATTCAATTAGAGGTCTTTTTAACTCTCTCCAACGATCATGTGTGTGTTCGACGCAATACTCTTTTCTTATCCTGTTATTTTCAATTTCAATGTAATTCATAAAAATAAAAATATTTAACTAGATTAATAATTATTTTAATGTCTGAGTAAATCTACCATTGGGTGAGTTATTATTTGGCGATATAAAGTGATTGAGAGATTTTTCTCGATGAGTATTCTTTGAGTTAATATTTTTTGTTGTTGAAATTTATATGTAATAGATTAATGATATGTTTTGTTTAATATTTGGATTAGAGGGATTGTTAAAACCACAAATACACTACCATAAATAAGTAATGGTAATGATTTGAACACTATGTTATTTTATGTCTTGGATTAAATCCTTAACAGTTGGTAATTCCGATCAAAGTCATCTTGTAAAGTGCGTAATAATTTAATGCAATATAAAGAAAATATAAATGATTTCATAACCTTAAATCCCCAATAATAAACTCACCCAAATATTTATCAGTTTGATAAATCCAACATCATCCATAAATTATTTCAAAAGTTCGGCAACACCGCTCCCCAAATAAAAAAAATCAACTAAAAACAACCAATTATTAAAATGTATCATTGCCGAGGATTCAAAACAAGTGCTACTATACACATTAGCAGAGAACCAGAACCATGAACGGTCGATAGGCAACAATCCACTACACATTCAAGTGGCATTATTTTCAGGGATAGTGTAATTATGTAGTCATTATTTTCTGGTTATTGTAAAAAAAATTGATAAAAATGAATGAAAAAAAACAAATATAAACCCTCCTTCTCATAAATATCATCAATAGAAAAAAAACACGTAGAGAAATACATATTCCTCTTTCTTCCAAAATCTCTCTGAATTCATCATAGCCTCTCAAACAATCCCATGGATTTGTTTGATAGTGAAATTTAGCGATCAATTTCCCAACATAGGAGGAACATTAGAGATAATCAACTTATTCATGAATCCATCCTCGTCCAACCAGTTGAATTAGAAATGTATGATCCTTTCGAAGAACACTTAATGAAATTTATGCCCTGATATGAATTACAAACCTAGTAGTATTCAATATCTAAACATAGAGGAATATTTTCAACTCAAATCAGGTTTGATTCATCTTCTTTTTCATTTCCACGGGCTAGCCGGTGAGGATCCATATCTTCATCTTAAAAAGTTCCAAATGGTGTGCTTTACCGTGAAGTCTCAAGGGGTGTCTGAGGAACAAAACAAACCATAAGCATTACATTTCTCCATAGATTACATATCTTATTCATGCCTTTACTACCTCTCTCATGGTTCCATAACCATATAGAATGACATGGAGTGACTATTCTTAGAGAAATTATTTCCTACTTCTCAAACTGCTTCCATCTGAAAGGAAATAAGTGGTCTCTGTCAATTCCCAAATAAATCACACCATGAGTACATTGAGTGGTTCAAAAAGCATGTTGCATAATTCCCCAAAAAAACCAAATCTTTGACCAACTCTTGATCCAATACTTCTATGAGGGGTTATTGGATATGGAGAGAAATCTCGTTGATGATGCAAGTGGTGGTGCTCTTATTGATAATCCTCACATAGTTGCAAGAGATATCATAAGCAAAATGGATTCAAAAATGCCACAATTCCATACTCGAGCACATGATCAAGTAAAACATGTCCAAGACAATCAATACAAAGAGCTGAACAAGATGAACGAGTGGATGAGTGAACTTAAAGGTCTTGTACGGAAACTAGTTGTGGCTACCATATCCCCTGCCTCCTCTTCTCCACAATCAATGTCCCCGAGACCAATCAAGAATTGTGGAATCTACATCTCCCCATATCATCCAACTGACACATGTCCACAACTTCAAGAGGATCCATCTGATTCATTAGGACCAATGGAGAACAATGTAGTATATGCTTATAGGAACCCTAACCTTCAAAAATAAGGTCAGATCATTGGAAAATTTAACCAACCCCACTCTTAGCCCTTCTCTTCTACCATTAACCAAGGCTTTAGATAGGTTAATCCCATTTCTCATCCCTCTCAATACCCTCATCAAAACCCAAACCAATTCCAATATGGTCAAGGTGTTGGTATCTTCCAATAACCTTACCCTTTTATTAATAAACCTAAAAGGATCAATCCTTCTCTTCAACCTCATGGATTCCACTATCCTAGTAAGGCTTCCCAATTCCATAACCAATAAAATCACCTTCCCAAGAACCAAAATCAAGTTAATATTTATCCTCGACAAGCCTCTTCTTCCATGAAACCATGGTAAAGTGTAGTTGAAGATCTTTCATACTTCACACGTTCTAACCGAAAAAATTGAATCCCAAATTTGTCAACTTACATCCCACCTGATCCAGCAACAATAATCAAATTCCTCCCAAATCCCAGCTCATCCATTACCCAACCCCATGTGTAATACAAATGTAAATGTACTAAGACCAAGAAATAAAATTTCTATGCCTCTGGATAAGTCCTCCAACCACACTTTTAATAATGACCTAGAAAATGAGAAGAAAAACAAACTTGAAAATTAATAAGAATCTATTCCCTCATCAGCTTCCATTAAATTTAGGAATTCAATTATTTTTCCTCAAGACATTTTGAAGACAAATAAATCCTATGAACCTGATCCTGAAATGATTGACATGTTTAGGAGTGTTGAAGTCAACATTACCTTCTTAGATTCCCTAAAACAAATACCTATGTATTCCAGGTTTCTTAAGGAATTATGATCCCATATGAGTAATATAAGGAAATTTGAAAATGATTTGACCCTATAGTCTATTCCTATAAAGAGATATAATCCTGGGACCTTTACAGATCCATGCCAAATTGGAAGTTCCAACTTTGATGATTCACTCATAGTCCTTGGAGACTCAAATAATTTCATTCCCAAATACATATTTTCCAACCTTTTTCTAGTTCCCATACATCCAATGGGTGTTTTCATTGATTTTTTCAATCAATGCACTGCTAGTCCTAAGGGTATAATTTAGGATGTCCCTGTTCATGTGAATGATCTCATATTCCATGCTGATTTATATGTCCATGACATGGATGGTGAGACTAACTCTTCTCGATCTCCCCTAATTATTGGAATACCATTCCTAATGACAGTGAGGAACAAAATCTATGTCCATTCAGAAATCATATTCATGGAATTTTGAGTCCAACTGGTCATTTTCAACATTTTCCAATCCATGAGGTACCCATATATGGATCACTATACATTCTCAATCCATGCTTCTGAGGACACTTCTTAGAGTCAATTGAACCCCATTCCATTATGTTCATCATGGCCTAACAAGAGTGGTTCTTGTGAAATCTACACCATGATTAACTGAGTAATAAATCGTGAAGTTGATGCTGACCTCTCATTCATAGACTCCATAAATCTTGAAGATCTTGAAAACACTCCTGAATCCCACATCATCTCTGATCTATAATGCTCCACCTTGCATAGTATTAAGGAAAATTATGCTGAAGCAACTGAACTCAAGTCTTACATTCCAGAGTCATCTAACCCACAAATTAAAGATGAGATTGATCTGAAACCTCTCCCTAAACACAAGAAATATAGATTTATTTCCATGATCATTCATATCATGTCATCATCTCTGCTTCACATACTGAAACTAAGGAGTCCAAACATGTTCAAGGGTGAGAGGAAAACAAAAAGTCCTTAGGATGGATCCTAGATGAAATACCATGAATCAAAACCACTATTTTCATGAATCAGATCCATCTTGTTGAATCATCCAAACCAATTATAAAACCACAAATAAGACTCAATAAACTCTTACTTGAGGTAGTTAGGGAAGAGATCACCAAGATTCTTCAAGCTGGTATTATCAACCCATTTTTTATAGTGAGTGGGTAAGTCCAATTCATGTTGTACCAAAAAAGGTTGGGATAATTGTTGTCACAAATATACATGTTTAGGTGGTTACAAATCGAGTAAAAACAAATTGCATGTGTGCATCGACTATAGTAAATATAATGTAGAAACTAGAAAATACCACTAACCTCTTCTATTCCTTGATCAAATTCTAGAACAATTAGTTGTAAAGTCACACTGTTGCTTTCATGATGGACACACTGGATACTTCCAAATCCCATTAACACCTCATGACCATGAAAAGACAAATTTCACATTCCCCTTTGGAACATATGAATATTAGAGAATTCTATTTTTCCTTTGAAATGATCCTGCAACATTCTATATGTGTATGATGTGTATCTTTTCTGAATTAATTGATTACTACATAGATGTCTTCATGGATAACATTACCATTTATGGAGAGTCATATGAATGTTGATTGAATTCACTCTCTATAGTCCTTCAAAAGTGTGTCAAGTGTAACCTTGTGTTAAATTCAGAACAATTTCACTTGATGGGGAATTGAAGTTGATCCTGCCCAAATTGAAGTGATCCAATATCTTCCTGAACCCACTTTTGTTTGAGACAACCATTCATTCCTCGGTCATGATAGTTTCTATCGGCGGTTCATCCATATATTTTGTATGATATCCCTCCCACTCAATCGTTTTCTCAAAAAATATGTCACATTACATTTTGATGAGGTTTGCAAGACATCCTTCATCAAACTCAAAACTTCTCTTACATGTTCCTTGATAATCAAACCCCCATATCGCTCCTCACAATTTCAATTGATTTTTTATGCTTCTGATACAATTGTTAGGGTTGTTCTTTGTCAAAGAAGATAAAATAATCATCATGTCATCTTTTATGCATCAAATACTTTGGATGAAACTAAATCTCACTACACTATGACTGAAAAGGAACTTTTAGAAGTTGTTTTTTCTTTCGTTAAATTCCATCCATATCTCTTAGGTGACAAATTCATCATCTTCACATACCATTATTCTATAATGTTCTTTCTCAAGAAAATATATTCCAAACTAGTCTAACAAGATGGATCCTAATTCTCCAAGAGTTTTACCATGAAATCAAAGATAGACAAGGAAAAGAAAACCTAGTGGCTGATCCGCTATGTAGAATTTATAATTCTTCACATTCATAAATCATGGATCCTGAATTCCCCACTGAGCACCTTTCATCTCTCACTCCAAATTGACCATGGTATGCCCCAATTGTAAACTACTTGGTTTTTGGTATTTTTTATGAAAATGATTTAAAAGAACAAAAATGATGTTAAAAAGTGATTAAAAATTCTATTTTTGAGAAGATAATAAACTTTGGAAACTGGGACTGACATGGTAATTAGTAGATTTATTAATTATGGTGAACATTACTCTATCATAGAATCCTATCACACACTTCCTGAAGGTGGCCACTTTGGACCAAAAAAGTCCTCCTAAAATGTCATATAATCTTGATTATTTTGGCCTTCACTCTTTATGGAATCACATGAGTTCTGTCAATCGTCTCCCCTATTCCAAAAGATTGTCACAATTTCAAAGAGAATTGAAATTCCCCAAAATACATTAATTTTCTATGAGATATTCAATGACCGGGGCATTGATTTCATGGGACCATACCCCCTTCCAATGGATTCTCATACATTATTCTTATTGTTGATTATGTTTGTAGGTGGGTCGAGGCCAAACTCACTAGAAAGGATGATTCACAAACATTTAGTGAGTTCCTATAAACCCACATCTTCCATCGATTTGGGACACTACATGCCTTGATTAGTGACTTAGGAACCCATTTTTGTAATAAAACCATGGAGTCTCTTTTGAAAAAGAATGATTTTGTACATAAAACATCAAATTCATGTCACCCACAAACAAATTGAAAGGCAGACCATTATAATAGATAAGTGAAAATATTTCTTCAAAGAAATGTAAAACCCACCAGAAAAGAGTAGCCTGAATGACTTGGTGAAGCACATTGGGTTTATTGAAATGCCTATAAAACACAAATAGGGATGTCTCTTTTTAGGAAAGTTTTCGGTATAAAATTTCATTTACCAGTTGAAATCCAGCATAAGGCATTATGGGCTGTGAAAATTTGTAATTTTGATTTTGGAAAATCTCGTGAAGAATGATTATTGCAATTGGCTGAATTGGAGGAGCTACAACTCGAATCCTTTCAGAATTCTAATCTACACAATGTAAAGGCTAAGGTTCTTCTTGAAAAACACATCCTACTGAAGGTATTCTGTGAATGTGAAAAGGTATTTCTCTTCAACTCTTGATTTCTACTTCACCCAGGTAAGCTTAATTTTCGTTGGGAAGGTCCTTTGGTTTTACTAGTGTTTACCCCTTTGGTGTAGTTCAAGTCCATGGACCCTCTTACAAAAGGACATTCACAGTTAATTGTCATTGGTAAAGACATCACCATGAGAGGACACACATCTTGCAAACAACATAGACTTCCATAGGATCCACAACTTCTACATTAGACCCACCATCGGAAGGAGATGGCGACCCACCAAATCCAAACCAGGGGGAACCTATTTCCCCTTAAATCTCTCTCTAAATCTCTTCCTATATCACCATCTTTCTTCTTCTTCCCCTATATTTTATTTTTTACCACATTCTTTCTCAAAACCCTTTCTTTTTATATTTCTCTTTTGTGTTGGTGTGTCTTTATAAAAAACTAAAAAAACCCTAAAAAACTAAAAAACAATAAATAATTTAAAAAAAGAAAAATCAAGAGTTATACATACTCACTTTACAAATTTCAAATTTTGTGCAACCATTTTGGGGGTCAAAATACATGGTTTCATCTAATTTTTTTTGGGATTTCTTCAAATATTTGGATAAATAATATTGTTTCAAAACCAAAAAAATATAATAATCAATTTTTTTATTTGGAAAATGATTTTCCACACCTATGAGGAACAAAATTTTCTTTCATTCAAAGTCTACCTATGGTCGTATTTTTAAAATGCGTGTTTTTCACACCAAGTTGTGAATCTAGATTTTGTGGACCTTTGAGCTGAATTTCCAACTATGGTGTGCATTAACATGACATAGGAATTTTCAGAACCTCATGATAATAACAATAGCCAAATATCTTCATATTGCCACTATATTTATCCAAATTTTAAAATCCCCTTTGAGCATCTGAAAACCTTTTCCTTGATACCCACATTACAAGCCCAATACTTTATCCTAGACAATATCACCATGTATTTTCATTGCATAATTTTTTTAAAATTTATGTGTGGGGGGAATGGATTTCATTTTGGGTACCCTTTTGTTGATTTTCACCTTCTAATCATATGCTTCTAAGAAAATCATGAATTTAAGTGTGGGGAGAGGTTTTCCTTAACTGGGGTTTTGGAATGTATATACGTTTATATTGTACAAATGATATTGAAAAGGGTTAAAAAAATTGAAAAAACAAAAAATAATAAAAAAAAATAAAAAAAATAAAAAAGCATGGGTTGTGTCTTGGGTGTGTCAAAAATCATTCCAACTCAACCTTTTATCTTGTTGTACCTATTAAAAGTAGACATGTGAGGAGATAAATCATGGGTTGGGTGATGAGTATAAGAGCTGTTTCAAGTGCAACTTTCAAAAAATGAAAAAAAGAAAAGAAAAGAAAAGAACACCTATATTATATATTCTTATGTAATTGGGATAAGTTTTGTTTTTTGTAAATATTTCATCATATAATCCACTTGAAATTTCCCACCTCTTTTGTTTCTTATTTCACATTTTAATTTCCTTGAAAATATGTGTTTCAATTTCTTTCCATTTATCATTTAAAAAAATGGGCACTGCTTTTTCCATGTTAGTGTTTTACCCCCTTTTTATTATCTACTGGATATCATCTTCCTACCATCCCATAGCCTCATAAAACCCCCTAAAATGACCTTCTGATATTTTATCACATTAGGATAGGGAATGGAAGCTTAGATCCCTTTCAAAATCTATGATTTTCACTTTTGGTTGGTGAATGAGTCAACCTCTAAAAATAAATTTTTATCATCACGATAGTTGGATATGTGAGGGCCCACATTTTCCATTTCAAAATTTGAGCATGAAAAAAGAGTTGTTTTTTGGAACATTGTTTTGGTAACAATTTGTGTTGGAATTCAATATGGATGAGTGAAATTGTTTAAACCACCACTGATTGGGGAAAAAAATTTAATATTTGTTGGTGAGTGAAAATGATTTTCTCATGGTGTTATATTTGTTTTACGTGAGTACATGAATAAGACTATGTGTAGGGGATATTATGTTAATTAATTTTAATAACTTTTTATATACTACATTTAATGATTTTATATCAAATGTGCATAATTTGTGTGAAATATGAATGTTTAAATGTTAAATATAATTTTTGAGCACTATTTGAATTCATCCAGATTCAAGTTAGTTTACTATTTTAATTATAACCCTCACCCTACTAATACAAATTACATGGATTATGTTTTGTATGATTATCATTAAATATACAGTATTTCATTAGAAAAGATCTAGGAACAATTCTACAATTTGGAGGGTCATATGGACTAAACAAAAAGGACCAAATAATCTGTGAAGAAACTGGACCATCCCTGAAGATAGAATTAATGGGCTCCCTCTAGAAGTAAAAATACTTTAATTCTCCTCCAGTGGTCAGGGGACAATTCAATCCATCTTCGATAAAATGTGCAAGGCCCAACTCTAAAGACATGGGGTCCAACTGATTAATTTAATCACAGCCCACAATCTATCCATAAAATAAAATTAGCACACCATTATTTATTTTTCTCTTGAATTATATATCCATTCATACTGAAATTTTTCATCGTAAAATAAGAGATATTAATGGCTGACGGTGTTGAAGAATGTTTTTAGATTTGTGGTCATCTTTATATTCAAAACATCCATTCACATTTTATATTTTAAATAGTTTGATTTGAAATGGAAATATTAAAGTGTTTTAACTAAACCAATATAAAATTGGCTCCTTAAGTCCAATGGCCGCAAAATTTTCATAGTATACTGATGAGATAAATATATACAACTTTTCAGAAGAGCATATCTCTAGATTCACCTTTATAATTTATCAAATTGGAGATGCAATTGGAGGGCAGTTTTGGAATGGAAACAGTCCCTAACATTAGGCTATAATACATCCCCATCCTTACCTTACAAGGGTTAGAATTTAAGTAGATATAATCATATATTGGCATGAATAAAGCCTTTACAATGGATTGGGAGGACCTTCCAAACTGAAGTTTTCACTGGAGAGACTATTCCTCCTCTCATTATTTTCATTTACTTTTGTGTTCTTCATTGTTATAATCTTGTAAGTATTTTTTTATATATCTGTTTTAATGAAATTTTCTTCTTTAATATCTCTTATTATCACCCTTATTATATATTTTAATATTAATTTTCATAAAATAGTTTAAATGAAGTTAAAATTACTTCCTTTCCTTTTTTTCCTCATTCAATCGAAAGTCTGTTTTAACTCTCTTCAATGATCGTGTGTCTGTTCGATGCACTACTCTTTTTTTATCCCATTATTTTGACATTCTTTATAATTCACCACCTTAAAATTATTTTACTAGATTAATAATCATTTATATGGATGGGTAAATCTATCATTTGGGTGAGTTATAATTTGGGTATATTATATGATTAAGAGATTTTGCTCGATGAGTATTCATTGAGTTAATATTGTGTATGTTGAACATTATATGTCACAGATTAATGACAATTTTTTTAATATGTATAATCCATGGATTATTAGAACCACATGTACACTAACATAAACAAGTAATGTCAATGATTAGAACCCAATGTTATGTTATGGCTTGGATTAAATCTTTAACACTTGGGAATTCTGAACAAATTAATATTGTGATGTTGGTAGTATTTTAATGAAATATAAAGCAAAATGGAAGGATATCATAAGCTTTAATCCCAAATAATAAACTCACCCCTATATTTATCATTTTTTTAAATAAAACATCATACATAAATTATTTCATAACATCGAAAAACAACCCACCTAATCAAAATACCATCAACTAAAAACTATCTACTATTAAAAAGTATCATCTCCAAGGATTCGACCATAGTGCTACTATACACATTAGCATAGCACCGGAAACTTGAACAGTTGATAGGCCACAATCGGCCACGATTTCAATAGGATTATCAATTATCATTATAAACTTTTTTAACATATTACAATAACATATCATTCAATAAAGTTCATATTGTCCGATCTCTTTATAGTTGTAGAATTGTATATGTGAAAAATCTTTATTTACCTTTAAATCATGATCATAGTGACCATTTATTAAAAAATTTAAAATCCACCCATACCTTCATGAATTTGTCACAATTCCTTTTTCTTGTCTTCTCAATAACAATCTACTTATCTTTTTTCCTATTGAAGTCATATGAATTGGTGAATTTTTTCTCATTCTTGATAGAACATGTCATTAAATCCTCAAATAAGGATAATTCTTGGGAGACCAATGCCCTTCGAAGGATTCTCACGATTCCACCAAAAATATGATCAATATTTCTCATTGGATTACTTATATAGTTCAAAAAATGCATTTCTTGCATTGTAAATTTAACTTTATACATAGAAAAATATTCCTTTTTCTTTTGTATTAGATTCAAAAAATTTCAATCCATATCGAATTATTTATTTTGTTGAAAATATACTTCCATGAGGGTTTCTATAAGATATTTTAACTATATTCTCATTATTTCCACCACATTATTACTATTTTGATTCAATAGTCACTATTTATTTCCATCCCAAGAGATATAATAAACTTCTATGAATACTTTCTCAATTTCATTAAATCATAGAGAAATAAATATCTTTTCTATGAAACATATCCATTTTATCATATAGAAATTTATTTATAGTCCCATATAATGATGGAGTCTAATGATTTATGAATGGTTATAACATTTTTACACCATATGGGGGAATAATATGCTAATTAAAATGAGAAAGTTCACCAGCATTGTTTTCTGATTTTCAAAATGAAATATAATTATGGTAATGAGAGAACCATATAATAAAATCCAAATGGGAAAGTATATTATTCCTAGAAAGAGACTTATTCCCAAACATGATTATGATTTTATTAGTTCTAATTGAATGATCAACACAAGCTTCAATAACAATCCATGGTGGGTAATCCAATTAGAGAGTACGTGCATTGATAAAGTTCTCATTCCTTCATCTATTTTCCATTTGTATATTATTTCATACCCCATATTAGATCTTAAAATCATGAATCATATTGTATAGTCCTAGAACTAGTGAAAAAATAAATAGAAATTGAAAATTTAATTTATATCAAATTTCATAATAATAAACATCGTTTCTTTGACAATTGTTTCAAAATATATGTTCTATAAAATATTTATTAATATTCTTTACAGAAAATATGTATTATCCCTATCACATTTTATGGGGTGTCAAAAAAAAGAAGCAATGGAAAGCATGTTTTCATGCAATATTTGATGATAATGTCAAAAACCAATGAACCCTTTTAGAGTTATTAACTCTAAGAACAAATATTATATAACCATATGAACTTGTAGTATTCATAAAAGGATGTATTTATAGAAACAAACCACATAATATCATCCACTTAAAAACAGTTTGATTTTCTTATATATTTATCCTCAAAGTCTATCATAGGGTTATAATACCTAATATACTTTTTCATAAATATATTTTGCAAGGCTTCTACTAAAAATTGTCTAATACCAAGAATAATGTACCCATCCCAAGTACCCCAGAGATGGAGGTTGTATTATTACATTGGAACTAGATAAATGGATACATATCTTGAAGGACCAACTAGTTTATTTGTTTTGAAAAAATAGATACATATTTGAATTTCAAATTATAGTTGAAAATAAAATGTAAAACATATAATTATTTTTTGAGAACACTAATTCAATTTATGATAATCCTGAATATCAATCTTAATTAAATACCTAGAATAAAATGGAAAGGAAACATAATAAAGGGATGTGATCTAATTCTTACTAATTGTATGCATATATGGGATGTTATCATGAAAAAAGAAGACATAATTAGTAAGTAATGATAAATACCTAAAACCCATGATATTTAACCAATATCATGAATATGAAGATTCATGTGTATTGAATAAATAATATTCAAATAATCCCATATAAATATCACATTAGCTAGAAAAGTATCCACTAATATTGAAATTTATTGAATTTTTCCCTTGGAAAATGATATGTAATATCATAATGAGGGAATACATAATTCTAGGCATCATATCAATAATTTCTAGACATCATGAAAATATATTTTCCATAAATGGGACATTTATTTAATATAAATAATCACGATTAACATATATAGACATTATAACACTTTTGTGGAATACATAATACATTATATAAATAGATTCCAAGAGACCATATTAGTTTAGTTCCTTTGGAAATGTGGAATTTTAATGCTAGTACGTGAGTGAGATTCATTATATCCAACTAGGTTCTAAAAGAATGAAATACCTCTTAGGCATATCATAGTTAAGATTTATCATTATAAACTCAAGAAGGAAGAAATAAAATGGGTGATCTCAGATGCTCAGTAAGGATAAAGAATTGAGATTTGTAAGAATAAACATAATAATAAGGGTATAATAACATGATCATAACATTAGATGATCATACCATACATATCAAAGATCATAAACATAAAACATGGAATAATTAATAGAAGTTCATAATATATGAATCATAAGGTTATAAGAGCATACGAAATGAAAGAATGACATATAAAATAGACATATAATTGTGGAATACAGATAAACAAGTAATATCATTCTCTATAATTCAATACAAATGGCTAGAACATGTTACGACCCACCACGAAGAAAACCGGTGGTGGGTCTGGTCCGTGGAATGTTTACTGGCAGATGGAACCGACAAACGTCACCGCATGGACGGCGGCGGCGCAACCACGCCGCCAGAGGAGTAGCCCGTGGCCCCGTGCCACGACAGTGAAGCGGCGACCGGCGCAAGCCCGACCGCAAAGAAAACCGGCTTCTCGAGCCGCCGGTTTTCTAGGGAAGGCGCGGCGCAACCGCGCAGCGTAGTGGAACAAAATGTGGTCGTGGTCTCCAACCGCGGCGGTGCAGCGGTGGCCGGAGCAAGGCCGACCGTGAGAAGGAACAATGGCCCAAGCCACCGGGTCACTGGAGGAGGAACAACGCAACTCCGCCGCGATGGAGGCGGCTGGCCGCTCGGCCAGCCGGAAAGAGCAGGACTAGTCAGGTGGGTCCATTGTGACACAGACCGGCGCCACATGGCACCCGTTTGACTCCCCCGAACGGCTAGGCGGTTTGGGAATCCAGGGGGCGCGACCTCCACCTGGATGCAGCTAGGGAAAACCCCACAAGATGCTAGCCACGGGCATCACACGGGCCGGAACCACTACTCACCAGGCCGCCCCCACGGGCCGGGTCGGATCTGTGGACCAGGTCGGACCCGTTTGTACTGTTTCCACTATTTTTCTCGTAACTTGAGCTATGGGCATCCAATTTATGAACCGTCTATAGAGACGAAAACATTGGAGGATGACGGTTATTTTCGTATACCCCAATCTTGGTTTGGACATAGCTGGTGTATATACAGTTTGGATCGAACGTTAATCCAACCAGGCCCTCAGAATAGAAATGTCAATAACTCTCAGATCGGGCATCTGATTGACACACTACCTATCGCCTTGGGTTCCTTTTAGAAATACAGATCTTTTGGATACATCAACATTGGACTTCGTGGATGTTGATGTATAGACACTTGGCTTGAGGAGCGAACCCTCCCAGAATCAAGCATGCTTTGTGCGGAACCCTATGGCTGGCTGCACACTGTCTACTGCTCCTGAATCCGGTGTGGGATCAACAGCTCTAACAACGTTTCCTGGATCTTGCGTGGGTTCGATATCTCTAACTACTATTCCTGGATCTTGTGTGGGTTCCACAGCTCTGATGATTGTTCCTGGATCCTGTGTGGGTTCGACAGCTTTGACTACTGTTCCCGGATCCTGTGTGGGTTTGACAGTTCTGATTTCTGTTCCTGGATCCTGTGTGGGTTCGACAGAATAGATGATTTAGTGGCTACATATAATCATCTCAAACTATATACAAAATTTATATACCTGTGTGAGTAGAGTCAGTAACTTTTGTGTTTTTCTCATGTTTGAGATGGATTACTTGATAAATTAGGTATATGTATGGGCATATACCTAAGTGGGGTTATCTATTGATTTCATACATGGTGTTTATCCTTGTTGGGTTTAGTGAGACCTTGAGGGTCTCACGGTCCCTACTGACTATCGTTATACTCACCCCTTCATGGGATATTCCTTCTCCTCGTTGTGTTGGATGCAGATGACAGACAGCGCTGACCGAGACTGAGTGTACGAGGGCTGGACGGTACCCGGAGGTGTACCACATTGAATGGCAGTACACGGAGGAGACGGATGAATGTGGAGTGCTGTGGAGGCTATATGTACCTACCCTTCATGTAGGATTTCCTTTGAGGAAGAATCAGTGTCGGTTTGTCTTATTTCCTCAGTTCTTACTTTACCTTCAATTCTTGTACATTACAGTTGTACTTGTATTTTCGGCCCCTTTTACATTCAGTACACTTTTTTATATATTTTTTTTAGTGTATTATTTCTAGCTTGTACTCTGTTATGTTCGTTTTCAGGTTATAAAGGTAATGACTTCCCAGTTTTAGGGATTTACGCCTTTCATGCTAGTCGCCAGCCCCTGTGCTATGGAAGGTGGGCTTGGGGTAATCGTGACACGGGCCCTATGGGACGGGTCGTGACAGAACATATCAGGGAGCTTCATGGGGAATACACCGACTATGAGGGATACATGACCATCCATAATCAGAATATGATACCTTGTATGAGAACATGTTTCCCCATAATCTCATATATTATAGTGGTTTTCCATATTCCCATACTGGTTCGTGTATCACAATTTACCAATTTTTGGATCATGATTCCACATAATCCCATAGAGGATTAGGTTTCCTTATATTCCACATCGACTTAAACCCATATTCATAAATCCATTCATTATCTCATGAGATATAAATCATCACCCATTGTATTAGAGAGAGATGTAATTCCCATCCACATCATAATGGAATGAATAATTCTTTCATTACATGATCATGTAAAATCATATCATAACCCATGAAATAGAATTGATATCATAAACATGTTATCATATCATAACCTGTTGAAAAGGGACATGTTTCATAACCATTTCATCAGAAGAATAACCTTTGAAAATAATCTGGTTTTAAAAGAATATATCCCATCGAAGAAGAAAATGGTACATAAATATATAACCCACGAAATAGAAATTGATTTTCATAAATTCCATGCCATAAAAATATAAACGACTCTAAGAAATAATATTAATGGAATCACTAGATAATTTACCAGAAAATCATTATTTACATAAATGTTTGTCATCAGACTTGGAAAATAATTTTGAAATATCATTAAAAATATTACTTAATTAAAATATCCTTTATTCTTTGAAAAAGTATTTTTGAAACATAAAATCTCTTGATAATAATTTTAATTAAAAAAAATATGAATATTTATAAATAATGCATGAAATCATTTTAAAAAAATCCTTCAAAACATATAAAATATGCTTGAAAGTATTTTTGAAATCCTTTTTCATTGAATACATATAAAAGGAGGTTGAAAATGTTTTGAAACCCATATCCTTTAAAACACTTTGAAAAAATATAAATAGTTACATGAAAAGAATAAATAATTTTTCAAATCTAGTATAATTAAATATTTAATTAAAATATCACTTTTATAAGCATTTAAAACAACATTTTTAAAACTTTTTTTTGGAAATTAATGGCATGTGCCTCAAAGAGGGTAAATTGAGTCAAAACTACTTTACAGATATGGTATATTTTGAAATATAAACCCCCTGAAAGAGAGATCATTAAATGGATATCTAAATTTCCATATATTTAACAATAATAATAATATTATTTATTCACGTTTAGTATATAATCCAAATAAAAGAAACAAGTGGTGAATAAGGCATAAATCTCATTGAAATAAAAGTGAGAATAAAAATCCTCTTACATTTTGTTTTGACTCTCTTCATAATCATACAGACCTCATGTGAAATAAATATAAGTTTATTATTATTAGTTTATAGAACCATATTATTATATATAATACAATATATTATTTGAATATGACTTTATATTGACCAATTATTATTAATTCAATGTTATGGCTTCACTTTGGGTAATATCTGCACTGTTCTTCACTTATGTTTTGACTTATTATTCTTGATAGTCATAAATATATCATGATTTAGTTATTTAATGAATGTAAAAATTATATAAATATCACATATATTCATTATATTGTTATTTATAATAATCAATAAAAGATATAAAGATGAAATGGATTACATCATTCATGGAGACTGTAGGCCGTACGCATGCATGAGCACTGTTTCCATTTTATGGTCATATTGAAAGAAATAAATCGAATTAAATATATGTATATATATATATATAAATTATTTTAGATATATTATGTCATATAAGTTCATTGAAACCATCCTTAATAAATTCCCTGTAGAGTGTGAATGAATCACATTGCTTTGTAGAGGCAGTAGTCCAAACATCCCCAAATGAAATTATCGTATTTACACAAAATTTAAAGAATGGTGGTATGTGTAATATAGTAATACTAGAATAATAAATTAATCAATAAATTCATTTATATAATTTAAAATAAATTTTACATTATAATTTTCAACCACGATATATGGTACATGAAAAATGGATAACATAGTTTCGTGAGGTGGTAGTTCTCCGTACACATGAACAGTAAGTTAGTTACCCATTAGATGGAATTGTGTGTACGTGAAGGTATAATCCTTATAATAAAAATATATAATTATATTTATAATACTGTAATTATTATAGGACCATGTAATTAATATAATTGAGGGTGTGAAGAAATAAATAAAAATAATGTGATCGTTGAAGAAGGGCACCTCTATTTCAGGTAACTCCATTTGGTTATAACTAAATAACATAAACAGATACATTAATGCCAAAGTTTAGACATATAGAATTTTAATATAGATGATTGGATCAAATATGAGCAGTTTTTAGGAGATCCATTGTGTCCTGAGATATGTGAGTAAGGGGAAGAGTGTATTTTTTTATAAGGGAGGTGGAGTGGCATTCTTGTAAATACCTAAAGGTAAACACTAAGTGGAGGTGTCTCTAAAATAATATGATTAAAGAATGAAAAAATAATGGATTAATGTGAAATTATGGTTGAAAAAATATCTAACACAAAAAATAAGTTCATTTTGATAATTTTTTTCTTTAGTCTTTAAGATTCATAATATTTTTCATTTTCATCGTTTATTTAGGTAACTAGTTTTCCAACCAATGTAATTTAACCAGTAAGACTTAATTAAGGTGATATTTATTAAAAATTATATTCCCCATTAATTATAAATATTATATATAATTATAAATAATAAAAATAACATTTTTTTGGAAATTTAGTTTAAAATAATTCCATCTAACTCACAAAAACAATGATTTAACCCGAATCATTCTAATAATGTTTTTACTAATTAAGGGTCTATGTGATATATATAAAAGTTAACTTGGTAAATTAATAGACCATATTTTTTATTTATTAACACATAATGATAACTTTCAATAATGTATTATTTTTATTAATTTTAAATGTTTTAGTAAAATAATGTTTTTGTAAAATAACATTATTTTCAATTTTGATATTAATTTTTTCAAATTAATTTAAAAAAATGAAAAAAAATATTGGAGTTCAAATATATTATGTTAAACCTTGTGTAACGTGATATTTTAAACTATAATAATATTGGAACACAATAATATATAATATATACTTTTCTCATGATGTTTTCAACATCTATTATTTTATTTAAATATTAACTGAATAATCTCTTCAGTACAATTTGTTATAAATTTAATGTAAACAATTCATCTATAAAAATTAATTATAAAAACATATTATAAAAATTATTTATTAATCTTTAAAAATTACATCTAAAACCTAAAATATGTTTTCTTTCATATCTAAGGGTTTTATAAATGTTAAATGTAAGGAACACTATTTTTTTGCCTTTTTCATAACATAACATATGTAATAGGTAACTTTTATTGAACAGTATCTCAATAACATATAATATTCTAACCAGGAATGGATATATTCTAAATAATTTATAATCATCCCTTATATAAAAGTTACTAAGTAACTATGGACCTTATGTTTAAGAATTAGTCCCTTGAGAAGATAACTTTCATTTTTATTGTTATAATTAATTTTAATTACATTCACTAAATATTTGTGTTAAAACTAGTTTGACCAAATTAGAAATTTTAAATTATAACGATTAAAAATATGAAATCCATTTTTCTAAATTCTATTAACATAAGTGGAATAAATTAATTTAAATATAATGATCTAGGAAATATTACAATGGAGGGTTATAACGTATAATTAATCAAATGTTTGCTATGTTTTTATATATAATTTCAAAGTGAAATTGATCCCAATGGACTAAATTGGAAGAAATTCTGTATAATTTATATTATAATAATTTAAAACCAATTATAAATAAAAATTATCATTATAAATAAGTTAGGTGAAAATTCAGTTTTGTATTAAAATTAATTATTTTCCACTATTCATCAAAAAATTATACCTCCTAGAAAAATACCAAAAATTCACCCTAAACTGTTTTAAATGTATCAATTTACAAAATGACGATTATTTCAAAATAATAAATTTATAAAACATCAAAAATTTATATTTAAAATAGGTTCTCTATTAAAAGATGAAAAACTACTTTTATAAAAATATAGGCTCATATGCATAATATTAGGTTTGTTCATATAATATTCTAAAAATATATTTCATGAAGTTAAAGAAAATATTTCATTGAATATATAAAATTTATATATAACTAATATAAATCACCAATAGTATGTAATTTAATTTTTTCGTACCAAATTCTATTGTGAGCATAAAAGTTGTTTTTATAAAATAATTCCCTTTATTTTCAATTGGTTCTTATAATCATTTCTAAATAATTTGTAACCAATGAATTAAACTATGTATTTTCATAATTAATTTAGTCATATTTCTAACCTCCAAATTAATGGATAGGATATATCATATTATATTGAATTATAATATTATTAACAATATGATATTGTTATGTAAAACTCGTTGTTGTGTATTACGCAAGCCATTTAAGAAATTTAGTCATGCATGTAATGTAAGCTAACCATGGTGTTCTGTGTAGATACAGCTAAAAATTCTGTTGTGTATAATTCATGCTTAACATGTTGTAGTGTATGAAACCAGACAAACATAGTACATTAATATTAAGAATTATATTTTCACTCTTGTGTGAAATGATAAATATCAAAAATGATTTAATTAATTTAAAAACAAATATTTCAAAAAATATCAAATTATTACATTATACCCCTCTTAAGAGGAATATCACCCTAAAAATTCTTAAATTTTGTCATTTTTTTATTACTTGAACGTTCCATTCATAAAAACCTACATTTTACAAATGAATAATAGAAGTCCCTTTAAAAAGGGAAGGTGAGAACCATAAGGGTCACCCTAGGTAACTCATTACTATTTTATCATATATGAGAACATTGGTGGGAAGTGATAACAAGGTCATAGAAGATAAATATAACTATAATTTTATAATGGAGATTGATAGATAACATGATTAGTAAAAATTTGACAATCACAACAATATAAATCTATGATGCTCTATGGGTCCATTAGATTCTTCAGAAACAAAGGTACCCGGATAAATTTTTTAGTTTTAATATCATTTTTTATAATGTTTAATAACATTCACAAGAAGATGTACTAATTTGATTTTATTCTATTCCATAGGCATAATCCCGCCCTTTGGTTGTTCCTTGATATATTCAAACTTCATCTCATACTTTGGGTAATGAAGGTGAATTTTTCATTCCAGAAAAAAAAAAAAAAACATGTGATCTATAAATAGTGTGATATGTCATTTCATATGTAATTTTTAATCACACAACAAGGTTGCCACAAGTTTTAAAATATAGATAAATCCTCACATGGTGAGAAAATAGTTAAATCTAACAAACATCATCTAATGTCTAATTTAACATTTCCATGTATGGTTAACCATATAACCCTTTTGAAAGATGAAAATATAAAAAATAAGACAGAATTTAACAAAATCAAGTCAATATTGATCCATCATATATCACAATGTATCTATTATTTGTGACATTCCAAACATGTGAATAATTTTATAATGAATTCTCTTGAAACATGGTTATAACCTGAATTAACTTACATGATTATTAAAAATGCATGATTCCATATCCTAATGTTTATTAGATATATTTGATAAATCCATTAAATGCTTCAAAATACATCCATGATAAAATAATATTATTTTTGAACAAATCATTTATCATTTCCAAGGTAATACATACCGTCCAATTCACATTTCAATAACCAACATGTCTATTATCCTAATATGATTATCATAATTTTAGGAAAATATAAATGGTTATATTTACCTTAATCATGTCTTTCCCATGATTATCACATTTCCATTAAATCACTTTCCTACTCCATCAAAACCTTTCACAAATTACTGTATGTCTATATAGAAAAACCTAGTGTGAAAAATCCATACATATTTCACAGCTCATATTTCTTGAATCTAGACGCATAATTAATTAGTTTACTCTACTTAATCCATATGTTATTAATAGGGCTACCTCATCCAATGATATAATACCTATTCCCTTCAAAATTTCACATTAAGTCTCATCACCATTATAAATATAACCATTACTCACACCATCTTGCTGATTCTCTTCTTGAGATTTCTATTGAGGAAATATATTTTCATACAAACCATTCATTCCACAAATAAAAAAGATTAACCTTTGATGATGTATTAGGTATTCCAATATTCCCATATATTGAATTAACGAAACCCTTCATTTATCATTTTTGGTGACTTTCCTTGTTTCCATTTTCAAAGTAAAATCATATTTATGTTCCTCCATGAAATTCACTTTTGTAATTATTTTCACATTCCTCACACAAAGAAAGATGAATATTATTTCCTCCATGATCTTAATTACCCTAACACTTAGAGAACTCATTCCTTCTCTTATTTTGTGTATCCAGGAGCTGGTTAAGGTCAATGTTGTTAATCATGTTTCTTGAAAACTGATAAGGCATGTTAAAAATATCCTTCACTCTAGTGATCATCTTAATTGGATTCTCGTCTTTACATTTTTCATATCATTCAATGTTAATATATTTTTTTTATGGTTCCCACCATTGACTATACCAGAAAGCACACTATGAGCATCGCTTATCATAGTAGAAACTAAATAATCATGCAAGAATTACTTATATGATGTGTCAATCATGAAACCTATATCTTTAATCAATTATACCATAGGTTTATCCTAGATTATTCTTAGTCATCCTCTATTTTAATACCTTATGATGGTTCATAATGATTTTTTGAATTACCGTAGAATATCCCTCGGGAGTGTCATACTAGGTGTGCCGAACAACCCATTTTCATGTTCCAAGTTACACTCGAGTCAGGCCTGACACAAATTTTTAATGTTGTTACCACTATGTCAGAGCCACATCAACTTATATTATCTAGAAAGGAATGCAATTCCATGATACCACTCACTCTATACTTTATAAATAAATCCAAGTCATATTCCTATACATTTCTCCATCCTTAAACTTATCTTTATAAATATAAATATAAATATGCTAATAAATATTCCTACATATCACACTAATGTATTTTAACACCCCAAGCTTCCACGGTACTCTTCTCTTTGAATAATACAATAGTGTGTGTTGTACACAACACTGAGTTCAAGTGCACCACAACTTACCAAACTAGTCGTTCAAAAGCTGTTATGATTAGTATTAACTGAATTTTAAATTTTATATTATCCTTATAATTTTAGAATCTGTATTATGAGTTTTTAAGACATAATTTAAGAACAAATTTTTTTTTCAGATAAAAGAAGTATTTTTAAAAAAATGAAATTTTACCTCCTTTTAATAACGAATCCTTTTCAAATAAAATATTTGAAACATTAATATATTCAATTTTAATTAACTTATTATTTAAAATCAGGACATAAGAATTTAGTTTCAATAATGTTTTGGGGTTTTTTTGATAACTTTCATATTTGGGTGAATAGTGAAAAATACTATATTTTATCTGAAAACAACATTTTTAATCAAAATAATTGATATTGATAAATTATAAATTTTAATGGTTTGGAAGAATAAATAGATTATATTTTTTCAATTTAATCCAATTATGGTCATTCTAAGTAATTTAACTTTGAAATTGGACATAATCAAGTGTCAATCTTTTGAAAGTTATTATTTCTTAAAAATATGCCCTTTGGTTTTAAAAACGAGAATTAATTTTAAATTAATAAATGAAACATTTATGTTTTAAATTTGGTAAAATGGAATTAATTTTTGGATTCATAATATTGAAATTATCTTAGGGTTAAAGTTTGGTACTCTTCTGATAACATTCATATTTTGATAAATAGTTAAAATTACTAACTTTTAATTAAAAACTAATTTTTTAATCAAAATAATTAATAGTGATAATTTATTAATTTGAGTGTTTTTAAAGTATATTTATAATATATTTTTACCATTTAAAACAATTTTGGTCATTGTACATAATTTCACATTTAAACTAGACATAAACAAGTGTCAATCTTTTGATAGTTATTATCTCTTAAAAACACATTTTTTGTTTTAATAACAGGAATTAATTTTAAATTAAATTCTTCCACTTCTAAGTTTTGTATATATGAAAATTGGATTCCATATTTGGAATCAGGGTGTCCAAATTTTGTAAAAAGGTATCTTTTATTTTTAGACATTTTGAATAATTACATCGGTAAATATTTTATTTACCATGGTTAAAGGGTAAATCCGGTAAATAAGGGTAAAAAATAACATTATAATAATAATAAATTACCCTAAAACGTGTCCAAACCTTATTGGATGATACATGTCCAACCATGGGAATCTTTGGGTCGATTTTGTTACCCCATTAATCCACTTGTAGGTGATAAGGATACTTTATATTAATTAAGTTAAAGAAAATTTAAAAATGAGAAAAACATATATCTTTTAGGAAAAAAAATTAAATAGGGTTATAAATATTATATTTTCGACTATAAATATTAATTAGAAAGATTAAAATATTTCCTACATAATTGTATTTTATTTATAATTTTTATAAATTTAATAATTAAATTTATTTATGACACAATAATGATTCAGTATTTTCCATATTAATGAATGAATCAAATAATTGGTATTATAAAAGTTAAAATAAATATAATTTAATGTTTTGATACCATAAAAAACTTTTATTGGTTAATATTAAATGTTATGATTTCTTAAATTAATTTTTTTCTAATTAATAATGTTGTTAAGACTTTAACAAAAATCAATTATTAAATAGTGTCAAAATTGACCTAAAAGAATTTTTAAAACAAATATTATATTATTAATTGATATTCTATTCCTAAAAATCTAAGGTTTGGCCAAAAGACTTATATAATGATAGGTGTATAATTAATGGACCACTTGGGGGGTCTCATGGATTTATATAGTATGTTTATTTACTATATAACATAAAAATACAAAGTGACATGCTAAATGTCAAACTAATTAACTAAGAGTTAAAACTAAAAGATAAGGTTAATATAATGACCCATACCTATATAAAATCTATTGGTTGAAATGATTTATACCCATAACCACCTCATACTTTGAATAATACGATTGGGATCCATTAGACACCGAATATGAATGTATTATAAAATAATACTTTATGTTTTCCTAAAGAGCCCCTCCTCCCCCTTATAAAAGGTCACCACTTCTAACCAATTATTCACACATTCATAGCCTTTTGAATCGGACATCCTCTGACCAAATATTCTCTCAACTTCTCTCACTTCATCCTAGAGGCATTATTTTGATCAGAAATCCAACCTATGGATCCCTTTTGATCAAATCAAATGGAAGAACCCGAAGAAGAGGTAATGTTTTCACCACCCTCTTTCAAGTTCCTTTCTTCTTCAACTTCTTCTTTCTTTGTTATTCCTATTCTAAAATAATAAATCTAGTATATTCTATATACTGTGATTTTATTATAAATATGGTACAACCATATTCTGTATTCTATCTATCCTTTGAATGAAATTTCACCATACGTGTGTACGCATGACTTACCGTCTCCACGTCATGGTGTAATTGTTATTAAAAACATTATTATTTGGATGGGTATAATAATGATGTGTAATTCATGTAAATAATAAATATAACATGATAATGATTCTGTATATATGATATAATATCCAATTATATATATTTTTAATATCAAAAGAGTGATATTTCCGCTTGTGCGTACGTACGGACTACCGTCTCCACGAATGCGATGAGATTCATTACCCATCGTATTCATTCAAGTCTAATTATCATTTGATTGTTAAAAATAATTTTAAGGACTTGATATATTTTTGGATATGAATAAGATACAACCTATCCATAACAAACATGACTTATGTAACTAAATATATAAAAGAAAACGAGCAAGTTAACACCTGAAACGATGATAATACGAAGATATTATGAACAAATCAATGTTAAAAGATCATATATTATATCATATTAATGTGTATATTTCTTGTATAATTTAATAACAATTATTTCAGCATTATACAGGAGTTTAACCTACCCTAGACAAAGGAAAAGTACCAGGTAAGGGTTTATTTCACAATCTCCTCATTATCTGAGGTTGTTTATACATAATTATCTACTGGGACCTCTTTATCATCCACATCCATGATTCTTAAAAATGTATTTAAAAACATTCTTACTATTTTACAGAATATGGTTTAAATTAATTTATACCATTTTTTGACTTTTTATAGGATGTTTATAAAGGAATCTTTCCATTGCTTTCCAAACAAGGTCCTTCTTAACATTTTCGACAATATTAAGGTAAGAATGTATTTTTTAACTTATACGGTGGGTGCGGCTATTTTCTACCCTTATAAACTCGTCAATGCTTCCCTTACAAGCTTATAAGAATATTTTCAAAGTAAATGTTTTCTTTTATAATAATGTGACTCATAAATGATTTCAAAAAATATATATTTCTCTCAAATTGTTTTGATTTCATCTATGTCAACTTTATTTTAAATGTTATAATGATTTATTCTTCGAAACCATTCTCATTAATGTCCATGTTTGAAAAATGGTTTTAAGAATTTATTTAAATGTACATGAATGTTTTAAAATGTTAATTACTTTAAAAAGTTTCATAATGGTATGGGACACTTTGATTAAAAAATGTCTTTAAATTTATGCTTTATAAATTGTGTGACTTTTAAATGTTTTCATGAAAAGGGATATTTCAATCAAAGAGTTTTACAAACCATTTCCATCTATGTCAAATAATTTATTGGATTTTCATCTTGTTTTGAAGTTGATTTATTTTGATACAAAACGTCCATATTGTATTGAAGGTTTTGTGATATGTTTGACTATGGATGTGTTATTTTTATACCATTCATGGTTTATGGTTAATGTATTGACATTTCGTATCCTAGTTCTTATATGAATGTTTATGTTATGTTTCAACCTTTTCATATGAGGAATGTATTGGACATTGTAAGTGATGGGTGGAGTCGGCTATAGCTCCTCGATGCATGGGTAGGTCTCATGAGACAAGTAGACGTGGAATTGGCCGAGGCCTTTTCCCAACATGATTTATGGTTTTGGCCGAGGACTTAATCATTTTTAGACGTCTTGGCCGAGGCCTTGACAAAATTTTTTAGAATGTCTGGAATTATAAATTCCCTCATTATGGAAATAATATTTATGGTTCATGTGGTCATTCGACTAATAAAATACCCATGGTTATGTTTTATTATGACATTATTAACTCAGCTCATATTCTTTCCATAAAAGTATTCTGGTTTATTATTGGTAAAGGAACGTGGTTTCAATTATATACCATGCATAATATTTATGTTATTTTCCACTATATTTCATACCCTTACTGAGCGTTTGAGCTCACCCCTTTTTTATGTTTCATTTTCCCAGGATATAAAGAATTTAGTTATGAGTGTCCTGCAGGAATAATCTAGGAGGCTTGGATGTTTCTAATGAAATATGTTTGTGGTGTATTTCTCTTCAAGCTGTAAAATTGTACTTATGTATGAATGTTGATTCCAAGGATTCTAAACTAATCGATCATTCGAGATTTTATCTTTCATGTGATCATGCCAATGTTATGTAAGAATGCACCGAATCTGGGTAACTGGGGTCAGGGCGTTACCATTTTTATCAGAGGAAATTTTGTACAACCCTTGGAAACTAGATTTAGATAAACTCTAATTAGAGCACATTGACCTAATATGGACGTTGATGATTATTATAGAATAACGTCCTAGAATTTTGGTATTGAATTTTTTTTGTGATTTTTCCTAGAAATACATCCCTATCTGGATACGAGTAGGTAGAGGCAGCTCTCGCATAGATGTACCTAGCGTTAAAACCCAAAAACACCGCTTTGAGCTAGACTCGAACGGAAACTTGTGCACGATAATGGGCATTGCTGCACTCTTGGTTACGACACTCCAGGGGTATGTGCTTAGGATAATTCTCATTTTCTTTAAAACCATGATGAAGGATTTGTGAGTATATAATTCCTCAAAGAAATTTTTATTTTTATTATGGATTATATCCATAAACTGTTCAATTTACATTAGGTATTTTACAAGATTGTAATTATTAATTCCAATTCATAAACTGAACTAGTTAAAGCTATTGTATAGAAATGGCGCCCAGTAGAAGGAATGTGAACTCCAGTAATATGTATGATCCAAAGAGTAAGAAGTATTATATCTTTCATGGTATTAATCCAACATTTAGAAGGGAAATAGTCTACCATGTATTATCAACATATGAAGAAATACTATCATGTGTTAATAAGATAACTAATGAATTCTCCGAGTCATATGGCTTTGAAGGGAAGTAAGAGAATAAATGGATGGAAGAGAGAAAGATGGATAAAGGGAAGAGGGAAAATAAGAATATTCCCATATATGATAACTGTGGGAAGAAACACCCTGGAACATTCCTGAAAGGAATGGGAGTTTGTTATATGTGTGGAGAAAAAGGAAACCATGTACATGACTGCAAGGGTAAGAAAAAGTTTCCAAATGTACAATTTTTCATCTACAAGGAGTTGGAACAATACGCGAACCAATGTCCAAATCATCAGAGTATTCCCCAAATGATGCTATTGGATAATAATGAAGTTATGAAACTGCCATCGATGAGGAGGAATGATTAGAGTTCTTATGTTGTTATTAGAGAATTATGTCATTTTAGTGTTGTATCAACAATGTATTGGTTATAGTAATTATAGAGTATATAATGATTGTACTGCAGTACTATTTTATTAAGGACTTGAGATTGTGTGGAACAAAGAAAAGTGACTCAATAGAAGGTTAAATTTTTGGAAAACATATGGTTGAGATAAAATAAAACATAATATGTTTCTGATACCGAGGTAGTGATTTTGGAATAATACATGATTGATTTGGATAAATTATATTGGATAATATTGACTACCTTGAAACTGATTAATGATTTGTATATTCCATCATTGATGTAATTTACAAAATTTTTGGATGGACGAATTATATCCAGTATTCTAAAAGGAATAAGGGAGCGTGAATGTAATCAGTAAGGTTTTATGGTATTTCAAGATGCTGTAGTGTTTTAAAAGAATACACGATGATGGTGTTCACATGATATTACGTGGAAAAAAGGTTCTTCATTGTGTTTACCTACCTTATAAATTTTGGACTGTGAGTTTGGACAGAAGTATTTTGGATAAGTCTAGTTTGAGATTGTTTTTAGATTTCCATAAAAAGGACAACCTAGAGGTTGGGCGGCAACCTGTCCCATCCGACAAGGCCGTGAGACTTGAACCCACAATTCAAGTGCGACAAGGGTGTTCACCTACCACTGACCCACGTGATGACTTTGATTGAATAATGTAGTATTTTTAATTGTTCTTCTAGATGAATTATAAATTCATTTTTTTAACCCTATACAAATGGGATAAATAGAATATTATTTTTAAGTTCTATTATCTTTTAGGGTGAAATATGAGTTTGTGGTAGAACATAGTTAAAGGATGAGACTCTAATTTTCAAGTATATATTTTTCTTCTTCTCTTATTAAATGAAGAAATTAATTCTTTTACTTTAGTGAAGGGATTTTAAAATAAAAATTGTGTTATCCTAATACCATATGTTTTGTTGAACCGATGGTATTTTAAATCATCATAGATTGATCAATTTAAGGCCCTCAATTTTACACTTGTTTGTGATTGATGAACTCAATCACTACCTATAAATATTTATGTTTTTCCTCTAATTATATGTCTCTAATTTTAACCAATGTTTTCTTAATCAAGATCATAATTTTCTGGTGACCCTTTCATTTCCCTTTTCCTCTTATTAAGACTAAATTATACTAACCCAATTTCCAATGTGGGTTTTCCAAAAAGGTATTTTCTATTTTCAACACTTTATTTTCAAAGAAAAATTTCTAATTGCAAAGACACAATTTATAGAATGAGGGAATGCTACACCCCAAGCTTCCACGGTATGCTTCTCTTTGAATAATACAATAGCGTGTGTTGTACGCAACACTGAGTTCAAGCACACCACGACTTACCAAACTAGCCGTTCAAAAGCGGTTATGAATAGTATTTACTGAATTTTAAATTTTATATTATCCATTAAATTTTAGAATCCATATTATGAGTTTCTAAGATATAATTTAAGAACGAATTCATTTTTTTCAGATAAAAGAAGTATTTTTCAAAAAATGCAATTTTAACGCCTTTTAATGACGAATAATTTTCAAATAAAATATTTGAAAATTTTATATATTCAATTTGACAAAATGAACTTCTTCTTTAGAATCGGGACAAAATAATTTAGTTTCAATAAAGTTTTGGGGTTTTTTTGATAACTTTAATATTTGGGTGAATAGTGAAAACTACTATATTTTAACTGAAAACAACTTTTTAAATCAAAATAATTTATATTGTTAAATTATATATTTTAATGGTTTGGAAGTATAAATAGATTATATTTTTACAATTTAATCCAATTGTGGTCATTTTACGTAATTTCACTTTGAAATTGGACATAATCAAGTGTCAAACTTTTGATTGTTATTATTTATTAAAAATATGCCTTTTGGTTTTAATAGCAAGAATTAATTTTAAATTAATAAATGAAACATTTATGTTCTTAATTTGGTAAAATTTACATCATTTTTTGATTCTTAATATTTAAATTATCTTAGGTTTAAATTTTGGTATTTTCTGATAATATTCATATTTTGATAAATAGTGAAGATTACTAAGTTTTAATTAAAAACAACTTTTTTAATCAAAATAATTAATAGTGATAAATTATTAATTTGAGTGGTTTTAAAGTATATTTAGAAAATATTTTTACCATTTAATACAATTTTGGTCATTGTACAAAATTTCACATTTAAACCAAACATAAACAAGTTTCAACCTTTTGATAGTTATTATCTCTTAACAACACGTTTTTTGTTTTTAAAATGGGAATTAATTTTAAATAAATTTCTACAATTTCTGTTTTTTGTATTTAGAAAAATGGAATCCATATTTGGAATCAGGATGTCCAAATTTTGTAAAAATGTAACTTTTATTTTTAGACATTTTGAATAATTATTTCTGTAAATATTTTATTTACCATGGTTAAAGGGTAAATATGTTAAATAAGGGTAAAAATAATATTATAATAATAATAATAAAATCCCCAAAAATGTGTCTTATCCTTATTTGTTGATACATGTCCGACCATGGGCATCTTTGGATCAATTTTGGGACCCCATGAAGCCACTTGTAGGTGATAAGGACACTTTATATTAATTAAGTTAAATTAAATTTAAAAATGACATAAACATATATCTTTTAGAACAACAATTTTTACTTGTGGTTATACATTTTATATTTTTGACTACAAATATTAATTAGAAATATAAAACGATTTCCTACATAATGGTAATTTTTTATAATTTTTGGACATTTAATAATTAAATTTATTTATGACACAATAATGATGCAATATTTTCCATATTAATGAATGATTCAAATATTTGGTATTATAAAAGTTAAAATAAATATAATTTGAGTTTTTTTATACCATCCACGACTTTTATTGGTTAATATTACAAGTTATTATTTCTTAAATGAATTTTGTCGAATTAATAATGTTTTTAAGACATTAACAAAAATCAATTATTAAATAGTGTCAAAATTGACATAAAAGAGTTTTTAAAACAAATATTATATTATGAATTGATATTATGTTCCTAAAAATCTGAGGTTTGGCCAAAGGACTTATATCATGATAGGTGTATAATTAATGGACCATTTGGGGGTCGCATGGATGTATATTGTAATTTTATTAACTATATAATATAAAAATACAAAGTGACATGGTAAATGTCAAACTAATTAACTAAGAGTTAAAACTAAAAGATAAGGTTAATATAATGACCCAAACCTATCTAAAATATATTTTTTGAAAGTTTTTAGACCCATACCCACCTTATACTTTGAATTATACACTTTGGATCCATTATAAACCTAATATGAATGTATTATAAAATAATACTTTATGTTTTCCTAAAGAGCCCCTCCTCCCCCATATAAAAGGACACCACATCTAAACAATTATTCACACCTTCTAAGCCTTTTGGATCGGAAAAACCCTGAAACAATATTCTCTCAACTTCCCTCACTTCAACTTGGAGGCCTTATTTTGATCAGAAAGGCAACCTTAGGATCCCTTTTGATCAAATCAAAAGGAAGAACCCGAAGAAGAGGTAATGTTTTCACCACCCTCTTTGAATTTCTGTTCTTCTTCTACTTCTTCATTCATTGTTATTCCCATTATAAAATAATAACTCTAGTATATTCTATATTTGGTGATGTTATTATAAAAATGTTACAACCATTTTCAGTATTCTATTCATCTTTTTAATGACATGTCACCATACGTGAGTATGTACGGCTTACCGTCTCCACGCCGTGGTGTAATTATTTTTCAAAATATTATTATTTGGATGGGTATAATAATGATGTGAAATTCATGTAAATAATAAATATAACTTGATAATTATTCTTTATATATGATATAATATCCAATTATATTTTATTTTAATATCAAATGAGTGATATTGTCGCTCGTGCGTACGTACAGACTACCCTCTCCACGAACGCGATGGGATTCATTCCCCATCGTATCCATTCAAGTATAATTATCATTTGATGGTTAAAAATAAATTTAAGGACATGATATAATTCTGGATATGAATAAGATACAACCTATCTATATCAAACACAACTTATATAACCAAATATAAAAAAGAAAGCGAGTAAGTTAACACCCTAAACGATGATAATACTACGATATTATTAACAAATCAATGTTAAAATATCATATATGATATAATATTAATGTGTATGTTTATTGTATAATTTAATAACAACTATTTTACCATTATACAGGAGGTTAACCTACCCTCAACAAAGGAAAAGTACAAGGTAAGGGTTTATTTCACAATCGCCTCATTATCCGAGGTTGTTTATACATAATTATATACTGGGACCTCTTTATCATCCACATCCATGTTTCTTAAAATTGTATTTAAAAACATTCTTACTATTTTACAGAATATGGGTTAAAGTCATGTATACCCTTGTTTGACTTTTTATAAGATGTTTATAAAGGAATCATTCTGTCACTTTCCAAACAAGGTCCTTTTTATCCATTTTGACAAAATTATGGTAAATATGTCTTTTTGAACTTATACGATGGGTGGGGCTATTTTCTACCATTATAAACTCGTCAAAGCATCCCTTACAATATTATAAGAATATTTTCAAAGTAAATGTTTTCTTTTATGATTTTTTGACTCTAAAATGATATCAAAAAAGAGATATTTCTCTCAAATAGTTTTGATTTCATCTATGTCAGCATCATTTTAAATGTTTTAATGATTTATTCTTCTAAACCATTCTCATTAATGTCCATTTTTCAAAATAGTTTTACGAATTTATTTAAATGTACATGAATGTTTTAAAATTTTAATTACATTAAAAAATTTCAATGTTGTATGAGACACTTTGATTCAAAAATTTATTTAAATGTCTTTCTTTCTAAATTGCGGGACTTTTAAATGTTTTCATGAAAATGGATATTTCAATCAAAGATTTTTACAAACCATTTTCATCTATGTCAAATCATTTATTGGATTTTAAACTTGTTTTGATGTTTTTTTATTTTGATACAATACTTCCATATTGTATTGAAGGTTTTGTGATATGTTTGACTATAGATGTGTTATTTTTATACCATTCATGGTTTATGGTTAATGTACTGACATTTCGTATCCTAGTTCTTATACGAATGTTTAGGTTATGTTTCAACATTTTCATATGAGGAATGTATTGGAAATAGTAAGTGATGGGTGGAGTCGGCTATAACTCCTCGATGCATGGGTATGTCTCATGAGACAACTAGATTTGGAATTGGCCGAGGCCTTTTCGCAACATGATTTATGGTTTTGGCCAAGTCCTTAATCATATTTAGATGTCTTGGACAAGGCCGTGACAAAATGTTTTAGAATGTCTGGCATTATACATTCCCTCATTATGGAAATAATATTGATGGTTCATGTGGTCATTTGACTAATAGAATAGCCATTATTATGTTTTATTATGGAATTATTTACTCAGCTCATATTATTTCCATAAAAGTATTCTTGTTTATTATTGGTAAAGGCATGTGGTTTCAATTATATACCATGATTAATATTTAGGTCATTTTCCACTGTATTTCTTACCCTTACTGAGCATATGATCTAACCACTTTTTTATGTTTCATTTTCCCAGGATATGATGAAGTTAGCTATGAGTGACCTGCAGGCATAATCTAGGAGGCTTGGATGTTTCTAATGAAATATATTTGTGTTGAATTTCTCTTCAAGCTATAAAATATAACTTATGTATGAATCTTGATTCCAAGGCTACTAAACTAATCGGTCTTTCGAGATTTGATATTTCTTCTGATCATGCAAATGTTACTTAATAATGCACCGACTCTAGGTAACTGGAGTCGGGGCGTCACAGTTGGTATCAAAGGATGTTTAATACAAACCTTGGATACCAGATTTAGATAAACTCTGATTAGAGAACATAGACCTAATATGGACATTGAGGATTAGTATAGAAGAACTTCTAAGAATTTTGGTATTGTAGAAATTTTGAGAGTTTTCCGAGCAATACATATCTATCTGGATACGAGCAGGTAGAGGCGGCTCTGGCACAGATGTACCTAGGAGTAAAACCCGAAAACACCGCTTTGAGATAGACTTGAATGGGAACTGGTGCACGACAATGGGCCTTGCTGCACTCTTGGTTACGACACTCCTTGGGGATATGCTTACGATAATTCTCATTTTCTTTAAAAATAATTATGAAGGTTTTATGAGTATATACTTACTCAAAGAAAATATTTTTATGATTATGGATTATATCCATAAACTGTTCAATTTATGTTAGGTATTTTACAAGTTTTGAGTTATTCATTGCAATTAATAAACTGACCTAGTTTATGCTATTGTATAGAAATGGCACCCAGTAGATAGAATGTGAACTCTAGCAATACATATGATCCAAAGAGTAAGAAGGATTATATCTTTCACTGTATTAATCCAACATTTAGAAAGGAAATAGTCTCCCATGTATTCTCAACAGATGAATAAATAGTATCATGTGTTAATAAGATAAGTAATGAATTTTCCGAGTCCTATGGATTTGAAGGAAAGAAAGAGATGAAAAGTATGGAAGAGAGAAAGATGTATAAAGGGAAGAGGGAAAAGAATAATTTTCCCATATGTGATAACTGTGGGAAGAAAAACCCTGGAACTTGCCTGAAAGGAATGGGGTTTTTTTATATTTGTGGATAAAAAGGGCACCATGTACATGACTGCAAGGGTAAGAAAAAGGTTTCAAATGTACAATGCTTCATCTGCAAGGAGTTGGGACACTACGCGAACCAATGTCCAAATCATCATAGTATTCCCCAAATGATGCTATTGGATAATAATCAAGTTATGATACTACCACAGATGAGGAGGAATGATTAGAGTTCTTATGTTTTTATTAGAGAATTATGTCATTTGAGTGTTGTATCAACAATGTACTGTTGATAATAATTATGGAGTATATAATGATTGTACTGTAGTACTATTTCATTAAGGACTTGAGATTGTGTGGAACAGAGAAATGTGACTCAATAGAAGGTTAATTTTTTTGAAAATATATGGTCGAGAGAAGATAAACCATAATATGGTTCTGATACCTTGGTAGTTATTTTGGAATAATACATGATTGATTTGGATAAATTATATTGGATATTCTTTACTACCGTGAAACTGATTAATGATTTGTATATTCCATTATTGTTTTAATTTACAAATTTTTTTGATGGACGAAGTATATCCAGTATTCTGTAAGGAATAAGGGAGCGTGAATGTAATCAATAAGGTTTTATGGTATTTTGGGATGTTGCAATGTTTTAAAAAAATACATGATGAAGTTGTTCACAAGCTATTACGTGGGAAAAAGGATCTTCATTGTGTTTACCTACCTTATAAATTTTGGACTGTGAGTTTGGACAGAAGTATTTTGGATAAGTCTAGTTTGAGATTATTTTTAGATTTCCATAAAAAGGATATCCCAGAGGTCGGACAACAACATGTCGCATCCGGGAAGGCCGTGAGACTTGAACCCACAACCCAATGGTGACAAGGGTGTATCACCTACCACTGACCCACATGATGTCATGGATTGAATAATGTAGTTTTTTTAAAGGTCCTGCTAGATGAATTATAAATTCATTTTTTAACCCTATACGAATGGGATAAATAGAATATTATTTTTAAGTTCCATAATCTTTTAGAGTGAAAGATGAGTTTTCAGTAGAACTTAGTTAAAGGATGAGACTCTAATTGTCAAGTATATATATTTCTTATTTTTTTATTAAATGATGAAATTAATTCTAACACTTTAGTGAAGGGATCTTAAGACAAAAAATGTGTTATCCTAATACCATATGTTTTTTTGAACCGATGGTATTTTAAATCATCATAGACTGATGAATTTAAGGCCCTCAATTTTAAACATGTTTGTGATTGATGACCTCAATCACTACCTATAAATATTTACGTTTTTCCTCTAATTATATGTCTCTAATTTCTAAAAATTTTCTCCTAATCAAGATAATAATTTGGTGGTGACCCTTTCCTTTCCCTTTTCCTCTTATTAAGACTAAATTTTACTAACCCTATTTCCAATGTGGGTTTTCCAAAAAGGTATTTTCTATTTTCAACCTTTTATTTTCAAAGATAAATTTTGAATTGAGAGGATGCAATTTATTGAGGGAGGGAAGAATGTAACACCCCAATATTCCACAGTAGGCATCTCTTTGAATAATATAATAGAGTGTGTTGTACGCAAAACTGAGTTCAAGCACACCACGACTTACCAAACTAGTCATTCAAAAGCGGTTATGAATAGTATTAATTGAATTTTAAATTTTATGTTATCATTATAATTTTAGAATCCATATTATGATTTCTTGAGACATAATTTAAGAACAAATTCTTTTTTTTCAGATAAAAGAAGTATTTTTAAAAAAATGCAATTTTACCGTCTTTTAATGACAAATCATTTTTAAATCTAATATTTGAAACTTTTATATATTCAAATTTGACAAAATGAAATTATTATTTATAATCGGGACATAAGAATTTAGTTTCAATAATGTTTTGGGGTTTTTCTGATAACATTCATATTTGGGTTAAAAGTGAAAAATACTATATTTTAACTGAAAACAACTTTTTTAATCAAAATATTTTATATTGTTAAATTATACATTTTAATGGTTTGGAATTTTTAATAGATTATATTCTTACCATTTAATCCAATTATTTTCATTGTATGTAATTTCACTTTGAAATTGGACATAATCAAGTGTTAAACTTTTCATAGTTATTATTTCTTAAAAATACGCCTTTTGGTTTTAATAGTGGGAATTAATTTTAAATTAATAAATGAAACTTTTATGTTTTGAAATTCGTAAAATAGTCTTAATTTTTGGATTCATAATATCAAAATTATATTAGGGTGAAAGTTTTGTACTTTTATGATAACTTTCATATTTTGATGAATAGTGAAAATTACTAAGTTTTAATTAAAAAAAACTATTTTAATCAAAATAATTAATGGTGATAAATTATGAATTTGAGTGGTTTTAAAGTATATTTAGAATATATTTTTACGATTTAATACAATTTTGGTTATTGTACATAATTTCACATTTAATCCATACATAAACAAGTGTCAATCTTTTGATAGTTATTATCTTTTAAAAACACACTTTTTGTTTTGACAACGAGAATTAATTTTAAATTAATTTCTGCCACATCTGTGTTTTGAATTTAGAAAAATTTATTCCATATTTGGAATCAAGATGTCCAAATTGTTTAAAAAGGTATATTTTATTTTTAGACATTTTGAATATTTACTTCAGTAAATATTTTATTTACCATGGTTAGAGGGTAAATCCGGTAAAAAAGGGTAAAAATAATATTATTATAATAATAATTTACCCTAAAACGCGTCCTAACATTATTGGTTGAAACATGTCCTCCCATGGGCATATTTGGGTCGATTTTGGATCCCATGAAGCCACTTGTTGGTGATAAGGACACTTTATATTAATTAAGTTAAAGTAAATACAAAAATGACAAAAGCATATATCCTTTAGAAAAATAATTTTTAAATAGGGTTATACATGTTATATTTTAGACTATAAATATTCATTAGAAATCTAAAAATATTTCATACATAATGTTTTTTTATTTATAATTTTTAGATATTTAATAATTAAATTTATTTATGACACAATAATGTTGCAATATTTTTCTTATTAATGAAACAATCAGATAATTAGTATAATAAAAGGTTAAATATATATAATTTGAAAGTTTTGATACCATCCAAGAATTTTATTGGTTAATTTTACATGTTAGGATTACATAAATTAATTTTTTTTTAATTAACAATGTTGGTAAGACTTTAACATAAATCAATTATTAAATAGTGTCAAAATTGACATAAAAGAGTTTTTAACACAAATAATATATTATTAATTGATATTATATTTCTAAAAATATAAGGATCGGCCAAAGAACTTATATCATGATATTTGTATCATTAATGGACCACTTTGGGGTCTCTTGTATGTATATAGTTTGTTTGTTAGGAATATAATATAAAAAGACAAAGTGACATGGTAATGTCAAACTAATTAACTAAGAGTTAAAACTAAATGATAAGGTTAATATAATGACCCAAACCTGTCTAAAATCAATTGGTTGAAGGGATTTCGACCCATCACCACCTTATACTTTGAATAATCTACTTTTGAGCCATTAGAAACCGAATATGAATGTATTATAAAATTATACTTTATGTTTTCCTAAAGAGACCCTCCTCCCCCTTATAAAAGGACACCAATTCTAACCAATTCTTCACACCATAAAAGCCTTTTGGTTCGGCCAACCCATCCAAAAATATTATCTCAACTTCCCTCACTTCAACTTAGAGGCCTTAGTTTGATCATAATGTCAACCTATGGATCCCTTTTAATCAAATCAAAAGGAAGAACCCGAAAATAGGTAATGTTTTCACCCCCCTCTTTCAAGTTCCTTTAATCTTCAACTTCTTCTTTCATTGTTATTCCCATTATAAAATAATATATGTAGTCTCTTAAATATACTGTGATGTTATTATAAAAATGGTACAACCATATTCAGTATTCTATCCATCCTTTGAATGACATCTCACCATACGTGCGTACGTACAGTTTACCGTCTCCACATCGTGGTGTAATTGTTATTCAAAACATTATTATTTGGATGTGTATAATAATGATGTGTAATTCATGTAAATAATAAATATAACATGATAATGATTCTGTATATATGATATACTATCCAATTATATATTATTTTAATATCAAAAGAGTGATATTGTCGCTCGTGCGTATATACGAACAACTGTCTCCTCGAACGCGATGAGATTCATTCCCCATCGTATCCATTCAAGTATAATTCTCATTATGGTTAAAAATAATTCTACGGACTCGATATAATTCTAGATATGAATAAGATACAACCTATCCATAACAAATACGACTTATATAACAAAATATATAAAAGAAAATGAGTAAGTTAACACCCGAAACGATTATAACACTAATATATTATTAACAAAGAATTGTTAAAAGATCATATATGATATCATATTAACATATATGACTCTTTAATAATTTAATAAAAATTATTTCACCATTATATAGGAGGTTAATCTACCCTTAACAGAGGAAAAGTACAAGGTAAGGGTTTATTTCACAATCTCTTCATTATCCGAGGCTGTTTATATATAATTATATATTGGGACCTCTTTATCATCCACATCCATTTTTCTTAAAAATGTATTTAAAAACATTATTTCTATTTTTCAGAATATGGGTTAAAGTCATTTATACCCTTTTTTGACTTTTTATAAGATGTTTATAAAGTAACCTTTCCGTCGCTTTCCAAACAAGGTCTATTTTATTCTTTTTGACATAATTAAGGTAAGAATGTCTTTTTTAACATATACGGTGGGTGCGACTATTTCCTGCCATTATAAACTCGTCAAATCTTCCCTTAAAAGCATATAATAATATTTTAAAAGAAAATTTTTTATTTTATAATTATGTGACTCTTAAATAATTTCAATAAAGGGATATTTCTCTCAAATAGTTTTGATTTCATCTATGTCAACATCATTTTAAATGTTTTAAAGATTTAATATTCTAAACCATTCTCATTAATGTACATTTTTGCAAAATGTTTTTATAAATTTATTTAAATGGACATGAATGCTTTAAAATTTTAATTACATTAAAACGTATCAAAGTGGAATGGGACACATTGATTAAAAAATTTCTATAAAAGTCATCCTTTCTAAATTGTGTGACTTTTAAATGTTTTCATGAAAAGGGATATTTCAATCAATGATTTTTACAAAACATTTCCATCTATGTCAAATCCTTTAATGAATTTCAAACTTGTTGTGAAGTTGATTTATTATGATAAAAAACATACATATTGTATTGATGGTTTTGTGATATGTTTGACTATGGATGTGTTATTTTTATACCATTCATGGTTTATGTTTAATGTATTGACATTTCGTATCCTAGTTATTATACGAATGATTATGTTATGTTTCAACATTTTCATATGAGGAATGTATTGGACATAGTAAGTGATGGGTGGAGCCCACTATAGCTCCTCGATTCATCGGTAGGTCTCATGAGACAACTAGACGTGGAATTGGCCGAGGCCTTTTCCCAACTTGATTTATGGTTTTGGCCAATGCCTTAATCATTTTTATAAGTCTTGGCTGAGGCCTTGACAAAATGTTTTAGAATGTCTGGAATTATATATTCCCTCATTATGGAAATAATATTGATGGTTCATGAGGTCATTCGACTAGTAGAATACCCATGATTATGTTTTATTGTGGCATTATTTACTCAGATCGTTTTATTTCCATAAAAGTATTCTTGTTTATTATTGGTAAATGTATGTGGTTTCAATTATTTACCATGCTTAATATTTATGTCATTTTCCACTGTATTTCTTATCCTTACTGAGCATTTGAGCTCACCCCTTTCTTAGGATTCATTTTCCCAGGATATGAAGAAGTTAGTTATGAGTTACCTGTAGGCATAATCTATGAGGCATGGATGATTCTAATGAAATATATTTTTGTTGTATTTCTCTTCAAGCTATGAAATTGAACTTATGTATGAATCTTGTATCCAAAGCTACTAAACTAATCGGTCTTTCGATATTTGATCTTTCTTGTGATCATGCCAATGTTATGTAATAATGCAACGATCTGGGTCACTAGGGTGGGGGCGTTACAAGTATTGTCATCTTATATTACATTTTTTTTAATAAAATATCACTTTGATACTAACTATTAAAATTAGATCATGATGTACATATACATTATATCATTTTTTAGGATACATAATACATCACATAAGAAGATTTCCAAACACTATATTTGTTTTGTTCCATTGGAAATATGGTAAAGTAAAAATCAGTACATGAGTGAGATACATTATATCCAAATAGTTTCTCTAAGATTATTATCCCTCATTGACATGTCATTCATGATATATATCTTCATAACCTTCGGTTAGAAATGGGTGATTTCATATAAATAATAATTGTAAACAAGGGAGATATGTATGAAAAAACATCAGCATAAGGGTATGATAACATGATCATAACATTAGAAGATCATAACCTACTAGTCATTGGTCATAAAAATGTATCATTTAATAAATATTATTAGTTAATAATACATGAATCATAAATTAACAAGATCCTCAGCCATGAAAACATAACATTGGAATAAGATATGTAATTTTGGGATACACATAAACAAGTTATATCATTCCCAATATGTCAAGATGCATTTATAGAACTTATCAAGTCACTTCATGGGGAATACATGTACTGGGAAAGACACACCACTATCCCCGGTCATAGTCCATTCATTGTATATGATTGGGTTTCCCTATCTTCCCATAGTGGATCAGGTTTCCCCATCTTCAAATAGTGGATCGAGTTTTCCAATCGTCACATAGTGGATCGTGGATCTCCATATTATTATAATGGATAGAGTTTCCCCATCCCCCACAATGGATTAAACCTCTTGACATGAATCCTATAATTATCTCCTGGGATATAAATCTTTATCCCATGAAGTGGATTGAGATATTGGTTTTTCCCATCTCATAATTAAATCATATAATGATGTTCCATAATATCATAAGCATTCATATCATTTCCTATGAAAGGAAATGAGTATCATAAACATTTAATCATATCATAACCTAGGGAAAAAGAGATAGGTTTCAAAATTATTTCATTAAAATAATATCTTTTGAAAAGAAGGGGGTTTCATATGCATATAACCTATGTAAGAGGAAAAGGTTTTATAAAAATATAACCCATGAAAGAGAAACATATTTCCAAAAATATCATTCCATCAAAACATAAACCACCAATAGAAAGAATATGAATGGTATCTTTGTATCATTTCCCAAAAATAAATGGGTAACATAAAAGGATATAATATTAAATGGAGAATAATATCAAAATATATTTTAAAAAATATTTATTTAGTAAAATATCCTTTACGCTATGAAATAGAATTTTTAAAACCTAAAAAATTTTCCAAAATATTTTCTTTGAATATAAATTGAAAATTTATAAAGAGGGATTGAAATCATTTTGAAAACAATTTTTTCTGAAAATTTATAAAATAACCTCGAATAAATTATGGGAAATTTTATTTTGGAGAACATATAAAATGATCTTGAAAATGTTATAAAAACCATTTCATTGAAAAAACATTGGAAACCTATAAGGAATTATTACATAACCACAAAACATTTTTAAAATCCGTTTTTCTTAAAAATGAGATTAAATTATGTCTTTTACAACATTTCTCACATATTTTTTTAAAAAATAAATTTTTAAATTCATGGAATGTGTCTCAAATAAGGAAATTTGAGACAAAAATACTTATGAATTTAGTAACATGTGAAACATAAACCCCATGAAAGATAGTGCTTTTTCAGGATAAGATGTTGATGATATTTGGATCGATGTTTTATTTTTATAGGTTTTAGTGCCTTTATCAATCAGTCACATAAAGATTCCCAATTTTATAGTCTTTAAAAGAAACTCCCAATGATTCCAACTGTCACGACCCGACCCTACCCGGGCTTGAGCCGCAACTACCCCAAGTCCGCCTCCATAGGCCAGGGGCTAGCGACCAGCGCCGAAGGCACAATAACTCGGGGAGGCCTTTTCCTAAGTACTTGTACACGCACACACAGCACACTCAATGCAAAAGTGAAGAGTAAAAGAAAATACAAGCAATAAAAAGGGGAATCTGCTATATATAAAACACAATGTGCATCGACCTCTAACAGTACAAAGTAAAGACTGAAAAGATAATGGGCAAAACACGTGCCCAACCAAAAAGTGACTACCTTCTAAATTGGGGAGGGGAACCATAAAGGATAATAGGAGTAGAGTCTCTACAATATATATCCACACTAAAATTATGAGGATTATCATGGAAATGACTGCCTTCTAAATTGGTTGATCAGTTGATGGACCCTTTGGGTGTTGATAATGGGTCTCAAACAACAACAAGTACAATTGGAATTGAGATGGTCAGGGGTATGACACTTACCCTATATCATGGCTGAAATATTTCATACTAGCTATTGTTATTGACTGGTTATATAATTTATCCCTATGAAGGAAATTGGAATCTACCAATAACCACTTGATCCTATGGGAATATGAGCTTACTCTTTTGATTCTCCTAGAATATGTCAATGATATTCTCTATTAGGTGTATGAGAATGTTCTAAGGTGTGTGATACTCTCACTTGTTAGGCCTCAGAGAGAATGGGTATATGAACCTGATCATAGTCCATCAGTATATTATTATAGTATTTTGTGATTAGACTATCGACATGTCCTAAGTCATGTTCCACTGCCAAATGGTGAGCCCTAGTGGGAACATTAATATGAGCCAAGTATGAATATGCATTCCCCATCTGAATATATCAATGAACCTCCATAATGGGATAAGGTATTTGAGCATCCTATTACAAGCTATTGGGATATTTTTAGTAAGTTTTTTTGTAATATGTACATGTTATAATTTATCTAACGTCTCACTCAGTTATCCTAGTCTAAAACAGGGATATGATCTCGATCCTATGTGTTTGGAGATTGTCGCATATATTTTTTATTGGGATATTCGCCTTTCATGAGGCATGTTTCACTCTCACATGGTGAGCCATGATCAGAATTAGGATATGAGCTTGGTCTTACACTTATCCATTTAGTATAATATGACAAAAATCCTTCCGGGAAAAAGAAATAATATGCACTTTATCATAAGAAACCTAATTTTGATAATAATCAGTCTATTGAGGTTCCATGTTTGTAAGGAGAGGAATATGTTCTTGTCCCCATATCAAAACTAGAATACATTAGGAAAGCTCCTTTTTGATGTAAAAATAGAACTGGATCTTTAACGAGGTACATATAGGAATATATTGACATACTCACTCATCTCCCAAATTATTTTGGTTGATTACATTTATTGATGTGGGGATATAAGCTTCAATGTTTCATACATATAAAGGGTATGATACTACTTTCTATAGTCTGCATCATTCCACCATTGAAAAGTTTTCCATGACAATCAAATCTAAATAAAGGGGGAGAAATGTTTTCATAGAACTAACTCAGTAGTAATCTAAGGGGTTTTGTGGATTTTATGATATAGTTGGAATCATGATAGTACTATTTTGGCAGTGCTTCTATTAAATGTTATTTCTGACCGATGGTCATGATATTTATGGGAGATTTAAATTTCATACATTTTATTGTGCAGAGAGGGGGACTTGTCCTATGTAGTTTTATCATCATATATTAAGTATGTTAATGTATATGTTTGTTCTAGGATATAATAACCATTCATCAATATGTATCTCGTTAGGATGATAATGAATGTTTACATTGTCCAAGAAAAATCCATCAAGTTTAATGTCATGTGAAAAGGACATCATCTTTACATTTCTTCATATTGTTGTAAGGATGTGAATATAGTTGGATGGACTAGGATATTGGATCCAAGAGTCCCTACATATCTCATTAGAATGAGAATCAAGAACTATGTAGTTATAGAAAACCCTTTCATTATAATGTCACACTAAATGGAATCATCCATACAGTTTAACATTTTGTAGTAAGGATTTGAATATAGGTGGTTGGGTAAGGATGTTGTTACTATGAATCCCTATGTGGCTCATTTTTCTGAGAATCATTCAATAAATAGTTCAATAAATCCTACCCAGTTCAATTTCTTGTAAAAAAGAAATCATTTGAGAAATTTATCATCATACAGTAAATATATGAGTCGTTCCATTTAATGTAATGCAGTTTGGATGATCTCCATTCCATTTAATGTCATACGGTAAGTATATGAGCTGTGCAAATTAACGTCTTCATATGAGTATGATGGCCATCCATTTTAACTTATTATAGTAATGATAGGAATCATGAGGATTAATTTCATACATTGAGGATGGTGGTTAATATCCTATCAAGAGAGTAACACATTCGATAGATATTGGATGACTCTGTAGCATAATTCAAGAGTTTTAGGATTCTTTAACTCTAACAAAACTAATATTCAATGTATCTCTAACCAATCCCAGGAGAAAAAATAGATCTCTATCATGTTCTTGACATGTATATGATAGGGGGAATTATTGTCATGGAATTTCAACTGTTCCTCATTCAAATTCATAATTGGTGGGAGTTCCACAAAACCATTTTCCATGGCAAAATCAAAATACCTAGGGAAGTATTTTGTTTTGAAATAATATATAATTTTCAATATCAAAATAATCATGGTTTTTTAATCCATGGGAGGTAGGTGTATTATTCTCCATTTCAGAATTGGTGCACCCTGTTCAGAGTGATCAGATGGCTGGAGCGGGGATTTAGGTGTTGGTGGTTACAATATCCCTTAGTCCGTATGATATTGATTCTAGTATTTAAGGGAAAATCAGCCTTTTATAATGTTCAAGAAATATAAATGGTATGGGAAATTATTTTCATGTCCTGGAATCCATTACCGATCAATCATTCTCATTACTAGGAGATCTATCAAACTATTTTCCATGGAATATTTGAAATTCATAGGAACGTTTCTTGGATGGAAGGAAAATATTTTTTTTTCTATCTTCATGAGATAAGAAAGAAAGCTAATTCTCTTTCATGTTATCTATACCTCCATTTTTTTAGACATATGGTTGAGTTTGGATCTTGGGGTACAGATTCTCACACATAATTTTTTGATGGGGAAACTGTTGAAGCATTGGGGGTCTTGGATGACATAGAGACTTCTGATTGATTAAAATATCCCTACCCTCATGGAGGATTTATGGAAACATCTTAGAGAAGATGAATTCCCTAATTTACCCTACGAAGAAGGGTAAAATATTTCAATTATTATATCCTTTTTGAAAATTTATATATTTCTCCAAATGTTGACATAAAAAATATGAAAATTCCCCCATCCTTGTGGGTGGTTGTAATTAAATGCAAGGAGTAATTTGATAGGTACGTTGTTGTACATCATTCAGATGTGGAAATATCATGAGTATTCCCAAAATTATTTTTTCGAGAACCATAAACTATCGTTTGAGTGGAGTGGTTTGTTATTCTATAGAAATTTCCATGTCATCCTCAAGGGGATGGCTAGTAGGATCCTTGAAAACACTATCTCTCCTTTTGGGGGTAGGTAAAGTGGAAAATGGTGTGTGTTATAATATAGATTATAGAGACCGAATTCAGTACTACCAATGGTCATGTTCTCTATTGTTTTTACCCTTTGAAATACCAACATTGTTGGTAGCACATTCTGTATATGTTTGAAATAAAATGTTGATCCTTTATCTTCTCGTACCAGTGGATGAACGTAGGCCAACCTACTGTTACTGATATGAATGTAGGAGGGATTATTTGTACTCTTCTAAGGTGTGAACATCTGGATTTGAAGTGGATTCTTCAGATCTGATTGATATCAAATTTATTGAAAGACAAGCAGGCTAGTGATCCTCTTCTATAGGGTATCTCATTAGGTTAGTTGGTGATCAATGTTCTATTTGAGTGGTCGGTGTGCATGATTCATTTTGAGGGTTCAGTTTCCATGATACAGTTTTAGGGGTCGGTTCCCATGTTGAATATGATCCCAAGCTAAAATATTATAAATATTCCCCCTTCCCTTTGGACTGGGGTAATTCCTCAAATTCAATAGTCATTGAGGGTAGTTGTAATGAAGTGAGAAACATATGGATAATGATGATCTAGGATTGATTTTGGGAATCATTCCTGATATAGTAGTGGCACTCAAACAGATTTTTCAATGTGGGGATATAATCCTGATCTAGAGCTACATTTTTTGATACCATTATTGGGCTCTCCAGCTGGGTTCCCCGACCAGGACAATCGTTGTAGGAAAAAAATTATCTATGTCTCCTTGTGGAATCACAATCATATGTGGACGATGTTGACTAAAATGTATGGGATACTTCTTAGAAATTTTATGGGTGATTGAGTTTTCATGTTTAATTTCTCCATCAACCCCTAAATTAGGGATGCTATGCATTGATGTGCTCTAAGGATAGTTTCCCAGAGCAGTTGAACATGGAAAAAAGGAAAACATTATCTTTTGTGTCATATTGTGGGAAGGATAGCCTATGTGAAGTTATCCTACAAAGGACATCATGATCCAACTATAGATTCTAGATAGAGGAGTTGATGTGGAATTACCAAACTAATATTTCCACCAACTGATAGTCTATGTGGTGTGTTGGTGACATCATATGTCAGGGCCTTAGAGCTACTGTAGCTTGTCTATTGATATTGAAATCCATTAGAGCATTGAATGATACCATTTAAAATAAAATGAATATGGTTATGTTTTAATAATAAATAATAAACCTTATTAGTGTATAATCATTAATAATAGTACATGTTTAATCAATTAATTTCATGATTAAGAGGATAATGAAGTGAAAACTTATTTTTATGTTAGGTTTCGTGTGGTTAAAAGAAACATGTTCAGTTCACTGTTTTTGTTCAAAAATAAAAATATTATATGAAAAGATGGCCACTAGAAAATCTACCATTTTCCCCATGAATGGTATGACACAATTAGTGAATTTCATGTTAGGCTTACCATTTTGTTTCATCATGTTAATAATTGTATGTGATTTGCATCTATGGTATGATTTCATGAGGTTTTAATGCCTTTATCAATTGATCACATAAGGTTTTCCATTTTTTTAGCCTTCCCTAAAGACTCCCAATGGTTCCAATATCCATAATTGAGTATAAACATACTTTCTGAAACACATTGGTTTGTTCGGGTTTCATGACCAATGATTCTTAGGAACTCACATTGGTCAAGACAATGGTGGTTATGTCTCATCAAATACTTTTTGGTGAAATGTTTCCAACACTATGAATAACATTTAGATTTAATATATATTAATAAAATCTCTATCAAGACCCAATATGGGGCTGGTTACACCTATTTCATTGAGTTGATTATTAAAATGTATTAATAGTAACATTATTGTGTGTGTAGAATATTTTCAATTGATCTATTATTTTATTATGTTGGTTTTGATTATGGAAATATTTGGTAACTATGGAGACTATTATTGTCCATTGATGCATTTGGTGTCTTAGAGATGGGATTGAACATCTACAAGGAATCCTACGTATCATATGTAAATAGTATTCAAAACCCACATAGATCATTTTTCATAGTTTATGGTTGTATGTTTGGAATGGTCCAAGCATATTAGTTTCATGTTTTAATGAGGTTAATATAAACATCAGACATCGGTGTGGTGTCATCCATATCCTTTTTGAGTCAAGAATAATATTATGTTTAGTTCATAATATGGGAGATTATATCATGAGGGTTATGATAATAAAGTCCCTATACGGGACATATGAATTTATGATTTTTCTATATTGTATCATCACAAATAAGGTCCTATAAGTATATAAGACATTTAATCTTATTAGATCCAAATGGTGATTTCTTGCTGGGGGGATTCACATCATTCCATTCTAATAATAATAGCTAGCCTCAAATCCCACATAAGTGGTATTTAATGTGAGGAACAAGAGGTATAAGAAGATGGATCACATTTCATGAGGGAATTTCCATGTCGGGGTTATACATTAATGTTTCACATTGATTTGTATTATTACCCATATTATAGAGGATTTGGTACAGAGAGACGGAATTAAGATGGAAACCTGTGTAACCATTTTTATATTAGGTATTTGAGTCATTGTAGTTTGATTCATCCCTAACCCATTGTTGGGCTTGAGGTACTAGGAAAATTGTTGGTACTAATACATAAAATGATGAATGTGAATGATCCCACCCCTCATTCACTGATGGATGGGGAATACTGATCCGTCCATGGGAATTATCAGATCCTGATGTTTGAAATTTTGAAGTTATGATGGGATTTATACTAATGTGGATGATCATTAAAGGTATTACCATAAGAAGGTGTCCTATATATCTCATCTTGGGCTTGAATTAGAGTTCTCATAGATCATTTATCCCTTATGCCAATAATTTTCTATAAAGGATGATCACAGTTAATTAAATTATTGTTATTCTCAGGGTTTTAGAAATGATATGGAATTATACAAGGATGGATGGCCTTTTTATTAGGGATTACACACTGAAGCTGAAAATATTTTGGGGACATATTCTATTATGTTGGTAATCATTACTTTTGTACTGAGGATCCACATTAAAAAATCGTGTTATTCATATTCTCACAGATTAAAGAGAATTGGAAACCATATAATGTATATACAATATAAGAATATTGATATGTTCACATGATTAAATATCCCTAGCTCATTATGGAAACATCCCTTATAAAAGAGGAATACAGTAAAATGTTCCGGGTCTCGGTCTATATGGAATGAGTCCAAATGTGTATGTCAAAAAATGTTAACATTCCATAAGGGATCTGCCTGACATGTCTTGGATTCTTGTAGGACATGTCATAATTGTATACGCAACATGTTGGTGCATTATTCTAAAATGAAAGACACAACCAAGGGAATCTGCCTAATTAATTGACATGTCTTTTTTGTCTTCGCATAATAAAAGTGGGAATGTCTTGAGTCTTGTTCCTGACCAGAGTAGATAAGAATATGAATTGTAAAATGATCAACCTGACAGGATTTTAGACTATCATATATCATGGATGAAATGACATTCTGAAATCACATGATCATTCTGACTTGTCAATATGCTATTATAAGATCATTTTGACATTCCCAGATTGAATCTTGTGATAATGGAGTCATGTCAACGGGGGTTGTCTCCTGGTCATGTTGTATGGTTTATGGAAATAGTGACATATAAATCAGATTTCACGAGATCAGCCTAAATTTACCAAATCATGACTTTGGATCAACACAACAAGTCCAAGGTTACATAAGTGTATCATGAGTCCACCAAAGAGTCTTCCAATAATGTGTCCATAAAATAATCACATGGAAGGGTATCACATATGTGTTCAGGGTCTTGCATTTGTTTCAGTGTCAAAATTTCACATCCAAATAGATCATTCCCCAACTCTATATGGAAAATTATTCTTCTATCGAATAGAATTTATGGCTATAGAAAGGTCTATTCTTGAATCATCCAGTGGTTTGATGGCATATACGGTCTAGGGAATGTACGCTTGAAGGATTCACATGAAGAATTATCCTTTATGCGATTTGGAAGACAATAAAGTGGTCCTACGATGAGATATTTATCATTTTAATTGTTTATTAGAGAGGAGTGTATGGAATATGTTGTGAAATTCCTAAATCATTCATCATGAGGTCGATTAGAGGACACATTGACATCGACCAGCATCGTCATGATATTGAGAGTGTTTTTCCCTAATTTATCTAGGATCCCATGCAGCTTGTTTCAATGAATCCATTTCGTTTGAGTCTATACCTGAGCATAATGAGACATTGGGAATGGAATCTCAAGATGCACGTACACCAGTATACCATTGTAGAAGCTAGTATGTATATGAGGTATGTCCAAGGACTTTTCATATCGTGTTTCATGATATTCTATCACCCATGAGATCATGTGATACAAATAACAATTTTACAGAAGGTCCCATGAATGAATTTAGTGGGTGAATACTGAGTCTTCCCTCATGGATGATGGCATGCACTACATATAAGGCCAATTTCTACGACTATCCTTATGAGGAGTTCATATGCGATCAAATGAATCTAGAGAAACAATGTGATACAATATCACTGCACCTTGTGACTATATGTCATGGAGGAAGGTTCATGTTATGGGGATGTCCAACCATGGATGTTCATGTCCACTCTATGTCACAACACCATGATGGAATCACATGAGATTATCCTATTATGTAATCACATGATATTATAATGACCACATGATGAGTTCCTATGATGAAATACTTTGGTGGATTCTAACCATATTGAGAATACTGATTAACTTGGATACTATTCTAACAATGGTGGTTGGCTAATCCAACTTTTTATGAGGTCATTCATTGATGTTATCTCTACCCACCATCTGTGGTTGATTTGACTGGATTAGGGTATTTATAAGTGAGTTCAGCCCGAGGGAGGAACTTCTTTTTATGGAGTGGTTTTCATGTGTACCAATGAGACTACTTGTTCTTCATATCATGATCATTTCCTTGGATTTGACGATGTTTCTATTTCCTACTCTGAAGACACATGATAGTCTTTTTTAAATCCTAATTTATTTTAATGAAAATCATTCAGGCGGAGGAAGGTCTCGAACTCATAAAACTCTCTCTATGACTCCATCAATTGTCTTCACATTGATCACATGATCATGTGAGTATCATGGTATGGCTTCAAGCACTGGTGGGATATCTCATAGAAGGACACTATTATTTTTAATTATATTTCATGATTGCTCGTGTTGGTTGTCTTGGACAAGTTCCCCTATCTGTGATGGATCTTGAGACATTGGCGATGTCATGTGGGTGTCAGGCGTGACTATAAATGCCAAGTCAAGGTGTTGGGAGGTTTAATAAAAGGCCTTAAACCGCACCGGATGGGTTGATTTTAAAATTTCATGGTGCAAGATCAAACTGAAATTTGAATATGCGATCAGTGGGACTTATGTGAATGGATGAGATCAGTGAAAGGCATGATTGGATGGTCATTATTTCATCACATTAATAGTACATGTAAATATTTCACCCCACCTCAAAATAATATTTTCACATCCATTCAATATATATGAAACTTTTCAGTCAATGTTATCTCAAGCCAGCATTGGGGTTTGACACCCATACTAGCAACAGACCCCCCACCCATGCTTCTGCACTGTCGATTTTGTGCCAAAGCTATGTATGACATTGGCCTCACGCACCACCTGACCTATACATGGGAGCTATAAACAATAAAAATAATTGATATAATTATAATTTAAAAAAATAAATACAATTTAACCTTATAAATTAATTATTCTAAAAAATTATTTTTGAATTACAATTCTGTAATTTTCACTGCTGATCAAAAAATGAGGCAACACAGAAAAATACCAAAAATTTTGTATCTCACTTTTTTTATGTTTTTATATAAAAAATAAATTTATTTTTAAATTAAAAATTTTTAAGTGTTCCAAAATTTATATTTAAAATATTTTATAAATTAAAAGACTGTAAAACATATTTTATAAAAATAAAGTGTTTTATGAGAAATATTTGGTTTGTTCCTTTCATATTCCTATCAAATATATGTAGTGAATTTAAAAAATATATTTTATTTAATATATAAAAGTTATATTTCATTAATATCATTCACCAAATATTTTATTTAAATTTATCAGGATGAAATTCCTTTGTGATCATAAACATAGTTTTTATAAAACATTCTTGTCACATTTAATTGGTTTATATATTCGTTTCTAATTAATTTTTCTTCAATTAAATAAACCATGTATTTTAATAAGTTAATAAATACTATTCAAATCATACAAATTAATTTTTAGGTTATATCTTAATATATTAAACAATAAAGTTTTAATAACATATTATTGTTTGGTAAAACTCGGTCTTATTTGTTACACAAACCAACGAAGAATGTTAGTATTTCATGTAATAAAATATAACCTCAATGTTCCATGTATAGAAAGATAATATTTATATTGCACGTAGTGAATGATTGAATTCATGTTTCATATAGGGAAATCCCAACATAGTGCTTTAATATAAAAATAAATATTTTTAGTGTATGTGAATTGAAAAATATAAAAAGTTTTAAATTAATTCAAAAAATATATATTCATGCCCGGGGACCATAATAGTTTAGTGGCTTCGGAATCATCATAAAATAATCTTATAACATGGTGAAATACCTTCAACATATATTTTAATGATCTTTCCATTTATTACTCCTACTTAATACCCTTCTTCATAACATTCAAAAAAGAAACATAATAAAGGGGTGAGATCAAAATATCATTAAGGGTAAATGGAGACATATAAGCATAACATGAGCGTATGGGTATGATAAAGTTATCATAACATATGAAGATAGTATACTACATATTAAAGATCATAAACAAGAGTCATGGAATAAATATTAGTAGTTCATAATATATGAATCATAAGATAATCAATTACAAAATCCAAGGGAATATGATTGTGAATTAAGACTTCTATTTATGGAATATAGACAATAATAGAAAATCCTATATCAAGGGTACCTATGAAGAACTTCATAACATGTTAGGCTTGGGGTTATAACTCGTGTAACTACTTCAGGATTGTGATTCACTCTGTTGTAGCCTCTTGTTTGGAACATAGGATACCCTCATGTGTACCTCTTATATTACGAATGGTACGACCTCATGTGTACCCTCTGTTTTCGTTTTTGGGATCACTCCAGTATAACCTATTGTTTCATGCATGGGTTTCCCTCTCGTTTATGCTCATATTTTAAGGTTAGGATTCCATCATTTGTACCTTATTATTAAATTATTGGAATCCCCTCCCATGTAACCTATTTTTTGGGCTTTGGATAACCTTTCATATACCCTCTTGGTCTGGATTGGTGTCCCTCCCATGTACCCTATGATCTAATAAAATATTTATCGTTACCTAATTAATTGGAAGGAAATATATCCCGCACCCATCACATAATGAAATCATTTATACATGTTCCAAAAGATAATAAATCATTCATCATATCATGACCCATAAAAAGATATCAGTGTCACAAAAATCATATCAAAACCTATGAAATTAAATTTCTACCACAAAATTTTCATCATTTCATAACCTAATGAAAAGACACAATTTTCCTAAACATTTCATAAGTGAATAACCCATGAAAAGAAATGGTTTTAATAAGAATATAACTCATGAAAAAAAAAATTGGCCTTATAAATAATATTTCATCAAAATCATAAAACATTCAGATAATGAATATGAATTTTATATTGTGATCATATCCCTAGTAAATCATAACTATATTAAAGGATTTTATATTAGCTAGAGAAGAATTTTGAAAGAACATTTAGACAACTATAATGGAAATTAATCATTAATTGGAAAACTTATAACATATTTATAAAAATATTATTTTAAAACAACATTTAAAACATATGACGGATGATTAAAAACTCATTTAAAACATTTATTGAGAAAAATATCCTTTCCAGTTTGATTTTTTTTTTAAAAATAATACCTTTTGAAAACCTTTTCCTTTTAAAATCAAATTAAAATATTATAAAGTAAGCTTTTAAAATTGTTTTATAATTTCTAAAACATAAAATAATTTCATTAAAATACTTTTCCTTGAAAATTAAATCAATAAATCATTTTAAAAGTTTTGGTAAACATATTTATAGAACATGATTTGCGAATGAATCATATTTCTTGTCGAAAGAAGAAATGTTTGAATTGTTTCTATATAATATTTAATTGTGAAGTTGAATATAATTACCTAAATAATATTTAGTTTTATATAATTTGGTAAATTATTCTTTAAAACAAATTTAAAAAATAATTTTACTATATATATAATTTAGATGAAAAAACAGTCTTCTATTAATATTTATTGTTTTTCATTGTTCATAAAAAATGAAATTTCATAGAACAATACTGAAAAATCACCCATATTAAATTTGGTAATAACACTTTAATAACTAATTTTTACATAGTAATATTATATTTATAAAATTGTGATGAATTATATTTAAAATATGTGCTCCAATAAAGGTTGTAAAATCACCTTTTAGAAAAATAAATCATTTTATTGCTAAAATTGTGTTTATTCTTATGTTATACATAAAAAATATAATATATTAGTGTGAAAATAATGGATTTAATATATAATATATAAAATCCATTTAAAATGTTTTAAAAATACGTTTTCTTAATTTTTTGATAAAAATGTGAAAAATAGTTTTCTGTGAAATTATTATTTTTAAATAGTTCCTTATTTAATTTATAATTATTTGATAACCAAATGATTCAGTTTATATATATATGTAAATAATATTCTCAAAATTTAGATAATATTATTCATAACAACTATTCCAATGACTAGGTGGTAATTATAATAAAACATTAATAAAAACATTAATTGCATATTGATGTTCAGGAAAATACTATCTTATATGTAACAAAAGCTATCTAATGAACTCAAAAATGTGTGAAACACAAGATAAACATTGTTTTTTGTGTACGAAAATATAATCTTTGTGTTGTGTGTAATGTAATATTAACATGTAGTGTCATGAAATGAAATTCAAACATATTTATTTCATATATCATAAGTTATATTCAGTGTTTTGTGAAATGTATAATATTGAAATGATTATATCCCCAGTAAATCATAACTATATTGAAGGATTTTATATTAGCTGGAGAAGAATTTTTAAAGAACATTTGGACAAATATAATGGAAATTAACCATTAATTGGAAAATATATAACATATTCATAAGACAATTATTTTAAAACAACATTTTAAATATATGAAGTATGATTAAAAACTAATTTAATACATTTCTTGAGAAAAATATCCTATCCAGTTTGATTTTTTTTTAAAAATAATACCTTTTGAAATCCTTTTCCCTTTAAAATCACATTAAAATATTATAAAGTAATCTTTTAAAATTGTTTTATAATATCTAAAACATAAAATAATTTCATTAAAATACTTTTCCATGAAAATTAAATTAATAAACCATTTTAAAAGTTTTGGTAAACATATTTATAGAACATGATTTGTGATTGAATCATATTTCTGGTCGAATTAAGAAATGTCTGAATTGTTTATATATAATATTTAAGTGGGAAGTTTAATATAATTACCTAAATAATATTTAGTTTTCTATTATTTGGAAAATTATACTTAAAAAAAAAATTTAAAATATAATTTTACTATATATATAATTTAGATGAAAAATAAGTCTTCTATTATTATTTAGTGTTTTTCATTGTTCATAAAAAATGAATTTCATAAAAAAATACTGAAAAATAACTAATATTAAATTTGGTAATAACACTTCAATAAATAAGGTTTACATAGTAATATTATATTTATAATATTGAGATAAGTTATATTTAAAATAGGTTCTCCATAAAAGGATTTAAACTCACCTTTGAGAAAAATAAATCATTTTATTCCTAAAATTGTGTTTATTCTTATCTTATACATAAAAAAATATAATATATTAGTGTGAGAATAATGTATTTAATATATAATATATAAAGTCCATTTAAAATGTTTTAAAAATACGTTTACTTAATTTTTTGATAAAAAATTGAAAAATAGTTTTCTTTGAAATTATTAAATTTAGATAGTTATTTATTTAATTTATAATTATTTGATAACCAAATGATTCAGTTTATATATATGTGTAAATAATATTCTCAAAATTTAGATTATATTATTCATAACAACCATTCCAATGACCTGGTGGTAATTATAATAAAACATTAATAACAATATTAATTACATATTGATGTTAAGAAAAACACTATATTCTATTTAATGCAAGCTATCTAATGAACTCAAAAATGTGTGAAACACAAGATAAACATTGTTTTTTGTGTACTAAAATATAATCTAAGTGCTGTGTGTATTTTAATATTAACATGGAGTGTCATGAAATGAAATCACAACATATTGGTTTCATATAACATAAGCTATATTCAGTGTTTTGTGAAATGTATAATATTGAAATGATTATATTAATCTAGATAAAAAATAAAAAATATATATGGGTGTCACATTCTACCAACCATAAAAGTAATTTCCCCAGTGAAATATCTCCTTTTTATCAATGGTTTAATAATTGAATGTTCCTTTCATAGAAGCCCCCATCGAAAAAATCAATACTAAATATTACTTTAAAAGGGAACATTGGGACCATAACATTCACTCAAAGTGACTCATAACTAGGTTTACTCATAGGAAAGCATATGTTTCAAGTGAAAAAATTGAATTAAAAGGGAAAAATAACTATCATGTTCTAATGGATAATGATAGATAACATGGTCGGGATAATTTTACTATCTAAATTTCATAACCCAATGTGTCTTGAAAAATGTCATTGATATCATAAAAATTAATTATAACATGAAAAAAATATTATTTGAAGACAATTTTTCTTAATGATCATGAATTTTCATGAAATTATATACATACCAAATTTTAGGAAAACCTCAAAAAAACTTGTTCCATGATTGATTTCCAATTAAAATCTTATTACCTAAATTTTGAAGGATTAGTTGATCATGGGACTCATTAATAGAATGATGTGTAATTCCATTTGTAATTATAAAAATAAAATGGTTATTACATGATATCCAAAATGTATAAATCCTAATATGGTGATATAATACATTAATCTATGAAACATCATCTTAATTTTTATATAAAACATTCCATAAATTGATATCATTGTAACCCTTTCGAAAAATAAAATTCAAATGGATTATAATGAATGTCACTAAAATTCACAAATCTAGATTGAGATTGATCTCCATATATCTTATCATATCTCTTATTTTTTATATACAAAACATAGGAATAACTTCATCATATATTCTCTTTAAGCATTGTAAAATCCTAAATTATAATAAATCCATTCTGAAAACATGCATGTTTCATTATTCCAATGTTTATTGGATATATTCCATAAAGTCAAAATTGTCTTAAACATAATTTTTAATAGAATAAACTAGACTTCAATAAAATCATTAATTAATCCCATGATAATCAGTAATTTCCAATTTACTTATTCATATCCAACATATCTTGAAGAAACTTTGTAGTGTTTAGTTTTAAATATTTTTTTATTTTTTAGAAACTAATCTTTTTTTAAAGAATGATTTTGATATACACGAAAATGAGTTTGGCGGTAGCTGGAAGTTCGTTATTAATGTTAAGATAGAATGAAGTTGTTGAGTTTAAGGAAGTTTCTGATCATAAAAGAAGTTGATGAGTATGAATGTACTTGTAGATAAATAAAGTATTTGTTGTGTTTGAAAGAAGTTACTAATTTTGAAATATGTAACTAAAGTCCTTTTTATTGATGAATATTCTTAAAAAATTGATTTTTTGAATTTTAAGAAGTTATAAATTTTCTCAATCATTCTAAATATATCAGATGATGATTTGTTTCTCTTATAGATCTCACAAATCATGAAATGTTACCTGATAAAAGTTGTTGAATAAATGGTGAAAATGATTTAAGACAGTCAATTAGAAACATTATAGGAAAAATTGGATCTATAATTCTAAGAATTATTCCAGAAAAAATAGGATACCGAATTCTGAGAAACATTATGAAAAAATTGGATCTAAAATTCCAATAAAAATTATGGGAAAAAACAGATCTAGAATTCTGGGCAGTATTCTAAGAAAAATGAGACACTAAAGTGTGAGAAAATTTCTGGGAAAAATAAAATCCATTTTTCTAATTAAAATTTAGAGAAAAATTGGATCCGAAATTATGAGAAACATTATAAGAAAAAATGGATCCAGAATTCGGTGTAACATTTTTAGAAAAATTGGATTACTAATTATGAGATACATTTTGGAAAAATGGAATCCTTAATTATGAGCAACATTCTGAGAAAATAAGATCCAGATTTTTGAGAAATTGGGAACCTCAATTCTGAGAAAATAAAATCATAAATTATGCACCAATAGGAATATAAATTATACAAAAATAGGAATCTAAATTTTAAACAAATAAGAACCTAAAATTTGTTAAAATTTAAACATAAATCATACCGAAATCAGAAAATGAATTCTAAGAAAATCAGAAATTGAATTCTGAGAAAATCGGAACCTGAATTTTGTGCAAGTCAGAACCATATTTTTGAGAAATTAGGATCTTTAATTCTTACCAAATCAAAACCCCTTTTCTTATCAAAATAAATATTGTTTTATAATGAAAACTTAAACACTTTTCGAAAATTTTTATTGAGACACATGATGGAAATTTGCTTCATTTTTTATCATAAAACATGATCTGATTTGTACATAAAACAGTTCCTAATTTTCTCAAAATTTAGTTTTTGGATTTCAAAGAAATCAGGTTTTTATATCCTTAGTATTAAGGTTATGATTTTCTCAGAATTCAGGTTCTAATTTTCTTAGAATTCATGTTCTGATTTTCTAAAAATTCTGGTTCAGATTTCATTAGAATTCAAGTTCTAGTTTGTAAAGAATTAAGGTTTCGATTTGTAATAAATTCGAATTCTGTTTTGTTCAGAATTCAAGATTCAATTTTTGCTGAATTATGGTTCCGATTTGTGAAAAAATTTATAAACCTATTATCTAATAATTGAGGTTCTGATTTCCTTAGAAATCTATGTTTAATTTTTTCAAAATTATGCTCAGAATGATAGATCTGATTTTTCATAGAATTTTGATCAGAATTCAGGATCTGTTTTTTCTCAGAATGTTTCCCATAATTTGAGGTGTGGTTTTTACTAGAATGTTTCTCAGAATTCTGGATCCAAATTTTCTCATAATGTTGTCTATAATTCTGTATCCGATTTTTCCTTAATGTTTCTCAGAATTTTGGATCTGATTCTTATAAGAATGTTTCTCATAAATCAAGATCTGATTTTTACTATAATGTTACTATGAATTATGGACCTAATATATCTTAGAAGGTTTCTTATAATTCTAGTTCTTATATTTTTGAGAATATTTCATAGAATTCTGGATCAAAATTTTCCAAAAATTATTTCCCATTAAATATCCTCAAACCATTTTGATATTTCATCAATAACTTTTGTAATGAATCTTTTCATGATTTATGAGAACATTAAGATCATCAAACCATCATATATTTTTTTAGAAATTGTGAGAAAAAATATAACTTCTATTTCATTAACATATTAATTTTTCAGGATTCTTCATCAATAGAAAGTACTTCATCAACATATTGAAAAATCAAAAACATCATTCGTTATCCGAAACATCCATCAAACTTAGCAACATCTTTCAATCGTTGCTACTTCCTTAAAATCTTCTACTTCGTTCTTTCTTGGAAACAAAGACCAAACATCCAAAAAAACCTCATCTTCCTTTATAATTAAAACATACATAAAGAAATTTAATTTTTCAACAAATACAAAAATTTGTTAAAACAAAACACCACAAGGTTATTTAATCTCGCCTTTGGATTTTTTGATAAACTTTTTTAAATTTTTTTCGAACTCTAATAATTTTTCCACAACTCAATTTTTTGACATTTATCCAAACATATACTTTTTCAAAAGTGAGTTTCCTAACACCAAACCACTAGATAAGTTAATTTTTTGAAGGATTATAATCCCTCAGGGGAAAGAACATTTTTCGTCCATGTAACGATAAAATACTATTTTCTCCAATTCCCCCTTTCATTGTATCGTTCTATTTGTTGCTTTTATTTTTCTCTCTAAATTTTAATTTTCTCTCCCCCATTATATGAACTTTACAACTTCAGATTCATAAATTAAAGCTTTGTTAAAACTTCATACAATGTAAAATGTTTTTCTTACTCTATCACTTTGTCAACATAATGCAAAGAACAGTGGGTGTAAGTCCTCATGACGATTAAGAAGACTTTAGAGGAGGATGAACATGGAGATGCAACTTCAATTTTTAAAAAACATTCCTTCAATATTTATTTTTTAATGATACAAGAAATCTGATACATTGTTGATGTGGATTACAGAAAAAAAATATCCTATATAAACATTTGATTTTATAAAATCACATTTTATATCAATGGGTTTTGATCTTGACCGATGGAATGGATTTTCAAAAGATCAATTTCACATTGATTATGACAAAGTATCTTCAATTGTTTAGAAACTTTTACATTCAAATTATCCAGCTGAACATTCATCTACATCATTTGAGTACATCTTTGATTATCTTCAACTTATTTGGATTCAATTATTCTCAAGTTTAACATACTTTTTTTCCCTACAATTCCATCTCACACAATAGTAACCTAATAAAAATGTTCCTCCTAAAGTTCATTTTTTATCATTACAATGACCATCCAAATTAGAATCAGTGTAACCATGAAAAATTTAATCTCTTTTTATTTTATATAATAGCCCATATAATATTGTTCCATTGACATATCTTAAAATCCCTTTTGCTACCAACATAAGTGATTATTTTGAATTACGTTGATAACTGGCACATAAAGTCACAACATAAACAATATCAGGAAGTGAAGCTATATGGTAACGAAAACTTTTTATCAACTTCCGAAATTATTTTTGATTCTAACTTATTCTAGATTTATCTTTATTAAATATTGTGATCACTAAAATAGAAGTTGAAAATTCTTTTTATTATTCCATTCCAAATATCTTTATCAATTTCATGGCATACTCTTCTTGAGGTAAGAAAATGTATCTTTCATTTTGTTAAACTTTTATGATTTTGATGAAATTTAATTCCCCAAACATTGACATTTCAATTTTCTTCTTCGTATATTTAGAAAACACTTCAAAAATGTTCTATTCATCCCTAGAAGAAAATTACCATCCACATAATAAATAAAAATTAATGTTCTAGAGTCAGCATTTTCAACATTCAAGTTGTTATCATCTTTACATTTAGAAAATATAATCCTTCTCAAATAATTTTCAACCTTTCAATACCAAGAACTTGGATCTTTTTATGCCCATAAAAATTATAATTCAATTTAAAAACATTGGTTTCATCCTTAGCAGGTAAAAACCCACAATGATGTTCAATGAAAACATCATCCTCAATATCACCTTTTAAGATAGATAAATTTAAATCCATCTAATAAACATTTTAATTCCAATGTTTATCAACTTTTGGAAACATTCAAAAAGTATCTAGCTTTGAAATTGGGGAAAACAGTTCATCAAAATCCACACCTTTCACATGTGTGTACCCATTATAAACAAGTCATTATTTTTTTTATTGAAACTTGTCCGTCCTCATTCAATTTAGTTCTGTAAACCCACAGGATTCCGATAAAATTTTTATTTGTTGGAATTTTAACAAGATCCCATTTATCATTTTTCTCAATCTGATTCAAAAATTCATTCATAGCATCCACTCAATAATTATGTTGAATAGCCTCTGAAACTGATTCTAAATACTTTTTTGAGGTAAGCGAAGTCTTATTTTATAATCTCAACTTCCTTCTTATCTGAATGGGTGACTTAGGATTTCTAATAGTTATTTAAATTAAAAATTTATTTATAATGTAGGAAATCTCACAGTTTCTCCCCCAACATCACATTCTTCACTATATGATTCATTTTAATCATGATGAGGTTTTTGTGGAAAAATTTTACTATTTTTTGATTTCTCCAATATTTCATCCTCATCATTCTCACTAAATTTTGTTAAGGAAAAATTATTTTCAATTACCTTCATATCATATGAGTAGTCAAAATTTTGTAAATGTTTGTTCCAAGATTTGTAACTTCTCCCATTTGGAGAATGACCCCTGAAAGTCCCATCCTAACCATTCTAATCAAGCATTACCAAAACTGTATTTTTTACATTAAGAGGAAATTGAATTCCAAATACTTTGAAATATTTTATGGAGGGTTTTTTGTTCTATCAAATTTAATAAGGGGTAATTTTCATTTCCAGTCTCAATAAGAATCTATTTTGAACATGCATAAGAGTAATAAAAACTTCTCTCAAAAATAATTTTTAATGATTGTATTCTGCTAACATACTTATTTGGAGATCCACTAATCCCCTATTAATCCTTTCTAGTAGTCCATTTTTCTTCTGGACTATAGGGAGAACTACAATGATGTTTTATAATATGATTTGTTATATAGGAATCAAAATCATTGTTTTTTAATTCAATACCATCATTTGCTCTCATATTCTTTATGGAAACCAGAAACTCTTGATCAACAAATTTTCTTAATAATTTGAACATTTCAATAACCTATGACTTGTGCTACATGAACATGACATTTTTCCTCATGGTGAAATCATATATAATAGTGATAAAGTATAAATCCACTTTTATTGATTAATGTCTCTTTGTTCCACAAAGATCGGAATGAATAACCATAGGTGGTATACTAGATTGAATCTCAAATATTTTATGATATTTGTTAGCAATATATTCTTTCTAAAAATTAATATATTCAAATTCCTCTTTAATTTTCAATTCTAAAAAATTCTAAACACTATCTAATTGTGAAAGCTTATTCATGTTCTTCTATCCAAGGTGGCCAACTCTTTGATGCAAGAAAATGTTTTAATCATCATCACTCAAATAACAAGAGTTATTGGATTCTACAATTTGAAAGAGATCACCACTAGTTCTTTCTTAATTTGTAATTAATTTTCCATTATTGGTTTCAAAAATATATTATGCTTTCCTTGAGATATTAAGGAATGGAAAAATAGGAACCATCCTTTCCGTACTGAGAAGACCAGACTTATCCAAATCGGACTAAGCATTTAGAATGATTATTATTTTTGAAGATTTAACAAAGTGATTATTCTTTGTGAGGCTCAATTGATCTTTTAAAAAAAATCATTATTCAGTTTCAAGTTAATCATTAATTTAAAATTTAATTATTCATATCCAACATATTGTAATCCGAATATCATTACCAGAATATGAGGAACATATTAAGGGTTATCTTCCCTAAATCAGAACAATAACTTTACATTAAATCAATTTTTTACATCATCTGCACCATTTAATATATTTTTAAGTCTCATAATAGAAAACATATACTTCAGGAATCATATAACATAATTTTAAATTCCAATACATATAAACTTCAATCATCTATCATTATTCTTAAACAATTAAATTGGATTATTCATATTATTTTTTAATACACATGTACTATAATATAAAATGTGAATCACGTGTTCCTATTCCTCAATCTTAATCTATTATTTTTCATTACTTTTATTGTAAGTAATACGGTTAGAACATCCCATACCTTTCAGATTTCATTTTCTCTCACATTATCATCAACAGTATAACCAATAATCATTCAAATTTTTTTATTCTATTTATAAATTTCCATTGAGGGTATTGACTTTTATAATTCCCATAATTTTCACATTTGAAACATTCAATGATAACCAGGTTCATTCGACATCATGCTATTGAATAAGACCAAAAATAATAGTATCAACAACACTTATCACTGTATAAAACCACAAAATCAATAATAATTACTCATATGATATCTAAATAATTACACCTTCTTTTAAATTTTTGACACCTTCATCTTATCATTAGATACATCAATAGATTTTTCATTAAAATTTTTTCTAGGAATCTCGCTAATGTTTTTATATCCTAGTTTACAATGGTTAACTCAAACATTCCTTGGATACCAACTAAAGTGACCTAGGTTTGACCTAAGTGGATATGACATCATTTTATATAAATATTCATCACATTACCAAAATACCTTCCCAAGGACCATAATAGTTTACTGTCTTTGGTATCATTGAAACATAAACTTCTAACATAGTGATCGATTTTGAACATCTCCCATAAAGGACTCCCCATTTAGTACTCCTTTATAAAACCAATCTTCATAACATAGGGAAAGGAAAAATATGAATGGGTTGAGATCAGATGATCAGTAAAGGTAAAAAAGGGATATATATATATAAGCATAACATAATCCTATGGTTATAAAAACATGATAATAACTGTATATGATCATACCTTTCATATCAAAGATCACAATACATGATTTCATTCCATATGAATAAGACATGGATCTATGGCATTCATATTATCATAGACAATCCTATATAAGGGAAACCTTCAATGAATTTAATAACTTGTTGGAATTTTTATAAAAACCTATGTACCTTCTTCAGGATTGGTATTCCTTATAGTGTACCCTCTTGTCTTAGGCTTGGGATTCCCTCCTGTGTACCCTATTGTTTCGTGATTTGGATTCCCTCCAATGTACCCACTTGTTTTTGGATTGGGATTCCCTCTTGTGAAAATTCTTGTTTTGTTATTGGGATTTTTTATTGTGTACCCTCTTGTTTGGGTATTGGTATTCCCTTTAGTGCACCCTTGTGTTTCATTCATAGTATTCCCTCGTTTGTAAATTCTTGATTCATGATTAGGATTCCCTATCATTTGCCCTATTGTTTCTGGCATGGGTTTCCCTCCCATGTACCCTCTAGTTTTAGGCACGATATTACCTCATGTATTCGCTTTTCCCACATAAAACTTTTATTGGTACCAGATACATTCGCGGGAGATATAGGTCCCACTAATCACATAATAAAATCATATATACGTGTGATATAAGATAAGTATAAATTCATTATATCAGGACCCATAAAAAATATATGGGTATAATAAACATCTTATTATAACTCATGAAATGAAATGTGAATCATACAAATTTCATCCTATAATAACCTAGGGAAAATATATAAGTTTCATAATCATTTAATCAAATAATAAACATGGAAAAGAAAGATATTTCAAAAGAATCTAGCCCATGGAAGGGAAATGGGTCACATGAAAAACACATCATAAAAACAGTAACCCATTCAGATATATAATATGAATGTTATCATTGGGTCATATCCTCAGTAAATCCTTACAATATCAAAGGATTTCATCATATATGGAGAATGATTTGGAATGATCCCTTCGAATAATTATATAAAAAATCAACATTATTTGGAAAGAATATAATAATTTTAAATTTCATTTTTTTAATATAATATTGAAAAAATATTAGGTAATATTTAAAAAAAATTAAATAATTTCTTGAAAAAAATTAGAAAATATTTTTACAAAACAAGATTTCATAGAAAAAACATATTTCTAACCAAAGAGACAAATAACGTAGTATTTTTTAAGAAACATTTTTTTAATCATGTTAAGTATGAAAGAGTGGAAAATGGTTCTATTATATGAATATATGATTAATATAAATAGGATAGGAAACTTAATTAGAGTAATTGATATATTGATAATTATTTTTCTTTTGTGGAAGCATAAATGAAAACAATCATGAAAAATGGTGATATAACCGAATTAAATTTATTACCACTTTAGTAATATTGAATCACAACCTCATGAAATAATAAAATTACATGTACCATAAAATTTTATGAAAATAAATATATCCTTGATATAACAAGTAAATAAGACATTATATACACATGATAGAAGAAAATCTGTGCATAACATGGCATGTGCCTCAATAAAAGATTAATTGAGACCAAATTACTTTATTGATTTGTTCACATTTCAACCACAAAATACATGAAAGAGATATCATAAAATGAATAGGTAAATACAAAAAAAATTAATTATAATAATCATATAATACATTCGTGGTCAGTATATATACCACAAAAAAATGTGTGGTGAATAAGGCATAAGTCTTGGAGAAATAAAAATCAGAGTGGAAATCCCATTAATACTTGAGTAAAATTCAAATCATGATCTAAATGATGATTAAAAACAATAATAACTTTTAATATCATTAATTAAATATATTCATGATATTAAATGACATAGGGAATTATATACACTATAATGTGAGAATATGTGGTGAATATAGCATATATCCTAGAGAAATAAATGTTGGATGAGAAAACCCTTACCTTAAGTCTTGAATTTTCTCAAAGACATAAAAACATCATAAATGATTAGTATATTTTTATTATAAATATATCATGTCACATTATTATAATAATTCACACCATATATAATTTTATTGTGACTTTATAGTATCCTTTTATTAATAAAATTATGTTAATGTTACGTTTCAAGTAATATCTGTATTGTTTTCCATATATTGTTTTAAGATATTATTCTTGATCATATTATATAGATAATGATTTAGTTATCTATAGAATGTAAATTATGATTTAAATATAATATATATTCAGTATATAAATATGTATAATGATATTTGAAATTTATAAATATGAAATTAAATTCGTCGTTCATGGAGATTGTAGGTCATACGTACGCATGAACGTTGTTACCATTTTCATGTTGTTTTAAATGAATTAATATAAATTATATATGTTTGTGTATATATATATATTAGAAGGTGTAATTAATAATTAATATATATAAAATTATTTTATTAAACCCATCCATAATGTATTCTATGTAATGTGTGAACTAATGACATCACTTTGAGGAGGCAGTAGTCCACACATCCAAAAATTAAGTTATTGTATTCAAAAAAAATAAAAATCATGAATTTATGTGTTATATAACTATTATATAATATTATATAAATCCTAAGTATCATACATATCATAAAAAATTAACATAAACATCATTTTTTCTAACCTTGAGTGGTGGTATTGGAATAACGGACAACATCTGTTCGCGAGGTGGTAGTTCGTCTTACACACGAATGATGATTTTGTATCCCATTTGATAAATGGGTGTGTGATATTAAGTTGAAACCATTGTATAGAAACATTGAATTAAATTTTTTATATATATTTTATTTTATAAGTGTTTCATATGATGAATTGAGTGGTGAAGAAAGAAAATAAATGAAGTCCTTGGTGAATGATGTTAACTCTTGTTTGGGTAATTTCCTTTTTCTTTCACCCAAGGATTAACTTGGTATTCTTTTTGTGAAAATTAAATCATATATTAGGTGGTTAGGGAATTTTTTATATGTTATTGTTTGGTTTTTTGTATAAAAAGGTTTTGAGAGGTGTGAAAATGCGATAGGGGATGAGTTCCCATTTATAGTGGATGAGGATTGTCATTATCGTAAATATAAAAAGGTAAACACTACAAAGAGGTAATCCTTACATTATGTGAATCCCATAATGATATATGTTCAATAAAAGGTCTGATATTGTCAAAATATGGACAAAAAGTTTATTTTATATGTGTTTCTATGTTATTTGGCCTCATGCGTTAATGTAAACCCACTAAGTAAACTCATTATTACCTTAATAATTGTAATTAATTTTACTTACATTCACCAATCTATTTTTAGTAAAAAAAATTTACCATACAAAAATTTATAATATATTCCAATTAAAAATATATAATCCATGTTTAGAAATCCAAATAAATTGATTGGTAGAAATTAATTTTAAAGTTGTCCCACTCATGTGACTTGAATACGAGGTTGTAAAGTAAAAAAGATTAAAAGATTGAATGTTTTTATATCTAATTACATAGTGAAATTAACTCCAATAACCTAAATTGGATTTATATTTTTATACTTTAATTAATTATAATTTAAAACAAATTGACATTATAATTTTACTATAATAATAAATTAGATGGAATCAGTTTTAAATTAAAATATAGATTTTTTACTAATCATAAAAAATTGACTCCTCTCTGAAAAGTATTAAAAATTAACAAAGAAATTTTTTTGATATAATTCATTTAAAAAATTAACCTAATTTTTTTTATAAAGTTATAAAATTATCAAAATATATATTTAAAATATGCGCTCTTTTAAAAAGTTGTAAAATGAACTATTAGAAAAATACATCTTTTTATTCATAATTTTGGATTTATTCTTATCTTATACCAATCAAAGCTATTGTATCATCATAAATAAAAAATTTATTGAATAAATTATATATAACTTTTATTAAAAACTAGTTTTCTTAGAAAATAAATATCTTTATATTCGGATAGTTTATAATTTAATTTCCAACTAATTGATAACCAACAGAATCATATTATATATGTTTATGTAAATAATGTTTTCACCATTTAGTTAATCTTATTCATTAATTCCAATCCAAAATCTAGGTGGTAAATATAATAATATTTTAATAACAATATAAACAGTATATTATAGTTTGGTGAAAATCAGTCTTGCATTTAATACAAGCTATCAAAGGAACTAAAAATTGTGTGTAACACAACCAAAACATATTGTTTCATTTAACACAAGTTAATATAAGTGTTTTGTGTAATTTATGCATAATGTTGTATTATGTGAAAGTAAATCCAGTCGTACTGCTTTCATATTACACAAGCTATATTCAGTGTTACATAGAATACAAAATATTGAAAATATTATATTAATTTAGAAAAAATTCTCAAAATTTTAGGGTGGTATAGGCTTTTCAAAATACCCAATAATTTATTTATCTTTAGGGATGTTGATGAATCATGGGTATATTTTTCCCCTCTTTTCACACAATATGTACAATTTAATCCTTTAATGGAAGGGGTGAATAAAAATCTATATAAACATGTGTCTTTAAAAACTATAAAAATAAGTTTAAATTTTTTTTCCAAATAAATGACCATAATCATAATACATTCAGTTTAATATGGTGAATGGTATAAAACAATTCATACTATGTAACAATTATCATAAACCATCCATATAAATAAAATATAAGGTAATATTAAAACATAATACCAATGTGGTATATGATAAATATTTTTTTTCATAGATTAATAAAAATAACGTAAAAATCCATTAAAACATACGTGTGTAAAATATATTTTTTATTTGGAAAATCATGTTAAAAATCTAAGATTTACAAAATATTAAAAAACATAATTTAAAAATTTCCATGAATGTGTTTAAATGAATATCCATTGTAATGAGTGGTCATCATACTGGGTAATTTCATATATTTCATATAAGATAAAAATATTATCTTCAAATGATTATAGAAAGGATAAAAGTTCCTCATTAAAAAAACAATAATTAGATTCCTTTCAAACTATTAAGTAAATATTGAATCATGTGTAAAAAATTTGTTAATAAATCATTTTTTATTATTAAAATAATCATGATTTGTTAATGAAAACATGGATATGGATGAAATTGGGTTTCCGACCCAATAGAAAAATGAAGTCAATTTAAAATAAAGATGTTCTTTTGGAATATATTGTCATTAAGGAGAGGAAAATAATAGGAAAACATGTATTCTATAAGATTAAAAACAAGAGAATGAAATTTATGAGTATTTCGAAATATATATAATAATATTTCATTAATTAAAATATAATAATGAACATTCCTAATAAACAATGAGATTGTAACATAAACAATTACCACATTGGTAATAGTAAAATCATAATCCTTCGGAAATAAATAATATAAAATGAAACATTAATAACCATGTATATATACATTTTTATTATATGACATATCAACGAGGTATTATATACCACACAAAAATTTCTATGGGATGAATATGACATTCATTTTAAGTAAGAAAATGTAAGATGAGAAGCCCTTACATCATGTAAAATTTTATTTACATGTCATTATAAATAATTTATAATATAAATATATATAATATAAATATATTAAAAACCTAATTCATATATTTAATACCATATATTATTTACTTATTTTCAATGACCCATTTATTTAGAATTCTTTGTTAAAATCACTATTTCGGGTGATAATTAGTTTGTTTTTTATGTATGTTTAGGTTTTGTAGTTTCTATCCTATTAAATTGATCATAGTTAAATAATCCTTATAATTTTTATAATGATTCATTTATAATATATAATCTTTATATAAGTTTCTTTAATAGTAAAAAATGTTATAGATTTGAAAATGATATAGGCCATTCATGGATATGGTAGGTTTTACGTATACACGAACATAGTCTCCATTTTTCAAACATATGTAATATTAAAAAGAGGTAAATAATGATTCACTTTAATAAAAATATTATTAGATTAAATAATTCATTTATATTTATTAAATATATTTTTTTGCGATCCAAATCAAAATAATTTGAAAAATACTTGACATAGCTATGTGGGGGAGGTAGTCCACACGTAGGGACGAGCGATGTTATTTTTTCAAATGAATTTGAGAGTAAGAAGTTATATGTGATATTATAATAAAGTAATAATATTAATTATATATATATGAAATAAATTTCGTAAATCTATCATTATATCCACCAGAGATAGTTCATGATAGAAAACAAATTACATCGATTTGTGAGGTTTTATTTCAACAGACATATGATCAACGATTTCATTTCCAATTTGATGGAATAAGAGATGGATATAGGTTATTAAATTAAAATAATTACATATTGTATATATTATATTAATTTTTTAATATTTCATCATATTTGTAGTTGATTTTATGGATTTAGAAGAATAAGTAAATCAAAAAATAGTTATAAACATTACCACTTCTATGGAGAGCCTCAGTTTGTTTATACCTATATCATTTAAATGTTTGTTTTATGAACAAATAATTTCCTCTAGGATGTGATGAGGTATGTAATTAGTTTATTAGGATAGTTTTTGGACGATCTAAAATTAATTTGGAGTTTTAATATGATGTGAGATGGTTGAGATTATATATATGTGAGGGAGAGGACACACCTGAAAAATACTTAAATGAAAAAAGATATACCCACATTTTTTTGATTCTAAAAGGCTAAAAAATTTATCATTTTAGAAACATTGATTGTATTATAACACAATATCATTGTAAAATAGGAATAAAACTGATATATATGTAATTTATACCCTTATTTATTTATTTTAACCCATAGTAATCCCAATTGAACCATAGACGTGATAATTAATTTTTATTGTTTTTTATTAATTATGAGAAAACTATATTCAATATATTATATAAATTTCATTATTATAAATCTAAATATTTATTACATTTTTTCTAAATTAATTCACATAAGTGTCATAATTTAATTCAAAATTAATCCCACATATGTGATGTAATAACTATTTCCAAACGAAAAGTTGTCATATGTATATATAGTTTTGAAATCAAAATTCAATATAATATTTATTCGAATTAAATATATTGTCTTTATTAAAAAATTAATTATCTAATTTTACATTTAAAATAAATTTTTAAAAAATAAATCATTAAAACTATTTAAATCAAAAAATATTTTCAATAAAACCAGAATCTTTCAGTACTCATCAAAAAATCATTCTTTTCATAAAAATCAAATAAATTAACTCTATGAGAACATTGGCCTGAGGATTTTGGAAATTAACTCAATTTAAAAAAATAAAATTTCCATAATTGGAAAATAATAAAAATAATTTAATTATATGTGCACAAAGAATGATGAAACCACCTTTTAGAAATATACTATTTTTTAAATAATGATTATTTTTCTCAAATGATTCTTATTTTAGTTCTAATCATTAGATAGAAATTGGATTGGTTTTGTACATTTTAATACCATATAAATTTCATAATTTATATAGTCTTATTCATATCTAGCATTTTAATGGATAGTTCGAAGTGGTCTACCATACTATAGATCATTTATACTTTTGGTTTCATGAACCAAAATCTATCAAATAGATTAAATTATTTATGAAAATATATATTGAAATGTATTGGGTCATTACATTATTATCTATTATAGAAAATTTAAAACTCAATTTTTCCATAATTTATCTTCATAATGATATTTTCATAGTTATTCTTCATATTCACTTCGGGTTCCAACATCACCTCTTTTATCTATTTATGTCATCAATATTAATTTACAAGCCCAGTCAACTAATTACTCAAAACATTTTCCCTACTATACATAATTTGGATAAGATATTTATAGTATTATAGATTATGTTCCAATTATATTTATTCAACGGTAGGAATATTAATTCATTCTTCAATGTACTTATATAATAAATATATATTGAACACATCATGTACTTTATAGAGACTCGATATCATTTCCAAACTACATTTCATCGATCCTATTCATTCTAGAGTATAAACTGGACTAATGTACTAGGTTATCATTATACCTTTCATAAAAAACCTTTTATTTCCCTTCAATTGTGATACATTCTAAAAACATGATCTCCCACTTGAAATTATAAATCATTCTATAAATTATTTAAATTTCTCATTTGCATAATTTAAGATTCTTTGATATCAGACTTAATAGTCTTTAACATTCCCATTTTCTCATCCACACATTCTGGTCGTACAATATTACTTCCAACAAATTTATCCTGACATGTTTCAGTATATCATCTCTTTCTATATAATTCGTCATACAAAGACACTTGAATACTTGAATATAAGTAATTAATACAAGAAAAATCTAAATAAGGAAAATATTAATCCCTCATAACATGAAAGTACAGTGATGATGACCTCAACTTATATTGTAGTTTTTTAATGGTCCCATAAGATGATTCATCATTTTTATAGTGATAATTATTGCTGATATGAAGCTTAGTGTCAAGAGAATCCTAAATACTCATCCATAATTTTGATGTAAATCATGGATCATGATTAGAAACAGTTGAAAGAGGTGTATAATAATGCCTAAGAATCAATTAATATTGATCCTTTTAAGGTGATCAAGAGGAAAATATTCAATAATAGTAAGGAAATGCATAGATTTTATAACACATATTACAATAACTCATATTGAATTATAGTATCTAAGAGTATTCTGTAATAAAATGAAAATGTTCATTGTAATGTCATCTCATTTCCATATAGAAATAGGTTTAGGTTTCATGAATATTATAGGTTTTTCTCTCTCATCTATCATATCTATACAAATCAATCATCCGGACAGGTATTCAATAATTTTTCTCATCACCATATCACACCAAAATGTTTCCTTCAAATCCATATACATAATTGTGCTAAATTGTGTTCAGAGAGATTTGAGCTATGGAAGTCATTAAAAAATAATTTTTCAACTAAGGTATAGATGGATGGCATATTCTCTTCAAAAATATCATAATTTCATGTTCATAAAAGATGCATTCCAATTTCCCATCATTTAGGGATAATTTTATTTTAAACATTTTCATCATCGGGGTAAAAAATTTGAATACTTTCCAAAAATGATGGATTAAAAATAATTTGAAAAATAAATTAAGTTTCCTCTTATATAATGATATAAAGATCAATATTTACAAAATCAATTAATATATGATTCTTTTCAATCAGATCTTGTCTAGACCTCTATGATATTTTTTGGCACCACACATCCACTGCCTTATTTTCCTTCCATAGATGGTTGTATATTGAGAAAACATTGTCCTTGAGTACACCGATCAATCTCAATTTACACATTTTGAGCTCTTTATATGAGAATATTTATGTCAAAGTCCTATGATCCATATATATCTCAATCAATTTACAATATATTTACTGTCTTCATATCATAGGAGAAATGAGTATGGCTTCCAATACAAGGTCATGGGATGGATAGTTTTGTTCATGAATGTTTAAGTACCAGGAATCATAGTCTATATCTTTTTAATTCTATATAACGACTCAACCATGTACCATATTTTATGCATAAATATATATAATGAAATAATTTTTTATATATAATAGTTTAATAATTTGGGCATTCACTAAACATCTCCTCAATTTTGATAAACATTCATCACATCCTTTTGTTTGTATAAATAGAACCCCTTCATCATTAATCATATTCATTGAGCTATCTAATTGGAAATTTTTTTAAATAATTCACCAATAGTAACCTTCCAACCCAATAAAAGTATGTGACATGATTATATTTTTTGGTGTAGGCCATTATTGGATTGAATTTAGTTATCGAATCAACTGATGTTCCATATTTGGAGAGAAAATAACCAATAAAACAATCATTATTAAGCTATTATTCACACTTTTTCAATATCCCAAATAACTATTTTTATCTAAATTTTTCAAGAATTATACTAATTTTAATACAATCGTCCGCATATCTATTATATTACATAATACTTCATCAATAAATACAAATAATATATTAATATAATATATGATATCATTATTCATTATATCCATGATAATATACTCTACCTTAGTTAAACCAAATGTAAATACTGTGAAATCATACTGACCAAACATCATATGAAACAATTTCATCACAATATGTTCCTTTTTTTCTAATAATTGACCATACCCAGAACCAAGGTCAATTTTTGAATAACATTTTGATATGTGAAGATGATTGAGTAATTCACCAATGAGATGTATGCAATAATTTTCCATTATAAATATAACATTGATTTTCCTATTATCAATCCATTTCCTCTTTAATTTATCACTATTCATAAAAAAGAACTAGGGATCACCTAATTGAAACATAATGAAGTAAAATTACTTTACCAAAATAATCCTCTTGTAATGTCTTAAATTCCACTAATTTTACATTCTATTGGTTGTTTTTATTTTCTTCATTATTAAAGTATTAAATAAATATAAAACTCAACTTCACTATCTAATGGATTTACATGTATTTCATTTTGAAATAGATCAATATAGTTCGTCACAATATTTATATCCTCATTGAAAATAATAAATTTTCTATTCATAGATTATGTCATTAATTCTTCCCCAAGAATCTCATTCAAAATGTATACTGAGGGTGGAACTCGAAAGGAATCAAATGATATAGTTTCCACTCTAAATATAATTAATTCCATACCGCCTTTGAAAATTGTAACATACTTACATTTGAAATAAATGTTTTCAATATATTTGGATAGCTACCCATACCAAAGTTTATAACAAAATTAACCATAGGTATAATAATTGAGTAAAAAAATAGAGTACACTACTATGTCATAATGAGAAATAACTGACACAACCTTGTCATAGTGATACTTATATAAGGATTCATAGTTGATAACTCTATTATTAATGATATATGGAAGTATATACTTTTATTGGAAAAAAGGAATGATATAAAGGATTGAAATTATCTAGAATCAAATAAATCATTATTTAAATTATTGAATATGATTAAATTAATTATTATAGCTTCATTAGTGACTATAATTTTCTATTGTGATCACATATTCATGGCCTTTCTTTCTTGTTCTTTTCATGTGAAAATTTCCATGATGTATGGGTCAATAGTTTTGAATGTATCTCAAATCATTAAAATTAATGAATTAGAAAATTGAATCTTCTTTATTTCCCATATATTAATGATAATAGTGTATATTTTCTCCACACATGTATAAGAATACCATCCCATTAAATCACATTCCATAGTATTTCATTACACATTTATTATAGGATGGTAAATATACCCTTACCTTATTCGATTTTTTTTCGTTTTTTCTGAACATCCCTCTTATTATATAGCTTCCCATATAAATAAAAAGACTTAGATAATTTATCCTTTGACTTTACAAAATGTGATATTATATCCATGTATGAGTTTTTTGAATACTAGTTCCATTCAATAGATTGGCTTAATTCTATCAAGTAAATGATCAATTTTTATATTTGTTTTATGTATGTAGTCTACAACAACCCTCTCTATCCTGGTTATTTTGGCTTCAAACATACCAACATTTTCATCTTCCTTTTTTCTTAGGCTCCTAAATTGTCTCTCTATATCCTCATATAGATCTTGTGGAAAATTATTTTCAATGATGTGTAATTTAAAATCCTTCCACTCTTTGTTTTTTATTTCCACATGATCCTTATTTTTTAATTAAATGAATACCATTGATTAATATCCCATTAGTGATGATATATATACATTACAACATTGTTAATTTCATTAACTCCCAAAGTAAAAAATATATTCTCTAAGAAACTTATCCACCGTTCAGCTACAAATGGATTTTTATTCACCTTTAATAATGGCGATTTCTAATGCATTAAGTTGTCAATCATTGTTACATTTTATGGGGATCATTAGGATATTTCTTATGGGTAATGATATTACTCATAACATAATTCATCTTCCTGAATATGGTAATAATATGATCAGTTCTAGATATAGATCCAAATCCATATTAATTTTCCTTCCAAGGATGGAAATACCTATATATATTATGTGTATTGATAAATTTCATGTTCCCTATAATAGAAACCATTTATAATATAATCAATACACTAGAATAGAACATAACCTTATGAAAAATAATATATAATCCCAAAAATAGTGATATACATTACTTATAATGGGTTGTAGTAAAAACATTATTATCCTAATAATATCCCCTATAAGTTTAAAACCATTTTCATAGTAAGGGATACTTTCTCGAACCAGGTGACGATCGATCCAAATCCCAATGTGGCCTTTTAAGAGTTCTTACCACTAGGTACAACTTTTCTAGAAGCATGTATACTTTTATAATCCATTCATGGATGTATTTCTAGTAAAAATGCATAATATATTCATCAAGAAAATATTAGGATGATCATTAATACCTATCCAAAAATTATATCATAGGGATATGTTCTTGAATTTATGATTTCCTAAATCTAGTTCCTATATATTATAAAAAATACTATAATACTGACTATAAATTTCCCATCCCTTTTTTCCCAGAGTCTGTGGTGTCATTATTTCATTGGAACTAGATACAAGGATTCATATCCTGATTAAACAAATATTTTAGTAGTTTTAGAAAAATAGATACATACATTAATCTCATATTAGAGTTGAAAACATAAAACATAAAATATAATTATATTTTAGGATACCATATTTTTCATTAGCATATCCCTTAATATCTATAATAATTCACTTCCTAGAATCAAGGGGAAAGTAAATATAACAAAGGGGTTAACTCTAAGACATATTAAGTGTATGCATACAGTGGAATATATCATTAATAAATTAGGAATAATTAATATGTAATGGTGAAATATTGAAACACATTCTACTTAATCAAAAACCTAGAAATGAAGAATAATATAGCAGAAAAAGTAATGATAAAATAAATCCCTAAAAAATGAAACATGAGAAAGAATATTATCCATAGATACTCTATCTAATAAAATTATAACATGGAAATTTATAAATAATCTCATAATTTGTGAATACAAAAATTCATACATCATAAACATACTGTCAAGGCTTCATGAAAATGCATCACACTTAAATATGTAAGGCCTTATTAAAATACCCAAACTAGTTTGTCTCAAAAAACATACCGATGCATTAAGGGATTATAGTGTGTCCAACTAATCATAGACTAAGTTACATGACTTCTTCAAATGAAATGGATGAAACATAATCAGCATTATAATTTTTATAGAAAATCTAGAATAGGAAATGTTTTTACCATCCTAAATAAATAACCATAATCAAAAAATATATATAGTAATATTGAAAATTGTTCAATAAAATATATAAATAGTCAAATTGATCATAAAACATCTCAAAATATAATATGGAAGTTATAAATACAAAATATTCCTAATAGGTTATAATAGAAATAAGATTTGTTATCATTGATGAATAAAAATACTGTAAAATTCATTTCAAACTGTTTTTTTTAAAATATCATTTTTACATTGAAAATGACATTGAAAATGAGAAAATTAATAGAATATTAGGAAAAATATTTTCTTTAAACATATCCATGAAACAATTTATAGTAATATTCAATGTAATTATTGTCCATGATGGCAGGTAACTCTATACTTGCCATATAAATTAATAAAACATTCTATTCAAAATGTTATGAAAAGGATAACATGTTTGTGTAATCATTCCAAAAATGATTTGAAGATTCCATTAAAATATATCAAAAAAAATCAAACATGAGAAAAAAATGTATTTAATAATTCATATGGATAATATTAAATCATTCATGAAAACATTTTAAAAAAAATGGCCATTGAAGGAAATTTTCATTTGACCAAAAATGGAAATGTAGTCAGTTTTCATTAAAAATATTATTTTGGTATGTTTATTACATAATTAGAGGATAATGAATATAAAACATTTATTATATTATAAGACCTATAGTATAAGAAATTTTATTAGTTTCATGAAATATAGATCATAAAACTTCATCATTAAAAACTAAATCATAAACAATCTTGATAAACATTGTTACTGTAACATATACCTTTACAAATTTGGTGTCTTCTAAATCAAAAGCCCTATGAAAGAAGTTACATAAAATGAGAATTTCAATACCATGATGATAAATTTATTCATGATATAAAATATCAATGGGGTATTATATGAAAAAAAACAATGGAAGTAATTGGTATATATGGCATATTTCTCACAGATGTAAAAGTGTGATGAGAAACTCTTACCTCTATTATGATTTCCTTCTAACATGTCTATATGTCATTAAAAATTATTATAGATTTATTATAAATAAATTTTAAAACTATGATATTATATTTCATATGATATATGATTTAATTATAATATTTTATGACTTATTTATGAACAATTCGTTGTTCAATCTATATTTTGGGTTATAATATCTCCACTTTTCATGTATATTCCTATTGAGTACATTATGTCCATTTACATCTGTCATGGGTAAATAATATCAAGAATTTTTACCATGATATAAATATCATTATAATAATTATATAAACAATAATAATATTATATAATTGTTTGACTTTGGAAAATGAGTTACACCATTCATGGAGATGGTAGATCATACGTACAGATGAACCCAATTTCTATTTTTTCAACATATTGAATATAGAAAATACATGAATTATATTTAGGCATTTAATAAAATTATTATCTAAAATATAAAATGTGTATTTATTAAATTAGTTCTTATTACCATCCAAGTAAAAATAAAATGGATTCTATTTCACATAATTTTGTGGAGGTTGTAGTCCACAGGTACACAATAGCGACATTATTTCTTTCGAATTGAATTGATGTTACGAAGGTATATGTGATATAATATCTATATAAGTATATTAACTACATATATTAACTACATATATGATAAATCCATCATTATATCCACATCATATTGTAAGTTTGAGAAAATGAATTGCATTGGTTTGTGATATGGTACACTGCTTTTCACACAATCAACTGTTTCATTTCTCATATGATGGAGGTGGATATGGATATAGGTTATTAAATTAAAATTACGTTTTCAAATTATATAGGATATATTTTTTTATTGTTATATCATATTTGGATAATATTTATAGGAGTTAAAAGAAGTAAAATTAAAACGCATGGTTAATAACATTACCTCTTCTTCAGAAAAACTCTTTGTGGTTATACCTACATCCTTCCATGATTGTATTTATAACAAAAAATAGGATTCTAATATATGGGTAGTGGTTTTTTTAAGATTCTATTGATGTTAATGGATGAATAATTTTTTTTTGAATATTAATATGAGGGGAGATGGGGTGGACTTTTATAAGTGGGGGAGAGAAAATAATTAGATCTTTTTTAAAATAAAAAGTGATAACCACAATTTTCACATGAGACAATTATCAAAATGGATCATTAATGAACCATGGATGAGATAATATTAAAACCTATCCATATAAAAGGAATTTTACATGTTTATAGTTCATTTTAACCCTTACCTTTTAATATTTACCTCTGATGAACATGTATTAAATTTCATTCTGGTAATTAATTTTTATTGTTTTTACTATTCATTATGATTAAAAATTTAGTTAATCATGTTATATAATATTTATTTTCTTGATTTCATATATAGAACCAATTTTGAAAATTTTAATTGAAATAATTTTCTGAATTTAAATTAATTTTAATCCTATAAATGCGAGGAAAAATCTGTTTCCTAGAGAAAACTTTTCATAAGTAGAGAATGTTACAACCTAAAAAGTCAATATTTAATTGATTTAAATTAATAGTATTTTATATATTATTGTTTCGGTGCGGATGTGCGTCGGGTTACGCTGTTCCGCCAGGATGCGTTCGCGCGTGCACCCGTCAACCCGAGGGGATGGGCGCGCAGCTTGTGGTCCCGCAGTCCCGCTTTCCAAGGGCGGGCGGCATTCGTCCCTTATTCAGGGGCATATGCTCCTTGATCGAAACCGGGATGATGGGATGTCGGCTCCTCCTTCCTTGGACGTCTCCTCGGAACTCGTCGCCTAATCCGGGTTTCCTCATAGACTTAAGAATGTTCGTGAATCTCGTTCCCGGCGCCATATCTTCATGGACACCGGTTAATTACGCTGCTTCCGCCCGGACGCTCCAAGGAGTCTGGGCGGGGCAGCAACCTGCAGTGAGAAGGCTGGATGGCTCTGGGTGCTGGGGGCGTGTCGTGACACTGCGGCTCTGCACGTCTGTCTTCCGTCCCTAATAGGGCTTCTCGAAGGCATGATGGCCTGAGGCCTCCCGTACTGGGTGCGGGGAACTGTGTCACCTGAGGTTTTCCTCAGCTTCCCATGTTTAACACGGGGTATGCCGCGAGTTTAACGTCCAGCGGGGACGGCATCGGACCGATCAACACGAAAAGTGGATCGGATGACAGAACCCCTTGCAGGGAACCTGCGACGCTGGGGCCAGCACATGGGCGGCTTCCCAAGTAACGTGGAGTGGAGTGAAGTGGCATGACCCCACCGGGATGTGGCGGCCCGGGTAAGGATCAGGGTGGATGATGGAGTGAAGAGCTTGGACCCCGTAGGGGCTTCCTACGTACCGCGCGTTAGCACGGATCAAAGTCGACGTAGTTCGGGTATACAGTTTAACGTCATGCTGGACGTCGGCAGGCCGACTCACGAAGAGGTCTAGGCCGCCGGACGGAGGATTGAACCGAACCACCTCGCACAGAGGGGGATGGAATGGCCGGGTGGATCACAGTTTCACGTCATGCTAGACGATAAAAGGAGAAATGGAAAAAGGGGCTGTGGGGAGGCACAGTGGAGATACACACGGGCAGTCTCCCACAGGGGCGGATTCATAGGTGAATCGACGCAAGCGTGAACCCTGGAGGGGTCCACTGATGGACGAACCGACGTAAATACGACCGGGACGACCAGGTGGCGGGCTTGGACCTCAAGAAGGCTTCCTACGTACCCTGTATAGAAGACAGGGATCAAAGTCCACGTAGTTCATTCTGTCAGGACTTACGCACTTGAGGCAGCCCGGATGCGGCGAAACTCAGTTGGAAGGGACTTGGACCGAAAGTAGGAGACACCTCGATCCCAGTCACACCCTCTACTGGCTTCGGCAGTGGGGGAGCGCAATGGAGATACACATGTGCAGCCCCCCACAAGAAACAAGGGGTTTATAATACCCTGCCCCCGTAGGGAAAAGCCACTCCCATTAAATCGTCCCAAAAGCGGGACAATCCCGACATCCCTGCAGAGACGAGCGGGTGGGGGCCACATCCAAACTGGGGGGGACCCTGCGTGCGGAGCACGGGATCAGGTTGCGGACGGTTTAACGTCTTGCCGGACGAAGTACAGTTTAACGTCGTGTGTTGAGGACGAAGCGGACGGTTTAACGTCTTGCCGGACGAAGCACATTTTAACGTCGTGTGTTGAGGACGAAACACTTGGCAGTTTAACATCTTGCAGCGCGGACGAATGTGCAGTTTAACATCATGCTGGACGTATGGGCAGTTTAACGTCATGCTGGACATAGGTCCGTGTCACTTCGCGCAAGCCTGAAGGGCCGCACGGAAAGAAAACGCACGGTGCGGGCACCCAGGATGAAGATCATCGGGCGCCACGCAGGCGGGTACCCTCAGGGGGTCAAGGGAGGCGACCCTGGCGGGTTGCGCGCAAAACCGCGAGTCGGCGCGCAAAACGGCGGGCTGGCGCGCAATTGGGCCAGCGCTTCGCGCGCGGATGATTGGGATTGCGCGCACCGGGCTTCGGGTAGCGCGCGGGGGCAACGGCTCATTCTCTAACGAATGGCCACTTTGAAAATGGGGGGTGCGCGCAATCGGGCTGGATTGCGCGCACCCGGGGGGCAATTGCGCGCAAGAGGCTTCTTTTGCGCGCAAAGGCCTTCGGGTTGAAATTTATTCAAAGGAAAGGAGCCAAGGGGATTGCGCGCGAAGGCGGACCCCAAGTCTCTATTGCGCGAAAGAAAGGAGGTTACCTGAAGATCGGCATTGCGCGCGGAAGGGGTTGAATTGCGCGCGCGGGAGACCGTTCGACTTCCAGCAACAACCTCTGAAACGTTGGGGGTCGCCTAGTATTTATAGGCAACCCCGGGCGCGGAATCCAAGGCGCGAGCGCGGAATTCTCCTCGCGGGCGCGGAATCGGGCACGGCACGCAAGGGAGTTGCGCGCATCCCGGGGGTTTTGCGCGCGGATCATCATCTTTGCGCGCAGGCCTCTGAAATTCCGCGCAAGGCCTCCGGGCCCTCCGAAACATTCTTTCGACTCCAAATATGACCTCGCTTTCCGCATCCGGAGCTTCGTTTGGGAACAACGGACTTTTCCGGCGTCTACAAAAGCCCCCCCTCGGAATCTGATCGGCGAGAGGTCGCAACGATCGGGTTCCGAGGGAGACGCCGGAATGCCGAAGTCCTGGGCGGCGCGGGACTTAGGCGCGCAAAAAGGGGCACCGGTCGCGAAATTCGCCGCTGCGGTCGCGCAAAGCGCTTTCCACGCAGCGCGGACCCCGGCCTCGCCTATAAATAGGGGCACTGGGTCCCTCCGTGCCGTACACTGGCCTTCCGCGCGATAAGCATCTCTGCTCTCGTGCGCGAAATTCCCTTTTCCGGCGCGGAATTCGCCCGCTCGTCGCGCAAAACCGTCCGGATTTCGCTCTGCCTTTGCGCGAATACCCGGGGTTTTACGCGAACGACTTCCCGATTGCGCGCCGTCCACTAGGATTGCGCGCCGACTCTCAAACTTTTCCACCAGCCTCGTCCGATTCCGCACACTTCATCCCCTAACCCGCACGACCCCCGGAACTTCTGAGATGGTCGCGAATCAAGGAAATGAGGGGGATGCCGCCACTCGCAGGGCTGAGATGGCGACGAACGAGGAGGTTTACGGAGCCAAGGAGATTGTTTCCAACAATCAATCCTTGTTCGACTTGCTGACGCCGGCCCAGAAGACATATCCGCTGTCGGACAACCTGCCGCTCTGGAACTTCGGCATCCTAGATGAGGTCCTGGTGCCAGGGTTCGAGATTGATGCGCCGCGGACCTGGGTGACCCGGGAGGACGAGCTTCTCCGCTATAACATCACCAACAATGGGCATCCTGCCAGGGAGACCAGACACTTGGATGTCTATGTCCTGAACCCGAGGACGCGAACCATTGACGGGGGTGAGCCTACTGCGGAGAATTCTCCAGCCCTCTACTTGAGCATATATCGCCAGAGTGTCACGGACGACACCAAGGGCTGGCTGAAGGACTGGGACTTGCGGTCTGGGGGAAACTTCACCAGTGAGTGGGCCTGGGCGTTCTGGGTACGCCACACTTGCGATCACTTCGCAGAGGAGCTGCGGTACATCGGCCTGTTCGAGGCGGTGTGGACGTCGCAGTTCCATTTCTACCAGCAGTCCGAGCTCGGGCCGGAGCTGTTCACCCGCTGGTCTCCGGATACCAACACCTTCCATCTTCACCATGGGGAGGTCGGCATCGGTCTCTGGGACATCCACTGCATCGGAGGTATCCCGCTGGAGGGCTACCAATACGATGAGTTCCTGCCACCGAAGAACACCTGGGAGGACAGGTCACGGACTCCCATCCTGACCTGGCATCTGCTTGACCTGGCTACGCAGCGGCTCGGGATCAAAGACTTCCAGAAGGACATAGCCTACAAGGAATGGTTCGGCCAGTTCTTGGAGCATGACCCGGCGGTCAAGATGCCAGGCAGGGGGAAGTGGTGCCCGACCGCAGCTTAGAGGAGCCGGAACGGGTCGTACTGGCGGGTCCTGGAGACGGGTGACTACCGCTCATGGGGGTACCGCGTCATCGAGGCCCGGGACCCAAACGTCCGGTACGCGGCGTTCCTGGCCGCCTTTCTGAGTGGGTGGCTCCTGCCAGTGCGGGACGCGAGAATGGGAGTTCGCCCGGCGACTCTGGCGATGGCGGGCGCTATGGCCGCCAACAAGAGATACAACCTCGGGGTCCCAGTACTGGCGAGGCTGTATGCCATTATGGGACGTATCTCACGAGGGGGGTCGCCACGAAGGATCTGTGGGCCCTTTCAGTTCTTCCACGGCTGGGTGGCTGCTCACCTTGGTGGGTACACGTTTCCGAACGCCATCATTCCTCCGGGAAACGGCCTGCGACCCTCCCTGCTGAACATCGCGGGGGTCGCTCCGATGACCCTAAGTGAGGAGGGCGTGCGGATCCGGATTGGCAATCATGCAAACTTCAACTTCAGTCCGTTCCCCACTCCCGTCGGCCAGATGATCGACAATGGGCAGGGTCCGCTGGAGCAGCATGAATACTTCATGAACATGCGGGGCGGGGTGCTCGTGGCTCGGATCGACGGGAAGGTGATCTGCGAGCCTTACGTGCCGACCCGTTTCGCCAGGAAGTTCGGGTGCCTTCAAAGGATGCCGAAGAGGGTATTCACTGCTGTCCGGGAGGAGACGAACCCTGGCGTCCTTCGCCAGATGTGGCTGATGTTTGCCGCTTTCGGCTCTGGCGACGTCATCACTCTCCCTCCTACCGGAGTTGACGCAGGCTTGGCAACCGAGTACGCCGAACACTGGGCCATCGCGTACCCCGAGGGGCTCTTGCGGAAGCTAGTTCGGCGGCTCGAGGTTACTCGTGCGGAGACCGGGCGTCAAGGAAGGAGGCGAGGCGCCGCCACACGGGGGAGAATGGAGGCGCGCCAAGCAGCGGGGCCGGCGCGAGCAGGGACTTCGGCGGCGGGCACATCGCGAGCTGCCGCCACGACCTCAGCGCCCAGAGAGGGGGCGCGTGCGGTGGTCGACGAGCGGCCCGGGAAGCAGGTGAGACGTCTGCTCGAACCTTCCCATGATGCGGTCTTCCCGGCGCTGTGGTCGGCCTGGATGACCCTGCGGCAGTCACTGGGGACCGACGCCATCTGGCGAAAGATACTCAGAGAAGGGATCTATCTGCCAGAGGTCGGGCACCTCCAGATTGCCGACAGAGTGGACTTCAACCGGGAGTATGCGTATCTGACGGCCATGGACGAGTACGCGCGCCAACGTTGTCAGCGCGCGGAGCCATCCCTTCTGGTGAAGGTGATGCTCGGTCTCGAGCCCGCTCCGGAACAGATGCCGCCGGAAGAAGATGACAGTAGCAGCGACTCCGAAGAAGAGGAGGAGATGGGGGAGGATGAAGGCTCCGAGGGAAGATCCCATCAGGGGAGCCCACGGGAGATCGGCGAGGTGGCCGGCTCTGACAACGTTGATGTCACTGAGCTCCTCGAGGTCCGCTTCTATCCCTACTCAATCTGCTTCATCCACTCTCTTATGCAGCTTCTAACCCATTTCTCCATCTTTCTCAGGAGCACACGGATGTCGGTCAGGCGTCCTCAGCGGGAGTAGGAGAGGCGCCAGTAGGACAAGGCGGGGGCCAGGCACCCATTATTGATTTGACAAGCGCGTAAGGGCCCCCTGCTGCAACTGTTCCTGCGGCGGCCGGGATAGTGGAAGATGACGCTCTGAACTCCCGTAAGTCTCCCTACTTTACTGCTGGTGATTGCCGTTGACGATCCGTGACTAACCATGGCATGCCCCGCGCAGTGATCTCAACATTGGAGGCTCGTCAGGTTGCCGAACCCGGGCCATCTACGAGTGGACCAGTGGTGGACGTGCCGCCTGCTCCGGAACAGACTTCCCAAACCGAGCCGGCCCCACCAACTGCTGATCAAGGGGCTCCGGACGTCGGCGGTGCTGACATCGAAGAGAGGTTGGGGGCTGACGAGGGTGTCAGCGCCGCTGGGGAGAGAGAAGAAGGTCGCCCGGATGTTGGGGAACATATCCCTCGTGAGGACCTCCCAGGGGCGGACCCTGCAGCAGACCTGCTGGCTGCCTTCCCTGCCTACCGGCCTGCCGATCCCAAGGAGATGGACGACTCAGACACGGAGGCGGTCGAGGAGAGCCGGATAACGCGCCGTAGGGGGTGGAAGTGCATCCAGCGCTTCCTCAAGCGAGACCCGTCGGAGTGGCTGGGGCGCATGGGATCACTTCAAACCTGGCTGTGCTTTCTGTGTGCCGGGGGAGCTGATGCTCAACGCCTCCATCTAACGGTCTGTGATTTCATGGCCTAAAAGATGCGCGAGATCTGCCGGCATGCCGACGTCACACAAAGTCGGGACATGTCGGAGAGCACGTGGGCGCTCCTCGCGGCGGAGCAGGAAGTCCGGCGCCTCGAAGGGCAGGCGGCATAGAAGGAGGCCCTCGTCGCAATGTGTACCGAGCTTGTGGAGCAACTAGCAGCCCAGCTGGTTGACGCCCAGGTACAGCTGACGGAGGCGGGCCAACAGATGGTCACAATTCAGGTCGAGCGGGAGCGTGCACAGGCCAGAATCGACGAACTGCGCGCTGCGACCGCCGACGAAGAGAGGGCACGCAGAGAGCGAGAAGCAGCTCTGGAGGCCACCAGCCAAAGGGTAGCGGCATTAGAAAGACTCATTCAGCACGCTAATCCCTAAGGGCTTTGTTTTGCCATTCCCAAAACATTTGTTTCCGCTACTTTGATCCATCTGTATGAATCAATATATTTATCTGCATCTTTTGGTTTAACATGCTCAACCACAACTCGTTGTCTTGCGGGAGTGTTAACCAAGCATCAGGCATCCATAATTGGGCCTGGATTTCTGGAGAAAAGAGGGAGGTCATTCCTAGGAAAGGAGACCTCAGACCTAATCAATGTATCATCCCCCCAACTTGTTCCAACACACGAGCGAGACAATGCTAGGGGCGTTGAGATTTTATCCGAACATAGGGAAATGAGAAAGGGTGAATCGTGTGTCCCGAATCCGGACATCCACAACGGTCGGCCTTCCAGGAAATGCCCAAGACGGTAGGCGGACAGTGGATCGACCATAACAACTGCAATAGACGGACCGAAAAAGGCCATCATTCATATTGCAGGAGGCGGACCACATGTCATCATGAATACCGCTTTGGGGTTCCTTCAGACACAAGGGTGGAAATTCAGATCAACAGGGCATGCGAAGCGTGGGGCGAAGTGACGGTTTGTTCTGACAGAATCCAACGCTCTCAAAATTGCGCCACCGTGGGGAAAGCGTATTAGGCGGATGCACTAATCTGGCCGTGAATCACCCCAATTCTCAGACAGCACCTCTTTGACGAGGAAACCGTCGCTTCCCACCATTGCAGTGGGGCATCCCGAGCTGAATCGGGGAGAATATCACAACTGCACCACTCTACCAGAAGCCAGGCCAGACGGCCGGCGACGAGGAGGGGCGGGACTTAATGATCCCTGAGGCTGGACCCGAGTTGAGATGCCCGGGCGTTCCTACGTACTCCATCAGGATGGAGATCAAGCCACACGTAGTTCTGAGAGTGCAGTTTAACGTCATGCAGGACGTAGAATCCCGTTTAGGGGAGATCTTAGTTTAAGGTCGTAGAGCTCGGACCATAAGGGTAGATCTTAGTTTAAGGTCTTAGAGCTCGGACCATAAGGGCTAGATCTTAGTTTAAGGTCTTAGAGCTCGGACCATAAGGGGAGATCTTAGTTTAAGGTCTTAGAGCTCGGACCATAAAAAGAGATCTTAGTTTAAGGTCTTAGAGCTCGGACCATAAGGACCTCAAAGTACGCCACATCGTGGTCATATCCCCTGGACATGCGAAGATGCACTGAGGGATAGTGTCAAGAGTGTCGAGGTTTCGCCTGGCCAGAATGGGAGGTGGAAAATGTGATTCATGCGGCCATTCACTCAAGGACTGGAGGCGGCGGAGTAACGATATGGGAGTACTGCCGACCGTGGCGGAAAAGCAGCATCAATATCGCACTAACCGTTGGTGGAATGAGGCAGCAAACGAGCATCGACCGCTCAATCGCAGGATTCATATCGATTTGCTGCCCGAGGCCATTGGGGGTACCGGCCCGAGTCGGTGGGAGAGCACTGAGGCATTGTGTCTGAACCGTTCACGGGGGCTCCACCCAGGGCGTAGACGATGGGTCCGAATGAAATGGGGCACGAAGCCTGAAAAGCGGAAGAAACCTGACCAAGCGGATCCTGACCCTCCTGGCAATAAACCAGAGTACTCTTGACACCGGTGGACCACTGCAAGGGGTCGGGGAACACGCCTTGAGGGTGACCTGAAGGCGGCGGATTCCCCAGAGAAGGGGGAATCTCTAAGAGGTGGGGGGCTGGACCCGAAGTTTCAAACATCAGGGCGTTCCTACGTATCCCATAAGGATGGGAATCAAGCCACACGTAGTTCTTGAAGGGCGGCGCAACACAATCGGGCACCAGCGCGGGGAAGAGTGTGGGTCTGACCCTCGCACACAGAAGGAGCGGCATTTGATATTTCTTGTTTGTCCTTAGAGATGAATGGTTTTTCGTGCGGCGACATGCCTATGATTGAGAAATCTCTGGCGTCGCCACAATGATCAAGCCATGGAAGGCATTGATGAATGGCGTGGTTATTAACCAGCGCCCAACATGAGTGTCCCCCGAGGAGAACATCACGATGCAGTGCCGTTTCTCGTCGGGCAGCCAAGACGATCACAGTTTATGGTCGTGTGGTAGGACCAGACAACACAGTTTAAGGTCGTGTGGTTCGGACCATGGAGGAATCCGCTTATCGCGGTACGGCGGACATGGCGGAGGTGGGAGCATACCCAGCCTTGCGGTCACGCACGATTCCAGGAGAAGAGTCTTGGGATAGGGGCCTGCGTATGTCCATCACCCGGGGGGCAGAGATGCTAGCCTCCAGATACACTGGGCCCAGAACGCGATTGTTCGGGCGACTCCCCCCTCCTTATGGGGACGAGGGTCCAGCTACGCATGGACCTTGGGGATAACATCCGCATATATCCCTGGTGCTCAGATCATGGGAGCCTCGAACGACATCATTACCCTGGTTGGTCTGCCTAACGTGTAGAGGTGTACTGGAGGTCAGTATGAAGAGAGTGTCGAGATTCCACTACAACGCACAAAGGCGGAGTGTGATGAGGACTGCGCAACCAATGTTCAGAGCCTGAAAGAGCCGACATGGCGATCAAGGATGTTGCTGACGCATTCGCAACACAACATCCGATCGCGTCAGCCTAAGACGGGGCAAGCAAACGAGCATCGACCGCTCAATCGCAGGATTCATATCGATTTGCGGCCCAAGACCCGCCGGTAAATCGACCCGGAGCGGTAGGAGAGCACTGAGGCATCGTACCCAAACCGCTAACGAGGATCCCTTTGGGTGAAGGCTCGAACAAGAGGAAGCGCGAAGCCTGACAAGCAACACAGGACTTGTCGGGGTTGAATCTGACACTACGAGTCATAGACCGAAGTACCCAAAACATGTTAACAGATCACCGGAAAGGGTCGGAGGACTCACCCTGAAAGCAACCAAAAGAGGGCAGATCCCCGTGATCAACCAAGGGACGGGGCTGGACCTGAAACACAAGCGTCCAGGCGGTCCTACGTATCCCATAAGGATGGGAATCAAGCCATACGTAGTTCTGGAGAGGCAGTTTAATGTCATGCAGGACGATGAGGGAAAAAGAAGGGGGGAGCAGAAGGCATCCCCAAACGTGGGGGGCGTACAGCGTGGCGAGAAAACCGACGTAAATGTGGACATAATCCCCCGCGCACGCGATACGCCACATACCCAGAGGCAACTGGACCAAGGGCCCATGATGGGATGGAAATTCCCGAAGGATGGGGCTGGGCCTGAAACATGAATGTTCAGGCGGTCCTACGTATCCCATAAGGATGGGAATCAAGCCATACGTAGTTCTTGAGGGGCAGTTTTATGTCATGCAGGACGAATGCTGAACAGTTTAACGTCTTGTAGCTCGGACGTAGTGCAGTTTAGCATCATGCAGGACGAAGCACTTGGCAGTTTAACGTCTTGCAGCGCGGACGAATGCTGAACAGTTTAACGTCTTGTAGCCTGGACGAATGCAGTTTAACGTCGTGCAGGACGTGGGCACACTCAGACAAAGTACTGCCTTAGGAACCTAGCGTTGGTGGGAGGAGTGACACGCTCACCATCCATAGTCGCTAGGGAGTACGCGCCATTGGGATAGACCTTGTGGACAACAAAAGGTCCCTCCCACTTGGGCTCCAACTTGGGCGGCATCCTGCCGGGGATCATCGGTGCTCTTAGGGCTAGCACTAGATCACCCTGCAGGAAGGAGCGGAGGCGAACCTTCTTATTGAAAGCTCGAGCCATTCTGCTTTGATGCCTCTCCAAGTTGTGCAAAGCGCGAAGTCTATTCTCATCCAGTGCTTCCAACTCGACTAGACGGGCTTCAGCAACTCTGTCCGGCGCTTGATGGTCGTAGACCGCAGTGCGCAAGGACGGTAACTGGATCTCGATGGGCAGGACGGCCTCAGCTCCGTACACCAGGAAATAAGGGGTCATCTGGGTGGAATTGCGAGTCGTCGTCTGATAAGCCCAGAGGGCGTTGGGGAGCTTGTCCGGCCAACTCTTCTTGTTCTGACCAACCATCTTTTGCAGAATGTTAGAGAGGGTTTTGTTGAACGCCTCGATCTGTCCATTCGCCTGCGCATGATAGCGAGATGTATGGTTCGAGCGAATGTTATACTTGGCGTACAACCTCTTCAACTCGGCTGCTCGGAAATTGGTTTCGTTATCCGTGAGGATAGCGTGAGGCACTCCAAATCGATAGATGATGTTGGAGGTCACGAAGTCAGCGATCGAACAAGATTTGACCTCTCTGAGCGGAATCGCCTCTGCCCATTTGGAGAAGAAGTCCGTGGCGGTCAGAATGAACCGGCACTGGCGAGCTGTCGCCGGCGGGTAAGGTCCCACTACGTCCAGTCCCCAGACTGCAAAGGGCCAGGAATACCTTGTGGTATGGAGAGGCTCCGGCGGCCGATGCACAAAGTTCGCATGAACCTGGCACGCATGGCACCTCCTGGAATACTCGATGCAGTCATGGATCATAGAGGGCCAGAAGTATCCCAACCTCCGAATCTGGTGGGACAGCTTCGGCCCAGTCTGGTGGGCGCCACATGAACCAGCATGAACCTCTTGCATGACCCGTGGGATCTCAACTCCCTGAAGGCAACGGAGGAGAACACCATCAAATCCGCGTTTGTAGAGGATCTGCTCCAGGCCGGGACTGCTCTGGAGGAAGAACTGCGATGCGCGGCGCCGAACTCGCTCGCGCTCGGCCCGATCCGATGGAAGAATGCCATGTTGGAGGTACTCGACCAAAGGCGTCCTCCAATCAGGGGCTGATCCGACTGTCATATCTGGGGTACTCGGGGCTCCGGGCATAGGGGAAACCGTGGTGAGGTTACTTACCAACGGGCCGCGATCTTCTTCCGGGATAACGGGAGCGATGAGCCTGCGGCGCGTCACGCGGACGATCAGGTTGTCCTGTTCAGGCTCCGCAAGTGACGCAGCGAGGCTGGTCAAAGCATCTGCTCGACCGTTCTGCGACCGGGGAACATGGACAATTTCCGGCCGAGAAGGGAACCGAGCCATCAGAAGGAGGGTGCACTCCAACAATGGCACAAGTTCCAGCTTCCTGACTACGTAGTCGCCATTGTTCTGCTTAACGACCAGCTCGGAGTCCCCTTTCACGCACAGACGGGGCACGTCGATCTCGAGAGCCAACTCGAGGCCGGTGATGAGGGCATGGTATTCCGCCTCATTGTTGGTACAACCCTCTGACAACAGGAAAGAGTATGGCAGCACAGCTCGCTCTGGGGTAATGAATACGATACCCAAGCCCACTCTGTTGAGCTTAGGATTATCGAGTCTTCTACCGGTGGGGCTCCGGGATGCACTGTCAAAGTGCATCTGCCAGCATGGATCGGCTCGATCAACCGAGAGAATGGTCTCATCAGGAAAGCCTAGATCCAGCGGCTGATCCGCGGAGGTTGGGTGAGCAGCCAGAAAGTCTGCCAATGCTTGCCCTTTGATGGCCTTCTGAGACACATACCTGATGTCGAACTGCTGGAGAATCACAGCCCACCGCGCTAGGCGGCCAGTCAACATAGGCCGGCTCAGGATATATTTCAACGGGTCTACCCGAGAAACCAACTGTACCTCATGGTGCTGCAAGTAGTGCCGTAATTTCTGTACGGCAAATACGAGCGCCAGGCAGCTCTTCTCGATGGGGGAATACCTAACTTCCGCATCGAGGAGCATGCGACTGAGGTAATAGAGGCTATTCTCCGTTCCCTCGTTGTTCTTCTGGGCGAGAAGGGCACCCAGGGACCGTTCCAGGGCGGTCACATAGAGGACCAGCGGCTTCCCGGATACAGGCGGCATCAGGACCGGAGGTTGAAGCAGGTACTGCTTGATTTCCTCGAAAGCGGTCTGACACTCTTTATCCCATACATAGGTGGCACCTTTCTTCATGAGCCGGGAAAAGGGCTTACACTTGCCGGCCAGATTCGCGATGAATCGGCGTATATAGGCTAAGTGGCCTTGGAACCCTTGCAGTTCCCGGACGGTACCTGGGGGAGGCATCTGGCTAATCGCCCTGATTTTCTCTGGGTCGATCTCAATACCCCGGTATCTCACCACAAATCCAAGGAACTTTCCGGAGGTGACCCTAGAGGCACACTTCAACGGGTTCATCTTCAGGCAGCGAGACCGGAGGAAGCTGAACACTTTCTCAAGATCTTTGAGATGGTCCTGACGCTGGCGCGATTTGACAACCAAGTCGTCGACGTAGCATTCCACCAGTGTGCCAAGGATTGGCTTGAATATGCGGTGCATCGCCCGTTGATAGGTGGCACCTGCATTCTTCAGGCCGAAGGGCATGACCCGGTAGCAAAAGGTACCTTGGGGGGCCCTGAAGGCGGTGAACTCCTCATCCTCAGGGGCCATCCGAATTTGGTTGTATCCGGAGTATCCATCCATGAAGGAGAGGGCTTGGAACCCTGCCGTGGCGTCAATCAACAGCTCTGTCACTGGAAGGGGAAAATCATCCTTCGGACAGTGGCGGTTGAGATCGCGGAAGTCGATGCAGACTCTGATCTGCCCGTTCTTCTTCCTGACCGGCACAATGTTGGCCAGCCATTTGGGGTACTGAACTTCCCTCACGAAGTTGGCTTTGATAAGCTTGTCAACTTCGGCCTCAACCATGGCACCGTGGGATAGGTGCATCTTCCTGGGAGGCTGCTTGAACCCGCGATGGTTCGCCGGGAGACCAAGGCGGTGGACCGCTACCTGAGGATCTAGCCCCGGCATCTCGTCATAGCCCCAAGCGAACACATCACGGTGCTGCCTGAGAAAGTCCACGTACTGCTGCCGCTCCTCAGAGGGCATGGCGGCACTGACCAATGTGGGTCTTGGATCGGCTTCGGTTCCAAGGTTCACCTGTATTAACTCATCGACCGTGGCGGGGACGCCCTCCTCAAAGGCTGGGGGTGCATCTTCCACATCCTCTCCGCTCGGGGAGGGATCGTCCACGGGAGAGACTGCGTTGGAAACTGCATTGGGGCTACCAGATCCTGCTGGGCCACTGGTGCTGGCACGGGCGGTCACGGCCATCTCATCAGGAGACTCGCGGGCCGTCGAGACCATAGCGACGTCCAACCGGTGAATCGGGAGGACGTAAGCGTCATCCAGACTTGCCCAGGGATCGCTTGCAACAGCGACAGGCTCAACCTCACCTGCCAGGATCTGCTTATCCTTGCTCTTGTAATAGTCCGCGTCCAGATAGCGGGCTTCACATGAGGCAAAAGGAGAGGCATCTCCTTGAAGCACGCCTACTCGACCACTAAGGGAGTATTTGAGGCATTGGTGGTATGACGAGGGAACCGCCGCGTGAAGGTGAAGCCATGGCCTGCCCATCAACGCGTTATACGCAGTGTCCTGAGAGACTACCATGAATTCGGTGTTGGAAACCAAGTCACCGAACTGGGTCTTCAAACGTATCTTGCCGATCGGGGTTTTCTCGGTGCGGTCGTACCCCTAGATCCTGAGGTCGGAGGGAATCAAGTCATCCTCAGACAACCCCAATCTCCGGAGCGTCCGAGTTGGGATCAGGTTAATCCCAGACCCCGTGTTGACAAGACAGCGCCGGACTTCAAGGCCATTTAACTGGCCAGTGACATACAGCGGACGGATATGTCCCTGTATAGGAGGGTCTTCATCCTTACCAGAGAACGAGATAACTGCCTGACATTCGGCGTCCTCGATCGTTTCGGCGTGAAAGGCCTCTGCAGCCGCAACCTCTGTCTCAAACTGGAGGGGGCTTTTCAGGGCTTCAGCGAGTGCCTCGCGCATCTCAGATGACATGCGCAGAGCCTCAAGGATGGAGAGCCTTGCTGGGATGTCAGCCAAGTGCTTCAGGACATCATACTTTTTGGCCAAGCGCGAGCCCCTGGTTGCAGGAGGTTGCTCTGCGGTTGGTGGCATGACGGGCCTTGCCGGTTGGATCGGCAGCCGACTGGTACTTGGCGCATCTCGCTGTTCACTGGTCGCAGTCCGGGAAATGGTCACCGTACTGGAGTCAGGAGGCCGGGATGGACTCGTGGCAGGGCGGAGCTGGTCGCGACGCGGCTGAGGCAGTTCTGCCTGGTCCCACACCACAAACAGTGGCGGAGGCGAATCCGTCATCCCCGGATGGGGGGGCTACGCGCGCTGAGCTCGGTTTTGAGCCTGCTGCCTAGTCTCAGTGGCGTGCACGGCCTGGCTGGAGGTACCAACGGCTGTGCCCCGGCGACTCCTGTTGCTGCGATTCTTCCGACGGTAGCGACGACCGGGGATACTAGGGAGGTCCACCTGGTGTTCTTCAACGTCGGGAACCGAAAAGGGATTTACCAGCTCGACGGTATTAACCGAAGCGTACCCAAGACCGTCATCGGACGAATCATCCATCACCGGGCGGATCCGAAGAGGGACCCCAATCTCCGGGGGCATGAAATCGCCGAGAGTGCGGGATAGTGGCGGAACTGGCGGGGCGCGCTCTTCCTTCTTGCGCTGCCGCCGTTTGCTCCTCTTGGAAGAGGCAGGCTGGGACGACGATGCCGAAGCAGCACCCGCGGATTCTGGGGGCTCAGGCTGATTCAAGCGCGCACGGATGATTCCATGGGCGCGAATGGTCGTCTTGCGGGCCATCCAGTTATTATACTTCTGGGATCCGCGGTTGGAGACCAGCTGCCATTCGTCCTCGTTGCCACTATCGTCATCTGATCCCACGAACAAGCCCGCCACTTGTGCTGGAGCTGGGCCCAACCTGATTACATTGTTGTTAATCTGGTCTTGGAGCCAATCCTTAAACACATAGCACCGCTGGATGGTGTGCCCCAGGGCCCGGTGGTAGGGGCAGTAGCGGGGGTTATTCGTAAGATGTGCCTCCTCTGGCCTCCAACATTCAGGCAGTCGCACAATCCTCTGCTCCAGGGCGCTCCGGAAATAACCGGGGACCTGATCCTCATGGAATGAGTAAGTCAGGTGTCGCGGGCCCCTGGGAGCGTGGTCTTGACGAGGGGCTGGAGGGGCCGGCCGAGGAGGTGGACCCTGATTATCTCGCCTGGGTTGCGGCGGTACATTACACGGAGGGGCCGGCCGGTTCTGGGGCTGCCGTTGCTGGGCCGGGAACTGAGCCCGTGGAAGCGGATTCCTGTGAGGCTGTGGAGCTGGCCTCGCCGGCAACAGCTCCAATGGCCTGGGGGCCTCTATCTGGGCGACAGCAGCGGGCTCAGCCCTGCTGACTCTCCTTGCAGGAATCATTGGAGGCAGCGGGTGTGCCTGGCTGGCCTGTTGCAGGGCTTCCTCAAGATGTTGAGCTTTGTCTGAGAAGTCCCTGAACCCTCCGGGGTAATTTTGAGTGATCAGGGAAGGGACCAGCTCGGTCTTGACGTTCCCGACGCACATTGTCAGCAACTGCTCCTGAGTCAATGGCATGTCAAGGGAATACGTGAGACCCTTCCAACGGGCGACGAAGTCCGCGACTCGCTCATCAGGCCTCTGCTTGCACTTGAAGAGGTCTGCGATACTTGTCTTCCGGGTTGTGGAACTGAACTGGTAGAGGAACTGTCTACGGAGGTCCTCCCAGATGGTTACCGACCCGACGGGGAGCTGGCTGTACCAGACAAATGCTGGCCCTTCCAATGTCTGAACAAAGCAGCGAAGCTTAGCGGCCTCCTGCTGCGCCGGAGTCCCCAACATAGGCCCGCACCTCGAGTTGAAGTGGGCTAAATGCTGTGGCGGATCTCCAGTTCCGTTGAAGGGGGCGAAAGTGGGATTCCCGAATCCCGGGGGCGCCGGCATGTCATCCACCCATGCTGGGTAGGGTTTGCCGTCCGGTGGGATCGCCACCTGCCGAGTCTCCAAGGCATCCAAGCGGGCAATGAGTGCCGCCATCGGATCGTCCGGACATGGGTTCCAGTCCTGGCGAGGATCTCTAACCACGAGCGCATTGTATGGCACTTCAATCGGGTCGTCGACCGGGTCGTCGAACTCGGCAGCTCGTGGGATGGCGGGTGGAGCGGCCCTTGGGGCAGCGGGAGGAATCCGAGCGGGGTCTCTCAGGAAGTCACACCGCTCGGGAGGGTGCGGCGAAACATACCGCGCCCTCTTGCCGTAGGCAATGGCCTCTCTCTTGTCGGCGAACACGGCGTAATAACGGTTGCCCGGGAGAGTCTCATCGAGGAGCGGTTGTTCCGGTCCCTGATGTCCTGGCCTAGGATCACCATAGTCAGGCCGCCGTTCTGCAGCGCGCTCGGCGAGGATCTGGTCAACCATCTTCTTCTGTTCGGCGAGCTGCTGACGCAGCGTAGCCTTCTCGGGATCCTCCTCTGCCCTCTGCATGGAGGCAGATGGGTCGGCGGGCCTTATAGCCTCGCTGTGCTCTTTTCCTTTGCTGACGTTTCGGCTCAACGTCAGTGCTTCAGTGGGCGCGGGGAGCCCCAGGAGGTTCCTCTGATGACGAGTAACTCTCACCGATGGATCTGACGACGGCTTGTCTTCGGGGGGGAATCCCCCGTCGAGAAGTTCCAAGTCGTTCCCCTCTCCCGACAGGTCAGCCATATTGACCGTTCCTGTCCCTGGGGATATACCCTCAGGGCCACCCAGCGAATCGGGCTGTCGGCGGATCACACTGAAGCGTAGGGCAGCGTACTGCCCCCATCCACGGATATACACGTGGGGAGTGGCTTCCTCGATAACTTTGCGGAGTACTTGGAAACACTCAACGCATCGTTGTTGGAGGGCCTCGTGGTGCCCAAATGACCCGGGGTGCCGAACCGCGGGGAGCATGGCCAGGTCAATTTGACGGCACTGCTCACCAATATCCTCCAGGTGCACTTGACTCCCGGGGTATGGCATTTGTAGGCGGTGAAGACAGGCGTGAGTCTCCCGGAGAGTTCGGCGGAAGCATTCGAACTCATCCGGGGTGAGTGATTCGGGTGCATCAAAGCCTGGTCCTGTGACTGGCCAAAACTTCTCAGGGAAGTGGCCCTCTGCAAGGACGGTCCATAAGCTCCACGACTCAAACTCGGGACCCAGATCTCCTTGGTCCTCTTCCATGGCTGGGAACGGACGGGGAACTGGTAGTGGTGCCGAGGCGGGCCGCCGGGCCGACGGGCTGGCCGGCGGTGAATATGGCGAACAGGCCGATTGGCCTCCATATCCCGGGCCGCCCTCTGAGGGTGGCGGTGCCCTAGATACCACATCACGATAGGACGGGACGGCGAGCGGACATCCTGCCGTAGCATCGGTGCTCGCCGAGGGTGCACCAGATCGTGGTTCGACCGTCGGTCCCCAGAAAAAGTCTCCGGCTTCTCCGATCGAGACGGAAGGCACTTCCGGAGGGGCCGGTACCAACCGCAAGCTTGATTCTTGGGGGTCTACCAGGCCCTCGTTACTCCGGATATACCTTCGGAGAGAAGCGGGGATCACATCGATCTCGCTCTCGGGGAGCACGAGGCTGACGTGCCGCATTCCTACCCCTTCCCTTGACTGGCGGGATTGGGGAAAGGGCTCTGTCGCCGAATCGTACTCCGCCTCTGAATCAGAGAAGCGAACCGGTCGGATCTCTGTCCGGAATTCCGTAACATTCTTCCCTCGGCGTCGACGCCTTGCCTTCCTGCCCCTGGGTGGTTCTTCGGGGCAGGGCTGATCTCTGTCCTGGCGTCCTCCGGCCGCACTGGTGCTGGGGCCAAGAGGACTGGGAACCAAGGTGCGAGGGGCACCGGGACAGATATCAAAGGGGACGCGGGGAGAGATGACTCCGGGCAGGCCTCCGGGCCGGGATCGGAAGGTGGGATGACCCATGCCTCCTGGATCGGCCACACAGAGTAGATCATGCTGGTGAATAGCGCTACCGCGAGGGGGTCCGCGGTGGCTACTGCCAGTGCCAGCAACCGGGAGAGTCAACCCAACCTGCCTTTGGGGCGGTCGGGGCCTCGATCCAGGTCGGGCATAGGAGTTCCCCTGCTCAGGATGCGCAGAGGCCTGGCGACTGGAGCCAGCAGTGGCTTGGGCCAATGCGGCCGCTGTTGCTAGAGCCCCAAGGTGGGCATCCTATTCCGCTCGTGCCCGACGTTGGCGTCGAGACAGACGAGTCGGGATGAGCGGCGCGGGCAGGTGGAGAGCCTGTTCCTCGACTTGAGGGGCCTGGCGGCGGTGTCGCCGTGGCCTGGCGGGAGTCCTTACTGTAGATCCCTGGAGCGAATCCCGGATAGGGTGATCCCGGTCATCTTCCACCTCATCCGCATAGGGAAGGGAACTGTCAGAGCGCTCCGGGGATAAACTCCCGAAGCGATTGGACGTTGAGGTAGGCAGCGGTGCCTCCCTGCGCGGCCCTCGGGGGCGGCGGTGGTGGCGAGGCGCAGCCTCCTCAAGGTCTAGGCGAGCCATTTCCCTAGTGGGGATGACTCCCTCTTCCTCGTATCTCCGCACCAGGGTGTTGATCACCCTTCTCTGGATGACCTCCGAGGGGGAGAGAGGGCGTGGTCGTCCCGCAATTGCGGCTGCTGGGACAACTGTGGAACGGGCGGGACCACGCGGAGTAGCCGCGTCGGTGTTTCCCCTACCTCTGCGCCAGTGGGCGGGTGGCGATCGGGCACTCGATCGGGCGACCTGATTTCTGAAAGCAGGGAGAATGACCCATTAACACTGACAGGAAAAAGGAATCGACAACCAACCATTAGCGCCACGACGCCTTCCGTGGGGGGAACCCAGGCCCTCGACGTTGCGAGACGGAGTGCCCGATGTCCCTTCCCCAGCCCCTGGCGGGTAAGACTGAATGCTTGGCCGGGCAACACGCCGGTCTTCCAACACCTCTGAAAGCCATCGGTCTTCGTATCGAGGAGAAGAGATTCACGTCGGGTTCACCATTTTTCTGTTTCGGTGCGGATGTGCGTCGGGTTACGCTGTTCCGCCAGAACGCATTCGCGCGTGCACCCGTCAACCCGAGGGGATGGGCGCGCGGCTTGTGGTCCCGCAGTCCCGCTTTCCAAGGGCGGGCGGCATTCGTCCCTTATTCAGGGGCGTCTGCTCCTTGATCGAAACCGGGATGATGGGATGTCGGCTCCTCCTTCCTTGGACGTCTCCTCGGAACTCGTCGCCTAATCCGGGTCTCCCTCATAGACTTAAGAATGTTCGTGAATCTCGTTCCCGGCGCCATATCTTCATGGACACCGGTTAATTACGCTGCTTCCGCCCGGACGCTCCAAGGAGTCTGGGCGGGGCAGCAACCTGCAGTGAGAAGGCCGGATGGCTCTGGGTGCTGGGGGCGTGTCGTGACACTGCGGCTCTGGACGTCTGTCTTCCGTCCCTAATAGGGCTTCTCGAAGGCATGATGGCCTGAGGCATCCCGTACTGGGTCCGGGGAACTGTGTCACCTGAGGTTTTCCTCATCTTCCCATGTTTAACACGGGGTATGCCGCGAGTTTAACGTCCAGCGGGGACGGCATCGGACCGATCAACACGAAAAGTGGATCGGATGACAGAACCCCTTGCGGGGAACCTCCGACGCTGGGGCCAGCACATGGGCGGCTTCCCAAGTAACGTGGAGTGGAGTGAAGTGGCATGACCCCACCGGGATGTGGCGGCCCGGGTAAGGATCAGGGTGGATGATGGAGTGAAGAGCTTGGACCCCGTAGGGGCTTCCTACGTACCGCGCGTTAGCACGGATCTAAGTCGACGTAGTTCGGGTATACAGTTTAACGTCATGCTGGACGTCGGCAAGCCGACTCACGAAGAGGTCTAGGCCGCCGGGCGGAGGATTGAACCGAATCACCTCGCACAGAGGGGGATGGAACGGCCGGGTGGATCACAGTTTCACGTCATGCTGGACGATAAAAGGAGAAATGGAAAAAGGGGATGTGGGGAGGCACAGTGGAGATACACACGGGCAGTCTCCCACAGGGGCGGATTCATAGGTGAATCGACGCAAGCGTGAACCCTGGAGGGGTCCACTGATGGACGAACCGACGTAAATACGACCGGGACGACCAGGTGGCGGGCTTGGACCTCAAGAAGGCTTCCTACGTACCCTGTATAGAAGACAGGGATCAAAGTCCACGTAGTTCATTCTGTCAGGACTTACGCACTTGAGGCAGCCCGGATGCGGCGAAACTCAGTTGGAAGGGACTTGGACCGAAAGTAGGAGACACCTCGATCCCAGTCACACCCTCTACTGGCTTCGGCAGTGGGGGAGCGCAATGGAGATACACATGTGCAGCCCCCCACAAGAAACAAGGGGTTTATAATACCCTGCCCCCGTAGGGAAAAGCCACTCCCATTAAATCGTCCCAAAAGTGGGACAATCCCGACATCCCTGCAGAGATGAGCGGGTGGGGGCCACATCCAAACCGGGGGGGACCCTGCGTGCGGAGCACGGGATCAGGTTGCGGACGGTTTAACGTCTTGCCGGACGAAGTACAGTTTAACGTCGTGTGTTGAGGACGAAGCGGGCGGTTTAACGTCTTGCCGGACGAAGCACAGTTTAACGTCGTGTGTTGAGGACGAAACACTTGGCAGTTTAACGTCTTGCAGCGCGGACGAATGTGCAGTTTAACGTCATGCTGGACGTATGGGAAGTTTAACGTCATGCTGGACATAGGTCCGTGTCACTTCGCGCAAGCCTGGAGGGCCGCACGGAAAGACAACACACGGTGCGGGCACCCAGGATGAAGATCATCGGGCGCCACGCAGGCGGGTACCCTCAGGGGGTCAAGGGAGGCGACCTTGGCGGGTTGCGCGCAAAAGAGGAGCTTTGCGCGCAAAACCGCGAGTCGGCGCGCAAAACGGTGGGCTGGCGCGCAATTGGGCCAGCGCTTCGCGCGCGGATGATTGGGATTGCGCGCACCGGGCTTCGGGTAGCGCGCGGGGGGCAACGGCTCATTCTCTAACGAATGGCCACTTTGAAAATGGGGGGTGCGCGCAATCGGGCTGGATTGCGCGCACCCGGGGGGCAATTGCGCGCAAGAGGCTTCTTTTGCGCGCAAAGGCCTTCGAGTTGAAATTTATTCAAAGGAAAGGAGCCAAGGGGATTGCGCGCGAAGGCGGACCCCAAGGCTCTATTGCGCGAAAGAAAGGAGGTTACCTGAAGATCGGCATTGCGCGCGGAAGTGGTTGAATTGCGCGCGCGGGAGACCGTTCGACTTCCAGCAACAACCTCTGAAACGTTGGGGGTCGCCTAGTATTTATAGGCAACCCCGGGCGCGGAATCCAAGGCGCTAGCGCGGAATTCTCCTCGCGGGCGCGGAATCGGGCACGGCACGCAAAGGAGTTGCGCGCATCCCGGGGGTTTTGCGCGCGGATCATCATCTTTGCGCGCAGGCCTCTGAAATTCCGCGCAAGGCCTCCAGGCCCTCCGAAACATTCTTCCGACTCCAAATATGACCTCGCTTTCCGCATCCGGAGCTTCGTTTGGGAACAACGGACTTTTCCGGCGTCTACAATTATAATATAATTTTTCAAAAATAATTTTGAAAACAATTTGAAAAAATATAACTTTTAAATTATTTTAATAAAAATGATGATTTCAATAAAAACATTTTTTCAGTATTCATCAAAATTTTTATTTTTTCAGAAAATTCTAAAAAATTCACTATAATATAATTTTTAAATGATAATATAAAATATGAAATAATTTTTTAATTTCAATTTCTATTAATTGTATAAAATTAATTTTAAAATATTTTCACAAATCTTGATGAAGCCACCTATTAGAAAAATACATTTTTTGAAAACTTATCTTTCTCATTCAAGTAATTCTTAATTTATTAATAATATATAAATACACATTTAGTTAATTTTATACAGGTGTAAATAATATAGTTTTCATAATTTTTTTATTCATATCCACACACCCCAATTTAACAACATGGTTTTGATGGTATATTATATTTGGTTCATTTAATTTCATGGTTCTATGTACTAGAATATATCTAAGAGATTTCATTAATTTAATAATAAATTTATTATAAATCACCATTGTGTTACACCATAGTCCATTTTATATAAAGGAATCAACATTAAGTATATTAAATTCCCAATAACTATTAATTTTTTTAACACATGACAGGTCTCATAAAAATATTCTTTTCACCCACAAGAAAACTATTTATGGATATCAGCATACCAGTTACCTTTAAAACACTCTATGATATGTATAAAAAAGTAAAAAAGGGATTTTTATTCAATAATAAATTAATGATTATATGGTAATAAAAACATTAAATAATTTTTCTAATGGTGGAAAACTGTTTTCATTGTATTCGTTAAAATAGAACATTCTTTTTTATTATCTTTAAAAACAATTTCCAAAATTACCTAAAAAGATTTCATTTCAATACCATTAAAATAAAGTAAAAAGTGATTTAAAAATTCCATCATATAACATTTCGTTCAACATTAATACAAATATAAATTATTTTTAATAATATATAAATTTATTAATAAGATATAGATAATAAATAATTAATGTATTTAATATGGTATTTTTTGACTAAGGTGTCATGTACCTCATGTCTGACTGATAATGTACATTATTAATCTTCTAGAATAAAAAAATATTTAAATTATTTACCTTATGTTGAATTTTTCAACATTTATTTAATTTTTCACTTATTTATGACAATTTTATATTCAATTACTTAAACTATTGTGTTCAAATTTGATTTTGTGGTGATATTTGATTCATATTCCTGAAATGAATTCAATAGTTTGTATATGGTCAAATAGGAAAAAATTAAATAATCTCGATAATAATAATAATTGTAAAATGGTTATAATTTTTAAAAATTAATTGTACTTTTAAAAGTAACCATTAAATATGGATATGAAAAATGTATTACATTACAATAATAGATATGTAAGGTCATACATGCATTTATAATATTTCCTTTCTAAAAGAGCATTATAGAAACAAGGTAATTGTCATTTTATATTTAAATTACTATTATTAAATTATAAATATAATATTGATTTGGTATGTTTATTTATATAAAGAATTCATGTGATGAGGTCATGAAAAATGAATCACATCCATTCGGGGAAGTGGTAACCATGTGTACCCATGAACAATGTTATAATTTTTTTATGGATGGAAAGGTAATAAATTAGAAGACGTAATATCATTTTAGAATGATTATTTTATCTTTAATGTAATATATATATATATATATATGAACATAAAATCCATCATTATAACCATATGGAGATCGGGTGATGTAAAAAAATTACATCATCTCATGAGGCGGGAGTCTATCAAACGCATGAGTGATAGTTTTATTTAAAATTTAATGGAATTGGATTTGTATATTTGGTTTTACAACACTTTCATACTCATGGAAATCATAATCACCACAACATGAGTTTTTTCCATTCATTCTCGGGTTCAAAAGGCTAATGGTCCCCACCTGTGGTTAGTGATGGTAGCTCTCTGACAAAAATGAGATAATGGGATGTCAATTTCTTCTTCTATGGATTCCTTATAGGAGCTCATTGCCTTGTAAAAATAGCAACATATATTAAGTCATGTTCATCAATCTCTTTCCTAGTTCCATGTTTATGTGTAACCAAGTTAATTACGTTACCTATATCTTGCCAGTGAAGTGTCCTTTTGTCTGAGTAGGTGTTAATGTCAGGTATTTTTATGAATTTATGGATGTTGAGTTTTCTTCTCACTGGTAAAGTATTATCCTTTTAAAATTAGAGGCATATCATATATTTAATATTAGAAATAGAACCTAAGTCATCTGAAGTCATCCATGAATATGTTGATATAGGTGCATAAGTTTTCTGAGGCTTTCTACCTTAGCCATCCCATGTTTATTTTATAGGGTATTTATTTTCTATTAGGTTATGTTTTTAACATTATTTAGTAAATGTAATGAATATATTTTAACAAATTTCATGGAATGGTTTGACGTAGGTTTAATTACTTTTAGGGAAATGTGGGTTGGTTATGTGTTCCCCGGGTGGAGATAATCACACTTAAGGGTTTAGTCATGTGTGTCCCTAGGGGGGAAGATTTCACACATGGTATTTGGTGGAGTGTGTACCAAGGGTTGAATATTTCGCACTTAGGATTTGGTTAAGTGTTTCCACATAGGGAATATTTCAAAATTGGGATTTACTATAGTGTGCCTCCAAGTTGGATGTTTTCACTCACCAAATGTGCTCATGTGTTTCCCCAAGGGGTAATATTTCAGAATTGGATTTTAATGATTATGTTTTTCCACATTGTGGAAGGTTTCACACTTAGGAATTCATTAATTATGTCCCTCAGTGGGTGTCAAGGTCTTGTGATAGGAACAACCCATGTAGTTTAACATCATAGATTAAGGTTTTTTTGTTTTGTAGAAGGATCATTGACATGGGATTGTTTGTGGATTACAAATAAGTGATTCCTAGGGTAGGAGGATCATCCCATGTTGTGGGAGGATGGTGTGGTCCTTACCCATGGAAGTTTACTTCTTTAGTAACTTCATATCATGGTAGATAATAGGGTAGAATTTCATGATGATCCTACATTGATAATCATGTGTTCACCACACTAGATAAGGATATTTTTTTACATCATGTGTTGAGGTTTTTTTCATTCAGTTTAACAAAATATGAATATGATTTTGAGATGGGATGTTTTATTTCACAGAGCTCATACATTGGGTATGATTATGGAATTCACAAGGAAGATTTCTAGTTTCTAAAAAGAATATTTAATTTTAGGATGCATATTATTCCTGGAATATGTCCATATGCTACTAATATTAGTGATGATATGGTTGGGTTTTGAGCATGGAAGTGACTCAGATGCTACTAGAAGTAGTGATTACGTTGTGGGGGCTTACATGTTGCTGATTTCTAGGAACTACTAGGAGAAGTGATGATTGGATTTTATCATGATTATCACTAGGTATTTCATTCTCATTAAATGAGTAATATTATGATTATTACAGATGCCATATTATGTTAGTCGGATAGGGTAAGGCCACTGTATAACATCATGTCCAAGAACATTTTTTGTTGTCTTATACAATGATCTTTAAAGTTTTTCTTCCTCATATTAGTTCACTACTGAATCAAAACCCACTAATGGGTTAATAAATATTCTTGGGGAAATTCACATGAATAAGAGTCCCACTGAGGATTCTTGGGAGAAGTAGGGACAAATGTTTTTCTTTCACTCTAGGGCTGCACATTATTCCTTGTCATGTTAGGTCATGAGGGAATCACTACATAATAATTGGTCACAAGATATTATTGGGAGATTACACCTGAAGTGGAGTCCTATTGAAGGCTATTTGGGGGGTCATAATATTTTCATTACCTAAGGAATCATTCACTAGACAAAAATGTAATCACATGATTTTAACATTAGGAATCTTATTCTCATTATATAGGGTATATTACAGTATAAATACATGTAGTTAGGTCTAAATGGGGTCATATAATGATAATGGAATGAGGAATCTTATGGGTGACACAAAAAAAATTTTGTTTGTCAAAGGAAGAATACTATTATATTTTTATAGGGTATACTATATTTTATCGTCATGTAGTGTAGACTAGTAGGAGGAATATTCTTATTAATGGATAGTGTGGGAAAAACACAATAGATTCCATCTATAGCATCACATGGAAGAATAGTTTGGTGATAGGATTTTAGGAATTGCAAAATGAGTAATTTGAATAAAGGTATATAGGGAATCCAAGTGTATAATCTCATATCTGGAAATGAGAAAAAAACCAGGTTGATTATTTTAACTCATGGTATTAAATGGGGTGGATGTTATGAATTTATAAGGGAAAATCCAAAATATCCTCAACCCGTCCTATGATAGTTGTGATGCTACTCTATATTTTTTAACCAGGAATGTTTATCTTACATAAAAATTGTTCTTTAGGGATAGATGTATCACAAAAAATCCTCATACCCTAACCCTTATATTGATGGTCTTATGTGAGGTAATTCAGAAAGAATACCCATGGAATTGAGTTATGTGAATTCCTGAAACTCGTTGGTGTTTTGGGAATTTAGATTGGATGTCCTAGATTAAAGTCTTAAACCCTCAAAAATGACATGAGGGGGGTATTTAGTGTCTCAACATAGGAATAGGGAATCAGTTTCACAAATGATACATGATTTCATAGAATATTATGAGTGTCGTGTTGTGATTGGGTGTCATGAAACAATAATACAATGCACAAAGGTTAATTACTCAAGACTCACATAGTAGGGTACTTTACTAAATTGGAAATAGTTTTTGAGGAGTATAAAACATCAATATTCATATCTTTGTATAATTATGTGAACATAATTAAAGCTGCATAGAGGTTATCATCAAATCTTAATGTTAGAGTTCCACATCCATTGTTTCATGAAATTCTATCATTTTTCAAGAATATATTTTTATTATTGTTTATAATTCCTAACATTGAATCAATATATCTTATGATCTGTAAGAACTTTTAAGCTCAAAAACTAGTAAAATTAAACCATGTTGAATGAACTATGATGTTTGATCTTGTTCATTAGAATTTGGTCCGTTATTGGAAACAATAATAATGATAATAAAATAGATTATTCAATTATCATAAAAAAATATTATATTCATGAGACTAATTATATTAATTACACATGGTTGAAGAATATATTTGAGTGGTAAAAAAATTGAAACAAAAAGATTAATTTAAATTATATAACACTTCTTAGACCGACCTCTGTTTATTTCGAACATATTCCCTATAAGATCTATGATCTAAAAAATAATAACTCTAGGACATGGGGTGGTATATTAGGAAGGGATTGTGAGAGCTCTCGGCTAGAACAAAATTCTTCTCTATTTTCATAAGGAATACTAGAGGGAGATGCATTTTATAAGTGAGGGAAGATTTATAATTTTAATTTCACAAATTATCAAATTAATTCCAATGTCGAAATGGATCAAAATTTATATAAAGTTAATTTAAGAGGGTGATGATTCAAACCCCTCTCCTATAATAATATTTGTAGTATCTTAGGTGATTAATTCGCCCTTATCTCTATGTTTTGACCCTCATTATCCATTTTGAAAATTATTGTTATATCAATGTTATTTATACTTTAGTATTCATGAAATTTACTATAAAAGTAAAAGTGACACATAAATGGACCATTAGTAAATTGTTAGATTATATACTACTGACATGTCCATTGATTTCACTTTTAGTAATTTCGAATCATCTAATAAAATGATTTTTATAAAATATCATTAGTGTGATTTTTAGAAATACATGAAATATTAAATTATATAATGATTCTAACTAATGTAAAGTGGCTCTAAATTTTTTGGAATAGAATATTAGGAATTTATGGTTTTAATATAATCATGTAATAAAATTTAGATATATTTGGATATCATTTAATGTTTTTATTTTTTTTAGCCTTTGCTTACCAATTTTAACTGTAACCATGTTAATGAAATTTTCAATTTAAAAAAAAGATATAATTTCTCATATAACATGAAAATTAGTATATAAATTGAAAACACATGAAATTGTACACCATTTATCATCAAAAAATTTCACTTTCTAGATCATTTTTATTTATAAATAATTTAATAAAATATATTTAACATAACATAAAATTAATGTCATTTAAAATTTCTACTCACATAATTTGACATTGAAAACAACAAGCCTACAATGTAATTAAAATATAAAACATTAACATATTAATGAAGTGATATATTTATCTTTCAAATTTATCAATCATTATTAATCACTAATAAATTACAATTTATTATTTCTAAAATAAGTTTCTTGATTTTTATACTCCTTGAAGAAGCACTGTGTTCAAGTTTAAAAAGCCTTTAATGTAACCATTAAATAATTAAAAATAATAAAAATTACCATCATAAAAAAACCATATTTTAAGTAAACATTATTAACTATATATGTGTTTTTTTCCATTTCAAAAAGTATTATAGACATTGAAATTTAGAAAGTGATATTTTTTACATTACCTTCAGTAAAAATATTATAAATTTAAACCTCAAAGATAAATGGAACAATAAACCCATGGATTTGAATTTTGGATAATTATGGATAAAATAAGATCATCCAGTAAAATCAAATCATGTTTTTTAATGAATTTCACTCCTAATCACATATTTTGATTCATAATTTACTTATTTTACCTTTACCATTGTACCAAAAGTTTTCTATGTTTACTATCCACATTGACTAAAATAATGTTAAAATTATTCCCTAATAATAATTGTGATGATAAAATATATGAAATAATTTTTATCAAATTCAATTCAAATATGTTTAAAAATATAATTAAAAATTAATTCCATAAAATGTGATTAAAGAGGATTTCCCAAACATTATCTTATAAGAATTATATTTTTTTATAGCCAATTGAAGTATAAAATTACTTCCAATAACAATAATTATATTTATTTTATAAAAATATACTAATAAAATTTTAAAACTAATTCAAAATAAATGTTTAAAATGTAAATAATTGAAATGAAAATACAGTTTCTAATGAAAATATACATTTTAATCTATTCATCGAATGATAATTTTTTTTTGAAAATTATTAATAATTAATATTATTAAAATATTGATATTATTAGTCATAAAAAGAAATCCATCTTATCAAATATAATTTTTAAATCCCAATTAATTGTCTATAATATTTACTCATAGAAATCAATAAAACCCATTTCTATAGAACGTATATTTTAGAAACATAAAATGAATTTACTAAAAAAGCTGAGTTGTTATTCCATAATAATAAGTCAATAAATTTGTATTGATATTGAGGTTCATATATATATATATATATTTCATAATATGATTAGAATTATTAATATTAGCCAAGATAACGAATTTTTTTAACTAAATCATTAAAATAATAATATTTTACAATTTGTTTAAGCTAAGTGCCGCATGTTATATATGCTATAAAAAATAGTATTCATTTAAAATCATGGGATATTATATATTATACATTTATTTTATCAAATTATGTAATTATTTTATGTTTAGATTTTGTATTATCACCATCTTATGTCACTACAATATTCTATTTTACTCACATTAATTTATGTCCTCAAGTTATTCCTTTATTATTACCTTACTAGGATTTATTTCACACATATGTTGTGTACATCCTTAGTTTATCCCATAAAATTCTATAATATTATTGTAATTTTAATGTTTTGTTATAGAGTTTTAAAATAAGTATATTTTATCCATATTTTATGTTAATGTTTCATGTTTCAAATTTTACAAATACACTTGGCCTCTCAATCACTTGATATGGAGTTATGTGTAACATAATATAATAAATAATAAGATAACATGTATTAAAGAAATGTGATTTCATTATTGATATTATAAAATGTTCAGGTAATATTGGGGATTAGTATTAGTAAATAATTTTTTAAATTGTGGGGATAATATTGAACATCGAAAAGCATCATTATTTCATTATAAAGTATAGATCGAGTGGTTTCTAAGAAAGAAAAGACCTTGTTTTACAATACATGTGGATGTGTTTCTGGATTTTTCATACCATGCACTAATAACCCCAAAATAGTGCAATTGGTATTAACTTGATTGTCACCTTTTGTATCAAAAATAGGCCTTACCTCATCCTTATTTTGATAGCCCCATATGATTTGATTTGGAAAATTAATAATATATTTATGAACCATTTTTTGGGGAACATTATGGCATGTGAAATTATATTCTTGGAAATATATTATCAATAACATGGATTTAAAATAATAAATTTCATGTCCTATGTAATATACGTTATTTATGGGTTATACCATCATTGTTCATAGTTTCTCATTTCGGTGATTAAAATTTTAAACTTATATTCCTTAAGAATATTATGGATGAAGGAAATGATTATAACTTCAATAAAATTTGGAAAGATAAGATTACTATCCTTTCATGAACATGATATTTCCTATATTAATATTGTTCGAAGAATTCATTTATTTCACACATGTTTTGTATAATTATTCAAACACCCCCTAAAAATAGGAATAATTTTTTATAAATGAAAAATATGATATATATTTCATCCCAAGTATATTCCTCATACCCTATCAAAATTCAGTGTATTAATTTTGTATAGAATATTTTGATACTCTATCTAGAATAGTTATATGCTATTATATTTATTGAATGGGTATTATTATATATAACAATCATAAATTACTAGTAGAAGGAAATAATTATCCATAAAAAATCATCATCTGATTATATACATGTCTATTTAGGAGGATAAATCTCCTTTAGAATACATTTCTCAAACATGGATATTATTTTCATATATGAATGTGTATCCAGCTCAATTTATTGAGACTATTTGAAACTTCCTCTATGATGAAATTGACATTCTAAGACATTATGATAATTTTTTCCACTGAGAATTACATAGTCTTCTATGTAACTATTTATCTGAGTTCTACATTTAAAGTATTCCCTATGCTATAATAATATAATATCTCCTTATATAATACCCGCTGTTGAACATGGAAAGTTGATGATAAACCTACCAGTTAATATTGGTAATGGTTTTATTGAACCAATTGCATCACCCAATGGTGTTCCAATCATTTTCATGAAGAAAAATGAATGTACAATATGAATTTATAATGATTATCTTAATATCAATAAGATCATTTTAAAGAAAGTGTATCAAATTATATAGATAGATGAATTTTCAATTTTATACATGTAACCACATATATATCTATAGTGGATCTTTAGTCTGAATATTATCAAGTAAAAGTAATGGAGGTGGATATCCACATGGATTATATTTGGAAAAACATATCGGTATAATAAGATAATAGTGATTTGATTTTGACTCACTAATTATTAATCTATATTTATGGACATGATTAATAGTCTCTTTAGGGATTACCTCTAAAAAATTATTATAGTCTTAAAAGATCCTATTATTATATGCTCCAAAAGAAAGGGGGAACATGAGGAGAAATTAGATGATGTGTTGAATACATTGTGAAAGGAAAATTTATATTTAATGTATAATAAATGTGTTTTTTGGATAGAGAAAGTATCATTCTTTGGACATGTTATCACCTGAAAACACAGACACACACATATAGATCCATGAAAGTTAGAGGTAATGATTGTATATCATAGTAAAACATATATAATGGTGATATATCTTTGATAGGTGGGAAATATCACTCAATTTTGGAAAAAATCTCATGATACTTAATCCCACTTTCCAATATAACTCATAAGGGAGGGAAGTTTATTAAAGACTAATAAATGTGAGTGGATAATTAAATAATTAAATAATATGATGATCACAACACCTATGCTCACATTACCCACCAGTGTGGATGGATGTTTTACAATTAATAATGCTCCCAAAAATGAATTGGGTTACTTACTCATGAAAAATTCATAGCCTATGTATCACACCAATAAAAGATCCATGAGCAGAACTACCAAACACATGATCATGAATTGACTATAGTGATATCCACATTGATGATTTGGTGACATAATCCCTACAATATACAAATCATAAAATACTCAGGGATATATTTACACAAAAAGAGATCAATATACGTCATAGAATATGGTTAGAGATGATCGAGGGCTTTGATTGTTCAATAAATTATCATACAAGGATGGAGAATTATGTGGTAGATGCTCAAAGTAGAATGGAACCTGAAACATTTTCCATGATGAGGATTAAAAGTGGTCCAGTATCCATATACATGTAAAGGATTCACATGGGAATAATAAACTGAAATTAATCCTACATTAAACACATAGGTTCTCAACCAGCCATCATTTATAGGAACCATTAGGCGCAAAAGCTGATAAAGAGACAGAAAAAAGAAGAAAACATATTTGGGAGTTAAACTTTTATAAATATGGATATATAATTTTTTGAACCCAGATTTTTGTACCATAAAAACTAGAACTAAAAAGGGACATTAGGATGATGTACATAGTTCATCCTGATTTATTCATCCAGGATACACTATGATGTATATAGATCTAAATAAAAACGTATGTTGGGATAATATGAAAAGGTATATTATAGAAAATTTATATCAATTATTGTTCTACCAATAGACCAATATAAAATTAAATACATATAATAGTAATGAAACAATATCCCATACCAACAAGTAAATGGGGAAAATTAACCTAAGATTTTTTATGGCACATCCCATGAAAACTAAATGAAATAAATCCATCTGGGTGGTGGTATATCTCCATACCCAGTTTGTGAATTTAATTAATGTGAAGGAATATTTCCCTCTTGACCAACCCTCCTGGATATACTTATGACCTGTGTTAAGACTACATTGATAACCACACACTATTGTATCTAATACACATATGAGGGTTTCCTTGAGGTTTTGGAAATTCCTTTATCAGGAATTGTGTAAGGATATCATCTTAAGCACTACATATCAACCTTATATAAATGTCAAGTCGAAGAGAACAATTAAAAATCTAGGGGATATGTTGTTATCGTGTTCAATGTATTTGTAAGTATAATGAAATACACACCATCACTAAGTGGAATTGTGAAATAATAGTATTTTACATTAATGAATTCAAATGAAACCTTATGAGGCTCTGTATGGGAAGATGTGTTAGCCCAAACAATTTGGGATAAATATTGGTAGTGGAAGATAATAGGGATTAATCTTATCCAATGTATGATAGAGATTAATAAAACTATTTAATTTCATATTAATTTCGTTCATTTTTTGAAGAACAATATGCTAACAAACATTGAAGATACCTAGATATGTAGGAAATAGATATGGTCATACATAATATATCATTGTATAAGAAATTCATGTTTTTTAGAAAGAAGGGAAATAATAATCCTAGATATATATTCCCCTTTTAGATCATTTATCACATCGTATCTATGACCTATAGACCATCATTCTACGCTAAACTATATATGTTCATGTATCCCTCTTGAGGAAGTATATGTTGGACCCCTCACTAGAAATGAATCTTGAGGTGGTACTCGCGGAGAATGAATCATTGTACAAGGATTATAGGATGAATAAAATAGACCATAGAAGAAAATTTCATTGAAATAACACAATTAAGCATTTAAAAGTACTCTAAAAAACATATGTTTAAGGATGAAAAATGGGAACCAGAAGAGTAGATGACACAAACGTTCCCTCATCTATTTTCGTGTATGAAATGAGATATTGTAGAAGAAAGTTTAGTGTGGGTGATGGATGAAATGACCCATTCATTTTTAAATTAAATACTATATATATTGAATAAATTCATCATTATGTAAAAAAATTATATGAATCACATGTAATAAATTGGTAATTTTTTATCGTTGTGGTATATAGACTACTATACATAATCAAACACTAATAATCATAACCATTTAAAATAAATTAATTATGCAATGACTTGTAAGATAAGTATAAATTATCTGTTATAATAATATATAATTATTTTAGAAGAATAAAGTTATGGCCTCAGCCGGTAGGGTAAACCCATTGAAGCCCATTTATTAGAGTATCTAAGGGACATGGAATCAAGAATCCTTGGCCTTTACTATCCTCATGTGAAGATTCAAAAAATAAATCTTGTTTAAATCTGTATGTTGGAGAAGTTTAGGAAAATTGAGTTCATCACCTAAACGATGTTTTCTGAACTACCCCCATGAATGTACCACCATCACACAACAAACCCTTAATGAAACAACTTGTGGAAAAATGGATCATGTATATATACGTTATTGGTATGAATTTTTATTCATTATTTTTAATATTATGACTAAATGTTTCATTTTACAAGATAAATTTATACACTTTATTGTTTAACTATTCGAACAATAACTAGATATTTAGAATAATTGATTATATTTTTTAGATAAATATTATTTTAATTTAATTTATTTATAATAAATTAAATAATTAGGAAATCAATAATATTATCAAGAAATATTGTAATATATGAATATTTATTTAGATATAAATGATAATATAGTAAAATAATTTTTGATGTAGTAATTTTAAGAGTCAAAAAGTTCTGTGTGTCATAAAAATTAGGATTTTTACGTTAATAGATATTTTTCATTAAACATTATAATTATAATATCTAGAAATTAATTTATTAAATGTAATATTATTTATAAAATTATCACAATGAAAAAGATAATGGTGAATTTTTCTTAATTTTTTGACATAGTTAATTTTTTTTGTCAAAATTAAAAAATGTATAAATATACATTATGAATTATCATATCATAATAGAAAAAAGTGATTTAATGAATAATATAATTTTAATCCATGGATAAAAAATTATTTCCCAAATAAAATAATGTATTTTTGAAGATATATGATTAATTTTAAAAATATATATAATGAATCATCCAAAACAAACATTAAATTTTATAGGTTTTAAAGTAATTATTTATGGACGTGACTCATTAACACTTCATGAATGGAATTATTTTAAAATTTTAGTTTCTTATCCTAATAAAATATTGAAAAACATTCCCCTTTGAAAGAAACAATGTTAAAATATCATTGGAAAACATATTGTTCTGATTATTTTTTCAATTAGAGTCTAAAATCTAAATTTAAAAATTGTCTAAGAAATCCCATTTCATTCACTCAATGTATCCACCCAATCTCCCATGCATATTAACTCTAAAATAATTTATTATAAATTAACCTCAAATATAATTCTCTAAATACCTACCATGGGGTTCTCAATATCATATGATGCTCCTCCAATTTTTTTTGTTGCACCCTGTCAAGGTTATTGATTCCTTCTCTTCCTATTTTTTAAGTACATTATTTATATTAATGCTTTTTATATCAAATTATTCATGTTAGCATATATTTTTTAAATAATCATCAATTATCGTTATGATTTCCATTTAGTTATTGACCACCTTTCACTATCATTAATTCCTTCTATGAAAAATTATGTACACATGTTATACTGCCGTAATTACCTCGTAATTTTTCATGCCAATCATTTATAATGTGAATACCCATCCCAATATCCACCCAAAGGTATCCACCTATATGCGAAATCTATTCATTAATTGGGGATATCAATTTTATAACCCATACTATTTAATAATTTTATTATAAGGAATGTAATTTTTTGTTATGTTTTATGACCTTATAAACACAAAAATGAAAGCACATGATATGAATGTCATGTGTGGGCCCTAAATTATATATCCCTAAAAATAAATGGTTAATGTTTTTATATCATGACATAAAATGTATGTTTCACCGAGGGTTTTAATAATCACAGAATGTTATGATGTCTCAATAGCTAGCCTTAACCTATGCTTATGATATCAAGTTTTATGTCATTTAAAATTTCATATGATTCCTTGATGTTTTGAAATTATTTTATTCTTTGATTATAATGATTATGATTCTAGATCATTTATGTATCTATGATATACATTTTGAATGAAATTTATTACATTCTTTATAATATGATTATATTATTCCCTTTATTGTCTTTATAGATCATCCATTTCTAATGTACATCCATTTTTTTATCTTTTGCAGTTTTATAAGATCAATGGAAATTTATTGTAATTCAATATTGTTTCTGAATAATTTCATTTTATATTTGTTTTTTGTTATTGTGATACGAAACTGATTTCCCAAACTCACTAGGCCCCTTGATCTTTCAGGATTGGGTTATGGGTATCATAATGTTATAATTCTGGAAATAAATCCTATAAATGTTATGGATGGTATAAAATCCATCAAAATGCCCATCCTTTTCCACTTTGTGGAAAACAAAACTCTAATAACCCTCATGGAACATTATTCTTGGATTTCATTTGTTAATAGATCAAAAAATGTATCAAGAATTATCCCACTGATTTCATTATCCCATCCCACCACATATTATTCCTAATTTTACAATATAGCCTTCATACCTCATGATGTACCGCTATATATATGGTTTGAAGCACATAAAGATCACCCCAATGCACCATCAAGGGAAAAAATAGTGTCACGTGAAACCACACCTGGTTTTTAAAATCCTCCAACCATTACTCGGGATTTTCACTATGGACAACCTATTTTTGAATCACCTATGCCTATTACTAATCCAATTTAGTCTCCTCCACCTTCTATATCAAGGATATTTAAACTATTTTCTATTAATGAAAATATTAACAACTGACTTCATTTATATCATATGCATCATTGTATGCTCCTACATCCCACTCCTAACATCCTCATAAATCTGTACCACATCTCCTTGGGACAATCAACCCTATTCATCAATAACATCAATCCTATTTTATGGATTATAAGAGTTCTCAAAATAATAATGCTTCAAAAACTCTATTGGCCACAACTAGAACAAATTCGACAATGCAGAGAGAAAATATATCCAAGAACTTTTGGACCATGATGACCAAAAAGCACTTGGTAGTGAGGGAATGCAACCCAAAATTCAGAAAAAACACAACCACTATCATGTTGAGATCATGGGTGGAATAGTTATAATTATAGGGGAATAATATACTACACGAATAAGAGATCATTCTTCTCTACTACAACTAGAAACATAAAAATCCCATGAATGAAAATGATAGAAATCCTCAAATAACATCCATTCTTACAGATGCTGAAAAAGGGGGGAACATATCAAAATATTATTTAGGAAACCAAATGAAAACTAGTTCTGATCAGTATAAAGATAATCATAAACCATTTTTTGTCATAGATTTATACAAGGTTTCATTCTCATATAAATATTACACTATCCTCCAATAATATCCAGTAAGAATAATGAAAGTACTACCCTTACCCACATTCTAATATACTTAATTTGAAATAATAGTCTCAATCATCAATGGACCATGAGAAAATACTACAGATACACCATGTGCCCATGGAAATCGACCTATCATGTATGTAACATTCACTTGCATTTAATGAAATTATATTTATAGTGTCAATGAACCTGTAAGAAAACTATGGTATGATGGAAATGTTCCTCCTCTATCATCGAGTAGATTAATATGTAATTGATGAATGTGACAATGAACATGTCATTGACCTCAATGAATACAAATTCATGGATCCCCATGAACACTACATGTGAATTAATGATGTTTAATTACATCAATATGATCTTAAAGTTCCCACTTATACACCAAAATATTTTATTTATTATAACCTCATCACTCACCCTCATCTAGTGATATTAGACCATTAGTTGATCTTCTATAACAAAATAGATTCCTTCAACTATATGAATTGATTTTCTATCCTTGTAAGTGGGAAATAGTTTATTACCATCATGTTATTAAACCTTTAGTAGTCCACACCCAACCACATAATACCATACATATTCTCATAGAACAACACTTGATCTCCCCATGGAGACAAACTGTGTTAGATTAAACCCTTATACATCAGTTTAACATTCTATATCATTAAATCATGAATACATTCTAAAGTCATTCAATAGGGGTCTATCGAAATCGGATATGCATCATATTGTAACTCTATCATAAACTCAACATCACGTTGAAGTGGTATCATCATATCCTCATCCCAAAATATATAATTAAAAAACTCTATATCCTTAAAAACTATCTATACTTTCTCATCAATTTATATCACTTTGAACTGAGGTAAAAATGGATCCACTTGCATTCTGCCGATATGAAAACCCCACTTACCAATGAACACCACCTGATGGACCTCCAAATCCAAAATTGAATATCATTAATAGAAATAATAAGTGAATGAATGAATGGAATAAAACTAATTAATAACAATGATAAAATAATATGGTTGTATTTATAGTGAGAATAAATCAACCATTGGTTGGTGTTACCTCATAAATAGTCTTTAACTATAACACACACCAAACAAACTAGCTTGACCCCAAAATTTCATGGGTAACACTATAAGAACCATAAGTCTATCAATATCCATTCCAAAATCATGAGGCAAATAATGAGAGAAAAGCAGTCATAGTATCAAGAATCAGTTATGGAATAATAAAGGGTAGACTATAAACTAATTATTGTATTGACTACCTCTAACCACACATGAAATAGATCATCCTTCAGAAGAATTTTCCCATGCCATGTTCCTCTACTCTTTGCTGATAGCCTCAATGACCGCACTATGACCTAGATCCCTGAGGATGGGGACCATATTGATACTACCCTCTACAACCTCTATCTTCCCTTAAATTATCAAAATAGTGATGTCTAATTTTTAAAAACAATTATAGTTACGCGTGATACTAATACTACCCTGATAGAAAATGATGTTGCTATAAAAAGGGTTCTAACCACCCATTAGATAATAAACTCACGAAACAATCATACATGTAGCCTAGGGTTTCCCATGACCCTCATATATGTAACAAAAAACCAAAAAATCTCTTTGGAAATGAATATGTACCACTATCCTCAGAATTATGGAAAAATTATTTCACAGTTCAGTTCCTTAATGGCCAGAATCACAACAATCTTGAAGTCATTGATACACATCCTAAAACATTTCTCCTTAAGATCCATTTTTTCATACTAATGATTCCCATATCATAGAAAATTAATATTCTCAATAACCAAAATCTTCTTCATCACTTAAAAGTATAGAGAAACTATAAATGAAGTGAGTGAAAACCTAGTTTTGGGACATAATGCCTCCTAAAAATGGCACAACCTAGACTCCTCATCTAAAAATATATCATGGAAAATATCATGAGGTGCTAGGAATTGATCCCATTCTCCCTCACAAATATTATCCTTTTCTTAAGTGAGGTAATCTCCTATGATTGTTATCCTTAATAATTCATAATAATAATTCCAAATGGTACCACTTATAGAAACATAACCCGAACACATATACCTCCTTCTGATTGGAAAAAAAATTCATCCCCCACTAACTCATTTCTCGACACATATATCTAACTACAAACTAAACCTAAAACTCAACCCAATATTGAATCAAACCAAATTAAATATTAGTATCTTCCATACAACGCTCCATCTATAGATCAAAGATTACCCCCTAAAATATTCCCATGATTTATTGACGAAATTCATGAAAGGAAATCAGTCATGACCTAACCTCCCCAGTCGGTTTGATCCAAAAAAAATCAACAAGATACTCATATTAAATCTCTACTGTATAAGATACACTGAGAATTTAACTAGGATCCGTTTATAAAATTTAATGGATAAACCCATATCCTAGTAGCATGGGTTTTTTTTCAATGTTTGTTTAATCAATTTCATTTTATTTTCCAATGATCTTGAAATTAGAACACAAAAATAGAAAAATTCATCTTATATTTACCTAAAGTAAGTATTTACCCTAAAAATGACATTAAATCGCAATATTTATTAGTAGACTCAATTTCCATGATTATAATCATGGGGCCCTAAAATCATATGTCCTAGATAGTGTCTCGGTACTATGTCATGTATAAAGATCAAATGGAGTTTTTACACAACCAACCCATTAATTCCTCATAGTATCTAACTCCAAAAATAATCCTATCACTTATCCAAAACCTTTGTTATCCTCTATCATGACCCATCACCTCAAAAGGTACCCCTCCTAGGTTATCAATGAAGGATGATAGATAATGACCTGAAAGTACAATCCCAACAGGCCCAGGGATAGAGACTAGAACCGAGTGTATAAACATTTCACATATAGATGACATTTCCCTCAATAATAATGAGAATCAAGAGATATAATGAGAATCCATAATGAAACTATAGAAAATAACATAAATATAAACCATAACCATAATGTGATACATCAATAATGTCATGAAATACAAAAATGGATCTGTTTAAAAAAAATCATTTTTAATGGTAGTTACTAAACAACATCTCCAATATGTAAGATATTAATACCAAAAATGGTCTTCAGAATCTCCTTAGAAACATATAATTAATATAAAAATTTATATAGAGAGATCATAACTAGTATAAACATTAGGATCATACCAATGGTCTTTAATGCACATTGGAAAATAAAAAACCAATGAACCAGTGAATAAATAGAATAACCTATATAAACAAAAATAATCTAATAAGTAATCCCAGCCTCACATTGGGACTCTCACCAAATAAAACATTCTTTATATTAACATAGAATCAAAATAATATAAAATAAGTGTACATACAACTGTTTCCCATGGATTTTTCACCCTCACACCCAATGTCAAATATCATGTGCTCCCATCTCTTACATGAACACCTCATCACATGTCAATTTTTATATCAAGTAGGTTGGGAAGCATACCTACCTATCCCAATATCTAATATGTTATACCACATGGTTATAGCATCGGTCAATATCAACATTTTACCCTCATCCCAAAATCACATCTAATATCTAATGTAGTAATTAAAAATGAATGTGGAGGGTATGCATCATGTTCTTCCTCTAACAATGTATAACCCCCACAAAATATCACGTCCACAACACCATTGGGTGGTCTCCATCAAAAACCAATCATCAATATGTGATCTCTAACAGAACCCATGTCATGATTGAGTGATCTCTAACACTAATTCATAACACCATCACTACTACTAAATATATATTGTGGAAGAGGGGTATCCATCCTTCTGATTCAATATCAACCAAGATGTTGGGGAGAACACCAAAATCCCAAAATATTTAGATTTTGGTAACATTATCCAACTCACATGATGTGAATATAGAAAGTGAATAAAAATACATTATATATTGATAACACACAAACCCCAACCAATGGGTCAACATCAACTACACTTGATTTTACAAAATTAAAACCAATTTACCAAAAAACATCTATCACAACCGCATCCACCAATAAATCCATCACACCGCACACCCACCAATCATAACCACAAAATTTCCACTTAATTTATAGATTCCACCATTTCAATATTTATTTTGTTTCTCATAGATCCAATTTAGTACTCCATTTCATCTCACATTAGCGTAGTTCATTCATTTATCATCCATTTTAATAAAGTGCAATACCCCACATCAATTTCAAAAAATTATAATATTTAATTAATTTCCATTTTTATTAATTTAGAAATCCTTATTATTTCAATTTTATAATTTCAATTCATTAAATGGCTAACTAGGTGACTAAAACTACCAATGCACATTACAACTCATCCCTCACACATCCACTATTACCATAACCAAATGTATGGAAATATATATAAAAATAATAATCACATGCCACAATAAATTCAGTTCATTCAACATTGCGTCCCATGAAAATAAACCATCATCACTTCATTTAATATTATATTATATATCCAAGTAATTCATTTCCATCATTGCACAGGCCATATATAATTTCACATAACCACAAAAAAATTAATGAATGGTCACAAACACAAAAAAATCATGTTTTATATTTGACAAATCCACATTTAACATTCAAAAAACCGACTTTATTACATTACTATATTACATAGAATGGGTATTCTAACAAAAATTTCATATTCTCATGGGAATAAAATATTTACCCATATATGGGTTTCAAATAATTCATAGAGTTTTAGCTCAAAAGTAAACACAAATGTAAAATTACAATCATATCAAAAACAATTTAATCAAGGCACCAAACATTTTATATTTTCAAAAATGTAAACAAGAATCTATAAGTATATAATTGATATTATAATTATAAACAATTACCGGTTATTTCTCCCCATTTTTCATCTTATTACAATTAATTCCTATTAAACCTTACATCAACTGAATCACCCATGGGGAACATACAAATCACCATCCAATAAAATAATAATAAAATTAACATCCAAAATATGAATACCTAATATGAGAATAAGTGAAATGAAAGGAGAAATGGTTTGAATGCTTTGTAGGTTTTCAAAACTCAATCTTATAATGCAAAAAATCAATTCCAAAATAAGGGGGATATAACATTCTCTAAAATAAAATTGATTTTTCCCAAATAGATAGAGGAATGAGGAATATAATGGGATCTTCAAAATTAATATATAGAAAGGAAGTAGACACATTCACAGTGTGAAACATACACTTAGAAACTACTAGGAGTAGTGATTATGTTGTGGGGGGGGGCTTACATGTGGAATATTACCAGGAACTACTAGGAGAAGTGATGACTGGATTATCTCATAATTTTCACATAAGTTATTTAATTATCTTTTAATAATGAATATTATTATTATTATAGAGGTAATCTTATGATAGTTGGATAGGGTAAGGCCACTGTTTTACATCATATGCGACAACATTTTTTGTTGGAGTATGCATTGATCTTTATAGATTTTATTCCTCACATCAGTTCACTAGTGAATCTTATCCCACTAATGGGTTAATGAATATTATTGGGGAAATTCAGATGATTAATAGTCTCATTGGGGGATCATGGGAGTGGTTGGGACAAATTTGTGGCTTCCACTCTCGGGACACACATTATTCCTCCTCGTGTTAGGTCATGAGGGAATCTCTACAAATTAATGGGTCATGGGATATGATTGGGGGACTAAACCTGAAGAGGAGGACCATGGAGGATATTAGGTGGACATATTTGTAGAGAATGTGTTGTTTTCAACAATACATTATTTTATTATTAAGGAAATTTTGTTGAGGATAATACATTATCTCTTTATGATGATTTCTATTCTTACAAATACCCTTATTTGTGATTTTAATGATTTTACTTTAAGTATACTTAAAGAAATATATATTCTTTATATTTCTATTTGTTGAGAAAGGTTAAAGCGTTTAATCCATGTGGCATGTTCGACAAAGCTTTCATAACTCATTTTAGCGTGTTCTAGAAACATTGTTCATACACTACGTTGAGGAGCATAGTGTAAGGATGAAACATGTCGCTTGCGGATTATCAGAAAAATTTGGTTATGGAACCATACGTTGTCATAATAATATAAAATAAGAACCATACATTTGGATAGAACCTTTTTTTTGGATCACTAGAACAATATGAAAGATGTATCTTATGTTGGTTTCTCAAAATTAATGTCCATCTACATTACTTTTCTAAAATAACCTTACATTTTATTCAAAAGTATGGATCATGTATGTTACGTTTTGAAGCAGAGAAAAGTATTGATCATATACTATACGTTTGAGATTTGAAGATAAAAGTATGGATGATCAACCTTACATTTGATATCTACCTTACATTTTAATAATGAATCATCAAATATTACTTTGATGATTAACCTTATGTTTGAAATCAACCTTACATTGTGAACCTTACGTTGAAAGAATGTATGCTAGGCAGTTCAACCATACGTTTGGCATCAAATATTTAAATTATGACTTTAATAAATCTATGATATTTATGGCGATAATTCTACTATCAATTGCATGTTGTTGCAATTGTTAAGAACAACTGGAATGTATTTTAAAGAACAAATAATCTTTCACATTGATTAACTGGATTCTGGTACTAAGCCGTTTATTTGGTTTTTATGTATGAACAAGAAGAAAATTTTTAGCCTTAAAATTTTAAAGGTGTCAACTGCCTACACTCAGCTGTGGAACAGTCTATTGATAAGAGGACCATATATTGAAAATCACCCAGCTTTTGGGAAGAGAATTGGTAGAGTGGACTAGGGTCTTTTTGTTCCCCGAACCACAATACATCATGCATCCTTTGATATTTATTTTCTACTGTATAATCATTATGATAATGTTGAATGGATAGATCATGATCTCACGAAGAAATTGTAAAAGACACAATTCACACCCCCCTCTTGAGTATATTTGGAAAAAAATGATCCAATATATGGTATCAAGGAGTGTTCTTTTTATTAAGCTATAACAAGCTGGATAATATTGGATTATACATCATCACAATGGCTGATATAGGATAGGGTATGCCGATGGTTCAAGTTCCTTACTTCAAAGGAGAAAATTATGGATGTTGGAAATAAAGGATGATCATATATTTAACGAACCTTGGATACCGATTCTACACAAAAATTATAACTCTCTATGTGATTCCAGAGAAACCTAAAACATTGAGTGCTGATATAGAATCAGAGTATGACACAAACTTGAAAGTTATGAATGTCATCATCTACAGTCCTAGACCAGATGAATTCAACAGAGTATCTTAATTCTTGGTTGCTTTTGAAATGAGGAAAACGATTGCAGTTTCTTCTGAAGGAATTGACAATGTCATACATAATAGGTATGATACTGCTAAACTAAAATTAGATACATTCAGGATATTTTAAGGAGAAATCATCACCCAAATGAATGGAAGTTTGACAGAGATTGTCAAAAATATCACTACCTTGGGAGATCCAATCAAACATGTTGATCAAGCCTTAAAAGCACTAAGAGTAATACCACCTAGATGGAATTGAATTTCTACTACTATAATACAATAATCTATTGTCAAATATTTACCAATGATAGACATAATCAGAACTCTTATGATGTATGAGGCTGAGATGTAGGATGAAGAAAATGAGCATAAGATTCTAATCAAGATAGAAGATACTTATTTAAAAGTAACTTCTCAAAATAAAAATACAAATCTGAAGAAGAAGGAAATAAAATTTAGATCAAAATGTTCTGATTCATCCAATTCAGATGTGGAATTGCATTATCTAGCAAGAAAATTCAGTATGTTTTATCTAAAGTGGAATGTTTTTAGAAAGTATTTCAAAAAGGACGAAAAATAAGTTAGATTCTATGAATTCAAGAAGATGGGTCATTTCAGACCTGACTTTCCTCAATTAAAGGAGGACAAGAAAAAGAAATTATTCAAGAGAAATGACTATCAGTAGAAATAGAAAAGGAAATTAAAACTACTTTGAGTATACTTGAAGACTCCATCAACTCATCAAAGTCTGACTCAGAAAAAATAGGAATCAAATATGATATCCAATATGTGCTTTATGTCAGAAACTGATGAAGTAAAATCCTATTACTCATCTTACTTTAATTCAAGATTCTCAAATGATAAACTTGTAGATTACTGAAATATGATTGAAAAGAAATATGATTATTTATTCAAAAAACACAAATATTTAATGAATATTCAAAATGTTGTTTTAAGAGAGAGAGATACTCTGCTAATGCAACATCAGGAATTACTGGAACATTATTACTTAATTAACACAAACTATATATATAATGAAACAAAAATAAAAGCACATCAAATATAAGTAGAAACATACAAAAGTGTAACTCTTATTTTTACTAAAGGAGAAAATACACAGAATGAAATACTTGGAAAGAATGTGATTAAAATGAAAATATGTGGAATATGAAGTAAAGGTGAGAATCCCAAACTGTATAAGAACTATTTTTTCCTAAGTACAACTAGTAAAATTTGAAACTACTGTGGAAATAAAGGTCACATATCTAAAAACTATTATTTAAGTCAACTGCTAATAAGTGGGAGTAAGAAATACTTTGTTGCAAGATGTTTATATGATTCTATTGAATATAGAAAAAGCAAGAATGAATGGCTTCACAGGTCTTTTTTAGATAACACTACTAGACCCAATAGAATATGGTTACCAAAACAAATCCTTGTTTAAATGACATTACAGGAAACATGCTACAAAAGCCAAACTAAAATATGGTATATGGACAGTGGATACTCCAGGAATATGAGTGGAAACTCATCAAATTTCATAACTCTAACTCAAATGTATGGTGGTCAAGTCACATTGGGGTACAATACCAAAGGCAACATTATTGGCATTGGAACTATTGGAGATCCAGAAGTTGTCTCAATCAATAAATTACACTATGTACATGGATTGAAACACAACCAGATAAGTATCTATTATCTCCATGATGATGGTAATGATGTTGATTTTTCTAACATATGTTGTTCTTTTTTCAAAGATCATTTCATTAAATTTAGAGCACTAGGAATTGATAATGTTTATACTCTATACGTAAATTCCTTGTGTAATCAAAAAGTAAAATTCATAACTGCTGTGATAAATGAATCTTGGATCTGGCATAAGAGACATGGACATTGTAATATATATATGTATATGCTTTACATAATTTATCTATGAAAAAATTAACTTCTTATTTACCTAGTCTCATATTTAAAAGTGATTGATTTTGTGATGCATGTTATCTTGGAAAGAATCACAAGTCGTTCTTCAAATCTATTAACAAAATTGCTACATCTAAACCACTAGAACATATCCATGTGTATCTTTTTGGACCATAATGGGTAACAAACTTGGCTGGTAAATTATATATGTATGTTTTAGTTGTTGACTATTCTATATTTACTTGGATTTATTTTCTAAAATATAAAAATGAGTATTTTTCTATATTTGAATGTCTTTATAAAGCTTTTCAAAATAAAAAAGGATTTTTAAAATTCCATTAAGAAGTGATCATGATGGAGAATTTGAGAATCTATAATTTAATTTTTCTTCTCAAATATGTGTATATAAGACACCTTCTCTACACCAAGAACACCTCACCAAAATGGAAATGTTGAAATATGATATATGACTATTCAAAAAATGGATAGGACTATGCTAAATGAATACAATCTTCCTACTTATTTCTGGGAATAAGTTTTAGGCACAACATTTCATATAATTAATAGATTTTTAATTAGTCCTATTTTCAAAAAGACACCCTATGAACACTAGAATATATGAAAACCAAATTTAAATTACTTTAAAGTTTTGGGATGCAAGATTTACACATTAAACAAAAAGGATAATCTGTGTCATTTTGATCCAAATTCTGATGAAGGCATATTCTTAGGATATTTTACTACTTTCAAAGCTTATAGAGTTTTTAATAAAAAGTCTGGGATTGTTGAAGAATGAATTCATGTGAAATTTGATGAATCTTATCCATTTGAGAAAAGAAAAGACCAAGTTGATGAATCTGAGTCTAATGATAACATGAGACTTGAAAACATGAAAGATGATTTTGAAAAGGATATAAATAAAATTCAGTCTATTCCATATGGGCATGACATTGAAGAACCTACCAGTGTACTACCTAGATAGTCTAGGACACTATAGAATCACCCATTAGAAACTGTTATAGGAGACATAGAAACTGGAATGAAAACCAGTAGAAATTTAGAAAATATTTTTGAATTCTAAACCTTTCTATCCAAATTAGAACCTAATACATTATAATAATCCTTAGTTGATGAAGGTTGGATGATTTCTATGCAAGAAGAACTAAAAAAAATTCATTGGAAATGATATTTGGAATTTAGTTTAACAACCTCAGAACTATCTATTTAAAGGAACTAAATGGATCCTTAGAAATAAAAAATATTATCAATGAATAATAATTAGGAATAATGAAACACTAATAGCTAAAGGTTATAATCAGAAATAAGGTATAGATTATGATGAGACCATTGCACATGTATCTAGACTAGAATCAATTAGGATCCTTTTAGCCTATGCATCTCATATGAACATTAAATTATTTCAGATGAATGTTAAGTGTGCCTTTAAATGGATATTTATTGGAGGATGTTTATGTTGAGCAACCTCCTAGTTTTGAAAATTCACAAAAACCAGATTATGTTTTTAAACATACTAAAGCTCTTTATGGCCTGAAACAAGCACCTATATCTTTGTATGAACAATTAAGATCATTTATTTTGAAAAATGATTTTACTTTTGGAATGGAATATCCAACATTGGTTAAGAAAAATATCAACTCTAATATTTTATTGGATCAAATTTATGTTGATGATGTAATTTTTGGTTCAACAAACAAAAAACATTTTCATGAGTTTTCCAATTTAATGGAAAAAGAATTTGAAATGAGTATGATGAGAGAAATAAATTTCATTTTAGGACTTCAAATCTATCAAGATGATTTTGGAAATGTTTTAAATCAAAGAAAATAAATTTTTTATTTATTAATGAAATTTGGACAAGATAACAAGAACACATGTTCAACTCCTATGTGTACTAATGTAAAACGTGATTTGGATTAAACTGGAAAATCAGTTGACAAAAAGTTGTATAGAGATATGATTTCTAGTTTATTATAACTTATTCCTAGAAGTTTAGATATAATGTATTCATTATATCTATGTGCTATATTTCAATATGATCCAAAAGAATATCACTAAAGTTCTATCAAAATAATTTTTATATATTTAAAGGGAACTATTTTTCAATCTCATGTCTATCAAAAATCTTCAGATTTTAATTTAATTTCATCTTCAGATGCAGAATTTGGACGTTTTTTATTAGATATAAAATGAACCTCTCAATCATGTCACTTTTTTGGAGAGTCCATAGTGTTATGGTCTAGTAAGAAACAACACTCAGTTTCCTTGTCATCAATTGAGGCAAAATATGTATATGCAGGTAGTTTCTGTGCACACGTTTTGTGGATGAAAAACACTCTTAGGGATTATGGACTAAATATTAATAATACACCTATTTTATGTGATAATAAAAGTGCTATAAATATTTCAAAAAACTCTATTAATAATTCTAGTACTAAGCATATTGATATCAGAAATCACTTTCTAAGACACAATGTTCTCAAAAAAGATATAATCTTATAATTTGTAGAAACTGAAATTCAATTAGATGATATTTTTACTACACCACTTCCCACTACAATGTTTTATTTTATTAAGGGGGATCTTGGATTATTTATTTGTAAATAAATGTTTTTTCTAATTCATATATTTTTATGACTTGTTTTTAGACTAATTTAAAATTTTTGTTGGTTCTGTTTTACACTATGTCAGTGTAGATGTTTTTCAACAAAATTGAAAAAATTACTATCTTTGTAATGACATGGGAATCATGGATGTCAGAAACCGTTTCCCATACCAATCACATTCATTTTATCAAAACCATTCAAAATATCGAAACCTTCTACCAATTTTCTCTACCTTCACCTAATCCCTCAAACCCCCATCTTTTGAATCTTCATAACCCTGAAACAGAAATGGTCAAGACAAAGAGAATCAAGGAAAGAGAATCTAGTGGTTTCATGCGACTGTTCTCGACATGAAAAACGATTTTAAAAGGAAAAGTATTTGATCTAGAATGGTTATACCAGATGAATATGAAACTGAGTAAAGCCCTAAAATTTCAGAAACTCGATAAAACCTTCAACAGAGACTATACAGAGTTTTTATTTGAGGTAGAACTTCGTTACTATTTGAGAACAATTCAGTTCAGTCTGGGAGAAGATGAGGAATCAAAAATACCTAAGATCAAGGAAATTGATTTTGCGATTTCATCGGTAGAGATGACCAAAATATTTAACTTCCCACAAGAGGGAGTTTTACATTTTAATTTAATGAATATTGGTGATAATGTCTATAAGTTTGAGGAAATTATGTATTTTCTGTTTGGCTCTACATATATATGGAAAATTTTAGTGAATGATCTAGAGCATGACTAGAAGATTTTAGTTAAATTTGTGAAAACCGGTATTTCACCCAGAATGTAAGAGATGGAGGAAATTTTATACCCTCACATTAACATAACTTTCTTATTTATGTGTGATATTAAATTGAATTTTCAGATATTTATTTTTATATATCTGAATTATTGCTTCCAAGTAGAAGCGAGGATGAAGTTCTATCCCTTTGGAAGATTCATTTCAATAATATTATATATGAAAAATATGTTAAGGCTAGTGTATGATTGACTGAAATTCCACCATAGAAACATATTTAATGTTGGAACACTAAGGAAAATTGGTTTCTTTTGGAGCACAATAAAAGGCAAACTCCTTCCTATTTGAGCAAGAAAAGACCAATACAGTTCTCAAGAGCTACCTTTAAAATCAAAAGAAAGAGTAGCTGAATCCAGGACCAGTGTAGTATCAAAGAGGATACAGTTTGAAAAATTTGATACACCTGCAGATGAGGAAAGTCAAGAAGGACTTTAGAGAAAAAATAATATAATGGATAAAGCTGGAGAGGAACCTACTCAAACAAATGAAGATGAAACTGAGCCTCTTCTGAGCTAAAAATTTATTATAGAATATCCAGTACTTGACATTTCTCAACCAAAAGTCTATTGAATTGAGGTGAATCCTCAAGTGGAACAGGAAATTGTGCCTCAGGCTGGGGTAGAGGTAGAGGTAGAAGTAGAGGCAGAGGATGCACCTGGAACTGATCTTCAAAAAGAAGTTGATCAAGAGGAAAGAGTTTTAGAGGAACCTGTCTTGGAATAGATCTATGAAGAAGATGCTAAGGAGGAGTAATAGAAATTTCATATGGATCATGCAGATACCCCTTATGAGATTCATACCGAAGTACATAATGAGAACTTTTATGTGGATGAGTTTGTTCATGATTCTGAGTATAAATCAGTAGAAAATCCAGTACATATGAATGATGAAGAGAAGTCGGATTTTGAATCTCTACTTCTAGATCTAAGAAATACAGTGGAAGCTCAGACGGACAATAAAGAATAAGGTTCCTCTGATTCTGATAATAATCATGCGGAGGAATTTATCAAGAATTTTAATAAAGAACAAGCCGATAAGGCTTCCATAAAAAGAGCATTAGAACAAGAGAGCCAAAAATTTCAATAATGGATAGAAAGTTCTATTTCTAAAGTATAAGTAGAAAATTTCAAGAAGGAAATCATGGGTGAAGTTGAAAATATCAAATCTGAAATGGTAATGAAGTGAGATTTACTACACTATAAATCATCCATGGAGAATTAATTCACAGATGTCCAAAATAGTGAAGCTAGTACATCAGGTACTTCAACTGATCTGATTATAATATTTCAGGCCATTATAGAAGCTATGAGAAATATGAATGACATACTGTAGGACCTTCAAAGTAATAGTTCTCCTTTATCTATATTTTTGGTCAATTATAAATTTCTTTTTGAGTAATTGACAGTAAATGAACCTGGAATTAGAACTTTATTGAATCAGTTAAATGATAAGTTAACTCTTTTTATGGAGATGGAAGATAGGATACGTGAGTTCTTCAGAGTCAACTTGATTAAAGATCTTTATCTGACTCAGGAAGGAATAGATCTCATAATCCAGTTAGGTGATGGATTAATGAAAAGGTTGCGACTGTAGTTGTCTGAAAGCAAGGATGTCTTTCAGAGGCACTAAAACATGTTTTCCAAAAACTTTTTAGCCCAACCTTGATTGTATTTCTCATTACTGTACACGTACTTATATTTTCAATGACATATATATGCATCATAAATTATGTTTCATTAATTTATTTTATTTTACATTCTATGTTAGAATTCTTATAATATAACATCAAATATTGATAAATAGATCCACATAGCATTTAATTTAGTTCAAATAATACATTAAAATGTGTTATATACCTTATTATATCATTGATATCACAAAAGGGGGAGACATATTGATAAACAAAACATTTTATTTTAATTCTTTTAAATATTTTATTAGTGGAGAAATTTGGATTTAAATTTTATTTTTGTTTTAATCTTTTATTCATGGGGAGAAAAAGAGGGATGAATTTTAAAATATATATGAACCTATGGGTAACATATTCTTGATGAAATAATTCTGTTAAAATTAAATATTTTTGTATTGTTTCAAAATTCAAAACTATATACAATTAATTTTGTAGGTTAATTTGATCGATTATTTAATGGGTTTTGGGATCATCAAAAAGGGGTAGATTGTTGAGAAAGTATTGTTTTCAACAATACATTATTTTATTATTAAGGAATGATTGTTGAGAATAATAATCTACCTCTTTATAATGAATTTTATTCTCACAAATACCCTTTTTGTGATTTTAATGATTTTACATTAAGTATATTTCAGGAAATATATATTCTTTATATTTTTATTTCAGGAGAAATATTAAAGCATTTAATCGACGTGGTATATTCAACACTGTGTTTAGAAATCGTTTTAGCAAGCTCTGGAAACACTTTTCATACCCTACATTGATGATTGTAGACTAAGGATGAAAATTGTCGCTTACGGGTTATCAGAATTATATGGTCAAGCAACCATATGTTATCAGAAAAGCACAAAAGATGAACCCTACATTTGGAAGGAACATTACCTTTATATTATCAGAACAGTATGTAAGAATTATATTATGTTTGTTTCTAAAAAGTATGGTTCATCAAAATTACATTGGTAAACCAACTATACGTATGATTGAAATGTATGGATCATGAACGTTACATTCTGATGTAGTGAAAATTATTGATCATATAATGTACATTTGAGAGTTGAAGAGAAAAGTATGTATGATCAACCCTATGTTTGAGATCAACAATAAATTTGAAGAATGAATCCTCAAATCTTTCTTTGCTGATCAACCTTACGTTTGAGAGTAACCTTACGTTGTGAACCTTACATTTAAATAATGTATGCTATGCAGTTCAACACTATGTTTGGCATTGGATATTTAAATTATGACTTTAATAAAGAAAATGTATTTATCCAGATTATTGGGTTGATTTCAAGCTAAATTAATAGCCCGAATCTAAAACACATTGTTGACTAATTAAAACATGTTTATTTATGATTGAGAGGATCATTTTAAGAGAAGCATTTTAGGCTGAATTTTTAGGGGACTTACGAATGCACTTTTATTCAAACTTTTGAATATTGCGATTCTAAAGGCGACTTTTGTGGGTTTAAATTAAAAAATAGAATGTGCGTATTTATTTGATATATATAAATATATTATTTTTTATTACATATATAGAGGAAAATCATTGAAATGAAATATATATATCTAGATCTTGAGTTTTTCACTACTACAATTTACAGAGACAATCGAGACATACAGATCTGTTGTTATGCAGAGCGACAAAGATCTGTTTTCTAAAGATGAATAAACCTGATTGAGTATTAATCGATTCTACAACAAATATCATTTGTGAATCATCTATTTTTAATGTTTTGAATTATATTTTAAGCTCTACTACAACCAGATCGGCTCAAAACTACTTCTAACTAAAGAACATCATTTCTGAAGATGACGATCATTCAACTGTCAATTAAGTGTTGTTGCAATTGTGATGAAAAACTGTAATGTATTTCAAAGAAAAAAAAATACTATTTTACTTTGAGTAATTGGAATCTCGTACTAAGCTATTTATTTGGTTCTGTGTATTAACTAGTAGGCTCTGATTAGCCTTAAACATGTAATGGTGTCAACTTCCTGCACTCTGTTGTGGAACATTCTGTTGATAAGAGCACCAGATAGTAAAAATCATCAAGCTCGTGGAGAAGAGCATTGGTAGAGTGGACTAGGGGATTTCTGTCCCCCAAACCACTATAAAATGTGCGTCCTTTGCTATTTATTTTCCACTGCATAATCATTCTGATAAATATGATAGGACATATCACCATCTCGTGGAGAAATTGTAAAAGACACAATTCACCCCCCATCCCCTCTTCTGTAAATTTGGTATAACCCATCCAACAATATTATTATCATTACCTGATACATATTACACTTGAAACACATAGAATCACATTATTTTTAAATTATGCATGTTATTATCATAATATAGGGTATACTATAGTTTAAATTCATGTAGTTCTGACAAAATGGGGTTATATAATGATCATGGCATGAGGAATCTTATGTGTGACGCAAAACGAAAATCTTTTTTATCAATGGAGTCATATTTTTCTATTTTTATGTGGTGTAATGTATTTTATCATCATGTAGTGGGGACTAATAAGAGAAATATTACTATAAATGGGTGTTGTGTCACATACACAATAGAGGCCCTCTCTATCTTTACATGGCATAATAGTCTGGTGATGGGAGTTTAGGAATTGCATGATGAGTATTTGGAAAAGATGTATATGGGGAATCCATGGGGATAATCTCATATCTGAAAATGAGAAAGGAACCAAGTAGAGTAGGTTGACTCATGGTATTAAATGGGGTGGATGTTATGAATGTATAATTGAATATCAAAAATATTCTTAACCCGTTATAAAATACTTGAGGTGATACTCACCAATTTTTCACCAGGCATGTTTATGTTACATAATAATTATTCTTTAGAGATGGATGTTTCACAAAAAATCCTCATAAAACAACTGTTATATGGAAGGATGTATTTGAGGTAATACATGAGTATTACCCATGGAATTGAGTTATGTGAATTCCTAAAACTCTTAGGTTTTTTTGAATTGAGATTCGATGTAACAGCTCGAAGTCCCAAAACCAAAAAAATGACTTTAGGGGGGGTATTTAGTGGCTAAAAATAGGCGAGGGAATTAGTTTCGCAAAAGATGCATGATTTCGTAAAATATAATTAGTTTTGTTTTGTGATTGGGTGTCAAGAATCAATGATACAATGCACAAAGGTTAATTCCTAAAGCTTCACATTGTTGGGGACTTTTGTGAATTGGACATATTTTGTGAGGAGGATCAGACATAAATATTCATGTGGTTATGGAATTCTGTGAATTAAAAAAATTCTACATGTAGGTTATCATCAGTCTTTAATGTTGGGGTTTCACTGTCAATGTTTCATGAAATTCATTCATTTTTCAAGAACCACTGTTTATTGTCATTTTGAAAAGTCTTACTTTAAATGACCATATATTTTAATCTGTAAGTCCTTTTAGGCTCAAATACCAGTCAAATTGAAACCTGTGGAATGAACTATGTTGTTTGATCAAGTTCATTAGAATTTAGTCCATCATTGGAAAAAAAATTCTGATTAAAAATAGTTTAATCAATTAACATAACAAAATCATAGTATTTTCATGACAGTAATTTTATTAATTAATTGTTGAAGTTTATTTTAGGGTTGTAAAATTAAAATTGAATCAAAAAGATTCATTTAAATTATATAAATATTTTTCAAACTACCTCCACTTATTTCCACCTCCACTTCTTGGGTGATGAAAGATGTATTATTTAAATGTCCCAAATTATCAAATTAATTTTCATGTCCAAAAAGCTCAGAATTTATATAAAATGAATATAAGAGGGTGATGATTAAAAATTAATTTATAAATAATGTTTGTAGAATCTTAGTTGAGTAATTCACCTGTATCTCATTGTTTTGAACCTCGTTAACCCTTTTGATAATTATTGTGATATCAATGTAGTTTATAATTTAGTAGTCAAGAATGGTACTATAAAAGTAAAAGATACCTATAAATAAAACTTTTGTGACATTTTAGATCATATACTATTTACTTATCCATAGATCGTATTTTTATGAATTTTGATTCATCTAATAATAATTTTTTATAAAATATCATTAGTGTTATTTTTTGAAATAAATGAAATATTAAATTATAAATTATTATAACTCATGTAACTTTGATCCAAATTTTTATGGATTAGAATATACAAAATTTATGGTTTTAATATAACCATCTAATAAAATTTATATATATTTTGATATCATATATATTTTATCATTTTTAATCCTTAGATTCCCAATTTTAACCGTAACCATGTTAATGATTTTTTCAATTTAAAAACTACTATACTTTCTCATATAACATAAAAATTAGTGCACTAATGAAAACACATAAAATTTTAAATCAATAATCATCCAAATTTTCCTCTTTATATATTTGTTTGATTTATAAATAATTTAATAAAATAAATTTATCATAACATTAAATTATTGTCATTTTAATGGTCTACTCACATAATTTGTCATTTTAAAGGTCTACTGACATACTCACACCTTGACTATTAGTGATTTGCATAAATTAATTCCACCAATTCATTTTATCTATTTAGTTCCTAAAAACCATCACCCATGTATTAGTCTCCAATTTTTGTATAGACACACCACTAAATTCATTCACACTATGAATAATTCTGTCACTCTGGGAGATAATTACTCATATAATTCCCTTATAAAATGTATAGTTGTGATTTCATAGCCTCAGAGATATGAATAAAAATTCAAATCATGAACATGTATTCATTTCATGAACACACCCCTTCATCAACATTACAGTACCAATATCTATAAATCTGTCCAAAATTATCATCCAAACACCTCTAACTCCCAAACAGGCAATGTAACTTGATGGGAAGGTATATACCATTACAATCAACTAGTGTAATATTGTGGAGTATAATTACAATCCAAGAATTATATCAAAGAATCTCATGGGATATAATGCATTACACATGAATTGTAGATAAATACAATTTCAATCTCAACGGTCACATAATTATAAACTACACTTATGTGTTAAAAATGAACATAAAATCATTTAAAAATAATTTATAACATAATTAAACCATGAATACATAAAGAGTTTCATATTTATCTAATATATACATATAAATAACGTATATGGAGAAATGATGTGGATTATTTCATGAGAGAATCTACCTAATCAAACAAAACACAAAATAAAGGATATTAGCATAGATTAAAATGTTTTCATAACCCTTATAAAATCATCTATACAATAAGAAGACCTATCAATTTCATATTGGTAGATATAGAAAAACAATAATTGAAAATTTATTAGGTTTTTTAAAAGTTTAAATTTAATAATAATAAAATTATGTGTAGTGAAAACATGAAAATAAATCATATTGAAAAAAAATAATTAAATTATCGGAGAAATAAACCTAGCTTGAAATTTAATGGAAATGAGATAAAAAATATATATATTAGAAAATTTTTATATAAGTTTTATTGAACATAATTGGACCTTATGAATTAATAATATTGTATATAATAACATCTAATAAAAAATATATAGATATTTTACATAGTGGATGGTGATTTCTAACTAAAAATCGATAAATATAATTCAATAAAACAACATTGTCTATAGTTTAATAGGAATCAATGTTTGGGAAAATGTTGAATGAAATGTAAAATAAAAAAAACCATTGTTAGAGAAAAAAAAATTAATATTTAGAGAGAAATTTTAATAAAATTTAATAATGGAAATTTAGACATATAGAATCTCTTTTTAATGGGATATATGATGAGAAAACCACTTTATTACTCTTGAATTTCAAAAAAGTGATTTATCTTCATATATAATAAATATTAAAATAATAATTAATTTTTAATAGTATTATACTTATATATTAAATTGTTTAATATTGAACTATAATCATTCATTACATATGTATTGGTTCATTATTGTTTTTTCATCATGAAATGATAGTAGTTTTGATTTTATCTTACATGTTTTGGTATGGTGATGTTTATATTCAATCCTTGATAATATGTTAACCATTATCATATTATTCAAGGTGGTGGAATGGTTTATTATAATTATTTATATATTTTCATGTTGATTTTATAGAATATATTATTATGGTATATAGGAATGGAATTCCAAATGCATACATTTTAGGTGATTTTAAACAAAAGTAAATCAAAACATTAGAATGATTTTTCATTTAGAATAAAATTTAAAAAAGAAAATTAAATCATAACATTGTAATTAACATAAAATATTAAAATTTTATAATTTTTTAGATCAACTCAAGTGAATAATATAGAAGATATTATAGTGTTATTTCAGTAGGTGGTATAACCAACCAAATCAAGAACATGTCATACTAATAAATGAGTAAGATTATTAAGAAACATTTATTAAACTATGTTTTATAGATTGATAATGATATTAATGTCACATAATTTGATTGTATAATGATATTTAGAAAAGGTGTGGAGAAGAATGTAGTTAAACAACATAGAGAATAATTGTTTACTTATAATGATCTCATTGAGGTTTCCTCTACGATAAAGGATTTCGGTACCCTTATTGTGACAATTTGATTTTCGATGATAATGTGGTCAATATGATAGGTTATTTTGAAAAAAATTCAGGAGTAAATATAAGGATAGCTATTCTTTGTGATGGGTAGAGGGGGATTAATTTTATAGAAGTGTTTTAGTGACATTGTTTTAATTATTTATAAATTATTGGACTACGAATGTAATCATTCCTGAAAAGTGGATCATATGTGGAAAAAATTAGATTCCCAGATTCTATCAATTATAATCACTTTGTTATATATTTTTTCAATATTTTAAAAAATATTAGAAGTTTTTATTTTTATTTTTTATAATCATAATTCACTATTCACAATATTAACTTATTTTTTTCAAATAAAATATAATTCATCTTTATTAAAAACTCAATTTACATAATTGTGATAATAAAATACAACATCTAAATTTTTTCAATATATGTTTTAAATAAAAATAATTAATAATTCATAAAAACTATTTTTACTATAAATAATTAATTTTTTATGCAATGTATAATTATTTAAAAGTTATTTCAAAACATTGTTTTTCATAGATGTTACAAGTTTAATATATAAGTTAAATATATTAAAACAATTTAAAGGGAAACTACAAGTACCAAAATGGTACTTGTATTCCATCGGTTATATGTATTCCAAATGACCATATATATTTTTATATGTCATATATTGGTTATATTACCCATTTTCACTCATATATATATTTTTATATACAATATTAATTTTCATTAATCATAATCATTCATTCCTTCATCAAAAGTATTTTCATATTCATAATATTTTTCATTATTTCTATAGTTATACTTGGTAGTAGAACCATTAATGAAAACCCCAGGGATGAATAATTTAATTTTAATGTTTTTTTAATTATGGATTAGTTCCACATATATTTTTAAAAATGGTGTTTGATATTTCATTCTGATAATATATCAATGTTTATTTATAATTATAAAATTTACCTTAATAAAATGTTGTATATATTTCTTTTGATTTGGTGTTTTGTAAAAAAATATGTTATTCAACATATTCAAGGAATAAAAATTTCATGTGTTATAATGTGAATGCGTTAAAAAATTCCCAATGACATTTCTATACTCTTATGAAACCAAATCAGGGTTCTTTTTATATATTACTTCTTCAGACTCCAACATCATTTCCTCAGGCATAGGATTCTGTATAAATCATTACCCATGTGAGAATTCATTTTCATTGAGAAATATCTCAATGAACCATAATATCTATTGAGTTCTCATTATAAGAGAGATTGTATAATTATTTTACAACATCTGGGATCATTACATGTGAAGGATCATGTATGTAATCAATCAAAAATGATACTTGTAAAACATAAAGAAAAAGTTACATGTCTAGTGAATGTTAATAGATATAACATATAATTACCATGTGATCAATGGAATTGAAGGGAATAATGTATCTTTGGACAAAATATATCTTCATCCTAAAAACCACAACCCTATTTGATGGTGATATAAAATTAAATACCATATCATGAATATTAAACTCCAAATGTCATTAATTATTACCAATATACCTCTTCTATTGACAATTTATCCTATAATATATCATTGAGTTTTTTATATATAATATATCATCTCATGTATAATATTATTTACCAATATATTTATCTCTCAAACATTTTCCAACCATGTTTGTGTTTGAAGACACTTACCATCGAGAGATAGATATTTTTTTAAATTTTAGATTATAATATTTTATTGTATTCGATCTCTACCATATGTATATATCAATACCATCCACATTAAAAATATATTTAACATTATAATATTGTTACGTTGATTGTTTAAATGCTCCATTTAGACTGGCCATCAGTTTGATGATGAGTGGTAGTGTTAAATTAAATGTTATATTTAAATATTGTTGAATAGTTATCTATAACATTGTGGTAGATATCAAATCATGATAAAATGAAATTTTATATGGAAATAAAAATTTTATTAACACTTCCATTATGTATAACAATTCATTTTTATCTATTGAAAAATCCTCTTACATAGTATTAAAATGTGGATTCTTTTAATGTTATTAACTATAACCCAAAAAGAATTTTGTCTATTAGAGGTCCTAGGAAGACCTAAAATAATGTCCATTATGGTTCTCTCCCATTTCAATATAGGTTATTGTAACATTTCATTATCCCTATAGAAATTTGATATTTAGACATAAAATATCCGGTAGACCGTGCATCGATATGGTTTCTCCCAAACATTTATATCATTAATGTCTACCAGTGACTCCATATTGTATATCAATTCATCATTTTTCATCCAGAATGGATATACAATAATGAAATATTTGAATTATCTAATAATAAAATATTAAATTATATTATTGAACATACAACTATTCATTTCGGAAATAATATAGTACCATCGTTATTAGGGTTGATCATATGAATATTTTTAAATTTATAATTTATCTTGATAACATCATTTTATGCCTTCTTGACCTTAGCATGGATGAATCATTATATTGTAATTATTGAATGATTGAATTTATTCCATTACCTAATTATTTCCAGGTTAATAAATCTCAAACCCATGAGTATTGGGTCTCATTAACTATCCATTGTGGATAAGGTAGAATAATTATACTCGATCAATGCATTATATTACATGGTTAATTTCCTAAGGTGGTAATGTATTGACCTGTAATAGTTCTTAAAAATTAGATAACATAATTTGGTATATATTAATATCATTTTATATAGATATATAATTTATGAACTTTTTATCAGGATATATATCACAACTTCTTGTATAATGTAAATACCACCATTTCATTACTATAAATATAACTAATCATCCTCTCAATGAGACATTTGGTAATTTTGTTCCTAGAACAGTAATTAATGAACATCATAATATACCTGTACATAAAGTTTTTCATATGGATGTATGATAATCCAAAATATAGTGATTCGTTAGATTTGCAATGGAATTCCCCACATCATGGTATTGTGATTATAGGATTAGTGAACCACAATCTATTATAACCCATGAAACATTATTCACATTAATTTATGAAGTGAAATGAAATTGCATTGCTTATTAACATGGTTAGTATTTCAGGATTTCATGAAAATTTTATTGTGAAGTGTCAATATTATTCAAAATACTCTATAAAAATATGGTTTTTTGTTATAGTGGTCAGTCATGGACATTCCTCAATAACATATATCATTTAAGGATCCATATATATAGATACCCAATTCTTTTGAACATATTATGTAATTATTTTTAACATACATATCTTATAAATGATACTGAAATATCGTGTGGCCTGGTTTCTAGGGAATATAAGGTTAATAATACATAAAAAGAATGAAAAACATAAAAAATGTACATTATATGATCTAAAACACCCTTCAAAACATAAGCCTATGTATGATAACATATGGAATTCATAATAGAAAGGGGTTAGCTAAAAAATCATTAACGAAGTTAAAATGATGTTGAATCAGATCATGTTAGTTAAAATGAAAAACATGATATCATCAATCACATGTATCATAGGTAATTATATGGGACCAAAAAATAATTATCATTGAATCATAAGATCATGCAAACATATAAAATTGGCAACAATATACAAAATGACATGAGCATAAGGAAAGGATGACTGTAAAGACTAAATCATGAAGTGAAAAGAGCCACATCATTGATTAGGTTTTCTCTATAATTACATTCACAATGACTTATGAGACAAAGAAAATTCCCAATTAAATTTATAACAATCTAGTAACACCCATCATAACATGTACATTCTTATTTTTTCGACAAAAGAAAATCAATTATAAGGCATAAACATAAGCCTTAAGCATTGAATGAAATGGGTTTAACACAAACTTAAGGAATGTATATCCCAAAAAAATGAAGGGATAATAAGATAGTTATAAATGAAAAGGACATGTTTATATATAATTTAGAATGATTTTATAAAATAAAATAAAGACATAAATATAGCTAAAAAATAGTTAATAACTCAAAAAAAATGATGGTTTTGAAAGATCCAGCGTCGTATGTTTCAAAATCATTCTTCTCTTATACATAATGTATTGATAAATAAATCTAAATTAATTAATGACATTATTTATAAAATTTCCCAAATATATTTTTTTATTATAATTTTATTATTTTCATTAATAAGTATTTCAATGAGATGTTATTTCTAATTCTGTTGTTTAGAGGGGTTTTGTTTCATGGTTCTATGGTCAAATCACATGTATATATTTTATTGTGTTACTTTAATATGATACTAAAAATAATGATGAAAAATGAAATAAATTCCTTGGTATGTCATAAATTTAATTGGCACTATATATCCATTAATTTCTAAAATAAGGATGATTTCCATAGAAAAATTGTAAATATTATTTGATTGTTTCATTGATGTGGTGTTACCAACATTCACTAGTTAGTATAATTTAATTTAATATTATGCATATATATTAATTATATAATAATAAAGGAGATAAAATATAGTCAATATCAACTTATTTATCCTTAATAATATTTTTATGAACATTCTTAAAGGTGGTAAAGGAAAATGAAAACCCATCATCAACAGAGGTGGTTATCTACCATTATATGGACAATGGATTAGTTTTTAGAATAAGATAAGATAAGAGGATGGTGGTATATATTCCATTAGACTATAAATTTCCATTATATATATGATAAGAGAGTTATTATAAGATGTTTTATGAGGGTGTCGATATAATGCCCTAGCCTTAAACATTACATAATCTTGAGATAAGTCAATTATTTAACATTAATACACATTGAGGATCTTTTTAGGTTTATAAATTTATATAATTTGTTAAAAAATCATACATAACAACTTATATATTCCACGTATACAATTATACTGACTATCCATTTTTTCATAAGAGAATTTTTCTTTAAATGAAACATTTTTTTGTTTCACATGTAAACAACATAACAATTCCTTGATCCCATTCATGACTGTATTATTCTTTTACTCCTGTAAAAAATATCTGAAAACATGGGATGAACATAAAAATCTCAGTAATGGAATCACAAAAGAAATAAAAACTATTAGACTTGGTTAAACATGTAAACCATTAATACTTTATTATAATGTAATCTTTTCACCTTTAAGGAGTAGTAACTAGACCTCATTAAATATATGATCATTACTTGACCTTTTTGTCATAAAAATATTACCTCAAACACATAGAAAATGATAGATAACAAATAAAGTTATCTTGGTACATAATCATACTTAAATGTAATAACCATACGGTCGATATCCACTCATATCACTAAATGGAATAACAATACAACTGACTTCTATACCTAATGCATTGGATGTTATAACATAACCACCCATCATTGGTTTATCACATAACCACCCATCATTTGTTTATCACATAAACACACATCTTTGGTTTATCACTAAACCACCGATAAAATGTTCAAGAACCATTTTATAATCAGAAGGCATAAAATATTATAATTATCAACATTTTCCACATAAAATATTATATCGCAAAGAATCAATACAAGATAATGATACTATCAAAAAATTCTTAAAAACATTTTCAATACCAAAATACCTCAAAAGGAAATATGGTATTAATTTTTCCTTTAATAATATTTTGGATTGTAAAAGAATCCAAATACCAAAATGGTCATAGTGGTGGAAAAGTCATTGTCATCGCGTATGTTAAAAACATTCCTTTTGTCATTTAGTAAAATGGTTCATAGAAAAATATTCTTTTTAAAAAACCAGTGAATAATATTTATATTAAAAGTGTTGATTATATAGCTTATAAAAAAGGTGGTGTATAAAATCAAAATATTTTTCAATGATAGGATATTGAAATGATGTCCCTTTCCTTGAGTCCGACTTGTTATGTATGTTCCTTGTTCTTTTACTTTATCAAGTTACATGGTTTGATTTATTCAAAAAAGGTTCATGGGGATGATTTCATCCCAATGGGGGGGTTTTAGGATGAGGGGAAGGATTTTAGTAATAGGATTGGATGGTATTTGTCTGAACCAAATGGTTCTTGATGTTTGATTATTATAATAGAAAGGGGTCCTTTTTATAGGGGAGGTAAAGGGCACCCATGGAAACTCTAAAATTATTAAATTGATTTAAATTAATTTTTTAATTTAAATAGATATTAAATGAGATATTTGGAGTTTAATATGAGGATATTTCTAAATCCTCTCATAAAATAATTTATTGACATGTATTGTTTTTATCTAAAAGCTTATCTTTTCTGTTTACCCTTAAATAATATCTTTAATTTTTTATTGTGGTAAAACAATTTTAAATATTATATGGCCATTAATTTTACTTATATGGGGTAAATTTCCATTAATTAGACACTAAATGAACATGTAGAACATATCTTATACACTTTATGATTTAAAAAAAATTTAGTTTTTTAAATAATTTAATAAATTATTATTTTTATAAGTCATCAATTATGTATATTAAAATCTAAACATAGAGATAAAATCGAACCAAGAAATTCAATAGTATTTTTACATGTGTTATTAACCTATAAAAATCTTGTATTATATGAATTATATAATATAATATTTATTTTAATACATATAATATCATTTATTTGATTCCTTTAATAATAAATTAATCATTTCATCATCATTATTTCTTAATTAAATTTAATTATTTAATTTCTAAAAGTAATAAACAAAATACCATGATATAGAAAAAAAAATTTAAATTTTAAATTAATATTTATAGTCGAATACATCACTTTTATAAACCAATATTAAAATTATTTTAATAAGGAGATATATGTTTATAACACATTTTCCTATACTATAATTTAAAAGTTATAAGTGTCATAATCACACCCAAGTGGCTTTGAAATGCCAAATTTCATTCTCAAGTGTTTTAATGGTTGTTTGTATATCATAAAATAGTATTATGAAAATTTTTAGGGTAGTTTAATATTATTATAATATTATTATTACCCATATTTACCTTATTTACACACTAAATGTGGTAAAGAAAAATAATTACTAAACTTACTATTCCTCATGTCCTAAAATAAAAGGGCCATACATACACAATATATAAATTATGATTATAAAAATGGGACCCAATTTTCTAAATTCAGAACAGATAAGTTGCAGTAATGAATTTATATTTAATTCTCATTGTCAAAATGAGTAAATGGGTTTTTAAAAAAGTGAAAACCATCAAAAGATTGAGATGTCATTATATCAAATATCATGGTAATTTTTTTAATGGCCAAAATTAGATTAAATTATAAAAAAAACATTCTATATACACATTAAAAACAAATCAAAATTTAATTTATCAATAAAAATTAATTAAACAAAAAGGGAATTTTGAAAAAAAATAAAAAAAATACATTATTCATTATAATTTGAATTTTATCAGTAAAATACCAAAATTTCAAACAAGTTAAATTTTGATGTCCCTCTTGAAAATAAGATGTTTATTTTGTAAAGTAGAACATATAATATTTTCAAAAACTATATTTAAATAGGGTTCCATATAAAATGGTGGTAAAACTACCTTTTAAAAAATAATGGAGTATTTCATGTGTAAAATTTGATTTAGTATCATTTAAATCCTCTAAATGTTGTTTGATAAAGGAAAAACCAATTAAAAAATATGTTTAAACATGGTATAGTTAGTTGTATTCATTCATATCAATGAATTGGTAAGGCGTTAACTATGATTTAGAATAATAATATTAATAATGTATTATTTTTTGGTATAACTCGGTCTTGTGTGCAATGTATGATTTCAGAGAATCCCATTGTTGCATGTCGGGTATGCTATAAAATAAAGCATCCCCTTTAATGAAAAATTAATATATTATTTATAAATATTTATATATATGAAAATTTATTATTTTATAATTATATGAGATGATACATCCTTCCCCCCTTTTGGATATTCTGTCATGTAATTGTATTCACTTCTCAAATAAGTGGGGTAATTTCCCTTTATAGATTTTTCAAATTCCCCTGTTTTCTCTTCAACCATATGGGTTTTCCAAGAAAAACCACAACAATAAAAATATGATTTTTTTTGAAACGCATTATATCTGTGGTCGGGAATCTGGATTTTATGTTCCTTATAAGAAATATTCTCTTCAAACTGATCTATTTATAGACTCAAAACAAGAGATGTATCTGGAATTTAGTTTTTTAACATTGAATCATGAAAAATATTGGTCAAATGGGTTAAACTCATAGGTAAATCCACTTTTTAGGAAACTAATCCAACTTTATCTAGGATATCATAGGTTCTGATAAACTATAGTCTCAACATCCCATTCTTAACAAAACACATCAAACTTTTTCATGAAGAAACATAGAGAAAGACATGATCACTCACCTCATTCAAAATATCCTTACTCTGGTTATCTGTATACATATTCATCCCACTCTGTTTTATCCTCATGTGTCTTTGTATCAACTAATAATTATATTCTATTTCCCCTACCATTTATAGTACCATCAACATCATTTCACTTACATAATCCCCAAAAGACAGAGTTCAACACCTCCATCAATATAATTCCTCAAACCTTTCCATCTGTATTCTGAAATAGAAACTATTATTTTAAGAAATATCAACCATATAAATATGTTGATCCAAATTTCCATTGTAATCCATTGAACAAGCACATAGTATATCCTCCAAGGTCTAAAATCATTGTTTTGATGTCACATCTGATTGAGAATGAAAAGCTATACTAAAATTTAATATACTGGACAATGACATTTTAATTCCAATCCAAAAGATAAAAGTAAAATTGTGATCATAATATTATACAATGGAGATAGTAATTCCATGTAACCAAACTATATCTTTAAGATACAATAGTGAAAGTCTATCCAGAGAGATAATATCTGGAATAGGAATAAAATGAGAATATTTATACAATTGATCCACAATAACCACGATTGCATTATTTCCTCGAGATGTATTCCTTAATCCCATGATTATTTCAATGGATATATTTTCCCATATCCACTCTAGCACTGGAAAAGATTGAAGCATCTCCTTTGGTAACTACCTCTCTTTTATAACCTATTGGCATGTCAAAATTTTTATAGTGATGTAACGAATATCTATTTTCCTTCCATCCCACAAGTAACACTCCCGAAGATCTTTGTACATGTTTGTACTAACAGGATGAACTGAAAGTGGGGAACTATTTGATTCACATAACAACACTTTCTTAAATTGTAAAGTATATGGAATACATAATCTATTCCAAAACCTCAATATACAGTCTATATCAATGTTAAATTCAGATAACATACCTTTCAGAACCAATTATTCCTTTTTTCTAAAACTCGCATTCTTCCAAATTTTTTTCCCCATTTCTATTAAATAGAGATTATTTCATTAACACCTAAAAAATAGTAAAATTTCCTACACAAACATCTTTTAATCCAAAATTCATCAAAACATTAACCAAAGGATCTTGTTCCAAATGTATAATTCTTAATAGAACATTACTACTTCGACTCAAAGAATCACACACTTTATTCGATTTTCCTAGATGGTAATTAGTCCAGAAATAATAGTCCATGATAAATTCCCATTATATCCTCTATCCCATGTTCAATTATTTTTGAGTGAATAAATACTTGTAACATTTTTGATAAATTATATATTTCTCATTTTACACCATAAAAATGATGCTAGAAAATATATAATGGTTAAGAGAATCTAATTTTGAATCATGTGTAGGGTAATTTAACTCATAAAACTCTAATAGAGGTGTTGTATATGAAATTACTTCAGCATTATGTATTTTGACACAATAACTTCCTGCATTAAAGTATTATTTTCGATAAAAAATTCACAATTCCTTAGAGACGTGGTCAAAACTTGATCATTAACAATATTTTTTTCAGTTACATAAAACAATCATCACATTCATTTTTTCAAATGAAATTACCTCCCTTACATGTTAACATAGTTATTGGGAAATATAACCGAGAAAATATTTCAATAAACCTTCTGCAATAACCAGCTAATCTAAAAAAACTATTAATCTATCTAATATTGGTAGGGCTTATCCACTCTTAAACAACTTTTTTTAGTAGGTTTCACAGTTATGAAATATTTATAAATAATATAACCAAGGAATGAAATTTGTTTCAACAAAAATTTAATCTTACTAAACATTCCATAAAACTTCTTTTCAATAATAATTTAAAAAAAAATCCTTGAGTGATTTTAATTTTTTCATCTAGATTTTTGAATATTCTAAAACATATTTTATATACACAATCACAAAATGATCCAAAAACTGATAATAGACACCATTCATGAGAATACTAAATACAATATGTCCATTAGATAGTCCAAAGGGCATAAGTTTATACTCATAATTCCCATATCTCATTCAGAACATTGTCTTTGGAATTTCATCATCATTCACATTCAATTGATGGTACCTAGACCTAAAATCAATATTTTTAAAATACTAATCTTCATAGAGATGATCAAACAAATCATCGATATGAGGAAAATGATATTTTTTTCTTAATAGCGGTTTTATTAAAATTTCTTTAATCAATAAAAAGGCTTATATAACCATCATTATTTATTAAAAAAAAATAAGAGCACCCCATTGGGATGTTATTGGTCGAATGAAAACTTTTTCAATAAATTCTTGTAACATTTTTGCAATTCAACCAATTAAACAGGATCCATTAGATAAGGGGGATTAGAAATAGGCTATTCATTAGGTAGTTAATCAATAATAGATTAAATCTCACGATAAACAACTATACCAAGTAATTCATCAGGAAAAACTTCTATAAATTTATTCACTACTTGAAATTCACTAATCGAAACAGTTTCCTTATTTTCAAATACATGGGCTAGGTAGCATTCACTACTATCTTTAATCAATCTCTTATATTCTTGGTATGTTATCAAATGAGTTTTATCATTGAATAAAAAATTATTGGACTCAAATTCTATTTAACATTGATAAATTGAAATCCAATCCAGACCATAAATAATATCAAATTTCACTATGGAAATTTCAACATGGTTTTCTAGATAGACCATCCCACTAATGAAAACAAGAATATTACTATAAATATTGATTGCGTTAATACTAACACACATATTTATAACCAAAATTTTAATATCACAATTATGAGGTGTTATTTCAAATTTACTTTAAAATCTCTAAAAATGAATGAATGTGAAAATCTAGTGTCAAATAGATTATTGGAATATTTATTTATAAAAATGTTAATATACGTTGCACCACATAATTTGATGGACCTACATAAACCATTGTATTAGGAAATTACTTTTCTTCACCCTTCTCCAGTTTATATTTCTACTGTCCGCCCAGGGTAATTATCATTGGATACACAATGGCATAATGACATAACTCATTCTAACTAATGCATCAAACCACAGGTTTTTCATTACATGCATGATCATCTTCTTACATTTATGAGTGATATGACTAGTCTGGCAACATATGAATCAGTTGCTAGACATTGACATACATTCTCCAAGATAATTGTTACCACACTTCTCATAAGTTTTAAATTTATTTTTCTTAGCTTCAAACTTATTTGAGAATTATTTCCCATTTCCTGCCAACTGGATCACTTCTTTGGATATATCTCAAGTAATATATGATCATTAGAAGACCCAATTTCAACCTTATCAACACATCATACAAGTTTCTCAGAGATTTTTAACTGATGAGAAGATAATGACCTAAAATATTTTGGCATTAATCCTATGTAAAAAATGATTTATTTAATATCAATCTCTAAGAAAAAATTTCGTACGTACCATGAAAAACGGGTGAAAATTTATTCATATAAATCCATAGATTACAACTCCTTTTTTTCTTAATAAAAATAAATGATTTTTGATCCTATGACAAACTACCTATGGAAAAAATTTCTCATGGAAGATATTCTTAAATTCATCCTATTCCATGGTTTCAATCTATACACTTCCTATGATATTTTTAATTTTTTACCACCACTGATAGGCTTCACCTTAAATATGATAAATTGCATGACATTCATTTTGATTTTATAAACATCACATTACATCTAAAATGTATTCTAGTGCTTTAATACACCCTTCATCATTCACTGGGTAAGATGATCCTCTGAATGACGGGGGACATTGCCTCATGAAACTGTCCACTATGAAAATATTCATCTATGGTTGATATGATTGATCTCATGCATGGACACCACCAGTATATATCACATGATTCAACTCACCCATTACAATAATTAATCGTTCCATTCTGAAACCAACAATCTCATGATGCTGATTTAGAGAGTTATTTTTCTATATATGGCATCCCAACACAGCTGTCCTATTTCCTCCATGGAAACTATTATGAACAAATATATCATAGATGAAACACCATGGTAATATTCAAATGCTATATCATTTCAATTAAAACATTAGGAAAAAATAATTTATTGATATTATATGAAAAATATTCTCACCCCTAAATTAATCTAAACTGACCTGTGATACAAACTATGAGGCCCCATCCTTAAACATTACATAATCTTGAAATAAGTGAATAATTTTTCATTAATTTTCATCGATAATATTATTAGTTTTAGAGAATTAGATAATTAATTCATAACTCATACATAAAAACATAAGTATTATAAGTACACACATTTACTCACATTCCATTTATTTAATAAAACAAAAAACATTTAAAAAGAATCATGGTTTTGTTTCATGTTTAAAAATCATAACTTTTCCTTGATCTCGTCCTTGAATATATTATTGTTTATGTCATATGAAAATAATTCAAAAAATGGGATGACCATAAATATATCAGAAATGGATATAAAGAGTAGGAAAAATTTTGTTCTCTAGAAAACATGTGAACCTTGAATAATCTATCATAATGTAATATTTTTCACCTCTAATAAGTAATAATTAAACTTCACTAAATATAAGATCTTTCATATCCATTTTTTAATAAATATATTACCTTAAAACCCATAGAAAGTAAAATATATCATATAAAGGTGAAATGGTATATAATCATACTTAAATGGAATAATAATATGGTTGAATTCCACACAGATCACTAATTGGAATTCCCATACAACTAACTTCCATACCAAATGCATTGGAGGTTATAATGTAATCACTAATCTTTTGTAAATAACAGAACAAACTGTATTTGGCCTAATATGTAACCACCAATCATTGGATTATTATGTAACCACCAATAAAATTTCCAAATACAAATATGTAATTATAATACATAAAATATTTCAATTAACAACATTTCACTTATAAAATTTTCACTAATAACGAATCATTACAAGACATTCATATAATAAAACCATTCATAAAGAAATTTTAAATACAAAAAAAATTAAAAGAAGAATATAGTATTTAGTAAAATGCATCAGAAAAAAACATTCTTTTCAAATACCATTGAATGAAATTAAATGTCCATCAGTTTGATTATACACCTTATAAAAGAATGTTGTGTATGGAATCAAAATATTCTTCAATTAAAGGATATTGAGATGAAATCCCCAACCATGAGTCTAACTTGTCTCGTATGTTCCTTGTTCTTCCTCTTAATCAGGTAACTTCTTTTGGTTTATAACAAAAGGTTTCCTTTGGAGGATTTATTAGTTGAGGGAGGATTTTAGGATTAGTGGTTTGATTCTATGAAGAATTTTGGGGATTGATTGGTCGATCCAAAGTGTTTATGAACTGTGATTATTAGGGAAGAGATGATACCTTTTTCTAAGAGAGGGAAGGGTCACCCATAGAAAATATTAAATTATTAAATTAATATAAATTAATTTTTTAACAAAAAAGGATCTAAATTGAGGTATGTCGAAGATAAGTTGAGGATATTTCTAAATCCTCTCATCCAATAATTTTTATATATGTATTTATTTTACTTTAAAAATGATTTTTCAATTTTTTCCTTAATTATTCCTTTTAATTTGAATTATGGTAACCACATTTTAATTTTTAACAGGCTATTAATTGTTAATATATGTGGTCAATTCCCATAATTGTAAACAGAATGAACATGTAGTCCTTATGATATAACATTTTGATATTAAGGGATTTTTTGGATTTGTAATTAATTTATAATGTTACTTTTATTTTAAAAAATAAATTTTTTCATATTATATAATATTAATTTTATTGTAATTAAAAAGACAAAAATCGAGAGATAACATCAATCCAAAAAAATGAATGGTATTATAAAATTTCATATTCACCTAGAAAAGTTATTTATGACATAAATTATGTCAAATAATATTTATCTTAATATTTATAATATAATTTATTTGATTATACGATTAATAAAGCAATCACTTCATCATCATTGAGTCATAATTATATTTAATTATTTACTTTATAAATATTATACATAAAATAACATAATTTTTGAAATATATTGATATTTTTAATGACTATATATAGTTGGAAAAATCACTTATATAAACCCATATTAAAATTGTTTTAGTAAAGTGATATATGTTTATAACATAATTTCCTTTACTTTAAATTAAATGTTTTAAGTGTCATAATCACACCCTAGTGGCTTGAAAAGGACAAATTTTCATCCCAAGGGTTTTCTTGGTCATAAATATCTCATCCAATAGGATTATGACTAGTTTTATGATAGTTTTATGTTATTATAATAATATTTTTCCCTTATTCCCACGATTTACCCATTTACCATATTAAAAAAAAATTACTAAAGATAATATTCATTATGTTAAAAAATAAAAGGGACTTATTTAAATAATTTTTTACTTTTTATTTTAAATATGGGATCCATTTTTAGAAATTAAATACACAAAATTCAAATTAGTTAATTTAAAATTAATTCAATTTTTTCAAAATTAGAAAACATGTATTTTTAGATGTAGAAACCGTCAAAAGATTGATATGTGTTTATATCAAGTTTAAATATGAAATTACATAAAATGACAAAAATTGGATTAAATTATAAAAAAATTATATAAATATACTTTAAAACCAATTTAAATGATAATTTATCAATACAAATAAATTAGTCGAAAATCTAGTCTTTAATTAAAATGTAGAATTTTTCACTATTCATTAAAATATGAATTTTATTCAGAAATATACCATAATTTCGACCAAAGTAAATTTTGGTGTACATAATCCAAATATGATATTTTTTTTCAAATCAAACATATAAAATTTTCAATAACTATATTTAAAATGGTTTGTCCTTCGAAAGTCAGTAAAACATCAATTTATAAAATGTTACAACATTTCATGCTTAAAATTGGATTTTTTATAATGTTAGGCCTCTAAAATTTATTTGAATAAATAAAAAAACATTTTAAAACATTAGTTAACATTATATATATAGTTAGTTTCATTCCTTAGAATTCCATAGCTAGGCGTTAACTATAATTTAAAATTATAATATAAATAAGGTAATCTTTTTCAGTATTACTCAGTCTTGTGTGCAATAGAATATTTCAGAGAAACATGTTGTTGGTATTTGGGTACTCAATCAGAAACAGGGACTAGTATAACATATAATTAATACCTAATTCATAAAAATTAAAAGATATGAAAATTTTCTAATTATATAATTTCCTAGGATATTACTATTGAGGTGAATGTAGATGAAGAAATTAATTTCAAAGAGGAAATTTTTGAATATTACATATTCAATGAGGTATCCTTGAAAAACACATTAAGGGACATGGGATTGGTAATTTGGTGAGACCATATGAATTATATAATTGGTAATATAGTTTGTAATATAATTAGGTAGAAAATTTTCATGCTACAACGCAATAATGTATGAGTAGAAGGGTTTTCTTTGGGTGGTATTTAAAATAGGATGATATTGGAGTTTCTAAATATTATAATCATTAGATTATTATTTTGGAACAATACTACCAAAAGATATTTTTAATATAACTATATACATTAAATTTTTCATGTTAGTTTAGAATAATGTGTGTTTACATCATCCATGACTCAAACAATTCAAGTCTTGATCTTATAATGTTGAATAGCATGTCTCTATATTTCACTATTCATAAATAATTCAACTATCTTATAAAAATTAAAAAAAGGACATATTACATTTTCTACTTTTAGATTGCAAAAATTGTATTCTCTTTATTAAAATAATTTTCTATATATGTGGAATTTTATTTTTTAAAAAATCTCCATATATTTGGAAAATATCAATATTAATATTATTATCAATTTTATTACCCTTTAAATAAATAATTATTGTATAATAAAAATATATTGTAATTATAATAATAATTAAAATTTATTTATAAATACATTAAATTAAAATAATATTTTATTTAAATATTTATTTTCCATCTTCATCGTTGAGGATACTGTTCAACGGGATGAGTTACAGTTCTTAAACATTTTTTTTCTATTCAAAATGTTATTTTACTAATCCAATAGTCATGTTACTAATACAATAGTCATATTCAAAATGGTCATATTTGATCCATATATTTTTTAAATACCCCATATCATATTCATACTTCATTAACATCTATTTTCTATCAAGGTTATATATTTCGATTTTCAAAATGAATATTAAATTTCAAATAATCCACTTCTTTTATAAAATTTTGTTCTTGAGTGTGGTTATTATGGAAGATCAAATAGATCCAAATTTCCATATTTTAGTTATCTTATTTTCTATTTTTTATACAATTTTAATAATTTTCACATCATATATCCATTTGTATTCTCTAAGGTAATGTTCAAATTTATATAAAGAAGTTTTTTTCTTTCATCATGTGATATATGTGAATTATATAATTTGATATTAATAAATATAACACAATTACATCATCATAAGGAAAATTACATTCACAATATATTGGGTTGTTACAAAAGTTAATCCATTTCTTTTGAATATTTTTTTAGGTATGACACATTCTATATCCTAGATTCATACTCTATAAATTTCACATTTTATTTATTCATTCATGCATTCTTCATCACAATCCTCAAATTCTCCTTATGTCTCTCCTAAATTTTTTGATACAGGAGAATATCATCTATAAAGACTATTAAAAATTGATTGTGCTAATAAATTATTTTAATTGTTAACTTTCAATGAAAATACTATTTTTTCATTGAGTTTATATGTTTTAAGGATGTTTCTCATACATACATCCTCCCACTTCACCCTTAATTGTTTTTTTGGATTGTATCTAAATCATTGAGATAAACTGAGATCCTAATAGCTAATAAATAAGGTCATAATTATGATGCATATGAAACTTTTAAGTTCCTATGGTTCTTTTATGCTAATTATTATGAATGAAAGCATGTATTGACCAATATTTATTCAAAATAAAATTTGAAATGGTTTATCCTATAATGAAGATCATAGAAGTATAATGTCTTTATATTTATTATTGTTTAGTTTCATTTTAAATTACACTAATTCAATAGGGTTAGTTATATAATAGTCTTAGTTATTTTTAAAATACTATGTATGATTTTAATAGAAAAATAAATGTCATTATTTTTGGATGAATTTTTTTTTAGGAAGTATGGTAACAAAATTGTTTATAATAAACATATCATTATTATTATGTTTGTATCCTACTATTTGGGATAAATTTCCATTATTATTCGGTACCATTACCCAAATAGGGGGAATGATTTATATTGTTAGTTTATCATCTTCATTGAATGGATAGATGTTCTACTATTTAATTGGAATAGGAAATGTGACTATTTAATCATAAAAATTGATACGTGATCTATTTAGATAGAGCTGATACATTCACTTAATCAAATAAATGTCAACTAAATCTATAATAATAAGATGTTCAGGACCTATAATCCCAAAAACCTTAATTTCATATGACTCAGGGACCTTGGATGGAATCATCACCCCATTATTTGTTTCAGCAGATAATTTAATATGTAATCGGATTTGAAGTGAATTACATGTTGGATAAACAAAACCATATAAGAAACATTCAGTATAATGGAATAAGAAAATTTATTTATAAATATTCATTAGGTAATGATTGTGCCTTTCACCACTTTGTTTTCATGACCAACATATGCTGTTTTGATTATATATACATCCTATTTCTCTAATGTATTTATAAGTTTCTATCATATATTTTCCAAATTTTCCTTAGAGTTACTGCATTAGTTTTATTAATGTCCAACATCCTCTTAATTGACCATTATGCATGTCTAATTCATTTTGAGGTAATTTTACACTTATCACTTTGTTTTTATGCATCATCATATCTCATGAGAATTCATGTATATAGTGACATTATTTTCCATATAATAATTATTTATCTATTAATTTAATGTAATTACATTTTTTTCTTCATTCCCTTTTATTTTATTTCTAAATGTTGAATCTTATTTCTCCTAATAATTTTATCCTTTCAGTTACCATAATACTCTAATTTCCACTTATTGCGATGAAAACTATGCTGATTAGAAGAGTCCTTAAAATAAATATACACCTTCATATCACAATTAATTGTACCCTTATAGAAAATGAAGTGACAAATAGATTAATCCGTTTAGATACATTATTTAAAAAATAGGTGACATATTTTTCAATAGTCATCAATGGTAATATAGAGACACACCATGGATTTTCAACTAAGTATTTTTATAGGTACAGATGGATTGATAATCATTTAATATTTTCTAAAGGAATTATCTCTTTATAATAATGATACCTGTTCTGGGAATGTGTTATTAGGAAAATATTTTCATAAAATCCTCTCATTCCATGGAATTGATTACATCATTTTTTCATTATATTATTAACAATTGTCTACTATTGATCCTACAAAACTTCCAAATAAGAAAATTTCCAAACCACAATTCCATGTTATGATATTGGGATAAGAAATTAATTTTTTTAACATTAATCTATTTCTCATCAATTACATATTCATAGGAACAACTAGACTGAGGGAGAAATTTTCATATGAATGTTATAATAATGATTTATTCCTTTTCAAAATTTGGGATCATCAAATTGTTGGGAAATTTATTTATACCAATAAAGAGATGGGTGATCATAGAAATAGTATTTTTCAATTATACACACATCTCTTTTGGTTTATTATTAAGATAATCAATTCATCACCGAAAAAATTTTCTTATTCATTTTTTTCTAAACAATTAAATAAATTCAGAAGTATAAATTTCTATAATAATAAAAATTATATTTTTTAGAAAATAACCAGATAATTATTTACAATATTTCCTTATTTATGATAGCATTATTTTATAATATCACATTTTATATTCAACCTATAACACTTTTGGTCTAACCACAGATGATTTATGATTTTTACTCTTATTTAATAAACCCTAATCCAAAAAATAATGGAAACTTCATTTGATAAAAACTAAGAAAAATGGAAAATGACATAAATACCTATAAAATTATTATTAATGATTATCTATTACATTTGATAATATATTACACCTTATAAATGGAATGTTTTTTTATTTGTTGAGATTAACAAATTAATTTAATTATTTTATATCACAATCCATATTTTTAACATAATTCCATTACTCTTGGATCCATTTTAGGAATATCATATAATATATTTTTCTTCTTTTCCTATAGAATGAAAATATAAGAGTATGAGGAGCTCAAACATTCTAGAAGGGGTAAATCATATGAGATATAAATTTTGAAAAACATAAGGTAAAATATTATAGATTTCACATTATAATAAGATGGACATGTTGGTTTAAAGAAACAATAATGTTATATCAACAATATTATATCAAACATAAAGAAATATTAAAAATAATTCAAAAATATAAATCATAAAATACGTATTTTAGTATAGAATAATAAATGATACATAATAATGTTGCACATACATTAGTATATAAATTCATATCTTATGATGAGACACACTTCCAAGATCTTTATCACATAGTTGAAAATCGTGTATCATAAAATAATATACTAAGATAACTACGAATATATACTATCATATAATCTCATAACAGATAAATAATTTCTCAATGTATTAGAATTCTATATAATTCAAAGACCAATATTAACCTAATGATAAAACATACATATGTGTTCCACATAAATATAAAAACATTAATTAATACATCATTAAATAATATATTGAGGATGAGAATATGGGTTTCATCAAAATTTTAAAATATTTAAAAAACCATGTTGATAAAAAATGTAGATTATCTCAATTAAACATATCATCATGGAATCATTAAAGGGTTTAAAGGTTATTTTCATCGACGAAATAAGATTTAGAATATTAATATAAAAAATAATTTCAAAAAAGGGAATAATATATAGATTTTGATAATTTTTATAAATGCATAATTATGAATAATTTTATTTAAAAAAACTAGAAATCATTTTCAAATTACTTGTCTAAATTCTGAAAACCTAGAGAAGAAGCATTATAATGAAAACATAAATAATAATGGGAGTAATAAACTAAATTATAAACCTTATACAACAGAGATAAATGTTTCCACTTACACAATTTTATATAATTCAATGTCATTTTTAAGAAATTTCAATGTATAATGTAAGAAGAAATAAGGGAATCTATAAAGAAATTTCAGTGATTTTTCAATATTAGACTAATATTCATTACTAAAAATGGTTATAAATATAATTTCAGTTTCGAATAGCATTATAGTTGAATTATGAATCATTCCGACCAAAATGTTGAAATGACACATAATTCAATAAATAACAATATTAAATTGAAATTAAATAGGATTTATAGATAATGTAAATACACATTTTGTAATTGAAATATTGACATATAAAATCTCTAATTTTGTTGTGATATTGGAGGAAAAACCCTTTAAATTAATCTTAACTCACTTGAACATGAATTAACCTGAAATATAATAATTATTTTAATTATAATTACTTATATAGTAACCTTATCTATATCTATTCTTTATTTAATTTATTTATAAAAATTTATTACATGTATATATTTTAGTTATAGTTTATTTTAATCATCACATGATTGTTTTTTTTATTGTTCCAAACTAATTTTGGATTGGTAATGGAGATCCTAATTATATGAAAAGAAATCCACCATTATTAGATAATTCATTGGTTATAGATTCAATGTATGATAATTATTTATATATTCCCATGATAATTTAACATAAGGTAAATTTAATGATTAGAATAATTGAGATAACAATTTTGTTGATTCAGTTGATTTTATAAATAATAACATTATAAATTATAATGGTCTTAAGTATTTGTTTCAATAATTAATAATAATAATAAATTGAATTACTAAAAAATCAATAATATTTACATTATCTATCTTTTTATAATAATTTTTTTTAAATGGTGAATAATTTATTTTTTTATTCTTGTTGGTGGTTGAACTGAACTAAAAAACATGTCTTATAATTGAATGTATACGATTAAAAAGTTATATTTTAGAAATATAATTTTGATAGAGTAATAATGATTTTAATACTACATAGTATTATTTATGTAGAGTATATATGAGAGAGTAATTTTAAAATATATATAATTAATAGTTAAATACATTGATTAAATATTTGATTATCATAATAGGTTCATTTGAAATTAACGATATGTGCCTCTCTAATGGGACTAGAAGCTTCTAAATTATGATTTGTACATTGGGACGGGGAATTTAGGATGGAATTTAAGGGAAATCCAAATGATATTTGTAGTGTTGGATGCGTATAGGATGGGACCTTTTATATATTGATTTGAGTGGTATATTTTAAATTTTTTCATACATAATGGTTAAGCTAGTTGACGTTAAAATGAAAAGATAACTTAATAGGAAAACTAATGAGAGGTTGACATTTCTAACATTATAAATATTTATTTTTATTTTTGATATTTTATATATTATTTTCTCTATATATTTTATTTGATTATATTTATAGTTTATTGATATAATTTTCTATTCACTTCAGTAAATTATTTTTATCATAAAAAATGTAACAACCCCATTAACCTAATATTTATTCCCTACATATATATTTAAAATCCATTTTATCAAATTTAGTGTCATATTTTAAATATTTTTTTATTTAAATAGAATTAATACCACATTATGAAAATAATATATCATGACTAATAATAATTACTTATGTATTGAAAGATTCTATTTTAATTATTTCAAATAATAATTAATTATTTATTATTAAATGTTTATTATATAGTGTGGTTATAATACATTATAATTCTTTTCAGTTTCTAAAAATTTCTATTTTCTAATTCCATAATTTTTATTTTATCCATTTGTGATATATAATCCCAATATTTATTTATATTATAAAGGCCATATAAAAGTTATATTACACATTTTAGAATCTATATAAATTCTTATATGATTTTTTATGTTTCATTCACCCTATTATTAAATATAATTTTACAAATTTCCATCATAGTCCAGATATCTTGTTTTCACTCCCAAGTTATAATTTATTCTATGAACTTAAATAAAAATGTTAGAATAAAGATTTTGATTTTGTAGTTTTCTTATTTATTTTTTATTTTATTCATCTTTTAATTGTCATAATGATTCTTAATAATATATTATTAACATTTATTAATGTTTATATTGTATTTAAATATATTTTCTTAGAAAAATATTTCATTTATTTTAGTTTGATATTCCTTTTGAAATATTTTATTTAACATACTCATATAATAAATACATAGGTTGTTATAAATAAGTAATAATTTTTATTTCATGCTAAATTTTTATCATCTATGATATTTGTTTCTATTTGAGGTAATGAGTTTCCATCATCCATTTGTAAAATATACTTAATTAATTATTATTTTCTTTTTCCGAATATTTCCCTAAACAAAAAAGTTGTACGTGAAATGTTTATTAAGAATTAGTTTATATATATTTTAATTAAAGGAGCTAAATTTCCTCAACTTTAAAATTTTTTCCCTTATAAAGTATATTTTTTAAAATATAATTTTTATAAATCCATTGAAAGTATGTTTTATCTTCTTAATGTTCATAAATGAAAAAATAATTATTTATAAAAGTCATAATAAATATATACAAAAAAATATGTTATGATTTATTTCTTAAATAAAATCATTTTTTAATATTTATATTTTTTCTAATTCTAGTGATCTCAATTAATTTTTTATTCATGAAAATGGATTGATGTGTAATATATATAAAAAAAATTGTGTATTCTATATCATAATTTGGGATTTTAAAATGAAAAGTAATTTTCATAGACTGTTAAATTATTGAAGATATAGATTATGAATCATAATACCAGCATTAAATAAATAATATTTTTTTTATGATTTATTATTTTTAATATTATAGTGAAAGGAATATTATCAAATGGATATATATAAATATATTTTGGGTCTCTTTTGAGATGTTATATGTGTTATAGGTGAATCAATGACTAATAAAACTATAAAATTTAGTAAAAATTTAGTATTTTGGGTTTAATGTATAAAATATAATGGCATTTATGATTTTGTAAATTTTTTTCATAAAATATTTTATGAATATACAAGTATATCATTTTATATATTTGAATTTCTATGTTATAATTATTCCATGTATAATTTATATTTCATGTAATTATAATGATAACTAACCCCTCAATGCATGTATTTGAGTCACCTCTGGTCAATAATGTTTATTGAATAGAGTGTGTAGGGATTTGGTGTTATGATCAGTGTGTGAAAAATTCATTATAGATTTAAAGTGCTTACTCATGAGGTGGAAAATGATATGTGGGTTCCAGGTGACCCACTTAGATATACAATAATGAGGGTTTTACACAGTACCATTGATTGATTGAGGTTAATAAGAAATCATATATATAATCCACCATGAATTGATGGAATACCTATGTACGCCTTATTACTGAGATAATACGGGGGTGGTTGGAAATATTATTGATCATATCATATGTTTTTATTAATCAAGATTGTATTTTTCCTATAATATAATTTTTTTGACATTTCATCACAATGTTTAGAATTACTTAGGCTGTCTATGATCATACATAGATAGGTGACATGTGTTGTACTTATCTACATAGGTGAGGGACATATATTGTACTCTTAGACCTAGATAAATTAAAAGAGATATAATCAGATATATTATAGAATCATTATTTTGATAATTCCAAATATATTCATAAGATTATATGATATCCACATGACCGATATATCTTGGTCATAAGATTTAAAGGATAAATGGATTATATCATTATTTTTATTGTATGAGATAAATTTTGTAGAGATCGGTTTGGATATAAATATCATTGAAAGTAATCATGTATAAACCCTAGATAGAATTAATAGAACTAATACACTATTATAATTTTCTCATAGCATTAAAATATAGATTTTTATGTTCATAGTTATTTTCAGCACTATAAAGGCCCATGAGGTCACATATAACATCCTTGGGAATTATGAATAATGTTATTATAAATAATTTAATTTAAAAATTTAGAGATTCATGGTATATTATCTGAAAACTATTTCAGATTATATGTAAATGATTTTTTATATGGTTTCCCAATTATTTAAATATATAATTCATATTAGTAGAAGTGAATAATTTTTTTGATCATTACTGAAAATATTTATTGGTATAAGTATATAATAAATCAAAATTGTGGGGTGGTGAAATTTACTACATCATAGATTTGTGGTAATGAAAATCATTAAATGATAAAACTCATGACATTATGGTTTGATTCCATATTCCTTCATGGTTGTGTGTGTGTTATAAAATAAAATATCAAAATGATTATATATTACATAGCTTAAAATATTTTTAGTACAATATTCATTATAATTTATTGGTATATTTTCTTTATATTAATATGAATTTATTAAATGTTAAAAAGTTATGTGTTGGGGTAAACGACTTGTTATAAATGATTATAATGTTTGTGAAAGGAATTTTTTTTGAATAGTTCATAAATAAGAATACATTCATTGAACTGTTTATATTATGTTCATTAGTCGCTGAGAATGTTGTCGTATTGTGATGATATTATCCCTTCCTAATGGAAAAAAGAAACCCACAGTTTTCACTCATTCAACTTAATTTCATGGTTTGGTGAATGAGATAGAAGAATGGCCTAGTCATTATATATATAGTTATTATAAAATAGATATTTACATAATGTTTTGGATAGTTTAAATATTCACCATTCTTTCATTTATTTGCTGCGTAGAAAACATATTTGTTGGGATGAAATTGATACTATTTCACAAGACAATCCATTCACGACTCATAATTTTTTTTATTTTTTTATTAATAACATTTTTCATGGATGAGTTTGAGGTTAATTGGTTACATTTAGGTTGAAAGGAATAATGAATTATTTAGAGGATAAAACTTAGGAATGGGGGTATCCATCATTCCTTAAGGGAGTGAAATATAATAAAATATTTACTCATAAAAGGGAAATCATTCAACTTTGTTAGGTATTTCACTATGATTAATTTTCATGAGGAGTCTTATAATTTAGTCTATAAAGTGGTGATGACCTTTGACATGTTTATATTTAAATTTATAGCGTGATAAATTTATTTACATGTCATTTAAATGAACCATTTCATAAAAGAAATGTTCATTTCTATATTTATCTGTTAAATAAATTTGTGGGAATTGTTTTATTAAATGAAAAAACTATAAAATCTCAAGGCATAAGATCACCCAATATTTTTTTGGTCTTTGTACATGAGTCATTATAATATCACCCCTATAATGAATATTTTCACATCATAATGATGAAGTGATTTTTCGGGGTCTATAATACATATCATTCAATTTTGATAGACATGACAGAACAAAAATTTCCAGGTTGTGATATATAAATGATCTATAAATATAAATAGTCTAACCTAGAATAATGTTTACTGAAATTTTAAATAATCACTTTCCTAATATAAATAAAATTCTATGAATATTTAATTTAGGAAAATATATAATAACCAATGTGCTCACATTACAAAAAAAATATTACACATACAGTTGGGAAGTGTAGTTTGACTAGATTTTTATGCCTTTATTTATTTCCTTTATATATATTTGAACACCATCCATTCTGTTCTCTTGTTGACAATATGAAAATAATGTGAATAATGGTATGAAATTTTCGTTCACCAAGGATTTTCCACTTGAAAAAAATTGTCAGTTTACCATTTAAACCCCATTGTGATGTGTGTATTATTTATCTCTCTCTATGTTTATCCATCTCCATGTTCCATTAATGATCATATACTATAAAAGATTATTTGAAAAATATAAATAATTGATGTGAATTGTTAACCACTAATTTACCCTATATTCCTGGGGGTTCTCAACACTCACATAGTTCTAACACATTCTATCAGAGTTATAGTATATTTTTTATATACTTATTCATGAATATTATTATTATGTATCCATATCATAGTCATTAAAATTATTTTCCCCTAGATCAAAGTTCTCAATTTATTTCATCCACATTATAGTCAACTACATATTCATAATTCTCAAACATTAATAAAAATAAAACTATTAAAATTTTCATAAATAAGGGATTCCATCTATGGGTAGAGAGGAAATTTCAATATCTTGTTTCATTTATCATGGACACTTTTTATATCCCTTGAATATTGTAAATATTTCAAAATTGTTGAAAATATAGACTATGATTGATATAAATAATATTTATCTTTATAGAAGAGTGAATATTTGGTTAATTACATTACACTAATAGATGTAGTTGACATGATTTGTTTTTATAAAAAGGGTGAATGTGATTTTAAAGAAAAATAATTATACACATTGGGGAGTAATGATAGTGATGATGTCATGGTTATAAATATTATAGGATAAATTTTAGGATATTTTCAAGAACAATATGAGCCAAGTGATGAATTATTCATTATAATGAGAGAAATTATAATATTGATTTAACGCTAAATAGAAATTCTTGTAAAATCCATGGTAGTGAAGAAACTGCTAGGGATTTACCAAGTTATATTTTATGTGGATTCTGTTCCCCTATAAGATAAAGACATTATTGATGGGACCATTGATATATTTAAAAATATTTTTATAGAATATTAGATAATGAGTGGTGTGTCATAATGACAAAAGGAAAATAAATGAGAGTTTGACTGTGAGATAATTGAAATGTTTTAAATTCCCTTATCCTATGATGTATCATGAGGGGGAACCAATGTTGACGATTTTGTGAGTAATTTTATTTAATTTATATCTTCATTTCAAAAAGTAATATATTGAGTAAATTTTAAATATAATATTAAATTTTCTTTTTGTGCTCCAATTGTAGAATGAATGAATTTATTTAATAGATTCAAAAAGTCTAATAATGAAGAATAAAGTGATTATATACCACAAAGATCATTACATAAAAGAAGGGTGGAAATTGGAATCAATGGAGGAAATTACATTAGGGGAAATTTAATGGCCACCACATTAATAAAAACAAATTATCTTGAAAATTGTTTTCATATATATAAATGAATTGTTTTGAAAAATGGAACATTATAAGGATGATGGACTGAAATAATTTTTATTCAAAAGAAAAATAATCTTTTTCAACCTATAATCCATAAGAAATTAGCAGTGATGTGGGAACTAGTAATGAAAAAATAGATTTTGGGGAGACACGAAATGAATTAAAAATAAAAATTATATTTTCTAAGGTTTAAAAGAAACAATGAAACATGAAAATGAAATTAAAATGAAGGGGAATGAATCAATAAAAAATCCATTAAAAATTAAATGTAAATAAAAATACTAAATGTAGAAATAAATCCACATAGTATATTGTTATTTAAATGAAATTCTAAAATCATGATGAATGATTCTTATGATTACTATAGAAAATATAATCACCTCGAAAGAGGATATAAATTCTATTATGTTCACATTATTTTTAGTTGACAAATCCTTGAAGAAGAAAAATTTTCAATTTGAGAAATATATCAATAAAGACAGTGAAAATAAAAAACAGATAAGAATGGTATTAATTTCACTATAGAACAAGTTAATTTACTACGATACCATATACAATTATTATAACAACTAAATCATGAAATAAATTTGATGCTAGTAGTGAAAATAAATGAAAAATTATAATTACTCCACCATATATTGAGAAAATAACGTATTACTTTAAATAGCGGTGGTGCTAAAAATTTGAGAAAGAATTATATGGGGATAAGGAATAATGTTTTAGATTATTTTTAGGTAATATCTAATATAATGAAGGGAATAATTATTTCAGATGAATTTGAATGGCTAGAGTGTATTTTAAATATGATGGATGATCATGGATTATATTATGAAGGCGCGTCTATCTAATCATGTAAATTTTTATTTATGGAATATTATTATTAAGTGGTGTCATTAAAAAAACACATTAGGGGTTAAACTAATATATCACACTTTATATCCATGGGATTCCTTGAATCATGTGGAATTCATCATAAGGTTCTTATATTTTAATTTATAAAAAATCTAAAATTGACGGTGAAATTTCATAGTTACTTTATTTATCATGACGAAAATTTATGGAGGTGTGGCCAATGAAGGCACAACCCAATCAAGTGTTTCACTATAAAACTAGGTTAATTATAGAGGAATGATAACTCCAAATATAATAACGATAATATTTTTATGAAAAATCAAAATTATATTACACAGATTATAAGGTTGTTAATGGTTTAATGCCTTAGAAAAATGATAGTGCGTTCTCATAACATATTTCTGGAAATATGAATCGATGGAAGTAAATCCAGATGTATGATAATTATATATATAACTCAAATATGATGGATCGATAATTTCTAGTGGACATGGAAGATCCACAATTTGTGTAAAAACAAAAAAAAATACATTGAAATTATCCTTATTAATGTGTTTTGTAGTTACCACTTAAGTGTTTCTCAAAATTAAGTCAACAGAACTATTTTTATATTTAAAATTAATATTTAGGACATTATGTGACTGAAAAAATCATTATCATCATGAAATCACAAAAAAACATGTGGTAATCTATTCCAGGTTTCCAATGATTAAATTTGGGTTTATATTGGCATGAAGTAGAAAAAACATCATAGAGATAGAAACCATACATATTTTTGTGAAAAGAAAATGGTTATTATTGAGGAATATGATGATTTAAGGAGTATAGAGAAGAATAATGGTTATATATTCAATAATTTTATTCCATGTTATGACCACAAATTCTGAAAAATTGAAGAATGTTTTTTTGAGATAAAAATATAGATTCAATGTGAGTTTACATATTGAAATATCAATTTTATGATGATCTCCAAGAAATAGAAAAAATATATGTACTTGTGAATAATTTTTTATGACTTCAATTTTATAATGTATCTCTATTTAATATCATGTAAATTGAAAAAACTTTAAATGTTCAACATTTTTAGATGTGTCCTAAAAACTAAATGTGTTATTTAATTATAAATCAATTACAAATGCTTTTTAATATAAGAATATGGATGTTGAAGAATACCTTGGGGATCATTAAATACGGAATTCATTTAGTAATCCATACACTCCAAAAAAATAAATTAGTTTAGTGGAAGAACTGGATATTGTCGTAGATGTGGAAAACCATGTTACTCAAGCACGACACATCAATATACATTTAGATGTAAGACACACCAACATTTTTCTATATTTTCAATTAGTGTTTACTATATCTAGATTCATTAAATAGACATTATGATATATGGATTTAGAATAATATAATCAAAAAATATATCAATTCGATATTTTAAATTGTGTTGTTATTTTAATTAAATACTTTATTTCATACAGTATAATACAAACAACATCAACTATAAACAAACCATGAAATACTATAGAAGAATTATTAATTTAATATGACTATTATAACAATGTCATTGGTTTAACGAGTATCAAAAGAAGCCACTAGATTATATAATACATGTTAAAATATTTTACTAATTTCGATTTTTTGATTATTTTCTACGAAAAAATTACTCAATTTTGAATTATAATAATTAAATCATAAATCGTTAAATTTTTTTAATGTTTTAAATGGTCATTCTCTATAAAAGTGGATTTCCCTTCTGTTTTTATTTTTTCATTTAAAAGAAAATTTTGAGAAATTTAGAAATTTAGAATTTTAAATTGATAAAATTAAATTAATTTTTTTATTAATCATATCAAAATTATATTATAATTTATTTTTTTAGTTTTTAGAAACAATTGACTCTTGGATGAACAAAAAAATAAATATTTTTTATATAATACAATCGTTTTAAAATTATTAGAATAAAATAATGAATTAAAATTATATAAAACATATTTTATAGACCCACTGTATATTTAAGAACTAATATAATGAATTTAAGAAAATAATTTTTTACCTAGAAACCTATGTTTCACATTTTGGAAATCTATGTTGTAACACCCCGAGATTTTATGAAAAATATTCTTTTTAATTTCATTAATGTCTTGTGTTGTATGATACACCAAAAGGAGCTTTCACAACATGTATCTTTGACTTGACTTGCATTACACGCAAGCGCAACCTTCCTCGATAGCGTGTGTAGTACGCAATACCGAGTTTCACTAAACAACGATATGCTATTAAAATATTATTAAAACTAGCCGTTATGAATAGTAATAACCACATTTTAAAATTTTAGAAATTTTATCTCTCAAAATGGACTTCATTTTTGGATTCAGAATATCGAAATTAGCTTAGGGTGAAATTTTGGTACTTTTCAGATAATTTTAATATTCTGATGAATAGTGAAAAGTACTAAATTTTAATTAAAAACAACTTTTTTAATCAAAATAATTAATAGTGATAAATTATTAATTTGAGTGGTTTTAAAATAAATTTAGAATATATTTTTACAATTTAATACAATGTTGGTCATTGGATGTAATTTCACATTTAAACCAGACATAAACAAGTGTCAATATTTTGATAGTTATTATCTCTTAAAAGCACGCTATTTGTTTTGATGACAGGAATTAATTTTTAAAATTAATTAATGTAACTGATATGTTTTGAATTTGGTAAAATAGACATCATTTTTGAATTCATAATATCAAATATAGCTTAGGCCTAATTTTTTGTATTTTTCTGGAAACTTTCATTTTTTGATGAATAGTGAAACCACTAAGTGGTAGTTAAAAAACTAAATTTTTCATAAAACTTAATTTAACCGCTTCTGTGAGTGGAATTTCAAAAATACGAGAGACACAGTTAATATCAAAGACTAAAATGTGGTTCAATGAGATGAAAATAATTTTTGGTGAATAGTAACTTTTTACTTTTTTTTACCACGGTTAAAAGTAAATAGGGTCATTAAGGGTAAAAATGATGTTATTATTACCATAAAACATGACCTAATTCTATTGGATAAGTGTAATTCGACCGAAAACAACCCTAGGAATAAAATATTACCATTTAAGTCCACTTGGATTAGATTAGGACATTTATTATTAATTTATTTAAAGAAGGGTTAAAATAGTTAAAATCAATGTTTAATAAGTAAATCATTTTTAATATAGGGTTATACATAAGATAAATTAGACTATAAATATTCATTAGAAAGATAAAAAGATTTCAAACATAATGATATTTTATTTGTAATTTTTAGACTTTAAATAATTTAATTTATTTATGACACCATGATGATGCAGTAAATATCTTATTAATGAAATATTGACATAATTGATGTTATAAATACCCAAATAAATGTAATTTGAGACTTTTTATGAATTAAAAAAAATTTATATGTTAATATGACATTTTAGTGTTGATTTAATTAACTTTTTTCGAACTAATCATTCTGTTATGAGTTTTACAAAAATCAATTACCAAATAGTGTCAAAATTGACATAAAATAGTTTTTAAAAGAAATATTATATTATTAATTGTTATTATATTCCTAAAAATCTAAGGTTTTTCCAAATGACTTAGATAAGGTTATATATATTGATAATAAACAACTTGGGGTTCATTTGGCTAATTATAGTAAGTTTATTAACCATATAGTGTAAGAACACAAAAAGACATGGTAAAAGTAAAATTATCTAACTTAAAGTTAAAACTAAACGATAAGGTTAAAATAGTAAACTAAACTTGTCCAAATTGTATTGGATGATAGGATTTCGACCCATACCCACTTTAGATTCGAAATAAATCAATTTGGAGCTATTTAAAATAGAATTTGGCTTTATAATAAAATAATATTTTTAGTTATTCCAAAGGTGCCCCTCTCCTCCCTTATAAAAGGGCACCTCCTCCTTCTCTTCCTCACACCACTTTGAGCCTTCACGCTCGGCCAAACCCTGCCAAATTATCTTCTCCACTTCCATAGCAAGATCCTAGAGGTTCTGGTATTCCTCAAAGACCAATTTTAGTGTCTAAAAGGGGGTCTCAAAGAAGCACTTCAAAGAAGAGGAGGTTCAGACACTTACGAAGAAAATCGGACCTAAGGTAAGGGAAATATCACAATCTCATTTTTATCAGAGATTGTTTATAATTTGGTATTTACTAGGGTGTATTTTATCATCCACATCCATGTTTCCTCAATATGTAATATTATTTCCATCCACCTACAATTGTTTAAATCCAATTTTACCCTTCGGTAAGTTTTTAGTAAAAGATATGAAAGGAATCTTTTGTCGTTTTTCATACGAGGTACTTTTTGACTTTTTCGACAAATGTACGAAAAGAATGTTTTTTAAAACTTATACGGCATGATTGGATTTTTAAAACATTATTTCCAAGAAGCTTCCTTTACAAGTTTTCATGTTTATTTTTAATCAACTTCTCTTAGTTTAAAATTGTATGACATGTTAAGAAAGGAAAAATGTTTTTGAAGTAAAAAGGATTTTTTCCTCAAGAATAGAGTTCAAGAGTTTTATCAAATTAATATTTCATCTAAGATAATAAAGGGTTCTGTCTCTATCCCTATTATTACATTGATTTGATTATTTTGTGATGGAAATATTTTTATGAATTCCTTTATCTTATATGAATTGTTTTATGATGTCCCGATGTTGAAGATTCCCATTTTTATTACATGGGTTATGCAATGATGTGTGATTTATGATTTTGTGGCACACATAAGAATGGTATCATTATGAGATGGGTGGGACCTATATCTTCCTCCAATGCATTGGGTAAAGATTTTATATCTCATGAGATAGACATGGCTAGAACGGTAGGTTATACCGGTTCAGTGAAACATGAGTGAAACGAGGAGTGAAATCGGTTCAGAAAGGGACTTTGTCCATTAAGATAGTCTTGGAAATGAGTCTTGACTAATAAGAAATGATTATCTATGATTATGTGTGTATTCCACAAAGTTTCATGTTTTATGTTATGATTATTGGGATTACATTTCACTATTATGATTTATCCCATGTTATGAAATTATGAACTCTTTTGCAGGTTACGATTTCCAAAAGATATGTTCTTATGAATATGATGTGATTGATATTTCTTTTGTTTACCCTTACTGAGAATTTGAGCTCACCCTTTTATGTTTTCTTTTCCCTAAGATATAAAGAATGGTTTTAGGTAAAAAAAAGATCTTTATGGGAGATGTTGAAAATCTTTCACTACGATTAGAAGATTATATTCCGAGTTTCTAAAGACACTACACTATTACGGTCCTTGTGTGTGTATTTTTGTTATATACTAAGTATTCTACAAAAGTAATGTAATGTCTATGTACGTTAAGCTTCAGGTCTCTACAGTTGGTATCAGAGGAAAGGTTTAGTCAACCTTTGGAAACTAGGATGCGAGAACTTTAGTGGGATCCCAGAGATATTTCTAAGGTATGTCTAGGGATGTCCCTAAGGTTAAGTATACGTATAGGTTATAGTCCTATAATTACACTAACGATCATAGAATTAAACCTAAGATGTTAGATATTGAAGTTAATCCCCCTTTATTATGTTATTTTCCCTAGCCTGATTTTTTCCTCTCACACTATTCTTTTTGGGTTTTAGACGATGGATGGAACGCGAAGGAACCGTGTTGATCAATGCAATGGAAAATTCAATGATTGTCCTTTTGAACAAACAAATGTTATGGGAGATGGAGTGAAAAATCTTATTGCTATACTTACACAAGCTATGAATCATTCTGGACTTCCAAATGAGCAGAGTAGGGAACAATATTCTATTGAGTCCTTCATGAGGCAACGTCCACCTTCTTTCAGTGGGTCTTCTGATACACTTGTTTCTGAACAATGGATCAGTACTACTGAAAAGATATTTTTAGTTCTTCAATGATCTGAACATGATAAAGTCATCTTAGCAGTGTATCGTTTAGAAGGTGATGCTGATCAATGGTGGAATCTTATCAAGAATACGAGGCCAAGAGATGAAATTCAGTCCATGGAATGGAACGAGTTCAAGAAATTATTTTTCAATAAGTACTTCCCTCGTATTCTTCGAACAAATATGGAGAAGGAGTTTCTTGAACTAAAGAAAAAGGATGATGAATCTGTTGGTATATACGATGCGAATTTTACAAGGCTTGCAAGGTATGCATCTGGATTTATCATCCAACCTGAAAGTAAAGTTGATCGATTCTTCAGTGGCTTAAAACCAAATATTCGAAGGGCATTAGCTATTAGAGACGTTAGTAGCTATGAAGAAATTGTGCGTTGTGCTATCAAGGTAGAAATGGAAGTTGGTGTTACTTATCCATCTCATAGTTTTGACAAGAAACGAAAGATGGAGTTCAAGGAGAAATCTCAGAATAATGGTGAAAAGAAGATGAATGTTTCCTTATGCTCAAAGTGTGGAAATAAGCATGATGGAGATTATCTTAAAGGGACTAGAAAATGTTTTAAGTGTGGAAAAGAAGGTCATCGAGCAGCTGAGTGTCGAAGTAATGGAAAAAGGGTTTCTAATGATGTGAATAAAGAAAAGACTGCAGAGAACACACCACCAACACTTCAATGCTTCAAGTGCAAGGAAATGGTGAATTATGCTAATAAATGCCCTAATCCAAGGGTTAGTGATGATCGACATGAGCAACCACTTAAGGAAAAGGACAAAGGGAAGTCACATGCGATCACTATTGGCAATGATGAATATGAAAACGATGTGGTGGAATGATTAAGTGTTTATGTAATGGGATTCCAAAATAATGTTGTATATAGTATCGTGGAATATTAGAATATTTATGTATTGGTCTATTGTGGTTTTCAATAATTTTATGGTACCGGTAACCGTGGAAAGTGATTGAGATATTATTGGAAAAAAGATGATATGCGCATAATGAAGGGAAAACGAGAAAATGAAATGTTTGACAGTATTCATGAGCTCATGACTGATATATGGAAATAGTTATATCATGGTTTGATGTTTTGGTATGTGAAAAGAGTTAACTTTCAACAGCACTCATGTTTTCACTAAGATTCAATGGGTATTCATTTTTCAAGAGAATACATGATTAATGCCTTCCAATGTTTGGAATGTGACCAACACGACATATCTCATGATATACGGGGATCAACGATGGTATTAACATACTTGTTATATGAACTCTTTGGTAATCGTTTTCACTATAATATGAGATTGGACAGCAGTATTTTGGATAAGCCTAAAGATTGGAAATGATTATGTTGGAAATAAGTTAGTATTGTTTAAGGATAGAACTTTTTTTCGATATTATTGATGGGATGTTATAGTAATGTAGTTTTAGATAAAGGACAACCTGCAGGACGGGTGACATCCCATCACGTCGGACAAGGCTATGGGAATCGAACCCACAACCGAAGTGCGACTGGCCTTTATCGCCTACCACTGGCCTACAGGAAGTCCCTGTTTAGTAGAAACTAGTTTTATTATATTAAGCAATATGATATATGAAGTATAAGTAAATTTTAGGAACCATATATGATTAATCTCACTATAGATGGACTTATGTATTTTTTTGATAACTTTTCTAACCTTTTTCTTGAGACAGATGGAATGACCCATCATTCTATCACATGATCTGCTAACACATCACAAATGAAAAATTCAACTTCATTTATTTAATAGATGAAGTGGAAATTGTCCAAAGAACAACCAACGGTGATACTATACCAAAATAATGAAAGTATTTCTTCTAATTCCAATTTCATCAACTTTAGTGAAATGATCTTGAAAACCAAAAATGTTGTCCTAGTGATCTTATATCTGAAGAATTAGATGGTACCTTAGATCGTCACAAATTTATGGCTTTGTGATTGCTGGATTTTCCATAGTCATGTTCTCTACCACTCTCCATCAGAACATGATGGTTAAATTTCTCTTCCATATCCATATTTTCACCTATGTCGAAACCCAGTGATTAGTTTATTTGGGTAACCGTTACGTTTCATACTTTTGTTTTTAAATATTGGTTTTGGTATTAATTTTTACGATGTGGGTTTCTATTAAAGAAACTTTTGAGTAGTAAACCATTCATAACCTCGACGAATTTTGAGGGCGAAATTCATTTTAAGGGGGGGTAGAATGTAACATCCCGAGATTTTATGAAAAATATTCTTTTTAATTTCATTAATGTCTTGTGTTGTATGATACACCAAAAGGAGCTTGCACAACACGCATCTTTGACTTGACTTTCATTACATGCAAACACAACCTTCCTCGATAGCGTGTGTAGTACGCAATACCGAGTTTGACTAAACAACGATATGCTATTAAAATATTATTAAAACTAGCCATTATGAATAGTAATAACCACCTTTTAAAATTTGAGAAATTTTATCTCTCAAAATGGACTTCATTTTTGGATTCGGAATATCAAAATTAGCTTAGGGTGAAATTTTGGTACTTTTCTGATAACTTTTATATTCTGATGAATGGTGAAAATTACTAAATTTTAATTAAAAACAACTTTTTTAATCAAAACAATCAATAGTGATAAATTATTAATTTGAGTGGTTTTAAATTATATTTAGAATATATTTTTACAATTTAATACAATGTTGGTCATTGGATGTAATTTCACATTTAAACCATACATAAACAAGTGTCAATCTTTTGATAGTTATTATCTCTTAAAAACACGCTATTTGTTTTGACGACGAGAATTAATTTTTAAAATTAATTAATGTAACTGATATGTTTTGAATTTGGTAAAATAGACATCATTTTTGAATTCATAATATCAAATATAGCTTAGGCCTAATTTTTTGTATTTTTTGGAAACATTCATTTTTTTATGAATAGTGAAACCACTAAGTGGTAGTTAAAAAACTGAATTTTTCATAAAACTTAATTTTACCTCTTCTGTGAGTGGAATTTCGAAAATCCGAGAGACACAGTTAATATCAAGGACTAAAATGTGGTTCAATGAGATGAAAATAATTTTTGGTGAATAGAAACTTTTTACTTTTTTTACCACGGTTAAAAGTAAATAGGGTCATTAAGGGTAAAAATGATATTATTATTACCCTAACACATGTCCTAATTCCATTGGATAAGTGTAATTCGACCAAAAACAACCTTAGGAATAAAATATTACCATTTAAGCCCACTTGGATTAGATTAGGACATTTATTATTAATTTATTTAATGAAGGGTTAAAATAGTTAAAATCAATGTTTAATAAGTAAATCATATTTAATATAGGGTTATACATAAGATAAATTAGACTATAAATATTCATTAGAGAGATAAAAATATTTCCTACATAATGATATTTTATTTGTAATTTATAGACTTTAAATAATTTAATTTATTTATGACACCATGATGATGCAGTAAATATCTTATTAATGAAATATTGACATAATTGATGTTATAAATACCCAAATAAATGTAATTTTAGACTTTTTATGAATTCCAAAACATTTATATGTTAATATGACATGTCAGTGTTGATTTTATTAACTTTTTTAGAACTAATCATTCTGTTATGATTTTTACAAAAATCAATTACCAAATAGTGTCAAAATTGACATAAAATATTTTTAATACAAATATTATATTATTAATTGTTATTATATTCCTAAAAATCTATGGTTCGGCCAAATGACTTAGATAAGGTTGTATATATTAATAATAAACAACTTGGGGTTCGTTTGGATTGTTATAGTAAGTTTATTAACCTTATAGTGTAAGAACACAAAAAGACACGGTAAAAGTAAAATTATCTAACTTAAAGTTAAAACTAAATGATAAGGTTAAAATAGTAAACTAAACATGTCCAAATTCTATTGGATGATAGGATTTCGACCCATCCCCACCTTATCTTTGAAATAAATCAATTTGGAGCTATTTAAAACTGAATTTGGATTTATAATAAAATAATATTTTTAGTTATTCCAAAGGTGCCCCTGTCCTCCCTTATAAAAGGGAACCTCATCCTTCTCTTCCTCACACCACTTTGAGCCTTCAGGCTTGGCCAAACCCTGCCAAATTATCTTCTCCACTTCTATAGCAACATACTAGAGGTTCTGGTCTTCCTCAAAGACCAATTTTAGTGTCCTAAAAGGAGGTCTCAAAGAAGCACTTCAAAGAAGAGGAGGTTTGGACACTTACGAAGCAAATCGGACCTAATGTAAGGGAAATATCACAATATCATTTTTATATGAGATTGTTCATACTTTGGTATTTACTGGGGTGTATTTTATCATCCACATCCATGTTTACTCAATATGTAATATTATTTCCATCCACCTATAATTGTTTAAATCCAATTTTACCCTTCGGTAAGTTTTTAGTAAAAGATATGAAAGGAATCTTTTGTCGTTTTTCATACGAGGTACTTTTTGACTTTTTTGACAAAAGTACGAAAAGAATGTTTTTTTAACTTATACGGAATGAATTTATTTTTAAAAAATTATTTCCAAGAAGCTTCCTTTACAAGTTTTCATGTTTATTTTTAATCAACTTCTCTTAATTTAAAATTGTATGACATGTTAAGAAAGGAAAAATGTTTTTGAAGTAAAAAGGATATTTTACTCAAAAATGGAGTTCAAGAGTTTTATCAAAATAATTTTTCATCTATGTTAATAAAGGGTTCTGTCTCTATCCCTATTATTACATTGATTTGATTATGTTGTGATGGAAATATTTTTATGAATTCCTTTATCTTATATGAATTGTTTTATGATGTCCCGATGTTTAAGATTCCCATTTTTATTACATGGGTTATGCAATGATGTATGATTTATGATTTTGTGGCACACATAATAATGGTATCATTATGAGATGGGTGGGACCTATATCTCCCTTCAATGCATTGGGTAAAGATTTTATATCTCATGAGATAGACATGGCTGGAACGGTAGGTTATACCGGTTCAGTGAAACAGGATTGAAAAGAGGAGTGAACTCAGTTCAGAAAGGGACTTTGTCCTCTAAGATAGTCTTGGAAATGAGTCTTGACTAATAAGAAATGATTCTATATGATTATGTGTGTATTCCACAAAGTTTCATGTTTTAAGTTATGATTATTAGGATTACATTTCACTATTATGATTTATCCCATGTTATGAAATTATGAACTCTTTTGCAGGTTAAGATTTCCAAAAGATATTTTCTTATGAATATGATGTGATTGATATTTATTTTGTTTACCCTTACTGAGCATTTGAGCTCACCATTTTATGTTTTCTTTTCCCCAGGATATAAAGAAATGTTTTAGGTAAAAAAAAATCTTTATGGGATATGTTGAAAATCTTTCACCACGATTAGAAGATTATATTCCGAGTTTCCAAAGACACTAAACTATTACGGTCCTTGTGTGTGTATTTTTGTTATGTACTAAGTATTCCGCAAAAGTAATGTAATGTCTATGTATGTTAAGCTTTGGGTCTTTACATATGTAATGTCTTTATTCAAACAAACACTATTTTCAGCACATTCATTCCAATAATGTTTTCCCAATCATCCTTTATTTTATTATTTTTTTGATGTTAAATATTGAAACCAATATATAAAATATTTTAATTAAGTAAATTATAATAATCATTCTTGCTATTTTTAGTACAATATCTATTCTTATTCTAAAAATATTCACTTTACTAAAAGTGGGTTTTCATTACATTTTACAAAATTATATGAAATATTATTTTTTAAAACTTATGGATATTTAATCTTAAAAAATTCTATCAAAATTTTGGATAAACATCTTCAAATATTTTAATGAGTGGTATTTCATTTTTATTCATAATGAATAGTAACCACAGTAATGGTTAATCTCCCATGTAAAGGATTAAATGGGTTAATCATTATCAAAACTATGGGTGATTGACTAAAAATATCTCAAAATAATAACATTATTTAATTTTATGATATTATTTATAAAAAAATCCTCTATTATAAATTATGTAATTCCGTGATATTTGTATTCATTAATTACCTTTTATTATTTTATGTAATGGAAAATAATTAAGTGGAACTCTCTTTATTTTAATATCTATAATATTTTTTCATTTTAATGGAATGATATTTTGAATTTTTGTAAATTTTAAAAATAGGTATTTATAATTTTTTATAATATTATTATATTTTTAATTTTTGGTATTGGTATAACTACCAAAACTTTTTACACATCGCTAATGATTTGGTTTTGCAAGTGGGTGAACAGTAAAATGAAGTAGTTTTTGGATATTAAAGGTTTTGTGTATTAGATATGTTATCATCATGCCTCCCTTTTCTTGATAAAAATAAAATTTAAGAAAATATGTAAATATTCAAATTTGAACCCCATGGTAATCATATTGAATTTTAAAAAAATTATTTTTAATGGTCCTTAAAATGAATTAAATGATATTTTATATTAAAAATATTAAATTAATTTTTATTAAAATTCATAAATATTATTTAAAAAAACCAATTTTTATTAAATTGTAATTATAATCATCCATTGACCACATATTATCCACTTTCCATATTGGAATTAAATTATTTACCATTAAATACTAAGTATCTTTTTACAATGTTAAGTGTTAAAATGATTAAAAGTGGATTTAACTAAATAGATTTGGATTTAAGTAACATAGAAACTTGTAAAAATCATTTTTTTATAATTTATTTTGACTATATAACATCCCACATTCAAAATTGATCATATTTTAAAACACTTTTCCATGAATGTGACCTTATATTATTTTATTATTTTGAAAAATTACAAGTGTACATATCCCTTCACTTATAAAATTGAACCTATCCTCTTCTCTATTCTAAAACCTATTGAGTCACGTAGCTCAACAAAAACATTCCTTAAATCATCCCAACATACCTATCCATGTTCTTGAATTTCTAGGATTTTGAGAAGGGTAACACAATGTTCCTTATGAAGGGATCCAAATGATGTTTCTAAAAGAAGAGGTATCCATCTTTAGTAAACCCTTTAAATATTATTTCCACTTATACCTCATCCAAATATTATTTATCCATAGTAACATAGTTCCTTAATTATTATAAGATTATTTCAATTTTATAATGATGATATAATAAAAATTATCTATTTATCCTAAAAGGAAATACGAAAAGGCTATCACGCATATGTAAAAGATACCATTTTCATGACAGTCATATTTTTTTAATCACCACATAACATTTATGGTTATATAGGTGGATGTAATGATTATATATCCTGTGTTTGAACTTCATATTTATCATTAAAGATAAAATAATATAAATATTTCCCCCCTCTCTTCCTTTTAAAGATTATAATGTTGTTTGTGCATATATGTGGACATCAAACTCTACACAAGATGTGATTCATTTTTATTTCCTCTTCAAATGGATTTTAATAAAGATATATTTAATTATAACATATTTTCATTATAAAATTATTTCTATTACCAAATGATAAAATATTTTTTATCTATCATTATTTCAATTCTTTTTAAAATTACTTCATCAATCATGCATATGTACGAACTACCGTCTCTCTAGAGTGATGAAATTTATTTTCATTCAAACCATATATGATTGGTTCTAAAATTGTATTTAATTTATAAATATGATAAATTATTAATTGATAATAAATTTTTATATGATGAAACTCAAACCAATTTAGATGGATTAGAACTATAACACTGAAACACATATGGGAAATGTGACAATTAACAGTTCAAATAATGTATTTATCGTGGAATTGTTAACAGAAATGTAAAAACTATTATTATAATTTCATATATGTTATGATAAGTATAACATGGTAGGTCTAAAAAGATGTTAAGGCACTAACATTATATTAAATCTAAATAAATGTACAAAACAGATAAGAAATATATGGGGTCAAAAAACCCATGACTAAGTAAAATATACATATAAAAAAAAGGAAAATATCAATACAATACCAATAATCAGAAGCTCAACCATCATCAACAGAATCCCATTCAGATTTTGAATTTCATTTTTTGATTATAGAGAACAGAATATTTCTCCCTGATCCTTTTCTACTCCAATATTTGTTGATACTTGGAAGATTAACTATTGGACCACCCCTTCCTAGGATCATCATCAATATTTTTTAAAGACTTGGTTGAGTACATGAGAGACACAGTCATTGGTGTGTTTGAAAAATCCTTCCCTTGAATTCTATTCAAGGTCACATAGATGAGTCCATCACTATCAATCATCTTTTTCATCCCATGTGGTATGATATCACTAATTTAGGATATAACAAAACATGTCGATTTTAAATGTTGTTTTTAGTGATTTTATAATCATCAGTAACTTTCCCACATCTATTATAGAACTGTGAAAAAACAATTTGGAATCTCTCCCTAAAAATTATCTTTTTTATTGTCAGTTCGGTGGTCCCCATCACTCAGATCCTGTAGTAGAATATCTAAACCACTTTACTGAAAAACCACATGTCCTATAAACTGTAGTTTCACAATAGTGTCATCCAATACCAAACTGTTAGAATATTCATCATGAAATTATTCATCAGAGAACCCTTCATTCATTACTGTAATTAGGTGCCTGACCTGAACGTCCCTCTCTTCATGCCTATAAAAAACATCATGAACAAAAATAGTATCATAACTCCCACTAGAAATCACTTCCCCCACATCACATTGTAAGAAATCATCATTTAAACGAAATTCTGAAACATATGGTGATAGAACATACTTTAAATTCATAATAGAATTAGAAGAAACATCAACACCCAAATCACGTTTTAAACAATCATAAACATCAAAGACATTGGGATTAGGTGATGTGACCTATAGAGGCTTATGATATGTCTTGAAAACAAAACATGTGATTCCACTATCTGAAGAAACAATCTGAATAACCTATATCAACTTTCGCCCCTCATCATTTACGATACAATCAATATACATAAGAGATCCTTGAACAAGAGAGACCTGAATAGGAACCAATTTCTTATGGGAGAGACCATAACCAAATGATTTCCACCACATCCTATGATTCTTTCACACTACCAATATATATCACAGTTTATTACACGTTGAAAAAAACTCACGCCAGCAATAAAATATAACTGTATTAATATTATAAATTAATCAATTAGAGTAATCCGAAAGGAATCAACCCACATCTTAGATAAGTCCACTTCTAAAAAATTATTGTTAAGATCAGATGGCATATACTACTTTTTATACTATCTGAACATATGTAACAAACAATTAAGATTCCCTAACATATGTAGTATGGAAGTATTATGAAATGTGACCGGAAGTCCATGGAATCTCACCCAAATCACCATAGTTGATGAATCATGATTCATATAGAAGTAATAAGACCATTTTAAGAGAAATAAATGAGATTTTTTATAGATATGAGAAACATATGACCATTTCCGAACTCGATCCTCTTCAGAAAAAAATATAATCATTAAATGGTTGGAGTCATGATTCCACCAGGTGGAGTGATCCTGCAGAACCCATGATCCAAAAATATGTGAATCAAAATAATCCATAGACGCCCATCATTTCATGAATATCACAATCAACATCAAATTCACCAAATATGATACATCGTCAAATTTAATAAAAGATATTAATAATTGAGAATAACCATTAATCTATTCGGTACCCTTTGGTATAAGGGAAATCTGATGTAAAGTTGGAATGTAATCCATATTTTATAATGGATTCAAGGGAGAATAATGAGTATCACGAAGAGAAGGCAAGGGACCCTAACCTAACATGGGATGGATGGTACGACATAATATCCATCAGCAGATAGGTATTCATGAAGATGGAGAGGGGATGATGGATGAGGGAAATTAAATATATTTTCAATGGTAAGATAATTATGAGTAAGGTTTTATTAAAAATTAAATTAAATCTAAATTTTTGTCACATTAAGTCAAAATAGAGTCATAATAAAATCTAGACTTGTGTTAAGGGTTTATCATCTAAAATTTAAATCTACTACACATATTACATATTCACGACATGATAATTCACCTAAATTTATTTTATTAAAGTTTTCAATAAATTATTACGATTTAATTATACATATATTTTTATATCATTCAAGAGTTTTTTATTCACAGATTACCAAAAATGTAAGAGTTCAACATATCAATATTTTTTTTTGATGAGACATGATTCATGTTATGCAATGATTTATGTTTATATAATCTATAAAATATCCATTTTATTTAGTATATCATGAATATATTAATATTACTGGTATTTAATTATCCATTTTATGTTCATTCGTTCATTACATTGATGTTTTTGAGGTTTCCAAACTAATAAGAGTTTATGTTAAAATTTAATTTGTTACTAGGATCGTCTATGTTAAAATTTCATTAAGAATATTATACAGTCTATAAATTTTAGAAAACAACACATTTTTTCTCCTTTATTTATTTTATTGTTTTTAATGTTGTTCATTTATAATCCCCTCTTTATAAGTCAATCTAATCAATAAATAGTTTTTTATGAAATTTTGAAATAATTTAACCTATTTGGTATGTGAAATGACTCTTCCTTAACATTTCTTTAACATGATTTCATATATTATAATTCTATATGATCAATTTTTTTATATCAAATTCAATGATATTATAATTTCAATTTATTGTATTTTAATTATAATTTTTATAATTATTTTTTACATGATATTTTTAAATGTTTACAAAATATATGAATGACTTAAATTCTTTAATATTTCTAAATTAATGTATTTTATTTCCATTATTACTATTGTTTTATTTAGAGATTCTATCATAATTATTAATGTTAATTTTCAATGAAATTATTTTTCTTATTATTCTATAAATTATTAGTTTTTAATTTTTTCAAATAAAAAGTTTAATTTCCCTTATGTTTTAGGAAATGTTTAACAACTATTCGAATTGTAATTTTAATTTATGGAAACACCCATAAAAGAATATTATTACTAATGGGGATTATTTCTAATGATAAAATCCATATTAATTCACGATATAACTTTTTTATGTTAATTATATAATAAATTTTACATAAATCATGTATGTTTACATGAGTCAATTATACTATTTGAAATAATGAATATTAATATCATACTATCCACATAATTTCTATAGGTTGATTATTAATAAGTGAGGATGAAATATTTTTAAAACACATTTATTATTTACAAGATATGTTGGAATGAAAACATTAATATATTTATGATCATGGGAAATATTTATTTTTTATATTCATCATTTTGTGGGTTATCTTGGAATTATATAGATCACCAGTTCATTGGGTAAAGAACAATATATCATGAGATTATATAAACTAGAATGGGAAGTGAACTCATTTAGTTAAGGGACTCTATAAAATAAAGAAGTAATCAAAGGGATCATAATCTGTGTGTATGATGGGAATAGGGAGTGAACCCAATTCATAATAAGAATCGGTCGACTATGTTTTTCTGGTAGTGATCCTAAAAAATGTAGATGATGTTAATAGTGAATGAACCTATTACCCTATTGGAATATATTCAATTTTATAGTTATTTATGTGATCCTTGACAATATAATTGATTTTTAATCTTATATGTATGCCACAAACTTATATTTAATTCTTATGATATGATGTCATTGCTTTTGATTTATTATTGATGACTCATACGTCATAATATTCGTGTATTTTTTATGACAATCCCTTTTTTAATTTCTCATTACTTATTGTTTATGAAATGTTGGGTATGATTTATTATATTATTACCATGTTATCATACCCATATACTTTTCTTCTACTCAATTATGATCATTAATTACTATCTCTGATGTTTACCATTACTGAGAAATTGATCTCACCCTTTCTTATCTTTCAATTTTCCCATGTTATGAACACTTATATTATGTATAATTATTCTATATGTGTATCCCATGTGGGGTCATTTTGGGGGTATTTTAAATTCAATTTATTGAATAATAAAATATTTTTATAATTGCAAAATTACATTTTCTGGAGAAAGACATGGGGTTTTTCAAGTAAATAGTTATTCCAAATTCTTTATAACTCCAAACCGAAAAGGTCATGGGAGTTCTAGTGGATCAATATTGGTTATTTATTTTGTAATAGTAAATTGTTAAAATTGTGTCACATCAGTTAGTATCAAAAACATTATTATAAAAAATGTTTTTAACACCAACTCTATGTGTACATGTCACAACCTATCATAGTTTGTATCATAGTAGTGTATAACTTATATTATAGGTTACAAATTTATCATATGTAGATAATTTAATAATTTTGGATACCATTATGTTGTCATATGTTTATGGATGATTTTAGGTTTATGGAATAAATAACCTATTATGTTTTTATGAGGTGTGATTTTACGGATTTTGATGAAATTTTGGGATACATAATAGATTATTTATTAATATATATTCAACATTTTTTAAATTTTATTTAGTGTGAAAATAGTATTGAGGAATATTATTAGGGATATAGGTTGAATGTAATTAATAATTTTTATGGTTAAGAAGTAATTTATTGATGAGTTAATATAATTAATAGGAATAAAAATTTTAAAATATTTTGGTAATATATGTTTGGAAAACCATGTGATGGAGAAATGATTTCATGACTATGTGATTAATGTTTTTTAAGAAGTTCACTAGATTATGAAAATTTAATAAATAAAGAAAATAAAATTTTATTTCCGAGGATGAGATTTTATTTAAATAATATATATTGTGTTCACTTATGGAAGAATATGTAACATTGTTGTGGTTTTTTGGAGATTAAAATATTTTAGTAAATGATTTTTGTATTTTTATACAATATATTTTTACCGTATATCCATTTTTTATATGTGAATTCATGACTAATTATTTTTATTTGGGGATAATTTTTATGTTGATGATGAAAAAATATGTTGTCAATTTTTTTTTTGATTTTTAATTTGATCCACCATATTGTTTACCATTTATTATGGTAATTACTAATAAAATGATTTAATATGCACATTGGGCGTAATTTTTTTAGGATTTATTGATGGATATAAAATTTTAAAATATTTGATATTATTATAACATCTAAAAAATGTTTATGGTTTTGGTAAATGGGTGGAAACATGAATTATAATTATTCATCCTCTTATGGATCTTCTAATCCATTAAATGATAATTTAAATCCATTTAGGATGATAAATTGATTGAGGTTATTTATCTTATGACCTGAAGTATTGGAAATAAAATTTCTCAAAACATAAACGATTGATAAAATTATGGGAAGAAACTGCGTAAGTATATTATATCATAGTATATGTCTTTATGATAAAATAACTCCTCACACTAAATAAAGGGGATGATAGATCTTTCGATTCCTAGGTGGTCAATATTTATCAATTATGAAGGCAATATTTTAAAACACATTGTAAAATATGAGTTTCATAAGGGTAAATTCATTATTTAAGATGTATTTGGGAAATGATATGTCTCTTATTCTTAACTAATTCATTAATTTAATTTTCAAAAGGAAATGTAATTGATGAGGATTATAATGTATTACATTCCACATATTTATATTTATCTTCAACTCCTTGAGATTGATTTTGAAAATGTTATAAACACTTTTTATTGATGTTGAGTTTATATTTTTGTGAATAAAATTTATTAAGAAAGTAGCATTTAAGACAATTATATTTTAAAATGTATTTTTAATTAAAATAAAAATACTATATATAATGTACCACACAACACTAATCTTATGGAAACAGTGATATATGATGTAAATATTTTCAAATAAATATGATTGTTATAACCTAGTTTTTATATTAGGGTGATTTTATTTCTGGGAAATATTTACTCAATTTTGAATGTGAATAATTAAATCTCTAATGGTAAATAAAATGTAAATTTTAAAAGTTCCATTGTCTTTAAATTGTGTCCTCGATATATTTTTTATTTTATATTTCAATGTAAAATTTATAAATTTATAAATTTATATTGGATTAAATTAATTACATTTTTAGTATGATTATATAATTTTTTTTATATTTTTTTATTTCTTATTTTTAGAATATTACAATTTTGGGTTAATAATAAAAAATACTGATTTAAAAAATAGTGACACTTTAATGAAATTATCCTGATGAAAGAATCACAAAACTATTTTTGAAATATATTTTATATAGATATTATATATTTAATAATAAATATATTGAATTTTAAAATATAATTTTTAAATAAAATTCAATGTTCGATATTTTAGAAATCTAAGTGATGTTCTTATTCAAATAAAAAGTTGTTTATGTACTTCTTCTTGAAGAAAAATTTCAATGGTTTCCCTTTAGTTGTGATATTTTTTATAGAAAAATAATTATCCTTTTATTTATCATAATTTATTTAATTAAATTTGAATGACATTATATATGATTATGGTATCAAATCATGTATTATGCCTAAAACAATAATTTCTCCAAAAACATTTTTTCATTTTATTTTTATAACATTTATTAAAATCAATTTTTACAACTTATGGAAATTAATTCTTATAAAATTTATAAAATATTTTCTATCAACACTTCCTAATTTGGAAATGATTACAATTACTTTTTTTATTAGAATTAATAATATCCATGTTGAAAGTGCATCACATCAATAATGGGTAAAATGCATTAATCAAGGATGAAAATATAGGATAAGGTCTAAAAATTTCTTAAACTCTATAACAAAATTAATTTTATGGCTTCTATTTTAAAAATAGATCCTATATTAAAATATAGGGAAATTTGGAGAAATTTATCTTTGATAAAGATCATTGTATTATTTTGAGCAATGTATAACTACCAAATTTCACTCTCCTTCATTTAATTAAAATAAAATTATAAATATACAGAAATTGTGTATTTTTTTTTAAATATATGGAATTTTTACGGGACCGAAAAATCTGACAACACATGATTCTGTGGCCCGGAGTTCCCGAAATAATCTTTCAAAAAAGTGTTAAGCATAAAATAACATGTGTTATTAGTTTTCATGAAAAAAGTGGTATAAATCTTAAATAGGTGCCCAGATCATAAATTTAAAGGCACCATTGTGTTCAGGATTTCAGGTTTACCCTAGGTGCGACTTATGTTTATTCAGCGCAAGCTTCCAGTGAGAAAACCCGAAAATGGCATAACCGTAAATAAATAAATTAAATATATATTTTTTTATTTTCCAAATCCTTATAACTCACGAATTTTGACTAAGATTAGAAATCTAAGATGACCATTGAACTTATGAGGGTATTATTTCATCAGGCAGATCCTAAATTTGGCAGGTGCGGGCTAAAAGTCGAAGTTAGTTTTTGGCCAGAAAAAAATAATTAAGTAAAAATTATTTTATTGGTAAATTATATAACATCTAAATGGTAATTCAGATTTAAAATATAAGAGTATTGTTGATCTTGTGATGGCGTGGTTCCCTTAGGCAGAGCCTAACCTCAACCAGCACGGGTCGATGGCAATTTTTTATAATTTTTGAACATTGTTTAAGGTACATTTAGTAAATGCACAGGTGACATTTTATATCTCTTGAAATGATGTTCAGAATTCAAATATGAGAGCACAGTTGAATCCACAACGTCAGGATTCACTTAAGGGAGGATTCACTTAGACCTCAATTGGTCGAGAAAAAAATTTATTTTTTAATACTATTAAAGAAATAATAAAATAACATAAATTTTATTTAATTTTTCCTACAACCTGTTCAGTGGTGGTGGTGAGACCATAACTTGTCAAGCCATTTAATGGAAGGACCTTCTGTTTTTTAACCGCACTATTGGAAATGAATTGCTTCATTCATTAAAGATCCTCATTAATTCATTGGAGTGTTACTCACCCTTTTCCCATTTATTTAAATGGTGATTGGGTTGGGGTTTTGAGATAGCTTCACCAAGAAAGGAACCTATGGCGGTGTGACACGATGTCTTCCACTAACGTGGAATGGAAGCATGGACGTCATTGGAGGGGTCAACTGGGAACGACAAACGCCAGCGATATCATCAATGTGAGAATTCTCCTTCCACCACTGTGATGTCTCCAACGAAATATGATGTATGGTGTTTACGTGCTTTGATGTTCCCTCTATTTCTATCCTTGAAAAATATAACATACACGAACCAGCTGACTAACAGGTTAATCCGAATCTCGTATATTCATGTCGGCAGTTATTGTAGGGTCTTAAATTCGGGGACTATTCTTCCTTTTTTATTAATTTTTCTTTCATCTTTAAAATTCTAACGCATAGGTTGCGACCCAAAACCAACAGGTCCCAGACCCAATGCTAAAGTTTTCCTTGGTGAGTTCTTCATGGATGAACAAATGAAGTGGCGATAAGGCATATTTGAGGGCCACACAACGGCGACTATAAGGCCCCAGCCTTAAACCTTACTTAATCTTGAGTTATTACAAGATTACAGATTGAGGATCTTTTCAGGTTTAGAGTTTTAGAGAATTAGATCATAAAACTTTCATTACATTCCACATTTAAACGAAGTGGTTATATAAAAGATAGTATTCATTTTTCCCATCAACGGAAAAATATTTAAAATAAAACATGGATTCTTTCTTGAAACTTCCTTAACACTATCATCATATCATGTACCATTCCCTTGACCTGTGAAAAACATTTCAAAAGCATGGGATGAGCATAAAAATCTCAGTAAGGGTTATAAAAAGTATGTAAAGGAAACATGAGTACATATATACATAAGAATGAAATCATACTTTACCCATAAAACATAAGCACTTTAACATACCTCATAAAATCATGAATAAATCATAGAAATCATAAGACATAAAGGTAACTTGAGGAATTAATAACATTCTTACGTAGGGAATAACCCTCTTGGTTATGTTTGGAATACCCATCACAGTATATTCCCTAAATCTCTACGGAGAAAACTTAACGTTTAACCCCATCGCATTACCCAATGAATTGGAGAGCTATATCGGGCTCACCCGCCCTTAGTTTATCACGGAACCACCCGTCTTCATAAACAATGCCCAAGAACCATAACATAATCATAGCACATAACTTAAGCATAAAGGAATGATAACATTCCCACATTGAAATAACAATATAACATTTTAAGATAATGAATCCATTTTAAAAACCATTTTCAAAATCATTTAAAACATTTAATAAAGATATTTTGAAATCAAAGTGTCCCATACCACATTGAAGCTTTTAAAATTTTAAACCATTAACATCCATATAAATAAATCCTTAAAATGATTTTGAAAACATGGATATTAATGAGATATATTTATAAGAATAAATCATTAAAACATTTAAAACGATATTTTAGTTAAAGGGTTTTTAACAAAATGAGAGACACTTGAATACCATAATTGAGGAATAACATTAAATCAAAATATCATGAGAATAAATGGATTCATGATATAATATTCTGAGGGATAGTATATACACCATATAAGAGTGAATTGGTGCATAAAAACAATGAAGTCTCAATAGAAATGTAAAATGAGATGAAATCCCTTATAAAGAATGTATCCTTAAATTAAAGATAAAACAATCTCATAATTATGTGTGAAAAATATAAATACACCCAATATAAGTGGATATTAAGTGTAAAACAATAAAAGGTCATTCACACATATTCAAAGGATGACATATTCAATAACTACATGTTGAACCCGAAGAAATCAAAATTGGGTTAAGAAGTTCCCTTGGTGAAATTCGACAGCCTAACAACGTCACTTTAAAATTAAAAAAATTAGTTGACGAGAGAGAAAATGGTATATCATCACTTATACATAAAATTTATATCTATATGGATATAGAATAACAAATCCCAACATAAAAATATGTAAATTAAAATACATAACAAAAGAAGTCTTTTAAAAAGAGGAGGGTGAAAGGTTCCTTTACCGATTTGGGTAACATTCGAAATGTACACCTCATGAAAGAAGGACTATACAACATTGATGTAAATACTCATAAAAGAAATTATGTTACACAAAGATTAGAATAATGTACAATACATACACCACTCAAAAGGAAATATTGGCAAATGTAGCATGAATCTCATGAAAACACAATGTGAGATAAAAATCCCCTTATGAAATTTCGGCAGCCTAACGGCGCCAATTATAACTTCCAAAATGGATTGATGAGAGAAAATAGGGTCTCTCATAATATGAAAATATAAAGTAAAGTAATAGTAATATAAAATAACATCCCAATCATAAGAAAGATGAGCTTAAAAGGAATGACATAAAAGAGTGTACTTAAAAAGAAAGAGAGAGGTTGGATCCCTTACCTCGGGTCCGACTTGACTCGATCGTTCTTTAACCTCCTGAATAATAAACTTGAGTTAATTTATAATTTCTTAAGAAACTATTTCATGTTCATTATTCCTTTTATATCACTTACTACCATGCTATTAATACTATGTAATTATTTAAGTTAATAATGGTCGTTTTGTAGATCATTGTTACTTGAGTCAAAAATAAACTCTTTATAATTACAAGTTGTTAATGTGGTAAAATATATATTATATCCAGAATTATATTCATTATGTAGATATCATATATATCATATATATACATTATATACATGAATTTATAATATTACATATCATTTAGAGTTAAGAAATGAAATGCACCGTTCATGGAGACGGTAAGTCGTACGTACGCATGAACGCTACTTCCATTTCTATTTCTTATTTAATGGAATTAAAAAATAATGATACATAATAGTATTATAATTACAGAATGTTATCATATATAATATAATTAAATCTATCCTTTATACATACCACATATGGTATTAACGAATCAAATCACTTTGAGGGGGCGGTAGTCTGCACTTCCTAAAATGAAGATATCACGTTTAACCATAATGGAAACCATAAAGGTATGCCATAAATGAAAAATACATAAGATTATATAAAACATAAAAATATTATATATCATATATAAATATAGTGACATCTTAATAGCCACCTTTTAGGGTGATAAATGAATATTGAACAATCATCATTTCGTGAGGCAGAAATTCACCATCCACAGAAACAATATGTTTTTTAACCATTAGATGTAGGTGTGTGTAAGTTTATCTCTAATCATTCTTATAAAAACATCCTAGTATATTTAATATACTGGAGTTGTTACAAAAAAATGAATAAAAATAGTTTAGGGGGTTGGAGAAGCAAAATAAAACAAAAGAACACAAGTGAAGACATTACCTTAAAATCCGGTATCTCTCTTTGATTTGAGCTCAAAGGTATCCTTGGGAAGACTTCTGCCAAAATTGAGGCTTCTAGGAGTAATATAGGGATTTGTAGAGACAAAATGAGCATGGGTTGGCTGAGCCAAAGGCTTGAGAGGTGTGGGTAAGGTGGTAGAGGTGGGGGCCTTTTATAAGAGGAGAGGAGAGGTACTCTTGGAAGGTTACAAAATGATACTTTATTTTCAAATGAGTTTCGGATTTTAAAGGTCCCAAATTGATGTATTTCGAGGATAAGGTGGTAAGGGTTCGAATTATACTCATCCAATAGGTCTTTTACAAGTGTAAGTCATAGTTTTAACATTATCTTTTCATTTTATTTAAATCCTTTATTAATGAGGTAATCGTTGCATCATCATGATGTCATAACTAATTTAATTTATTTAATTTCTAAAAATTATAAAAAAATATCATGATGTAGGAAATCTTTTTATCTTTATAATGTATATTTATAGTAAAAAATATGACTTGAATAACCCCATTAAATTTTTTTTAGTAAAACAACTCATGTTTGTGACATTTTTATTTTAACTTAAAATAAAATGTTATTTATGTCATTTTCCAACAAAAGTGGCTCCACGGGGTCCCCAAGTTGACCCATGGATTGTCCTGTTCGTCCATGACATATCCAATGATGGTAGGACATGTGTCTAGGTCATTTCATATTATTAAAACATTATTTTTACCTTAAATCACACTAATTACCTATAATCGCGCTTAAAAACTTAAAAGTTACTATTCACCAAATAATTATTTTAATCCCATTGAACCACATTTTACATCCTAATGACAACCATGTATGTTAGATTTTTGAAATTAAAATCACAGAAGTGGTAAAGTTTCATTTAAACGAAAAATCAGTTTTTAAACTACCACTTAGTGGTTTCACTATTCATCAAAAATTGAAGTTTTTCAGAAAAATACCAAAAATTCACCCTAAGCTATATTTGATATTCCGAATTCAAAAATTTTGTCTATTTTAAAAAATTCAAAACATATATGTTTCATTAATTAATTTAATAATTAATTCCCATTGTCAAAAAAATAGCGTGTTTTTAAGAAACAATATCTATTAAAAGATTGACACTAGTTTAAGTCCAATTTCAAAGTGAAATTAATTCCAATGACCACTATTGGATTAAATGGTAAAAATATATTCTAATTTCATATTAAAAACAATTCAAAAGATAATATAATCATATAAATAAATTAGATTAAAAATATTTTTTGAATTAAAATACAACATTTTTCACTATTCATTAAAAATGAACTTTATCAGAAAAATACCAAAAATTTACACAAAGTAAATTTTGAGGTCCTGATTCTAAAGAAGAATTTTATTTTGTCAAATATAACACATAAAATTGTCAAAAGTGGATTTAAAAGAGGTTCTCCATCAAAAGGCGGTTAATCGACATTTTAAAGAATACTAGAATGTTTATGCTTAAAATTTGATTCATTCGCATTTTCAATCCTCTAACATTTATTGTAGAAAGTAAAAATATTTGACAAAAATATATAATCATTTTTTAGTTAGTTATGTTCATTCCCTCCATTACAACGGCTAGACATTAACTACCTTTTAAAATAATATTATTTTATTATTAGAGTGCAACGTAAGATTTCAAAGAAACTCATTGTTGCGTATTGGGTACGCCCTCGAGCATAGAATTCCCTTTAAAGTATTATTAATATTTTATTCAAAAATATGGATAAATATGAAAATTTCATATTCTTTATTTACCTGGGGTGTTACATCCTTCCCCCCTTTTGGGAATTGCGTCCTTGCAATTTTAAAATTGGGCTTGGAAGCTTCATTGAAAATCCAACATCGCAACAAGAGTTAGTAAAACTATAACTTTAAAAGAATGGGAGAGAAGTACAAATGTCACCCGAGTTAACCCATACTAGGATTCCATGTATGAAAATATGGATATGGAGGAAAAATCAAAGTGCCGTGTTCTGATGGAGAGTGATATTAAACATGTCTAGGAGATAGTTAACAACAAGAAAATCACAAACCTGTGATAGGTTAAACGGTATTTGATTCCCCAGTAGGAAAAATTAACAGACAACATTTTTGTTTTAAGTTACTTTTCATTGAAGAATTTATTTATGAGCTTAACTAAAACATAAGGAAGCATACTTAATTGTCATGTTGACTTTCAACTTTTACTAGATTTCTTACATGAACTCGTATTTTCTCCAAAAGACGAGTATTTAGGATGACTTGTTCACATTAAGAGAGCTATAATCAACTTCTAGAGAATCACCTAATCCGCAAAAGAGGACTATATACTTCCCATGTCTTTAGACCTTATCAAAAACTAAAACCCAAAGTTCAACAAAGACCATTCAATAAACATCTATCCATAAAATTCTACAATGTAAACCAAACTAAGATTGAAACCCAATTCTCTGCAGGATTTAATCACATAGTCTCCTAAGATAAATTTTAACATTTTTATCCAAAATAACATCAGTTACTCTTACAGTCTCATACTGAAAAGTATTTAACCTAATCACATATCCTCCATGATAGGCTAATCATTTCCATTGATAACCAAAAAAAACATACTCTTAATTCATAAAATCATCTAACAAAAAAAAATCATTCAAACTAACCAGGGACTTCACGTAGTCTAGTGGTAGGTGATAAATACCAGTTGCACTCTGGTTGTGGGTTCGATTCCCGCAGTTTCGTCCAATGCGATAGGTTGTCACACGGTCTGCGTGTTGTCCCTTTTCAAAAACTATATAATTTTATAACATTCCTCAAAAAGAGATAAATTCATCAAAAATAACCATAACATATTTTAACAACAAAGGTTATCTGATAACTTCCATTTTGCAACCCAAAATGTATTAACCAGTAATTGCCTCGAATTCAAGGATCATATAAACCCAAATAGTTCTTTATAACTATATCCACAAAAGAAAGGATAATTATTCCTTGAATAAAATTTTCATATATCAAACATCAGGGTTACTATAAAAAGTCTTCTAATGTAACCCCATCATCAAAAGAGACTTAATACATCTATGAATTTTACCATCCTAAAATCTACCATAACTCTTAAATCCCTTATATGATGACTTCTTACTCATTCAACATTCTTCATGATCCATTATCCATTCCTTTTAAACTTAATTTGAAATACTTATTTCCTACAAACAAAATCATGAATCATATCCTAAGATTCCAATAATAGGAAAACATAAGTTAAGAATTATTCCATACCTTTTATTCTTCATTGTCAGTTTCTAAATCCTCAATTGGAATGACATTAGGTATTGGTAAATGAATATTTGTACGATCTTGGTGACCCCATTCCCAAAACTTCTTCATAGGACATGTGTCTGCATAATGACCATGCACACCACATTTATAACATTCAGTTGATAATTCAGAAAGAACTTCTTTCCCTTTCCTAGAGTCAACTAGATGCTTCCTTTTTCCATGGTAGGTTCTTGATTTATGACCTTCATTTCCATATCTATAGCATCTTTATGTCCCTTCGAAACATTTTCCTATGTGTTTATTTCCACATATTTGAAACATAGGTTTTTGAACATACTTACCTTTATGATTATTACCTGATCTTCCGTAGGGATTTGATTCTCGCATATACGATGCCTTATAAAAATCACTAAGGTTCAGGTGGTCAATCATGACTCTAGATAGTTGGTTGATGATAACCACAAGATTTATCATTGTAGATCCCATATCATTCAGTTGTTCATTCATAAAACCGTCACAGTTTTCTTCAAATCCACTGTTACTTTGGTGCCTGCTAGATCCATCCATTTACTAAAACCAAAAAGGTTAGTGGGAGTATATCAGTAAAATCATCAAATAAAAAAAGGTAGATAAACACCAAGATATACTTATCCAAATTATCTCAAACTCATTCTATCTTTCAAAAAAAACGATGACTCCATCTAGTATACTAACCATTGTGGTTATACACAACTTGTCAATTTTTCTTAAACAACACTCTAACATCTAATCTTATCTAAAACGACCTCTGATACCAACTATAAGGCCATAGCCTTAAACCTTACTTAATCTTGAGTTATTACAAGATTACACATTGAGTATCTTTTCAGGTTTAGAGTTTTAGAGAATTAGATCATAAAACATGCATTACATTCCACATTTAAACAAAGTGGTTATATATAAGACAGTATTCATTTTTCCCATCAACGGAAATATATTTAAAATAAAACATGGATTCTTTCTAGACACTTCCTTGACACTATCATCATATCATGTACCATTACCTTGACCTGTGAAAAAAATTTAAAAATCATGGGATGAACATAAAAAGCACAGTAAGGGTTATAAAAATAATGGAAAGGAAACATGAGTATATATATACATAAGAATGAAATCATACTTTACCCATAAAACATAAGCACTTTAACATACCTCCTAAAATCATGAATAAGTCATAGAAATAATAAGACATAAAGGTAACTTGAGGCATTCATAACATTATTACGTAGGGAGTAACCCTATTGGTTACGTTTGGAATACCCATTACAGTATATTCCCTAAATCTCTTCGGAGAAACCTTAACGTTTAATCCCTTCGCGTTACCCAATGCATTGGAGAGCTATATCGGGCTCACCCGCCCTTAGTTTATCACGGAACCACCCGTCTTCATAAACAATTCCCAAGAACCATAACATAATCATAGCACATAACCTAAGCATAATGGAAAGATAACATTCCCACATTTTAATAACAATATAACATTTTAAGGTAATGAATCCATTCTAAGAACCATTTTCAAAATCATTTAAAACATTTAATAAAGATATTTTGAAATCAAAGTGTCCCATACCACATTGAATCTTTTAACATTTTAACCATTAATATCCATATAAATAAATCCTTAAAACCATTTTGAAAAAATGGATACTAATGAGATATATTTATAATAATAAATCATTAAAACATTTAAAACGATATTTTAGTTAAAGGGTTTTTAACAAAATGAGAGACACTTGAATACCATAATTGTGGAATAAAATTTAATCAAAATATCATGAGAATAAATAGATTCATGATATAATATTCCAAGGGACAATATATACACCATATAATAGTTAATTGGTGCATAAAAACAACGAAGTCTCAATAGAAATGTAAAATGAGATGAAATCCCTTATAAAGAATGTATCCTTAAATTAATGATAAAACAATCTCATAATTATGTGTGACAAATATAAATACACCCAATTTAATTGGATATTAATTGTAAAAAAATTAAAGGTCATTCACACATATTCAAAGGATGACATATTCAATAACTACATGTTGAACCCAAAGAAATCCAAATTGGGGTAAGAAGTTCCATTGGTAAAATTTGACAGCCTAACGACGTCACTTTAAAATTCAAAAAATTAGTTGATGAGAAAGAAAATGGTATCTCATAACTTGTAAATAAAATTTACATCTATTTGGATATAGAATAACATATCCAAACATAAAAATATGCAAATTAAAAGACATAACAAAAGAAGTCTTTTAAAAAGAGGAGGGTGAAAGGTTCCTTTACCGATTTGGGTAACTTTCGAAACGTACAACCCATGAAAGAAGGACTATACAAAATTAATGTAAATAATCATAAACGAAAGTATGTTACACAAATATTAGAATAATGTACAGTACATACACCACTCAAAAGGAAATATTGGCAAATTTAGCATGAATCTCACGAAAACACAATGTGAGATAAAAATCCCCTTACGAGATTTCGGCTGCCTAACGGCACTAATTAAAACATCCAAAATGGTATGATGAAAGAAAATAGGGTCTCTCATTATATGAAAATATAAATTACAGTAATAGTAATATAAAAGAACATCCCAATCATAAGAAAAATGAGCCTAAAAGGAATGACATAAAAGAGTGTACTTAAAAAGAAAGAGAGAGGTAGGATCCCTTACCTCAGGTCCGACTTGACTCGATCGTTATTTAAACTCCTGAATAATAAACATGAGTTAATTTATACTTTATTAAGAAACTTTTTCAAGTTATTATTCCTTTTATATCACTTACTACCATGCTATTAACACTATGTAATTATTTAAGTTAATAATGGTCGTTTTGTAGATCTTTGTTACTTGAGTCAAAAATAAACTCTTTATAATTACAAGTTGTTCATGTGGTAAAATATATATTATATACAGAATTATATTAATTATTTAGATATCATATATATCATATATATCCATTATATACATGAATTTATAATATTACATAACATTTAGAGGTAAGAAATAAAATGCACCCTTCATGGAGACGGTAAGCCGTACGTACGCATGAATGCTACTTCCATTTCTATTTCTTATTTAATGGAATTAAAAAATAGTGATACAGAATAGTATTATAATTCCAGTATGTTATAATATATAATATCATTAAATCTATCCTTTGTATGTACCACACATGGTATTAACGAATCAAATCACATTAAGGGGGCGGTAGTCCGCACTTCCTAAAATGAAGATATCACGTTTAACCATAATGGAAACCATAAATGTATTCCATAAATGAAAAATACAGAAGTTTAAGTAAAACATAAACATATTTTATATCATATATAAATATAGTGACATCTTAATGGAAACCTTTGATGGTGTTAAAAGAATATTGAACAATCATCTTTTGTGAGGCAGAAATTCACCATCCAGAGAAACAGTATGTTCTTTAACCATTAGATGTAGGTGTGTGTAAGTGTAGCTCTAATACTTCTTATAACAACATCCTAGTATATTGAAGATACTGGAGTTGTTACAAATGAAATGAATAAAAATAGGTTAGGGGGTTGGAGATGCAAAATAAAACAAAAGAACACAAGTGAAGACATTACCTTAAAATCGGGTATCACTCTTTGATTTGAGCTCAAAGGCTTCCTTGGGAAGACTTCAGCCCAAATTTAGGCTTCTAGGAGTAAGAGAGGGATGTGGAGAGACAAAATGCGCAGGGGTGGCCGAGCCAAAGTCTTGAGAGGTGTGGGTAAGGTGGTAGAGGTGGGGGCCTTTTATAAGAGGAGAGGAGGGGCACTCTTGGAAAGTTACAAAATGTTACTTTATTTTCAAATGAGTTTCGGATTTTAAAGGACCCACATTGATGTATTTCGAGTATAAGGTGGTAAGGGTTCTAAGTATACTCATAAAATAGGTATTTTACAAGTTTAAGTTATATTTTTAACATTATATTTTCATTTTATTTAAATCCTTTATTAATGAGGTAATCACTGCATCATCATGATGTCATTTGTAATTTAATTAATTTAATGTCTCAAAATTATAAAAAAATATCATGATGTAGGAAATCATTTTATATTTCTAATTAATATTTATAGTCAAAATTATGACTTGTATAACCCCATTTCAGAATTGTTTTAGTAAAACAACTCATGCTCGTGGCATTTTTATTTTAACTTAAAATAAAAAGTTATTTATGTCATTTTCCAACCAAAGTGGCTCCATGGGGTCCCCAAGTTGACGAATGGATTGTCCTGGTCGGCCATGACATATCCAATGAGGGTAGGACATGTGTCTAGGTCATTTCATATTATTAAAACATTATTTTTACCTTAAATTAAACTAATTACCTTTAACCGCGATTAAAAACAGAAAAGTTACTATTCACCAAAAAATTATTTTAATCCCATTGAACCAAGTTTTATATACTAATGACAACCATGTATGTTATAATTTTTAAATTCAAATCACAGAAGTGGTAAAGTATCATTTAAATGAAAAATCAGTTTTTAAACTACCACTTAGTGGTTTCACTATTCATCAAAAATTGAAGTTTTTCAGAAAAATACCAAAAATTCACCCTAAGCTATATTTGATATTATGAATTCAAAAATGATGTCTATTTTACAAAATTCAAAACATATATGTTGCATTAATTAATTTAATAATTAATTCCCACTGTCAAAACAAATTGCGTGTTTTTATGAAACAATATCTATTAAAAGATTGACACTAGTTTAAGTCCAATTTCAAAGTGAAATTAATTCGAATGACCAATATTGGATTAAATGGTAAAAATATATTCTAATTTCACTTTAAAAACAATTCAAATGATATTATAATCATATAAATAAATTAGATTAAAAATATGTTTTGAATTAAAATCCAACATTTTTCATTATTCATTAAAAAATTGAACTTTATCGGAAAAATACCAAAAATTTACAAAAAGTAAAATTTGAGGTCCTGATTATAAAGAAGAATATTATTTTGTCAAATATAATACATAAAATTGTCAAAAAGTGGATTTAAAAGAGGTTCGCCATCAAAAGGCAGTTAATCGACCTTTTAAAGAATACTAGAATGTTTAGGCTTAAAATTGGATTCATTCGCATTTTCAATCCTATAACATTTATTGTAAAAAGTAAAAATATTTGACAAACATATATAATCATTTTGTAGTTAGTTTTGTTCATTCCCGCCATTACAACAGCTAGGCATTAACTACCTTTTAAAATAATATTAGTTTATTATTAGAGTGCAACATAAGATTTCAAAGAAACTCGTTGTTGCGTATTGGGTACGCCCTCGAGCATAGCATTCCCTTTAAAGTATTATTAATATTTTATTCAAAAACATGGATAAATATGAAAATGTCATATTCTTTATTTACCTGGGGTGTTACAGCGACGACATCCCGGGAGAGCCATAGGTGCATCCGGAAGGAAGAATTTACAACCAGAACTCACCCGATGGCCTGTGGATGATCCTCATGAACGATACCGACACCATGACACCGGTGACTGGTGTCAGTGCAGAAGGAGTCAGGCAGTGCTTGTCGGCCATGGAATGAGGTGGCACCATGACGGATGGTCGGGGCAGCCGACAATGTCAGGCCATGATGGGGGCAATGTGGCACACCGTCGCATGCCGCGTTGAGAAGGTTGCGGCTTCAAAGCTGCGGAAAATGTTGGGGATCCGCTCCCTACAGGTCCTATGAGGGATGATGTGGCACCATCTAGAAGCACCATTTAAAGAGTCGAACAGTTCTTTGTGAAGTTCGGGAGGCGGACCATGCAACCACCGTGTGGGTCACGCTAGCTGGCGAGCTGAGCCCGCCTCGGCCTAGACTAATAGTGCCAGGTCAGACAAGGACTAGACCAGGTCAGACCTGGACCAGGTCAGTTTGACCCAGAAAAGGTCAGGTCGGCCCATTCCAGGTCGGGCTTGGTGGGTCTGACCGGGCCGGACCAGAATGTGACCACCATTAGGCCTAGATACGCTTAAGTGATCTTGTCTCACGAACCGGATGTCGGTCTGACGAACCCTCTATAACGCTGGGATCATTGGGATGAGATGATCCTTTTGAGATACTCCATGAGACTTTTGGAGAATGTTGGGTTATGGCAGGGTTGCATCATACCTGAATCCAACCGGGACCTCGACACTAAAATACCTATAACTTAAATACCGGGTGTCAGGTTGACGCGCCATCTGTTGCATTGAAACACTTATGACATGAAATATCATCGAGTAACTTTTTCATAGTACTTTGTTGTGGTTGATATATGACCAATGGATTATGTATTAGTTCTCCCAGAATCAAGCGTATTATGAATGGGAATCTAGTGGCTGTCAGTGAGGCGTAGGTTGGAGACAGATCATATGGAGGTTAGTACCGAGCGATCCTATGTGGGTCAGCAACTAGTAATCATATGGGTCAAATCCCTAAGAGGTCATGTGTGGATCATCAGTACGTGACCCAATGAGGAACAACATTTGAGCGGCCCGTCATGGATCAGTGACATACCGATCCTGTGTGGGTCAGATCATGTGTGGGTCAGGTCCTGTGTGGGTCAGCGCTCATGGATCCTATGTGGGTCATCATAAAATGATCATGTGTGCTTAAAATACTATGTGGGTCTTTTGGGGGTCAATACCTATCGAATCTGGGTGGGTGAGATCCTATGTGGGTCAGTGTGGGTTAGTACCTATCGACTCTGTGTGGGTCAGATCCTGTGTGGGTTAGTGGGGGTTAGTACCTATTGATCCTGTGTGGGACAGACTCTGTATGGTCAACAGTAGTACCTCTCGAAAGAATAAGATTATCTGGCTTCTCGAATAATCATTTTTACTTCTATGCTTTACTTATACCGGGTTTGAGCTGTTTCTATTTCTTTATGCATTGTGGTTGAGATCTTGTTTTTTGGGTTTTCATTGGAATTCTGAGAGACCTTCGAGGGTGTCGGGGTCCCTAGTGAGTATCTTTATACTCACCCCTACATGGGAATCTCCCAAACCCTGTTGTGTCTTTTACAGAAGATGGGCAGCCTTGACTGAGACACGAGGAGCTAGGACATGACGGTGGACAATGGTGATGGTCGACGTGGAGAGAAATGGAGACGATTTGTACCTACACTTCAGGTAGGATCCTCGGTGGACGACATCAATAGTTGTTTTGTTTTTTCAGTTGTAGTTGTACAATTTTCAGTTGGTCTTTTCTTCCTATCCCTTTACATTCAGTACACTCATTTACTACTGTATTTTTACTTCATGGTTTCATCTTGTTGTGTTTGTGGATTTTTTTTTAGGTTTAACGGAAATTGCTTCCCATTTTAGGGATACACCTTTCCAGTGCTAGTCGCCAACCCCTATCCTATGGAATCCATGCCTGAGGTAGTCACGACATGAGACCTAGGGGGAGGGTCATGACAAATTGGTATCAAAGGAGTGGGTCTACCGAAGAACTAGGACTCTGATGTTTTTAGTGGAGCAATAGTGTTATGTTTTTGAGTGTGGTTTTTAATTCGGGGTGTCCAGTTTTGGTGCGGCAGCCAACAAATCCATACATCACGACCCTGAATTCTGATTCCGGACTCGGTGCATGAAACGACTTATTTCATGTGTTTTGGAATTATTTTTTTATTTTGATCTATTTTGATTCAACTCATCATTTATAACATATTGTTTGTGGTTCATCTTGATTATATTTCAAGATGAATCCACGTAGACATCTATTCAGGATTCCAGTGTGTGATCATGAGGATGGTCCATAATGTGATGATGCTTTAGTATAAGGGCTGTTTCTCATGATGGTTCATTCGGGGGGTGTCCCGGAAATACCACAGCTCATTGGTCAACAATTACTACATGCACTAACAGTAGTGGACACTTATAGACTTAGTTCCTTACCCAAGTTTTAGAGACAGATACCCCTGAAGTTTTGGGGAGTTCCCAACTCACAAGAGAATGAGGACTGGCATGGGATGGTGACTAAGTAGTTGTCTAGCTAGGGCACCACTAGATCAGATTGGGACCTGGCAGTGAGCTTTCTATGGGGCTCAACAGGGTGATGGAAAGGTTTAGATTACCCCTATCTTATGAAGAGTTGAATTTTCCGTGGACATAGCTTGAGAACCTTCCTCATAGAAGGGGGTATCTTTCTATAAAAAAGGTAAGGGTTGTGTGTTCCCAAGACATTCTCTAACTTTGATAGGATGATATGTCGGTTGATGAGTATTTAGCAAGGTGTACTGTCCATTCCAGGTACTTAATGAATACGATAAGATGAGTTATTTATGGCTTGGACCTCTGAGCGAGATGTGTTTAGGGATATCCAAGCAAGGAATATTTCTCTATTCCATCCTAATTATGTTATGGTGATAGAGCGAACCTTTGTGGTTGAAAATTATTTGGCTATGAAGAAACAACAGTTGAATGTCAGCAGTGTGAACGGAGGAAACCAACATCAGTCTTGGATTCTTGGACGTGTAAACTTCTTTGTGAAGTGGAAATGATATGAATAGATGAATATTTAGGGTAGTAGACATGGAATTTGAGCTAGGAGAGAATAAGTATTTTCTATATATTTTGATATGTTACAACCAACACCTCAATGTGGCCCCCACTAGTCTCAGTGAGATAGAGGAGAAGGGAAGGGAGTAGCTGCATGCGGTCAAGGAGTGTGATCCAAGGGCTCCAGGAATGAATCAAAGTTCATTTTGAGTCTACTACTAGCTTCCATATTAATAGACATAGGTTTTAATCTTTCCTTATTGTCTCAAATATTTTTCAAGTTCTAGATCTTCCGGTTAAACCTTTTACATTACCCTTACATCTAGAAATATCAATGGGAGGAGACTCAATATTCACACTTATTTTGAAAGTTAGATCTGACCCATGAGGAGAGACTTTCAGTTCAGACCTCTTGGTGGCAGAATCGAGGCTTTACGATGTTAGTTTGGGTATGGGCTGGTCATCCCAATTTCATTCTTAGATTAACTATTTTAGGAAAAAGGTTTTGGTATATCTAAAACATTGGAATGGGGTTTTCCATCGTCGGTGAAAAAGGAAAGCTGAGCAGCACAGGTTAAACACATGCATTGTAGGGTGCAATTGATCACCCTTGATTCATCCAGCCTTATCCGCATGGCAGCATGAGTTTTTATTTTTTAGTTCCCAACAGTAGTAGAAGAGTACGAGAATATATATTCTAATGATTTTTCCAAGATTATCTCCACGCAGGGAGAGGGAATTCTACACTGGTTTGTATCCAAGGATTTCACCAATATCTACAACTGCATATCGAATAGATCCAACAGAGTTTCGGGAGATGAGAGTATAGGTGGGAGAACAATTTATTATCTACTCTGATCACAAAAGTCTTAGGTATTTATTCTCATAGAAGGACATGATCCTGAGTTCACGGGGATGGATAGAGTTCCTCCAGGGCTACGAATTTGAAAAAGTATACACTTTTGGGAACAAGAACGTGGTAGCAGACGCACTCAGTAAGAGGTCCGGTCTACAGTTGCGGATTGAGGTGAAAGAGTATCTATCCACATGGTATATGTCCTTAATTTATAGGGATGTAGCATCTTATCTACACTCTCTGATAGTCACGTCCAAACTCCTTCATCGTGTTAGGGAGGAACAACCTGGGTATGTAGACTGTGAGGCCCAATGTGCTCGGATATCCTTAGGACAGGCTTCTGATGGATTTTATGATGGTTGGCAGAATGTAATACCCTTTAGAGGACGCACCACAATACCAGTGACATTGCGAGAGGAGGTACTGAAGGAGTTTAACACATCCCCTTTTGCGGTACATTCGTGTGTGGTGAGTTTTTACTAGGAACTCCGACATCACTACTAGTGGCCATGAATGATGAAATCTCTGACAGGGTTTGTATCATGATGCCTCACATTTCAGTAGGTGAAGGATGAGCCTCATATACAATAATGCTTATCTCAGACACTCGAGGATATCCTTTGTGCTTGTGTCCTTCCTTTTTTCCATAGTTGGGAGGACTATCTACCAATGTTGGAGTTTGCATACAATAATAGTTATCACTCCACCATTGGCATGGCTCCATTTGAGGCCATGTAAAAGAAACCTTGAATATCACCTCTATTCGGTACAGACCCAGAGGAGTCGCCACTTGTGCGACTAGAGTTGGTACTGGCTACCACAGAGAGGGTGTGTATCATCCAAAAGTGGATGAAAACTGCACATAGCCCACATAAGTCTTATTCCGACTAGAGATAGAGACCCTTGGATTTTGAGGAGGGAGACCATGTCTTCTTTCGAGTCTCACCCTGATGAGGATTATGAAGGTTTGACCGCTGTGATAAGCTATCTTTTTAGTTCATCAGACATTTCTAGATCCTCAGTAGAGTAGGCAAGGTGGCGTGCCATCTAGTTCTTCCACCATAGATGCACTGGGTGTATAATTGTTGCCATGTGTTGCGGCTGAGGAGGTACATTCATGATTCGTCTCACGTTATGGACTGGTGCGAGATGAACATCAAAGATGGGGTGACATATGAGGAGTTATCTATGGTTATAGGGGATCGAGAAGAGTATGTCCTTTGTGGGTGGTTGATTCCTCTGGTGTGATTTCTTTGGAATCATAGGAATATTTAGGAGAGCACATGGGACAAGGAGGCTCAGATACGTGCTTAGTACCTCCACTTGTTTAATTTTCTGTTGTTTTGACTTTTGGGGCTGTAAAGACTTAATTTGGGTAGAATGTAAATATCCCGAAATTCGGTATAATTATTTTTAGTTATATTGAATTTTTAAAAGACTTTGAAATCTAACGGCACATGATATTGATGCATTGAGTGACCAAAAGGATCTGTCGAAAAGGTGTTATGATAAAAATACCATGCCTGATTTGTTTTCCCGAAAAAATTAGAATAACTCTTAAAATGGTGCCCAGATTAGAAATCTGAGGGCACTGTTGTATTTAGAATGGCGGGTTTACACTAGGAATGACTTAATTTTAATCAGCGCATCACTCTAGTGAGAGAACTCGAAGTGGAAGAACTGTAAATAAAATAACTAAATAAAATTATTTATTATTCAAATTCTTATAACTCTTAAACAGTGAGTTGGATTAAAAATATGAGATGACTGCTAAACCCATGAGTTTATTATTTCTTTAGGAAGATCCTAACTTTGTCCGGTGCTGGCCAATAGTGAAAGTTAGTTTTTGGCCCCAAATAAAATAATTACGTAACATTTATTTTTTAGTTAAATTATATAACATCGAACCAGTAATTCGGATTGAAAATATGAGAGTCCTATTGAGCTCATGATGGAGTATTTCCATTAGGAAGATCCTATCCTCGACCGGCTCAAGTTGAGGGTGATTGTTAATTTTTTTTTATCTTTGTTAAGGTAAGTTCAATAATTGCACGGGCGCCATTTTCTATCTTTCGAACTAGTGCTCAGAATTAAAATCTGAGAGCACGGTTCAATCTGCAGCATCAGGATTCAATTAAAGGAGGATTCACAAAGACCATAGTAGGTCGGGAGAAAAAGTTAGTTTTTAAACATTTAAATAAATAATAAAATAACATAATGGTTATTTTATTTTTCCTACCACATATTGAGCGGTGGCGGTAGGACCGTGACTTATTAAACCTTTTATGGCATGACTCTATTGTTTTGTAACCTCACTGTTGGATATTAAGAGGTTCACTCATTAATGATCCTCATTAATTTATTGGTTCATTTGTCACCCTTTTCCCCTCTATTTAAATGGATCTTGGGTTGGGTTCTTGAGAGAGCTTCACCAAGAAAGGAACCTCTAGTGAAGTGACACGAAATCTTACACCAATGAGGAATGGAAGCTTCGACGTCACTAGAGGGATCAAACCAAGAACATGAATGCTAGTGGTTTCATCACAGAACAGATTCTCCTTCCACCACCGTGATGTCTCCAATGAAATCCGAGGTAGGGGTTTACACAATTTGATGTTTCGTCTCTTTCTATTCTTTAAAAATATAATGAACGTGGACCAAACGACTAAAAGGTTTATCCGAGTCTCATCTATTAAAGCGGGTTGTTGATGCAGGGTCGTAAATTTGGGGATTATTCTTCAATTTTGATTATTATTATTATTTTTCCACAGGTTTAAAACTCCTATGCGGAAGGCGTGAGCCGAAACCAACAAGTCTCGGACCCTATTCTAAACATTTCCATGGAGCTTTATTTGAGGTAGAACAAAAAACCTAGAGGAAAGGCATATTTTAGGGCCACGCAATGAAGAAGGCATCCCGAGAGAGTCGTAGGCACGTCCAGCAGGATGAATGGACCACCAGAGCTCAACTAGTGCCCCGCGGAAGATCTAAAAGCACGACACCGGCACAGTGACAACGATGACTGGTGTTGGCGAAGAAGGTGGCATCCCACGTTCACCGGCCGCAGAAGTAGGTGGTGCCACTCGGTGCCGCGACGGAAGGTTGGGTTAGCCGAAAAATTTCAACAGGTGTGGTGGCGATGCAGTGTGTCGTCGCACGCCCTGTTGAGCAGGTCTCAGCTTTGATGATACGACAAAGGCAGAGAACCCACTCCCTGCGGCCCCCACAGGTGGAGAGGAGTCACCACATGGTGTCTCCATTTAATAATCCCAATGTCACTATGAGTCATTTGGGTGGCGTACCATGTATCCCCCATTCGGGTCGTGCTAGCCGGCCTGCTAAGCCGCAGCGGCCGAGCCCCGCTGGGGCGGGTCTAGCTGGTCTGCACCACAGTGAGCTGAGCCAGCCACAACCATGCCCAACTATTCTGTCAGAGGCCGGTTTGGTCTGAGCCGGGTCAGAACCGGATCGGGTCGGGTTGAACCCAGCTGGGTCGGCCGACCTGAACTAGGTTGGGTCGGCCCATGTCAGGTTGGTCTGACTGAGTCGGAATGGACCTAGACCCCTCTCGGGGCCAGATACGCTTATTTGACCATATCTCATGAACCAGACGTCTGTTTGATGAACCATATATGGAATAGGGATACTAGGGGCAAGACAGTACTTTTGAGATACTCCACAAGAGCTTCGATGAATGTTGGACTAGGACCGGGTTTGATCGTACCCAAATCCAACCACGCCCTCAACACTAAAATACTTATAACTTTTAGGTCAGGCATCTGGATGACACTCCATATTTTGTGTTGAAACCCTTATAATGTGTCAGATCATCGAGTTACTTCATTATGGGATCTTGTACTGGTTGAAATATGAGAAATTTCTTGAGGAGCAGTTCTACAAGAATCAAGCATACTATGAGCTATAATCCAGTGGCTCGTAGTCATGTAGAGGTTGGAGATAGATCATAACGAGGTTTGTACCGAGCGATCCTATGTGTTTCATCACCTAGAGATCATGTGTGGATCAGCACTGAGAGATCATGTGTATATCAGTAGTACGCGGCCTGATGATGACCAACCTTACAGTGACCTGTCATGGATCAATGACATACTGATCATGTGTGGGTCAACACTCCATGTTCAAGTGTGGGTCAGCAGATACTGATCCTATGTGGGTCATATCCTATTTGGGTCTTGCGGGGTGGGGGGTAGTACCTATAGACTCCGGGGGTTCAGATTCTGGGTGGGTCGGCAGGGGCTAGTACCTATCAACTCTGGGCGGGTAAAATCTTATGTGAGTCAGTGGGGGTTAGTACCTATCGATCCTATGTAGGTTAGACTCCATATGGTCAGCAGTAATGCCTCTCGACATAATAAGATGATATAGCTTCTCGACTAATCATCTGTACTTTTGTGATTTATTTATACCTCGTTTGAGATGTGTCTATTTCATTGTGATTTATGATTGAGATCATGCTTTTTGGTTTTCCTTTTTGGAATTCTGAGGGACCTTTAAGGGTCTCGAGGTCCCTACTGGGTATTGTTATACTCATACCTGCATGGGATTTTCCCGCACCATGTTTTGTCTTGTGTAGACGATAGGCAGCCTTGACTGAGACTCGGGGAGCTAGGACCTGATGGTGGAAGGAGTTACTGTTGATGTGGAGTGTTGTGGAGACGAGCATTACCTACCCTTCAGGTAGGATCCTCGGTGGATGACCTCAGGAGCTATTTTCTGTTTTCAGTTATAGTTGTTCCTTTTTCATTTGGGCTTGTATTCTGTCCCCTTCACCTTTAGTAAACACTTTTAATACTGCATTTTTACTTAGTGGATGCATCTTGTTGTTTTCTTGGATTGTGTATTTTTACAGGTTTAATGGCAATGTCTTCCCATTTTCGGGAGACACCCTTCTGGTGCTAGTCACCAACCCCTAGCCTATGGAAGGCGGGTTTGAGGTAGTCACGACACGGGACTCGGGGGATGGGTCATGACAAAAATGTTTCCTTAAGAATAATGAGATATAATGAATGGTTATAAAGTATTACTTTGAGGATAAATAAATTTTTTATGTAATAATTATCTTTTATTTTTTAATACTATTATAATTCCTAAAAGTGTAAACACATCATTGATGTAGTGCATGTGCAAACCTGTAAAAAATCAAAGTGAAAAATTTTTAAAATATAAAATGTGTTATGAATTGGATAGTTTAAATTATGTCATGAATTTTATTGATCAAAATGAAATTTAATTAATTTTTTAGTTTTTTCAATTGAATACCCATGTAAATATTGATATTTTTGTAGTTAAATTATATTAATTTTGTATAAAATGTAACTAAGGATAGTATATGTTAAAAAAAATATTTAATTAATTTTTTTCGAAAATAATAAAAATGATTTCATCATAAATTTAGTTGGAAAATTTTAATAAAATCAACCATTGTTCACATTTTCTCTACATTCCACATTATAATTACATTATTCACCCTTAAGGGCCAAATATCTTATTATCAAGGTAATTTTTGAAAGGGTTAAAGATGTATTATTCTACAGAGATAATAATTAAAATAACCAACAAATATATAAATCCTTTTCGTTAAATGTATTCTTACCGTATGTCAAGAAAATCATTTTAATTTATCCAATTTTATGCCACTTTTCCTTGAGCGTGACCTTGTATTATTTTAATATTTAGATTAATAACAATTATTTTAAACCCCTAACTCAAAAAAGGGAGACTTATATAATCTATAATTCAAACAATCAATACAACCATACAATGTCCAAACCCTACAAAAATATCTCATAAACTTCCATGTACTCATTTTATAGGTTCATTTCTTCAAAAAGACAAAACTACGATTCCTTAAGAAGATATCCAATGGATTTTTCTGAATGAAGAGGTAATCATCTTCACATAACACTATTAAATTACCTTATTCTTTTACCTCATCTGAATTTTATTTAATAAAATTTGCATACATAAATCATTAATGTTAAACTACAAAAATGTTATTTTGTTTATATAAAAATAATTATCTATTTATCGTAATTGAAATTAAAAAATTCATTGTGCGTATGTAAAGACAACCATCTCTAAAATTGATATATTTTATATCTCAATACAACCACAAATTTATTATTATACAAATTCATGTAATGATTATATATGATATTTATGACATTATTATGATTCAATAATGATAGAATATTATATGTTCATATAATCTAATGTATGATGGTAATGTCGCTACTGTGTATGTGTGTACTAGCTCCTCCATCGAGAGATGTGTATCCTTTTTCAATTAACCATATAAAGGATGTTAATATATAAAACTTTAATGACTATATATATATATGATATTTATGATATTATTATTTTACTTTAATGTTGACTTATTATATATCAACCTTTATTACTATTCTTTTGAAAATGAAAACATCCCATGTGCAGACCTACGGACTATCATCTCAACAATGTGATAAAATTCAATATTTTTCTCCACCTTATATAAAATATTTAAAAAGTTTAAATATTGAAAAAATATATAATACTTATTTAAAAAATATGGATATTATTAAACCATGAAAAAGGGACTTCGAAAAAAATTCGTAACTGAACCTTATATGAAAAACAGAATAGTGAACACCCGTAATGATAATTTTAAGAATCATCTATTAACAGAAGTATCATTGGAAATTATAAGTGAATCATATCTTTTATGATAAGTATGAATATTCTTATAGTATAAATTTATAATATTTATCATTTTATTCTATATGAGGTTATGAGATTTTATGAAGAATAATAGGGCCAATGTTGGGGGTTTCTTATCTAAATTCAATTTCTGTGAGACATATGACATATTCACAACATGTTTATTTTGTGTTGTGTATATAATATAAGGAATTTATTTTATGATATTTTTTGTTAACATTTTTGGGATTTTTAAATCCATCTACTTATTTAATATTAATGAGGTTTAGATTTTTATATTACTAAAATTATATGGGGTTTTCATCTCTATATTTTTTTGATGATATATTATTATATCAAAATGGTTATATTTATATGGTTTATCTATTACCCATTTTACACATTAAATCATTAATCACTTCATATTAATGGTATATAATTTTTTAATTGATTCTATTTCATTCATTGTTTTTTTGGATTCAAATTATAATAATGATGTAAGAATTTATGTTATATTTTCATTACTATTTTAGATTATCTATTTTAAATTTCAATTGATTATACATACATAAAAAATATCTTTAGAACCCAATATGTATTTACTTACAATGTTTATTACATTGGTTTTAATATTTTTCATTTATTATCCTCTCTTCAGTATATAAAATAATCAAGAAAATGATTACAAGAAAAATAAAAATTATTTATACACTTTGGTAGGAATATTTCATTCCATGTAAGTGTCAATTAAAATGTTTTTAAACAATAAAAAATTATATTATATAATCATTCTTCAATGGGAAATTCAACAATAATTTACAATCAACTTAATGGTTTTAAAAATGAGTTTTCCAAATGATTTCTGTATATTTTATTTATAAGTTTATATAAAATATTTAAAAGAATCATTGTTTTACTGTTTAACAAATAAATGGACTTTTCCATTGCCATGATAGTTAATCTCTTTAAAAATTCGTTTAAATGATTCCATGTTATTTTTCTATGAAAAAAATTTCATCATTATTCTTCAAATTTATCGTTTTTATAGATATTGATGGAAAAGAATATTTTATCTTATTTTAAATGAAATGATCGAATTATCTACTAACATTATTTTGCATATACATCAACATCCATCATTATTTATCATGCTTCACTTTGCATATGATATAATGATACCATATATGTTCTTTCCTTGACTAGGTTATCATGATAACTTTTTATTAATTTTTTTAAAAATTGTATTTCTTTCCATAAGTATGTTATTGTGTAATAAAACAATGAATGTTTTTATGATAACATAAACTGAAGTTATCATAATGAATTATGATTATATCACAAATAAATCATCATAAAACTAATTTCTATTTCCCGGGATTGGCTGTATAGATGTTTCCATGAACAGGGTCAGTCATGGCATAGTCTGAAGGATGTTCCCAATCCCCATGGGTGGAAAATATTTCCTTACATAAATAAATATAAAGGTGGTAACATTTTTCCCACATAAATAGTGGAATAAAGAGTTATGAGTGAGTATGAAAAAAAGAAAGCTCAACATGGAGAATAGTACCATAAGTCAAATAAGTATATACATCCTAAAGATAAACCAAAATGTACCATAAAATAGGATGCAAAAAACCTATATCCGAATATACATATCTATACAAGATCTAAGGATCGATAAAACGAACCACATCCAAATGGTGATTTATCCTTTCTCAAACCTATAAGATGATGATCTTCAAACACACTAAGTGATAGGTATGGTGAGAGATAAAATCCCAAAAGTATTTTACCCAAGATTACAAAAGAATATTTCGTATTACATAACAATATAAATCATTAAATTATAAATAATAAATCATGAATATAAAAAAATTATATTTCAATAAAATCATTCAATACATTTCAATTGATGGAAAATATTTATAAATAATGGAACAATAATAATTTTATATAAAACGTTTTATATAAATTCAAAAGGCATTTATAAAATTATTTCAATTAAACCAAAATGAATCAAAATAAAAAAAAGGAGAAGCATGGTCATATTACAAGAGGTACGATAGTTCTAGTTTATGGGATCCTCACACACTCATATGATGATAATGACAATGTGCACACACGTAACTCTATGTGTGTCCAAAGAATACTAACCAAAATCCCACCAGGGTTAAGATCTTCTAATTAGATTATGTAATAATTTTAAAACATTAATCCAGTGTGAGGGAATTACCATTATAGAATGTTTTCCTAATAAATTACTATCTATATGGGATTACATGTTATCAAACTACAATAAATAATGGGACGTTTTTTTCAAAAATATTTAAAATATAATTTACACATTTACCATTTTAATATGCCAATTTCCTTTTCAAAATATAAAATTGTTTTTAATGAATTAGTTAGTTTTCATAGATAGAACCAGTGGGTTCGTATCAAATAAAATTATGCACATTTTATCAAATAGAAAAATTGAAATGAGTTTCAAAAATCAATTTCACCTATTCTAAAAACTTCCACAATCACACCTCAATTTACTTGAAATGTGGGTTTACCTAAAGTTGTATGCCAAAGAAAATTCAATCCCAAATTCACAATGATTTGTTTTCACAGTTTAATTGAAATAAAATTATTTTAAATTAAAAAATTAAGGGTAACATCAATAGGATAATAATAAATGGAATCACTTACATTTTTCATAGACAAACAGTACTTGTAACTGAACTCACCAACAAGAACTAAGGTCAAAATGATATAAAAACAAAACCTCAAAATATGATTAAAAATCATGGATATTATATCCAAAAATCCCAAGATGATCAATCAATATTCATGGTGGAAAATATAAATAGATTGAGATATTGGGATACTACTTACCCAGAGAGTCACAACACATCTGAAATAATGATAAATCGCTAAACAATAGGACCTAGAAGGGATGGATGGAACTATAATTACCTAGGGATGACACTAGGTCAATAGAAAAGAAACTATTATGAATGGGAATAGAAATTTCTATCAAGATTCCTATTTAAAATAAAAAATAGAGGCATTACATGATGTGTAAGCCTAATACACTTCATTAATTGACAAGTCCGACATACACCAAAAATCCATATCATATTAAAAAAGTATATATTTATTATAATTTTATAATGTACACCTCATTTAACCATATTAAATGGAATTTAAATCACCAGCATGTTATAGAACCTACAGGTTTTATGTGAAAAATTCCAAAAAACTCACTAACTTTATAATTATATGAATCCACCAAACTCCCCCACCCCCCTCACAAAAAAATAAAAAAGGAAAATTGTGACATGTTTTAAAATGTACCTATAAAAATGTAAAATGATGTTAGTGCCTCTCCACAAAAAATACATTCTTTCACATAAATCCTATCAGGAAGCTGCCACATTGAACTGGTGAGGCCACATATGTCTCATTAGTGAATCACACTCCCATGTATGATGAAAATCATAGCCATGATTCCATATAACATTAAAAAAGGTATAAACATCCCCCAAAGCAGCATGTATTCACAATGAACTATCAAGACTGATTGTTCAGTCACATATTAATCAGTCTTGACATCATGTTCCCTCTATATCAGAACATGAGATGGATTAGAAAGATAATTCTATATTTGTGATACATGGAACATGTTATGTATCGGTGATATATGTGGTTGATGTTATAAATAGTAAGACACATTTACCACCTTCTCAACAACCTCAAATCCTTCGACGAATGAGGAGTAATTTCTTATTTCCTCTCGTGTTTTTGATGACTAAATCGAGGGGAAACAATCAAGAACACCATATCACCAGCAGGAAATTACAAAAGTCTATGGTGACGATTATAATAATACATATACAGCCTCTATGATATCAATATACATTAATGAATAAAATAAATCGTTACTATCATTTCATTAACCAATCTCGGTCTAACCAAGGAACTTTCACCAATCTCTGACCTACAAAATGGATATTTATAACGCCCCAAAAAGAGAAACCTTGATCATGGATTGGTAACTGTTTCTATAAACAAAATCAACCAACCCTAATTGGTCATCCTAGATCCAAAAAAGTTTATAATATAGGCAGAAATAATATCCTCAAGAATCTGTATAGATCATTCTGTCTGTCCATCCAACTAAAAATGGTATCCTGTACTCAAAGGAACATGAGATCCCAATGCCTCATGAAGGCCCCTCCAAAATAGGGAAGTATAATGGGGATCTATATTATAGACTATAGTATATAGAACTATGTGAAAATGAATGACCACTCTCTCATAGATAATTCACAACTCATCAAATTTGATTTCATTAGGAATGGGTATAATGTGATTTAATTTAGTAATTTTATCTATCACAACCCATATCAAATTCATTTTTCAATGGGTATGAGTTAACATAATGGAAAAATCCATAGTTATCTCACCCCACATCCATGATGGATGTGGATTTGGCTTAATAAAACTTGAATATATATGTTTCTTTGTATTGACCTGTAAAAATGTATAACAAATAAAAACATAACCATCAATGTCACTTCTCATACCTGTCTAGAAGAATTGTCAGCTCTTGTTATAGAACATCATTGTGGTTCCTATGTTTGAAACCCAATAAGAATTATGAAAATACCCCATAAAAACTTTCCTAACAGATAAAGGTTCAATAAAACGATTTTGATAATGTATAATTACCTATATTAGAATGACCAGTTAGCAATAATATCACCACCATAAATAGAGTCTCGAATTCCATAAAACTCAGCATCCATCTATTTTTCCTAATTTATTATCTCAAGAAAAGAAGATTTCAAATTTATAATGGCTAAATCAACCTCAGTAACATATCACCATACTCTAATCTATAACTATCAAAAAAGATACTTAAATTTCCACTCATTGGAAGTTTCTTTTTCATGTTATGGGTCATAATTTTTCTCCTCAATTAATTTATGATGACATCCCATTTCTTCTATTAATATGTGATGTAAAAGTAAAATTAGTGTGGGTACTGAACCCAACACCTATGTAAGAGATTATAATATTTTTAAGAGATTACATAGCTCATGATTTTTGGTCAGAATATACATTAAACCATTATCTAAAAATGTAATTCCACCAACTCTTATGTGTATGTATCAAAGTTTCAAGATAAAGGTCATGGTTTGGAAAATTATTCTCATGTAGAATAAGCTTTCATGAACCAGAAGAGATAATAAGATCACCATATTTAATCACACATCACAATCCTGAACCTAATGCATTGAAGAAGACCACATATCCCTAAGAATCATCATAAAGATTCAACCCTAGAGTAGTAGTAAAATGATATTTCCACTCAACAAAACAAATCTATCATTTTTCATCCTAAGAAAACATTACTTCCTTCATTGATTTCATGGCCTTTAGAGAATAAAATTTTGATAAGTAATTAATAAACCAATGATAATACCCATCCAATCCCAAGAAGTTATGAATCTAAAAAATATACCTTGACACGCTTCACCTTCCCAGGATCAACTGATATACCCTGTTCGGACTTGACATGTACCAATATCCATACATATAGAATCCAAAAATCACATTTTAATTACTTATTATATAGTTTGATATTTCAAAAAATTTCTAGTACTCCTTTTAAATTACATGCATGATGCTCCTCGAACATAGATGAATAGAGGATGTGATCCATAAAGCGTACCACAAACATATCAAGATATTCATTAAAAATCATCTTTTATAAATCCATAAAGACTATATGATAATTCGATAGAACAAATGGAATGAGAAGGTATAGATAATTCCTGTACATTCTCTAAAGTGTAGTTTTCAGATCATCATATTATTTTGTTCCCAACTGATGGTAACTAGATCGAAGGTTAGTCTTTGGGAACCAATTCAGTCCTTTCAACTGCTCAAACAAATCATCAATCCATGTGAATTGTTACTTTTTCATTATCGTAACACATTTATTATTTTTTTAGTCCACCGAAAGGAAAATAAACCCATCATATTTCTTACCAAAGAGAACTGGTGCCGCACAAGTTGAAACACTCGGGCATATAATGCGTTTCTCTAAAAAATAATTCAAATTACTCCTCAGCTATTCAATTTTAGTTGCTTACATGTGTATGTAATTAAATGATAATGGTTGAGTACCAGTAACTAAAATTATAGAAACTACCTCCAATTATCATGGAAAACCAGATAATTCAAATTGAAAAATGTTGGGAAACTTGATGATAACTAGAGAGGGATCATTGCTCATAGATTCATGACCCATATCAAAAGCAAACACTAATATCACTTTTAAAAACTCATGATAATATGGTTTTTATCTACTAGAATAATTAAAATGATAAACATCACTTTATCTATTTTATATTAGGTAATATATTTTTTTTAGAAAAAAAATAATTATCAAGGTAAATTTTTAATCAATGTTAATAAGGGTAAAATGGGTAATTTTAAGGGGCTTAAGATTTTCTGAATTACCATAAAACATAGGATATATATATATATAATAATTTTAATGTGTTTCAAATTAATACTCACATGTATATAATTCCATTCCTAACCTAGGTACCCAAAAACTCCATCTTTAACCCTCATATAATACTAGTTTTTACAGATTTTCCCCACATTTTCACACATAACTAGAGCTCTCACCCACTCACATAAAACCAATCTATACCATTTAATTTTTCATGAACCCCTTCAAATTATACATCCCCTATAATATGTTTCCACATATGTTATACCTTGGTTACTATAAGGTGGCACAAGTCATCCACATCCAAGAATACAATAAAAAAGGGATTCAAGACCTCAACGTGAGTATAATCCACTCCCTAAACATTTATTCTCTATATAAAGAATGTAAAACTATTTTAACCACAATAATATATTAAAATATATATAAATAGTATTATAAAATTCGTCATATTAATGGATACACTATATCCCTCTCACTCTTATCCAAAGGGAAATGAAAATTTCACACATGTTATGTGTATACAATCTCCTCCATGAACAAAATATTTAATTTTTCACCATAAGCACACAAGGATGATTTTAATAATGAATTTATTGAATGAAAATTAAATTTATGGCCTCATTTTGATTTAAAAATAATGATATTAATATTTAATCTTATTATAAATATAACACTTTTTATTGTTTCAAAACTACATAAACAATCTTTTAATTGATTACAACAAAACATATAATAAAAAATATATCATTTCATAAAATTATAACTTTATAATTCATTATAGAAAACTAATTAATCTAACAAAAATAATCATGAAAATATGAACATGGTATCAGGCATAAGGATCAACATCAAACATAACAAGATTGTGTGAAATAATCAAAATCACCGACATTCGAAGATAAAAAAAATAAATATTGAAGTATTAAAGGGAAAAGAAATGATTATAAATAAATATTATGAAAGATAATATATTTGAATCATGTTATAAAATATGTGCTTGTACATTGTATGATTATGATTAATGATGTTGATATACTTTTGTGGAAGTCAAGAATAAATGTGTATGGTTTTTTATCTCAATTTTTGTTCATTGTTTTGTGATTGTTATTCGTTAATTTTATTCATGTAAGTTATGAGAAATATACTCTATGTTTTTATAATATTTTACTCCATCTCATGTATCTATGTACATAAATAACATTCTCATTAACTTGTTTTGGAAGGATTAGTATATCAATTCTTCTTCTTTATTTGATTTCTTCCTTCATAATAATGTATAAATGTTAAGAATAATTTACATTAGCTATAAAAGGTGTTTTCCTCAACATTCATATTATTTATTTCCAAAAAAAAATCCCCTTTAATAATTTGTAACATAAATCAACAATATATATTATGATCATCATAAATATATTTAGTAATGTTCAAGTTGAATTTTTATTATCCATATTATAAATAAGGCTTTCAATAGTGGTGTTATCAAATATTAAAAGGATTTTCATATCATGTTGATATATTTTATCATTCAATATAAATTTTGATAATTAAAACGCATTCCTTTAAATTATTTATTTATAGGTGAATCTATTAATATAATCTTTGAAATTTTTTTCCCAATCACCATTAGGGTATTGATTTATAATGTGACTAATAACATCATCATTTTATAAAAAAGTTAATATGTAATATGGAATTTCTTTTAATGTGTTCACTTTAATTTACCTCATTACCTCCAATGGGTCTCTCTTATATAGAGTTTTTTATAAATATACCTATAAATTCCATTATAAAATACTCATGTTGGTTAATTGACATTTTTTATTAACTAATCTAATTCATAGAAATGTGTTATGTGATAAAATTTTAATATTTTACAAAAACCATTTTATTTGGATTGTTTCCTTATGATACGCTAAATAACTGGTATCCAGTGAATCACAAATTTATTTTTATGATCATTACATGATATTTTGGGTACTATATCTCCATATAATGTATTAGTTAATGATTTAAAACTAATGGGATAATTATGTTGTGTATGGACATGATATTGGTTATCTATGTTCAAAGGAATTTTAAATTTTTTTATTGTGATTAGCTATGTTTGTAATAATTTTTTGAAGACCTGATTGTGGTTAACTATGTTTACAAGAATATAATGTTTACATGATAGCGGTTTTCAATTTTCACATGTTCATACATGTACATGAGTGAGATTATCTATGTTCATATTGTTATTATTTATTATGCTTATGTGGATGCCACATTTCCACTTGATATTCCAGTGGGTTTCTCCTTAGATTATATTTATTGAATAAGGTTTATGCACTCCAATTATAGGGTAAATGTTAAATCAATGGAGGTTACATATCATTTTATCACGATTTATAGAAAACTATTATTATTCCATATTTCTCTGATGTTTTTTATATTCATTTTACATAACATATTTATGACTCATTGATAATTTTTTTTTCAATACTATGTATTTAATGTCACCCCTTCCATTGAATTATGTTACAATGTTTATAAAGATGATTAGAAAATATGACATTTTTATAAGGATAGTATTAATAAATTATATAGATAGGATATCAGTAATGTGAAATAAAATTTTATTTAACTAATCTACAATGTCATTAACACTTTTTGTTTAGGAATTGTAACATTATTATCAGATTTATTTTAAAATTAATGTAAGATATATTGATGTTTATCATGGGTTGTATCACATGGTATTGAATCCAGTTTTTAATTAATGAGTTTTCATGTTAGAACTGGGAGTGTGGGTCTAGGGTATCTCAATTTTAACAAGAGTATAATTTATTTATTTGATTTGATTTATATTAGATACATTACTGAAACCCCAAGGTATATTTCTAAATATAAGAAACAAATCCTAGTAATTTTTTATGATTAGGAGTGTTTAGTTTCCATGAAATTAAATCTATGTTTGGATAAAAATATGTGGATGTAGGCTCTTTCTCGAATGCCCCAAAGTAGGATATCCATAAAAACGATGTTTGGGTATTAACTCAATCTTCAAATTATTAAAATAGTAATAGAAATTTGTTCATATTTTCTTTGAAATTCATAGGGGATATTAATTTTTTATTTCATGAGATATTTTCAAAAAAGTTATGAAGGATTTGAAAATTATTTTAATTGAATTGGAAAATGTAATAGATAACACCATAGCCTGTAGGACCATATTGGAAAATTACCACGAAAATACTAGATTGAAACCTAGACCTAGCTAAGTAACTGTATACATGACACTTATGATTATATTGATTAATATTTATAGTTTTCCTTTTATAAATTTAATAATTTTCATCACTAAACATTCCATTATAAATTTAATGCACATTTCTAGAAGGAACCATGATAATAATAGATGTAATGGTAAAATCAGTGATTTCCACAATAAGAATCCAAATGGGATGGAAGTTGGTATTAAAAATTATATAGTTATGCTAAAATAACATACTAGAGTTATCTAAAAAGATTAATCAAGGAGGATGAGCTCCAACAACTTTATTAAAAATTATAGAACTAGAGGGAATGAGGTAGACAATGAAATCTACTCTCATGCAAAACATAAAAACCAAAATAAATTTAGTCCTTATAATAATGTTGATCACTTCTATATCAAAAACATCTTATGAATCATGGTTCTTATAATAAGGAAAATGTGAACTGGTTATGGTAGTTCATTGCATCTTGAAATAATTTATGTATATTTTATTCTACTTTGGTACCACCTTTTAGAATCCAGCACTATCTACCAGGAATTTTTTACCTTATATAAAAATATACCTACTTCGTAAACCCTTATTGTGAGAGTTTGTATCCTCATAATCAGCCAAATTACATTAAATTTTATTATGTATCAAATTTATACTGATATCCTCTTAACATTGGAAGTATTAGTGACACTCATCATAGTTTTTTATGTGTTGAAAAACATAAGGAAACTGCCCAACTTGATCTTGGATAAAAAATCCAATCATATAACTCAACCATTCCCCACCCTACCGTAGAGGGAATTTCTCGTGAGATTAAGAATATACATGTAGATACAATGGAGAAACAATCCCCAAATGTGTCTTCATGTTTAGAATAGCCGGTTCATTTGATTAACTACTCCAAAATAACAGTCTATACACTAGTATTTAGTTTGGTATTAATAGATTATATACTATTATGAGACTACAAAATTATGTCAACTATTACTACCTCATGAAAAATTATTTTAATATGCTCATCCTTATCATCTACGTTATTATGAGAATCCTTTTTCTCAGTTAACCCACTACGAGTTTGATCCTATGATAGTTTAGCCACATCATTATTTCAAAAATCCTAAGATAAATCACAGTTAGGTCCATATATGGTTTATGGTTCTTCATAAAAATTTCCAATATTAGAATAAATCATATAAGTGTCTGAAAATTGTTACTCATGCACCAATACAAAAACAACTACAATAATAGATTCATGTATATGAACATGTCTAACATCTATATATCAATCATATTTTGATAATTAAATTGGTTGAAGTTATTCCTCTTTATTTCCAATAGTACACAAATATCTAAATGACCACACAATTTACTAATCATTTACCAATTCATTGAAAACTATAGTAATAGATTCATTTTCATATCCATGTCACACCCCAGATGATTATTTCCCTTGATTTGACCTATTAATTAATTTTCCATTTGATGTATTAAATCTTACTCCATCAAAATAGCCTATTTATTACTATTTTCCTCTATCCTATCATTATAATTCATTTATCAATATGTAAGATGATCGTTCCCTCTCATAGAAAAATTTGATAAAGCTAAATTGAATCTATATTTCTTATTTTCATGGGAAATTGACAAAAATATTGATCCAAAAAATTAGAAATTTCTCAAAATATTTTTTAGATTATTTCATCCAAAAAATGTATACATAATAATTCAATTTAAAAGGTGTAATTTAGATAAATTTAAACTAAAAAATAGAAAAAAAATATCTTGACGATCCCTCCTCATTTTCCATACACGTCTTAATGGTCATTCTATTCATAGAATAAATTTCAAATATAATAAAAGTATTCCATAGAATAGAACAAAATAAATTATTACCCAAACTTATATATATATATATTTTTCTGTCAAAGAAATTAATTTTGTATCAAATTCCATGATACATAACATGCCTATAATTAGAAATATAGATCCAAAACTGCTTCAATTCCGTTTAAAATAATCTGTTTAGAACGAAATAATAAAATATCCCTATGAAATATAAATATATTTCATGATTTTATAATACCAAAAAATATGAGAATAAATAAATAATAAAATTTAAATGGTTATGAAAAATTGGAGGGAAAATACTCCTATAAAAACATGTGGTTATACTTCATGGGAAATTTTGATATCAACCTTCCTTTTCCATCAATAATTTCAATTTTTTATTTTGTAGCCTCATAAGAAATCCATTCTCATTCAATTCCGAAGACATAAGATGTCGACCTTCATAGATGCTTCATACTAAACACCATATAGGAATGAAATATTTCAATTTTTCCTGATCAGAATATCTCATATTATATTGAAAGATATTACTAGGATATCACCAAATAAAATCTCTCGTTAAACCTTCTCATCTAGGTTTATAGAAATTTTCTTCTATATTTTCAATATTTTTCTAGATATATATTAAATATATAAAAAAATATGTTTTTTTGTCCATAATTATAGGTGATTTTATATTATCATATCCTTATCTAGAAATATTTTTCTCCTTGGAGATATTCACCATCAAATACATACTCTTTTAGTTAATAAAATTATTTCAATATTTTTGAAAATTATTGGATTTACAATTCATTTATCCATTGGAAGTTGATTATTTTATCTTCACCTAATCTATTGTCTTAGTCATCATTCAGTATAATTTTATATCCATGAAATCATCAATTTTGGATTCTTCAACCACTTTTTTCGACTTCTTTTAATAGTTTATTTTTAATGGATTCTTCTTTAGTGTCCTGTTTGAAATATCCCCCTTTCGAATTTTTATTTTTGTTGAGAGAGATCATTGATTGTAGACTATCCTTTACTCATTTTTTATTAAATATATGATTCACCTTCAATTCATGGGCTTTTTTAAATCCTATTATTTGTATTTAAAATTTGACCACAAGTCTTTGGTTTCTTTATAGGGAACAACCATTTTATCTAATATTGGATTTAAAAATTATAATCTTTTCTTATATAACTACATGTAATAATGATATTACTCAATCATTTATAGTTGTTTTTCCACTACCATTAAAATATTGTCATGATCTAAATCAATTTCAAAAACATTCATCGAAAGATTATAAAAACCACTTCATGGATATTGATGTCATATATGAATTAATGCATTGACACCATTGAATGATTTGTGAAGGTTTTCACATGAATTATTTTATTTTTCTAATGAATAAATTATCTTAATGTTTTCATCAATAATGAATTTATTGAGGAAATAATTATCCATGAAGTGTCTATTTCATTTAGTTAGATGAGTTTTCATTTGAATATCAGGATGAAAATGCACCACTCTTTTGATTCGTTCACGGTCTATGTATCCTCTATGATTCCCATAACATATTTATTTACAAGGAATTATTAAATTTAGTTTATAAAATTATCTTAATTATCCTTCATCATTTTGGGAATGATAGTTGGAATAATCATGTTCACTATCGAGTTTTCATAATCTATTTTGTAGCAAAGAGGAAGTGTCATAATAATACAACAACAATTATGGACAACTTCACTATAATTTTTGGATCAATGATAGATCTAATTAACCTATTTTATAAAATCAATTCACATTTATGTGCCTATAATGAATTTTATGGGTATATTAGAAAACACAATCCACATCACTAGTGGTGATTTAAAGATGGAAAAATACAGTGGAATCACCAAAAATTATTTCATCTCTTTGATAAACTTTCAGAAGCATATAAGATATATTTCAAGAAAAATAAACCTCAATATATTTCAAAACAATTGTAGGGAATCATTTTATTTCTTGAACATTTCCACTATAATTGTTGGTTTCATTTAAATACATTGATGAAAATCTAATTTCTTCTAACAGTAAATTTATTTCCCATTTAATAATGTGCCCATATTTGGTAGGGGATCTGACATCATCATAGAAACACTGTTATTCCAACCAACATTTTAAAAAAACGTAATATTTTTTTTAAAAAATCCCCTTCAAAGATATAAACCCATTTGTAAGAATCCTAATGAAATAATACATTTAACAAGACTCTTTGCACAACACTACTGGTTTGGCTCAAAAGTGGGATTCATTAGTTTAAGCATTTTAGGTATTCATCTAAATGGAATGGTGTGGATGGTATTTTACAAATGATGAAGAACTTGTGGGAATGGGAAATAGACTGGTGGGCATGGGGAGGGTGTGCTGGGCGGTTGAAGCAGCTTAAGTCAGATATTTCTCACTAGAATTCTAGTAATCCAACTTCGGATAGTTTTGTGGTTTCACTTTAGATGGAAATTGATAATTTGTAGGACCAAATCCAGTGGAGATGAGATGAGGGTATCTTCCTTTGGATGTGTAATAAACGCAGCTTCTTGGCTGAGAGGATACTAGAGATTGAAAGAGACTACATGAACTACTCCTGGGTTTGATGGATTAAGGAGGGTGATCACAATACTGCTTTCTTTCATGCATGTTCAAAGGAGAAACAGAATATTAAAATCAAGATTATACTTGAGGATGGATCCAACAATTTCGTTGTCAATGTAGAAGGTCGGTTGGCTTGGGAATAGTTAGAGACGCTACATGAAGTTGATATCCAAGGGATTCCATTGAGTGGTATTTCAGTGGAGGAGAAGCAGTCGTTCATGGGGTCCATGCCTAGAATACATGAGGTGGAGGATAACAACATCCCCATGGATACTCCAGAGGGAGATGAGGTTTGGGAAATTGTCCGCAACATATCCTTAGAAAGTGAAACTTCTCCAAATTGTTTTCGATGGAGTTTCTTTGTGGATGAATTGGATTTTCTGGGGATTCATGTGACTGAGGCCATTCAATATTTTTTATGGGGGGAGCCATTTACAGGACCATGAGTTCTTATAGAGTTGTTATGTTACCGAAAATCAACAACCCATCACCTATTGGTCATTTTAAACCTATTTTTTGATGTAACGTTTCTCAAAAGATTTTTGGCAAGTTTCCTGGCTAGGAGATTGAACAAGATGATCCCAAAAGTGATTTCTCAGGAACATCATGACTTTATCAAGGGTAGGGGCATATAGTGGGTGATCGTAATTGCCAAATAATTGCTGGAATATGTTAATAAAATGGTGATTGGGTCCTAAATCATCATTCAAGTGGATATGGACAAGGCATATGAAAATTTGAATTGGAGTTTTATTATTCAGTTCATGCTAGAAATGGGATTTACTGAATTGGTGTGTCACCTATGCTTTCGTTGTTATTCATCCCCATGGCTTACAATATCTCTTTTCGGTAAGGGCTTTGGTTACGTCAAAAGCATGCATGGAGTGAGGCAGAGGGATATATTGTCTCCCATAATGTTTATCATTGATCAGGAATCCATTTCACATAATTTACATAGAGTCATGGACCAAAGAAGGATCATTTCTTATAACACCAAAGTCTCAGATGGATCACTTTCTAATCTTTTGTTTACTAATGATATTTTAATTTTGTTAAATGGTTTGAAAAATTATAATTTGAATCTTTTGGAAATTATGGAGGCCTATAGTCGACTAAGAGGACAGTGTATCAATGTGAGGAAGATAAGTGTTTTCATTTTAGATAAATTCTCAAGAATAAGAGCTCAGGACATACAGAATATCTTTGGAATCCAGCGGATGTAGTTTCCAATGATCTACCTTGGGGAACCTATTGCTAAGGGGCATGTTAAAAATTCCATCATTGAGGATCACATCAACAAAATGTTTGCAAGGATTATAAGTTATATGATTATATTTATTTCCTTCATAGGCCACATCTCTTTGATAAAAAATGTTTTATCTTCAATTTCAATGCATGTAATGTCCGTTAAAACTCCTCTGAAAGGTATTATTTAATTGATGGAGAAATCTATGAATTGATTCCTATGGGATACAAATCCCATGGGATTGGATCATTTGGATTCATGGAATCATCTATAAAAACCAATTGAGGAGGGAGGAGTTGATCTAATGGACATATCCTTAATAATATAGTCCATACAGGCTCTTATGGAATGTGATTTTATTTCTGGTGAATCGTTGTGGGCCAATGTCCCCGGAAACAAATACAGACAACACTAGGAGGAGTGGGACAAGATCAAAATGTCTAGTCTAGTGTAAACTATGCTGCATCATATGGATATTCTTCATGATTCCTTATGGTGGGTGGTGGGGAGAGGTGAGATCAATTTATGGCATGATAATTGGGTCAGTGAGATGCTATTTTTTCTATTCGATCATGTGAAATATATAATGGTTAAAGAGACTTTTCATTTTCCAAGACTTATGGAGTCTATTCTAATTGAGGAGCATATGGTCACCTTCAGGGATATTGTATTTAAGGAGGAGGCTGATCGTGTTTTTTTTATAGGTTATTTTTCAGGTCTTTTCAATAGGAATTTGTACAAAAACTTCCTAGTCATGGAGACGATCATGATGATTGTGTTTCTCGGTTATAGTGTAAAGAGGCTCTTACAAAAATGAATTTCCTAGAATGAAGGGACCAGAATTATGCCTTTCCAAGGGAGTTTAATGTTTAGAAGAAATGGACCATCATGGCATCATGATGTTATTATTTTACTAACCCGTAGTCTCAGTCAACCTGTAATATTTTTATCAATATTGAATGGGCGAACAGTTTATAGTCTATCATGAGGAGATGAGGTTGTTTCAATTATTCCTGCTCTTCAATACCAAATTTCATTGTTAGCTGGTTTTTTGGAGTAGGAAATCATGAAATGGAATGCAGGAGCCATAACATCATTGTTCTCGCTATTTTCTAGGCGTTGTGGGAGGCTCAGAATAAAGGGAGGATAAAGGTTCGACCTTCGATTGCATTTCTACATGTTAGAATTAAGGGGTAGGTTCATGATTAGGGTTATCTGGTGATAGGTAGATAGTGGTGTCACATAATATATAGGTTACATAGCAGGACACATGACCTGAAAAGATCACATAGAAGATGGATTAGATGGAGTCCACCACTACATGGATATATGCCTAATGTTGATGGATCATTAATGAATGGTCAAGTGCATGGGGTTAGTCTACTGTAGGATGAGTATGGTTTAGTGTTGTTTGCATTTAGCATTTTTATAGGCTAGGGAGTTTTCTGGGTGCGGTGTTGAACACAATCCACACAGGTATCATGCTTTTCAAGGACCTAATGTTGATGTTTTCGGAGGTGAATTCATATTCTGAAACTGTTATACACGATATAAACGGATAAGTGGATCCTCTATGTCACCTAATGTACCTAGTTTATAGTTGAACCATGGAGCTTAGACATGATTTCTCAGTTTGACATGTGAATAGGGAGGCCAATTTCGCGGCAGATGCAGTTTCTCTAGGAAGTAGTCGAGAGGAGCTGTTTATTTTATTTTCTAGTTTGGGCTCAGTGCCTCGGGATTGTAATAATTCGGTGCAGGGAGATTCTATCACGTTACATGATTTTAGAAGCATGTGACGACCCCATTTCTAATGGTATGTTTCCCATATCATTAATAATAAAAAAAGGAAAATTTTTATTGATAATTAATTATGAGCCTTTTTAATCCAACTCATCCGGGAATGGAACATCACAAAAATAGGTACCCATAAACTACATCAAACATAGAACGATCAAAAATGTGTTCTAGAATGAGATAGTAATCAAAAAATGAAGAATTAAAACATATGACTAAAAATGAATCTATGATCATATTTCTAATTTAATTCTTCATACAACTATAAATAACACCTTCCTAACATTCCCATGAATAGAAATCTAAATATTCTCATATAAAACACATTCAATGATATGAATTATATGAGCCTAAATTATATAAATAAAAATTTATAATCAAGTTAATATTGTCTCCTAAATCAACCATTCATATTTTCAATGAAAAATTATAAGCCGATAGAAAATTCTATAGAAAAAATATGGATTAAATTTATAACATAGAAACATTAAATCTATGAAAAAATACTCCACATAAAAATTAATAAATTACAAAATTAAATCATTAATTTAGTTCAATCATATATTTATATATAGAGTTATGAAATAATTTTTTCTAATTATATTCGTTAATGAAAACATTAATACAGAATTTTCCATTACAACTATGTTATATTATTCCAGTGTTATCATCAACCCATTTAATTTCACAACAATAACTCAACAATAATTTATTTTATAATTAATTATATATTCATGAAAATAAACTGTTTGAAAGAAATATAAAAAATGAAACAATGAAATATTTATCCTATGAAAGACATAAAAGAATTTTTTTTATGAAAACTTCAAATGAATAGATGAATTAAATCAGTAGGATATGACCCACCAAGGCTCTTCTTGTACAATAAGTAAGTGGAGTGCTGCACCCTCAATATAGCGACCAATTGGTAAAGGGATGGTTACTTTGTTGAGTATAAATATCTCATAAATTATAGTCGTTATCCTAAAAAACCATTATACATACACACCATTATGTAAATAAAAAAACACATAGAATAAAATAATTTACTAACCTAAGAAGAACTTGGTCTATATTATAACTTATAAACCCACTAAAGTACCAATGTATAACTATGTGAATGTTTTGAAACAAGAAAATACATTCCTAATGAAATTAAATGGGCTCCCAACATAAAAAATGATGGGTTAGATGTTCTTACTCACTATATCCAATACTAGCCACTAGACTACAACCATTATCTCCCATTACAGCTACGCTCTAACTACATTAGTTCTTCCTATTTCAACATCTAATTATGTTTCATATATATAATAAAAAAATCTGTAGGAAATTCATAGGCATGGTTGAATATATAAACACCTAGGTATATGTCCCAAAATCAAAAGTGGGAGGAATAAAATAAATTTTTTTTCTCAACCCATAAGATACAGAGGGTAATTAAACTCAATCATATATATCTTCATAGGAAAATATCTAATGAAGAGATATGAATCAGGATCTTGACAAGAAGCTATAAATGATGATTCTACATACTAATAAATATAACATTGCTCTATAGAAAAACCTAATACACAATATCATGAGAATAGTAATAGAGGAAACACTATTTTATAATTGGTACCACAACGAATGAAGTAACAAATCGAGCCTAGGACACCCCACATATCTTGGTGATAACGGAGTACTAACATTGTAGATAGAGGAATACCATACCTATAATGTGGTGGAGTAATGAATCTACAAAAGAATATGGTATCTAAGACCATATCCCTAAAAACCCTACCATTACGAGAGTATTCTCCCTAACATCACTCAAATGACCATAGTCGAGCCCTAAAAGATTCTTAGAGTTTCTAGTATAAGATTTGTGTTAACAACATCTAATTTTACATCACATGTGTTGAAAAAATCCACATTCAAATTTTACATGGTATTATACACATAAAGGATAAATAATAGGCCCAAATTTGGTGATGAATAAAAAGATACGAGAGTTCAAGTAGCCTCTTTGATGTATGTGGTGCGTCCCTTACATTAAATGAGGTGTGCTCCCATGTCTCTATCTTTCCATGTCAAGTTTCCCCTCATGGCATGTAATAACCCATGTAATTTTTTTTTCTCAAATCCACATGGTGGGGGGGGGGGGGAATCCGGGTACATTGACGTGTTCACCATGATCAAGAACAAAATACAAAGTTTGAGTCACATGGTGTGTGGTCACACTACTTGATATATGATATTTTTTAGGTTGGAAACCCAAACCACTCATGAAATACATAAAACATGGCTTGATCTTCTTGTATTAAAATTTGTTTATTCATATTTATCAATCAATATGTCCCTTCACCTAAAAATTGCATTGGTTCAACCATTTCCACCTCTAATCTCACTCCGGACATATCTATTGGCATCAATCATGGATCTACCACCACCAAATATTTATTTATATCCAACACATCTTCAAAATGGAAATCATCATAAATGATTGATGTTTATAGATGCCCAAAATCAGGGAAACCTGACTTCACTCATCCATAGATCCTATTTCCACCAATAATTCGTGAATCAACACACACCAAGATCATTATGTTTTGTAGTTAATAATTCAATACATATGTAGGGTTTCGATCATAATGGGAACCAGACAAAAAATAGGAAAATGATCACCCAAAATGATGATAATGATGAAGGAAACTAATAATGGTGGAAGAAAACATAAGATACCTCAATTTTTCATTAGTCAATACTATTTCGACCAACGATCACCACATAGGAAACCATAGAATAGAGGAAAAATTATCATCCATTTATAATTAAATAAAAAATATAAATTGATTGGGCCTTGAACATATGGGGAGATATCAAGATCTATAATAGTTAAATTATCTAATTCTATAAATCACGATTTATATGGTCAAAAATTCCATATGTAATAATCTTATACTCGAATATTGTATTTATCATTAACACAAAAAAATATCATATCATTGTAGTTGGAAATAACTTTTAATTATTTCAATTATGATGAATATTATAAAAAATGACCATTAATCATTAATCATTATTTGTTACATCATTGATTTTCCACCTACAGTTACATATCCACTAGCTCCAAATCATTCATGGATATGCGCGTAACCAAAGGGATTTTTCATAATTCATTTTTAATAGATTATCATCGTAGGTTAAACATAATATAAATTAAATAAATTTATTACGTAATTTACCTAATACATTAATGAGTAACTATATATCAACATGAAAATATATACATTCAAAAATTCTACTGAACCTAGGGTTAATCCCAAACTCTGAAACTGATCTATGTATTAGATTTTCTATTGTATCCTCTAATAAACAAGAAAACCATTATTTCAAAAAAATGATATGTGGGTGTTGTTTAAAATTTTGGGTATATTAAATATATATATTTGAGGGTTCTGTGACACCGATAAGAGTATGCTAACACCAAATAAAAACCCAGTTATATATATATATATACAAATGTTCCAAACATAAAAATAAATGTCATTTAATTATACCCACATGCATGGAATGTATCCCCAAAAAGAAAAACCTAGAAAAATAGTGATTATACTATTCATGAATCTGTCATTCACACTCTTTTGATCTCTCTTGGTGGTTCCCATGATTCCAAATTACTCACAGAAGTGGGAAAGCTCATCCATGAATATAATCTCCTGCTGATCCATGATGACCACCAAGTACTCTGAAAAAGAGGTTTTTTCCCTTTATGTATATTTTTCCCAAATTAATTATGTGTGATAGGTCAAGAATGTATCTTATCAGTTGTGAAACATTGGATAATCCATGCATCTGGTCCAACTAATGGGTTAATTATTACTGATAGAAAACATCTCCAATAATTTTTGGGGCCTAGAATGACTAATTGACCCTCAAGGGCATCTTTTAAAGAGACATAAGCTGATAATATATAATTAATATATGTATTACTTGATTTCATTATTAAATAAACATATTTTTAAAAAACCCAATGACCTAAAGGATTTAGTAATTGGGTTATAGAAATATATAAACACATATTTTACATGAAGTTATCATTTATCCGCAAACTAAATACACACTTTACAATTCCAGGAGAAATATTCATCTTCAAATCATGGCAAATCAAAAAACATAGAAAGGGTGAGATGAAAAAGATAGTAAGGGATAACATATCAAAAGAAAAAATTTCTATATCATAAACATGTTTAATGTATTAATAATAAAAAAATATATTTAAATGATGATAAAATAATAATAAAAGTCCAAAAGATTAAAATATAGGCAGAACATCTAAAAAGATGACACATTTACCATTTCATTAAAAAATTGAAACACGATATATATAACATGGTATGTAGAGTGTGGGAAATAAATTGGCACAATCATAATCATAGGATTTATAATATTTTTGAAAATGGATACATGAAAACTATTCCACTCGTAAAATTGTGAGTGGAGATAAATTCCATCACACTAACCCTTTGTAGGCATAACTAATTGGTATCATGTTAACATAAAATTTATATATCATGATATATTATCCTTTACCCAATAAATTATAGTGAGATGTTGGTCCCATACATATCATTATCTATAGCATTTTTTTCTTCATGTAAACAATTATCACAATATAAAATACACCCTAGAATGGAGATGGGTTTCATAGTTACGTGCCACTTTTCGAAATGAATATTTTTTTTAAAAATGAAAATAAATATTTATTATGAAATAGAAATTATTCAAAAAAATAAATTCTACAAAATAAAAAAATTGAATATCATTTAAATTTGAATTTCATGGAAAAATGAATCCCTGAAAATTGTATAAATAAATGAAATAAATTTTATTTACCAAGGCCCTTTATTTTACCTATGATTTCTATGAAAGTAATTTATACTCATGTACCATAATTATAAACATATTAATATAAAAATTTAGAAATTTTTTCTTATTCATCTCAGATTATAATATTTATTAATAACATTTCATTTATTGTATTATATTATTGTAACATATTTTCAATATCAGGTGTTTATAATCATGGCCATTTTTTACTAGGTTAGTAAAAGTTGTGTTCATCAACGTTGTTCTCCAAATTATCATAATTAAAACATATTAAATGATATGTAATTTATCTTATATAAATAATTAAAATGTTATAATACCATTACATTTCTGTATTAGTCATGTTTTATTAAAATGAAAATGACAATAAACTTGTTTTTTGGTTTCTTACCGATAACCATAGATTTCCATATAAGGATTCTTAATTTTTTCATTCTCATAAATATATTAATTATTTATATTATTTATATATATAATATATATTAATCCACTATAATATAAAATAATAAATGCTTTAAAATAAATGAAAATGAAAAATGTTTATTCATGGAGGTGGAAGTATTCACAACACATGATTAGAGTTTTTGTAACACAATGAACGAAAGGGAAAATGTTATATATTAAGTAATCATTTAAGAATAATAAATAAATTATATGAATCATATTTATAAATTAATAAAATAATTAATACTATCCATTAGGGGTGTTGATGAAAAACTAAAAGTGTCAATGTGTTGAGGCGGTAATCTGCACACCTGCAGTAAAAACAATTATTGTTTCCATAATATATGGTAGAGAATAAATATTTGTTGAATCTTTATTATTATAAAATCTCAACAAATAAATGTTTATAATTTTATTATTATTATATAGTTATGGATGTTTTATAATGGGAATAATAATAATTAAATGTTATGAATGTTCTGATAGCAACATTGAGACATTGGATTTCCTCTTGATGAAGGCCTTTGATTTGAGATGGATAATCTAAATTGTGCTGAGAAGGAGAATTAAGGAACATAATGGACTTCATGAAGTGCATATATTAGTTGGTATTAATGAAAATATCTAAATATAATTAAATTTTTAAGAGGGTGGAAGTGATAAACATTAATAAGAGAAGGAAATTTCAATTTTTGAAATAGTCATAATTTATTTATTAATTCCAGGACAATATTCATGGTTAAACTGCTCAAAAGTTAAAAAAATGTGATCTTTAGGAAATTATAAGTCAAAATTAATCTCAACAATATATTTGAAAACATTTTTTCGACATTTTATATCCGTTTATCTATATTAATAGTCATTTTCCTTCTTTTACATTTAACCAGGGCACAATTTTTACCTTACGGATTAATTTTGATGAATGATATAAAAATTATCCTCATTACCCGATTTTATCGTAATAATTTTAAAAATTAAAATTATTTTATCATGTCATTATTTGAAATTTATGAAAATTTAATTTTATAATAAAAACACTTAATAACGTAAAACATTTTTCTAAAAGTGAAGATATTTATATTTAAATATGTATTCTTAATAAAAATATAATAATTGATAAATTTTTCAAATAAATTGATTTATAACAAAATAAAATGAATGTTTTGAGGCATTAATGTAAAACCTTATCTACATTTCACCTAAAACATTATTCTAAGAGTTCAAAAACACATTTTATTAAACAAACATTATAATTTAGCTTTATAAATAGTAGACATATTGTTTATAAGAACAAATAATACAACTAAATTAATAATTATATTCCCTAGATAAATATTATATTACTTAAATATTTTTTTTAAATTATTGGACATTTTCCCATTGTCATATATTCATATAAATTACGATTTCCATAAACAAAATTTCAAAATAAATTTAAAATTTTTAGATAAAATTTTGATATCCATAATTTTTAATATATCTTGGGATTCTTAAAATGAATTCTGTTTTACCATATTAACTTTTAAAATAATTGCTTTATGTTTTTGAAAAAGTATTTAATATAAAGTAAATGTCTTTTCTAGGTAACCTTTTCCAACATTAATTTTATTAATTATATATCTCCAAAAAGGAAATTTTTCTAATTGTTTATTATCATAGTATTTATTATTGATTTATTACACATTCCCATATAATAATTTTGGGTACATATTCATTGGTTTTAGATTGTACCATAATTTAAGAGACAAAATATTTATTTCAGGGTGAAGAATTTGGGTCATTACATTCTAACCCTCTAAAATATAATCATCCATTAAATTTTATTACATGGAAGAAGAAAATTGAGGCTAATTTTCAATAATTACATCATTAGGTTCCCATGTATCCTCCTAAAACATTTGGATTCTCCATAGAAAATTCTTCAGATGAATAGTATTTTTCTGCAACACCATACATTTTTTATCCAATATCTCCAAGGGTTGTTCTTCATATGAGGGGTCATGTTCTAGTTGTATATATTTTGATCTTTTTAAATTTTATGTATTTGGTATGTAATATCTCAAAGATGTTATTTTTATGAAATAATTTTAATGGGATATATGAGGAGGAAGTGTTAAGCAATATTCTATATCATTGACATGATCAAGAACATCCAAGGGATCAATGTACCTAAGACATAGATTCCATTTACACCCAAATTTCAGGACCCCTTTACTTCGAGATATTTAGAGAAATCCATTATACCTTAATTCAAAATTAATAACTCATCTATTATTATCTACATCACTCTTAAACAAAATTTTTGAAACATTCATATGTCATTGATTTGTTTGAGCCATGTCTATTGTTTCTGCTATAGTGTAATGTCTTATCAAATTCCTATCTATAAATACTTTCCAGCATATTATAATCCTAATCATGATCCCATATATATCCTCATATAGATCCATATGAATTCTAAAATGTAAAATATTGTCATATTTGAACTATACTAGGGGAATTTTTCATCACCAACATCCATGGAAATCCATCATACAAGATCTCAGTACATCCACTAGTGTTTGAAATTTCCTATTAAACTCTCTATATATCTGAGGATAATATGCAGTGATAAATCTTTGTTCCATCTCCATTTCATTCTATGGAAGTCTCCAAAACCTCCTGGTAAACCTTAGATCACGACGAGATAAAATTGGTAGTGGTAATCCTTAAATCCTTACCACTTTCCTTATAAATATCATAAAATGTAGGTCAAAGTAGAAATATTTATATTTTCAAATAGAATGAATTGAATTTTTAAGGAGATTGACTATAAACCATATGTAGTCCGGACAATTATAAGTGTCGGGGATTCCTAATATGAAGTACATGGTTATGTTTTCTCATTTCAACAACTGTATGGGTAATGTTTCTATGATCCATTTATAATTTTATTCTTTATGAATAAACATGTTTTCTTATCATACGTTGTGACATGAACTCTATGATTTCCTCCTTCATGTTTTTCAACAAATATTTTTACATTAGATCACTATAAATGTTTTTGTTTCTAGGATGGTTAAAGAAGTATTAGATTTCTACAACATCCAAAATAGTTTTAATTAGTTATAGTATAGTTTTGAAACATATAGAATATAAAATCCTTATAAATATATATTTATCATTGTTAAACTATGGAATTTTTATATTTTATGATGAAATAACTTATTCCTTGGTCCATGTACTATCATCCTAAAAAATGAGGGAGCCTTGTTAATAATGGAATGGTTCTCTTCTATACATGGTTTGAGGGAAATGAGGTGGTTTATTTTTGTTCTTCCATAGAACCCCTAGATGGCCTAATCTATTACATCGCATGTATGTGATAGATTCCCCATGAATGGGTGCATATTTTAAAGGGTGATACTCTTGGAATTAATTCCATTAGTCCATTGTAATCCATGATACCCTTTTAGGGTGTATTTACCTTTTAATAAAATTTAATTATTTTTAGAGTGTCCAAGAATCTACTAAACATTAACTACCATTTTCGGTATATCTACATACCCTTTTGTCCTTCATTGATCACTGTGTGAATGAATGTGTGAGTGATAAAATCGGTATTAATGGATTTTTTCCTCCTATAATGGATTAAATATTCATCCTACACAAATCCATGAAATTTTTTTCTCTTTCAATCATTATCATGTATAGGGTAATATGGACTTTTTTACTTAATTATTTAGCCGCCATGATTTCATTTCCATATTTATAATAGATCAAACAGTCATATTTATTGATTAATTTTAACCGCATCCTTTATTTTAATTTTAACCCTCTTAGATAAAGATATTTTTCAATCTCTTATGATCAATGTATATATCACACTTCATTCCAAGTAGTTAAGGTGTCCGAATTTTCATAGCCAAGATAGTACCGACTAATTCAAAACCCTGTATTTGGAAATTTTTCTAATGAGTTTATAATTAAAGTCATTTATATTTAGTTACATTTAAAATTTTAATTTGTATGCATCCCATTCCATTTTAGGATTATCACTAAAATTTAAAAACACTTCACCCCTATATGGTATTGTAAGGACATGTGTAGGGACCAACCTATCCTTAAGATCCATGAAGATTTCCTCAAATTAAATCACCTTGAGTAACATGACTCGTGTACAGGTTAACATATTTAATTTATTTGATAGATATGAATAATTTCTCACATTAAACCAGAAATATCCACATATCCACTGAAAACTAAGGATTTCAGTTACAATGATAGGTCTATTCCATTTATCAATAACTCTAATCTATGAAATATCTATAGATATACCCTCTCTTTTCATGAAATTTACAATGTATGATAGTCGGTGTATCATGATTTTTCATTTTTTAGCATCAAATATATTCCCTCAATTATTATGGTATTCAAAATAGTCCTTAAGTGGTTTTCATGATCTATCTTGACTTTGGAATATATATATATATATAGATATCTCATATATATACTTCCACAAATTTATCTAGTTAATCTATAAGTGCTCAATTCATAGTATTCATTATGATATTGGGGGAATTTGTAATTCCAATTGAATAACTATAAACTATATGTGTCCACACCTTGTCCAATATGTTTAATTTAGTGAATCCCCCCATATTACCCTCAGTTGATGTTATCCATAACATATAGAAATATCCATTTGTGTTCTATATATTGAATCAATGAAATACCTTGTGAGTCTCATGATGTTTTCCTCATGATATCCAAGTCACCTATCTTCCTTTTACTTCAGTTCAAGGACTACTTTTCCCATATTTGTGTGAATAGTATCAGGGAAATAATGGTTTTATGATATTTTCATGAAATATTAACATGTTAGGGAATAAACTTCCTCCAATGTAATTGTATTACTAACAGGACTACACTATTTTTCAACGTCACCTTATATATGATAGGGATCCAAAATGATATTCTCATTATTGGAGAATTGAAGGACATTAAATATATTCTCCATTGAATTAATCCATTGTATATAAATTAATTGTTCTAAACACCCATTAAGGGACGGTTTATATTGGATCACAAAATATTCATTATAAATCTTATCACTTCATGTTTCATTTGGGAGATCCACATTAATCAAGGAATTATTCGTATCATTAGAGTGTTGAGTGAGCATTTACATTAGATTTTAAACTATAGTTCCCATATAATTTTGATAATCACCACATTTCATATCACATTCATCATTATCTGGGTTCCTTCTTGTCCAAACCATATAATTGGTAGAGGATTGTTCATGGTGAAGATACTTGATATCATTATAAAAAATAAAATTATGATCATAAAAGAAATTACACAAAAAATAATGCGTATATTATTCCTTTACAACTCTCTATTTTTCAATCTATGTTATCCATGCATATTTCCCTAAAATATTTTCCTTATCCACTCTAGTTAACATGATAACCAAATCCATATTATTGTCTTATAAATATTATATAAATTTAACAAATAATATCTCCCATCAGGGTCAAACTAGGTGTGTGGTAATGGTCTATTAACAATTAACTACAATGATGTACGAGATATACATGCCCATTTTTTAGGGTTATTAAACCCATATACAACTATACGTAAACAATTTAGACTTTTAGTATCTAGTGAGAGATATATTTGTTGGAAAACCATAGTCCATTCATTATCACTACTTATGATGGTCTCCAATATATAAAATTATCCTCTGAATCTTCACTACTATTCTCTAATCCATGTCTCCAATATAATCTAACATTTCTTTAATTCCAAAAAAGGATACCCAATTCGAATATACATGAACAATAAATAGATTACATGGTTTAATTATAACATTAAAAAATATTCTCAAAACCCATGAACCTAAGGGTTTAGTTTCTTGGTGGATAGAAATATAAAAACTATTATTTCACACAACTTATACATTTCACTGTAAACTAAATCCACTCTTAGACATTCAGGTTGAAAAAATAATCTTCACATATTATGGAAGGTAAAAAATAAAAAGGTGTGAGATTAAACACTTAATAGATCATAAAATATCAAATATTATAACAGTTATATCATAAACGTATAGAAATTAATAAAGGGAGATAATGTAATTTAATAGAACATAAAACAATAAGAGTTAACTATATTCTTTGATGGTAGATATAACATCACAAACAATAACACTTTTAGCATGGAATGAGAAAAATAAATCATAAAGAATATAAAATTGGACCTAGAACAATGGAAATAATGATGTACAATCATAATCATAGAATATATTACATTTGTGAACCAGGCAACCAGAAAACTCGTTCAATCAAAAAAATATGATTGGAGATAAATATCACCAAAATCACCTTTTATAAACCTAGTAACTTGATAACCAATTCACTTAAAATTTCTATATCGTGAGATATAATCCATTAACCAATGAATAAGAAGAAAATATAGCTACAAAAAATATCATAATCCTTACATTTCTGTGATTTTTGAAAAGAATCATCTTTATATAAAATATATATTAGGTTCATGGGGGTATAATTGAATTAAAGCACACACACACCACATGCACACAACCATGAAAGGTAGGTTATAACCACTTTAATGGATAACTCACCCAACCAACCACTTTTTATTACATGACATATTTTTTACAAAAAGTACCAATGGGCATGAAGTAAATTACATGCCTCGTAGGGCCAAAATATTTGGCCCAAAGGACGATTCTATGAATATTAATTTTCTTCAATAGAACCACCCCTGATAGAGTTACTACAGCACTCACTACTACAACAGTGTCACCCACTACTTCTACAACGCCCTCATATGCTACAATACTCACTACTGCTACAGTACCCGATGCTGCTATAGTCCCCTACACCCAATGTGTTTTGAATCCACATCCTTAGGTAGTATTACATGGTGGATTTACTAATAATAAAAATACAAAATACCTGACAATATAGTGTAACTAATAAAAATAATATGGGTTTCAATGAACTGAAAAAAAATTATAAACAACCCATTGAATTAAAAATGAGTTTTTAGATTATCCAAATATCTTCAATAAATAAATTAATTGATACCAAAAATGTGTTCACCCAAAATAATAACATAATAAAATAATTATTTATCATGAAACAATAAACATAAATACAATTTAGAGAAAAATTTTTAATGTGAATGAAACAAATAGGAAAATATTCTTTTGAAATAATCTTGTATACATCATTGTGAAAGAAATAGTTATGAGTAAATTTTTAAAAACACAAATTTATTATTAAAAATGAAAATAAAATTAATATTGGATATAGAATTAGATCAAAAAAACATTTTCCCTAGTGGTTAAAAATAATACATAATTAAATAAAGATTCGTTTCCAAAAAAAAGTTCAAAACAATTATAGCACTAAATGAAATGGGTTTCAGTTACCAACTCCATTACCATTACTATTGATTTACATGGATTTTTATTATGAAAATGATTCGTAAGGATAAATAAACAATTATCTATTTCAAAACCTTATTCAAATGAAATTCAATTTATACTCTTAATTAATAACAATTTTTATATATTAGATTGTGGTAACCACTTTTCAATATCGGTTATTAATAATCATCATCATTTTGAATTTGGTTCCTAGAATTCATTTCATTCTACATATATCCCAAAAATATCTTCAATTAAAAAAATTAATGGAAATGGGATTGATGTTTTATAAATTCTTATAATGTAAAAATACCATTACATATTATTTTAAGTTGTGTTCTACTAAAATGAAAATTCTAATGAACTAATTTTGGGTTATTTACTGATATTGATAGATTTTCTTATAACTACGATAAATTTTAATATTAAAAAAAGAACCATATTAATTTTATATATTAATTTTATATATCTTATATACTCATATTATATGAAATAAAAAAAATCCATATTTGTATGTGAATGAAAATGAATCATATGTATTGTTGGAGGTGGTAGTCTACGCTACACACAATCACTGTTTCCATCTCTCAATGATTGATTAGAGTGATGTTGGGTAGTAAGTGATCATTTCAAAATCATGAATATATTATAAATATAATTTTTTAAATTAATATCATAATTTTTACTATCCTTATGTGGTGGTGATGAAAAACCAACAGACTTTATTTGTGGAGGTGATAATCTGCCCGAATGCACTAATAGTGGTTATTTTTTTTATAGTAGAAGTAATAAAAGAATTACTGATTTTATGATTGTTATAAATAAATATAGACTCACTAATGATTTTGATGGTATTTTGATACATTTTTTATGAACATAATGAATAAGGAATAAATTTGAAGAAATATATGATGCCTACATTGAGACATTGAATATCCCCTTGATGAAGGCCTCAAATTTGAGGGAAACGGGCAAATATTTGATGACATAGGGAAATTGGTCAAGTAAAGGAAATAATGAAGAAGAAACTTGGGTGGGGTAATAATAATATATTGATATTATAGTGGAGTATTGACTATGTGGAAGTGATTTCCATTAATAGGATACGAAATGTGTACTTGAAGAAATACTCATCATTAATTAATAAAACCATTACACCTGGTTAAATCTCTATAAAGTAGAAAAAATGTATTGTGGGACAAGATAAAGTTTCTACTCTTCTGAAAAAAATTATTTTAAATAAAAATTTCACATGTTTAGCCCACTTCCCTATAGTATAAACCCTTTACTAGTTTGTCTTTTTACATAGGTAACTTTTTATTAACCATTATAATTAATTTTTATAAAAAATATTAATATTAAGCTCATTAAATAATTTTGTCCTTTTTTATTTAAATTTCAATTTCTTTTTCTCATATTAAATTTCAAGATGAGTGGAAATTTTTTTTTAAAATAAACACCCTTTATCTTATAAATTTGGTTTTTATAAAAATGATAATTTTCAAAGTTATATTTATATATTAGATAAAATTATCATTATTACTGATTTTAATGATATAAAGTGATTTATTACAAATAAAATGAAAGGATTGAAGATTTTAATTAAATTCACAACTTCATCTAATTGTTAAAACACTTTATTAAAATTGGTGACCAAATAATGGTTTTATTAATATATAATTTTATTTAGTTTTTAAAATTTTGAAAATAATATTTATAATCCCTATTAATATATTAAATTGAAAAAATTTATTCCATTAATATATATTTTATTACACAAAACTCTTAGTCAATCATCTAGTATATTCCTAAATAGTGATAGAATTTAAAAAATTATAATTTCTATAAAAACTATATTTTTTGACCTAAATTAAATATTCTTAGGAAAAGCAGTAAATTCTATAATATTCTTATTTTCCACTTAGGGGTAGAATAATGGATTTGTAAATAAATTTACAATTTAATCACTGTAAATTTGGGTTTTAATTAAAATTACAATATATAGAAAATGGATGTTATTTAATATAATATTCTTAAATATTAAAAGTTATTAATTATTTATCAAATAAGGGAAATTGATTTTTTTGGTTTTCCATCTTTTTGTATATTAATTATTGACTAATAATTTTCTCCTATTATTTTGTAGCTCGTTTAGGTTGGGTGTTTCATGTACCATAATTTATCAAATATATTATTATTAAAGGAGAAAAAAATGAATCATTATTTCTATCTGTCCTGATTAAACATTTTAAATCCTCATCATGGATGCGCCTTTGAGGAAACATTATTTTATGAACTAACTCCAAATGACTATGAAATTGGACTTTATGATTTTTTTATACTATGTGACATATTCATTCACAAATTTATCTCATAGACTATCTATGTCATTTTCTACACTAACATAGATACCATAATAAATTACTCATATATCTAGAACCATTATAAGTTTCACTTATAGGGTCTCCCATATAGAGCATAGATTGGTTGGATACTTATTGTAGTGTGATATTTCTTACTATTAGAAAAATACACCAATGGAAAGTGATCCTCCCCAACATGAATGTTTTCTATAACACATGATTTCATCATATCCTTCAAAAAAATAATGGTTCATTACATCCATCCATCTTTTAGGGGGAGTAACATAATACTCATCCATAATCAGTTCTTGAAAACCTCATACAAAACTCATCACAACTGTGATGTGAACTGAGCATAATGTTCTTAGAAAATCGTTGAGGATACCCCACATGAATTCATAAAATATCTTATAAATACAAGCATCCCAAACTCTCCAAAAAAATAATATTATATGGAATGAAATTTAGATGAATTAGAAATATAATAAACAATCACACTAACAATGTCATGGAATTTCTCTATCTAAAGGAGATTTGATAAAAAAAATCCATAAATGTTCCACCCCACTACCACTATTGGTTCTCATGTGTTTGAGTAGCGTAAGAGATAACATATTTTATTTCCATGACATGATGAAATTTGAGGCATATTGGAATAACCCTAAAAATATACCACCACATACATGCCCATTAAAATGGTATTTTAATGTTCTACTGCGTATTCTTCCAAAAAAGATGTATCTCAATGGTAGTGGTGTGGAACTTCCTAAAAACCACATCACGTAACATATTCATAAAATCTATCTATCCATAGAAAATAATGATGTCTTCCCCACCTTTTGAAAAAATTAATGCGCGCCTTCTAAATATAACTAGTTATATTGAACGTCATAATCAATAATTTCCAACTAACCATCTCTCACATTCTTGGGAAGAGGAAGAGTCACTTCCATTAATTATAGGTAATACATTCTTCTCTCCTTCACTAAGGTCAAAATTTTAATATACAACTACTTTGATGCCCCATATACTAAGTGGTGTTTGGATCTCTAACTTGGATAATATTTTGGTAAATTTACCTTAATTATAGTAGAGACTATCTTGGAATCTTATTCCTATAGGAAATCGGGACAACATCTCAGTCTTTGGGTAAGGGGTCCTCAGAAAATGATATACCTAAGACTCTAGAGGTCTAAGTATACCCCAAACCGCTCACCCATAAAATAATGCCCCTATATATTGAAGGATAAGACCTCTAATGTATTCTCTAATACATGGGTCATGTCGTTCATCTCATGGATCCTCCACTACCTAGGCTCGTATTCTATCACCGCCTTCCTCTATGTAAAATTCCACCAAAGACAAACTCTATGGGAATCATAGAACACCATATACTAAACACCCTCATCCAGTAGCCTGAACATATGAGAAATGGTCACAATTTTACTATTATCTATGAAGTCTTGCACATATACCTCATTCCAACAATACAAATTCACTTTTTCAACTAGGGATACTAAAGGGGACACAATTTAGGAAATTTATTCCATAATCCTATGATGATAACCCGAAATCCCGAGGAAACTCCATGACACTAACTCACCATTGGGTTACTATGAAGTAATAAAATCATGTATATTTTTATGTTTTTTTGCACACCATGATCTAAAATTACATTCCATTGAAATTTATGATCTCTAATCAAGTACTAACACATTGGATGATTTTAAATTTTCATGTTCAATTTTTGTATTTCCATTAAATCCTCAATTTCTTTTTATAATTATCCTAAGTTATAGAGTAAATTAAAATGTTGTCGATAAAAAAATGAATAAATCCAAGAATTGTATGAATATGTTTTTCAAAATCACCATAATGATAGATGGGGATTTCATCACGCTAAAGGGAATAACCAAGAAATAATAATTCATGTACTGATGTTGGAATAAAATATTTGGAATATCCTCATCCAAAAACCATAATCAAGTGGTAGCTAGAGTATATGTCATTATTTGAGAACCATGTCATGTCTATCATCTATTTGTAGATGTCATCAATTCCCATTATGGGGTATATATGTTTTGATAATCCCCTAATGTAGGTGTTGATAATGAATTTATATCCACACTAGTGCAGAAATCGTTTTTTACGTCACCATTTTTTACGTCGGTTATATATAACCGACGTAACAATGCGGCGAGTAGATTTTTCACGTCGGTTATTTTAATAACCGACGTTACAAATCGCTCCGGTTGGGTTTTTACTTCGGTTATCAAATAACCGACGTAAAAAACCAATGTGCGGGGGGTTTTTTACGTCGGTTATTTTGTAACCGACGTAAAAAACCCGATATCGACGCATTTTTTACGTCGGTTTTAAGATAACCGACGTAAAAAAGCTAAAAAATAGTTTATAACATCGGTTATATAATGAACGACGTTATAAGGAATTTAAAAAAATTAAAGCCCGTGTTCTGTCATTTACGATTTTTTCGATTGACAGTCGCCGGGTCGTCTCTCTTTCGCGCGGTAAACCCTAATCGGCTCGTCGATCTCCTGCATTACACTCATTTTGGCTTCATTGTTTATCTTCTTCACTGCTCTCGGATCTATCAGCTCAACTCGCGACATTTAGGTAAGCCTTCCATGAATTTATTTCGTTCGTTTTTGTTTCGATTTTTTATGTGCTTTTCATTCGTTTTTGAATCTCGTGGAATTTTTTTATTGCAAATGGTTATTATGTTCATTCAACTTGCAAAATTCAACTAGCAAATGGTTATTAAAACATTGTGGATTAGCTTCAGCAAAATCTGAAAAATAATGGGTGGTACTGTAACGTTCCATTCTTCCAGCAACATTATTATTTCCTACTTAGCTGGAATGTGTCTTTCTGGATGAAGATTGGTAGTACTTATTTTCTTAAAATCATATTTTCAATATGATTGTCCAAAAAAATATTTTCATGAAGGAAATTGGACCAGGTACAATCAGTAATACCTATCCTTAAAATTTCATTCAACATTCTTACATCATAATATTTTTTCAAAAAATTATGATATTTAGAACTCCTAGATCAGAAAACCATCATCTGTTTTCATCTGCATTCATAAAAATATCAATTCATACCTATTACAATCAAATATTTCATTCTGGACTCATGGTGAGTCTGATAATACATTTCTTGTTTTAGTCATCTCCTAAAAATGATGGACCTTTTCATGCAAAGTGTATCTGATTTCTTGAATACGATGGTATGTCCGATTTTCAACAAAACCAAGTGAGGTGATTTCTTTTATTATTAATAATTCATAAAAAAAATTATAATACCTAAATATTATTATCATCCTTTTCAGATTTTTCATTATAAAAAAGGTAAAGGGTACTTTCTTTTCATTCTCAGGTTAAATTATATTTTTTATAAAGGTCTTTTCTATCTAGGTAGAAATAATTTAATGATAATTAGATTGAATTAGGTATATTATCTTATCTTACCATCCAAACACATTTTTATGTATTAATAATTATTATGTTTTGTAAAAACAATTATGACCCCATTTCATTTTTTTTAGTTAATTGATCTACGAAAGTGTTATAAATGATTTGATGATCACGATTCACCCATATATATGGTTAGTCATTATGTGACATTTGGGTCCATAATATCCTTCTAATGCATTCGACAATGCATTATATATCATAGATCAATATGGGATACAGATGGTTATACCATTTCCAATGTGTTATGTGATGTGCCTGGTAAGAAATATTATATTAAATTATAGGAATGATGATTAACATATCCCAATATGAGGTGAATGAAACTATGTTTTCCCATGACATATGTTATGACTTATATGATTATGTTTGTGCCACACTCTTATGTTATTCCACATACCAATGTTATGATCTTGTGAATAAGGTTTTTTAAATCATGTTCCCACTATCATATAAATCATGTCTTATGTTATGCTAAAATTGTTATACTTGGACTCAGGTTTTATGATCTATGATTATATAGAACTGTTTCACTTATCTTTTTGATCATGTGCTTTGTGTATGCTCTTATACCCCCATGGATATCTTTTTATGAGATTATATATTATATTTATATATATCATGTTTACCCATAATGAGTATCATAAATCAAAACTTTTATTATTTTCATTCCCTAAGTTATAATAATAAGTATTATGTAGGATGATTCAAAAATTTAATCTGTGAGATGAGTTGTTTTATGTGTGAAACCCAGGCCAAACACATATGTATTTTTTATTGGTATTACATATATATAGTTCGACATATACTTTTTTTTACATTACCATGATATTAACAATACTTTTTCTAAAGGAATATTAATTTCCTTAGATTATATATCGGATCAAAAGGATATAGTAATTCTAATATATAATCAGAATGATCAGATAATATGACAATATTATTAAACATAAAACAAATGGTCTATATTCATATTTTTAACATGACACTTACGATGAATAGCTATTTGGTGTTGGGTACTTATGAAAACTACTACTACTTTCAATATTTGTTTTATATTTTAAATTGTTTTACATTCAAATTATGATTTTTTTCATATAAACATGTTTTGTCTTATCTTAAAAATATATTTTTTTTTTGATATTTGTTATAGGTAATAATGAGTCGAAGTTGGATTACGGCACATCGAATGAGCAATGAATTTGAGGAAGGTGTTGATGCCTTTTTGGAATTTGCAAAACGAAATGTTCCAAGTAGTGACATTTTTTTCTGTCCATGCCTGAAATGTTTGAATATGAAGAAGTTGAAAAGTAGAGAGATAAAAGATCATCTGATATTTCATGGTTTTAATCCGAGTTACAGGCCTTGGATTTGGCATGGTGAAACTAGACGGAATGTCACTGATGATGATGATTCACAAGATGGTAACTCCGATGGAATTGAAGAAATGATTCGCGATATTGTAGCAGAACAAATTGAGATAGAACCGACAGTTGCACATCTATATGGTGATGCTGAAAAACCATTATATCCCGGTTGTACAGATTTTACGGTTCTGTCAGCAGTGTTAAGATTGATTAACCTAAAGGTGAATCATGAATGGAGTGACAGAAGTTTTATAGAGCTGCTACAATTGATGAAAGACATTCTTCCAAAAGATAAAGATCTTCCAGATTCACATTACAAAGCCAAGAAAATATTATGCCCGATGGGATTGGGATACAAGAAAATACATGCCTATCCGAATGACTGCATTATATATATGAAGGAATATGAATTTCTGTCAGAGTGTCCAAAATGTGGGACATCACGGTATAAGGTGAAAGTAAAATCACAGGGTGATGTAGAGATTACAAACCTCCCTTCAAAGTTATTTTGGTATCTTCCTATAATTAATTGTTTCAAACGTTTATTTGATAATTCACATGATGCAAAAAGGTTAAGATGGCATGCTGAAGAGCGGGTATGTGATGGAAAAATACATCATCCAGCTGATTGTCCACAATGGATGAAAATTGATGCACAGTATTCTACATTTGGAAATGAAATAAGAAATCTCATACTAGGGTTGTGCACAGATGGAATGAATCCATACCGAACACTCAGTAGCACACATAGTTCATGGCCTATTTTATTGGTAATTTACAACCTCTCGCCTGAAGTTTGTATGAAGCGCAAATATGTCATGTTGAGTACAATGATCTCTGGTCCAAAACAACACGGTAATGATATTGATGTTTACTTGTCACCGTTGATTGATGATTTGAAACTGTTATGGGCTGATGGTATTAGGGTGTATGATTCTTATAAAATGGAATATTTTCAACTGCATGCAGTGCTTCTGTTCACTATAAATGACTTCCCAGCGTATGGAAATTTTTCTGGATACAGTGTTAAAGGTCATAAAGCATGTCCAATTTGCGAACAACAGACGTCCTATTGTCAATTGCATCATGGGAGGAAAACAGTGTACATGGGTCATCAAAATTTTTTGCCTATGGAACACCCTTATAGAAGACTAAAAAAGGCATTTAATGGCTCACAAGAATTTGATACTGCTCCAAAACCTTTATCCCATGATCTGTATTTTGAGAGGGTGAAAAACCTTGACGTGACATTGGGACAGACACAGAAATCTGGTAATGATAGACATATTTGGAAGAAAAGGTCAATATTTTTTGAGCTACCATATTGGAGGTATCATGAAGTTAAACATAATATTGATGTCATGCACGTGGAGAAGAATATCTGTGATTCTTTGATTGGAACATTGTTAGATTTTAAAGGAAATAATAAAGATGGGTTGAATGCAAGATTAGACTTACTATCAATGGGAATACGTTTGGAGTTAGATCCCACTCCTAAAGGAAGATGAACATTTCTTCCCCCGGCTTGTCATACATTATCGAAGAGGGAGAAAATTAGCTTCTGTCAGTGTCTTCATGATACCAAAGTGCCTCAAGGTTATTCTTCTAATGTAAAATTTTTTGTCTCATTGAAGGACTTGAAGTTGATAGGTATGAAATCACATTATTTTCACGTCATGATGCAACAAATTCTACTAGTTTCATTGCGTGGAATATTGCCCATTCGTGTCAGAAAGACTATAATGAAGTTGTGTTATTTTTTCAATTCAATTTGTAACATGACGATTGATGTGTATGCTTTGAACATTTTGGAAAAGGATGAAATTTTAATACTTTGTCAATTGGAAATGTATTTTCCTCCATCTTTTTTTGATATAATGGTGCATTTAATGATTCATCTGGTTCGAGAAATAAAGCTTTGTGGACCTATATATCTTTATTGGATGTATCCTTTTGAAAGGTATATGAAAATATTAAAGGGTTATGTTAAAAATCTATATCGACCTGAAGCCTCCATTATTGAAAAGTATATTTCTGAGGAGGTAGCAGAGTTTTGTACGAGCTACTTGGCTGCGGCGCAACACATAGGTTTGCCTCCATCTCGCCATGAACGAGTTAATAATGAGGGAAAGGGGATTCACAGCTTGAAAGTCAAATCATTGTCAACTGAACAGATAAAGAAGTTAGAATCATACATCTTGAAGAACATAGCTGATGCTCAACCATATATCACATTACATATTAATGAGTTGAAACAATGTCATCCAAAGAAGAAAGAAATGTGGATTTTGAATGAGCACAACACAACTTTTTTGTCATGGATAAAAAAGACTTTGCTTGGTAGATCAGATGTATCAGAGACATTAAAATGGATAGTGGGTGGTCCATGTTTAAATGTAATAACATGGTTTGGTTATGACATTAATGGTCATACATTTCATACAAAAGCTCAGGACAACAGAAGTGCAGTTCAGAATAGTGGTGTATTGGTGTTTGCAGAAGCAATGCATTTTTCGAGTGCTAAGGACAAAAACCCAATTTCTGCATCAAATGCATATTATGGAGTGATTGAAGACATATGGGAGGTTGATTACTTTAAAATTAAAGTTCCCGTTTTTAACTGTAAATGGTTTAACGGTAACAACAGTGTCAGACACGATGAATTTGGAATGACACTTGTTAATCTGAATAGATTGGAAGACACAGCTGATTCTTTTATAATGGCAACACATGCAAAACAAATTTTTTATGTAGTAGATCAATCAGATATGCAGTGGGCTGTTGTTTTACAAGGGAAAAAACAATATGTTGGTGAGGATGAACTTGATGAATATGCTGATTTATGTGAGATCCCTACTTAAATGGAAATATTAACAGAACATAATGACGATCATGTTGAAGACATAGTTTGTGCCATAAGGAACGATCACGACGAAGGAATTTGGGAAAACAATCCATCTATACGTTCCTAAAATTACAGGTAACATATGTTTATTTCTTGTTTACATTTATTTTTTCCATAAATGTTAGATATTGTAAGTTTTTTATTTATTAAAACATGTTTCAAAATAAAATAAGTATATGTTATTGTTTATTTTAAGTTTGTTTAGTTTACTTTATCATGTTTATTGTTGTACCCCTCTCTCTTGGATTTTAATGATCACAATCACTCTCATAGTGTTCTAACTTGTTTTCAAGTGTTTTGATGCTAGGAAAAAGGTTGCCCAGGAGTTGGCCCAAGAAGGCTGATAGTGGACTCTCTGAGTCCACAGGCCAACCGGTGGATTCCCACCGGTCAGCCGGTGTTAGCGCATCGGCCAGCCGGTATGGGCACCGGCCAACCGGTTCTTGCCCACCGGCCAGCCGGAGGACCCAGGCAGTAGGCTTTTCCACTGCCTGGTGACACCGGCCAACCCGTGGATTCCCACCGGCCAGCCGGTGGTCTCTGGCAGAAGCATTGCTTTGTGCCAGAGCCACCGGTCAGCCAGTGTTAGCACACCGGCCAGCCGGTATGGGCACCAGCCAACCGGTTCTTGCCCACCGACCAGCTGGAGGACCCAGACAGTAGGCTTGCCCACTGCCTGGTGACACCGGCCAACCGGTGGATGACCACCGGTCAGCCGGTGGAACCCAGACAGAAAGCCTGCTCTGTCTGGACCACCGGCCAGCCGGGAGCTCAGCACCGGCCAGCCAGTGGACCACCAGCCAGCTGGTGAGACACCACCGGCCCGCCGGTGTGCCCAGTCAAACTAACCATTGGGCTTTGATAATTGCTTTAAATTGTTAATTATTTTTTGAAAAGGCAATTCACCCCCCTCTTTCCATCCTCTACGCCCCAACAGTTTATAACCATTAGATGAATTTTAAAATGCTTATTTTTGTTCACTGACAATTACTTTACCATGTTTACAATGTTTACTTGGTTTACCATTTTTACCATTTTTACCATCTTGACCATCGTGACCATCTTTTCCATCTTTACCATTTTTTAGCATGATTACCATATTACCAATGTTTACTATTATGTAACTTAGTACACTTTTCTATTTTCTGATTACAGTAGTATTAAAATATTTGAATTTGCATATTTATTCACTGACAATTACTTTACCATGTTTACAATGTTTACCAGGTTTACCATTTTTTCCATTTTTTACCATCTTGAACATCTTGACCATCTTGACCATCTTTTCCATCTTTACCATTGTTTAACATGCTTACCATATTACCAATGATTACTATTATGTAACCTAGTACAATTTTCTATTTTCTGATTACAGTAGTATTAAAATATTTGAATTTGTATATTTGTGAACTGACGTTTGTTTTTTTGATTTGAAGGATAATGACAGATCACTCAGATGATCAACCACATGATTCTGGGGAGGAGCATATTGCTAGTCATACCTCTGGGGATGAACATTCACATGCTCCTATTACGAAAAAGAGTTCAAAGGTTGGTAAACGTGGTTGCACACGTTTACCAAAATTATCACTTGCCCGTACGCAGGATCAGAGGATAGTAGTTGAGTTTGATGATGATGATATTCCTAGAGGTCCGAATGCAAAAGATTTTAAGAGTTTTGTTGCAACTCAGGCTAAGACCAAAGTAATCATTCTGTATGATGATTGGAGAGGTGTGGATAAAGCGATTATCTCTCAGTTGTGGGAGACGATTTTAGTAAGATCTTTTGTCATTGTTTGACCATTCATTTAATGTTTCTAGTATATATAATATGTTTAACCTATTCTTTATCATATGACATTTGATATTCCTGACACTGGAGGAGTCAGGAAGAAATGATTATCGTTGGCTGCCAGGAGATGGAGGGATTTCAAATCAACCCTCACATCTGATTTCATTTATGGTCATAGGAGTTATGACAATCCATGTCGTATATATCCTTTTATAGATGAAGACACATGGAGACAGTTTTTTGAAAGTAGAAAAAAAGAGTCATTTCTGGTAAGGGAAATGTAATCTTTTATATACTTTCTTATATAAATTATTTTATTAATGTTTTGTTAATGATTTCTTATTCATAAATTACAGCAAACAAGGAAATCTCATCAGGAGATCCAATCTAAAAATGTATACCCTCATAGTTTATCTCGGGGAGGGTATACATTATTGGAAGAAAAAATGATAGCGGAAAAATTTCAACAACTAAGAGCTGAGTCTTCAAGCTCTGGAGAGGTGGCCCCTCCATCCCCTCCATCTAGACATGAAAAATGGAAGAGAACTCGGAAGGGAAAAAAGGGAAATATCTTTCGAATGAATCGAGAATCGTAGCTGAGTGGATTGTAAGATATCTATTTAATTTATTTAAGTTAAATTTTTTCTTCATATAAGTTTCAATCATTACAGAAATGTTCAATTAATTAATATAGGACTCTCTTGAGGAGAAAAGTTCAGAGGGGACATTTACAGCTACTAGGAGGGAAGATATTTTATTTGCAGCATTGGGAAGGCCCGAACATCCTGGTCGTGTAAGAGGATATCCGACAGGTGTATCGGTAAGAAAAGTGTTTCCATGTTCTTCAACTTCTAACATTGAGGGGGTTTATAAAAAAAATAGAATCCTTGGAGGCTGAAGTTCAAAATATTAATGCGACGATGAAAGACAAGATTAGAGATTCAGTGCAGTCTATGTTTGCAGAAATGCAAAGACAATTTCAGACTGCAGCTCCCACTCCTCCACCCCTCCCCCTGCAGACCCTATTATTTATCCTCCACCTCCGCCAGTAGCTCCCACTCCCCCACCTCAGCCTGCGGACCCCATTATTTATCCTACGCCTCCGCCGCAGCTTCCTACATATTGCGAGTTGTATGTTGATGATTCTCAACATCATATAGTAGCATACGGGTTGGTATATTGTATAGGAGATACAGTTCATCATCAACAATTAGAGGGTAGAGAATCAGAGAGTCACTGTACAGGATATTATAGATAGATCAGCTAGGGTACCAATTCCTACAGATGAGGTGGCGACAGTTGGACAGAGTATCAGCCATTTTTTAGTTTGGCCATCCAGACTTCTTCGAATCATTACCATAGAGGTATGAATGTTATATCTTTTATTTTATTTTTTTATTAAAGTTGTTTTATCATTTGAAAACTACTATAATTCTCAAATTTTTTTCACAGGAATACTTCAAAGGTAAAGAAATACTGTATAGACAACAACAAAGACAACAGGCTATGACATCAGATACAGATTCCAGTGGTCTTGACAGATTTTCAAGATATTCACATTTGTTGTTGGGTTTTTATGAGTTTCCAATGGAATCTCATGTTTGTGGACGTGAAATAAGTGTGGGGATTACAAAATCTGATATCATGGATCTTGTTACTGGAGATAAGTAGGGCATCAACGTGGTGCAAATTTTTTCCATGTAAGTCTTAACACCTTTTCCCTGCATTATATTTATTAAAAATGTATACTTATATATGTTTTGTATTAGGTATCTTTATAAAATTTGTGAGAGGAATGAACTGACAGAAGTATATGGATTCATGGACCCGCAATTGATTTCCCCTGAAGCATGTGCATTGACTGAGGAACAAAGAATGGTTTATATTGCTGAAAGATTTGAAAAGAATATAATCCAACAATGTTGGATGATGCCTTTTTGTGAGAGGTATGAAACACATTTCTCTCAAATAGTTAATTATCTTTTAACATAAAAAACCACTAAAATTAAATTTCCTTTTATCAGTGATCATTGGATGTTAGGGATTTTTTGCCCAAGGGAGAAATCTCTTTATTGGATATGCTCTGTTCATGGTGATGTGTGGGAAAGTTTTAAGAATATATTGGAAAAGTATGTTTCAATTTCTCAATAGTTTTATATATTATAATGAATTTTAAATTTACCCCATTCGTATTATTTTCTAACAGTGCATGGGTCTACTTTCGAAAAAACATGAAGAAAAGAAATGCAAAGATCAAATATGTAAATGCGAAGGTAAATTTCCATTTATAATTTGTACTTTTTGATTTATTACATAAAAATAATATATTGAATTTACACTCATTCAAAACAGAATTGTCATGAACAACAAGGCCTCATCAAATGCAGATATTATATGTTAAGATTTATGTATGAAATAATAACAACTGGGACAGTTGTGAATTTTGACCTGGTACGATTTCCTCTTAAACTTTGCCATCATATTTCAATTTGATTTATTCATTATACACGTTAACTATATTCTTTTTCATTTGTAGCTTTTTGATGACCCTCAACCCTATACTGCTGAAGACATCAAACACGTACAAGTGGAGTGGTCAAATTATTTTACAGGTTTGATTGAATTTTAGTTGTTTGTAATGTAAAATGTAATTTTGAATATTGTCGTTTTAATTGTGTATTTGGTAGTTGTTTAGGTTTGATTTAGTTTTTTTTTGAAGTTGACAATGTAAGTTTTGAATGTTATATAAGTGAATGTTTAATTTTGCTCGACTTCTTGTTTTGGTCTACTTTTGATGGTTCTTCTTGTATGGATTTGGGTCTGTGGGGGAGGGGTTCCAAGGGTGTGGGGGTGTGTTCAGTGGGGTTGGGGGTGTCCAGCGGTCCGAGAGGGCTATCTAATGGGGTGGGGGACAGTCCTAGGGGGTGGCAGGGATGTCCAGGGGTGTGGGAAGCCGGTCCAGGGGTGTGGGAGTGCTGTCCAGGGGTGGGGGGTTGTCCAGGGGTGTTTCGGGCTATCCAGGGGTGTGGTGGGGGCTGTCAAGTGGGGTGAGGGGGTGAGGAGGTGCTGTTCAGGCGGGTGGGGGGTTGTCGAGGGGTGTTTGTGGGTGTTCGGGGGTCGGGGGCAGTTCAGGAGTGTGGTGGGGGCTCCAATGGGGTGGGGGAGGGTTGTCCAAGGGGTATACATGAGGGTGGGAGCTCCAACGGGGTGGGGGAGGGTTGTCCAGGGGGTATACATGAGGGTGAGGGCTCCAACGGGGTGGGGGGAGGGCTGTCCATGGGGTATAAATGAGGGTGGATGCTGTCTAGTGGGTAAGTTTTATATGTTATCTATGTACATGCTTAATTTTGATATACTTCTGTTTATGTGGTACGATTTCTTGATTTGTTTTCCGGTTGATTCTGGTGGAGAGAAGATCAATGCATCCTGTTTAAAAAAATTGGGTTTATCACGTCGGTTATTTAATAACCGATGTGATAAAAGGTCTACAGAATGGTTTATCACGTCGGTTATTTAAAAACCGACGTGATAAAAGGCCTGGATAATGGTTTATCACGTCGGTTATTTAATAACCGACGTGATAAAAGGCCTGGATAATGGTTTATCACGTCGGTTATTTAATAAACGACATGATAAAAGGCCTCGAGAATGGTTTATCACGTCGGTTATTGAATAACCGACGTGCTAAACGACCTGGACAATGGTTTATCATGTCGGTTATTGAATAACCGACGTGATAAACAGCCTCCCTCCGGTTTATCATGGCGGTTATATAATAACTGACGTGATAAACCCCCCACCCCCGGTTTTTCACGTCGGTTTTATATGAATGGACGTGATAAACCATGCTCAGCCCGGTTTATCACGTCGGTTCTTATAGAACGGACGTGATAAACCCCCTCACCCCCTGTTTATCACGTCGGTTGTTTAAGAAGGGATGTGATAAACCATTGTCCCGGCCGTTTATCACGTCGGTTCTTAGATAACCGATGTGATAAACCATTCTACAGGCATTTTATCACGTCAGTTCTAAAATAACCGACGTGATAAACCATTCTCCAGGCCCTTTATCACGTCGGTTCTAAAATAACCGACGTGATAAACATCTCGATTTTATGCTTTTTGACGTCGGTTTTTAAATAACCGATGTCAAAAACCTTATTTATAACGTCGCACGTATTAACGTCGGCTAGAAACCGACATAAAAAATTAAAAATAACCGACGTAAAAAACGTTTTCTGCACTAGTGCCATAACCTTCCATATTATTTCTTTGTGAACAACACTAGAAACACATGAGAGGGACACTATAGGTCTAATGAAACCCTTCTCTTAGAGGCCCTCCAACATGACCTTAATTACTCGAAGCATTCAAGGGAATATATAATATGTTTTAGATGATATTGGGATAGACCACATGTGATAATAAATACAGATATTGATCTATTGATTGGAGGTAGTCACATAACATCATACAAGAAAATCTTCTAATATTCCATTACAACTTCTAAAAGACTGATTTCTAATGAGATCACTACACTAAGGGTTAAACTAGTCAGCATATGGGAGGTTGGATCAGGATTTCTTCTTAGGATAACCAATTTGTCATCCCATAGGATTATCTTGAAATTAAATGATATTTTCACCCCCATATTTATTTACAAACCGAACTCACTAATGGTTACTATCTATCTTGTCATATAACATTGATAACCCTTCCATTCCTGATATTACATTAAAAACTTCATTAAAACTACTATAATGTAACATGTGAAGCTATCTCCATTGAGATTCCACTCTGAATATCTATAATTATGCTATATATTGGATTCACTCCATATTGGATTGTCTAATAATAATTGATATGTTAATGGATCCACATGAATCTATAAGTATTTAAAAATGGATAATAATGTGAAATAATTAATCACAATTATTTCAAGAAGTACTGGTGCTAGAAATATAAGTTGAAAAGAATACATCAATTCACCTCTTTTGCAGCCTGATCATATCCCTCTATAACATATAATAGACATGGTCCTCAATAACTAACTCTTTGATCCAAATGTGTCCCACTAGTTTATAGTGGTATAAGTATGTTATATTATTTTCCTTCAACTATAACTTCTCATCCAAAGTTTCCAATAACCCCTATCCCACACCACCTACCTAGGGTCCACATTTCCCACCCTTTTGAGATCCCTAATCATAATGTTGCCTTTATTGATGAGGGATATCAACTAATTATCCTACATCTAAACCATATTTCATTATAAAATCACATACCATGTTACCTCAATCATATCAATAATAACATCTACAATATCAATGATAACAGGATCCTTTATATGATACCTACAATACTTTTTACCTCATCTTGTTCAATGCATGATAATGCTTTCTATGATGATATACCAATGATTGAAATCTTCTTTCAGAAGAATATGAATATACAGCTTGATTTACACTACCTTATTTTACTTCCCAATAACCCTCTTATATGATACTCTATATCACCCAGAATCTATCTAAAACCCACAAATATGATTGAATTCATAGAGAGACTTTGATTTCATTGATTCCCCTCTCTGGTCCCTTCCCGAGATTCTTTACCCGAAAATAATTATCTCACACTATATAGAGTGAGTATAATGTTAGGTAAATTATCCTCTATTCCTACAAAACAATAGTAATATCACCATACTACAACCCCAATAGCTCCTTAATCACAATATAAGTTAAATTAGAATGATATTACACACCATTGAAATGTTTTAAAACTCCTCCCTTGAGAGTATCACAAAATCATGGTTCTAGGTGTCAATACTAAAAAATCACTATGTTTATATAAGAATAGTAATATCCATAAGAAAAAGCATCTGATCATTAAGATTATGTAAGAGATAATAGAATTGAACCTTTGTATCTGTCCAATCCTCTATTTCATGAGGGTATTTCTCACTATGAAAATTGAGAAGTCTATATTGGTAATTCTCATAAAATATTCTATGATTTTGGTAATAATTTGTAGTATATATAGAATAACAAGAAAATAAATATATAAATATACATCATACAGAACTCCTAGAGGTAGATCTATATGCCTCTCATCTTCAAGAAGCACTGCTCTCAGCTTTCCTTAAAGAAGTGCCTCGTATTGATGTCATGGAACTATCGCCTCATCATTGTACTAGTTTTCATCATGACCTTATCCCGTTATCCAGGTTATCTATCATTATGGAGGTATCTTGAATATTAACTTGTATTACCATGGTCAATTGATCCTATTTGAAGATATAACAAAACAAGGACATATAATTCAATGTTTCATTCATATATGATGCATGTGTGATTCATCTACCTACAACCAGTGTCTCATCATGTCGAGCCGACATGTAGGTTATTAGAGTCCTATTGAATGGATATGAATATCACCACAACATTAATGGGTTCCCTATTCTAAGATTCGTACTTGAAATACAATATCCCTAATTTTCAAAGATCCTAAACCGGTCCTCAAAACACATTTGATACCAAATATAGTCCTTCATAAAAAATCTCTAGGATACCACTATGTCCTGACCCAACTCATTGTGGACCCACATCGATTGGTATTAATATTAATGTCACACCCCATGTCATCCCAAACACACATAACTCAAAGCACATCTCAATCATCCAGGAAAAAGGACCATATTAACCAATATGAAAAAATTCATGTAATAACCACTAAAATAACTAGTACATAGAAATATAAGTGTATCCATGATTTAAAAGGGTTAATATAAACACTCAACTAGAAATAAGTGGACTCTCAAGCTAAAATATGATGGGGAGGAAGGTTATGATCACGCTCATTGATACCGACCCCCAATGTGTGACCATCATCACTAAGTAATGATAAACTCCAGCAATGGTAGGAAAACCCAAATACATAACATAGTATCAATATTTTAGATAAACATTTAGATGTGATGGAAAATTTCAAGCTGGGTGAGTATATATAAACAATGTAAATTGACCAAAAAACTCATGTGCAAAAATATAATTAAATATTACTCTCAACCCACATGACAACGGGAGAACCAAAAAATAGATATTCTCATAAAGATAACCCAATTCAAGATAGGTGAATATTGTTATTAATAACAACATATCAATGATGACTCTTCCTATAGCTCAATAGATCTGATTTCCCAATACAAGAACCACGTGTATCCTTATGAGGAACTTAATTGAGGACTCATACCTGAATGATGGTTACTGCCAAGTGTGAGAGTAATTACTCCAATGGATTAATCACTCAATGTGGGGGCTTGATGATAGTGTTGTATCTACTCTATAAATAGGTTGATCATGACATAATAATATGGAGGATTTCTAACTATTATAATAAATATGATAAATAGGATCCATACCTCGTGAATCCCAACAATAAATGGATTATTAACCCTATAATCAATATGATGATCGTGATAGAGCCTTATTATTAGTTAAGAATTGTTATAAGAATAACTGTTATCACATAACCTCGCATTCTAACTCTGGTGTCGAAACAAACTCCAACATTTCATCCAACATAAAATAATTCAGATAATATTCTACTCACTACCCCAAATCATATTCATGCTCAATTATATATATATAGAAGAGTTTCCTAGGATATTTATAGAATCTTTCCCTTGGTGTACTTGTGGTGTACTTCCATGTCAGAATAAGATGTGTCCTTTTTCCCTATATGGAATATAAAAAAACATGTACATAGCTTGTTCTTGTAGCCACATCGTGTGTGGGACTACCCGGGGTCCATGGATTATTTTCCGTGAACATGACTTAGCTACCCATATTGAGTTACATGGAATGTGGTCCCATAAAATGGTCATGTGATGTTTATCTTGGGTTAAAATCCTATCCACGACACTCAAAGAGGATACATGACTTGTTTGACTCAGAATAGATAGTTTGTAGCGGTTTTTCTTGGTTCACGTGATACTCTAATGTGTAATCTCATCTTCTATATCATTTCCAAATTAAATCTCACTCATTTCGTCTCTAGAAGCATCAATAAAGGATATACCATATAATTTTTATAGATGACCTTCACATCACTGAAAGAGAAATAATTATTGAAAAAATATGTTACTATAATCCCAAACCCAAGGAAATCAATCATTATACATTAAAATATCTAATTTATTCCAAAGATTCATGAATCTACAAAAAACATTATCATAGTCTTCATTAAAACAATCATCAATTTGAATATGATGGTTCAATGATGATTCTAACTCCACTGAAAATAATCCAAACACCACCTATATTGGGCCTGATGGTGAAGGATGTGAATAATGGTGGCATAAATCAAAAGAAACATCAATGTGAATATCACTAATTTCCAATATGGATTCATACAATGATAAGTATTTCTGAAACCGAAGAACAAAGAATAATTCATCATTACGAAAAATATCAAAATTCTAAATAAACTAGGTTAGGTGAATATGTGGATATATTTGGATATATAGTATAAAAATTACTCCACACAATAAATGGAGAATTTTTGGGTGAATAAATCAACAAATTAAAATATCTTACCAAGATATTTGATAAATTATTGATAAAAAATGATTCTTCACCACCATCTCAAGTGACATCCAAAATATTAATACTTGTGATAAATTCCACAGAAATGTGATCCTTTATCATTTTTCATCTATGGTTTAATCTATAAATCCAACCCATTGAGAAATCTCCTCAAGATATAAATATTTTAGGATTATGAAATTATCACTATAGAATGTTCATAAGGGGGTTTAAATAGATGTTCGACTATGATTAAAATTTAATTAAATTATATATTTTTAATTTTTAATTTTCTTAATTCATCATCCAGTGACTACACATCAACCTGGAACATAATGTGTAAAAAATATATTTTTCTGTTAGGTGAATCCTAATGTATTGAAACTCATGAATATCTCCTATTTTATATCATATCCACTGATCAATTGGAAAATCTGTATTTCAAAAATGATGTCGGTGAATAGTTTGACATATTTAATGCATTAATATTATGATTCGGGGTTTCTATTAGACCTGTAAAGCTATCCAGTTAAAAATAAAAACTAGGATATATATATATATATATATATATATACGAATATCCAAAGGATCCAAACATAAAAACACGAGATTCTAAATCAATGAAAAATTATCAAATACTATGAAATATCTAATAAAAATATATTTAATGATACAAATTATAATGAATTTTATGAAAATTAAAATTTAAAATATATTTCATAATGATCACATAATCTTATGGAAAAAAATCTACAGTGAGAGATTGTTAGGTTTATTTGTGATATCTATTTTCTAGATTTACTGTTGAAATTTTAAATAGATATGTTTTGTGGACACCAAACTGAGACATCACAACTTCACCAATGGATATTTTATTCATGTTAGTGGAATTAATTTCACTAGATGTTGCAGTAAATAAATTTAATGGAATAATGATGAATGATAACAACCATCATAAGAGTATTAGATGAAATATGAGCCGTCTTTTTTAGTGGCTATTAGCTGAATGAGTACTAACTGTAAATGTGTTCAAGAAAATTCAAGGGCACAATGAAGACCAAGTATCAGAATGTATAGGTGGACCATCCAATGCATGGAATTAAATTTGTATTATTAATATGGAGGAAGAAGTGTCTCGGATGAGAGGGGATGATTGATGATACAATACTTGTTTTGGAGGAGTGGATGGATGTGTATAAGTTGAGGACAATGAGAAGTCCCAATTGATTATATGTAAATGAATTTATTTATAGGCTAGTGGGAAAGAAATTGTTTTTTTGGGCCATAAATGATATTCATACTATTGAAATACATTATTTTCCAAAACTTTTAGGTCAAATTAGTGGACGATATATGGAAAGGAATATGTCAATAGTAAACATTTGCTTGACACTAAAATTCACTTGGGGGTAGTAATTGAGAACTCTCTGTTCCCCACTATATGATATAGGGTTGGAACACATGTGTTCATTTACCTAATTCACATAATGAATTAGAGGGTGGAGTGTTGAGACATCACTTATGGATGGGAGGCCATACTGTTTAAGGTTAGTGTTCATAATATATAAGATAAGATGAAAACAAAATGTATCATCCACAGAAGGTGGATTATTTTTAGGGATAACATCCCCTACATCATTGGTCATCATGATGGGATAGCTAGTGAAAATTACATATCATTGAAATGTATTGGTGGTTATATTTTATGAATGTGGAAGTGTATGGGATTTTCCTTATGTATTGGATTCATGTATGTTTCTAGGAATAAATTATACACTTATTCTTCCATATATGAAGGACACAATCTAAAAAATAAATAATCCATTTGGTTTTTTTATTAATTTGTTTTTTAATATTCATATTCACACGTTTGTTTTTCCTTAGATAAAAATCCATGATTTTACATGTATATGTTGAGAGTAAAAATTAGTGTAGTTTTTGGGGTTCATAGAAATACTAGTTTAAAATGTTGAATTGTTGGTGATGAATCTATTGAAATTGTTGGCTTCTAGTAAATTATTTTTTTTCACATGATCCCCAAAATATGTCTCTCAATTTTTTATTTTCTATTATCAATATTTAAATATTACATGAATTAAATTTCCATGCACAAGAATATCTCATCACTTCTCATACACATTGAAACTATTTAATTTCAATGTGTATTTACTTCATTAGACATAAATTGTTAGAAAATTTTAATTATGACACATATAAAAAACATATAGTATTTTGGCACAACCAATGAACACATAACCCTTCATTAATAGACAAACTCTAACACCAAACTGATGTCATTATCCTTCATGATTAGAAAAAAATGATATTCGGGCTCTATGAAATTTATCCTTTGCTCTCTCTTCCTTTCGATAAGATGATCCAAACTTCTACTATTCACGAACAACCTCTATGACACATCCCTCTAAAATACACATTTTCAATTATGGATGTTTTTTAAAAACAATATAGATACTTATTTTAAAAACGATAACATGTTACCTATGAACATGGTGTGCTGCAATAATTTCCTAATAGGAATATCACAAGTACTCTAAAACGGTTTCCTATAAAAAAATATGGGAATTTTTATCAGTACCATGAAATATTGGTATCAATATTCAAAAAATAATAATAATATGGAATATTGAATTTTATTATGAGTAAATGGACACCTTTCTTTAATATAGTATAAACCATTGACATGAAGGTCAATTATTTTTTCCCGGAATCACTAGATTTTAAAACACTAAAAACAAACATGTAATTTTAGATATCTATTATAAAATAGATCCACCACATTGAAATATGTTATATGTGAATATGATGAATTTATATTCTCATGGAAACCTATTCATACATCATCCTATCCAACTATCAAAACATTTTAGTCTTGTTAAAACTACAACATGTTTATTTACTAAATTAATTTTGTAAAACCACATATATGAACACTCTCATGTTAGAATATGTATAATGTGGGTTTTTTTAAAAGATCCAACAATCATATTTATAATATTTTCATACAATAAATTATCCCTAAAACATAGATAATATCTAATATGTAATAAACCCTTTTTAATACTATTTTAAATGAATTTTTAAACACGAAAATGAGAAATATTAGTGTATATGTATTCATGATAAACATTTCCTATTGAATTTTTCTTTACTAATACAATTCAACATTATTCAAAAAAGTTGGAACATGCAATATTTATTATTCTCATTTTATTTTTTGTGTTGAAAAAATAAAATAAAGAAGGATCAAATGTCCCTGAAAATATTATCATTTTATCTATTCATTTAATTATACCATTTCATTAAGAAACTATTCAATAAAATTTTACCAATAATATTAGATTCACGATATATTTTTTCCCAACACATTCACACTAGTCATATAGTGATACCTTTAAACAATTTTATCATTCTATGTAATGATATTTCAATTTTTGTTACATACATCCTTTCCTCATTTGATATGTAAGTGATAAGTATAATAATTGGAATTTAGTGACTTACCCATGACAGTAAATATTGGAAATAAATTCGATGGTCATCATGATAATTTGGAGGATGATTTTCTCATTAAATATTAAATAACATAAAAAAACAATCAACATAAAAAACTCAATATAATGAAAAATTAAAAAGTATAACACAAAACATAACCATATCATTTACCAATATCAAATTAATAGTGTAAAAAAAATGATGATAACCACAAAAGAGAAACAAGACTCAAAGATCCAAGATACCTAGATGTCATAGTCCCAAGAAGCACTTGTCCAAGCTAAAAACTCCAACTCCTTAAGATGTTCCCATGGTACCAAGAAACATCACTAATGAACAAAGATACATTGTCCTTACCTGTGTCTTGGTAGATGATGTTTTCCAACACAAAAAAATTCAAGTAGAGTAGAGTCAAAACTCAATAGAATTCCCCTAATGACATCCTAACTCATTCCACAGGAAAAAAACTATTCATCATAATTTATATAAAATAGGTCGGTATAGAAGAAATTGTTTATAACAATATTATAAACAATTAACCATCGAAAATGATAAATTTAGAAAAAACATTCTTACAATCATTTGGAATACCCATAACCATGTCTTCATACACACCATTCATGTGCAGGTGATATTTCAATACTCATGAGTGGTTACCGTCGATAAAAAGTATCCTGACAAAGTGACCAATACAGGGTTCCCATGTGGCACACACCCCTTCAATAGGGTCATGTATAATGAAAATGAAATCACTCAAACCATGTATTCAAAAATCTATGTGCATCCATTAATGAATGAATTATTTATTTAAATATTTTCAAAAAATAGTTTCCATGAATGAAAAAATCATATTTTTAATATTAACATTCTAAAATTATAATCCAATGGGGTATTCTAAAATCCAAAAAACTCTCCAACAATTTTCGAAAGACAATTCCTATCTGGATTTCCACCTAGAATTGCACAAGGTTTTTACCATAATTTCAATTATAAAATTTAATAAAAAATAAAAATGCAGGTTAAAATTAAATATTAGATCTTTGATAAAGCTCCTACCTCGTTCTAGTTAGTAAAAATGAAGAGAAACAACAACAAAATTCAATATCTAATCACAACCCATGTTTACTCTACTATATCTAATAAGATTTCATCATAAAATGATTCCTAAAACATTGATCTATCCACAAAGAACTAGATCTATTGTTATGAGAGAGAGAAACCCCACGGATATATGAAAAATGTGAAAGAACTAATTTTTACCAATGAATCCAGACCAAATCTGTTCTTGGTTCTTTCTAAGGATCACATCTAGATCAAACAAAAAAAGTCTCTCAAGCCATGGTAGGAAAATAAACTCATTTATGGAGGTATTAGTAAATTAAAGGATATTTCAGGACATCAATACGATTAGATATACAATTTTATTCGTTCAATCTATATGTTTCATGGTTAAGCTTCATGGCTTGGAAAGAAATGTGCCAACCATGTAGGGAATCTATCTTAAGAATTCCCCATACATAGTTGGCTCACACTGTTAGATAAAATATATGCCGACAATATTTTCCCACAATTCCAAGTTAAAAAATTTCCCTATACAATCACATGGTTTGGAAAAACCGTGTTCCTGGCATGTGACTACCTAGTTTTCCTTATATTTCCATTCATGGTTTCATAGATATCGTGCATGGTTTTTAAAAACATAGCAGAAGACATGAACCACTAGAAAACCATCTAAAACATTCCAAAACCCCTCAAAAATTAATTAATCATTACTCGGAAATTATATATACTAAAATAAATGAATAAAGGGTCATTTAAAAAAACATGGGGTCATATATTCTACATTCTATTAGAATTTCCTTCCCATGAACCTAGAAAAATAGAGTTTTCCTAGACTATTTTGGGCCACTGCTATATCTTTTCATTCTCACACTCACATGTTTCTTCATAAATATGACCATGCTTCAATAAAACACATAGTAGACTAATGATTTTACAATAAAAGATACTATCTTTCCTATCCAAAATATTTAGCAGCACATGAAACTATATAACTTATGGATCTATTTCAATGTTATTCCATTAAATCACATGATGACTATCATTTTGGTACTTCTTAAATTGAGATATAAGAAACAAATAGAGCACAAAATTATATATATTTCACAACGAAAACTGATATGACACCTCACCAACACATTAAAATATATCAATAAGGCATATGAATTTAGGAGACAACATTCCCTATATACTAAAATGGTGATTCCCAATCCTCAGATAAATTTTCAAAACACATGAAAACTCACCTAAAATGGAAATTGTCATCAGAAATGTACTTAAATGAACGTTTTATGAAAATAATCCATATATATAATAATTATAATCAACAATATCTTATCTATTATCTCTTTTAGAAGTCTGGGACCAATTAGTGAAGTCTCACAAATTTCCACCGAACTCTGTGGATAAATAGAAGGACATCCATTCAATGATTTAAAAGGAACCATAAGTATCATGGCCCGATAAAATAAATTATATGAGAACTCAATTAATGTAATTTTCTCCTCTAAATATCCACCATAATCCATACAAAAATCACTAATAATTTCATATAATCAATGGATTTTCCCTTCAAACATTCCAACCATTTAAGGATTATAATCCATACTCATAGTAAACTATTTTACAAAGACTTACTACAAGTATTTCAAAGAATGAGACATAATCCATGGTTCTTGGTCCACACAATTGATATTATAACACTATTCATATTTAAAATTTCATAAATTTAGAGTTGGACATGTTTTCAATATATTTGTTTCATTAATAGAGATGAATGGGTCTAACATTTTGGGCTAATCAAAAATAACCAATATCGAATCATGGTTGCAAAACATCCTTGGTATACCTATAAAAAAATCCAGGGATATCGGCTCCCACTTCTATTTAGGTTTTCGTAAAGACTACAACAGACCCATTATTTGTTGATGCCTTTTCATGACTTGCTGATAGGGGTGGAATATAGATACATGATTTAGTAAATATATTTTAATTCCAAAATTCCAAATTTCAACTTTCAATGATTTTTAAAACTTCTTTATTCCCTTATTAATAGACCATCTTAAATTGTTTTAGGATGAAAGAATATAGTTATTATAAGAAAATGGTTTTTCCATCCGATCTAATAACTAAAACTATGAACTCACATCTATCTTTCAACCCTCAATAGTCTCCCTACCAATGATTTATGACCACAAATTAATTAAATTAGGATCAGGTTTCTAAGAAATTCTATCCTGGTAAACCAAATAAAAAAAATTAAACTAGAATGAATACTACCAAATCACCATTGTATGATAAATCAAAATTAATATCCACTCTAACTACCATTAGTATCCAATTGTATGATTCCCCTTCTCCAAAAAAATCATATGACTTCCTATTTAATGATTCTACTTGATTTTTCACTTAACCAATGCTTACATTATGTCAATGTCAAGCATTTGCAGATACTCCATCCAAATATTCTTCCTCCAATCCAATTCTATTTATGTGAAAAATGTTTTCCAAAGTCTTCTAGATCATAAAAATTATGAATTTATCACTAATTATAAAATTAATCCATTTCATTCAATTATTGACTAAAATATAAAATTTAAAATTGTTACAACCTGTCCCCCAGGGCTCGTGTCGTGACTACCCCAAGCCTGCCTTCCATTGGCCAGGGGCTGACGACTAGCACTGGAAAGGCATATCCTTAAAACTGAGAAGGCATTACCTTTATAACCTATATTCTCACACAACTATCACACATCAAGATATGAGCACAAAGTAAACTGTATAGTAAAAATAGTTTGAACAATATGTAAAGGGTCCTGAATACAATCCTAACAAGAAACTATAAGTGAAACTGAAAATAGCTCCTGTGAACACCCACCAAGGATCCTACCTGAAGGGTAGTTATACCTCTCACACGATCGTCTCGGCAGATCTCCTCATCTATTGTCCACCTATAAGCAGCCTCTAGTCCTGTTACCCCTGACCTCAGTCAGTGTTCTCCATCATCTGCACAAGACATAGAAATGTGCGGGTATATCCCGTGTAGTGGTGAGTATTACGATACTCAGTAGGGACCCCGAGACCCATATGGTCTCTCAGAATAAAAAAAGGATAAACCCTAAAGCATGAAAAAAAAAGTCAAACCAACTTAGGTATATGACCATACATATACCTTAGTTGTAATGTATACCCATCATGTTCATGAGGAAAACAACGAACAATTATTTAAAAAAAATCACAATTGTTCCACGAAGGAATGAATACCATGAAGGTAACACTACAAAGGTAAGTACCACACAGAATAATACCACACAGGTATCACCATGAAGGTAAGTACATCAAAGGTAACACGACATAGAATATTACCACAAAGGTATCACCACAAAAAAGTGTACCACTTGAGTAATGACTCAGCTCACACCAGGTATAACATAAGTACATAAGTACAGATGATTATCTGTATTTCTAGATAATCTTACTTGGCCGAGAAGCTCTACTACTGACCTAGACATGATCGAAGATGACCCACACAGGATCTGAAGATGACCCAAATAGGATCTGGAGATGGCCCACAGAGGATCTGGAGATGACCCACAATGGATCTAGAGATGTTGACCCACACAATATCCAAATATTACGCACACAGGATCGGAAGAATCCTCAAGTACAACTAGCCACAAGGTTCTCTCCCTAAGCGTTCTTGATTCTATTAGGTTCTTCTTCTCAAGCCATTGCTTGATACTTCAACTACCATGAAGTCTCACGAAGAAGTATCCCAATGGTCTGTCATGTCATAAGGGATCCAACGTGATAGACGGTGTGTCAATCGGATACCCAGTCTGCTAGTTATTAGTTTTTCCATTCTGAGGGCTCAGTTAAATTCGGGATCGAACCAACCCGGTTGTACACCAAATTTATCCAAAACTCATTTGGTGTATACCATATGGTTCTTCTTGGTCCAAGGATTCCAGCACTACTGACGGTTCGTCAATCAGACGCCCGGTTCTCAATATATGGCCAAAAAGGCGTATCTAGGTCTAGATAGGCCCGGATCGGGTCGTCCCGACCCGTTCCGGGTCTGGACCGCCATGGTGGCAGCCCACTGGGCATGTTCCGAGTGGCACAAATAGCTCTGCCCAGCCCACTCATCTAGTGCAGTCCACCAGGGTGGGGCCACCCTAGCAGCTACTCAGGGCGGCGTCCCCGGCATTCGGAATGGTCCATGGACCCTTCGGCTTGTGCCTACAGGGGAAAAAGACCTTACAGTGCAGTACCGCTCAACATGATGCGGTCGGCCGGCATTCCTCCCAATAGAGGGACAACACCAATGTCTTCCTACCCGCGGTCGGCTGGTTGTCGTCTGCCCTCCATGTGCACCGCTGTGGGTAAGCATCAGTGGCCCTATCCTCGACCGGCGGCGTGGATGCGCGTTGCACGACCTCCACATGGTCTGCGGCGTGCCAACCATTGTCCCCTTCTTTTCTGCGACTGAGGGCCATGTAATCCTCCACTATCGGTGGCGTGGATGCACGCCTCCCCGTTCCACGTGGCTGGCCAGTGTGCCAGCTGCCGTCCATCTCCGCTGCCTGCTCGAACCACGGTCGGTCGGTTGGCGGCCTCCCTTCTCTTCTACAGTTCACCGCAACATTGTTCTATGCCCTAAAAATATGCCGACTGCATATTCACAATAATTGGGTATAGATATACACTTCCATATGTCGTTATCCACAAAACATTTTGTTTTTATCATGCCTAGTTATTTGGCATTGAAAAACTCACGAAGAACGCGTGAAGAACAAATCGAAAATTTCATGGTATATTAGTGGTTCAATGGCCGTGTTTATTTGGCCATTATCATTGAAAATCGATAAAATGAATAATAATAAAAAATAATATTAGCATATCTCAAAATAAACCCCCTACATCATTTTCTCTTTGGAGGTATCATGAGGAGGAATATGATGATTGTGGCGTCATTTTTTCCTCGATCGTTAGTTTTTTCATCATTGGAGTTGTTCTTTGTTGGAGTATGTCCTTCCGAGTTCTCCAAAGCTCTCTCCTTTTCCAACAATCCTCCCAACCAAAATGTGAGGACCCATCTTTTAATTGAGTTATGATTGTTATTTCAATTAATGTTGGGACATTTAATTGGGGGAATTTCAAGGGTTAACTGACTTTGAAAAAATAGGTTTCATGGTTGGGTGGTCCCCACCACCAAATTCAAAATGCATGTTTCAAGAACGAAAATTAAATAGTTTTTTATTTTTATTTTCCTTCTCCCATGAAAAATTAAAACCTAACTTCCACCCTTGACCAACTACGATCGAGGTGAAGGTCTTTTTAAGAGAATATTGGCGCTGAATGTTTGACGGTGTCGTTGGAATTCAATTCCGAGCATCGGTTCAAATGTTACAAAATGTCACTCGTGCGTTTACTTAACGTACCTGAAAAAATGTTTAGAAATTATTTCTAGGCACATCAAACCTTGAAATCATACGCCATAAATTTTCATGGACTCATAATAATTCAATATAATAAAAAACTATTACATAGAAAATCCAAGTCTTTACATTCTCCCCACCTCAGGGCTCTGCATCCCTGAAAGCCGCAACATAAACTAGTGAAACAAGTGGGGGTACTGAGTGAAAATCTAAGCCTCCTACTCCCATGTTCTCTCTTAGAGGTTCCAGTTCTACCAATGAATGTGCACCATAGGTATTGACCGCCCATGAAGTACCTGCTCATATCGATCCTCAATCCCAACTGGAACCTTTGAAAAATTCGCTCTGTTGTCGATATCCATCTTGTCGTGGTCGATGATGTGCGAAGAATCTTGTACGTATCTCCTTAGATGTTATATGTGGAAACGATCATGCACCGAGTGCACCTGAGGTGGAAGCGCTAAGAGGTAAGCCCCCTTTCCAACTTCGCTGAGGACCTGAAAGATTCTGATGAACCTCATAGATTACTTTCTTCCCCGGTCAAATCTCCACAAACCATGTCGAGGTGAGACCCATTGAAAGACATGGTCACCATATTTGATCACCAGAGGTCTTCATCTCTGATCAGCATAAGACTTCTACCTACTCTGTGCAGTCTTCATCCTCTCCTAGATTATATAAACCTTCTCTGTGGTAGCCCATACCATCTCTGGTCCCATGAGTGTTGACTCCCCTAGGTCAGTCCAACACAGGGGTGATCTGCATTGTCACTCGTACGATGCCACAAATGGTGCTATACATATAGTGGAGCGATAGCTATTGTTGTGAGAGAACTCCACCAAGGGAAAGTGATCCTCCCAATTGCGGCTGAAATCAAGGATGCAAGACTTCCACATGTATGGAACCATTTTGGTTTTCTTTGTCAGACCATCTATCTAAGGGTGTAAGGTGGTGCTCAGTTAAAGTTGAGTCCCAAACGCCTCCTGCAACCCCTTCCATAGATGGGATGTTAAATGTGCATCATGATCGGAGTCAATTGTAGATGACACCCCATGATGTCGCACAATATCCTGAATGTAGAGGCGTCCCAAGCACTCTAATGATCTATACTCTCTGATAGGTAGGAAGTGGGATTACTTGTTGAGTCGGTCAACGATCACGTAGATAAAATCATGACCTCTGGACGTGTGTGGTAGTCCTATCACGAATTCCATTGAAATTCCATCCCACTTCCACTCTTGATCCTATTGTCGCTGAACTAATCCTACTAGAACCTGATGCTCTGCCTTCAATTGATAACAATTGAAGCACCGAGAGACAAACTCTTCTAGAGATTTCTTCATTCTCAGCCAGCAGTGCTGACACAGGAGGTCCTGGTACATCTTTTCCACTTCTATATGTACTGCTACAGGGGGTGTATGGAAATCCCCTAGAACTTCCTCCCTAAGCACCACTGGTTCCATAGTACATCCTCTAAATAGGATGATGTGCTCCCAACCTTAAGTAAATCCATCATGTGCATATCCTATGGATATCTGAGCATGTCAAGCCTCACAGTCAGTGTCCCCAAGATGAACCTCCCTGACTCGCTGAAGGAGTTCAGGAGTGACTGTTAGAGAATAAAGATAAGCTGCTCCATCTCGATCTAATTAGGATATCTGCAAAATGCCTAGTTGCTCCACTAACTCACTCATCAATTGTATAATAGATCTCATGCTGAGTGCATCATCAACTAAGTTTCCCTTTCCATGAGTATAGAGTATCTCAAAGTCATAGTCCTAGAGGTACTCAATCCCATTCCATTGTCTTGGGTTCAAGTCCTTTTAAGCGAAAATATATATGATACTCTTATGATCAGAGTACACTGTAAAACGTTCTCCCAACAAGTAATGTTGCCACATATTGATGGAGAAGACCAATTATGCTAACTCCAGGTTATGGGTTCCATATTTCTTCTCATGTTGTCTCAACTCTCGAGAACCATATGCGATCAATGCTCGCTCCTGTATTAGGAAACATTCGAGACATTTACCAGATGTTTCATAGTAGACTACCTACCCTACGCCCTCCTCTAGTAGCCTCAAGATGGGGGCACTCTTCATTCTCTCCCTCAGCTCCTAGAAACTCTCATGGAATCTCTCCGACCACACGAAGGGTTTCCCCTTCATCATCAACACTGATAAAGGTTCCACAACTCTGGAAACGTTAGTCACAAACCTCTAGTAGTAATCGGCCAATACCAGGAAACACTGCTCTTCTATCACATTTCTGGGTGGCTCCCAAATAACGACAACCTCAATCTTCATTGGATCCATTGCAACTCTATCCTTCGTGATGACATGACCCAGTAAGTGAAACCATCGGATCCAGAACTAGAACTTCAGGAGCTTAACATAATGCTAGTTCTCTAGGAGTGTGTCCATAACCACCTACAGATGATAGGCATTCTCCTCCTCTGTGCCTGAGTGTATCAGGATGTCATTGTTGAATATAACTGAAAATCGATCATGGTATGACTAGAAGATCCTATTCATGAGTCCCATAAACACTATTGGGGGCATTGGACATGCCGAATGGAATTAAAAAACTCATAATGGTCATACCAACATTTAAAGGTCGTCTTCTGCACATCCTCGTCTCATACCCTGAGCTGGTGATAGCCTGATTCGACATCTATCTTCAATATCCACCATGCTCCTTTCAGCTGATAAAAGAGATCATCAATCCTCAGGACTGGTTACATGTTCTACATGGTCCCCTGGTTCAGGCACCGATAGTACACATAGAGTCTCAAACTCCCATCCGCCTTCTTGGCTAACAAAATTAGGGCTGCCAAAGGAGAAACATTGGGCCTAATGATCCCCTTTCCCTGTAAGTGCTCCAGATATACTCATAGCTCTCAAAGATCTGTGGGAGCCATATGATTTTCTAGGGTAGATATCAGTGATTTCTTGGGGTACTAGTTGATATAAAAGATCTCTTATATACAAGGAGGTAGACCTAGAACATCATTAGGGAAAACATTAGCATACCGGTCCATCACTATAGGATAGATCGTACTCTAAACATCAACTACTATATGGGTAAGGCTAGCCAAGTGATGTTTCATCGGCTACATATTCCTCTGAGTAAGACCATCTTGTTTTGCAATGGTTCCCTTCTCACCGGTGAAAGAAAACCTTGTCCCATCAATGCAGAAACACCACAATTTTCACCTAATACAATTGATCTTAGCATGGAATATAGATAACCAATCTATACCCATGATTATTTCGTAAGGCCTCGACATCACTACTAGAATATCCCAACTGAAGCTCTCACCTCCTAGAGTAAACTCACACTACTAGAACCAGTGTATAATCATTGAAACCTCTCCTCTAGGAGTCTCTTACCATAAGGATCGAGCCAACAGCTCCACTGGAATCTCCGAGCTCCAGATGAGGGTCTTGGTAATAAAAGAGTTACCAGCACCTGTGTCTATAAGTACAAAAGCTAGGGTGTATTATAGAAAGATCTTACTTCATATCATCTCTAGAGAACCATGGTCATAGGCCTCAGCTTCCTAGAGCTGATCTCATCCCTGTCCACCTGCTCCTGTGGTCGGGGTGGACCACATGGAAATGGTGGCGGTAGAACCTTGAATCGTCGCCCACCGCCTACTACACGACCATCTCCTTTGCCACGTCCGCCTCCTGCCTACGAACCTCCTAGATTGAGTCTTCGTCTCTTACCTGGTTGTCATTCGACCATCTTTGGGTATTTTTTATAGCGGGACGGGCAGTCGCGAGCCATGTGACCCTGCATGCCGCTTGAGTAACACTGCCTGCTCCTCGCCTGTCCTTCTCTGTCTTGAGAGCCTCACACACCTGATCATGTATCATGTCGTCGACCACCAATAGGTCTGGACCTCTTGGACCTCTGCATCATCTGTCGGCTACCAGCTACATAGTACTCTACTAGACTACATCATGTAGTGGGTCTCACTATTGGTGACTGCTCAGCAATGAATGTCTCTACTAATAGTTCCCTTTGTAACACCTATGCATGTGTCGGGATGCTTAGAGAAATCTTCGAGGATATAATATCCCATCTGATCAACTGCTCAAAGTTATGGGCCCTGCATAAAGGGTCTCACACTATGTCAGTGGAGTAGTATGATAGGTTTTTGGACCTCACTGAATACCGACCCACAATCATGCTGACCTGCTGCAAGTGGAGAAACAATTGTATACACACAGAGCGTAAAGTCACTGGGATGAACTCTTCCTTGAAAAGGCTCTTGAAGTCTTCCCAAATGAGATTGACCTCATCATGGACCCAGAGCATCATGATCCACCATCTTCCCACTACATTCTAAAAAAGACTAGTGGAAAGGATCACCATGAGTTCTGCTGGGGACCCTACTAGTCGAAAAACTCTATCCACAGCCTCCAACCAGTCCTCAGCCGCCTGTGGATCTGTCTCACCCCGAATTCTTGGGGGCCAATGGAGCTGAAACTCGTGCAATGCGCTCATGCAGCATCCACCCTCTGCTGCTAGTGTTGGTGGCATCAGCTTCCCAATAGGTAGTGGTGTTGCTGGTACACCACCAAGTGGTACAACTGCCATAAGGGGCCCTGCACCAAAGCCTTGTCACTCGGTGGGCTATCATCACGTACTCTAACCAGAACCTTGACTGGTTGTCTACGTGGAGCCATCCTGAATAGAAACAAGTATGCCACATTCATTAAATTATACCAGGTGTGATGTCTCAAAGACATCAAAAATAAGAATTTTCAAAAACACACATGCAATCAGTGTTTTCATGCACTGAGTTGGAAATCAGATGTCAGGGTCTAGTTGTATGGATATGTCAGCCACAACACCAACACTGGATTCCCAAAACTAATAACCACACTCATCACACATAACATTATTTACACATAGAAAAGATCATATTCCTGGTTTTTCATAGAACCAACCCCTCTGATACCAATTTTTCATGACCCATCCACCGAGACCAGTGTCGTGACTACCCCAAGACCTCCTTCCATAGGCTAGGGGATAGCGACTAGCACCAGAAAGGCATATATCTAAAACTGGGAAGGCATTGCATTTATAACATGTAAAGTCACACAACCAAGTACACATCAAGATACGAGCACAAAGTAAGCTGTATAGTAAAAAGAGTGTGTACAGTAAGTAAAGGGGAAAAAATACCAGCCCAACTGGAATTTACAAGTCAAAATTAAAATATATCTTGTGAAATCCTTCCAAAGATCCTACCTGATGGGTAGGTACAACTCTAGAATGGTCGTCTCTACAGATCATCTCATCTAATGTCCATCTCTTAGCAGCTTTTAGTCTTGGTACCCTTGACCTCAGTTAGTGTTGTCCATCATCTGAAAAAGACACAGCATAGTGGGGGCATAACCCTTGATGGGGTGAGTATAACGATACTCAGTAGGGTCCCCGAGACCCCCTAAGGTCTCTCAGAATTCACAATGGATAAACCACAAAGAACGAAAACAATTGTCAACCTAACATAGGTTTATGCCCATATATATACCAAAATTTTCAAGTATACCCATCACGTTCATGAGGAAAACAAGGCCCGATTCTTGGTCAAAAATCACAACTATTCCACGAAGGAAGGAATACCGTTAAGGTAACATCACAAAGGTAAGTACCAAAAAGGAAATTCCAAACAAAAGAATACCACATAGTTATCCCCACAAAGGTAATTCCACATAGATTATTTACACAAAGGTATCACCACACAGAAGTGTGCCACTAGGGTAATGACTCAACTCACACAAGGTATTACATAAATATGGAAGTATTAATGATTAGCTATATTGCTATATCATCATACATTGTCCATAAGCTCTGCTACTGACCAACACAGGATCAAAGATGACCCACACAGGATCTGAAGATGACCCACATAAGATCTGGAGATGAGCCACATAGGATCTACAGATGAACCACACATGATTTGAAGATGCTGTCCTACAGAGTATCCAAAGAGGACCCATGAAGGATCTAAAGTCTCCTCAAGTATAACCAGCCATAGGGTTCCCAAACTAAGTGCGCTTTTATTCCGAGCAGTTCTTATCCTCAAGCCATCATTCGATACTACGACTACTATGAAGTCCCACGAAGAAGTATCCCCAAGGTTCATCCATGTCATAAGGGACCCAATGCGATAGACGGTGTGTCAATCAGACGCCCGGTCTGTATGTTTTTAGTGATTCTATTCTTGAGGGGCCGGTTGGATTTGGGTTCGATCCAACCCCACCATACTCCAACATTATCCAAAACTCAGGTGGAGTATACCAAAATGTTCTTCATGGTGTAAGGATTTATTATCCATTAACGGTTTGTCAATCAGACGCCGTATTCTCAGGATATGTCCAAAACGGCGTATCAGGCTTCATATAGGCCCAGGGACGGTCCGAACCAGTCAGACCGCCCCTACCCGGTTTGGGTCAACCCGTCCCAGTTTGGGCCTAGCCCGAATGGGCGGGGTTGTGGAAGGCCCGACTTGTGGGGACACGGTACGGCGTAGCTCGTAAAGGGGGTGGCCCGGCCTGCAGGGCACGGCCTACTCGACGTGGACTGCTCGATGCGGCATGAGGGGCACAGACTGCTCTATGTCGTCCGTTGGGGTGCCGCCCACTCGGATGGTGTGGTCCACCATGGTTGGGTATGTCCAAGCTGCTACCTAGGGGGTGGAGCACCCTCTAGTTTTCCGAACGGTCCATGGACTGTTCTACTGGCGCCTGCTAGCATTCGGGACCCGCCAGAGTTGTATCGCTCAGCATGACACATCCTGTCGGAAGACCGGCCGGTTCTCCACCCAGTTGTGTGACAGAGCCACTATCTTCCTTCCCATGGTTGGCTAGGTGTCATCCGCCCTCCGGGTGCACCGCTGAGGCTAAACAGCTGCAGCCTGTTCCTTTACCGGCAGTGCAGACGCGCACCGCCCTACCTCAAAGCAGTTGTCTGGTGTGCCTGCCAAAATCCCCTTCTTCGTTGGGGTCGATGGGCCGCGACCTCCTCCGCTACCTTTGGAATAGACACGTGCCACCTCAGTCCACGTGGCTGGGTGGTGTGCTGGCTGCCATCCTCCTCCCCCACCTGTTCATACCGCAACCAGCCGGTTACTGACCACCCTTCATTTTCGCAGGTCCCCACAACTTCATTATATGCCAAAAAAATATGTCGACAACAAATTCCCGATCCTCAGGTCGAGATCTCAGTGTCCATATGTCACGCTCAACAAAACATTGTTTTTTAGCATGCATAATTATTTGGCATTGAAGAACGCACGAGGAATGCATGAAGAAAAATATAAACGTTCATAGTATATTGTTGGATCGATTGTCATGTTTGTTTGGCCATCATCTTTCAGAATGAAGAATATTAAAAATCAACAAAAACATAATTATAATATCCCAAAATAAACCCCCTACCTCGTTTACTTGTTGGAGGTGTGGTGAGGAGGAAGAAGATGATGGTGACGTCAGTGTTTCCTCGATCGTCAGTTCGTTCGTCATTGGGGATGTTCTTTATTGGATGACGTCCATTTGATTCCTCCAAAGCTCTCTCCTTTTCCAACGATCCTCCCAACCAAATGGCGAGGAGCCAACACTTAATCGAGTTAATATTATTAATTCAATTAATGTTGGAACATTTAATTGGGGTAATTCCAAGGGTTAACTCACATTAAATGAAGAGGTTTTATGTTAGGGTGGTCCCCACACCAAAATTCAAATGGAGGTTTCATGAAAGAAAAATAAAATGTTATTTATTTTTATTTTCCTTCTCCCATGAAAAACTGAAAAACCATCTTCCAACCTCGACCAACAATGGTCTAGGTGAAGGTATCTTTAAGAAAATATCGGTTCTGTGAGTTTAACGGTATCCTTGAATTTAAATTTTGAGCCCTGGTTCAAAAGTTAGAGAACGCCACTCACGCGTTTACTAAAAGTACCCTAAAAAAATTCAGAAAGTCATTCCGGGCACACCGGGCCTCGGAATCATGCGTCGTTATTTTTTGCGTACTCATAATATTTTCATATAATTTAATAAAACTACATGAAAAAATCCTGTTCATTAGAAAAATCATGTGTTGGATACTTCATATCATGAAACCATAACATCTGTGAATCATAACAACAATATGATCTCCTAGTCTTAAAAACATACCAACCATGATATTGGTTCATAATAATAGACTATATAGTACTTTATAGACTTTTATAACATGAGGATATATTCTATTGAAATTATAAGCTTACTTTCTTGAATGTATTTTTTTTATTTATCATTAAATTGGAATTGAACTCTTTTCTTCATCACATCTATCATCGGTGAAACCAAACATGAAAAATAAGATACAAAACATGTGTAGTATCTAGATAATCTATGAAAACAACATGTCTCAAAGATATCCCTAGATGGTTTTCAAGAGATAACAACATCAATATTTTTAGGATAAAAAGAATTCATTTTTCAAAAATTTAATGGACAAGGAAACACACACCTTGTATACAAACACAACACTGTGATAATTTGGTATAAAAATGATTCTCTCACTAGATACCCAACACTATATCCATGTGATTTTAATGATCCATTTTTCCTAGAATAAACTAGTGAATATAAAGTAAAAACCCCCATAAAGGAATCCAAATGCCACTGAAATTTTCAATTCATTAATTCCATAAAGACTATTAGTGCATTCATAAGACTGAATGTTAGAGCCAAACACTCATAATTTTTATATCTTCTTTTGAATGAAATATTTTGATTATCTTCCTATCATGCTCACAATTAGGGATACCATGAACATAACTCAATTTTTGATAACCATTAGAATAACCTCAATAGATCAAATAGATCGTCAATGATGGAAGAGGTTATTGATTCATCGTTGAAATATAGTTAATCATACAATCATTCACAACAATTATACAATATTTGTATATATTATTTATAAACCAAATTGGGGCTTCCAATGGAGACGTTCATGTTTGAATGAACCCAATTCATTACAATTCATTAAAAAATGAAATTATATTCCCTTAATGGTTTTGTTTTGATTCTTCGGATAGAAGCAAGATTGGAATAGTCTATGGTAAGAACACAATAATAAACTCAAAATATATTTTCGATAGAAACCTAGAGATTTTTTTAAAGAAAATGCTTGGTATTTGGTCAACCATCGTAGGAAAATCCTTATTCACAATCTCATACATATATACCATGGAAGGAGATTTCAACTGATAATTTATTGTTACAAAATATTGGTACCAAAAGTCCTACAGTATATTTAGTTTCATCACAGTATCTTCTAATGAATATATTAATTCCATTAATATATTTTACACTATGCATTTGATCATAGTATTTGATGTGGGCCTTGAACGATGTAAACCATTCAATACCAAAAATCAAATCATATACCTCCATATCAAACATATAAATCCCAAATAAACTAATCCTTGTTGTTAATTAATGAAAAATTTAAAAACATAATGTCTCAACATTCTCTTTGACCAAGATGAAGTATTAATTTAATAACATAAGTCATCATCATGACATTAAAACCCATATCATCAAATAGAATAAGTTTCAATAAAATAGGTGGATGTAGTTATTTCTAATAAATATTTCAATATGGTAAAATTTAAATTAATTATACCTGTCACCATCAATAGATCAATTCAATCATCTATGACCAGTTAATCATTTCCATTCAATTTCTTACTTTGTGTAATTTTCTCTTCATTACCCAATTTAAATTTTACTAGTTGAGGAGTAATAATATTCCTAGAATCTCGTTGTCTCAAACAGTTTTTTTGAAGGGAAATACTATAATATACATGACTCATTGAATCTAATGTTTTTGGGAACCATTAGATGTTTCTCTAGATATTGACATTAGCATGTTGTGAAAATATCACTAATGTTTTCCCATATGGTTGAATTTTTGAAAATATCTAGTTGTTTTTGTACTATCTCACTTTATATGTTCAAATGAACTAGATTGAAAACAAATTTTATTACATTTAGGTTGAGTATAAATTTTTACTGATCTTATTATCTATTTCCGAGCTACCCCACCATACTAGAAAAGGCATGTTTCTTCCACTAGTTCCGAGAAATAGAGTTCCTACCTATTCCAATAAAAACAAATATGTTATCTACAATATTATTTCATAAGATTTCATATTATGACTAAATTTCAAAATTTGTCATTTCTATAAAATATTTTATACAACGAAAAAATCATTGAGAAAATAACTGACAACAACCCTGACTAAAAAGATGCATGACTTCAATGGATGAACATTCATGAAGTTTTTGGGAAAAGAAGAAAAATTAATAAAAATAACTATGTACTCTGTCCCGAATAGATTGCCATACTTCAATATGAAGAAATATATTATTCTAACAATCTGATAGGTGTGAGGATACGATTTCTTGGTAAGAAATTCCTAGAAATACTCCCATTCCCTTAGTCCAATTTTGGGGAAAACTACTAATTCCTACTATTGGTATGCCAAATCATCATACATATACGTTTTTAAATTTATTTTTAGATCTTTTTGATTCCTATGGAAATCAAACTCTCAATTAATATGATTTAACCAATATTTTACATTATCTATCTTGGATTACACCTAAGTGAAGTGTATATTATGCTTTTGGAAATGAACCAAATATTCAACTTTATGAGGATCATTATTATTATAGACCTTATCCATGGCCTGAAAATCATGGATATTTCATTGATATATCTTGTGGATCACATTTTCCGTTGGTGATACCACATTTTTAGTAGCATCATGTGGTTGATTTCTATGACACCTACATTATTCCATTCTCTATAACAAAAAAAACTCCCTCTAGTATCACTCATTTTCAATTCAACGAATAGAAAATCCAATTAACCATATCAACCAATATCTAATCATAGAATTCCACAATATATTTGTCATCAAAATTTTATCCATTTTTTAAAAATACTACAACCACACTTCTCAAAAAACTATTTTCACTGTTTGGAAGAAAATAACACCTTTTCCCATTTTATAAACCATTAAACTTAAAATAAACAATGGAGTCTTAGTTTGAATTCATAATATCAACGTATTTCAAGAGTCTCTCAATAGTTAAACCAATGATGATGAGGTTACTATACACCAATATGTGTTTCCAAACACCTGTGTTCCCAAACTCCCCAGTAACATGTATTTTTTACATAAAAATGTTATCTAATTATTTTCATTTTATAAATATTAAGTTCTTATAATCCAATCTCCTAGCTACTAAAGAAACTCATGGATCAAACATGAAAGATTCAATTTTTCCTAAAAAGACAACTCACCATGTCTGATACTATTTGTAACTGAATAACTAGGAAAGATGATAGCGTTTGTATCATCCCAACACTCCATATTGGGTGAGAAGCAAAGAGTTTTCTACTAGGAATTAGGTGACATCCTCGAGACACCATAGGCAAAAAATAAATGATAAGACACTCAAGAATATATGGGGGATTGTTTTTCCATTAAATATATCATAACCAAACCAATAAAGTAATAAACATGAAAACCTATTTATGATGCATGAGTATAATTTACTGCTCAAATCATAACCACAACATTTACCAATATCAATGAATAAGTGTAAAGAGGAAAATAAATTGAAATGTTAAATAAAACTCCAAGATACAAGATACTTAGATGAAATAATTCCACGAAATACCCAACCAATATCCAAGCTGCAACTCCAAGAGCTATTTTTTTATTATCATAAAGAATCACTAAATAACTGAGATTACATTCATGTACTTGTGTCTCGATATATGAAATTAGAAAAAACAAAATGATACCCAAGATGGGGGTGAGTCTAAATTGATTAGAATATCCTCCATGACATCCCAACTCATTATATTAAGAAAAAACATGTTGGAAAACATTATATATAATAGTATTAAGTATTAAAAACTATTTATAATAAAACCGTAAAAAAATTTCCCTAAAAACTGATTAACAGAGAATATTTTTTTAAAAAAATAGCATCACCATAACTATGTCTAAACACACACCATCCATGCCTATGTGGGAGTTCTATACTCATGATCAGTCTCTCAATGATCCACCAATTCAACAAAGGGTTACCAATATTAGGTTTCCTAATAGCACACACCCCTTCCATAGGGTCACATCTAATGAAAATGAATTAATTATAAGAATGTATGCCAATATCCATGTAAAACCACTTCAAAAAACATTATTTCCATAAATAATTTTTAAAAAAAATTATATGCATCAAAACAAAATAATAGTGGGAAAATAAAAAAATATGAAATTATAAACCAAAGGGGCTTTAGAAATCTAAAAATGTTCCCACAAAATTCCAAATCTGATACTGATTATGATTGACAAAAAGAATCATGAAATGATTTAACCAAAATTACACTCAAAATAATTAATTAAAACTAAGAATTTAAATATCAAATCAAGCAGATATAATTGAGAATCGACATAAATCACACTCCTAGAGTTGAGAGGTAGCCAAGAACTCATTCACAACTACCTCTTAAGACATGATAATATTTCCCTACTAAAACCATACATTATAAAATATGTAAAACCAACACCTTTCATAAAAATTTCTCATGAACCATCCCAAATACCTTGGTACCCTAATAACTGGTCTAGAAAAAACATTACCCAAATGGTGTTCCAAATCCAATTGGGTTGGTGACTAGGACATCGCATCATGTAATATAAATGTGGGAACAACATTTCGACAAACACATTGAAAGTAACAAATTCATTTTAGTATTATAAAAAATTCCAATTGATAAATTATTAGAAGACTAGATAGATATATCAGAACCCGAACATTACATCATCAAAATAATAGGAAAAGACAAGAAAACTCAATATTCTGAAGGACACAGCACTCCATGATCCAAGGAATCAAGAACAACCACCAACTCTTAGTGGTTCTATCCATTTTCTCTAAGATGGAAGAAGAAAATCCAAAATCACCTGAAGGTAAACACATGTTGTGAGCTAAAAATCATAGCAGGAACTAACCAATTGTTCCATAATAATATCCTATAACAAAAATAAACTGAATCATTCTTTGAATTTTAAAAAATGGCATGTCAGTATTTTTGTATATTTAAAACAAAAAATGATTTTATTTTTAAATGATGGAAAATATTTAAAACATGGAGTCAATAAACACATTATATAAAAAAGGTTATATAAATCCTTAGTAAATAGAAAAATTAGTTCCCAAAACAATGGAACATATAATCCAAATAGTCATAATGAGAAATGTTATCATATTCCACAAGGTATGACAGTTTCTAGTAATGATATCCTAACACACTCAAGTTTGTGATCACAATAATGTTTGCATGAATCCATCGGGACTTGGCTGAATTGGCCCCATAAATATCACACTAGGGATAATATCCAGAAAAATAGGTTTTTGATGTAGTTTTCAAGATTGAATCCATATACAGGGAGTTACCATACTATTTTTTTCCCCAAATAACTTACTAACTACACAAGATCACATGTTTTCAATTAATCAATCAATAGTGGGAAAATAATTCAAATAATGTTCCAAATGAAATTTTACCATTTTCAAGTTTCAATATACTATTTTAACTCAGAAAACAAATCATTGTTTTTCATCAATTCATTACATTACAAATAAAACAAACCATATGGTTTGATTATATAATGTTATGACATTTTCTGAAAATAAATTAAAATCATTTCAAAATATCCATAAATTCCCACCCATTCCCTACATTCTAATTCCATTTGAATTAGGGGCTTCCAAAAAATCTCTTCCATAGTAATTGAAATTGAAATTCACATCATATTGGGTTTCCAAATGTAAATTGAAACAAAATTTAAAACAACAGTAAAATCAAGGTCTAATCAAATTTCCATCTTAAATGGAACCACCTACCATTTTCAAGGAATCACAACTCCTATGACGAGACATGCCAATAATAAATAATGTGCATAAGAACTAAGAAGTAACTATATAACCAAGATTAAAAACATTGATTTTAAATCTATGAATTAAAATACGATCTATTTATCCCAATGGATAGAAGGAGAAAGAGATTAAGAGATAAGTAAATAACTTATTATGAGAGATTCATCATAGAAAATATAGAGTTCAGTCACTGAACATATCATAAGAAGTGGTTGGATATCAAAACCAGCACATTTGGATGGCTCAAAGTTGAGTTGGAATGAATCATGGAGGATTTATATAAGAATATAATTTGAGATTCTGGTCTAAAACTGACACTTTATAATTTTCACAACATGTATCCCAATAACATGTTAGGTAATTAACAAAACATATATATGATGAGAAAATTGTTTCCTTTTGTTAAAACAACTTTTAAAATATAGACATCGTGTAACCATATTATAGTACATCTAAATCCCCTATATACTATAGAACTAGCTATTTCTATGATAAAAAATCCAACAAATCCCGGACTTCACCATTATAGGTATCCTATCAATTCCTTCTTGGACCCACCAATCCAACAAAAAAAGAAAACCATGGAAAATCATAAAGAGTACATATCAGATAGGTAGCAGAATATTACATTGGGATGAATAAAATATTTGACATAATGTAAATTCACATTATTTTAGAGTATTCATTATTTAATGGGATAAAATATTTTTTTTCATATATTTAATTTTTTTCAATCTATATATGCCATAGTGATCCAGCTCTAATGGTTGTGTATTTATAACCTAAATATTCTATTATTAGGAATTGCATTTTATCCCTATATGAAATAAAAAATAGATCAATTTTATTTTAGAAATGGTAAATCTCAAACAAAAATTTGTTAGGTGAACTATTTAATGTTTATTTTGTCATAATGGATAATTAATTGATTCAAACTATCACTCTATTCTTTCAAACTCAAATGGTATTTTTGTTTTTCATATCATATTTGAGTTGAGGTTCATATTAGTTAATAAACATTAGTCAAAACATTACTATCCATAACTCCTTAACCTTGAATTTATCCTATATGAAGATCAAATCATTTCCATCATCACTGAGAAATGAAATCATTGAAAATTATACTATTCTCCCTCAATAAAAAAAAGTTTGTTTACTTTATCTTTTTATGTAAAATTATTATTAAGGAAAAAATAATATTTAGATATCAATTATTTATGTAGAAATCATACCTCTCTTTTAATATATAAAAACTCTCTACAATAATCACCCCACCTATCACAAGAGATAAACTAAAATTTTTTGGTATCTTTAGTCTTTTTTTATGAATTATTTTTTAAAAAATCAATAATACATATAATCTTATTCTCATGAACATTTATAGGAAACAAATTATAGTTATTATTCATATTCATTTGTTTCCATATTATCATAATTTAATTATCGGAACAATGAGAAGATTAGTCACACAATCCACAATGGTCAATCAATAATAGAAAATGATTCTTCACATTTACTTGTAATTTTTTTACTTTCTAGGTAACATACACTTTCAATAATGTTATCTCCAATAGAATTCCAGAATCCCATGTGTTGTGGAATCACTAAAAAATATTTTATTAAGGAAAACATTCCATCTAAAATATAATAATAACAGAACCAAAAGTATTTATATATTTTGTATTTTTTATAGAAGCTTGTCTTTTTATAATTTATAATAATATTTTTTTGAATGCTAAATTTTCTTAATTTTTTTGTGAATAATAATTTTAAAATTTTCATTAATTAACACACTATAGTGTAATAATTTTTCTTATTACATTCTCTTTATCATGCAAATTTTATTTTTAAATGACATTGAAATTCCATGGAGATATTGATTTTTTTAAAATGTATATTACTTTTAAAAACTTCATAAACATTTTCATCAATTGATCATCATACATATCATTAAAAAACTCAAAATATTATGAACCCATAGAATTTGGTCTTTACTTACTAGAATAATCATCTAAATTCATTTCTACATCACACTTCTTCTTAATGTACTTTGAACATTCATGAGCTTATAATATGGATATATTAAAATTATACACAAATTTCATCAAATAATATTCAAGGTACAAAACTATCTAAAATTTTTAATTTATGTTACTTATATTTTTTATTTATTTCATTATAAAAAATTTCATTCATTTTTTCTCAATGGGTCGTTAAATTATTAATCATTTACTGTTCTTCCTAGAAATATACTCCTTTGAAACTGATCATTCTCTACCTCATTTGATTTTATGGTACCTTCATCAAATTCTCATTCCCTTTATTTTTTTGGATGTATTCAATAAAATTTGATTTAACTCATGTATGAAGACAATAAATTTAACAATTTCCGCAATAACATCTTCTGTATTTGAAAATTACTTCATTATAATTTTATTTATATATTACTTATTCATGGTCTCTAAAGGGAAAACTATATTCACATTCAATATCATTACATTACTATTTATATATATTAAATAAATGATAGATTTTACCCAAATTTGGTGATCTTATTCCTATCCCATTCAAAGGAATCTTACACTTGTTCAATTTTAATGTTTTCAACCTCATAAAACATCATGATAATTCATTATATTCGTTTTGTTACTTATTTTTTTATTTTATAAAAACTGTTTGAAAAGATACCAAGTACTCTATAATAGGAAAATTTTAATGTAATATTTACATGTTAATTTCCCTTTACTTTTAATATTTATTTTTGATAAATTACATGAATGTTTTAGTTTTCACCTTAATAAATTCATCTAAAATAGTTTATTATTCATCATCCTTGGCCCTCCTTTGAGTGATATCATTCTTCAAGGATATTAATGGAATTTATTTCATACTATTTTTTACCTTTATTAAATAATAAACATTCCACATATCATAACTTGTTATTATATCACGTTGATCGTCTAGTGGGAATAAATTTTAATCAGAATAATTTTTTGACTAAAATTTTTATCAGATTTATTTAGTATAATTCACTAAATAACTAATAAAAACATTTAATCTATTAAAGTTTATCCATTACATGGTATGTATCTTCCAAATATAGTCATTATCAATAAGACTATATATTTTAAAACACAACTTAAATTCTTAATATATATACAAATCATTAAAAAAATTTAATTGAATTATTTCATTTAAACATAAGTAAGAAGTATGTAATTAAATATATGAATCAAACAAAAAATATTTAATTAATTTTAATTTGAGTGTTACAAAAACATTATAGTAACCATTGTATTTGAAAAATTTGATATTTACAAAGGTTAAACTATATAAAATAAAAATTATATAATAAATAGAATATATTAATAGTTTTTCAACTACAAAATCCTCTATATCATTTCAACCTTAAGAATAATCATAATTAAAAAAAACCTATTATAACATCTTGTTAAATACTTTTGGGTGCTTAGAGACCCTAGTTTTGATTATCCTATTATTGGGTCTTGGTTTGTGTTTTTTCGAGTCTTTCGGAAACATTTGTATGTTTGGGGGGCTATGCACGGTTTGTACATGATTAGCGAATACCATGTAGTTTATCCCAAAAAATTGTCTTCCTAATTATGAGGATCTAGAGGCGGATCATGCTAAGTGAAAATTGTGCCACATCCCCACCCCTTAAATAAGGTATCTTGGGATTGTGGTAACTTCCTAGTTGGTACATGGTTTTCAAACCATGTGTCCAAATCATACAACTATTTCTAGAATTGTAGTATGGTTGAATTGATGGGTGCAATGTTAGCACCAATTTAGTGGAATAACCCTTGAAATCAGGTGAATGGGTGTCTAATTCTCTGAAACATGTATTTAAAATAACCACTATAATTTATAAATTCTAATGAATAATTGGTCAATGATAATCTGGACCTTTAGCTTTTTGATTCTATATATAGAAGATTTTTGATCCACTAACCTCTATCGTCATGGATCAATGTTACATTTAATGTGGTTGAACTCTCACATGTATGGGTAATCAGTTTCATTATGAATGTTCATTCCACAAATTCTTTTATTTTTTTAAAAAAAATGATGTACCATAGGTTTTTCATGAATATAAACTTTTTTTTATTGATTATAATCCAAGGGGATCATTTTTTTTCTTCCATGACATTAACTCCCTATTGGTGGTTCACTCCTAGAGATATTCCTGGGCCATGTGATTAATTTCAGGTGGATCTATAAGGCTATTACGTACACTTAATCCTTGATTTCTTTCATAATTTCACATCACTTTTCAATTGATTCCCCACAATTGTGTAGATTATATATTTTATTTTAAAAATTCATGTAATTTCTAAAATAAAACTCTTTTAAATGTTTTTAACATATGATATTGCTTTTTATAAAATATTTATTTATATTAAAATTATTTCAGCAAATTAATTGTTTTTTATTCCTAAAAAATGTTTCTAAATGAATGATGATTTTTAATGATCGCAAAGATGGTAAAAACATATGATTTTGATTCTAAATTGAAATTTCATGTTCAATAATAAAATTAGGAATTTTAATTATGAATAATAAAGTGAATTAAAAAGAATGATTCTCCTATGAGTATTTTATTGATTGATTAAAATAACATGTGATCCTTAGAAGTCAGTGTTTGATTGTGAGAGGTATTGTAGAACATTTCATCCTTCATAATGAATTGTTGATAAAAAAATCATTCTAGACCATGTTCATTATGATTTTTACCCTATAATGTGTTGATTTATTTGATAATTTTTTTTATTTTACTTAGGGGGTGTTCACACATTGAAGAATTATAAATTGAATTATTAGTGTGATTATCCTAAATCAAGAAAATTTGAATCCTTAGTATACTTGACCATGGATACTTGTTTTTAATTTTTTAACCATTCAATTTTTATTAAAATATATTCATTTATTACCATCTATTTTATTAAAAAAATTGTTAATTATTATGTATATACACGCAATATTTATAATGTGATATCAGGATTAATTGAAAATGTGGATACTTTTCTCCATTCCTTTTTACTTAAATTGATTCATAAATAGATTATTTGTTATATAATTTCTTTTGGAATAATTTTTTTAGTTTTTCCATCCTATTTTCCTCACACAAATTATTTTCCATCAAGAAATTGTTGATTATTATTCCATTTCTAGGAAAAGGGATAAATCTACTTCGAGGTGGCATGTGTGCGTGATTCACAAGACCTTGGGAGATGGTGGTGACCAGTGGATCTATGATCAAGTTGATACATGGTGATTATAGGTTTTTATAATGACTTTTATTGTCTCTTTTATATATATGATGGGTCATTTTGATCTTTATATATCTTCTTATTTTAATTTATCATTGTGGACTATTTGTCACCCCGACTATTTACTATTCTTATCTTCAGATACTCAATACTGAATTTTTTATCATGGAGTTCAATTATTCTCTCTATAAATTGTTTATACCAAAGAACCATTACCCATCCCATATGGATTGGGAATTCCCTTCAGACCATATAAGTGTTAGTTTAGTAATCAGTGTATTATGGTATTCGAGTCGGTTAATAGAGAAATGTCATTGAAAGAGGTTGGATTTCTTTTTTTGATGTTAGTATGAAGTGTACGATGTCATGGTAGATAAGAGGCAGGATTATCATAATGTTGGTATAATTACCTAGACCTAAAATTACATAATCTTGAGTTATATTCCAGAAGATGCATTCATTAACAGTTAGGATCTTTTCATCTTAAGAGTTCTAGAGTATTAGTAATGTACTAATACAAAAAAATCAATTAAAATAAAAAGTTGAAACTTATGATTAGTATCCATTATTTCTCATAATATAAAAATTTTAAAATAAAAAAAGGATTTATTTCATGGAAAATATCCATGAAATTCAACATGAATCCTTCCTTTCGCTTCTCCATCCTTATATCCTATGAAAAACATTTCGAAATATGGTATGGACAAAAAAATCTCAATAAAGAATTTAAAATGTAAGAAACTCATCAGTCCTATGAAATCATATTAACCATGAAAAAAATTATAATAAATTAATAATTTTCACCCTAGTTAAGTACTAAATAATATTATTTGAAAATAATTACATTTATTACCCCCTTTTTAATAAAAATATTTCCATATAACCCATAAAAATAGATAAAACATATTAGTATATTGGGACATGATTATAATTGTCACTCTTATCTACGGAAGAACCATATGATTTACTTCTATTCATGTCACTATTAAAAATATAATATACAAACGACCTACTTCTATATCCAATGCATTAGAGGTCTATCATTTACCCGCTCGTTGTTGGTTTATCACAGACCCACTTGTCATTGGTTTGTCATGTAATAACCAATCAAATGTCTAAGTACCATTACATAGTCAAAAAACATAAATTTTTTAAATTTTGAACATATCACTCATGATATTTCTTTTGAAATCAAAAGAAAAAATTTAATGATATTAAAATAATAAATCCACATTCAAAACCCATTTTCAGTAATAAAATACCCAGAAAATACGAAATGTGTATCATTTTACTTTCTTTAAATACACGCTTATAGTGGAATAAAAATACCATAATAGACATAAAATGTTTTTATTATCATTTTATATACATATAAATAAATATGTAAATTAATATTAAGAATATTGAAATGGATAAAAGGATTAAATATTTAAACCCTCAAAGTGTCCCATACCATATTGAACATTTTAATCATATGTCCCATAAAAGAATAAAATTTAAAAAAACATTAAGTAAAAATATAATAAATAAATTCTTCATATGATATGTCAAAAGGGGATTTATAAACTCTTTATTAAAAAGGTTGGTGTACAAAATCATCATATTCCATAATGATATGAGATTGAGATGAAATCCCTTACCTTCAGCTCGACTTGTCATATGTGTCTTAATCATCATAAATAATAAATTTATGATAATTATATAGTTTCATGAAAACCTATTTAATGTTTATTACTACATTTATTTCACATGTTACAGTCTTGTATCCAACAACTTAGTCAACTAATTTATTTTCAGGTGTTTTGATCATGTAGTGTTATGTGTCAAAGTCAAATAAGGATGGTTGAATATGGAAAAGGATGTAATTATATAAACTCCGAGAAAATAATAATAATGATATAATTATAATATTTATAAATAAATTATATTTTTTAACCTAATCATGAAATGTGGTTTTGAAAAATGAAGCAATTAATCAATAATGGAGATGGTATGTGGAATAATCGGGTCTATTAAATTGGTTTCTGGAAGTTTCTAGGTCATTTGGACTCATAGGATTAATGTTTAGTCACTAAGTAAACACATTTTTAATTTAATCACTATAAATAATTTTAATTTATTTTGCTAATATTTCCTTTCATAAAATAATATGAAACAATTTGAAATTATAAATTATTATAATTCAAAATTTGGAATTAATTTTTAAATATTACAATCATAAAATGTGAATGAATCTAATTTAAAATTAATCCATTACCTTGGATGAGACAACATGTTTTCAAAGATAAAAGTTCAAAAGTTTGACATGTTTTTATATACAATTTCAATGTGAATTTTTTTCAATGACCTAAATTGAATTTATTTATGTACAATTTATATAAATATACATCTAAAATAATTTAAAACACCAATTAAATATATGAATAAATTAAAAATTTTAATTTTCAAATGAAATTCAATATTTTTCACCATTCCTCAAAAAATGATTCTTCACAGAAATTAAAAAAATCACCCAAATTAGTTTTTTATATTTATATATCAATAATGAATTTTATTTTATCATATATAAATAATAATTTTTAGAAAAATTATATTGAAAACTTGTACACTATTAAATGGTGGGAAAACATTCCTATTAAATAATAATAATAATATATTATGGTTTAGTATGACTATGTATTCTATGCAATGTAAGATTTTAGATGAAAATAATTATAACGTGTTCTGTATTCTATTACTACATAGAATCTATTTTAATGAAAAATTAATATCTAATTCATAAATATTAATATATATAAAAAATACGTATATTATGTTTACCTAGGATGTTACATTATTTCCCCTTTTTTTAAATTACATCCTTACAATTCTATTCAATTATTAAATAAGCCGGGATAATTTTCCATCATTGAATTTTCAAATTCACATGTTACCTCTTTAACTATATGGGTTTTCCATAAAACTATAACCTAGTGAATTACCTTATTCATTTTTAGTAGATCTCTATGGTCAAGAATCTGAACCAGTTGTTCCTCATATGAAATTTTCTCTTCCAAAAGAACAACATTAAGGATAAAAACATGGTATGTGTCTTCAATCTATATCTGGAACATTGAAACATGAAATATGCATTTCACTAGGGATAAATGTAGATATAAATCCACTGAGTATGCAGTGATCCCACATTTTATATGATTTCATATGGTCTAATGAACCATGGACTCATAATCTCCTAATTACCAAAATGCATCACACTTTTCTTTGGAGAATGATAGACAAGATCACCTACCTCAAGAGAAATATTTTCAATTCAAATATCCACATCATTTTTTTCATGCTCTAAACTATCCTCATGTGTTTCTGAATCAATGAAAATTTATATGACACTTCCAATATAAAATCTAGCCCCATAAGAATCCTTTTCTCCTAAATCAAACTTTAAAGATGGTTTGCAACATTACTTTTAATATAAAGTCTCAAAATGTTCCATCTATATAATAGAATGAAAATAGTTATTAAAAGAAGTATCAACCAAGGAAAATGTTGATCCCAACATACCTTGTAATATATTTAGAAAGAATGAAAAATGTCTTCTAATATATGAATCAGTTTCCAATAATTTATATTTTTTTGATGATAAAAATCCATTCTAAAATTTAATTTAGTACACAAAGACTTATAAAGACCATTCTAAAAATTGGAGGTGAACTTCGGATCATGGAAAGATACACTGGATATGGTCACCCCATTTAACCAAAAAATATCATTTAAATAAAGTCTATAAATCTTTTTTATATAAATTATATATTAAATAAAATGGAAATATACATATTTAGTTAATCGATCAACAATAACCCAAATCACATTGTTACTTTGAGATGTATTTGGAAATCTTACAACGAAATCCATTGATATATTGTCCTATTTTCACTATGGAACTGAAAAATGTTGAAGAATTCCCTTCATTAGCCGTCTAACTACATTAACATACTAAAAGGTCCAATAAATAATGTTAACATAAAAAATATTTCTTTTCATTTCATCCCACTAGTAATACTCATGAAGTTATCTATAAATATTTTTGCTACATTGATGAATCAAAAATAGGGAAATATATTAATCATTCAAAAACTCATTCATCAACTAGGAATTTGAAGGCACACTTAATCATTTACTAAATCATAAAACACATTCCTTATCAATATTAAAATTAGGAAACATTCCCTTATTAATATATTCCACCCTTTGTTGTGATTATTGATCCGCCATATTCCCTCTCTAAATTATTTATAACAAATTTGAATGTATTTAAACATGAATAATAAAGTATGACCCTATATCCAAAAATTATAGAGTAAAATTAATCAAATAATTAACCAAAGGAGAACATTTAAAATGAATCATGGTTCATGTATCATTACTTTTTCAACTCAAAGAATCAACCACCTTGTTTTATTTTACAGGATGATAATGAATCATGAAATAATAATCCTTTATAATTTCCAACTATCTTATTCTCCTATTATTAATATATTTTTATATGAATATATACTTTAGATGTTTTTGATCAGTATATATTTTACACTTTACTACACACAAATAATTCATCCAAATATTTAATGAAAAAATAACAATAGCTAATTCCAAACCAGGTGTTGGGTAATTTAAATCATGAGTTTTCAACTAATATGAACCGTAATAAATTTCCTGGTCATTATTCATTAAGAAAAAACCATGTCCTTCTCACATAGAATCATATTAGATGGGGAATTTCCCATTTATACATGGTATGAAAAAAACTAGAGCATTGTCCAATATTATTTTAGTTCCTTAAAACAGACATCATATTCTCATTTCCAAATGAACCTAACTCTGTTTTGTGATAACATAGTTAGTTGTAATTATTAATAGGATATGTTTAAAAAAAACATAGGTAATAATGCTCTAAATCGAAAAAACTTCAATTCTCTATAACCTTGGTATCCCTTTGAAACTCATCAACAACTTCTATTTTACCAGTTTCAATTGAAACCCCATCTTTTGAAACAACATGTCCAATGAATGAAATTTTTTTATACCAAATTAAATATTAATAAAATTTCCATATATGTATTTTCTTTTATGGTTTTCAAAACAATCATAATCTTCCTTCCATGTTCCTTATGGATTTACACATATAAAATAATAATTCCTATACAAAAAACTAACAAACTAATCCAAAAAATGATGGAAGAATCTATTAATATGATTTATAAATATAGAAGGTTCACTATATATGATAAGGGAAAAAACTCATAATGACCATATCTCATCTGAAATGTTGTCTTCAGAGTTTCAACCTCCTTCACCTTTAGTTGATGGTACATGGACATCCGATCAATATTTTAAAAACAATGAACTCCCTAGAGTTTATTATAAAAATAAACCATATGAGGAAAAGGATACATCTAAATAGTGATGTTATTCAAGGATATATAATTAAGGTAATTTCTAATGGAACCATATTTATTTTTCACAAATAAAACATCATAACCCCTATTGAAGTTCTAGTAAAATGAATCCTCTATTGAGATATTATTGCAACTTTTTTTTTTCAATTCCACAATTTATACTTGAGACACTACGTAAGGTAGTTTATAAATAAGATTATAATTAAGCACTAAATCAATAGTAAATACGAATTCCCAATCATGAAGAACATGAGATAATTTATCAAGAAATACATCTGTAAATTCATTCATTGTAAAGATTGTCAGTAATCAGAACTATTACTTTCCTTCCATAAAAATAATCTAGATAAATTTCACATACATATTTCATGTGTTTTGTGTCTTAATGTTATGTTACCAAATGTTTTAAATCATCTCATAAAAATTTCAATGATTCGAAATCAATTTTGTAATGATAAACTGAATTCCAATCCACACCCAAAATGATATCAAACTCTACAATGGGCATTTCAATTATATTTTCATCCAATTCCATCCCTTTAATGAAGGTTATAAGGTTTACTATAAATATTGGTTTTTTTAATACATCAACTTTGAGTTTAGCCCAAAATTTCTTACTCGTAGAGATTTGATATTCGCATTTTACGTATATTCTTTTCAGAAATTAAATAATGGGATGACCAATGGTCAAATAAATTATTGGAATAATTTTAATAAACTTTTAACATTCATGTCCCCACTTCATTTGATGGCACAATAACAACCATTATTTTCTAAAAATATTTTTCCACATCCTTTTTCATTCAATCCCGATGGTTTCTACCCAGGGATATGATATTTGGAAACACATTAGCATAATGACTGAACTCATTTTAACTAAAACATCATATCTTTGGATTTTAATTACGTTCTTGATCAACTTATTTATAATGACGATCCATATGGAAAAACTTACCAAATGGAAAGAACTTCCCATACATTGAAACACCTTCCTTAGGTTTTTTTACCACAATTTACATAATATGGGAATTCGGTTTTCTTACATAAAAACTTCTTCGATGAATAAATTCCCTTTTTCTATGAAATGGGCCTCTACCTTTTCATTGTGTCATGGGAAACATGATCATCTGTAAACACTATTTTTATCGTATCATCATATCAATAATGTTTTTTGTAGATCTCAAACTCATGATAATACAATGAAATTAAATATCATAGATTCAATCCTAATTAAAACTTATTTATCATACAATTAATATATATTATTAAATTCCAGATGTGCATCACCAATTGTGAGATGTTTTCTTCATATACAACCACCGAATATTCCATGTTGTTTTCTCAATTCTAGGAATTATTTTTATATCCTAATACAAACATCATTCAAAAAATATTTCTCAAGGAAAATATTCTAAAATTTATCCAATTTTAAGGTATGAATATCATTATATTATCAGATACTCGTAACCATTTACCACCACTGGTTGGATTCCCCATAAAAATGAATAATTTCATGAGTTGCCTTTTGGTGATCAAAGCACCCATGACATAAAATATATTTTCTTTGGATTTAATCCATCCTTCATCTAAAACAGGTTCAACATATCCTCTAAATTATGGGGGATGCTATCATATAAAATACTCCTCTTTTATTATGTTACTCTAGTATGGACTTCGTTTCTCTCATGTGTGGACACCACTAACATTAATATTCTATTTCAATTGAGCCATTACTAGAAAAAACATCATATTTCCCATTCCAAAAATCACAGTATGATGAGTCAGAATGATATTTTCTTCTATTTCCCTTTCCCACTACCATTTCTATGTTACATTTATAGAAAACCATTCTGAAGAAACATACATTAGATGAAGCAAGATGGTAATCTTCAAATTTTATAGAAATTCACATTAAATAAAAATTAAAATATTTCAAGGGAATTATACAAATATTTACTTACAATCCAATGTTATCTAAACCATTACATTTATACAAAATATATTGACACATCCTTAAACATTTCCTAATCATGAGTTTTAGTCCAGAAATTACATTCTTTCACATTGATTATCTTCTCAGGTTTATAGTTTTAGATAATTAGTCCACAAATAAAATATAAAAATACCATGAAAATTCAATGATGAAACTTCAAATTGTTATCTATGTTTCCTATAATTGTGAAACTTTAAAATAACAAAACATTTATTTCATATAAAATCATCATGACTATTAACTTAAATCCATTATTTCCCATAACCATGCTTAAATCATCAGAAAAAACATTTCAAAATATTGGATGAGGACAAAAATATTAGTAAGGGATACACAAAAATTGGAATACTTTAATTCACATGAAAACATAAAAAACCATAAAAAATTATCATAATGTAATACTTTTCACCCTTAAGAAGTATTAATTAATTTCCTTGGAAATTTATTACATTTACTACACCTTTTTATAATCAAAAGATTACCAAAACCCATAACAAACATATATAAAAAATATTGGTATATTGGGACATCATTATATATGTCCCTCTTGTAAATGGAAAAACCATGGGGTTAACTTCCATACATGTAACTCTTGTAAATGGAATATCTATAAGACAAAATTTCATAACAAATGAATTTGTGGGCTATAACACACCCACACATCATTGGTTTACCACAAAGAAACCCATCATATTTTTATCATGTAACCTCCCATCAAATGTATAAATACCATTAAATAGTTATAACACATAGAATATTGAAATTTTAAACATTTCTCTCAAAAAATTTCATTTTCTTTCAAATGGAAACATTTAAAGATATTGAAATAATTGATACATTTTGAATAGCCATTTTCAATTAAGAAATACCTAGATAATGGTTAATAGGTATTTCTTTTAATTATTAAAAACATGAATTCTTTTATAAGTAACCAAATACAAAAATTTATAGAAAATTTAATTTATAATACTTTTATATCCATATAAATAATTTTTTTAAATAGTATCAATAATATTCAAATGGAAAAAATGATTAGATAATTAAACATTGAAATCATCCCATACATTATTGAACATTTAAATCCTCATCCCTATACTTGAATAAAATTTAACAAAACATTAAAAAATATGAGAATAAATAAACTGATGATATGATATTTCCAAAGGGTTTGTATATAATACTCATACAATAAGGTTGGTTTATAACATCATGATATTCCTCAATGAAAATAGATCTAGAAAAAATCCCTTTCCTGGATTCCGGCTACTCACGTGTGTCTTTATATTCCGAATTAATAAAATAATGTTAATTATCTAATTTCTTGAGAAACATTCTCTAATTTATTATTAATTTTATTTCACATATTATCATTTTGAATATAATGTCATAATAAATTATTTTTACATTGGGTGTTTTGACCATATTTGGTTTATGTGTCAAAAACAACTATGATTTGTTGACTACAGTCAAGGAGTTCAATATAATAAAATAACCATATTAACAATAATGAAATAGTATTAATACTTATACATCAATTATACATTTAAAATCAATATTCAACAATTTTTATGAAAAATTAACCAACATCACAATCATTGAAATAGTCGGTCTTACGTACGCATAAGTAACATTCCAATTTTTGAATGATCATTTTGGAAAGAAGGTGAATATAATTTATCATTACAATAATAAAATTATATCATAAATACAATATTATTCAAAAAAATATAATTATAAATATAAATCATGTGATGTAAAATTATTCACATCACTTTAAGGAGGTGGTAGGCAACATATGACGTTATTTCTTTTTTAGTGTGTGAAAAGATAATAATGAAAATTATATTTTTGTATAGAATGATAATTATATAATTAATGTAAAATTTATTTAATTAAAATCACTTATGTTTATTATAACCACCCATAATACATTCCATTTAGTTTTTTAAGTCATCATATCTCTTTGAGGTGGTGGTAGGCCACAAGTGCACAAACGATGTAATCATATTCCCAAAAAAATTGAATGAATAAAGGTAACTATTATATAAAATTTAATGAAGTATGAATAAAATATAAATATAATATATATCATATAAAAATAGCATTTGAGTCATAATTCCCTACCATGGTAGGTGTTAAATTAAAAAATTAGCGACATCGTTTCTCGGGGATGGAGTTCGCCATACATAGGAACAGTAAGATTGTTACCAATTTTATGGAAGTGATTGTAGGTATATGTATAATAATTATAATAAAAAATATTATTATATCAAGTTATATTATGATATCATATAATATTGTAATAACAATATTATAATGGGTGGATGAAGAAATAAAATTGAAATTCAAATTGAAGAACGTTACCTCTTTCTGGGGTAACTCTTTTTGGTTTGCACCAAAGGGATTAATTGGATGGACTTCTTCCAAAATTGAAGATTCCAGTTTTTGGTGTGATTTTGAGAGTTTATTTGGGTAGGTATTTTAAAACAAAAATGGATTTGGAGTTTTTAGTGAGTGGGGAGGGTGAATACCTTTTTATAGTGGGGGAGGAGTGGAATTCTTGAAAATATAATTTATTCAACAATTTTGAGATGTCTCTATCACATCATGTTACCCCAATAATGATCCCAATTTTAAAAAATATGCGATATGGTTTAATAATTTCTATAAAAAGGTTTTTTTTAAATATTATCAGAAAATTGGGGTCTTAACATTGATGTTTAATCACAAAGTTTAAACATTTTTACCTTAATTATAATAATTAATTTTCTATGATTTCACGAACATTTTGGGTAAAAAATTATGTTTACCTTATTAGAGTTTAAAAAGTTATTCTGATTCCAAATATGGAATACATTTTTAGGAATTACAGTCACATAATTGGTATCAATTAATATAAAATTTATCTCCCAGGCGGGATGAGACAACGAGTATTTAATGAGAAAAAATTTCAAAATATTGACAAGTTTGTATATCCAATATCAACAAGAAATTTATTTAAATTGAATAAATTGGATGGATTAATGTTAAACAAAACTAATTATATATTAAATCCAATTAAAAACATAATTTAGTAACATAAATAAATTTTAAAAAATAATTTTTTGAATTAAAATTCCTTATTTTTCACTATTCATAAAAAAGTAAATTTTCATAAAAAAATAAAAAAATCACCTAAAGTAATTTATAATAATTCTCTTCCACATATTATATTAATTAAATAATATAAAATTTATAAAAGTGTGAAAAATAATATTTAAAACAAGTACACCATTTAAGGGATTGAAAAGTACCATTTTAAATAATACTATTAATAGAATATTATAGTTTGGTATAAATTAGTATTGAGTGCAATGAAATATTTTTAGTGAAACTAATTGTTTTGTATTATTTATGATATTTCATATAGCATCTCTTTTAATAAATATTTACTACCTAATTCTAAAATATTACTATATATGAAAAATGAATTTTATATCATTATAAGTATTGTTACATTTAGGGTAGTTTGTGAATGTGTTCCTATCTTGATCTAATTGTATCTGTCGTTGAGTCATGATGAGTGTTAGGTAGAAGTGTATTTTGAAAATAAATTGATCTCATTATAGTCCGTTTTCAAAACCTTATCTATGAATGTTGAAATCCCTTAAAATTTAATTATATCTAATGAAATTGATATTATTATATATCTTGATTGATTTAAGAGACTAAGTGTATTTTTTGGATGTTATAATATTTCATATTGATGATTTTTAGTACAATTACACTAGGAATACATTTTAAAGACCTCATGTGAGATCTGAAAATAATCTAGATCATAAGAACCCTCTACCTGATCATAACCGCATTGAGATAGTGGTGTTTGTAGTCTAATATCATGGATAGTTAGGCACACCCATTAATATTCACGCTCCAGTAGTGGAACGTAATAGATTGGAAACTAGTTATCAACATCAAGAGTGTCTTTTATAGAAACAACAATCTTTTTATGTTTTCAATGATCCTCTGGTGTATAGGATTTATTGAAAAAGGATTATTTGGTTTTTGAGATCTTGGAAATACCATATTCAATAAAGGATAAGTGTGTGTCCTTCAAGGTTAAAGGAACCTATGGGAGGTAGTTGGATTTTATTGTTACAACGATGAAACATAAATTATTGGAGAGTAAATACTATAGACTAATTTTCAAAGAGAATTTATATATATAATCGAGGTTTACGGAGAATTCCATGGGATTTTCTATCCTTTAACAATGTTATAACCCATGACTCCATATACAAACAATGTTGTTAATTATTTTTGGGTTTTACCTAAAGGGATATCGAATGAGAAATTGAAAGCTCGATGATTCAAAAAGGGTACTTGATCTAATATTTGATATTATTTTTTCATACTGAACCTCACCTCTTATTTTCAGGTTACATATAGATATTTAATGGATGAAATTGATATGGATGGTATGTCACGGTTGGTGGGAGTTCCCCCAAATCCCTATGGAAGTTTTGTTATTATATATAAAGTAAATATAAATTATGATATTTATTTTGTTGGATTCTATATGAAGAAGAATATAGAACCTATAAAATTCTTTTAAGAAGATAATTTATGATCTTTCACTATGGAATGGTCAGGTCTTCAAAGAGGGTTTGTATACATGTATCAAATATCTATGGATAAAATAGTTACTTAGGCCATCTATAGATTTTTTTATTTGACATTTCTTATGTGAATATTGGAATAAAATCATCATCTTGAAATGCTTATGGGATATAATCATATCCTTCAATAGCTACAGTGTTCCAACCCATATAATCGAGGATAAATATTATTCATATAGTGGAAATTTCTCTATATGAAGCTATTCTGAGTAAAGAGATAGTGAGAGATATTATCAATATAACATCATCTTTAGTGACTACTCTATTTGATACTGGTGCATCATAATCATTCATATTGAATGTAAATTTGAATCTATTTTACCTTCCTATGGTGCTTATATAATATCTGATTGATATTACTATGACCCTCATAATGAAGAGAGTGTAGGGTCTTTAAAGAAAATATTGATACTTTTCATTAGTTTATAAAGAGCTCACCTATGATTTGTTGGTTTTTTATATTAAACCCTTAGATGAAATTCTTAGGAAATATTATCATAGTTTTGAAAAAAATAGAGATTTATTGTTATCTTTTGAGGGACTCCTATACTTACCCTAATAGGGTGTGCCATGTTTTCAAGGGAGAATGGGTCCCATGGTCATGTTAAGATAGACATCCTCTTCCTGAGTTAGGAAGAGTGATGTCTGTATTTACATTATTCATAGATAATTTATCATTTAGTGGTCATATTCTTCTAGTGGAAATCGGTATTCCCACTATGATTCTACGAGACTTCCATGGCCTAACACGGGTACAATAAGGAGAGTTTTGATTAACCTGGTACCAGATTCATAGTTTATATCTAATACTCCTTACCATATTGAACCAAATGAATTCAATGATTTAAAGAACAAGTTCGATGGTTCATTGAGTATATTCTTTTCTAACCAGATTGTATCACCCCATGTGGAGACTGTTCTTTTAGTAATGAATGTTGGTGGAACACTACTAATATCCATTGAAAACTAAATGATCATTTGAGTTATGATAAAGAAAAATTATCTCTTACCTCATATTTTTGACTTGTCTGGTTGGTTAAAAGGGGTGATGAAGTTCTCAAATATTGATATTTAATTTAATTATAACTATCATAGAATCAAATTGAATGAAATTATGATGACTGCCTTCTGAACTAGGTAGGGCTATTTTCATACCTTTTTATACATTTTGGTCCTACCAATAATCCTAATACTTTTATAGTGCAGATGATCTTGATGTTCAATGAGTATCTAAATTCATTTATGGTGTTTTTTGTTTATGGTGTTTTTTGTTTATGGTATTTTTGTTTACTCTAAAACCAAGGAACATCATGTGTGTCATCAGAGAGTGGATCAGGAGATTTTAGTGATCCCTTATTTTACACCCATCTATTGAAATGTAATTTATATATTATAGAAGTGGTGTTATTGGGACACATGATCATAGAACATGGTATTTTAGTTTATCCTGAAAAGATGAATAATGGCATGACATGGGAGAAACCACACATTTTTTTGTTAATTAGATCTTCTAGCGTTTACCTGGATATCACCACTAGTTCATTAAATATTTACCAAAGTTGTATTCTTTTATTGTCAAGATCACTCAAAATTAGTAATGATCTTATTGGACTAAAAATTCATGATTTTTTTGGTGTTGAATTTCCGTTTAATATTTTTAATTACATTTATTCTTTTGAAAGAAGTATAGGGATACATGGTCTTATATTAAAAATATGGTTCTATTTTGGGTTTCATTCTCATGAAGGGTGATGATTTGGTAGAATATGGTACCTGAAATATTTTTCCACATAAGAAAATTTATACTATTGATGACTTTGAACTCATAGTTTTAATCCATGCTCTTAATTCATGTTCGAATAATCTTTATAGAGAAATTTTATAGATTATTCTATTAAAAAAATCCTCTATTATATATTTTGAAAAAATATATGAATCATCATCTAAGTTGATGGGTGTAGTATCTGAAATATTTTGATTTAAAATTTTCCCCCAACCCTAATATTTTGAAGGTCATTGTTGATACATTGACCATGAAGCGTCTAACCTTGTACATGAAGGAATCATTAAATGAATTTAATTTTATCTCTCTCATTGATTATATTCTTTTGGTTGTTTTATTTGATGATAAGAAGTGTTTCTAAATTAAATAAATCGGAATTACTCTATTCTTATGATATTTATTTAGGAATATATTTATATGATGAGTTTCTTGAAACTAGATAAGTGCGTAATGATGGGACGACCATCAGTGAGTGGTCGTTATCATTTAATGGTATAATATGCTTCCAGTATAACAATCCTACTCTTTATTACACACATAAACATGATTTATTACATAAACATGCAATTAATAAAACTATAAGGATAGAAAGGTCTAGTGTCCTGGAAAAATTTGGAACATTACAAGACAACTTAAGATATAAAAATTCAACATCTTCATTGAAAACTTATTTTACGTGAATACAACAATCCTTTGTTCTAAGCATTACAAGGGATAACTAGAGGATATACATAACACAATGGTGATCTATAAAGCCCAGTAAGGGAGTAAAAAAGGCAAAACATTATGATTAAAAGAAATTTTATGAAATAGGAATATCAATGGATCATAAGAGAAACATGAACATAAAGGAATGATATATCACGATTATCACAGGATAGAGATGTGGAAACAACACTTAACATGATATTAGCATGAACAAAATATCATTGCACATGGAGAATTAGTAAACCCTCATTGCACAAGAATTAGCATGATTATACCCTAATTGAATGTGAATTATAATTAGTAAACCCCAATTTCAAATGACATATCATCATACCACTCTTTACCCAATGCATTGGAGCGAAAATAGGGCGCTCCCTTCTCAATCATTTCATTTCCTGCATAAGTGTACCACATGGATCATATAAAATGGAATAATTCAAAATCATAAGCTATTAATTGATTAATGAATATGTAATACATACATGTACGTAATATTAAATTATTATATGTTCATGATGGTGAATACCATAGATAGAGAAATGGATATGGAATTCACTACACAATATGTTCGATTAGATAATCGCACTACAATTTTAGAAGCATAACAATATGACATAAAGATTTGTAAAAACGTTTTTTGAGTAATAAAGGGGTATCTACCTATATGAAAATGAAATTTTAACTATGGTGTTCGCATATATACATGTCCCAACACATGGAATTTATAATTATAATGTGTAACATAATAAAGATACTTGAATAAAGCGGAGAAATTGAATAACTCTTATGAAATTTCGGCATGGTAATAGGTGTACAAGGGAGGAATTAATGACAAAGATATATGTCTATCATTGTTAAAACATAAGTATGGATGTATTAGTTAGGTTATAAATCATACCCTGAAATTTTTAATTGAAAATAAATTGGTATGACATCATAAAGAAACATTGACAAAAATGAGAAAGGAAGAAATTCCTTACATGGAAGTGTGTTCCCAAAGGCTTGAGAGAGGCTTCAGAGAGGCTTCATGGAAGATTGGGGAGCCTATATAGAATTTTAGATTGAGGAGGGAAGAGTATGGTCATGATACAAGCGTTTGTAGTGAATTTAGTGGGAGCTTGGGTGGGTTTATATAAGAAAAGAGGGGAGAATTATTTAATTATTCAAAAACATAGGTTTTGGAATCAATATAATTAAATATTTAGAACCAAAAACCAACCCATGGTTATTTAACATGGTTTTTTTTCAAAGGTGAGTGGAAAAATTATTTTATAAGGCCAAAGGTAGAAAATATTTAAATATTATTATTTATTTTGTAGTGGTGGGTCACACTCTGAAGGAAATCATATCAAAATGTTAAAATATTTTATAATTCTTGGAGGGTCGACTAAGGCATCATAAAATTAATAAAAATAATATAAAATCACATTATTATAATGTTATAAAATATATTGGATGAATATAAGTTTTATAGTACATTATTACATCACAATTGGGTCGTTATGATGTCATAAAACACATTATATATTTAAATGGTATATAATTTTTACACAAAAATTTGACTCCCTCAAAAAATTAGGAATAATTCATGGATAGATAATTTCAACGTCTTGATTCAAAAAATAATATTCCTTTTATCTAAATAATTTTATAAATATTTGAATATTTAATTTTAAAATAAAAACATAAATTTATTGAATATTCATGTGTTTTGAAAAAAAAAACAGTTTTCAAACCGTAGTAAAATTTATAATTGTATTAATAAAAATAATACAATAATTTATATTTAACATAAAGTAATTTAGATAAAATAATTTAATAAAATTTTATTTAATTAAAAAATAAAATAATTCATTAAAATTTATTTCTTAATTGAATTTATATATTATCTAAAAATAGTATTTTTACTTTAAAACCTTTTTACAAAGTGACAATAATAAAATGAATGTATATTCTTTATAAAAAAATAATGAACATAATCGTAGTGTTAGGGTCTTGTTACATAACCCCTTATAAAAACTACAAAAGGCTTAAGGGTACGGTGTACGACGGTGATAGACACTTGGGGCGGCTCAGATAACATCGCTTCGGTGGTAATCTCTGTTAACATCCACTTCCCCAACAGAAGGTTTAGTTCATGATTAACGTGTTGAAGTTTAGCTTGGTCTTGGTCAAGATTGAAGCCTAGGGACGCTACCTCCTTTTCAAGATTCGACAAATGGGTTTCCTATTGAGAAATTCTGTCGTATGTTGTAATCTCTTCCTTTGTCTGAGTAAATTATATTTGATAAAGCCCTGTATTTATACTAATCGTGTGATCAATTTTCAATGACTATATTATAAATGATAAATATTCATAATGGTATTTTAAAATCCAAAAAAATATAACCAAGGATGTGAAAATTTTTTATATAACCATTTTTTATAATAATAAATTTAATTAAATCAAGAGGAATATTCATTAATAAAAATTTGGGTCATTACAATCGTCCCCTCTTAAGAAACTTCTCCCTCGAAATTTTCTTTTCCCACTCTAAAACAGATGTGGGTAACATTGCCTCATCACGTCTTCTAGTCCCCCTATTTCATCTTCAAACTTGTGGCTTCTCCACAACACTTTGATGATGGGCATTGTCTTATTTCGTAAAACTTTTTCCCTATGATCTAATATCTTCACTAGATTCTTTTCATAGGATAGGTCATTCAACAATGGTACCACATATATATTGAGTACATGTGATGGTTCAGGTATGTACTTTTTCAAGAGTGACACATTGAATACATCATGTACTTGAGATTTGTTTGATGGGAGCTCCATTTGATAGGCCACTACTCTAGTGAGATCAAGGACTTAAAAAGGGACGATGTTCCTTGGATTAAGATTTCCCTTCTCCCCAATTCTCAAATCTCTCTTCCAAGGTGATATGTGGAGGAATACCATGCATCCAACCTCAAACACCTGGCCTCGTTGACGATTATCAGCATATCTCTTTTTTCAACTCTAAGCAGCTTTAATGTGATACTAGATGGTCATAACCCTATAAACCATTTCATAAACTGTTTCTAGACCTAGGAGTTATTTCTCCCCAACATCATCCCAACATTCTGATGTTCTTCACCTCTTCCCCTAAAGGTCTTTATAAGGATCCATTTGGATTCTTTAGTGGAAACTGTTATTGTAAGAGAACTCAACAAGAGTAATATATTGATCCCACCCTCCTATGAAGTCCATTGAAAATGGTCTCAACATGTTCTCATGTTTTTGGATAGTATTCTCATATTACCCATTAGTTTGAGGATGATAAGACATATTAACATTTCAGCTCATTATAAAGAGTGTTATTGAGACTCTTTTGGAACATATTGGTGAAGCATTGATCTCAATCGGATACAATCGATACTGGTACTCCATGAAGCCTTACCACTTATCTGATATATATCTATTCCAGTCGATCCAATGAGAAATCATCTAAAATTTCAATGAATTGTAAAGTGTTTGTAAAAATATCGACAATAACCCATATATAATTTCTTCCTTAGAATATATTTAGAAGTCTGGTGTCAAATCCTCTTGTGATGTTCTCCCATTTCCATGTTAGTATGGGTAATGGTTGCAACATTCCATTAGACTTATTCCTCTTAGACTTCACTTGCTGAATTACTAAGCACATTAAAGTATAATAAATGATCTCCTTCTTCATGTTATCCCACCCATAATGATCTTGAATATCTCAATACATAATTGTGTTTCCTGGGTGAATAGAGAAATTTGAACAATGTGCATGAGGAAAAAGATCATTCTTTATCTCGTGATTTTATGGTACAAATAGTCTTGACCCAAATCTCACAATTCCTTTTTCACTAATAATGGACACTAAGGATTTCCTTGTCATGTTATTTTTCACATTATTCTGAATTCCCACATCATCTTTTTGAGAAACCTTTAAACATTTAAAAAGAGATGTTTGAGAAATCATTTGTGAAAGGATTGGAGATGTTCCCTTCTCTGTGATTCCCATTTCTATCATCATAAAATCTAAGAAGATTGGATCATTTTCTATTGACATGAATGAATGTTTGGCTGGATCCTTTCTACCTAGAGCATTTTCTACCTTGTTCTCTTTCCCCATATAGTAGTTAATTGTGCTGTCATAATCATTGATCATATCTAACCATCTTCGCTGGAGCACATTTATTTCATTCAATGTGAATATATACTTGAGGCTTTTATGATCTGTATATATTTCAAACTTCTCCCCAAAGATTTAATTTCACCAAATTATAAAAGCGAATATTACTATAGCCAACTCTAGATCATGTGTGTATTAGTTTTTTTCATGAACATTCAATTTCCTTGAAGCATAAGAAAAGGATTTTTCATTTTTCATCAACACATAGCTCATTCATTTCATTGAAGCATCATTGAATTCCATAAAAATATCTCCACCTATGGGTAGTGTGAGAATAAGTGCAGTGATAATCTTACTTTTGAACTCATTGATTCTATCTTCGTATTAATCACTCCAAGAAAACATGACTCCCTTCTGAGTTATCATAGTAAGAGGGTTCGGATATAGTGAGGAATTTCTCACAAATCGGCGATAATATCTAGCTAACCCAAGGAAGCTATAGATATCCATCACATATGTTGGCCTCATCCATCCATCAATTTCATTTTTCATTAAGGGATCCATAGATATCCCATTTCTTGTGATTATATGACCCAATAATGAGGCTTAATTCAACTATAACTCATACATAATGTATTTTTCATAGAGCTTCTCCATTTGTAATGTCTGTAGTACAATGCATAGATGCTCCACATGATCCTCCTTGGTTTTGGGGTATTTGAGAATATCATATATAAAGGCTACCTATATTTTTTATAGGTAATCTATAAATACTCTATTCATCATATCCATGTTTATTTCTAGATAATTAGTGAGTCCGAGGGGAATTACTATGAATTCATAGTTCTCGTACCATGTCTGAAAATTAGTCTTGGGGATCCTCCTTCTTCTCCCGTACATGGTAATATCTCGACAATAGATAACCATAGAGAAGAATTGTGATCCTTGTAGATTATAAAACAAGTCATTTATTTGTTATAGATGATTCTTTTACTTTATCATAATTTTGTTGAGATCATGATAATCAATGAAAAGGATCATTGACCCATCCTTCTTCTTGAAAAGGAGGACTGGTGCACCCCATGGTGAAGAACTTGGGCGTATAAACCATTTATCTAGATTCTCATGTAGTTATTTCGTCCGATCCTCAAGCTCTAAAACATCCATTATTTACGAAGTCTTTGCTATTAAAAACACCCCTGTTATAAGTTCAATAGATAATTAAACATCTCCTCTAGGAGGAAGAGTAGTAAATTCCTCAAGAAACAATTCAGAAAATTCCCTCAAAATAGGCATGTCTTCATGAATGGTTTATTCCTTAGATTTATTCATCCGATCAAGGTACGCGTACTCATAGGGAATTAATATCCATGCTGGAGATGATGGTTCTTAAAAAGATTCATCCTCCTCCTTGGACTTTTATAGAATCAGGGGTTGATTTGCCAAATAGAGATTGATCCCCCCACATTGTAATTTAGGTTGGCTCTATATAGGTAAATACTATCCATGATAAGAATTGCATAAAATTACACCATAGTGAGTATGATGACGTTCACCGGAAAGTTCAATCCACAAATTGAGACTAGGGAGGAGTTATATTCATGGGATGCAATGATTTTACCATTTTCCGTTCTCACCGACATCTATACTTCCATGATATGTGGTGGTGTTGGCATTGTTTTACAAAACTTTTAGGATATAAAATAATAATTAAAACTAGAATAAAAAAGTATGTTCACTATTATTGAATAAATATTTAGAATACTTTTCAACACTTCATTGTCGAGGTCCACTTCAAGGGTAGTGATGGAAAAAGATCGACATTTATTCCATAGAGGTTGTTGGTGGCCTCCTAAAACCCTTGGATTAGGGAACTGTTTTGAAATTTGACCTGGTTCTTTGCAGTTAAAGGATTGAATAATACAATGAGGGTCGAATAGATCATTCCTCTCCTCTATCTTAGCAGTTGGTTTTTCCTTTCGACTACTAATGGCCAGGTTCCCTCCTCTTCCACACCTGATAAATTTTTTCATCTTCTTCAGGAAATTTCTAGGGCGCTTCATTCTAAAAATTTTACAAGTGGGGTGATGAATTTCGTAGCGGTATTGGATTTATCCATTGGACCTCCAGAATTAAGTTCCACCATTCACATCTTATCTCAATGATACCCATGATATTTTCCTCCATCCATTTTGACTTTGAGGGAACATCATACAATTTCCTCATATCTATCAAAGTAATGGATCACTATGGATTTACATAGGATAGGTTTTATCCCACTAAAGAAGAAATCAACCTTGAATTTGGGGGTAACGACAAAGTCCGAGGTGTATCGTGCAAGCATTGTGATGTTTTACTCACATGCTTTGATGGATTCGTCAAATTTTTTCATGAGAAAAAGGAATTCCATTTCCATATTATGTTGGAGGGTGAAAGAAAAATATTTATCTAAAAACATTTTCTAGAAATCCTTCCATTCCAACACCTCATTCTCTATCCCAGACATCGTATTTTTGAATAGTGTCCACCATTTATCAGATTCTACCTCCAAATGATAATCATCCAGAAGAACATTATCTTGTTTAGAACATTGAAGGATGTGGAAGATATTCTCATTGGGGTTGATCCATTGTTTGGCGATTGAGGGATTGGATGATCCATTAATATTAGGAGGCCATTTTCACATGAATATCTTGATTGTGGCTTGATCATTATTAGGGGGGTTTTAAATTCCACTTGACCCATGTCTCTATTCAAAACATGAGTTAGCTGATAGAGTATAATGACAAAGATTACAATTCCCTCTTCCATAGGATTGGGCATCTCATTAGAATAGTCGTCACATTTATCTCTTCATCACTTGTTTTCCAGGCCCTCTTATTACAATCCATTGGATGAAATAAAAGGAAATTTAGGGGTAACACATAAAGGGGAATCAAATGATTTTTTTATAAATTATAAATTACAATTATTTCCTTATCTTATCAATTTATAATCATCAATATATGTTATCCATGATCTACTTCCCAAAATGTATTATTGGGGGAATTTTTTTTATTCCCTTTATAATGGTTCATATTTAGCACATGAATTTACCAATGAATATCCCCCAGGAGTGTCGAACCAAAAGTGCATCAATTCCTGTTGTCATGCATCATTTCATGGTCATGTGTTTCTAAAAGTAGTGTTTTCAGGTGTTTCCCCTAGATACATATATGCCAGAGAAACCTCAACTTGTTCATATCTAGACAGGGATGTATTTTCTTGTTAAACCACTTAATATATACCCAAAAAAATATTGGGATGTTTTTATTATAATTTGGATTATACATAATTCTTCAAATAAGGTTTTCTAATCCTAATCCCAAAAAAACTTTACCAATCCTCTAATAAAAACTATAACAACCTTTCTCTTTATTACGCACTAACACAAAATTTATTAAAGAAACATGCATATAAGACAAATTGGAGGATAATGAGGTCTAGTGTCTTTGGAAAATTAAGAACAATACATGAAAACATAAGACATAAAAATACAACATATTTATTGAAAACTTCTTTTACATGACCATAACATTATTTCGTACTTTGCATTACATGGGGTAACTAGAGGACAAACATAACAAAAGGGTGAGATATAATGACTAGTGAGGGAGTAAGCAAGGAATAACATGAATAATACAATAAATGTTAGGAAATAGGAATATTAAGGGATAATAATAGAAACCTGAACATAAAGGCATGATATAGCATGATTATCAGAACATGGATATGTGGAAACACCGTTTAACATGATATTAGCATGAACCAAGGCTCATTACACATGGAGCATAAGTAAAACCTCATTGAACTTGAATTCGAATGAGTAAAACCTAATTGTATTTGAATTAAAATTATTTAAACCTCATTGAACATCACATATCATAATACTACTCTTTATCCAATTCAATGGAGCGCTATCAGGGCGCACCCTTCATAATCCTTTCATTTCACGCATAAGGCTACCACATTGATCATATAACACCAAATCATTAAAAATTATAATATATTACATGATTAAGAATAATGAATACATTCATGTGAGAACAATTCAATAATTACATGTTCATTATGGTGAATTCCCTTGATAGAGAAATGGGTACAGTATTCACTACACAATATTTTCGTCTTCGAAAATCGCAGTTCAATTTCGGCAGCATAACGGCGTGACATAATGATTCATAAAAACGGTTGATAAGAGAGAAAGGGGTATATAATAATATTTATATGAAATGGAAATTATAAGGGTCGCAATGATACATGTTCCAACACATGTAATTTGTAAATATAAGGTGTAACATAATAATGAAACCTGATGAAAGAGGAGAAATGCAATAAATCTTATAAAATTTCCTCATGGTAATGGGCGTACATGGGAGGAATTATTGAGAGATAAATATGTATATAACTATTAAAACATAAGGAGGTTATTATGGGGGGTTATTAATCATTCCCAATTATTTTTAAATTAAAATAGAAGGGTATAATAACATAATGAATCTTGGAAGAAAATGAGAAATGAAGAAATCCCATACATGGAAGTGTGATCCAAAAGGATTGGCAGAGGCTTGAAAGAGGCTAATTGGGTGATTGGGGTTCCTTGGGAGGATTCTATATAGATTAGGTAAGATTAGGGACGTGATGAAATGGTTTTTAGTGAATATAAGTTGCATATTTGGTAAGGTTATATAAGAAAAGAGTGGGCAATTCTTTAATATTTCACAAACATGGATTCTGGAATCTATATAATTATATATTTAAAACCCCAAAACAAACAATGGTTTTAGCCCATGGGTTTTTCCAAAGTGGAGTGAACATCATTATTTTATATCTTCAATGTCCGAACATAATAAAATATTAGGCATTCTTGTGTGGAGGGGAGTCTCACTCTCAAGGAAATCATTTTAAAATGTTAAACAAATATTTTTGAAGTCATGGAGTTTCCACTAATGCATCATTAAATTAATCATACAAATATAAAATCACATTATTTTAATGTTAAAACATATATTGGCCAAATATCCCTTTTATATTATTTTAATACAACTATATTGGGTCATTATGATGTCATAAAACAGATTATATATTTAAACAGTATTAAATTTTTACCCAAAAATCGACTGTCTCAAAAAATTAAGAAAAAACCACTGTTAGATAATTTAGTTTCCTGATTCCAATAACAATATTCATTTTATCTAAATAATTTTCTAAATATTTGTATATTCAATTTTAAAATAAAAACTGACATTTATTGAAAATTCAAGGGTTTTGAAAAATTAAAGTTTCAAACATTAATAAAAACTCCAATTGTATTCATTAAAATTGTACAATCATTTATTTTTAATAAATTGAAATTTAGATATAAATTTTTTTAAAATATAATTTAATTCAAAAATCCATTAATTCATCAAAATATATTTCTTAATTGAATTTAAATGTAAACTAAAAATATTATTAGTGCTTTAAAACCTATTTACAATGAAACAATAAAAAAATGACTGTATATTATTTTAAAAAATTTCACATAATCATAGTGAAAGGGTTTTGTATAATAACCCCTTATAACACCCACATAAGACCTATGGGTAAGGTGTGAAATGGTGGCAGACTCTTGGGGTGGCTAGCATAACATCGCTCGGGTAGTAATCTCTATTAACTTCCACTTCTCCCATAAGAATTTATATTCAAGAAAAACATGTTGATGCTCATATTGGGCTTGGTCAAAAGCGAAACCCAGTGTCACTGCCACTTTTACATGCTCCAAAAAATGGGCTTCATATGGTCCAATTCTACAGGATGTGGTCATCTCATCCTTTTTTTGAGTAAATTGGATTTTTTAATGCCCTATATTTATACAAATCATGTGATCACTATTCAACGACTATATTAGCAATGGTAACAATTCATAACAATATTTTAAAATTAAACAAAAACCAAGGAAGAAAATATGTTTTATATATACACGATACATAATAATACATTTAATTAGATCAAGTGGAATTTTCAATAATATATGTTTGGGTCGTCACATCTAGGGATGGTGCATCATACCTCCGACCTAGGGAAAATATATAATGTAGGATTTTAATAATTTCCAATGGTTGTTATATCCTAACATCGAAAATATGTTCTTTGATATATGTTGATGATTCTGGTGGATGGGTATGAGACTAGGTATCATTGATTTTTTTTCTCATTGAAATACCTATGAGTAAGTCAAGGTTGTACACCATAAACCTTCAAGTTTTCTTCAACCCATTATTATTTTGATAGGGAAGTATGATGAGATATCGATGTAATTTTTTTAGGTTTCCATGTATACTGCATGGTACGAATGATACATGGGTAGTTATTCATCCTCTAACCAAATTGGATATCTTTTTTGGTCTTCACGATAAACCAAATGTTGAAAACATGGTATGTCTGTATACTAAGGATATCATCATATTTAATAGAGTTCCATCTATTACAGTTTCCTATAAAGATACCTATTTCACTTCTCATTTTGGAGAGGCCTCAAATAGCTGATTGGATCTCAATTTATTTTTACCATAAAATATCATCCATAGATGGGAGGACAAACTAAATAAGCTATATATATATATATATATATTACAAGACCTGATTCATGGTTGTGTTCTCAACATTAGCGGATATTGGGATAACCACGCAACACTTCTTGGGATTTATTATAACAATGGTTACCAATATTCCATTAGTATTACATATGTCGAGGCCTTGAATGGATGACCATGTAAATAACTATAGTTTCATTCATTGATTGTTTAATCTTCCTTGTTTGGATTTAGATTGTTACAAGAAATGAGGATAAAGATTCATTAAATGTTTCAATTAATTATTATGGATTAAAGTTGTAATAATTCATTTTTTTTAAAATTACCATTATAGTTTTTTGTTAGTGACCATATGTTTTTGATATTTTCACCACAATTGAGTCACTAACATGATCAGAAAATGGAAATTTTAGCATCGAGATATGGGGGACTATTTGATGTTAACGATAATATTCATATAGTGGCTTACTATTTGGACGCCCCCCATAGTTGACATTGATTTATGATATGTTTCATGCGTCATTACTATTTAAGTATCTCTTCAACTCATGTCATGTATTGAGAAAGGATTCCCTTGATGAGGTACATGATTTATATATTACAAAGTAGCCATTTAGGATTATAATTTCTAAGATGAAGGTTATTAATTGGAAATACATAACTCTAGTTTGATAGCATTAGAAACATTATTCTAACTAACATGAGAGTTGGTAGTGTGAAGAAATAATGAGAGAGTAGTCGTCTTATATTAATTTTATATATTCTTCTTGACCAGCTTTATAGGGGTATAAAGCGTTTATTGTGGGGAAATTGTAACATCTTGTTACATACTTTTGGGAACTTATGACCCTAAGAATTAATAAAACTTGAATTGGGTCTTGATTTAGTTTGTTTTTTGAGAAATTTGGGAAAACTTACATGTCCCTGGGGTAGTGAATGGTTGCATCACTATAGAGACACTATTATTCCATGCAATTCTATGAAATAAATTAAGAAATATTTGAAGATCCACTTGTTGAGACAACATGTAATTTTGAGGCCCAGAAAGCATGGAATAAATTCTATAAAAATATTAAATATATTTTTAATACTCTTCCATTTTTTATAAATAATGGGATATTTCTTAATTGGAGTCTAGAATAAAAAATCTAAGACAATGTTTAAATCTGGAGAATTGTGTTTACCCTTTCTACAGCCTAAACTTTTTTAGCATCAGATTTCTGGTAAAGGCAGCCTATGAGATGTGCATTTAACTAAAATTGATAATTTATTTATTTTCCTTAAATTAAATGATCTAAAATCAAATAGAATTAAAATATGCCATTTTCATGAATCTATAGGGTTATATGCATATCCCATGCATTGTTTATAGTAGGGTTCCACTATTCCTCTTGGTAAGTTTGAAGGAAAAGGATGAACAACATCTATATCAATGTGAATTGAGGTTAAGAGAATGAAATAGATCTTCCCCATCATTGGAAAATATTATCTTCACCAAAAAAAATCCCAATGTTAAGGTAGCACTAATCCATTTGGGTTTCCTCTGTTGATTAAAATATTTTTCATGATCATATTTTTAATTCTACAATCTTCATTTAATTTAATCCTTTGGAGGATATTGTGTATCGAATAAAAAATTCATGTAATTTTCTTCAATGACTATTTAATAAAATCACCACTAAAAATCCACAGTTATGTGATAGTTGGATAATAAATCATAGAAAATGATGTTATCACCTTTTTTGTGTCTTCCCCCACAATTACTTCATGTTATTAATCCTAGGATAATTGGGTCACAATTTTAATTTTATCTAGCTGGTCGGGTTGAGATCGGACCACCAAATTCATGGTAGATGTGTGGAAAATCACCAGATTAGAGTTTTGAGGATGCATCAGAGAGGATTTTTTGTATCAGTGATGTATTTTTTTGTCGTATATCTTAAGTTGATATTCAATCAAGGGAGATGCATTGGTGGCATGAAGACATCATAAAGGATAAAAACATTCAAATTTTTATCCAACAAAGGTATGAAATTGACAGCTTGAAGTGAGAGAAAAAACATTTCAGGTGGCAAGTGAGTGGATTTGGAGGCAGTATATATAGATGTTGAATCTGTGTGGATATACATAGGTTTTGTGGATATCATGACAACATTATATGTTGTTTGGATGACTAAAAATTATATTCTTCAGATTCAATGGTGCTAGGGTTTCAAGGTGATTACAAGTATCACATGAAATGTGGGACCCCCAAAAGACATGTAACGTGGTGATAATATCCCAGAATTTTCTCGGATAGTACATGTACATGGTCATGAATGTGCACATGTTGTGTACTGGAACATGGTAAGACTACATGGTCATGACCTAGAGCACATGGCTCCGCTATGGGTTATAAAGACAAGTCGTGTAAGGTTTTGTAGCTTTATATCCATGTACTGGTGAGGTCATGGATATTTAAAGGAGTAGGGCCACATGTTGTATGAACACCCTTTCATACCATGTACATTCTTTCTCATGAAACCTCTACATCTCATATCTTCTTCAATTTTACTAATATTTTTGACCTTGAGTAACCAATTATATGTTCCATTCCATGCTGAATGTCTTAGTAGAATTTATAGTGGCCTCCAAGATATGATGTGAGATATTTTAAGTGTAATGATGCAAAAAGAAATGATAAAAAATGGTATTGGTCATGCAGGATCATCATAAAGTTGTTGGGGATGGAAATCACCCATACTCCCCATACAAGTTTGAGTTTAAACCTCCTAATGTGTTAGGGAATGGGTCCTATACCTATAGAGTGTAACCTTCCTACAATGTTAACGAATGGGTCATATCACTGTAGATTATAAACCCTATTATTATATTGAATGGTTCATCTAACTATAGATTGGAACCCTACTATTGTTTCAGGGCATAGGTCATCTATCCACATAGTGGATCCCTCTTATGGTGTTAGGGAATGGGTCCATTGTCTACATTTTGGAAACCTCCTAGTTAGTTTAGGAATGGTTCCTCTATCAATATTGTGGAAGAAACTAATTATTTTATGTAGTGGGTCCTCTATCCACATAGTGGAACCCTCCTATTCTGGCTGGTCATGGGCCCTTTATCCACAAAGTGGATCCCTCCTGTTATGTTAAGGCAGCGATCATCTATTCAATTAGTGGAACCCTTCTACGTTATTAGGGCATGGGTCCTCTATAAAATAATTTTAACCCTCATGTTGTAACAATGTATGGGTTATCTAGATAGAAAATGTGTTCCCTTGACTCTGTGATATAGTGGCAAGGTGTGGCACCACATGGTTAATTTGTTTGGATAGACACACGATAATTTGGACATTAGTGATGGTCTCTTGAAAATGTGGGAAGACTCATCATCCTGGGATAGGCTGTGAAATTGAGATCCCCTTTATCTCTCAATTGGGTTTATTTTATTATCACATATATCTCTATTGTTGGATAAACTTTCTCAATTACTATTGGATGAGGTCTATACTCCTATCATGTCTCTCATTATTCCCCCTCTAGTTTTCAGGGAATCAAAATCGGTGTATATATAATCCCCCATACATTGGATTCTCCCACAACTATCATGTCTCATGTAGATGAAAGATAGTTTAGAGGTGATTTTAGAGGATCATAGGGGTACCATGGTGTATTGGACAACATGTAGTGGTTAGGTATTGGAGATACAGAGCCAGTATCTCTTAGCATTCATTTTCCAGTTATTATCTGGTTGGGATATCATTTGTAGTTGGGTTTTTATTTTTTCCAATTAATTATGGTTTAATTTGTTTAAGTCAATTTTATTCCCTAGGGTATATTACATACATGGTTATTAATCTAGAAATTAAGGCCTTTTTCTATTATATATATGCACTTCTACATGAAGATGGATGGGTTCATGAATACATGTACTTTAAGAAATGGCCTCATATTTTAGTTATGATATTCAATGATAGTTACCACCCCTAGTCTATGGAGGCGATCATAGGGTATTTGTAGATAAGACTTCCTCTAAATAGAATGGACCTGATAGGCCTATTCATGATACATTGGTATCATATATGGTTCTACATTAGAAGGGTGTACGGATTTTTAACCTTTTTTGTGGATTGGTTGCGAACATAATGAAAATGTTAAAAAATTGTTTTAAGTTTGGATTTAAATTAAAATAATATAGTATTTTTATGAATATTGATGTATCCATTCCCCAGGAATCTGACTACCTTCTTGTCATCTTGACATGCCAAGACATTGGATTGATGGAACTTTGGTATATTAATATTATACTATTGATTCATTTTAATATCATTCGTGAGTCATATTTCTATATATTTACATATATATTCCCATATGACTATGGTATGTCTTGATTAAAATTTTAGGATGCATCCATGATGATATGAAATGAGTTTACTGATTCAGGACTTTCAGGATGATCCAATGGGTGATGAGGCCTCAATTGAGGAGCCATAATTTGAGATATTTCTGTCATGAAGGCCGGTAACAAAACCCCATAATGTAAATTATTAGATTATATCAGATAAGTAATATAAGCATAAATGTAGTCTTATAATACTCTATAGGTTCCAGTTATATAGGCCATTGAGGTTTTGTGTTGAGATAGATCGCTAGGAAGAGGAGGATTGGCTTGAATCAGTGATTTTAGTTTTTTCAATTGTTCAGATCCTGACTCATCATATTGTTGTTCTAGACTCCGTTATTTCACATGATGTAGTGTGTCACTAATAGAGCCTACTAATGTAGATGAATGATGACTTGGTAATCTTATGGTCCAACTTCTAGTAGTACTTTTTTAAGGACTACTACCCCACATTTTTGTGATTAGTTAGGATTCAGGATCTGTTAGAGCTACATTATAGAGGGATGGTAGATTAAAAGTATGGTGAAATCATCATTGTCCTTAAAAAATAGTACCTCATCAAGATTATATATGGCTTATTTCAGTTGTCTATGTTAAAGAAATGTATCTATAGATAAAAATATGCCATTGTGGTGCCCTTGTGGATTCTCGCATATGTTGGATTTTTATAGCAGGTGATGGTAATAGAGAGATTCCTTTTTGTGGGATTACATGTAGTTAGAGAAAGAAGTTGGTGTCATCAGGATATTTCATATTCATCAACAGCCTTGAACCAGCTGGTAGGGTCATGACGTATGATATCTTATCACGATCGGACTCAGTCATGTGGTCAGTAGCATAGGGACCCTGAAAAGGACCGAGGTAGCCTGGAGAGGGGTGGTGCTATTAATTTGAATATTGATTTCACATGGAATGAGATTAACCAACCCACCATGTCTTGGAGAGATGTAATATATGATATGTACCACCACGATAGAGAGAAATTCTTGATCATCGTTTTCCTAGGAGAGGTCAGGGTGGCCCCTACGGGGGCATAACAGGTAGATGATGGGGTGGGGCTCCGTGAAAAGGAGGAGTATGTGGTGGAAAACATTATGAGCTACCACCACCACCACCACCACCAGGCATACCATGTCACCTCAAGGAGGGGGAAATCATGGTCGTTGGAATATATTGTAAATGGAGGCAATAGCCTAGTATCTCATGAGATGATTAAACATATAACTTTTTTTTATTCTAATATTTATTTAGAATAGTTAGTTAATACTATTTTCCATTACATCACCTATTTTCTACTAGTGTTATAACTAATCCTCTCAGTTTCAAATTTATCCCAATAATATTGTAACGACTGGACCCTAACAAGGCATCATGATGTGACTACCCCAAGCCTACAACCATAGTATTTGGGCTACAGACCAGTGTCTAAGGAATAAGTAACATGTGGAGGACTTATCTGATGTACCTGTATGTAGAAAAAATATCTATCATGGTGTATATGTTTATAGTATTAATAGTAAATGATGAAAAATACCAGGGGAACAACCATGCATGAAAACCCGTTAGACTATATAAGATTTTGGTAGTGTAAATTGATAAATAAAGGGGAAAACACATGGCCAACCCAAGATATTTCCAATCTTGAAAAAACTAAAATGTTAGTTATCAGAGATCAAAACTCATAATCATTATGATATGACCATTTTACATAGTCCCAAGAACCTAGTATTTATAAGATTCATTGAATTCACTATCGATCTTTCTATCGTCTACATAAGACAACACACATGCAGGAAAATACAATGCAAGGGTTATTATATACTTACCCAGTATGATGCCCCCAAAGGCTGAAAAAGGGAACAATCAGAGACACAATAAGAAAATAAATATATTATACGGTAAACATGATAATGGTCAACCCAAAATAAGTGAATGGGATATTATCCTCATCCAAACATAAGGGGAACAACTGGCTATGTAGATGGACTATACATAGTGTCTTTTCCACCCATGGTAGGAGAGTGTCCTCATCAAAACACATGAACCTAAACAAGAAAATATTGTGGAATACCCCATGCTTCTCCGTTACCCATAGCAGGAGAATAACTATATCAAAATTTATGGACATTGATATATATATATATATATACTCTCATGAAAATAACTGAAAATGATAATGAATGGGGTTCACCATCTGACATCTCAACCCAGGAAAATTGTTTGCAGTAGTTATAATAGTCTGGAAATGATGACCATCATCTCATGTGGTGACCCATTATAAAACATCTATGTCATACCATGCCTCGTCACTATGCCACCCAGTCGAGGGGTCATAATCTCTAGTTAGAGGACCCATGATCTAGTACAATAAGATCGTTCCACTCAGTGGAAAGATAGTGGACCCATACCATATTCCAAGAAGAGTGTTCCAAATTTATAGTTGATAGGTTACCCATTCCATTCCTAGAATTTGGGTTCCACTCTAATGCTAGATGACCCATTCCCTAGTACAATAGGAGGTCTCCAATCTGATTGTAAATAGGGGACCCATACCCATCCCAACTTGAGGGTTCAACTCCGAAACATGGATGACCCATTCCCTATCCCAACAGGATGATTCCACTCACTAATGCTATAGGGTTCATTCCCTGAATCTGCAGGAGTGTTAAAACAAAGATTTATGAAGAGAACCCATAACTAGCCTTGCTAGAGGGATCCACTCAAGTCATTGAGGACCCATGCCCATCCTAGTTGGAGTGTTCCACTCATGATGCCTCTGGTGATCCTTCCTAATCACAACATTCATTGGGTACCGCCTAAATAAGGTTCCTACCTGAGACATCATACATATTAACTTAAAAAAATAAATAGAGTGAACCATCACGGTCTACGTAGGAAACACTATGTATATGCTACTCATGATCCAAAATATGAGTTCAACCAATGGATATTTGAGAGATTGATGATTCAAAAAAATGAACCAAGGGTTACATTGTGTTTAATGGGACCCACATGTCTTGTGGTTCACCACCATCACCTATCTCCTTCCCTAGAGGTACATGGATCACAGCCCATGTTGTTATATATGACATGCAGGTAGACTACATGTTGAGTCCAAGCAACAGGATCATGCATGTGCACCTTGGTTGGGTCAGTGTACATCGGTACATTGTTTTGTGCCATCCCATGCCCATGTACTTCTATATAAAACATGATCATCGACATATATTCCCACATTGGGTCCTACACATGTGATTGAACACATGAATTTTCCACCTGGGAAAGGGGTAAAAAGTGTGTTGGAGGGATACATGTCATGCCATTATTATTAATTCCATAACAATATATTTCTCAAAATTGGATCCCAACATGCCATTTTTTCTTCAAACTACACATTGTCTTTTGTGGATTTTTTCGAATATAAATATCACTTATCTACACAAAAAATATAACTTATCCATTTTGAATTTAGCCTTTTCTACTCCTAAAAATGGTGGATCTGGGAATTGTTCATTTTTTGGGACCATCTAGTGGCCAAAATAGTTTCCATCAACCTGTGGGATTTCACCATATGAACATCATGCCCTATGTTATTTCATCATTGATTATTAGAAATGTTATCATTAAAAATATCACCCACAGCCGACAATCTCCCTAATAACATCCCTGATTTGTTGATCTATCCCTTTCATATTAATTTAACATGATTTTGTAGTCTGATCAAGCTATATACCACCGGGTAATGTCAATCCCGGACTGGGGGACCAATAAATGAATAGTACAATGAAACAATAGAGCATGTCACAATCAACAATGGTTTATTAATTTTTGGCCAATCATTCTTGAGAAACGATTTCTTTTGTAGTTTCTTGTTAGAATAAAAGAATAACGATTTCAATTTCAATATATGGGGGAATCAAATACAACATTTGTCTATAAGCATAAAAAGGATGATACAATTCAATCAATGTAATAAAATAGGCACAAAATTTGAATTGATGAGTATTTCATGGAGATTATATATTTTTGATTTAATAATGTTCTCAGCAATAAATGTGAGATGTTTTTTCATTTGTTGTGTCCAGATTTGACACGGTCCTTAGATTCTTAGTCATCAGATGTCAATTTTCCAATGAAAGGAGGAATAATATAATGAAATCCTCCCATGTTTTATGTTCCTATCCATGGGAAATATCAATTACATGGATATTATTGAATTAATCTATAGTGTTGATTAAATTTTTAAATTAAATTAATAATTTAATTAACTCAATAATGGCTCCACCAATGGATAGATTATCTGAATGCATCGCGCAAACCTATTTTAGGTCACACCAAGTGTAAACATCATTTTTGGGACTCAATCATGGTCTCATATATCTAATACAATAATCCATTTAAGATTTATCCAATTTAATTTTTCAAACAACATGCGCATAATATAATATATATTATATATTATTATGAAATTATTTTCAGGCACACCAAGCCTTGGAATACCACATCATTTAAAATCCTAACTCTCAAAATATATCTAGAAATATTTCAAATACATAATAGAAAAATATGGGTTGTAAAATCATTTCCTCCTTCAATAATTTCATCCACACAAAGATACAATACAAAAAACATGGGATATTTAGCACTCTTCTTTTTCTCTTGCTCCTAGAATCTCTCTTGAATGCTCTCGTGGTGCGACAACACAAGAACCAAGGGGATAGTATGTTCAAATGGGAACCTCACTGATTGATCCCCAACCTTCACTAGGTTCACTATAAAATTGGACATGAATTTTACTTCTAGATAACCCCATTTTATGAGGTTTTGGGGGTCATGATCATACATCCTGAGGTGAAACACATGGAAGATGTTGGGCTCCCCCTCCAATTGTGGGGGTAGGAAGAGGTGGTATAAAACATTTCCAACCTTCAGCACGATCTCAAATGGACAATAAAACATGGGGATATCTTTTCTTCCCTTCCAAACGATCTCAATCCTCATCAAGGTGAGACATTCAAGAAAATGTGTTCTCCCTGTTCAATCTTTAGTGGCATATGATTGTGATCTGTGTAAAATTTATGCCCACCCTAGTCCATCCTCATCCACTCATGAATGACTTGAATATTCCCTATCATTGTCCTTCCAAACAATGAACCCAAAATACTTGTCTTTCAAATATATTTCCCACTCAAGGGTGACATATAGGGTCTCTCTTATAGGGACTCAAAAAGTTTCCTGAGAATAGAATAATTCTAGCTATTATTGTAGAAAAACTCTACCAATTTAAACTAATCCTCCCAGCTCCAAAAAAATTCATACAGGGATGGACTCATTAAATCCTCTATCACATGGATGGTGTTATCTTCCTTCCCAACATTCAGGGGCTGAACGGTTGTACTCATTCTCATATGGGTCTTAAATTCCACCTGCAATCCTCTGCAAGAATATGAAGTAAACCACACATCACTATTGAAGATGATAGTCATGGGAATAGTATGAAAATGAAAAATATTTCTTAAGTAAATATTCCTAAAAATCTCTACAAACTCTTATCCTTGATAGAATGTAGTATGATGAATTTCATAGTCATCCAAATATCACTCAGATATCATCATGGCATTCATTTTTTTCTGGAATCCATGCTAGAAATTCCAGGGATATTCTATCCCAATTACACACATGGATCTCAAGGGGATGCAACAAACATAAAGGATCATGGTTCTCGGCGTTCACCGTTGGATATGTGAGGCACCAAGAGATAGACTCATCCATGTTCCATCTCATTATAGACCACAGAAACATACAGAAAACATCTTTATACATAATACCCACACTGAGATGTACAACCAAAAGATATTTGTGGAACTCTAACATCACCTACTCTCACATTTGTATGAGACCATAGTCCATCCCTAGAAAATTATGTTGTGGTCCCCTCCTTATTAATATCCATATAGAGAGTCTCACATTGATATTTTTTCATTCATGACCTCATAGTTGATGTATCCTAATTGATAATCTCCCACATTCTTGAGAAGAGGTTAATTTAACACCATCGTCTTAAGAAAAATGGAAACCTTATACTCCACCAGGGTAAGATACATCTAATCTAACTGCACATAAGACTCAAAAAGCAAATGATCTAGTGGAATATTACTAAGGTAATATAAAACTATGTTTTACTTACCTAGGTTATATGTTATCTTGAAATCACAGTCTTGTAGGAACTCCAACTAGCTTTTTTTCATAGGTTCAAGTATGTCTTTATGAATACATACTTGAGACTCTGATGGTCTGAGTGAACCATGAAGCCCTCTACCAGAAGAAAGAGCATCCACATCCTCATGGTGAAGAAAACCATGTCCACCACTAGTTCATGAGTCATGTAGTTATGCTCATGGGTTTTCAACTACCTCGAAATGTATGCAATAACTACTTGTCTTTGCCTCAACACATAGCCAAGCCCATATCTTGATGCATCGAAATATACTACAAACCTCGTTCCCTCCTCTAGTAGGGTCAACACAGAATCACTCATCATCCTCACCCTAAAATTCTAAAATTCCCTCTCTAACAACTCTTTTAAGTTAGAAGGATATACATTCTATGTCAGCGTGGTCAAAGGGGATGTGATACTAGAGAAGTATTGCACAAACCTCATGTGTTACCCTATCAATCCAAGAAAACACTACACTCCTTACAACCTCTTAGGTGGACCCCAAGAAATAAATACATCTATATTCACTGGATCCATGGCTAACCCATTCTCTAGAAATGATATGCCTTAGAATGTGAACGTTTGTATAAAAAATGATCTTCTATAGTTTTCCATAATACTAGATCTCTCGAAGAAAATCTAGGATCATCTTCAAGTTCTCTACATGCGACTCCTCTGATGCAGAGTAGATAACTATGATTTCCTTGAAGACATAAACAATAAAGTCCATGTGCAGATATATGAAATAATTCATTAAACCTATAAACATAGTGGGGGAATTTAATACACCAATCAGCATCATAAGGAACTCTTGCTATCTATAGCGACATATGAATGACAGATTTGGAATATTATTATCAAGAACCATCAACTAGTTGTAGATGGATGTAATATAGGTCATTGAGGACCAACTCACACCTTCAACTGCTCATAGAGGTCTTCAGTCCTCAGAAAACAGTAATATTTTTATTCTGTTCTGGTTCAGGCGATGAAAATCGAAAAACATTTCAATCTTTCATCCACTTTTTTCTAAAACACTAGATCTTATGAGATGAAAACACTAGTTCTGATGAAACCCTTATCTCTATGGCCCTCTAACTGAAACTATATAACCATATCCCTTGTAGGGTCCATCTGATATTCCTTATAATATATCAAGGCTACCTTGGGAGCATTTTGAATGAAAAGTCCATCTTGCTTTTCAGAGGTAGACCTAGAGAAATCTCGAGTAAGAAACTATGAAATACACCATGATTGAAGGAATATTGATGTATAAAGATAAATTTACCCAAAGGTATACACTTCCCAACTATTGGGTCATTGGTTTCATCCTCCTTCTTGAAAAGCCTACTTCCCATTCCATGATATATCTCTCACCAAAAAAGAATACTCTTATCCCATCAGTTTGAAGACATATGTATTGTCTATAGTGATAGTTAATCTAGGATAAAAAATTGGCCATCCAATCCCAACACAAGATGGAATAGTAGGGTAAAATATTGATAAAAACTAAATATCACATGAACCAATCCCCCCAAGTGGTAGCTCAAAGTACTAGCAGATAAAAGATACATAAGAAGTGTTTCATGTAGGATCCCCAAGAATATTTTATTGGGATAAATAAACTACTTGAAGATTCATCTCTCAAACTATGAGTTTTGGGATGATGTAATTACATGAACCGATCTCTACTAATACTGTTGAATGAGTAAATTAAACACATTTCATACCTCTTGTCATCTCATGTGTCACTAGCTCATATGCGTCCAAATCATGCAGCTGCTCCTGGTACCGATTTCCAGCTCCATGAGCCTGATGTACGATACCAGGTGGTGGCTGTTTAAGGATATATTAGTGTCTTCAACCACCAAAATCTCCTACTACTCCATTACCAGTTATCCATCTTGGGTACCAACATGACTTCTCCTAGGAGATCACTGATCACGACATTGCCTCTGTTGTGGTGGTCTGTCATCTATCTTCTTATGCTCCTTAGAACCTATGGTTAGGAAATCATGTGATATGTGACCAAGCGTATAAAAATCATTTAATTTCCCTTATTTGGTATTTCTTGTTCTTTTTTGTGGTTCATGTTCCTCACTACCTCACATCCGAGTCTGATCACAATATGAACTCTTGTGTGAATATCTATCTAACTAGCACCTTTTAGCTGCTATAGATGAATCTATTTTGTGATGCCCACCACTATATATATCATCATGAATTCCCTCTAAAAACAAAATCTATATCACATGCACCCACTCCAACACCCTTTCATATGTGGGGATGCACATGGGTTCCACAATAGCATGGATCTCTCGGCAGGGCCCCTACTGAATCTTCCATTTTCAGAATTATCTATCTTAGATCATATCAAGGGAGTATTGTGTAATGACATTGAATCAAACAACATACTTAGACACTATCATCTGACCCTACTATATCTCTATAAGCTCTTGAATCTAAACTGGAAAAAAAACAAGAGTTGCAGTACTCCTCACATCATAGCTACAGGAATTAAGGCCATGAATGTGGCGACTCATCGGGAATCAGGGAAACAAGAATGCAAAAATTCTAAACTAATCCATGTAAAATTATAGGTAACAATGAAACCACATGATACATCAGTGTCTAGATGATCCTAAAATCATGAACCAAAAACTATATCCAATAATCCACTTCCTCAGGATTGTCTCACAATGTAACATCAGTGTCCTCTAGTGTATGAACTCATATAGTGTACTAATCTTATCTGTATCATAATCATGCTATGATGGGATGATATTCTAATTGAAAGGTGGTGTTTCTACCTTCTATACACATAGTGTAAGAATCCCTTGGGATAGACCATCTACTAAGGCATCATTTCTCATCAGATCATCATCATGTTCTAGAACTCGTTTCTGTCTAGATGTTACAGTAGAGGAAATAATAAATTTAATTTGTACATACCAAAATAAAAAAGCACACACATATATATTCATGAGCTAACTGATTAAGGAAATACAATGAATAAATCCTATATTATGAATTTACCATTGATACCTATTACCAATGCCTTAATGTTCCGAGTCAATAAATAGGGAGTTAGAATCCATTTGAATGGATACATCAACCACCCATTCCAACACCAGGTTCTCTGGACTGAGAGCTGCCTTAGAGACACTTCGAAAGTGATTCCCTAAATCCTAACCAAATCCTTTAAGGGGGCTACACCAAACACCATCTCGATGATCAAACAAAATTTGATTCCAATCTTTCACAACCTGACCCTAACTGGGGATCAATCAATAAATACCCCAATCCCACCTCTATAGACCTAAGGATGGAGACTAGTACTGAAGGCATAACTACATGGGTATCCATTTCCTAAGTACTATTAAACACACATGAACACATCAACATAGATTTTCCGATTATTAATTGTAAAATATTTAAAATACTAGTGGAAAACAATGCATATAAAAGTTATATACATTACAAGAGTTTGGTTGTATAAAATAAAAAGTAAATAGGAAAACCACATGCCCAACATGAAATATTTCCCAACCTGAATAAACTAGAAAGTAAAATAATTAGAGGTCATAGATCCTTATCAACAAGATATGACCACCACACATGGTCCCAAGAAGGTAGTATCTCTATGATCCTCTAAAGTCACCATCGACCTATTCATTATCCGAAAAAGACATAACACATGCCAAAAAATCCCCTAGGGTGGTGATTATATACATACCGAGTAGGACATACCTAAATCTAAAGGGGGATTAGAAATAAACAAAATAGGAGAGTAAAGATAATGAATAGTAAATAGGATGAATCTCAAGAAAAAGAAATTGAAAGATACATAACCTCTTCCAAACAAGGGGCTCAACACAATGTGTAAATTGACTGCACGTTAAGTCTTTTAGACACATACCTTTATAGTAAACTCACCCAACCATGAAAATATAAACATGGAAAGCATGTGGCATACACTATGAGTATTTATAACACATGGAAGGAGATTAATCAATCCAACGTTATGGATAAATATGAATATATATATATATATAAATACATATTCTAAGAAAAAGAATACCAAATGAGATATAAAGGGGATATCTATCTCAATGTCTACCATGGAAAAGAGTCACCAAAATTTACTAAAGTCCAATAATGTTTTTTTTCATCTCACATGTCTTTCTAGAAAAAAACCATGTAAAGGTGTAACTCTTCACTGTGTTGCACAATCGAGAGGACACCGTCTCTTGGTAGAGGAATAATTCCATGATACAATAGGAGGGTTACACTAAGTGGATTGATAGAGGACCCACACATTGTTCCAAAGAGAGAGTTACACTCTAATAATCCATAAATGATAAATGTCCTTCCAAAATGGATGGTTACACATTGATTCTTGAGGACCCATTCCATAGTAACACAAGAGGTTTCAACAATGATTGTTTATAGAGGAATCGTGCTCTTCCCAGCTAGAGGGTTCTACTCTGAAACATGGAGGACCAGTGTCCTATACCAGTAAGAGGGTTCCACTCTCTAATGCTAGCTGATCCATAACCCGAATCCATGGGATGGTTCATATCTAATATTTTAGTGAGTAATCTTGCTCAGCCCAACTATAGGATTCCACCCCAGTCAAACATGACCCATACCCAACTGAGTTGGAGGGTTCCACTCAGGATGCATATGGTGATACTATATAATCCCTACCACCATTGACTATTGTATAAATATGTTTCATGCCTAGTACATCTCACATCATATCTCAAAACATGTAACAAAGGGTTCCATCACATTATAAGTATAAAAAAACTCTTTATATTCTTCTTACGGGAAAAATATAATTTCATATGAAGGATATATGAGACATTTATGTATCATAAAAGGGAGCCAAGGGGTACATGACCTGTGAGGGGACCGACAAGGCATGTGGTCCCACTCCAAAACCTGGTTGTTTCTCTGGAGGTACATGGCACCCAAACTACATATAGGAACACAATGCGAAGATTCCCTATATTCCATGTCACATCTTCCTAGGATGCTTCCATGTAATATCATTATGTCTATGTACTTTATTACATGACGTTGTTCCAAAATATTCCCATGTCTGGTTGGGATCAGTACGATCTGGGAATGTCACACAAGGATCGTATCATCCAATCGGTTAATAACATGACGAAAAAAGGGATAAACAAACTGTGAAAAATGGTTTATCAATCATTGTCCAATCATTCGTGGCCAATGAACACAATTTGGGACATCAATTTTAGAAAACATGAATAACCATTTCAATTTCAATATGTGGACATATGTAAATACTCAAATTAGAATAGATAATTTTAGGGATGATCTTGATGAATAAATTTAGTCAACAATTGGACACACCAAAAATTGATTAGTCCTACCTGGAGATTGGGTCATTCTTCATTGAAGAACATGCTTTCCAAAGAATGGAAGAAGTCATTGAATTATGTGTATCCAGATCTACCCTGATCTAGATATTCATCATCATCATATATTGATTCACCAATAAAAGGAAGAAAAATTCTAAAGAGTACTCTTATAATTTATAATGCTTTCCCTATCCAAATAGCCATAGAAATGATTTTATGGATGTAATCTATTGCGTGGATTAAATTAAATAATAAAATTAATAATTTTGTTAATACATTAAGAATACCAACAATTGACTACATGTACAAAAAACCTATAATGACCTATTTTAGGTTTCAACTTGGTTAAACATTTCATTTAAGGCTCATCCGTGGAATCAAACGTCTAATCCATGATTCCCGTTTATATATATTAATTTTTCTTTACGAAACTATGTGCCTTTAATTTATTATATAATGAATATTTTCCTAAAATTAAATCCAAGCACAATATGTCTTGGAATCAAATTTCATGTCAGTGTCTGTATCTAAAAATACATATTGAAATATTTTTATGTCTTAAAAGGAAAAAATATGGGTCTCTAAAATATTTTCGTTGAGATTCTTACAGGGATCTGTTTTTTGATATCATTTATCTTCCAGTAGTGGGAGTTATCGCATAGAGGAGAGTGGTTTTGATTGGATGACTTGGTCTTAACAATCAATACTTATGATATTATATTTAATATAGACTTGTTTCCATGTTGAGATTCCATATTTACAATTATCATAGATAATTCAGAAGTATTTAGATATATGGGATGAGATTATTCTTTTTTGGAAAGTGCGATATCATGAAGTACTATGTGGGTTTTATGAGCATGAAGCTCCAACCCATTACCCATAATTTGGAGATATTATCTCTTCTAATAGTATTATCATAAATAATCAAAATTCCTTTAGTCATGAAGATTTATATAGAAATCTTTCCTAGGGATTTGTAAGGACTACCTCTATGGTGTTAGAGGGCGTTTTTCATAAACTTGCACCCGAAGACTGCTATAATATCATCTTTTTCATATTAATTGGACACTAAAAAGATGAAGGAGATATGATTGTAGTTGTTGGAAATTTGAGAGAATATTTATATCAGACCTAGTGTGTACCCCTGGGAAGAACTTTTTTTTGAAAATGTGGAATGAGGAATTGCATATTTCTGTTGATTATTTTCACTCGAACTGTGCCATGATAATGAAAAAGTACACCTATCCATGGAATGATGACCTATTTGACTAGATTCATGTAGTGAGATGGTTCTCAAAAATTGATCTTAGATCTGGATACCACCATTTATTTTTCTAATTCATATATTCTATATCTGTCATTCACATGTCACTATAGACACTATGAGTTCCTTATGACGCCATTCAGTGTGATTAATTCCCCCAATGTATTTATTCCTATAATGAACCATTTCCTCCAACTATATATGGGATGATTTATTGTTGTATTAATTCATGACATAATCATGTATTATGCAATAGAAATGGATAATGAAGAGTACTTAATGAGGTTCCTTGACTTGGTTTGGGAGAACCATCTTTATAGTAAGCTCTCAAAGTGCTAGTTCAAGATCCACAATCTTCAGTTTTTAGCGCATATAATTTTAAATAATTAATTAGAAAGGGGACTTATAAACATGGATTTATTTATTCCTTGGTATATACCCAGATTGTCTCATAGGTTCTATGTTTTCGTAGCATGGAATGATACTAAAAAAGTATCTTGGGGGACTTCTCTGGGATTCTAGTCCCTTTGAACACCTTTACACAATAAGAGGATCCATTTATCAAGACAGAGTACTGTTATACATCATTTGAGGAGTTCTGTATATGGTAGATGAGTTCCCCTATTCTGAGAATACTAGAAGACAATGTGGGATAAATGGTATACAAAATGATCTCTAGAGATGGTCATGACTGTTTGTTGATGTAGTGGTAGGTAGTTATTGAATATGCATCAAGGTAGTTGAGACAAAATAAAAAGAACTATGTGACTCATGAACTGGAGTTAATAGAGGCAGTATTCGCACTGAGGAGGTGGAGGCACTATATTAAAGGAGATTTATTTATTGTTTTCTCAGACCACTACTGTCTCAGGTATTTCTTCACAAAAATATACATAAATCCCAGATAAAGGAATTATTTAGGGATCCTATAGAATTATGTATTTTAAATTTTCTATACTATTGGGAAGAGAAATTTGGTGGCATATTCCCCTAACATGTGGTTCCAAACTCGCTAGTTGGAGGAGGCATCTGAGTAGTTAGATTCATTAAATCTTGACATGGTAGAGAATATGGGTGCATTTGTTATTCAGTTGATGGTGGTAACACCTCCACCTATCCAGTGGTTGAGGGAGAATATGTTTGGTAAAAATGATTTTGCACTCCAGAGGACAACATATTCCTATGAGATTCAAGATATGTATTCTCTATAAGAGTTCATCACATTATTTTATTTCTAGATCGGATGGTGGTCCCAGTACCACTTCAAGAGGGTTGATGATGTACTTTCAAACATATCATTCAGTTGTACATCCGATGGAATTTTTGCAACAACTTGTGTTCATGAAGTGGAAATGGTATGGAATATCTATGGAATTTGTGACAGGGTTTGCATGAAAAATGGGTTTTTCTTATTCCATATGGGAGATTGTTTAATAAATTTAGTTGTTGGCATACATCCGTGGTTTGAAAGAGTTGGATTTGTGGATATTTATGGGAAGTGTTACTTTTGGTAGATCACATTCAATCATGGGGTGCCCAATATTGTTGTCTCAGACCATGATGTGAGAATCACATCATGGTTATGAAGATCCCAATATAAGGTATTCGTGACCCATCTAAGAATTATTATTGTTTTCCACCCACTGAAATATGGGAAAACCAATAACACAATCTATGTGCTAGAGGATATAATGTGGACTTGCGTGTTAGACTTCCGTCAGTACTAAAATGATCCCTAGCCTTTGAATTGTTTTCTTATAATAATATTTTTCACTCTATTTTCAGTATATAACCATTTGAGGACCTATTTGGGATAACCTACAAGCCACCCATATACTAGACTGAGATTGGTAAGGAATCTCTTTTGGGGCCAAAGAATGTTCAAGTGGTGATGGAGATGGACCAGATGATTCGTGACCAACTAAGGATAGCCCAAACTCGATAGAAATATAATGTTATTTGATTTTGTAGGCCCCTGGAGTTTAATCCATGAGAAAAATGTTTCATGAGAGTCTCCCTATGATGATGATTGAATACATTTGGCTCAAGAGGCACATAATCTATATGGATCTTCATAAAATTTTAGATCCGGTTAAGGTTGGATAGGTTTCTAACTAACATTCCTTAACCCCATAGTTATATCGGGTACATGATTTCTTACTTCTGTCAGATATTAGAATATAAGTCCATGACCCTATGAATTTTATCGATTAAAAAGAACTATAAAATGATGATGGATCCACTTTTGTGGAGCACCTAGTGATGATCAAGTATTGATAGGAGAATATCCTATGTGGATAGACCATTACCTTGGTTCTTGTGTTTTGGTATTATGAGAGCATCAAAAAGAGATCCTAGGGGTGGTTGAGCAAGATGTGGGCTAAATATCCCAAAATGTTTCTCATATTTGGTGTTTTTTTGGAGATAAAATTATTGAATAATGGGATAATATAGATACACTATTTTCTCCTTGTAATAAGTTCAAATATATTAGAAATCATTTTATAGCAAGGGTCTTTGATGGTAAATGATTCTGTGTATCAGTGATCCCATAATAAAATTAATCAAAATATTATTTATATCTTATACCACTAATGCATAGTTTTTCATAAATAATGGGAAATCTCATAAATGGATTCTCAGATCAATGGATCATGGAGTTTACCCATGGATTCAACTAAAGTTGGTATGTTACATATGTTCGGTAGAGGAAGCTATTAGTTGGTGTGTTCCATTAAAACAACTTATTTATTTACTTATGTAACCAAAAATCTAATCATCTAAAATATGATATTATGGATAATCACTTGTGTAAGCTGCAAAACCCTGGGATTTTTGACAAAAATATTCCATCATTCATAATTAGAAAATTGTGAAAAAATGATACTCAAGATCCAGATAAACGTGAATCGAGGTACAATGAATACAAAGGATATATAACATCACTTGAAAATTTTTTATTCGCCAAGAAATGATCAAATATTGAGGTAGGGGTATTCAATTTCTTTTTTCCATCCATTATTAAAATATTTATCATGGTTAATTTTTTTATTCATTATCTACATTTAATTTAGTCCTTTGCATGAAATTATGTATCAAAGTAAATTAGTATTTCAACAAATTTAGTTGATAAAGGTAAGAAATCACCCCTTACAATCCATGGTTATATGATATTTGGAATATAAGTCTTTTCCAACAATAATATCATATTTTTTATTCTCCCTTTCCCCACCTATTCTTCACATTCTTTCTCATTATACCACTAGGTTCATGATTTGAACATTTACAGGTGGTTCTGACTGTGATTGGACCCTTGGTTTTATGGTGGATGTGTGAACAATGAATGTATTGGAGATTTTTTGATGAATAAATATGGATTGTGGGTGGAGGTGATGGATTTATTGGTACATGATCTGAGGTAGAGATGGTAGTTTAATGGGAGGTGCATCGACGACATGTAGGTTTCGTGTAGGATAAATGGAATCTAGTTTCCACCCATCGGAGGACCAGAAATGATGGTTGGAAGTTTTTACCACAAGTTACAATGGTCAGAAGGTATATTTTGTTGAAAAGGAGATGGATTTGGAATTCATGCGGAGATGAAAGTGGTGGTCATACCCCACTGGAGTCACAAGATGAAATTGTCAATTATGGCCAAGGGATGAAATTATGACCTTAAAGAAGGAAGTGTGGAATAAACCTATTGCATTGAATGAAATTGAAGAACCATAGTTGAGAAAAATTCATCTCTAAATGTCTTCACTATCAAAATTATAGAAACAGATCAAGATGAAAATGAAGAGGGATACAACCCAAAAAATGTACCCCAAGAGGAGGGGGATTTGGATGCAACAAATGTGGTTCAAAAAACCTGTAAACAAAATAATTCTTCAAAATTCAGAGACACTGAATTACTAGTTGCCACCTCCTCAGGGTAATTCTATCAAATAGAAATGGAAATGTACAACTACATCCTGATCACTGCACAAAATATTTTATGTTCCGACCCTGAAGGAATAGTTTTCACAATATTATAGTTAAATACGAGCTCTCTAGAAACACACTGAGAAGCTAATCAATGGAAATATTTCCACTACTTATCGTCTTCGTACAGCGATGAATATTCTCCCTCCCATAGATGATCCAAAATAAATAGAGACATCATACAATCAGTTTAGACTATGATCTCGATATCCAATATACATAAATGAGGTAATTAAAAAAGATAATGGCATCCCTCTGTTATGGTGACATCCTCTCCCTATTTAGGGAAGTCATTCTATCCTAGGATGAATTGTAAATCAATATGATATGAATGAGGGACCACCTCATCATCCCACTTCCACTCCCTATAAATGGGAGGGGTCTTATACAGTAGTTTCCCTAGATTTACTTAATGTCATTGAGTCCCTGGATACATGAATAGAATCCATGGAAGGCCGATGCAGACCTATGATTCCAAACATTAGTCCATATCCCGAAAGGGTGGATGTAATTCCATTTCCACCCAATATTGTAAACACTTCATTATCTTCCATTGATGGTGCATGAAGCACCGAAAAACATCTCACACAATTTTTATCTCGATGTGGGCCGCTGATTGTCCCTCGATATCAACAGGAGGCCAAAAAGGTGAGGTATTTCACATATACTCTGACATGTTCGGCCTTTGTTTGGTATATTAGAAACCCAGGTGGAACCATTGTTGAATGGGAATACCTTCATCATCATTTTATTTATTAGTTCATATCCACACTGAGAGAAAAACAATAGTTGAATTAAATAACATTAAAAAACACAATAATTATACGTTTTATGATTTCATAGAATTTTGTAATGGTTTAACCTATTCTATCATTGTACATATCTCACAAGAGAAACCATTTGAAGTATGTGTTAAAAATATCAGGGATGAGTTTCAGACACCTCTTATACCCACTGATTATCATGGTTGGTTGTAAGGGTTCTCTAAAATGAAACAAATTCTTGAGGATTATATTCCGAAATCCTAAGAGAAATATCAACTCAGGCGGATGGATTAGAGGAAAAGGACAAGAAGAGTATAAACTGTAACTATGACCCTCATGCCATTGGAAATACCAATGTGTGGACCTATGCAGACCCTTAACTACCCCTCACCTCTTATCGAACAGCGAAAACCACTAAATCTCACCCAATAAGAAGAGCAGTGAAATCAGGGTCTCCTTGGATTTGAATTAAAAATGAACAAAGTATACCCTTGAAATGTACAAATACCCAGTTATATTCTAGAAGTTGTGGATAATAACCTGATGAGGATTCTAGATCCAAGGAAGCTTGATGAGGCCAACCTCATCGAACGTCTTGACTATTTCCCCAATCCGGGAGATGTAACTTATAATATCCATGAATGATTCATCTACAAATATAGAAATCAAGGCATGGTTGACTCTGGATAGATGATTTTTCATAACTCTCTAGTGTAGACGGCTTGAATAACCATCATCTAGTAAAAACAATAGGATGGTACGAAGAATGTTCCGGCCAAGCATGTGAAAAAGTTTGACAACTAGATGACTCAAAAAACGTTGATAAAAATCATCACACCCGGATATCATAGTTGGATAAAACCACTTTATCTCAACCAACAACTAAGAAAGCATCAAATATTCTGTCCAAAAGTGATTCTGACCAGTATAATTAGGAAGAAATAGAAAAGGAGGAATGATATCATTCTCTAGTGAAAGCTCTAACACTTTCATATTCCTTCCATGCAACATATACATCATGATCACTGCCCCACCAAATAGAATCCTCATAAGATGAAGTGAACATCTTTTAGTTGTTAAATGTTATACACTTGGAAAACCCCTTCTAAAATTTTGAATATTCTCTTGACTATGGGTTTGATCAACATAACTATGGAATGTGAGGTCGCATGCTCCAGAACAAAGGATATAGGGGACAACACAACCATGGTGAGACCCAATATTCTAGCCATATCTCTAGTGAGGAGATATATGAAACTAAAACATTTGGTAAAATTCTCAGGTTGGCTCAAATAAGACATTAAGGTGTCCTAAAACCCTCCAGCATCTATCCATACTCAATTGTATTATATGGGCTCCTTTTGGGGGTTAGATCCTCCTATCAATCCTTGCAGATGGGAAGCTCAACGAGCCCCACACCACTAGTAAAAAATTGATCCCACAACCTCTATATAAGAACCCTGAACATACACATCAAATGCATTGACCCCTAAACAACATGACTTGGTGTATCCCCATACCGAGAAGCACCCGACATTGGTAGAAAATTACAACATTATTTAATACTTGGTTGCAGTCACAACCATGATCTCATTCCGTTATTCACTTTTTATTTTAAAATAACTCATGGAAACTCATGTTTAATACCTTAGGGACCAATATATGTTTTAGATAGATATAGTTGAATCCATGATCAGTCGAGGGGATATTATTTCCTCATAATGTCTATTCTTTATATCATTCACTGATCAAGATCATGTTTAGGACATCCATGTATATATGAAGCCCATATATGTTTTAGGAAGACTTAATACATTCAATATAAAATGAATGGATTGGGATAAATATCATCCTTGTTCAAACCCCCAAAAGATTGAAATATGAGGAAGGGGAATTATCTCTAATAATGATGACCATTCAAGGGAATGATAATCAGGACAAAAGGCCTCTCGGAAATATCAAACTCAAAGGCCAATTTGGAAAAATTACATATGATGCTATGCTCATGGTTATCTAGTAAGACATTATATATAATTTAATTCTTAAGAGGACCTATCTCTATAACCACATGGAAGTTCCATCAACATTACATCATTGTTTTAAGTACCATACTGATGGAAAATTTTTCATACCACATGGTGATAGTTCCCCTTTGAAATGTGCAGTGCCACATATGATGAAGCATATTTCTATAAGAAATGAGGAAACCAACAAATGGAAGAGGATGATATATAGGTTACAACTCCAAATGGTATGGGAAACAACACTATGAGTCCATGGAGAATCCTCAAAATGAATATTTACTCCCCATAAATTTGGTTGAAGTAGAAAATTGAATCATAGATGTCCTAGCCCCTCCAGTCCTTAATGACAGTGTAAAATAAAATCTGATCCAACATCTCTCTACGATGACTCAGATATAAAGATATGGTTATTTATCATCCAATAACCTCTATCAGATTAATTGTGATAGATAATCCCCTAGATTTACATATTCACCTAAAAATGTCTCCTCAGACTCATAAATGAAAGAGGATGAGGATGATCTTAGTAACACCCCTACAACATTCAAAGAAGGCTTCTACAAAACCATATATCATCTTAGAAAGATAAATCTTGGAACATAAGAAGAACTTGGGCCAACTCTAATTAGTTTCTTAATTCCCCCTTGAAAAGAAAGAAATTTACATTGAATTTCTAAACTATCACTAATATGTGTTCACTTTAAACTATTAAGAAATTAATAGAATGAATGCAGATGTTGTTATAAACCATCTCAGACTACTTCATGAGCATTGAGTATTCAAAAGAGAATCCAAGAAGCTTCACCCCTCCCATTACATTAATGTAGAGGTGGATGTTCAGTAGTTGTTAAATGAAAAATTTGTCTAAGAATTGAAATACCCATGATGTCTCACCAACATCAGCCTTGTCAGGTAGACTGGCAATAAGAGTAGTGTCTACATTGATTTTCAGTAACATAATCGATATTTCTTAAAAGATGATTTACCATTTTCAACCATTGAACTATTTATCGATGTGACAACTGGATTCCATGTTCTTTTAATTATAGATAGGTAATCGAGGTACAATCATATTAAAATAGTCCCCAAAGAAGAATATTCCACTGTCTTAAAATCACCCCAAGGGATCCTCAACTAACAAGTTATGCCCTTTGGATTAATAATGATGGTGGCACATATCATCAAGCCATGCATCAAATCTCTAAGCCATTCCTGGGAAGGATAGATGAGTATTATGTCGATGACTACGTAGTTAAATCTAGGAAATGCTGCGATCACTTCACAGGCCTCCCAAAAATATTTGAAAATAAGTAATAGCATAGTCTAACTAAGAATATGCTGAAATGTGTTTTCAAGGTAATATCTTTCAAATTATATGTCTCTGTGGTATTCGACCATTACAATGAAGTATATCCAGACAATATCGGTATTATTTTAGTAATTTAACCCATATAAATCCTAATGATCTAAGGGGAATCCTAGGGAACCTTTTTTGTGTTTGGTGGTTCATAGAAAACCTTGAATAAAAATGCCCACCTTCACCAGGATAATGAATAATGTAATCACTTATTATTTGTATGATTACTACCAAAAATCATTAAAAATCACACGATGTAGTTATTGTACCCACCGGTTTTGATTGATCTAGTGGAAGGGAGGCCACTCATCTTATATGGGGCCAACATGGAATGCTCACTAGGCACCCTCCTGGAATAGTAGAATGATGCGGGATGTGAGAATAGTCTATAATACGTCATCTTGTTGGTTATATGTACTAAGAAAAGATATTCAAATGTCAATAATAACTTCCTTGCAATATTATTTTTTGTACAAAAGATAATTCATTACATGAATCAGCATGAAGTCCTTCTCTTCCATTGTATTGATCCTCTCAAGAACATCCTTGGATTCCCTATGTCGACTAATAAATTGGCTAGATGGGTTGAAATTATATAGGAATATTAAATTAAATTCATATCAATGAATTTAGTGAAATGGATATCCCATACTAATTTTCTCACATCAGATCATACCCCAGAAAATACACTGGAAGGCAATAATATCCAACAAGGAGAATCCTTTTATTCCCATGAAACAAACTTGACATTGAATATTTACATTTATGGAACCTCACAGACCCCTATCGATACGAGGAAGGATACCATGAGGATCAATATATTTGGCATAGGGATGGTATTATTCTATCTATACAAAGAAGTTTTCCCCTACTCATTCTTGTTACTGTAAGGCAACACAAATAACGAGGCAAAATACCAAGACCTCATCACTAGATTGGAACTAGCACTAAATAATCCCATAAGAAAAAACATTAATATCAATGGTGACTAAGAATTATTGATAAAGAAGATCGATGGTGAATATGCCTTTAAAATGGAATAATTGGCCATTCTCACTAACTACATCTGGGGATTGATAGTAGAATTCTCTTTTGATCCCACATTGCATCATGTTCCCCGATCAAATTCTTCTCTCTCCGAAGTACTGGTTAATATATCAATCTTTTGGGAAGTCCTTTATTAATAGAAATCAATATTCTATATAACATATTAAATAATGGTCTCATCATTCATCATATGTTATTTGTAAAAAATCAATCAGGTCATCACCATACCTAAGCGTGATGAACCAAGAACCAGCCATGGATGGTTGGATCCGATAATTGGCCATCTCCAAAATATAATTATCCAAACAGATCTTACCGTAATGGAATATATTCTGTAAAGAGAATATAATTTCACTCTTAAGGATATTATAAATGAGAAAAAACCCATCTAAAAATAATGATTTGATGGAATACTTCTCATATCCATAGTAGAAGGACAAATTCTTATTGTCTTTGAAGAATACCATGAAGGCTCTTGCGATGCCCATAAAATTGGATCCAATCTCTAACACTAAATCATGTTGTTATGGTTATAATGTGGGATCCATTACATAAGACCAAATAAAATTCACCATAAAATTTCATGCATTCCAGATTCATGTAAACACCATCCATCAACCCCTGTAACTTCTATAAAGTGCTAAATATTCATGGTTATTTACAATCTAGGGAATTGATTTCATTGGGCCATATCCCTTGCCAATGCTAAGCACATAAAGTACATCTTTACAACTACTGACATTTTTTCTAAATTGTAAAAGTAAATACCCATCAAGGATGTTAGTATGAATAATATCATCAACATTTTGAAGTCTCATGTCATTTCATGGTTCAGAGTCCCTCACACAATATTAATGGAAAAAACCCTAATTTATTTTCCATTGATTTCAAGAATCTATATTGGGTGTACAATATTGAGTTCAATAAATCATATTTCTATCATGAATCAATATATTTATTGATAGAGTACAAGGAGTTATTGAAAAAACTCTAGATGATGGTGAACAAGGATATGAAATCTTTAACGGACAAACTTCTTCAAGCTTTATGGGCCCACCGTAACACCACACGTATTGCCACATAGGCGATGTCATCCTCATTAGTCTATGGAACAGAGTCAGTGTTACCTATGGAGTTATAGCTACCTTGACTCTATATATCCATTTCTGGATAACTCTAATATGATTAATAATCAATAAAGTGGTTGGACGAATTAGAATATCTAGATGAGAATAGATTGTGTGCACGGAACAAACCGAAGGTCCATTAGAATTTGATGAACATGTCTTTATTAAAAGGGATTTCCTTCTTTTATTCCACCAATGTGATTTAGTGTTGGACCTCAGAACCCCAATAATATGATGAACGAACCCTCAATGATGGATCCCATGTTGGAAAGTCCTTATGTAATACATATGTTATATCATAATGGATTCAACTCATTGACCACCGTGGATGGGGAGAATGTCACACCAACAACTAATGTGAGATATATTGAAAAAAATTCTTCTAGTAGTTGGTATTAATAGAGAATCCACATTAGAGTAATTCCAATTACTCATCCTGCGTATAAGATGTTAAGCTGTAAAAAATCATCCTTACTTTAAGACATTATTCTTCATGGCCATCATCTTTACCATAAGATGTTAATAGTGATGGCCATATTCCTCCCCACATGGAGTTAAAATGTGTGGATCAACTCCTAATAGTATGCCTTTATGTTGAAAAATATCGTTACCCCTGACCACATTATGATAAACTATACATATTTCATCATAGCTATATTATGTTAAACAGCATGGTTCCCTAAGAACTAAATATGGAATGATACCTCTAATCTTAAGATATTTAGTGACTCCCGAACAATTTTTCTCGGCCCCAATCATAGAACTTATTTCTTTTCATGTCGGGGTGATCTAATATTTTTATCACAAGAAATTAAACCAAAAGTAAAATGTCCTTAACACATGATGTGAAACTGCATGAATCCACAAGATCCCTTTTCCTTCACCTTAGGAGATTTACTTCCTTACCAAATGATGTCAAACTGGATGGATCCATAATACCTGTATTCATTCACATCAAATCACCCATGTCTTTACCACATGATGCTGAACTAAATGGGTTTCCTATAAATATTTATGTCTTGATTCGCATTTCCAATGATATACATAGGGAGGGATTGATCGAATATCATGGCCTATCATCCCCAAGATATAAATTACCCGTATCCTTATATTAAATGTATTTTTCATGTTGATAAAAACACTTTTCATTCATTATTTCTCCTATTGGGAAAAGCTCATGTTGTCATAGGAATAATGGTAAGCGCTTCCCCCCATAAACAGTGCCTGAAATCTTTCGAAATGGCTATATTAGTCTTGAATGTAAGACTATAGATGAAAATTCTAGGAGTCCACATTGCATGATGTTAAACTGCACAGTGAATGTCCCACATATGACATGAAATAGCACACTCCTATGAACCTCACATGAGAGGACCACTACAGTTGGTGTTGGTATTCTACCACACCACCATCAACTATATCCCTCTTCACATCGAATATTCCATGCCCTTACTACATGATGTTAAACTGCATGATTGTTCATAACTATGTGTGGGTTGATTATCATTTTCATGAGATATGTAGTAACACCCAAACATCTATTCCTGGGCTATGCCACAATATAACAACTTTTCCATGCCGATCAATAGTTGTCATTGTTGAATGAAGTTAAATTGTATGGTCCCTTAAGAACTAATTGTGTCAGGATTATTATCACACAGGATACATAATGATGCCTAAGAATTCAATCCTTGGATCCTCTATATAAAATAACGAAAACAATGCCCTCCACTCCATTGGTCCAGACGGATGAAGACTTAGTTTATCATTCAAGAACAACATTTGACATGATTCAAATCCTCACAGGATACTTAAGGACAACTGTATTTCAAACACATTCCCTAGTCATAAAATATAACTATAAAAATCCCCCCTATTTGCATACGAGACAGATCTGAGCACATAATTTCACTCAGAATTATTTGTGGTTTGATTATCAATTTCATGTGACATGTAGTTTTACCCAAACGTCCACAATTAGGCCCAACTGCAACATTTACATCCATTCACTATGGTTCCCATATCCTTAGTATAGGATGAGAAACTGCACATAAGTACGCATTTACCACATGATGTTAAACATCTTGGGAAATGTAATGTTCACCACACATAAAAATTAAATGAAAATACGTTATTACCGCATGATAATAAATTGCACAAAAAATTTCGTTAAAATGATATGATAAACTAAATAGAAATACATCCTTACTACATGATGATAAAAATTCTTCTAAACATACAAACTAAATGATGATAACTTTAATAGACCATCACATGTTTTTCATTCATTATCAAAAGACCACAATAGACTAATCTTTGTCAAAAATATTATGGCATGATTTTGTCATCTTTGAAAAGAACCTCAATTAATATTACACACATCATTTCTTGGGCATCTCATGTAATGACAAACCAGTCCCGATCCTTGGAAGAGAGAAGATATCTCCTGGTTTGGCCAGGCTACTAATGCGAAATGGATTGAGACCCACCATCCGGTGACATCGTGGTATAATATAATGGAATTTATAATTCCTACAAACCCTAGAAAGACAAAGGTTGAACCAAACATATGAATGTGTTATGGGACATACCATGCATGTCTACCCCATATCAATAATCATGACATGAGAACCTCATGTCATTATTTATAACATTTCCATATCCCACTCAGAGGGATGTTAGACTGCTCTTGGTTCTGGGTATTCTGATTTGGAACTTGTGTAACATCTCACATATTAGGTCCATGTGAGTCATGACCTTCAATTTCATGGGCATTGGTTAATGTTTAATGACATTAAACTCTTAACAATAATTTTCTAGATCACAATACCTTAATCTACTAAAGAAGAGACACAAAACTTGTTATTTTAAAACCCGCAAAATGAAAAGTTGAGCAAAATTCAAGTCTTCAATTGCTAAACACTTCATCAAAAGTGTTTAGGAAAAAAATAATTACAAATAAATAAGTCATAAATCTCATAGGTCCTACATTTTATCCCTATTAAAATCCAATCTATGATTTCCATACCCCTTGTCCCTGGAAAAAATATAGAGCAATAATATTTCACATTCCCTCGCCGTGAGAATATGATCGCTAGGAAGTGACCAAACATTTAGTTTGTTAAAAGCCTTCATCGGTATTATTCATTCCTCAAGTCACAATTCCTTATTTAGGGTTCCTAGAATCTAAGTAAACAATTCATGGCCTATGGAAAAGTTATCCAGCTTCAAGGAACCCTTTTCATTACTATGCATGGTTGTATATGGCTCATGCATATGTGCCTATATTCTTCAACCAAATATATCACATTGTAAAAAGTTTATTCCAATATTTATATGCCCTGACATCATCATGGAAGGACTAAAAACCGTAGTGTGGATGAACTACTCATGATATTACTGTCTCATGTCATCCTCCTGATCCGAGCACTTTTTACCATGATTTATAATCCATTTACCCAACTATCTGAGTGGATTCGTCATCCTTGATGTTATGTCAACATGTTTGTTTACCTTTTTTCACAGTCAGAATGAGACACTCCATTCTTGATCCTTTGATGGCCACAACATTTCATTCAAAACCACCAGAAATAGAGCTCATGTTTCACATTAAGTGATAAGTTTCCTTTGGGTGACATAATCCTTCCGATATAGCCTTCGATCAATACCCAACATCCTAATATATTATTTTGTGACATCAAAAATCATTAATGACACTTGGAAGTAAGTATAGATCATCTTTACATTGATATGCTATGGACCAATAAGGACATTATAAAACACCTAAGGGCATCTCCTCGATGATTAAATTGATCTTTAATCCTTGTGAGTTTCATAAAAGATGCAATATAATCTGGAACCATAGAGTGTTGTGGGTCATCACAAGTTTATCTAATACATTCTATACCCATTGACTCAATATTGTGTGTTATAAATTACAACACGTACACTACATCTATCTAGGAGGACCAAGTATCCCTTTTATTTCACCCTCAACAAATACTACCTCCATAGATATTCATAGCCACAAGAAAAGATACTCAGGTTAAAGAGAACATTTAAATGACTATGCACACATGCCTATGGATCTTTCATATGAGAATACGAATAACAACCAAATGTGCCACTCTATAAAAATGGATTTGGGATCCTTGAAAACCACAACAACACCATGGTAGAACCCAATACCCTAGAGTTTTTTAGGTCATTCCTATCATGTTTATAAATTATCCCATGATTATATAGAATGTATGATATAAAATGTAATAAAATAAAGTGATATGAGTTCTGAGCTAAAATACCCAGAATTAAAGATACATCAGGTTGATCTAAAAGAACCAAATTTAAAGAGATATTATGACGGAAATAAAATACCCTAATCCAAAGTGAAATTAGGTCCATGATAAAAGAGCCTAAACTAATGTGGTATCTGTTATGAGCTAAAATACAATAAAATAATTCAATTTGAGGTCTGATATAAAAGTCCATGATCTAATGTGATATCACATATGAGCTAAATGAACCAAAACTAAAGCAATATCAGGTTCGAGGTAAAAGAGCCAAGACTAATGTGGTACCAGACCCAAGCTAAAATAGCCTAAACTAAATCAATATCATGTATGAGATAAAATAATAAAAAATAATGTGATATCAGGTCCAAGATAAAATCCCTTTATCTAAAGAAAAATCTGGTATGAGATAAAAGACCATAAACTAAAGATATATGAGGTCCATGATAAATGACCCAAAACTCAACTGATATAAGGTTTGGGCTAAGATAATATAAACTATAAAACTTCACGGTCCAAGATAAAAGAACCTAAACTAATGAAATATGAGGTTTCAGATAAAATGCCCCAAACTAGAGCAATATTAATCCCAAGATAATATATTGAAAGGAATAGCATGTCATCAATATAACTTTTACCAAAGGAAACCCAGGTAAAGATCACTACATGGTCTTAGAACAATCAAGATTCTATAGCCATGCCTATAGGATTTAGTGAAATTTAGAGAGTTATACTGTAACACCCGAGACTTTTATGTTATATAAATTATCAAAGGAATCTTTTTCTACGCAACACTTGCTTGACTTGCTTTACACGCAATCGCGACCTTCCTCGATAGCTTGCGTCGTACGCAATACCGAGTTTCACTAAACAACAATATGCTATTAAAACTAGCCGTTATGAATAGTAATAACCACTTTTTGAAATTTTATAAATTTTATTTTTCAAAATGGACTTCATTTTTGGACTCAGAATATCGAAATTAGCCTAGGGTGAAATTTTGGTATTTTTCTGAAAACTTTCAATTTTTGATGAATAGTGAAACCACTAAGTGGTAGGTTAAAAACTGAATTTTGCATAAAACTTAATTTTACCGCTTCTGTGAATGGAATTTCAAAAATCCAAGAGACACGGTTAATATCAAGGACTAAAATGTGGTTCAATGAGATGAAAATAATTTTTTGGTGAATAGTAACTTTTTACTATTTTTACCGCGGTTAATAGTAAATAGGGTAACTAAGGGTAAATATGATATCAATATTACCCTAACACATGTCCTAATACTATGGGACAAGTGTAATTCGACCAAAAACAAACTTAGGAATAAAATATGACCATTTAGGCCCACTTGGATTAGATTAGGACATTTATTATTAATTTATTTAAAGAAGGGTTAAAATAGTTAAAATCAAAGTTTAATAAGTAAATCATTTTTAATATGGGGTTATACATAAGATAAATTCGATTGTAAATATTAATTAGAAAGCTAAAAAGATTTCCTACATGATGGTATTTTATTTGTAATTTTTAGACATCAAATAATTTAATTTATTTATGACACAAAGATGATGCAGTAATTATCTTATTAATGAAATATTGACAAAATTGATAATATAAATAACAAAATAAATGTAATTTGAGACTTTTTATGAATTCCACTAATTTTCTAGGTTACTATGATATATTAGTATTGATTTAATCAACTTGGTTCGAACATATAATTCTGTTATGACTTTGACAAAAATCATATATCAAATAGTGTCAAAATTGACACAAAATAGTTTTTAAATCAAATATTATATTATTAATTGTTATTTTATTCCTAAAAATCTAAGGTTCGGCCAAATGACTTAGATAAGGATATATATTTTAATAATAAACAATTTGGGGTTCGTTTGGCATGTTATAGTAAGTGTATTAACCATATAGTGAAAGAAAACAAAAAGTCATGGTAAAAGTTAAATTATTTAACTTAGAGTTAAATCTAATTGATAAGGTTAAAATAATACCCTAAACTTGTCTAAATTCTATTGGTTGATAGGATTTCGACCCATCCCCACTTTGGCTTCGAAATAAGACCCTTTGGAACCATTATAAACCGATTTTGACTTTAATATAAAATAATATTTTGAGATATTCCTAAGGTGCCCCTCTCCTCCCTTATAAAAGGGCACCTCCTCCCCCTCCTCCTCACACCAATTTGAGCACTCAAGCTCGGCCAACCCCTGCCATTTTCCCTTCTCCACTTCCCTAGAATAATCCTAGAGGTCCTGGTCTTCTCCAAAGACCAATCATAGTTCCTTAAGTGGAGGATTCAAAAAGGAGTTCCAAAGAAGAGGTAATATCCATTACCGATCTTTTCAATTTCTTTCTTCTTCAACTTCTTCTTCTTTAGTTGTTTCATGATAAAGTAATAACATCAGTATTACTTACATACTGATATGTTATTATAAATATGAAACAACCCTAATTCACCTTCTATCCATCCTACGGAAAAATGAAATCACCGCGCGTGCGTACGTACGGAATACCGTCTCCACGCCGTGGTGTAATCTATTTTCCACCATCACCTTACAAGGACGGGTATAATGGTGTAATCAGTAACTATATATGATTATTATTAAGTAATATTGATACTGAAATAATATATATATACTCCAATACAATTCCACGATCATAGGAACGATATCATCACTCGTGCGTACGTACGGAATACCGTCTCCACGATGTGATGCGACTCGTTCTACATGATCTTCATTTCATAATGATTATATAAATGAATTGAATGAATGAATATGGTATATAATACACTAATACCATTCTGGAAATGAATTATCTATAACCTAAAGATAAGAATAAGAATTTATTCGACAAAACACGCATAAGAACAAAAAGTTATAAAGACCCGAGTAACAAGTAACAATGAAATATTACTAACAAGAAGCTAATAATATGACCATATATGATCTCATATCAATATGTATGATTCTGGAATAAGTCAATAACATTATTTAAACCATTATACAGGAGCTTCGGACACGAACAAAGCAAATCGGACCTAAGGTAAGGGAAATATCACAATCTCATTTTTATCCGAGATTGTTTATTCGTAAGTATTTACTAGGGTGTATTTTATCATCCACATCCATGTTCCCTCAATATGTAATATTGTTTCCATCCACTTGAAATAGTTTAAATCCAATTTTACCCTTAGGTGAGTTTTTAGTAAAGAATATGAAAGGAATCTTTTGTCGTTTTTCCGTACGAGGTACTTTTTGACTTTTCCGACAAAAGTACGAAGAATGTTTTTTTTAACTTATACGGCATGAATGGATTTTTAAAACATTACATCAAAGAAGCTTCCTTTACAAGTTTTCAAGTTTATTTTTAATCAACTTCTTTTATTTTAAAGTTGTATGACATGTTATGAAAGGAAAAATATTTTTGAAGAAGAAAGGATATTTTCCTCAAGAATTCAATTCAAGTGTTTTATCAAAATTATTTTCCATCTAAGATAATAAAGGGTTATGTTTCTATCCATATTTTTACATTGGTTTGACTATGTTGTGATGGAATTATGTTTATGAATTCCTTTATCATATATGAATTGATTTATGATTTCATGATGTTTCAAGAATCCCATTTTTGTTACATGTGTTATGCCATGATGCATGTTTTATGATTATGTGGCACACATAAGAAAGGATTCATTATAAGATGGGTGGGACCTATATCTCCCTCCAATGCATTGGGTAATGATTTTATATCTCATGAGATAGACATGGCTGGAACGGAAGGTTATTTCGGTTCAGTGATACAGGACTGAAACGAGGAGTGAACTCGGTTCAGAAAGGGACTTTGTCCACTAAGATAGTCTTGGCAATGAGACATGACTAACAAGAAATGATTTTCCATGATTATGTGTGCATGCCACAAAGTTTCAAGTTTTATGTTATGGGGATCTCATTTTCACTTCTATGATTTATTCCATGTTAAGATATTATGATCTCTTTTGCAGGTTTTGATTTTCATAAAGATGTGATATGATTTTTATTTCCTTTATTTGCCCTTGCTGAGCATTTGAGCTCACCCTTTTATGTTTTCTTTTCCCCAGGTCAGGAAGATGGATATTAAGTAGAATATGCTAAAAGGGACCCTAGATATGATGAAATAAATGGGAGACACTGTAGAAGATTTATGAACCAGTTGTTTATGTTTCCCCAGTTTCTAAAGACACTATACCTATACGGTCCTTTGTGGTTTTGTCATATGTTGTAATAAGAGTGATTCAATTTTGAAGTATTAACAATGTATGTAAAGTGTGGGTCGTTATAGTTGGTATCAGAGGAAAGGTATAGTCAACCTTTGGAAACTAGGATGTGAAAGCCTTAGTAATAACCCTAAGGATAAGTCTAAGCATAGAACACAATTTTAGAAATGGCCTTGAATAACCTAGGATAAGACCTTAAGCATGAAAATTTTATTCTTGAATTATGTGGTTTCCTATTATAATTAGTGTTGCTCACACTATTCTTCTTGGTTTTAGTCAATGGCTGGAACCCGAAGGAACCGTGTTAATGCGGAATGCGATGGGCAATGCAATGATTGTCCCCCTGAGCAACCAAACGATATGGGAGCTGGAATGCAAAATCTTGTAGCCATGCTCACACAACTTTCTCAAGCTATGAATCATGCAGGATTTCCAAACGAACAAAGAAGGGAGCAACATTCTGTTGAATCCTTCATGAGGCAGCGTCCACCATCTTTCAGCGGGTCTACTAATCCATTAGTTGCTGAACAATGGATTAGTACTACTGAAAAGATATTTTCAGTTCTTCAATGTTCTGAGCATGATAAAGTCATCCTAGCAGTGTATCGTTTGGAAGGAGATGCGGATCAATGGTGGAATCTTGTTAAGAATACGAGGCAAAGGGATGAAATTGAGTCTATGGAATGGGACGAGTTCAAGAACTTATTTTTCAATAAGTACTTCCCGCGTATTCTCCGAACAAAGATGGTGAAAGAGTTCCTTGAACTGAAGCAAAGGGATGATGAATCTGTTAGTACCTATGAAGCAAATTTTACAAGACTTGCAAGGTACGCTTCTGGTATTATTATCCAACCTGAGAGTAAGATCGATCGATTCTTTAGTGGCATAAAACCAAGTCTTCGAAGGGCGTTAGCCATAAGGGACTTCAATAGCTACGAGGAAATCGTTCGATGTGCTCTCAAAGTCGAGATGGAGATTGGAGTAACCCATCAGTCACATGGGTTTGATAAGAAGAGGAAGATGGAATTCAAAGAAAACTCTAAAGAGCACACGGAAAAGAAGATGAACTTTCCCTTATGCTCAAAGTGTGGAAAGAAACATGGAGGGAGTTGTCTTAAAGGGACAAGTAAATGTTTTAAATGTGGAAAGGAAGGCCATCGGGCATTTGAATGCCGTGATAATGGGAAGAAGATGTCTAATGATGCAAACAAAGGAAGGGATACACAGAATGAACCTGCTACACTTCAATGTTTCAAGTGCAAGGAGATGGGGCATTATGCCAATCAATTCCCAAATCCAATGGTTGATGATGATGGTCGACGTCAACAAACTCTTAAGGCTAAAGACAAAGGAAAGTCACATGCAATTTCTATCAGCGATGTGGAGTACGATAACGATGTGGTGAAAGGTACACTTACCATCCACTCTAAAGTAGAAAATGTTTTATTTGATTCTGGATCCACCCACTCTTTTATTTCTGAAGACTTTTCTAAGGGTATCACCGTACTACCTCAACAATTAGATGTTGAGTTAGCTGTGACAACACCTAATGGCACATCAATCACATCAAAAGTTTATAATTCTTCTCCGATCGAAGTTTGTGGGAAAGTGCTTCCTGCAAATCTTGTGATCCTTCCTTTAGTGGAATTTGATGTGATTCTTGGCATGGATTGGCTTTCTCTACATGGAGCTCATATCAATTGCCAAAGAAGGGAAGTCACATTTCATATTCCAGATCAACCTACGATCGTCTATCAATGCAAGGATGAACATAACCTTCCAGTGGAAATTTCTTCCATCTTATGGGTATTGATTCCACTAAATGAAGGTTATTTATCTCAAATGGTTGGTGAGAAACTCACGATTAAGAATATGCCCATTGTACGGGAGTTTGATGATGTCTTTCCGGAGGAATTGCCGGGTCTTCCACCAAATCGTGAAGTTGAGTTTTCAATAGAACTCGTACCGGGTGCTTTGCCTATTTCAAAGACACCTTATAGAATGGCCCCAATTGAGTTGCAGGAATTGAAGAAGCAACTCCAAGAGAATCTTGATAAGGGATTCATACGCCCTAGTGCGTCACCTTGGGGAGCACCTGTTCTATTTGTTAAGAAGAAAGATGGATCAATGAGACTCTGCATTGATTATCGAGAACTTAACAAGATCACTATCAAGAACAAATATCCTCTCCCACGCATTGATGACTTATTTGACCAACTACGCGGAGCTCAATACTTTTCCAAGATTGATCTTCGTTCAGGGTATCATCAATTAAGGGTCAAAAGGGAGGATATACCAAAGACGGCTTTCCGTACAAGGTATGGACACTATGAATTTATAGTGATGCCATTTGGTCTTACTAATGCCCCTGCTATCTTCATGGATCTAATGAATAGAGTCTTTAGAGACTATCTTGATCAATTTGTGGTAGTCTTTATAGACGATATTCTTGTCTATTCAAAGAGCAAGGAAGAGCATGAAGATCACTTGAGAATTATATTGAAGACCCTGAGAAAAGAGAAGCTTTATGCCAAATTTACCAAGTGTGAATTTTGGCTTCAAAAAGTTGCATTTTTGGGTCATATAATCTCAAAAGAGGGGATATCTGTGGATCCAGCAAAAACAGAGGTTATCGAAAGATGGTCAAGACCAACAACAGTAACTGAGATCCGAAGTTTTCTTGGTTTGGCTGGATATTATCGACGTTTTGTAAAAGATTTTTCACGATTATCTAATCCACTCACCAAGTTGACTCGGAAAGGAGTTAAGTTTGTCTGGACAGAGGAATGTGAAGAGAATTTCAAGGAGTTGAAAAGAAGGTTATCCAGTGCACCTGTGCTCACACTGCCTTGTAGTGGAGAAAGGTTTGTGATCTACAGTGATGCATCCAAGAAGGGATTGGGGTGTGTTCTTATGCAAAATGATATGGTGATAGCTTATGCCTCACGACAGTTGAAAATCCATGAACAAAATTACCCAACACATGATTTGGAGTTGGCTGCGGTAATCTTTGCATTAAAGATTTGGAGGCATTACCTTTATGGTGAAAGATGTGATATTTATACTGATCATAAAAGTTTAAAGTATATTTTCACACAAAAGGAGTTGAATATGCGCCAAAGAAGATGGTTGGAGCTGATTAAGGATTATGACTGCTCAATCCATTACCACCCTGGGAAAGCAAACAAGGTGGCAGATGCATTAAGTCGACAAGACCATGCTAGTTTATCCATGATGAGGATCACAAAAGATCCAATATTTATGGATTTACAAAGGATGGATCTTGGAATTATAATGGAAGGGGAAAAATCTTATCTTTCTCAAATGAATGTTCAACCATCTATACATGTGAAGATTAAAGAGGCACAGAAAGAAGATGTCGAGTTACAAAAGAAGGTGAGAAATGTTCCTGAATTCAACCTTGATTGTGATGGGATAATAAAGTTCAGGAATCGTGTTTGCGTTCCTCCCATCCCCGAATTAAAGAATGAGCTGCTGGATGAGGCTCATAGTTCATCATTTTCTATTCATCCTGGAAGCACGAAGATGTATAGGGACCTAAAAGAGTACTTCTGGTGGGATGGCATGAAAAGAGATGTTGCTGAATATGTCTCTCGATGCTTGGTTTGTCAACAAGTTAAAGCTGAGAGACAGAAGTCTAAGGGGATGTTACAACCATTACCCATACCCGAATGGAAATGGGAAAACATCACTATGGACTTTGTCACAGGACTTCCTAAAACATCCAAAGGCAATAATGCTATCTGGGTCATAGTTGATCGTCTTACAAAGTCTGCACACTTCATTGCTATTAGAGAGGATTTCTCTCTAGATCATCTTACCAAGATATATGTAAAGGAAGTGGTAAGATTGCATGGAGTACCACTTTCTATTATATCTGATCGAGATCCGAGATTTACCTCGAAGTTCTGGCGAAGTCTTCAGCATACTCTGGATACAGAGTTGAGTTTCAGCACTGCTTATCATCCCCAGACAGACGGTCAGTCTGAGAGAACAATTCAAACCCTAGAAGATATGTTGAGAGCTTGCTCTATGGATTTCAAAGGAGGTTGGGATCAACACCTACCTTTGGTGGAATTTTCTTATAATAATAGCTTTCACTCCAGTATTCAGATGGCTCCTTATGAAGCTCTCTATGGAAAGAAATGAAGGACTCCAACTTGCTGGGATGAAGTTGGGGAAAGAAAGCTATTAGGACCTGATCTCGTTGATGAAATGGCAGAAAAGGTTAGATCTATTCAACAACACATAAGAGCAGCTCAAAGTCGACAGAAAAGTTATGCCGACAACCGAAGAAAAGACCTAGAGTTTGAAGTGGGCGATAAAGTGTTCTTACGAATATCTCCCTGGAAGAGGGTTATGAGATTTGGAAAGAAGGGGAAGTTGAGCCCTAGATATATCGGTCCTTTTGAAATACTGGATCGTGTTGGGAAGGTAGCTTACCGATTGGCGCTTCCACCGAATCTCTCTCAAGTTCACGATGTGTTCCACGTATCTCTCCTGAGAAAGTACATACCAGATCCTTCACATGTACTCAGCTCAGAAGTTGTACCGCTGGAGCAAGATCTTTCTTATGAAGAACAGCTGATAGAGATTCTGGATCGTAGCGAAAAAGTCCTACGAAACAAGACCACTCGCTTGGTGAAAGTTTTATGGAGGAACCACCAACTTGAAGAAGCTACATGGGAGCTTGAGGATATGATGAGGGAGAAGTATCCTCATCTATTTGTTACAAAGTGACGAATTTCGAGGGCGAAATTCTTTTTAAGGGGGGTAGAATGTAACACCCGAGACTTTTATGTTATATAAATTATCAAAGGAATCTTTTTCTACGCAACACTTGCTTGACTTGCTTTACACGCAATCGCGACCTTCCTCGATAGCTTGCGTCGTACGCAATACCGAGTTTCACTAAACAACAATATGCTATTAAAACTAGCCGTTATGAATAGTAATAACCACTTTTTGAAATTTTATAAATTTTATTTTTCAAAATGGACTTCATTTTTGGACTCAGAATATCGAAATTAGCCTAGGGTGAAATTTTGGTATTTTTCTGAAAACTTTCAATTTTTGATGAATAGTGAAACCACTAAGTGGTAGGTTAAAAACTGAATTTTGCATAAAACTTAATTTTACCGCTTCTGTGAATGGAATTTCAAAAATCCGAGAGACACGGTTAATATCAAGGACTAAAATGTGGTTCAATGAGATGAAAATAATTTTTTGGTGAATAGTAACTTTTTACTATTTTTACCGCGGTTAATAGTAAATAGGGTAACTAAGGGTAAATATGATATCAATATTACCCTAACACATGTCCTAATACTATTGGACAAGTGTAATTCGACCAAAAACAAACTTAGGAATAAAATATGACCATTTAGGCCCACTTGGATTAGATTAGGACATTTATTATTAATTTATTTAAAGAAGGGTTAAAATAGTTAAAATCAAAGTTTAATAAGTAAATCATTTTTAATATAGGGTTATACATAAGATAAATTCGATTGTAAATATTCATTAGAAAGCTAAAAAGATTTCCTACATGATGGTATTTTATTTGTAATTTTTAGACATCAAATAATTTAATTTATTTATGACACAATGATGATGCAGTAATTATCTTATTAATGAAATATTGACAAAATTGATAATATAAATACCAAAATAAATGTAATTTGAGACTTTTTATGAATTCCACTAATTTTCTAGGTTACTATGATATATTAGTATTGATTTAACCAACTTGGTTCGAACATATAATTCTGTTATGACTTTGACAAAAATCATATATCAAATAGTGTCAAAATTGACACAAAATAGTTTTTAAATAAAATATTATATTATTAATTGTTATTTTATTCCTAAAAATCTAAGGTTCGGCCAAATGACTTAGATAAGGATATATATTTTAATAATAAACAATTTGGGGTTCGTTTGGCATGTTATAGTAAGTGTATTAACCATATAGTGAAAGAAAACAAAAAGTCATGGTAAAAGTTAAATTATTTAACTTAGAGTTAAATCTAATTGATAAGGTTAAAATAATACCGTAAACTTGTCTAAATTCTATTGGTTGATAGAATTTCGACCCATCCCCACTTTGGATTCGAAATAAGACCCTTTGGAACCATTATAAACCGATTTTGACTTTAATATAAAATAATATTTTGAGATATTCCTAAGGTGCCCCTCTCCTCCCTTATAAAAGGGCACCTCCTCCCCCTCCTCCTCACACCAATTTGAGCACTCAAGCTCGGCCAACCCCTGCCATTTTCCCTTCTCCACTTCCCTAGAATAATCCTAGAGGTCCTGGTCTTCTCCAAAGACCAATCTTAGTTCCTTAAGTGGAGGATTCAAAAAGGCGTTCCAAAGAAGAGGTAATATCCATTACCGATCTTTTCAATTTCTTTCTTCTTCAACTTCTTCTTCTTTAGTTGTTTCATGATAAAGTAATAACATCAGTATTACTTACATACTGATATGTTATTATAAATATGAAACAACCCTAATTCACCTTCTATCCATCCTACGGAAAAATGAAATCACCGCGCGTGCGTACGTACTGAATACCGTCTCCACGTCGTGGTGTAATCTATTTTCCACCATCACCTTACAAGGATGGGTATAATGGTGTAATCAGTAACTATATATGATTATTATTAAGTAATATTGATACTGAAATAATATATATATATACTCCAATACAATTCCACGATCATAGGAACGATATCATCACTCGTGCGTACGTACGGAATACCGTCTCCACAATGTGATGCGACTCGTTCTACATGATCTTCATTTCATAATGATTATATAAATGAATTGAATGAATGAATATGGTATATAATACACTAATACCATTCTGGAAATGAATTATCTATAACCTAAAGATAAGAATAAGAATTTATTCGACAAAACACGCATAAGAACAAAAAGTTATAAAGACCCGAGTAACAAGTAACAATGAAATATTACTAACAAGAAGCTAATAATATGACCATATATGATCTCATATCAATATGTATGATTCTGGAATAAGTCAATAACATTATTTAAACCATTATACAGGAGCTTCGGACACGAACAAAGCAAATCGGACCTAAGGTAAGGGAAATATCACAATCTCATTTTTATCCGAGATTGTTTATTCGTAAGTATTTACTAGGGTGTATTTTATCATCCACATCCATGTTCCCTCAATATGTAATATTGTTTCCATCCACTTGAAATAGTTTAAATCCAATTTTACCCTTAGGTGAGTTTTTAGTAAAGAATATGAAAGGAATCTTTTGTTGTTTTTCCGTACGAGGTACTTTTTGACATTTCCGACAAAAGTACGAAGAATGTTTTTTTAAACTTATACGGCATGAATGGATTTTTAAAACATTACATCAAAGAAGCTTCCTTTACAAGTTTTCAAGTTTATTTTTAATCAACTTCTTTTATTTTAAAGTTGTATGACATGTTATGAAAGGAAAAATATTTTTGAAGAAGAAAGGATATTTTCCTCAAGAATTCAATTCAAGTGTTTTATCAAAATTATTTTCCATCTAAGATAATAAAGGGTTCTGTTTCTATCCATATTTTTACATTGGTTTGACTATGTTGTGATGGAATTATGTTTATGAATTCCTTTATCATATATGAATTGATTTATGATTTCATGATGTTTCAAGAATCCCATTTTTGTTACATGTGTTATGCCATGATGCATGTTTTATGATTATGTGGCACACATAAGAAAGGATTCATTATAAGATGGGTGGGACCTATATCTCCCTCCAATGCATTGGGTAATGATTTTATATCTCATGAGATAGACATGGCTGGAACGGAAGGTTATTTCGGTTCAGTGATACAGGACTGAAACGAGGAGTGAACTCGGTTCAGAAAGGGACTTTGTCCACTAAGATAGTCTTGGCAATGAGACATGACTAACAAGAAATGATTTTCCATGATTATGTGTGCATGCCACAAAGTTTCAAGTTTTATGTTATGGGGATCTCATTTTCACTTCTATGATTTATTCCATGTTAAGATATTATGATCTCTTTTGCAGGTTTTGATTTTCATAAAGATATGATATGATTTTTATTTCCTTTATTTGCCCTTGCTGAGCATTTGAGCTCACCCTTTTATGTTTTCTTTTCCCCAGGTCAGGAAGATGGATATTAAGTAGAATATGCTAAAAGGGACCCTAGATATGATGAAATAAATTGGAGACACTGTAGAAGATTTATGAACCAGTTGTTTATGTTTCCCCAGTTTCTAAAGACACTATACCTATATGGTCCTTTGTGGTTTTGTCATATGTTGTAATAAGAGTGATTCAATTTTGAAGTATTAACAATGTATGTAAAGTGTGGGTCGTTATATATACCTCTTATAAATGTATACTACCCATGAAATCCTTCTGTAAATTTATTGATTTCATAATAACAAGAACATATCGTCAATAAAGAGTCTTGTGTTTGTGTTCATTAATGAGTACTTATTGAAAGTAATCTATTATGATTTATATATTTAGACCATTGTCTTTTGATATTTACATTGTTTATGTAATGAATATATAGTGTCGGTGATTCTCATAAAATCAGAGCAATGAGATATCATGCACATCATGAATGAAATAAAACTGGATAGTAATATAGATTTTTCTAAAAATTAATCCATTCATAGTGAGAAAAATACGTAGGAATCTCCACATTTTGGAGTATATACTAAATCTTGTAAAAATGTTGTGAATTAATAAATTATAATAATGATAAAAATTGGCCTGCTACACAGGTAAGATCATCAAGAGTCTGGTGAGAAGAAACAATTTAACATTGGAGTTCCACTCTCCATGTGTCTTTCACTTCTTCCTCGAGATGAAGGGTATTGACCAAAATGGTCTAATTCTCAACCCTCTTATATGTTTTTTCAAATGAGTATGTTGATGTAGAATGGTTAGACATAATGCAGGGGATAATATCCTAACATCTCCATAGATGTGTAGTCCATCCCTTTATCTAAGCTTGGTGTTTAGATATCAACTGACAACACTTATCTAATTCCATCGACATCTTCATAATAGTCATAGTATGTGGTGCCTCATCTACAACATCATTACAATCCCTTTCCCTCATAGACAGATCTCATCCGGTTAGGAAAATTTGCACAATAATTTCATACAGAGGTTGTTAGTAGATACTACCAACCCCCAAATCATGAAATAACTGGTTATGGTATTCCCCTTTTACAAGTAATACATTAAAGGGGGTATCAGTGATCAAGTAATTAATATGTTTCCAAAAAATCCTATGTTTCCCCCTTAAACCTTGCAACCAATCATGCATGCATGATTGGAGGATGAATAACCGGTTGAAAAAATAAAAAAATGAGGGAAGAATTCCCATATTCCTTTCTGTTAATAGGTGTATAATATATAGACTATGCTGGAGGATTATCTTCCTCAAAAAATACTGTATCTTCATCATAATAGTCATCAATCAAACATGGTAACTCTCTCTATGTCTCAACCAAATATTCAATAAATTCTATAATTGACTCTGATAATAGTTTGTATAAGGAAAATACCTATACAAATTAAGAACCAACTAGTTTATCACACCATTCAGAAATGTTTCTACCCAATAATGGGAATAATACTCTTTAAGGAAAGCATAATAATCATCAACCATCAAAAGAATGATATCAGCCTGGGTTTCATCTCTTGATGAATTCTTCAAAAAAAATTGAATCACTCTAGGATGTCGCACCAGTTGAATTCCAAATTATGGAATGGGGGAGACCCTTTTAATGCATCTAGGCTGATGAGAAAACTGATGAGGTGCATTATTATTAATGATAACTAGATTTTACACTGTTACTACAAAAACCTCATCCCAAAGATAGATAATATACAACCTTTCATCAATATAATGGATGTTGTTATAAATAATCAATACAGTTAGTGAATAAAAAGGAATAAAATTGAAGCTATCATATTGGATCATCTTATCTTTATCCTCAGTGGGTATTAATGTCCTCAACCAACTCTTGATATATTCAATAGTATTGGGTGAGGTGAATCATTTGGAATATAGGTGGAGTTATAATATTCATAACAATAAAAGGGTTCCCCTACCAATACAAATATAAATGGTAGAAGAGCTATGATTCGATAAGGATTTCTACACTGTTCAATATGATCCAGGAATGGGAAAATGTGTTCAAGTACTAGTACTTCCAAATTGAGGAATCATCCTTCCGCAAGTCGCACCACCCTGAACAATGTGACAATTCAGATTCCAAAGTGTGTATCTTCGACCTATAAAATTGATCCATTAAAAAACATGTATATAAATCCTTCCAACCAATGGTCCATATAGGCGTACAATTTCACTTGGTAGCCCCATGAGGTATAATTCCAAGCTTCGAAGAAAGCCCCATTAGAGCCAGCGTCATTGCAGACATGATGTTACGGGAACTAGTGAGGATGTATTATAGATGGCCTCTCTCTGCAGTAAAAAATAAATATATTGATCCAATTCATGAAATAAATTAGTGATAGAGTTTCAAGTACCATAATCAATTTATCCTTTATGATAATAAGAATATCCCTCACCATGATTTGGGTCTACAAAGGATCATCCCAGACATGCTCAATAGATAGGAATTCATCATATATTTATACAAGAGGGGTAATAACACCGATTTCGTTGATACCCCATAATATCACACCCACTTTTTTTGGGACATGTGGAATGTGTTGGTTATAGGATATTAACATTTGATTTCCTCTATATGAATGTGGGTTTTGTGGTAAAAAATAAACTGGTAAATCCACACACCTCATAAATTTGAACTCTAAATAGCTGATCAAAAAACTCCATCTAGCTTTAAATAACCCAAAATGACCTTGAAAATTATTCAAATAAATTACCTTCATGGAGGAGATCCCTCTATGAACTCCATAAAGTGTCGGTTTTGTTCAAGGAGTGTAAAATTTACTCAAATAGATTTTAAAAATGGTTGATGGAAAAACTCACTGAACAATAGACAAAATATGGAGTTTAAAAATATATACAATAACACATGAGACAAATATATTATCAATAAATTGTCCTTGTAAATTGTCATTTTTACATAGTTGAGAAATTTTGACACTCAGGGAGATGGAAAATTAATGTCCTGAGGGGTATAGGATAAACTACTACAAAACCAATCCTGTATATAGGGTGTCTTTAAGATAAAGGATAGTCCCATAGCATAGATGATATGAACCTATTAACACTCTTAGTATTAGTGTATACATGATATATAGGATCAACCTTGAATTTCCTTGAAATCATAGCCCTCTTAATGGATTAAATCGTAGATGATTGGTGAGAACTAGAATTCTTCTAACAAAAATTCAGTGTCATATGTCAGACAGATAAAATATAATCTTTTCAATGTAAATGAATAAAATTAATCCCATTGTCATTTTCATCTCATTAATTAAAAATGGATTCAAAAATCCCATAAATTGTTTACAAATCTCTTGATCTACGAAGGCTTAGTAAGTCCAATAACCACCGTAGGTCATCATGCTATCACCTGACCTATTTAGAGACTCTTGCTCGCACGACCTAGATATGGTAATGCGAATCACATGAGGATCAATAAGTCGTATAATCGAACCAGAAAATTCAGTGAAACCATAAATATAATCATATTACCTCACAGTTTAAGATAAAAACAATTACCTATGTAAGGTTTATATTTGAATTGAACAACTTCTTGATAAAAAATGTTCTTGGGAGATAGATCTCACAATGAAGGCTCAAAGTGTGGTCCGGTGACCAGGACTAGGAAAATGGTCTTACAACAGGAGTATCTGACTAAGGAAAAGTGTGATCATTATAATGGGTTAGTAGTTGGAGTAATGAATAGATCTCTTCCCCCTATATATTGTGAATCTTATAGAATACCAAGCATCACTTGGTAGACCAAATGTCATCCAAAACACAGGTTCATAATATCACCAACGAAATTAGGGGGGATTTACGTTTCTAATAACCAATCCATTGTCACTTCAGATGTCTCTCCTGATGGTTGGGGGGGTTAAACCCTCCAAATGTGCATTAAAAAAATCAAGAAAGAAGGAATACCTAAATATGGGTATTATTTTCCACGTAAGAAAAAGGAAGAAGAAGTTGGTCAGGATATATAGATTGTGTGAACCTTCAAGAGACTCATGATTAGATGACAATTATAATGTCACATGAATAATCTTCACACAATGCATAACCTAATTTTGATCATGTGGGACCCCTTTTATAAGGCTCTCTACTATTGCGATGGAACTCTAAACAACCTATGGTCGTGTAGGGGAAGATGGAAAGCTCCCCTATGTCATGCAGATTATCGGAAGAAAGAACATGGTAATACAACATTAAAATCCTTTGAAAATAATGAGGACGTATGTCCAAAAGGTGGAGACCCCTATAATTCATAATGATCATGAAACTAATCACCAATGGGAAGTGCAATTATCCTTGGCAGCATTGGAGAAAAATCACAAAATCTTCAAACTATTGTAATATAAAACAATGGAGATAAAATTATAGTAGGTAGGAGCTCCATGACGTCATTGAATATCATGAATCAGATCCTTGGTGATTTTTAAGACACTGCAAGTCCCTGGTAACATACTCGGCTCAGTTTCCAGAATCCCTTTGCCTTATCGGACAGAAATCATCGGTTATGTTCAGGCAACCATGCACATCTATTTTGGATCCCTATGAAAAAACATATGGATTTTCACACAAAAGGATCTCACACCTCCATTGGACCACTATTGAACATGAGATTAATCATCAACAATTATATTAATTGACTTTGAAATTACTCATGAAATCTCGCATGACTCTAAAACTCTATGAAATAAAATGAAGGAAATAAAGGGATGGAGGTGGAAGAACTTGTGGTTGTAAACTTCTTGTGACGTGCTAAGGAATTACAAAACACAATCCCAAAAGATTCCTAGATAGCCTTATCTAATCTCATGGAGACCCCAATAAAAACCACCCTTATCATGCAAGATGTATGAGGTAATGCATAGATTATTTCATGAAAGAATTTTGATGGAATATTTGATCTCGTGAAGGTCCTTGAACATGTTAATAATATAATATTAAATTCATTATACATTCCCACCTGATGAAAAAATCCTCGTCATTTGGAAATAATCCATTAGTTGATAAGATGATGAGATGGTCTCATAGTCACCAAAAATAAGAAGATGCCCTTCGAGTGATCCATGGATAATGAAATGATGACACATGTCGTGATACCCCTTCACCAACTCCAAACATAGACCCATTCCAGACACATCGTGAAAAGTGGAAAACAACTAGGGTGGTGAGTCCTATAAATCCCATACCTTAGCATGAAAACTATAGGGCTACCTATCGCGACCAACATGATAATATATGGGAATTTTTTCGGAAGCACCATAGTGGATTTCTTAGAGAAACTGATATCAGGAACGAAAAAGATTTTTTCAGGTAATATGTTAGTGAATAGATTGTGTGATTATGTTCCATGCCTAAATAACTTTATATGATCATTCATAGATTAAGCAAATGACTTTTGGAAAGGTGTGAAGAATAAAATACTACACATCATTCAGATCAATTGAGTCTAAAAGTAAACTGATACTAAATAAATATAAATAATTCACATGATATGGGATATAAAAAATAGTGAAGGTTGGAGACATAAGTGGAATACATGTTCGATTACCATCTTGTACATCACATGAGTCATCAAATACATGCATCAACACCATGAAATGTCACCTAGATCTCGCGATGCTCCTTCGACATGAAATTTTGGCCATGAAAAATCAACCAAACTTTCCCTAGAAAGTGACCCAATTCCCATGGTCCCACTACTATTGTATTTAGAAACCCTATGGTTATATCACCCAAGCCTCGAGACATCCTTCAGATACATCACCTGACTCAAATAACATTTCCACCTCTTGTTATTCAATTCACATGGTTACATCTGGACACGTCAACCAAGATCTTGTGATATGTTCTGGAAAAGTCATTTGATACTCTCAACTCCCCCTAGAAATGTTGTCCATGTCATGATATTACCTCATGGGGTGTTTTAAAATACATTTGACACCCTATGAGACATTTTGTACTAACTCTCCCAACACCCTCCATATGTATCAACCAACTCTTTTCCTATATCTAGGGAAAATGTATTGTATCATACAAAACCCCTTGGAAATGTCAGTTGGGTTATGAGAAGGATTTTTAGGAAATAACATTTGGATATTTTGATGACCTTTAGATAAGTCAACTGGGTCATGTGACACCCTCTAGTAAAAAATTACAAGTAACAAGGGAATCCCAAGACATGATAACATTGTATTTTATTAGTGTGTACGACCTGATCACTATGGCAGCCTTAGAGTGTAAGCCAAGTCTAGTGACATAAAATAATATGTCCCAAAAGCTAGGGAATACTAAGTGTCTACGCCCTGAAAAAGAGAGCTATGAATACATAGATTCCTGCCATATTTAGGATACATATGCCAACTCTCCGTCAGTTTCGAGCTCCATATTGATCATCTAGGGTGATCCTAGTTTTTAAGTTTCTTGTTCATGGAAATTAAATTGATTAGATTTCATCATTTGTGTATAAAAATTATCACTTGGTATTAGGAAGTTACAATAGTCCTAACATCTTAATTATTCACCGTTACAAATGTAAGGTAAATCATATAGTGTTATCCCCAATGACTGAACTATGAGAACCCATATTCCTACAATTACCAGGATATGTAGGACACCTTTCTAAAGATTGATCTCAAATATAAGATTATTTCAATTTAAGTCCATTTATGACTCTAACATATCATCCATTGGGACCTAACCATTTTTATGAGTCAATTACACTAATTCAACCAATAGAAAATAGGATAATGAACAAAACTATAATGAAACTAATGCATTCCATAACCAGGATATCTAGGATGTCTCCATAATGCCTGAGTTCAATAATAAATATTCTCAATGATGTCCCAACACATAAGTACCACATTATGAGCAATGAAAATCATCACTTCCATCCCTTGATTCTCACACCGAGCATAGATCACATGGGATTAGGTAACTACAATAATCATGTAATCTGTATCATAAGACTCTATAGTGAAAATGGAAACCTCAATGTGTAGGCCCCAAACAAATGAACTATAGAAATTCTGATTTTTGGTATACCCAAGATATATAAGAAGACCCTATATGACTCAATCATTAATACATGGTGTCCTAGATCACCCATATAAGTATTTTTCTCATAAAATTAAACATCACGGTTCCAATAGACTATGCGAGGTTTGATTCCTATATTAAGAAAGATTCATTGAAAACCCTATAATGGTTGAATCAATTTATATTAATATTAACTGCTTCCTCATGTGGAAGTAAATCAAAAAGGACATGGTTATACACCTTCATTACATAACCATCCACTTATTACTGAAAATTATGGATAAAGTTATATACATATAGATGGATTCAGTAAAGAGACGCTAGCCTTTTTCACATTAGAGAGCATTAACCTATTGTCATTTTTTAGGGTAAACGGTCTCGTATCCAGTTTAGAAAGTGATTAATGAACAATAATTAAATATATAAGAGAGTCTGAGATTATGTATCAATTTCCCCCAAAAGGTTGTGATGTTCCAAACTTCCCATCATCTTGACCAATGAACGTCTGCAATAGTTGTTGGGCGTAAAAATCCAAATAATCACTGGCCTTTGGAAAGAAGGAATGTACCGAGCTACAGAAAATGGTATGTTGAGAGTTCTTAGTAATAGAGTCAAATGAAACATAATTTTTATGAATGTACACAACACAAATGCCCCCCACAATCAACAATCAATCCAAACCAACCCCACATAAATGCATCAATGTTCAAATAACACCAGCAACTATAAATGTATCATACCAAAATTTATTTTCCCAAATAATCATCAAGATAGATAACAATTTACATCAACAACATGAATCACCATATATACTCAATAAATTCATATAATCTTCAAAAATAGAATTTTAACATTATTCCTCAAATAAAATCTCATTAGGTTCTGCTCACTATATTGATATAGGGTTCCCAAAATAGTGAACATCTTCCAAAATAAAAAAAAATCACTTAACACAAAAACAAAATTAGAGTCTCACTGTTTTATATAAGAAAAAAATTATGTTCCCAAAATTATCATAACCATTATTCATCTAATCAATTAGTTTTAAAGAAAATGAAATACTAATCGAGAATTCAAAAAGCCCATTGGGAAGTGTTCCACCCTTGTAACCATTCAGTTGTGGGTTTAATCCCCATGGCCATGGTGGATGTGATGGGTTGTAACCAATTCTGTGGGTTTTCCATTTTATAAGAATGTCATTTTAAAATTCCAGAAATGTGGGAAACATCCTCAATGATAGAAATAATATATTCAACATTAATGAAATTTTTTGACCACAATGGGTGTCTCATAGATTTTATTTTTATTCCCAATGAACAATAACCCTTAATTAACTCAAAAAATCAATATCTCCAACATTATAATTAGTCACATTAAAATTTCATATCTTAAAACAAAATAGTGTTTTTTTATTATAAAATTATGGTATTATATAACCATTAATGTGTATATTACTCTTAAGATTACTTCTCTAGAAAACATCCTAGTGCCCAAAGTTATCTAAAACCTTCTCTAATACCAAATACAACTACTGAGATTCTATACATATGAATCTAGTGTAACAACCCAAGCATGATGTACATAGACATTAAATTCTTTTTTTAATACATATGACTTGACAAAAAAAGATTCCAAAACCCATACTAGTAGAGTTTCTCTAAAAACTTGGAATATAATCATCTATCTTGGTGAAAGATCTTCAACATCTTCTATAAAGATATCCAACATTAGTTTTACTACCTAAAACCATTTTTTGCATCCTAGGGAAATGAAAACATAAAAAAGTGGGAGCTGTAATGCTCTGTAAGGGTAAAAATTGAGATCAAACCATAAACATAAGAATGTAAAAACAATAAAATAAAGTTAAAATACCAAAATCATGAGTCATTAACTAAATCTTCATAGTACATATGGAATATATCATAATGAAACATGAACCATGATAGCTTTGGTATAAAACATCTAAGTATGGCAACAAAAATAAGCACACATTATGATTTTCATAGAAGCCAAGGCATTGCTGCAAAGAGCATCATACTGGACAACGTCCACTACTCAATCAGGTTTACTTGTTGTTCCAACCATGCAATGTTGAACTGGATTTACTTTTCATTATGTTCATGACTATCTCATGAGATATAAATCGTTACCCAATGAATTGGAGGTAGATAGAGGTCCAACCCATCTCATAATGAAATCATTCTTATATGTTCCACAAAAATATTAATCAATCATCATAGAATAACCAATGAAATAAAATGGGATTCTTAAATATAATTCCATCATAATATCATCCATATAAAATATATATATTTCATAAAAATAATTCCATCACTTACACAATAAAATCATAGTAATAATAGGGATATAAACATAGGATTTTTCATCTTAGATGGAATATAATTTTTATAGAACACTTGAACATAATTCCTGAGGAAAATATTTTGTCTACTTCAAAATCATTTTATTCTCTCAGAATGACATGAAATATTAAATGAATACAATTTAGTTGAAAATACATGTGAAATCATATAGAGTATGCTTCATAGAAATATGTCATTATGATGACATAAAAATCCATTCATGTAGTATAAGTTACAAAATATCTTCCTCATACGTTTCTCATTGAAGTCAAAAAGTAACTCGTATAATAAATAAAAGAATGATTTCGTCCAAAACATGTATTAAACGTAAAAAATGGGTAAAAATGACTTTAAACATACATAGAATAATTTTAGGCAATTTTATGGATAATTTTTTGAAAACATGACCATGGAATATAAATATAACACTAATAAATATTTACGTATAAACAATATCGGATAAAAATAAGATTGCAAAATAATATCTTACCTTAGGTAAAATTTATTCTATATGTATCTGAAACTCCTATATAGTGGGTTTAGAAATATTATTATCTTGTAATAGAAATATAATAATGATAAAATATATTATTCACTTATTATTTTATATTACCCATTTATTTATCAATTCCATGTTAAAGCAATGTTTTGGGTAATAATCGTTTTATATATCGTACATGTTTTGACTAGTTATTCTTGATCTTATTACTTATATCAGGATTTACATGCTTCACAAATGTAAAACAATATTTATATATCATATTTATTAAGTATATTAATTTATATAATAGATTTATAAATGAAATGGAATACACCATTCATAGAGATGGTAGGCCGCACGTACGCATGGACACTATTATTGTTTCTTTATTGAATTTAATAGAACCAACTAAATGACACACACACACACACACACATATATATATATATACATAAATCCAGATGCATTAATATTTCATATATTTCAGGCTTATTTATTATACATACATTATAATCATTCATTAATGGTTAATGTGGGGAATGGATCTCATCGTGTCGGGGAGACGGTAATCATTACATACCCACAAGCGATGATACCATTCCCCAAGTGGTAACATAGTATGGAATTGGATGATATATTAATTTTAAAGAATAATAATTCTATTATATTTGTTATTTAAATCCATTATACTCATTAATATTCCCATCCAAATTAACTATTATTGAATAACAATTACACTATGACAAGCGGATAGTATGTTGTACATACACACCCATGCTGATATTGTTATTCATAGGATGGATAAAAGGAGGAATAAGGTAGTCCCATAATTATAATAACATATGATAATGTAGAAGTTACCAGATTTATTAATTACTTAAGGAAACAATCTATGAATAAGAATTAGAGGAAGAAAATAATTTTAAACAAGGTGATAAAACAATATCTTCATTTTCAGGTATCTATATTTGGTATGTGCAAAATGAATCAATAATATGGCTTCTTTCCCAATTTTCGGCCTCTAGGAATAATCTAATAATTTTTTGAGGTGATTTGGGAAGGGGTTGGCCATGCCAAATGGCATTGGAGGTGTGATTAAAAGACAAGGAGAGGTGCCCTTTTATAAGAGAGTGAAGATTCAGCTTTGGAATGGCTCGAAATATTAATTTATTATAAATTCATTTTCGTTTTATAATTATCCAAATATCATTTATTTAGAATATATGATGATTATGGGTCAAAATAATATCAAAAAATAGAATTTATACATGTTTTTATCTCATTTAAACCTTATAATTTTAATTTATCTTTATTTATTCAATTTAATTTGATTTGATGTTTTAATATTCTAAATATTAAATGGTTATGAATAATTACACTTGTGTTGTAAATTGTCAATAATTGTATAATGTATGAAATTTTATACCAAAAAATTTTCACATAGTACTTTTTGAAATTTTTTGTGATTTTAAATTAATTAATAATATGTTATTTTTATAAAATAAACATATTTTCAAATTCAAAACTATTCATTTATTTTACATTAAATAAAATGCACACTGATGTTAAATTCAATAAAAAATATTTAATAAACTCATACCATATCATATTAACCTGTAATATTCGTGGATCACATTAATTAGTTCATTTGAGATTTATTTTAACATTTTTTAAACCATTGATTTGATACTTCTATCAATAAAATAATATTTGCATCACTACTCTGTTATCATTAATGGTAGTTATTTAATCTATAAAAATTAAAAATAAGATCCCATGACGTCGAAAATTTCATTATATTTTTCTAGACTATTTATCTTTTATGTTCTATCATGTTTATCACTATATTAAAATTATTATACTTCTATGATATATGAGAGTGGCATGATTTCATCTTCTTTTGAATTTACTATAATTACATCACATTCATGGAACAAAGTCCATTAAGTAAATCTATTCTCACCAATAGGTGTAATTTTCTGACTTTAATAATCAAATATGATTTTGTTATGTGTTAATATAATTTTATTATCTTAATCATATTTTTAGTTACCCTAATTTACATGATTTACCTTTACTATAGTAAATATAAATTACCATAATTAATATTCACAATATCCAAAAAATAAAAGGAACATATTAAAAGAATTTGAAACCAATGATTCCAAATATGTAATCCATTTTCCATTATTCAAATCAAATAATTGGTAGTAATAAATGTAAAATTATTTCCCATTGTCAAAAACCAAAAAGTAGGTATTTATGAAGTAAAAACTTATCAAATGATTGTCATGTATTTCTGTCCAATTTAACTATAATATTACATCCAATTCCCAAAATTGGATTAAATGTTACAAATATAATACTACCACACATTTAACACAACTTAAAATATTAGAATATAAATAATGTAGATGAAAATATAGTTTTGAATTAAAATGTAGTATTTTTTACTATTCATCAAAATCAGAATTTCATCAAAAAAATACCAAAATTTCAATGAAGTTAAATTTTTATGTCCCAATTAAAAATAAAACCTTAATTTTGTAAAATATAATATCAAAAAGTGTTAAACACAATATTTAAAATTGGTTTTCCATCATTTGGAGGCAAAACAACATTTTATTAAAAAATAATTCTTTTGTTTGAACAAATGAATTTGTTCTTATATCATGTTCTAAATATTTCATAAGATGAATTTTATTGTTATATAAATTTAAAATGTAGTTAATAGTATTAAAAATATCATGTTTATATCCCATTAAATAATAATATTTTAATAATATATCATTTTTAGTGAAACTATGTATTGTGTACAACACAAGCTATCGAGGAAGGTCTCTCTTGCATGTAACGAAATCCATGTAAGTGTAGAGTTTAATGAAATATTCCTTTGGTGTTGCGTATAGCATATGAAAAGTCAATTTAGTTTTAAATTATTATTTGACTTAGTGAATTACAATATATAAATGAAAATTTTAATTTATTAAAAAAAATGGGCCATAAAAACTCAGGGTCTTACATTATACCCCCTTAAAATGAATTTCACCCATGAAATTTGTTGGGGTTATAAAAGTTTTACTAGTTGAAATTTTATTTCATTGAAACCCATATCGTAAGAAGGAATACCGAAACATAATTTTATAATGAAAAGTTAAACATAATGGATACCCAATGTAACTCATCACTTGGTTTTCAAAAAGGAGAACACACATGGGATGTGAAAACATGGTTATAGATGAGAAATATAACCATCCCGTTCTGATCAATAGTGATAGAGAACATGGTTGGAGAAAGTTACCAACCAGAAATCCATAAATCTGTAATGATTTAAGGGCCCATCTGATTCATCAGATAAGAAGTTACTCATATAACTATATTGGTTTTCAATATCCTTTCCTTAAAGTTGAATATTTTTTTATGATAATTTACATTTAATTGAATTTGGGACAATCTCACCATTGTTCGTGCCTTTAAAAACATCCACTTCATCTATTATTTAATGAAATGAAGTTCAATTTTTCATTCTTTATGTTTTAGCATATCTTGTGATATAATGATAGTTCATTTCATCTATCTCAACATAAAAGTCTGTATAGGTAGTCAAATATATATATTTCCACCTATAATGATATAATACATTAATCTAAAAAACCTTAAATGGAATATAACTTGCACTATCCATAAATAGATAAAATTAAAATCCTTCCTAATACTGAAAATATAAATCATTAGAAAGAGGTGAACTAAATAAACATGACATTTGTCTTCCATATCTCAAAAGGTAGTTCTTGGTTGTCACATTTCAAACATGTGAATACCATAATAAAGTATTCTATTGAAATAATGAAATAATATGAATTACCATATAACCTTAGTGAAAAAATTCACTATATCAAAATCAACTCTTTCCACATACCAAAAATACCAAATATTCTATATAAGTAAACCATGATTTAACTTTGTCCTTATATCAGTACTGAGGTCATTAATACTATCAAACAACTCATTATCTCCGTATCCATGCATTATTCGCATATCATATACTTTCTAAAAACATCTAATTATATTTTTGTAGTTACCAATACCATTTAACATATACATTCAAATACATAGGGAAACAATAGTGTAATAATCCATAGTTGATTCATCATTTATATAGTACCATAAAATTACTTATACAACATTATTATTGATAAATATTCAATCCTTCCACTATCTTATTAAACCATGGAATGAGTATCAATGTTTTCTTCCTTATGAAATCTTTCATTTAATGTATCATTTAGTCTTTTCATCATCAACAAGATAAATAATTCCCATATGACCCTGATGATTCAATTAATGAGATTTTCCAATAGGGAATCGATTTTCATAATGCCCATACATTACACATTTAAAAAAATTAACCGTTGTTGATGTCCTGGCAATACCATTATCCTTGTCCATTATGTTAACTTGACCTTTTCCTTTAAAATTATTGTATTTTTTCTTTTTCCTCACCCAAATCATCTTACTGTTCCTTTGAAATATTCTCTTTGATGCCTTCTCCAATGTGATTTACATGATGAGAATTGATGTTTATTTCCTCTTTGATCACCATGAAACTACATCTTTCTCTTATTAGTCAGGTGAGGAAACTCACTAATGTTGAGATTACTGTATTATGAGATTTCTTATTAGGAATAATAATTATGTTTCACCTCAAACTCCTATTTGATTTGGTTTTTCATGAATAATATCTTTCCATTGATCATTATTTTCTTCATTAACATGAATCCTCCTTTCTTCCATCCATTTTATAAAGCCTGAAAAGAATAGTGGGAGAGGAAAACAATATAATCATGGGGGGAGTAATTTCAATCTAAAACATATTATATTTCATCCTAGGTTATTCATGATCCTTAACATATTTCTAGGACTATAACTTATAGTTAGAATTACCCTTCAGGACATCCCTATACATGCCAAATAAATATCTCTAGGGATCTCACTAAATATTTCACATCCTAGTTTTCAAAGGATTACTAATCCATAAATTTAATACCAATGATAACAAACCAAGATTGAAATACATATAAATTACATTTCATCCTTAGAATACTTAATATATGACAAAAAAAAGATTCCCAATGACTATATTAGTTCAGTGTATTTGGAAACATGGAACATACTCTTCTAACAAGGTGAAGGATCTTAAACATCTTCCAAAAATATCTTCCCCTTTATTATTTCTACAAAAAAATTCATTATATCCTTAGGAAAATAAAACATAAAAAATGGTAAGCTAAACTTCTCAGAAATGGTAAACATGGAGAACAACCACAATCATAAGAATGTAAACACATTAACATAAAGTTTAAAGAACAAAATTATGATTCATGAAATAAATATTGGTAGTATGTATAATATAGATCATAAAGTAACACAATATATGATAAATTTGACATAAAACAAGGAATGGTGGAAATTAGATAAGTTTATAATATTATTTCCATAATATCCTAGTCATTTACTTCCAAAAACATCATAGTGGATAGAGTCCATTATTAAACTGGGTTTACTTGCAGTTCTATCCATGCATTACTGAACCTTATTTACTTTTCATTATAGTAATGTATATCTCATGAGATATAAATCTTTACCCAATGAATTAGAGGGATATATAGGTCTCAACCATCTCTTAATTAAATCATTATTGCATGTTCCATAAAAACATTAATCACCCATCATAGGATAACCCATTACATAAAATGGGTTTCTTAAATATCATTCCATCATAACATAACCCATATAAAATAGATGGATTTTAAAAAATAATTAAATCCCTTACACAATAAAATAATAGTAATAATTGGGATAGAAACATTACCCTCTCTCATCTTAGATGGAAAATAATTTCCATAAAACACATGAACTTAATTCTAGAGGAAAATATCCAATCTTCTTCAAAAAAAATTTCTTTTCTCATAATTCCATGAAATTTTAAAAGAAAATAATTTAATTGAAAATAAACATGAAATTTTATTGGGGAAGCTTCATGGAATTAAGGTGTTATAAATATGTCAAAATAAAATCATGCCATATAATTTAAAAAATCTATCTTCTCGTACTTTTGTTGGAGAAGTCAAAAAGTTACTTGTATGGTGAAGAAAACAAATATCCCTTCCAAAACAAGTAGTAAAAAAGAAAAAATTCATTAAAATTAATTGAAAAATAAATATAATAATAGTAAACAATTTTTTAATTTTTTAGAAAACATTTTTATGGATGATAAATGTAACATCCCAGGTAAATAAAGAATATTACTTTTTCATATTTATCCTTTTTTGTGAATACAAATGTTAATATTAATTTAATGGGAATTCTATGCTCGATGGTGTACCCGTTATGCAATAATGAGTTTCTTTGAAATCTCACGTTGCACTCCAATAATAAAATAATATAATCTTAAATGGTAGTTAACGCCTAGCCGTTGTAATGGCGGGAATGAACGACAGTAACTACAAAATTATTATATATGTTTGTCAAATATTTTTACTTTTATACAATAAATGTTATAGGCTTAAAATGATAATGAATCCAATTTTAAGCATAAATCTTCTAATATTCTTTAAAAGGTCGATTAACCTCCTTTTGATGGAGAACCCTTTTTAAATATACTTCTGAAGATTTTATATGTTATATCTGACAAAATAAAATCCATTTTTAGAATCTGGACATCAAAATTTACCTTGTGTAAATTTTTGTTATTTTTCCGATAAAGACCAGTTTTAGTGAAAATGTTTTATTTTAATTCAAAACCTCTTTTAAATCTTATTTATTTGTATTATTAGATCATATTCTGAATTGTTATTAAAGTTCAATTATAATATATTTTTACCATTTAATCCAATTGTGGTCATTAGAATTAATTTCACTTTGAAATTAGACATAAACTAGTGTTAATCTTTTAATAGATATTGTTTCTTAAAAACACGCTATTTGTTTTTCCAATGGGAATAAATTATTAAATTAATTAATGAAACTTTTATGTTTTGAATTTTGTAAAATATAAATCATTTTTTAATTCGGAATATCAAATATTTCATACGGTGGATTTTTGGTATTTTTCTGAAAAAACATCAATTTTTGATGAATAGTGAAACCACTAAGTGGTAGTTAAAAAACTGATTTTCCGTTTAAATGAAACTTTACCACTTATGTGATTTAAATTTAAAAAATCCGACATACATGGTTGTAATTATGAAGAAAAATGTGTTTCAATGAGATTAAAATAATTTTTGGTGAATAGTAAGTTTTAAGTTTTATTAATCGCGATTAAAGGTAATTAGTGTAATTTAAGGTAAAGATAATGTCATAATAATATGAAATAACCTTGAAACATGTCCTACCCTTATTGGATGATTCATGGACGACCAAGAAAATCCATGGGTCAACTTGGGGACCCCATTGAGACACTTTGGTTGGAAAATGACATTAATAACTTTTTATTTAAAGTTAAAATTAAAATGTCACAAACATGTATTGTTTTACTAAAATAATTTTTACATGGGGTTATAAAAGTCATATATTTGACTATAAATATTCATTAGAAAGCTAAAATAATTTCCTACATCCTGATATTTTTTTACAATTTTTAGACATAAAAAAATCAAATTATTTATGACACCATTATGATGCTGCGATTACCACATTATTTAACGATTTAAATAAAATGAAAAGATAATGTAAAATCTAAGAACTACACTTGTAAATAACCTATTGGATGGGTGTATTTAGAAAACTTATCAACTTATCCTCGAAATATATAATTTTGGGACCTTTAAAATCCGAAAAGCATTTTATAATAAATTAAAGGTTCATAACTTTCCAAGAGTTCCCCTCCTCTCCTCTTATAAAAGTCCCCCCACCTCTACCACCTTACCCACACCTCTCAAGCCTATTACTCGGCCAAAACCTGCCCATTTAATCTCTCCACATCCATATATTCATCATTGAAGCCTCACCTTTGGATGATTTTTCTTCAAGAAACCCTTTTGGTTCAAACCAAGAGGAGTTTCGCGATTTTAAGGTAATGTCTTTACTTGTGTTCTTTTGATTTATTTTTCTTCTCCAACCCCTAAACTCTATTTATTACTTTTTTTTGTAAAAACACCAGTATCTTAAATATACTTGGATTTTGTTATTAGAATCATTCTATCTACACTTTCACACACCTTCTTCCAATGGTTAATGAACATACTGTTTCTGTGGATGAGGAATTACTGCCTCACGAAACGATGATTGTTCAATATTCTTTTAACACCTCAAATGTGGCCATTAAGATGTCACTATATTTATATATGATGTATAATATGTTTATTGTTTCCTTAATCTTCTTTATTTTTTATTTATGGAAGTCCATTATGGTTTCCATTATGGGTAAACGCGATATCTTCATTTTAGGAAGTGTGGACTACCGCCCCCTCAAAGTGATTTGATTCGTTAATGCCATATGTGGGACATATAAAGGATGGAATTAATGGTATTACATATTATCTCCTACTGGAATTATAATATACCTTTATATAATTATTATTTCATTCCATTAATTACAAAAAAAAAATGAAAGTAGCATTCATGCGTACGTATGGATTACCATCTCCATGAACGGTACATTTCATTTCTTATATCCAAATGTTATGTACTATTATAAGTACATATATATAATGGATATATATGTAATATATTACATCTAAATTTTGGATATCATTCTATAATTATAATATATATATCTCTCATTTAGTTTTAATTCCATTAATATCACAAAGAAATGAAAGTACCGTTCCTGCGTACGTATGACCTACCGTCTCCATTAACGGTGCACTTAATTTTTTATCTCAAAATGTTATGGAACAATATAAAATGAATATATACTGGATATATATGATATTTAAATCATTTAAAATATTCATGATATGATGTACCTATAACTTTATGGAAAATTCTTTTCCAACAAGCTAAATTTTGACTCATGTACCGAACATCGACAAAAACGTTTGATATGAACTCACATTATTAACCCATTATTATAACATTTTAATATGTGATATGAACTGAATAATAATCTTTAAAGTAGTTATTTAAGAAATTATAAATTGACCAAAGTTTATTATTCAAGAATATAATGAAACGAACAAGACAAGTCGGACTTGAGGTAAGAGATCCTACCTCTCTCTTTCTTTTTATGTACTCCCTTTTATGTAATTTCTTTTAAGCTCATATTTATTATGTTTGGGGATTTTATTTTATATTAATAATTCTGTAATTTTTATGTCCATATTACGAGATACCCTATTTGATCTCATAAATCCATTTTTGGATGTTTTAAGTTGCGCCGTTAGGCTACCGAGTTTTCGTAAGGGCTTTTGCATCTCACTTTTATTCTCCTGAGATTTATGCTACATTTTCCACCATTTCATTTGAGTAGTGTATGTACTGACCATTATTCTACTCTTTGTGTAATAAAATTTCTTTTATGGGTATTTACATTAATGTTTAATAGTCCTTATTTCATAGGGTGTACGATTCCAATGTTACCCAAATCGGTAAGGGAACCTTTCACCCTCCTCTTTTTAAAAGAATTATTTTGTTATGTATTTTAATACACATAATATTATGTTGGGATATGTTCTTATATATCCTTATTGATGTAAATATTATGTCCAAGTGATGAGATTCCATTTTCTCTCTCATCAACTCATTTTCTGAATTTTAAAGTGACGTCGTTAGGCTGTCAGATTTCTGTAAGGGAACTTCTTAACCCACATTCAATTCTTTGGGTTAAACCTCTACTTCTTGATTTTATTATTCCAATATTATGTGTCGAATCTCTATGTTTTAGTTTCTACAAACCTTTGTGTGGATATACTATTTTTACACATAATCATCACATTGATATATTCTTATGTCATTTAGACGAACTTGTATCAGAAATCATAACCCAATATCATTTCATCGAGTTAAATATCTATGTCATTGGTTTTGTTTTTCCAAGATTATGTGTGAATGAACTATGATTGTTTTACACTTAATATCCACTTATATTTTGTGTATTCATATTTATCACACATAATCATGTAATTGATTTATCCATAATGTAAGGATACCGACGTTGTAAGGGACTTCGTCTCAATCTCCTTTCATTGAGGCATATTTTGTTCTATTGTAAGACTTTATTTTATATGCTGTATAAAACACCTTTTACATCTAATTTTATTCAAAAGGAATATTTTATATAAGAAGTGTTTTACTAAATGACAAAAGGTTTGTTTTTTTAACGTACGCGGTGACAACGACCTTTCTTCCGCTGTGAGTATTATTTGATCTTTGGCTTCCTCAACAAGCCGTAATATTTTTAAAAGTAAATAAATAACAAATAATATTTTATGTATTTTGGTATTGAAAATGGTTTTGATAATAGATTTGTTATGTCAATATATTTATGTGATATATTGTTCTTGAAATGTGGAAATGTTTTCTTTCCTTTATAATTGTTTTATGTGTTATGATTTTATAATGGTAATTGGAGATTTTATGGGTGGTTACATGATAAACCATATGACAGGTGGTGCCGTGAATAGTAGGACGGGTGGTTACATTATAACCTCTAATGCACTGGGTATGGAAGATGGCCGTATGGCTATTCCATTAAGTGATATTTGTGGAAGTCGACCATATGGTTATTACATTTAAGTATGTTTATGTCCCAATATACCTTTATATGTTATGTGTTCTTTATAAGGGTTTTATGGTAATATTTTTGTTACAAAAGGGTATGTGATGATATTTTATTCAGTGAAGAGTTTTTACTACTTCATAATGTTGAAAAGTATTACTTTGATAAAGTATTATTGGTTTACTTATTGTTTTGAAAAACTAAAAGTTTTCCTTCTTTGAGTATCCTTTACTGGGATTTTTATGCTCATCCCAATTTTTTGAAATGTTTTACACATGACTTAAAGATGAATAGGGTCAAGGATGGGATCAAGGAAATACATGCTCTCTAAAACATGGAACTAGACATGTTTCTATTTAAGAGTTTTTATTTTATGGAAACATAGTAGAAGTGTATACTTTTTAATCTTTGAGATTTAATAGTTATGTCCTAATTCTATAAAAATCTAAACCTAAAAAGATCCTCAATGTGAATTATTCATTTAATTCAATAATAATTATTGTTTAAGTTCGGGGCCTTATAGTAGGTATCAAAGGTCGGTTTGGATAACTTTAGAGGTTATGGTATTCTCTAAAAATAAGTGACATTACCATAATGGTTTGGATTCAGAAAGAGTCCTAGTTTTGGGTAAAGTGAATGAGTATGTATATATTAGTGTTTATCTTCCTCATTAGTACTTGATGGTTTTGTTGATATACTCAAACTAAAATTCCTGTTTTTAGTAAATGGATGGATCTAACAGGCACCAAAGTGACAATGGGTTTGAAGGAAACTGTGGTGGTTCTCTGATTAAGAGACTGGATGAAATGGGGGATTCAATGAGGAATCTCGTGGTTGTTCCAAACCAACTATCAACGAGTCATGATCAACCACTTGATCCTTGGTGAGTTCTATAATGCATCATGTATGAGATGACCAACTCGATGTGGAAGTTCAGGTAATAATTATAAAGGTAACCATTAGGTTTTATATGATCCTTACTTTTGAGGTAATTATGGGTTACAATATGTTATGATGGAATATGAACGACCTGAGATAAACGTGAGGTTAAATTATGTTATGGTTATTTTTTAAGATTTTATCATTTTTTGGGGAATGTTATAAGAATTATATAGTTTTTGAAAAAGGACAACACACAGACCGTGTGACAACCCGTCGCGTCGGATAAGTTGTGGTAATCAAACCCACAACCAAAGTGCGACTGGTATTTATCTCCTACCACTGGACTACGTGAATTCCCTGGTTAGTTTGACTAATTAATTTTAGTTAGATTATTTTTGGAATCAATAGTAAGTTTAATTTGGGTTATCTATGGAAATGATTAACCTATCATGGAGGATATGTGATTATGTTAATTACTTTTCAATATGAGACTTTAAGAGAAACTAATTTTATTTGGAGATAAATGTTAATTTTTACCTTGGAAGACTATTTGATTAAATCCTTAAAATATTTCGGTTTCAATCTTAGTTTGGTTTACTTTGAATAATTTTATGTACAAATTGTTTATTCAATGGTCTTTGTTGAACTTTTGGTATTTTTTGAAAATTTTTGGAGATTATCAATAGATATTTTTATAAAGGATTATCCTTTTTGGGTATTATCTGATCTCATAATAACATTTTTGGATTTAGTTTTGGTTATGTTCTAAATACATGGGAAGTATATAGTTCTCTTCTGTGGATTAGGTGATTCTCTAGAAGTTGATTATAGCTCTCTTAATGTAAACAAGTCATCCTAAATACTCATCTTTTGGAGAAAATATAAGTTAGTGTAAGAAATCTAGATAAAGTTGAAAGTCAACATGACAAGTAAGTATATTTCCATATGTTATAGTTATGCTCATAAATAAATTCTTCAATGAAAAGTAACTTAAAACAAAAATGTTGTCTGTTAATTTTTCCTACTGGGGAATCAAATACCGTTTAACCCATCACAATTTTGTGATTTTTTGTGGTTAACTTTCTTCTAAACATGTTTTCTGTCACTCTCCATCAGAACATTACCCTCTATTTTCTCCTCCATGTCCATTTTTTCCTACATGGAATCCTAATATGGGTTAACTCAGGTGACCTTTGTACTTCTCTTTCATTATTTTAAAGTGATAGTTTTACTGACTCTTATTCCAATGTGGGACTTTCAATGATGTTTCTGAGCCCAATTTTAAAATTGAGAGGATGCAATTCCCAAATGGGGGAAAGGATGTAACATCCCAGGTAAATAAAGAATATTACTTTTTCATATTTATCCTTTTTTGTGACTAAAAATGTTAATATTAATTTAAAGGGAATGATATGCTCGATGGCATACCCAATACGCAACAACGAGTTTCTTTGAAATCTTACGTTGCACTCCAATAACAAAATAATATTATCTTAAATGCTAGTTAAAGGCTAGCCATTTTAATGGTGGGAATGAACAGAACTAACTACAAAATGATTATATATGTTTGTCAAATATTTTTACTTTTGTCCAATAAATGTTAGAGGCTTAAAATGAAAATGAATCCAATTTTAAGCATAAATCTTCTAATATTCTTTAAAAGGTCGATTAACCGCCTTTTGATGGAGAACCCTTTTTAAATATACTTTTGAAGATTTTATAAGTTATATTTGACAAAATAAAATCCTTCTTTAGAATCTGGACATCACAATTTACTTTGTGTAAATTTTTGTTATTTTTCCGATAAAGATCAGTTTTAGTGAAAATGTTGTATTTTAATTCAAAACCACTTTTTAATCTAATTTATTTATATGATTAGATCATATTTTTAATTGGTTTTAAAGTGAATGTAGAATATATTCTTACCATTTAATCCAATTGTGGTCATTGGAATTAATTTCACTTTGAAATTGGACTTAAACTAGTGTTAATCTTTTAATAGATATTGTTTTTTAAAAACATGCTATTTGTTTTGATAGCAGGAATGAATTATTAAATTAATTAATGAAACTTTTATGTTTTGAATTTTATAAATTAGGCATCATTTTTTAATTTGGAATATCAAATATTGCTTAGGGTGAATGTTTGGTATTTTTCTGAAAAACTTCAATTTTTAATGAATAGTGAAACCACTAAGTGGTAGTTAAAAAACTGATTTTTCATTTAAATGAAACTTTACCACATCTATGATTTAAATTTCAAAAATCTGACAGACATGGTTGTCATTAGGATGTAAAATGTGGTTGAATGAGATTAAAATAATTTTTTTGGTGAATAGTAACTTTTACATTTTATTAATCGCGATTAAAGGTAATTAGTGTAATTTAAGGTAAAGATAATGTCATAATAACATGAAATGACCTTGACACATGTACTACCCTTATTGGATGAGTTATGGCCGACCAATAAAATCCATGGGTCAACTTGGGGACCCCATGGAGCCACTTTGGTTTGAAAATGACATTAATAACTTTTTATTTAAAGTTAAAATTAAAATGTCACAAACATGTATTATTTTACTAAAACAATTTTTACATGGAGTTATACAAGTCATATTTTTAAATATAAATATTAATTATAAAGATAAAAATATTTCCTACATCATGATAATTTTTTTATAAGTTTTAGACATTAAATAAATTAAATTATTTATGATACCATGATGATGCAGCGATTACCTCATTATTTAACGATTTCAATAAAATGAAAAGATAATGTAAAATCTAAGACCTACAATTGTTAAAAACCTATTCTATGGGTGAAATTAGAAATCTTATCACCTTATCCTCGAAATATATAATTTTTAGACCTTTAAAATCTGAAAATCATTTTATAATAAAGTAAAAGTTCATAACTTTCCAAGAGTGTCCCTCCTCTCCTCTTACAAAAGGCCCCCACCTCTACCACCTTACCCACACCTATCAAGCCTTTTTCTCAGACAACCCCTGCCCATTTAATCTCCCCACATCCCTCTCTTCATCATTGAAGCCTCAAATTTGGCATAATTATCTTCAAGAAACCCTTTTGGTTCAAACCAAGAGGAGTTACCCGATTTAAGGTAATGTCTTTTCTCGTGTTCTTTTGATTTATTTTTCTTCTCCAACCCCCTAAACTATTTTTATTAATTTTTTTTTGTAAAAACACCAGTATCCTAAATATACTAGGATTTTTTTATAATAAGGATTCATGCTACACTTTAAAACACCTCCATCTAATGGTTAAAGAGCATATTTTTTCTGTGGATGGGGAATTACTGCCTCATGAAATGATGATTATTCAGTATTCTTTTAACACCTTCAAAGGTGGCCATTAAGATGTCACTATATTTTTATATGATATATAATATTTTTATTTTTTCCTTAATCTTATGTATTTTTCATTCATGGCATACCTTTATGGTTTCCATTATTGGTAAATGCGATATCTTTATTTTAGGAAGTGTGGACTACCGCCCCCTCAAAGTGATTTGATTCGTTAATGCCATATGTGGGACGTATAAAGGATGTAATTAATGATATTACATATGATATCCTACTGTAATTATAATATACCTTTAAATCATTATTATTTCATTCCATTGAATAAAAAAAATGAAAGTAGCGTTAATGCGTACATATGGCTTACCGTCTCCATGAACGATACATTTCATTTCTTATCTCCAAATGTTATGTACTATTATAAGTACATATATATAATGGATATATATGTAATATATTACATCTAAATGATGGATATAATTCTGGAATTATAATATATATATCTCTCATTTAGTTTTAATTCCATTAATATGAAAAAGAAATGAAAGTAGCGTTCATGCGTACGTACGACCTACCGTCTCCATGAACGATTCATTTCATTTTTTATCTCCAAATGTTATGGAATTGTAAAAAATGAATACATATTGGATATATATGATATTTAAATCATTGATAATAATCTGGATATGATTTACCTATAACTTCATGGAAAATTATTTTCCAACAAGCTCAATTTTGACTCATGTACTGAACATCGACAAAAACGTTTGATATGAACTCACATTATTTACCCATTATTATAACATTTTAATATGTGATATGAACTGAATAATAATCTTTAAAGGATTTACTTAAGAAATTATATATTGAACAAAGTTTATTATTCAATAATATAAGGAAATGAACAAGTCAAATCGGACTTGAGGTAAGGGATCCTACCTCTCTCTTTCTTTTTAAGTACTCCCTTTTATGGAATTTCTTCTAAGCTCATCTTTATTATGTTTGGGGATGTTATTTTATGTTAATAATTCTGTAATTTTTATGTCCATATTACGAGAGACCTTATTTGATCTCATAAATCCATTTTTTGATGTTTTAAGTGGCGTCGTTAGGCTGCCGAGTTTTCATAAGGGATTTTGCATCTCACTTTATTCCCATGAGATTTATGATACATTTGCCACCATTTCTTTTGAGTGGTGTATGTACTGCACATTATTCTACTCTTTGTGTAATATAATTTCTTTTATGGGTATTTACATCATTTTTGTATAGTCCTTCTTTCATGGGGTGTACGATTTGAAAGATACCCAAATCGGTAAGGGAACCTTTCACCCTCCTCTTTTTAAAAGACTTATTTTGTTATGTCTTTTAATAAACATACTATTATGTTGGGATATGTTCTTATATATACATATTGATGTAAATTTTATGTCCAAGTGATGAGATACCATTTTCTCGCTCATTAACCCAGTTTCTAAATTTTAAAGTGACGTAGTTAGGCTGTCGGATTTCTGTAAGGGAACTTCTTAACCCACTTTCAATTCTTTGGGTTAAACCTTTACATCTTGATTTTATTATTCCAAGATTATGTGTGGAATATCTATGTTGTAGTTTCCACAAAACTTTGTGTGGATATAATATTTCTACACATAATCACCTCATTGATAAATTCTTACGTCATTTAGATGAACTTGTATCAGAAATCATAACTCAATCTCATTTCATTGAGTTAAATAACTTTGTCATTGGTTTTGTTTTTCCAAGATTGTGTGTGAATGACCTCTGATTGTTTTACACTTAATATCCACTTATATTTTTTGTATTCATAGTTGTCACACATAATCATGTAATTGATTTATCCTTAATCTAAGGATACCGACTTTCTAACGGACTCCATCTCAATATCCTTTCATTGAGGCATATTTTGTTCTAATACAAGACTTTCTTTTATACTCTGTATAAAACAACTTTGACTTATACTTTTATTCAAAAGGAATATTTTATATATGAAGTGTTTTACTAAATGACAAAAGGTATGTTTTTTTAACGCACGTGGTGACAACGACCTTTCTGCCACTCTGAGTATTATTTGATCTTTGGCTTCCTCAACAAGCCGTAATATTTTTGAATGTAAATAAATACCAAAAAATATTTTATGTATTTTGGTATTAAAAATTGTTTTGATAATGGATTTATTTATGTCAATATATTTATGTGAAATATTGTGCTTGAAATGTTGAAATGTTTTCTTTCCTTTATAATTGTTTTATGTGTTATGATTTTATAATGGTACTTGGACATTTGATGGGTGGTTATGTGATAAACCATATGACGGGTGGTGCTGTGAATACTAGGGTGGGTGGTTACATTATATCCTCCAATGAATTTGGTATGGAAGTCAGCCGTATGGCTATCCAATTAAGTGATATGTGTGGAAGTCGACCGTATGGTTATTCCATTTTAGTATGTTTATGTCCCAAGTTACCTTTATATGTTATGTGTTATTTATAAGGGTTTTATGGTAATCTTTTGGTTACAAAAGGTTAAGTAATGATCTTTTATTTAGTGAAGAGATTTTTACTACTTCATAAAGGTGAAAAGTATTACTTTGATAAAGTATTCTTGGTTTACTTGTTGTTTTGAAAAACTAATAGTTTTCCTTCTTTGAGTATCCTTTACTGGGCTTTTTATGCTCATCCCAAGTTTTTGAAATGATTACCATAGGACTTAAAGATGAATAGGGTCAAGGATGGGATCATGTAAAGACATTCTATCTAAAACATGGAACTAGACATGTTTTTTTTAAGAGTTTTTATTTTATGGAAACTTAGTAGAAGTGTATACTTTGTAATCTTTGAGATGTAATAGATATGTCCTAATTCTCTAAAACAATAAACCTGAAAAGATCCTCAATGTGAATTATTCATTTAACTCAATAATAAGTAATGTTTACGGTAGGGGCCTTATAATAAATATTACCCCAGTAAATATTTACATATTAATAATTTCTAATAAAAATGAGATTGCAAAATTATACCTTACCTTAGGTCTGACATATTTTGTAACTGACTGAAACTCATATAGATTAGGTTTACACATATTTTGAACTCCTAAATAACCATAATAATGATATAATATATTATTCACTTATGATTTTATATTACCCGTTTATTTATCAATTATATATTAAAGAAGCCTTTTGTGTAATAATAATTTTTTTATCATACACGTTTTGACTTGTCATTCTTGATATTATTACATAGATCACAATTTTATTAGTTAAAATATGTATAAAATTATTTAAATAACACAATAATTCAGTATATAAATATATATAATAGGTAGTTAAATGTAATAAAATACATCATTTGTGGAGATAATATGTCGTATGTACACATGAACGCTGTTTCCATTTCTTTATTTAATTCAATGGAAGAAAGTAAATGAAATATATATATACATAATTCAAGTAGAATTATTATTTCTTAAATTTCTTTCTTATTTATGATATATACCTTATAATCATTCTTTATTGGATAATGTGGGGAATGAATCTCATCATGTCATGGATACGGTAATCCATATGTACGCACGAGCGAAGATATCATTCCCTTGATGGTTAAATAGTATGGTATTGGATGGTATATGAATTTTAATGAATAATTGTTATGTTATATTCATCTTTTAAATACATTATAATCATCAATATACCCATAAAAATTATGTATTGTTGAATAACAATTATACCACATCGTGGAGATGGTAAGTCATATTTAGGCATGCACGGTGATATAATTATTCATAGGATAGATAAAAGGGGTTATAAGATTACACCATAATTATAATAATGTCCCAGATTATATAATATACTATATTTATAACTTTATTATGGAATCAATATAATAATAATAATTTGAAGATGAAAATAATTTTGAAAAGGTGATAAAACAATTACCCCTTTTCTGGTATCTCCTTTTGAAATAAACAAAAGGACTCCTTAAGAGGACATTCTACCAAAGTTTTTGCCTCTAGGAGTATGGTAGGGATGTTGTTAGGTTATTTTGGTAGAGGTGGTCAAGGGAAAAGGCAATGGTGGTGTTATTAAACGAGAAGAAGAGGTTCCCTTTTATATGAGAGGGTAGGGGAACCTTTAGAAAGTCTTGAAATATTGACATATTAAAAATTCATTTTTAGGGTCTAATGCTCCAAAATTCATTTATTTCGTAGATAATATGATTATGGGCTAAGATAATCTCATCAAATAACTTTTATACATGTTTTTATTTTATTTTAAACATTTTAATTTTGATTCATCATTATTTAATTTATTTAATTTAATTTCCTGTAATAATATTATAAAATATTAAATGGTTATAAATTTTTACTTAGGGATTGTAAATTTTCAACAATTGGATACATTTTTACACATCAGAACATATTATTTTCACTTTTAAATTTTTAGATATTTTTTGTTATTTTTAATTAATTCCACTATATGTTAATTATATAAAATATCAATAGTGTGAATTTTGACACTATTAATTTATTTGAAATTACATAAAATACACACAGAAGATAAATTCAAAAAAAAATATTTGATACACTAATATCATGTCATAGTCACCTATGAAATATTTTAGCACAATAATTAGCACATATGATATTTATTTTAATATTTTTAAAACCATTTATTTGATACTTTTATCATTGTATTAATTTCTATATTAATATTATGTTCTCATTAATGGTACTTATTTTATCTATAAAATTTATAAATAAATTCAAATGTCATATATAATTTCTTTATATTTCTTAAGAATATTTTTGTTCTACGATTTATCATGTTTATTACTATATTAAAATTATTATACTTATATGATATATGAGAGTCCCATGAAGCCGTCTTATTCGGTTTTAACATTAATTACATCACATTCATACTATCAAAGTCCACTAAATGAATAAAGATGGACCCATAAAAGATATTAGTAATCTTTAACTCATCCAATATGATTTTGGAAGTTTCTATGGTAATTTTATTATCTTTATCATTTTTTTATTTACCATAATTTACCTGATTTACCATTAACAATGTTAGATAAAAATTATCATAGTTTCTATTAATTATATCCAAAAAATAAAAGTAACCTATTCAAAAACATTTATACCCAATTATTCTAAATGTGAAATCTATTTTTCATAATTAAAAATAAAAAATTGTCATAACATAATTTAAACTAGATTCATGTTGTAAAAAAAATGAAAAGGTGGGTTTTTATGAAATAAAAACTTATCAAAATATTGCCATGTATTTATGTCCAATTTATATATGAAAATATTTAAAAGGAAAAAAATATTATTAAATCATAAAAACATAATAAAATGGAACTTTAAAATCAATTAATAATATAATCAAACTATATAAATAAATTAGACAAAAAGGGAGTTTTGAATTAAAATGCAGTATTTTTTATTATTCATCAAAAGATGAATTTCATTAGAAAAATACCAAAATTAAAACCATGTTCATTTCTGATATCCCGAATACAATTAAATAATTTTCTCATATAGAATATATAAAAGTGTTAGAAAATAGATTTAATAATGGTGCGCCATCAAGAGGTGGCAGAACTGCATTTTTTTGAAAAATACTTCTTTTATCTAAAAAATTGAATTTGTTATTATATCATGTTCATTAAAATAAATAAGATAAATTTTAATATTAATTAAAATTCAGAATGTGGTTAGTATTATTCATAAATTCCAGTTATATCCATTTAAATAATAATATTTTAATAATATGTCGTCGTTTATTTAAACATGGTTTTGCGTAAAACACAAGCTATCTATAAATGACTCTCTTGCATGTAACACAAGTCATTAGTGTGATTCATGTAGTGAAATCATCCTTTATTTTTTCATAAAAAATATGAAAGGTAGTTTTAGTGTTGAAGGAATATTTGACTTAGTGAATTTCATGATATAATTGAAAATTTTAATTTTTTCTAAAAAATGGTGATTAAAAAATCGCGGTGTTACATATAGTGTTAAAGACATAGTATATGTAAATGTTTCACAATTTTTTCTATCAGAACATAAAACAAAAAAATATTATATCACATACAAACCCAACAAAATTTTAGGTTTATAGTTTTAAATAATTAGGATCAACTATTACATGTCTTAGAAAAATAAACAGTTGGACCATAAAAATATATATTATCTCCCAACATTTCTTCACATATAGAAAAATTCATAGAAATATGCTAATTAAATAATTTATTTATAACCCATGGAAATGGAAACATAAGAATTGGTGAGATTGGGTACTCAGTAAAAGTATTTGTACGAGATATCAAATATTATGTATGTATAAAATGACAATAAAGATATAATAATATAAACATAACAATTAAAAATTACACCCTACATATAAAAAATGATACTCTTGAGTCATGGGATTAATCATAGGTATTCATAATAAAAGTATCATAAATCAAGGATCATAATACATGAGATAATAACATTGGAAAAATCATGTTTTTTTGGAATACATAGGAAATTTTATCATTGTGAACATGTATAAATTGAAACCAGTTCTCTTGTTAAGTTTAGGACATGAAATGATACCCTATTATAAACATATGGGCATTAAACTAGGTCCAGGCACAATCAAAAGAACACGAAGTCCATGTCTCCATATAAAATTTTAAACATGAAATTAAGTTCACACATACGATATTAACCACATTAGTTATTCATCATTACAAAATGAGTTGGAGGGATATGTTGTTCTCACCCATATGATAATGAAAAACATACCTATGTGTTCCAAAACATGTTAAAACAATAATCATCTCAGAAATCATGTGAAATATATTTCATGTGAAATATATTTCATATAAATTATTTTAAATAATGAAATTCATAAACTTAATGTTTTCATAAACATAAATCATCCATAGAAATAATAAGTATGGTATCTTTGATTTATATCCCTCGTACAACATAAGTAATATTAAATAATGTTATCTTACATGGAAAATTATTTTTAAATATTTCATGAAATAATTCTCAAGGAAAATATCATTTCTATTTGTTAAAATGATTATTTCTTTTAAAAACATGTACAATTAAAAAAGAAAAAATTTATTTAAAAATAACCTTCTAATTATATAAAGTATTATTTAAGACATTAAGGAATCAAAAATGAATGAAAATCTATTCATTCCTTATAAATTAAAAATATTCCTTATATATTTTGTACTAAAAGCCATAATTCAACTTATTTGAGAACATGTTAAAAAGATTCATTTTAAACCGTATAGTAAATGTATATCATGGGTTAAAATGACATTTAAAAATTGTAGGAGAATAATAAATTCATTTTTTAAAACATTTATAGAAAGATTCATATCGAACAAATGTATTCTGCATAAGATATATAAACATAAACAATATCAAATAATAATTAGATGGTGAAATTAACTCTTACCACTTTGTAATCATTAGAATCGTATTCCCCATGAAAGAAGGTAAATTTTATAGATATGTAAGTACAATATTCATCAGGATGCAACAATTAAAAGCGACTCATTGTTAGTATATACTCCAAAAATAAACCAATTATTTTATAATTCATGTGTCCCACATAAATAAATGCGAGACAAACATACCTTACAAATATCAAATCATTGAAGTGAGAATTAATAAAAAAATTAAATTATGTTTATTCACTATAAATCAAAATAAAATAGGTGGAAATGAAAAATATGATAATAAAAATTCACTTACCTCATAGAAATATTATTAAATAATCAATGAAATTGTATTTTAACCCAATATATAAGAATTTTGTTAGTATTTCTATTAACTCAAGTCTTGTATTTCTTTATTCACATTCAAACATCATCTTCTTAGAAACATCTCCTTTGTATATCCTATAAAGGGCTCTAGGTTTGGACTTCTGAGATTACCAACACCACTAGAATGATTATAGGGATGTTGATACAAAAAATTGTTAGGAGTGGTCGATCTAGGCAGCACAATAGTGATGAAATAAAATGATAGATGATTTTCCATTTTATAATTTAGTTGGGGGATCTTATGACCTTTCAAAATAGATTAAAATATAATAATAAAATTCTCTATCGAAATACATTCAATTTGTGGTGGATTAGAATCTAAGAAAAGATAATGATTTAATCTCATCAACCAGTAGATTATAGACATGTTTCAGTACTATTTTACCTCACTCAAAAATGGATTATGTTCACTTAGGTAGTATGATATTAAATTGGTTTAGTGAAAATTAATAGGGTACCATATTTTTTAGTCCCAATACAAATTTTTATTATCTAATTGACTATTTATTTTTTGACCAGATACATTATCTCTCACAACCGATTATGATCATGTTTTCTCTTTATTGATATGGGTAAATTTGTTTACACTATTGATGATTATTAGTATATAACATAAGATGATAATGTATTTTTAATATATATTATTCATTATGTGGATTTCCATGTTTTAATCTAACCAATGGATCCATGAGAATTTCAATGAAATATTTTGTTTAACTCTTATGGGGAGTTTTTTATACTTAATGAAGTGATGGGTGGGGCCTGGACTTATATAGCCCCTTGATGCATTGATAAGTATCATGAGACAAAAAAACATTGGGATTTGGTGTAACTCTCTTACCATTAAGGTATATTGTCTTAGAAAAAAGACTTAATTTTTTTTAGTATTTGTTGACTATGTTCTTGAAAAAAATTAAATTATATAGGGATGATTCCTTTATAGAATGTTTTTATGTGCAACATTATGTATTTAATTATTATGACATCAATATTACTAAAATCCATTTTTTCATTCTATTTTCATGAATATATAAAGTTAATAGTTTCATGTTTACTATGGATTCATGTTGTTTCCTATTCTTTTCATAATAATTATGTCATAATAATGAAAATATTATTACGGTTTTATGTTTACCTTACTAAGTGCTTCATATAACCCTTTATTATGTTTTTAATTCCCCCTAGTTAAGGAGAAAAATAGTACATGTGACATGTTTTAAAGGATATCATGTGTGAAGGGATTTTATATATACTTTGAATAAATTTTTCAAAATATATAGTTTCATGAATAATGGAGGAATTGTCTATTTGATAAAAAGAACATAGGATTTATTAGTTTATGTTATGTATCGATTGTCTAATTCTCTAAACCTAAATATTTCTTTTAAATGTAGAGTATGTAATAATATGTTGGATTTTGACATTAAGGTTGGATATATATCAGATTTTATACCTTTTATCAAGAAACTAATTTAATATATGTGTTTATGAGAACTGTAAATAGGAGTTCAGGTCGAGGGAATCACATTTCTTATCAAAGGAAAGGTTTAGATAATATTGAATATATGTCTGTTAGTTGAGGAAAATAAGTTAAGGTGGATCACAATTGTAATGGTATATATAAAAATTTGTAATACTATATGAATTTATGATATGGTAATAGTGAACCTATTATTTAGTGTTTTTGTTTTGATAAAACTACTAAAAACTCAAGGAATATATCTATGTATTGGATGGCATCATGATGTTTTTATAAAATAGAGATTATATAGTATTTACTATTAATTTATTCATTTAAATATACAAGCATGTGGATATGTTTGTGTCCCAGACACACATAGGGGTAATCACCTCAAAAATGGTTGGTTGGTAATTGAATCAATTTTCAACCTGATAAAAGATATGGGGACCTATGAATGTACACCTATAATGACACTCCCAGGGGATATTGTTTAGGTATTCAAATTTTCTTTATGAACAAAAATTATGGATTTATAAATGATGATATCTAATTAGGTTAGAGAAAGTAATAGAGAAATGAATATGGATAACAATTTTTTGAAAAGGTAAATTCATAAGTTGATCTAAAAGTATCATATGTTAAGAATAATGCTTTTATTCATGAAGAAATATTGGGATTTATTTTTTCATGTTTTTACTTTGGGTATTTACATATTAGTCTTTAGATATAGTAATTAATTTAAGAATGATCATATAAATATAGCAATAAAGGCATATACCTATAAACAATTTTTTCTTATAAGAAATTAATTTAGATTTCATAAATGTTTATTAATTTTTTTATTCTCATAATGGAGAAAAATGCGAGAGTATTAATAAGAACAAATGCGTTGATACTAATATAATTATGGAACACATCGCTGTTTTAATTATTGAATGATATTTTACAATGGTGTGATAATATATTAAAAACTATATGAGGATTATGTAAAACATATATGTATTAATCTTAAATAGTTTTACTTTAATGATTTTGTGGCATATATTAAAGGGTATAAATATGCAGGAAGGGCTATTTTAGATCAAGGTTATATTTTTGGGAAACACTATTGGAGAAAACATGACTGAGGTATGGATAAAAATTAATTTTAATATCTTCTTGATTTTTAGATAAAAAATGGTGGTTTTATTTTGAAAAATTAAGTTAGAAACCAATTTTAACCTTGTGATTGACAATTGATATAAAAAATGTTTGGGGGGATTTCCTCTAATTTTGTAGGATTATGATATATAATAACTATTATGTGACCTTATGAACATGTTTTTAATACCATTTGAGGGTAAATGATAGAGGTAATTTTTAAGAACATAAATTCACTTTGTGGATTAATTTCTTGTATCCCCAAATAGGTTTTTAGTAAGGTATGATATTAAGAGTATAAGATTAGGATAAATACATATCTGGGTGTATGGTTGGTGTTTTTTAGGAATGAAAAGTTGGATCTTGAGGTTATGGATTCATAGGATTATTGGTTTTAAAATATTTTAATAATTTTTATTATAAAATAGGAAAACGAATTTAATAAATTAGATAATTAGTATGATATATCATAACTCAATGTAACCAATCTGGAACAGGGGTTGATATATAATAGTGATATTTGTTGAACTTTTTATAATAAATTTTGTGTTTTAAGAACTATTGCCTAAAATTATAGTGTATTATGTGAGACATATTGACCATAAAATTTCATTCTTATTTATGATAATTATGTTATACTAAAAAGTAATAATGTTATCATTTTTGTTTTAACTAATAGAAAAAACTAGAACAAACCATGGGTGTGAGAGATAGTGGAGATGTTACATCAATGAACAACCAATCATTTTGGGATATTGATTGAGAAACCTTATGATTATTCCATATAATGAATATTTAAATATGATTAAAAATGTTTATATAGTATATTTCCTAGACATAACAAGGAAGAGAATAATTGAGTCTCATGAAAGACCATTGGGTGAATATGGTGAAGGGGAAAAAATATTCATTTTCCTATATGTCTGAGATGACGATGAATTATGTTGGAAATTTCCTTAAATGGATGGGTACATTATATAATTTTGGATTTCAAGGTCATCATATTCACACATTTATGGGAAATATAGAAGAAACATATATTATTTTCTTTAATTTCTAGATAGTTGTGCTTTATCTTACTCAATGTCCCAATCTAAGAGGAAACATAGGGAAGTAGTCACCCAAATATCCTAAGGAAAATCCTATGTAACTACTAAAAATAAATCTATTATTGATTTTTTACTCTATATATTATATATTTATATGTTTTTTAAGATTTCACCATCTACTGGATATTAAATTACAAAAGCCACCAGTGGTATGATTATCATATAAATCATTTTAAGGGTTTTTTTGGGAAGGTAATCATTATGGATTAACATAAAATTCCCATATTATAATTCCATGTGAAATTATAAATAGTTTATATATCTTTATTAATATTTTATATTTTAATATATTTGGATAAATCAAATTCAAAATCCTAAATATACCCCTGGTCATCAAGATGTATATAGTTTATTATGAGTTTCTTATAGAAATTACTATGGTAATATGATTTAAATTATGAGGATGAAAAATACATAAGGGGGAGAAGATAACACCCAAAATTAAAATATAATAATAACAATAAATTAGAAAATTGGTTTCATATCTTTCTCCAACACAACAGCAAATTTAAATGCAAACTGTGATATATTTAGATAAAATAAAAATGACTATATAGATACATTATAACATAGAAATTGAATTTGAATCAATAAATTATATTCAAATCATTTTGGAATCTATGTATAATGAAAATATATGCTACTTTTGATATTAATGAAATTAAATTATACTATCTAAAATGTATAATAAAATCATTTATTTTTTGGAAATTTATTTTTCTAAAAAATGAATGTTATTAGATAAACATTTCTATTTCAAGAAACATATGATTAATGCTAATTTATTTTTAATATTAAAAACAGGATAACACCAATTTTGTTTGAAAATGACGTGAAATAATATAAATATCATTTTATGTTTAAACATTTCATTTTATGAGAAAAATAGTTTTTCATTAAATTTTATGAATTTATTGAAAATATAAATTTTGATATTTTTAAATTTAAAAATAATAAACTAAAAATCATTTTTGATATATTCATATCAAAATTTTATTTATTTAAATTATTTATCGTTATCTAGAAAAGTTGATTTATAGTTAAAGATTCCAGGATTTATAATTATTATAATTTCTATGATTTTTTCAATATGTAAGGATAACCTATAAGATTTACCAAGAATTATAATAATCATATATTAACTTAAGAAATAAAATTATATATTTTGAGACATTATATATAGATGAAAAACTTATGAAAAACTTTTTTATAACTAATTACAATTTTACAATAATCTAGTATCTATTTTATATATTTTCCATTAAAAGTATTTTCACGGGTGATTAAAATTATGTGTCCCATGAAATCCTAATTATCATTATTTATTTTATAAAAAATCATTTTATTTCATTAGAATTGTTATACATGATAATTTTATCTTTCATATAATCTTAATTCATAAAAAAAATTCTTTTCTTCAAAACATTTTTTACACAATTAAGTGTAATTATTTTAAAAATAAATTTTCACTCTTTCCGAAAATATATTTGAAAAAATTATTTTCAAATAAAAAATAGTTGTATCAAAATAGTTAAAATGTCCAATAAAATTATTGTTCATTAAAATTAATTACTATGAATAAAATACTAATTACAAAGTAAACGTAAAAAAATATTTAAATTGAGTTTGACCAAATTTAAATGAAATAAATCATTTAAAAATGTGCATATATATTTGATTTTAAAATTTTTATCATCCAATACATCTCTCACATAGTCTTTTATGCATTTTTGATCCGTTAATTCTTGAGTTGTATCATATAATTATTGAAAAATTAAATGTAGTTCCCAAAACTACATGTTCCATCCCATATAAAAAGTAAACATACTCACCAAATCAATGAAAAACAAAACATAAATTTTCTCCTTTGAAATATTAAATTTGACTATCCCTTTGACCCTCTTCCATAAACATAATTCCTCAGTGACTCATAGTTATCCTAATCCATTCAAATTTAAGGATATATACAAGGAATATCCAAGTGCCTGTAATGATTATTATCGACAACTTATTCATTAATTTTTATTTTCCCAATTCAATTATTTTATACCCACAAAAATATAAATATATTTTTATCATTTATATAGATTAATGTTATTATATTATTGTTATTTTCATTTTTTATTCATTGACCCAACCCATTAAGAAAAAAGTAACCATTGTTATTGTTTAGGGTAGAAAAATACCTCCATAATGTAACATAATTAATTTTACTTCACCAACTAAAAATGATGTATCGAATGATGATATTTCAGAATAAATATTATTTTTATTATAAAACCATGAAAATTTAAAAAAATAAATATCACATTCAATAGAGTGTATGACAATCAATAGTAATCATGGAAGGTAAAATATAATACCAATAATATAAAATATATTTACTATTTTATTTAAACTCAATTCATGATATATATTTAAATTCATGAAATACTGAGTTATCTTGCATTACATGTGACAATGAATTTCTTCAATATATTCTGTTACAAAGTAAGACTGAGTTTTACTAAATACAATTAATTTTATTATTTAAAAGTATAATAATCTTATATTAATTAAATGTATATTTATTAATGGTATTATTTAAATTATGAAAAAATATATTTTTACAATAAAAATAAAATAATATAATTAGTTACCAATTATTTAAAATGAAAATAAAAAATTTGAATATAAAGGAAATGTTTTTTTTTGAAAAACATTATTATACTCTCAACAGTGATTCATATTAATAAATTAAGTATATTACTATTATTTAATGATAATGATAAAATATATATATTATATATTAAATAAAATATTTTTTAATGAATCTAATAGATTTTATTGGCTTAAGATAAGAACAAATAAAATTTTATGCATAAAAATATAGATATCCTAAAAGGCACATTTTCCTCCATTTAATGGAACACATGTTCAAAAAATAAATTTTTAGTATTTTATAAGTTTTATTTGAAAAATTAATTATTATTTTTGAAATATGATGGTAAAAATTATCTTATGGTAATTTTTTGGAATTTTTTTGAGAAGATTGATTTTTTGATGAATAATGAAAAATACTAAATTATAATTTAAAACATAATTTTCATTTAAATAGTTCATAAAGATAAATTATATTTAAAATTAGTTTAAAATTAATATTATTTAGATTATAGATCTATTAATAAAATATACATTATTTTATTTAATTTTATATTGAAATTGTTTATAAAAATATAAGAAACTTGTGAACATTTTCACATTAAACAACTCCTTTCTCGTCCCATCTACAGGATTAATTTTTAATTACATGTTTAAAAATTCGTTATTTGTATTTTTAATAGGATATTACATATTTTCAATTTGAATAATTTTTAATTTCTAATAATTTCAAAAAAAATTTTATCAAAAATGATTTGTGAAAATTGTTGAAATTAATTATGGTGATTAAGAGAAAAAAGAGTTTACCAATTGACTAAAACATAATCAAAATGGGAAAATGACCTATAACATTGTCCAACATAATGTTTCTGGACATATTTCAACCTTATAATTCTATAATAAATTTTTTAATTATTGGAGCAACAACACAGGCTAACAACATGTGTATAATTTACTCCTTAAAACATTAAAAAGTACCACTCGCCTCACTTATAAAAGGTCAGCACTTCTCCTCCCTCCCAAAAACCTTAAAATCTCTTTGTATTGTCCAATACCTGACCAAATATTACTCAAAATTCCCTAAAATCACCCTAGAAGCATTATTATTTTCAAAAAGAAAACATTTTATGATTTTAGTGAAAACCATAGGAGGATGCCTGAATAAGAGGTAATGTTCTTTTAAAAGAATGTTTTTATGTCCTTATCCACTTACTTAAATAATTAATATACCATTATTATATAATAACCTCTATATATTAAATATTTTAATATGTTTTTATGCTAATGGTATGACCAAAAAATATACACACTTCCTTCAAATGTGTTACACAATAATCATTTCTATGTACAGTGGATTACCACCTCACAAACCGATGTTGTTTGTTATTCCATTACCACCTTTAAATGTTTGGAATAATAATTCATTTATAAATTATCTATGATATATATATATATATTATTTAAAAAATTAATATACCACTTGATTCATTAAATCATATTCTTCTTTTTACCTTCCATTCTCGAGGAGACGTTATAATGGCGCTCTTGTGTATGAAGGACTACCACCTCGCGATGCAATTTGATTCGTCTTCCAATAATTCATCACATTGATGGTGATAAAGATAAATTTAATGATTATATATGCTATTAATGATATATTTACAAAATTAATGACATATTTATCATTATTTAAAGATAATATTTCAATTATTTTTCTTATAAATCACATAATGAAAGATGATAATGGTATTCATGTGCGTGAGTACTACCACCTTCATAAATAGATGTGACTATATTTTATTCACCAAATAAACCTATATGATTTATATAATTATATAATATGTTTTTAAATGTATGATGATGAAACATTAAATGTAAAATATTACTTACCATCATTCCATAATTATAGAGACTCGAATTTTTCATAAATTACTATTACATTATTTTTAAGACAACCACAAAACAGATAAAAAATGTGGATACAGAGGTTTAGTTTCCTGGGAAAACTAGGTACATACACCAATTTTACAATAGAAAACCTAATATTTATTTAATTCCTTCTTCACAAGTTTCTTATTGTACATTTTTTTCTTCTTATTATGAGTAGTCACCTGAGGATATACATAAAAAATGCTGAGCTGAAAGACCAGTAGTAGGATAGATTAGAACATGAATCAATATAAAATTGGTTGATAATAATCATAAAATTATAATCATTATAATGAAGAGAGGTATCATTAAGTAAAGGCATGGAACATGGTAATACATAAAAATAAATCATCATGCCGCAGTGGTTAACTACCACACATAGTTGTGAACAGAGCAAGAATCATGTTAATGAATATATTTAAAATTCCTCATGCAATAAATCAAATTATTAAATTAATTTGAGCGCAATATAATTCTGGGCACACCCATCACATTTTAAAATTTACATTGCCCTATATAATTTCGGGTGCAAGCATCACATCATAAGATTTACATTATCACGCATGCCATATAGAAATCATATCAATCTGGATATTGAATAAAAAATCGAAAGTATTGGGTTTAATTTAATAAATCATACATTAAAAAAACTTGGTTCCCAAATGAAATAGTTAAAATCATGCCTGATATTAGAATCATCAACCTTCAGTGAAGAGGAATCAATCTCGAGATGTAAAATGTGTATTTTTAAAGGAAGTGTTCATTTGGAAAAAATGATGTTTCTCAAAAAATCAAGATGAAAATATGTATATAAATGAAAAAGTAATATAATTATTAATAAATTATATTTATGGTATATATATACAGAAAATGGCATAAAAGAGGGAAATCCCAATGTAAGATAGTTGGGTTTTAGAATTCCCCATGCGTTGTGTCAGAACTATTTATGCAAAATAATGCCATGCATAATAAAATTAGATTCATTAATTAAAAATTAAATAACCATTTATACCTTAATATAATTAATTATGGTTTTATAAAGATCTTTTACGGTCCTTTGTATGGGTTATAGAGTTTAATTTTGTCGTTCGGGAGTATTCGTTTGAATAGTTTTCTCGATCGGTTCATTTTTATACATGAGTAGAAATTCATTTAAAATGATGATGAACATATATAATTTATAATATATGTTATTAATTATATAACAAATTAATAAATGTTTCTATAAGGAAATTTTTTATATACCATGAGGAATATTCATAAGATAGAAGTTAATGGTGATCGTTTTATTTTAATTTTGGCCATTTTTTATCACAAAGAACTCGTTTTGTTTTATCTTTTATTATTATGTATACATGTTAGTTATAGAACATAAGGATGGTTATGAAAAAAATCAAAATATTTTTTAAACTATTTTATTATTTTAGTAACATCCATGAGTGTGTTTTTGGAAAATGGATGTACATCACCCATGATGTCTTTAAATTAACACAACACGGGCGATGATTTCATTTTTTGAATAAAAGAGATAGAGTGAGGATTTTAAAGATGGATCATACATTAAAATTATAGAAATACATTAAATTTAAGGTAATTGAGTTTTTCACCCCATTTGGATTAAGAGATATGAGGAGGGAATAAAAATGTAAATGGAAAATAATATAAATTAAATAAAAAATAAAAAGATTGTACCGCTTAAATCTCTCCTCCTTGAAAACCTTCATAGGGAAAGGGTTCTGGTCATTTGATGAGACCAGGATCTCCTGTAAAGAGTACAGTGTCTAGAGGATATTATTGGGAAGAATTTATTAAAGGCTCAAGGATTGAGAGGTGTAAAGAGAAGAGGGGGTGAGGGGTGGAATTTATAATGGAGGAGAGGGGTGTTTTCTCATTATTTTCCTCATTATTTTATTATTTTGGATCACAACTTGTAATTAATTGATAATTATCACGAAAATATTTAAATAATTATGTATTGTTGATATTATGGGATTACATCCTCATTAAATCATCTATGACTCAAAAAATTAATTTATTTAGCATTTATTGTAAATTATCTTTTTTTATTATTCACAAAAAATTCATATATTTTAGAAAAACCCAAAAACTTAATTCTAATAGTTATTATATTTATATAATTCATAAATAAACTCCATTTTATAGAAAAACTAAATAGGATTAATTTAATTGATAATTAAAATAAACATTTACCTGGAAAATTCGGATTTTAAAATTATAACCGATTTTATAACACTTTGAAAAAATATTTAAGGTCTCATAAAATTATATTAAAATAATAAGACATAAAATTTAAAATTTATGATTATATTTTATGAAAATTAGTTTTCTTTAATATGAATAAAATAATTATAAAATAATAATTACATATTTTTTAATTATAAAAATACTTATACATAATTAATAAATTTGAAAACATTTATTTACATATATTATGATATAAATATACCATACATTCATTTATAATATTACTAAATTTTATTTATACGTATATGGGTGATATGAAAATTCTTTTGATTGGTTCACTATTTATAAGGGTCATATCACTATTCATATGTTAAACTTACTATTTCATCAGTATTGGTTCCTTAACATCTAGAAATACGTATTATTTAATTAACTAATCATTTATAAAACTTTTATTATGGTATAAAATTGAGTTTATGTTATTTATACTATATAAAATTACTATATTAAAGGATAAATTCCATTGATAAAAGTTTGGATCATTAAAATATTCCCCCCTTTTGAAATTTCTCCCTTAAAATTTCATTTTACAAAAATAGATGGGGTACTTATCCTTCATTGCCACCTCCCATTCCAAGGATGACTCTTCATACTTATGGTTCCTCCACAACACATTTACAATGTGGTTTTTTATTATATAAATCATTATCTCTTTGGTACAAAATCATTTCTGGACTCTCCTCATAAGGGAGATAATCGTCCAACTATACCACCATTGAGTTCTGTACAAGTGAAGGATCTAGTATGTACTCTCTCAACATAGATATGTGGAAGACATATGGAATATTATCCATAATTAGTGGAACATAAGTCTTATAGGCCATAGAACCTACATGATTAATGATATCAAATCGGCCAATGTACCTAGGGCTAAGCATCCCTTTATTTCCAAATCGCACGACTCTATTTCATGGTGACATTCAAAGGAAGGATTTATCCCCAACATTGAAATCTCATTCCCTTCAATGGTTGTCATCATAGCCCTTTTGTATACCCTTAGAACATTTGATATATTGTGTGATCGATGGAACCTTCTCTGTCATCTCTTGTACATGATCGGGTCCAGGTAGCTTTCTATCACCATCTTCATCCCAATAGTTTGGAGATCTACACTGCTTCTAATATAAAGATTAATATGGGTCCATCTGTATACTCGATTGGAAGCTATGGTTGTATGAAAACTCAAACAACATGATATTTTGATCCTATACACCTTTGACATCCAAAGATAAGTGTCTTATCATATCTCAATGTGTCTAAATAGTCCATTCAGGTGAGAGATCTATTTGGGGGAAGTAGGTCATGATGAAATTTAATTCAATAATCAATGTATGTTGAATACTTCTACATAATTTAGATGTGAACTTTGTATCGTGATTTGAAACAACCAAAAGTGTAACCTAGGAAGTCTCACCACTTCCTTCAGATATATCTTTTCACATTGTTCAAGTGAGAGATAATCCTGAATAGTGATGAAGTTGTCAGTCTTGGTGAGTTGGTTCACCACAACACATATTGCATGGCTTCCATTGGATGTTTTTGGGAGACTAGTGATGAAGTCAGAGTGACATCCTACCATTTCCATGTTGGTATAAGAAATGGTTGCACCATCCCATTGTAATTCTGTGAATCTAATTTAATATTATGAGATATCAAACACCATGAGATATATTCCACAATCTCATTCTTCATGTTGACCCACCATAAGTGTTCTATAGGAACACATCACATCTTGGTGATACCGAGATGGATTTAGAATTTTGAGCTATATTTATTATCAAATATCTCCTTATTTATAACATTTTATGAAGGCACACAAAGCCTCATTCAAAACCAAATCACACCATCATCATCGATATGGAACTCTTGCATCTTCCCTTACTTTAATGCATTCAATATCTTTTGAAACATCAGATCCCCAATTATTCCTCATTAATATTCTATTGAATATATTGTTGGGAAATAATTTGGGAAAGTTAGGATGGGTTATACACTATTATGATTCCAAAATTCATCATTTTCATATACATGAAGATATTGTGCTTCCAAATACCCAACATGGATAGAGATGAAGGTTTATTTCTGCTAAGAGCATAATCTACCATGTTTTCCATTCTAGGATGATATTGAATAAAGAAATCATAGTCATTGATTATCACTAACCATCTCATTTGAGGAATATTGAGCTCTTATTGTGTGAATATATAGTTTACCCTGTTTTTATCAGTATATATGTTATACATCTCACCATAGAGGTTGTCCCTCATAATTTTCTGGGCCTAAATCCAAGATGCTAGCTCTAGATCATGGGTAGGGTAGTTAGTTCCATGGTTACTCAAATAATATATGGATTAGGCTATAATATTTTCATTGATCAATAGTACATATCCCAAGACGTTCATTGAAAGGTCACTTTATATCAGAAAACATTATTCACATTTCATTAATGTGAGTAAAGTGTAGTGATAATCCTCTTCTTTAGATCATTGAATATTTACTCACCTTAATTCATCCCGATATACTTTTCTACATTCCTTGTTAACTTAGAAGGCATGAAAATTGTGATAATTTTTCACAAAATGTCGATAGTACTCTAAAAATCCAATAAAACTATGGATTTCTGTGACACTATAGGGTATTCTACATTGCCCCAATTCCATTTTATGAAGGGTCTATAGAAATCACCTAAGGTTAAGATCACATGTCTCAAAAATGTGACTTGTTTCATCCAAAAGTAACACTTATTGAACATGGAACACAACATATCCATCATAAATGTCAACAAAACAAGCCTTAGAATGTTCAGTGTGTTCCTCATTTACCTTGGAGTATATGATTATGTCATTAATAAAAACTACCAAATATTTGTCAAGTTAAATCCTAAATAATCAATGCATAAAATCTATTAAGATCATATGGTAAATTGTAAGTCCGAAGGGCATCACCAGAAACTCATAGTTCCCATACCTTTTATGGAAGGATGTCTTCATTATATCTTCATTATTCACATTAATCTGATTATATCTATAACTGATATCCTCCTTTAAGAAGTACTAATATCCTCTCAACTTATTGAATAAGTCTTTAATCCTTGGAATAGAATTATTTCTATTTATGGGTCTTTTATTGAGTTCTTGATAATTGACACATAGAAATATTGATCCATTCTTATTTTTGAAAATGTGCACTAGCAAACCCCAAGGGGATCTACTGTGGCATATGAACACTTTTTTCCATGTGCTCTTTTAGTTTCTTCTTTAATTTCTCATGTCCGATATGAGCCATCTAATTTGGACACATTGAGCTAGGATTAGCTCTGGGTTCTATTTATATTGAGAACTCTAACTTGCAATCCATGGGTAGTCTATGTAACTCTTTAGGAAATACATGATTGTATTCCCATATAGTGGGAATTTCACCTATGTTGATACCTTCCTATTAATCAACCATTTGATAGAGGTATTCTTCTTCACTGGGAATCAACACCCACACTATTGAATTATTTTTTAATGGTGATTCATGATCATCCTTACATTTATGGAGGATCGTGGGATGGTTTAGAATATGAATAGATATTTTATTTTCTAAGAAGTTGATGAGTCATATATATAATGAGAGCCATTACATCCCCATTATAGCATTTAATTCCATGAATGGAAGTACTATGATATTCAATTGAAAAATTTTCCCACATATTCCAATGGTATAACTGTATAATGCATTTGTTTCAATGATTTTACCACTTGGCGTTTTTACAGATATCTCTACTTCAAGATTTAGGGGATTCAATTCAATAGTTCTAGAAAACATATAAGACAGAAAGGAATGGTTATAACCCTAATCAAATAATTTTTCTTCCATTCTTGAGTGTATAGTAAGTGTAAAATTTTATGACTTTATTTTCTTTCTCCACTATAGTATTAGGGATGGAATAAGCCATTCCATTATACTTTGGATTTAGTGGATGTTGACATTGATTACCCATGAGGACTGGAGGTTTAGTGCACTGGCTAGCATATTTCCCTTACTCCATATAGTTGTAGCATTGAACCATGGGTGGTGCTCTCCTTTCCACCACCACATTTTCCCTCTTCCTCTTTTCTTTTTAGTATTAATGAGTATGGTGGGATTCATTCCCACACATGAAGCATTTCACTGTCCCTTTGAGGTATTTCCCATGATGATTCTTCCCACATTTTGACATGTGGGTAGTTGATTTTTCTTTCCACCATTATCATTATATCCTCTATCGTGAAACTATATATTTCATTTTATATAACCATGGACAAGGGAATATTTTCCATACTCCATATGCACATTTACATCACATATAAAAATTTCTTCTTAACTCACAATGCCTCAAATGGAAATGGGATTTTGAATGTGTGGTTTTAATCCAACGAAGAATCTATAATTGTTTATATAACTTTTGATACCAAAACCTGAATCATACGTCGCATGTATTGTGAAATTAACTCAGTTAGCCATGAAAAATTTCCAATAATTTTTCATCAACATTATAAATTCCCTCTCTATCATTGTTGGAAGTGTTTGGGAAAAATACTTATTAAGAAGAATTATCTTAAAGTCTTCCCACTCCATATCTCCAATTTTATCCCTTTCCATTATGCTCCTAATTAGCACCCACCATTAGTCGACCTCTCCATCTAGATGATAAAAATGTAGAGTCACCTTCTCCATTTTAGAAAAATGAAGAACATAATGTATCTTCTCCATCTATTTGACCCAATGGTCTCTAACTAGTGGATTAGAAGATCCACTAAGCATTGGTGGTCATTTCCACATAAAACACGCGATAACCAGTTTCTTCCTCTTAGGTGAGTGAAGACGTTCAACATTATTCAGGTTATTGTTAATAACCTAATACATCTTGGTATGCATCACTATGTAATTTTGAACTCCAACTCTCAAATCATTGGCGGTATCATTTTGGAAATTTCTGAGTTGTCCCCGACATGAGTTTTTGGCCTGTTTTTTCTTGGCTCCCACCATTTTCTAAAATAGAAATGTCAGATGAAAACATAAGTCAACAATTCATGAATAAATAATTTATTCCTTTATTAATTTAACTCTAGATTCATATCTTATAGGATACCAATGTTTATAAAATATTCTTCTATTCTTGCATAAAACTAGTTTCATACTATGGATTTTTCTAAGGTTCTTAATAATAATTCCCAAATTATCTAATCCTACCTCCTATAACAACAATAGCGGCCCTGGTTTTTATTACATTACTATTAAATCAGTTTAAAGACAAACATAAAATAATTACACAATGAGGATCCAAATTTTTAGTTTCATTGGAAAACTAGGACCATAGATAACATTAACAACCTAAAACATAAACATTTATTTAATTCATTCTTCTTATGATTCTTATTTTCCCTTATGTTCTCATTAGTACATGTAGTCACCTTAGGATATACATAAAAAATGGTTGAGATAAAACCCCAATAAGAGGATAGATATGAAAATTAATCAATATAACATTGGGTTAGAAAAATTATAACATCATCATCATAATCATGAGATGAAGCATTGTATAAAGTCATGGACTGTGGGAATGAAAAAAAATTGAAACATCATGTCTTAGTGGTCAACTGCCACAAAAAGTTGTGAACAAAGATAACATCATCTTCATGCATATCTCACATTATTCATTAGATACATAATATTACTCACTGAATTGGATCACTATATAATTCTTGTCAAACCTATCACGTCAAAAGAATTACATTTCACTATATAATTTCGGGTGCACCCATTACATCATAACATTTATATTATCATGCGTTCCACATTAAACATAAATCAATCTTAGAAAAGGAATAATCCATGTAATGGAATGTGTTTAATTTCATATTACATACATTAATAAACATTTGTTTCCAAAATAAAATATGGAATATCATACCTGATATAAGTATCAACAACCATTAGTGAAGAAGAATCTATCTTTAGAAGTAAATTGTGAGTTTTTTAAAGAAGAGTAATTTTTAAAATAAAAGTGTTATATGTAAAATCAAGTAGAAAATATGAATTAAACAAAAGAGGTAATATAATGATAATGAAATTATATTTAGGGTATATATATATTGAAATGTGGTGGATGAGGGATATCCTAAAGAAATAGAGTTAGGTTCGAGAATTCCCCTACCTTGTGTCTGAATGCTTTCCCCCATTTAATGTCTTGTATAATCACATTAGATTCATTACATAAAAATTAAAAGTCTTTTATACCAGAATTCAATTAATTTTGCACTTATTAAGTTATTATATGGTCTTTTTTATGGGTTATAAATATTAATTTTTCATTCGAGAGTATTCGTTTTCATTGTTTTTATGATCGATTCCTTTGTATACATGAATAAATGATAATTTAAAACGAGGATGAACATATAGAATTTTTAATATATGTCATTTATGATCCTAAAAAATATTATTTTATCTTATAAATTATTTATTTATACCCCATGAGGAGGATTAATTAGATAAAAGTTAACAATGATTGTTTTGTGTTAATTTTGGCGGTTTTTTTATCACATTGAACTCCTTTTAATTTATCATTTAGTATTATGTGTACATGTTAGTTATTGAAAATATGGAGGGTTATAAATGTAATAATGAAATCTATATTCAACCATTTAATGATTTTTAAAATTCTGTAAGGTGTTAATGAAAAATGGATGTGCATCATCCATGATGTTGGTAAATTGACACATCATTTTCGACAATTCATTTTTAGAATAAGGGAGAGAGATGGGGAAGTTTTTAATAATGGATCATTCATTAATATTATATAATTCTAGTATATGTAGGTTACTGAATTTTTTCATTCTATTTGTATTATGGTATGTGAGGATAGAATAAAATTGAAAAATAATGTAATAGAAATTAAAGGAAAAAAGAAGAAAATTTTAACTCTTTAATATCTCCTCATTTAGAGACTCTTTAGGGAAGAAATTTTGTTATTTTGATGAGAACACAAGTTGTGGGACTTTTTTTAGGGGATAGGGAAGGGTTTTTTGGAGAATTTAATCATTTCTCCATGATTGAGAGGTGTGAGGAAAAGAGGTTATGAGAAGTGGTATTTATAGTTGGGGAGATGGGTGTTTTCTCATTATTTTAATCATTAGTTTATTATTTTTTATCACCATAAATAATTCATTGATAATTATCACAAAAATATTAAAATAATGAAGTATTTTTTGATATTATGGGATTACAACATCAGTACATCAACTACGACTCATAAAATTTATTTATTTAGAATTTATTGTAACCTATCTTTTTTTATTATTCACCAAAAATTCAAGAATTTTAGAAAAATCCCAAAAATTAATTATAACCATTATATTATGTGTATAACTCAAAAATAAAATCCATTTATAAAAATAACTTTCTAAAATGATGAATTTAATATATAATTAAAATCAACATTTACTTGGAAAATTCAGGTTTAAAAATTATAATTGATTTTATAACACATTGAAAAAATATTTATGTTCTCACAAAATTATATTAAAATAAAAAGACATAAAAATATTAATTTATAAATATATTTTATGAAAATAAATTTTCTTTTATACTATTAAATTAATTATAAAATTAAAATAAAATGTTTATGACTTATAAAATTCAAAAACATAATTAATATTTTTTAAAAAATTTATTAACTTAGAGTATGATATAATTGTTCCAAAAATTCATTTATAACATTCCTAAACTGAATATATACATTCATGGATAATTTTACTATTCACTTGGCTAGTTTTTTATTCATATGGGCGATATTACTCTTCATAAGTTCATGTTACAGTTTCATTGGTATTGGTTATTTAACATTGAGAAATGCTTATTATATCATTAATTCAACATTTATAAACCATTTATTATATTCTATAAGTGATTTTATATAGTTTAAAATATAATTTATTCCTATAATAATGGATAAATTCAATTAATAAAATTTTTAGTATTAGAAAAATTTCCATTTAAAAATGGAAAATGTTACTCTTGCGTACTTACAACCTACCATCTCTATGATCATGACGTACTTTATTTTTCATACCCATTATTCATGATTGGTTTAAAAAGTAAAATTGATGTTAAAATATGATAATTACTTCATGATTATTATTCTTTTGGTGATTTAACTATGTAATATGGTCATGAATCATAAATTTCATAACAAAAAAATGCATGAGAAAACAAGGCAATTAACACATGAATCAATGAAAATAATGTCATATTATTAACCAATAGAAAATAGGATGTTATAAAAGGATAACATATGATAAAACAAATATTAATATGATTACATTATAATTTAATAAATTTTTTTAAACCCCTATGCAGAAGGAGAAGGCATGTTCAACCAAAAGGAAGCATAAGTAAAGGGATTTCATCTCAATTACATTTCATTATAGAATATTGTAATTCTATGCACCTAATTACTTTTATATAGTGTATATACTACCCCTTGACTTATAATATCATGAAATATTCATTATTAATTTTATTTTAAGTTCTAATTATAATCATTTCATCTATGATGATTTGAACATAATGTTATCAAGTGCTAAAGAAATCTTATAACTTAACTTCTTTTCATTTGGTTATATTACTTCCTCATTGTCATTAAAAATATAAAATTATGTGTATAATGAATATTGAATACATATTTCTTTATTTACACTTGTTTTATATGTATTTATATTTTATACACATAATTGATTCTTTAGTTTATTCTTACTTCGATTTTTTGAAATTTACATGGTTTCACTTCATAATCATGTTTTATTCTGGAATTTTTACACATGAATTTCCATTAAAGGAAATTATATGATCATTATTTAATGAAACATTTTATTTTATTATCATCTAGATATTCATTAGTATTTTGGAATGATAGTGCCATTTTGTATTCGTTGGTACGTAAAATGTTTTAGAAATTTTATTTTATAAAACTAGAATTGATTTCTATATTCAGTCAAAAACCAATTTTCTTAAAAAATAACATTTTCTAAAAATTATTTTAAAAAGTTTTTCATTAACATTTTCATAAATATTGTTTAAAATACTTTATCACCCAATTTTCTCTTTTACAAAATTCTCTCAATGTAATCATATTTTTTCTTTATGAAAATGTTACTTCTCTATTATTTTTACAGTGAAAAATTGTTGTTCTTTATAGCATGATTCTAATTGACCACTTACATTTATTTGAAAAATATTTTGAAATATTAAAAATATATTTTTAAATAATGTTTTTTAAATATAATTTTAAAATCATATTTTTTTCAAAAAAATTTTAAAAATGAAAATTATATTTTCCTCAAGAATGTTTTTAAAAATGTTTTTTTTATTTCATCAATGATTACAAAATTAATTCTAACCTAAATAGTTATAAATTATGTTGAAACTATCCATTTTAATCTTATGGATGGATTATGATTATTTTTTACAAGTATATGATTGAAATCCACTCCCTTGAATCATCTTCATATTCATTAACTTCTCATTGTGTTATTAACACTCCTGTGATTAATAAAAATTAAATTTACCCAAAATATCCATACCATTTATCTTGGATTTGAATAATTTATAAGGAATATAACATATTTACATATGATTTTTACATTGGATTTTTCATGATTAACTGAAAAAATATTGATAAATCTACATCAATTAATAAATATGTATATTATTAAAAACATTGTTTATAAATTAAATTGATTATATAATATATATTTATAAGGAATTATTTAGACTGGTATGACAGGGGTTCGGTACTAGTTACTAAAATCCCCTTGAAGAATAGGTAGTTCCATGGGATTTATCTGTTGGCGAGCCTCGGCTAATGGGTTTTCACTGCGTATGTTTAACAGTTTCTTGTCAAAGGTATTGATGTTAATGGTTACATGTACATTTTGAACAATTCATCCACTAATTAAGAATAACATTCAATCAGAATTGATTTATTTTTACCCAATGGATTTTAATTATGAAAAAATATATGGATGAATTTAAATCTCAATTTATTGATTAAATAGAATATGTTTTTAATTTTTCATCTTTCCATTTTAATTATTCGTTATCCACTTATTTAAATGGAATGTGTGGCTAGATTTTTATATTTATATATTTATTATTCATTATTTAATTATTTAAATAAAACATGTATTCATTTATTCACCATACCATATTGATTATTCATTATCCAGTTAATTTTATGTAAAGTGTTTTTAGTTCTTTACCATTCCAAATTGATCAATCGTTATTGATTCCTTATAGCTTCCTCTGTACAAAACCCTTAATGATTATTGGAACTATCTGTTATTTTGATAGCATTCACCCATATTCCATAAAGATAGCAATAAAATATATGTTGGGATACTCTAGATTAAATCAATTTATTCTCAATAAATATTTTGTAAATTTTTTATCCAAAATTTAATTTAAGAATCATTTATGCATCTTGTTTACCAATATTAGTAAATTGATCGGTCCTTCAGGATGTGTTTCCTTTTCTCTAACGCCAATGTAATGGTAGCGGGAACCATATTTGTAATATTAGGATTAGGATCACTAAATTTGGTATAAATTGACATTTATTAAAATCCATAGGAAAAAGATTTAGGAAGATATATATTAGGGAACATAACATTATGGTAGAAATATTGGATAATAATAAATAGATTCTAAATCAATGTAATTCTCAATTATTCGACGATATGTTTCCAAATAACATGGAACCATGAGAATTAATACCTTTCACTAGATCATGTTTAAATTGTGTGGACTAAATTTATTTAATGTGGGGAGAATTTTTCACTCAAAAATTTAAAAAAAAGTGAATATCACATTCGATAGAGTGTAAAACATGCAACACTAAGCATAGATGGGAATATATTATACCTAAAATTTTGAAATTGTATTTTCCATTTTAAATATATTAAATATAATATATACCTTAAAATACACAAAACAAAATGTTTTATATCATTACATGTATCAATGACTATCTTTAATAGATTACATTATATAGACGAACAAGATTTACCGAATACTATTATCATTATTAGTATTTAAAATGAAAATTATATAGAATCCATTAAATTATAAATTATAAATATTATTGAATAAATTATGAAAATATAATTTTCAAAAAACAAAAAATTATTTAATAAGATACCAATTAATTATAAATTAAAATAAAAACCAATTGAATATAACGGAAATGATTTTATAAAAATATTTTTTATACTCTAAAGGGAGTTTTATCATAATAAATTAAATTAATTACTATAAGTGAATTATAGTAATTTAAATATATTTATTACATATTTAGTGAAGTATTTTTTACATTCATACAATATATTTATAGGCATAAAGTTTGTAAAAAATAATATTTTACCAATAAAAAACAATATTTTTCTAAATACGTTTTCCGTACCTTTTAATGGCACACATGATTTAAAATTGATTTTTCAAAATCATATCAATTATAATTTCAAAAATAAATATCATTTTTGGATTATTTATCTCAAAATTATCTTTTGGGTTATTGTCTTTGTTTTTTTTAATATGCTTAATTTTATGATGAATGCTGAAAAAATTGATTTTAAATTGAAAAATTACATTTCATCAAGACAATTTGTTATGTTAAGTTATATTTTAAATTATTTTTAATGAAAATTAGTTATATTATAGATATATTAATTTAATTTAAGTTTTTATAATCAAATTCATAATGAAATTTGATTTAAAATCATATTAAATTTTTAAATATTTTTTATTTTATAAACATCATTATTGTCCCAACAACATGATTAATTTTAAATTAAAATTTTTCCACTTATGTGAAATAAATTTCTAAAAATTTATTCTTAACTTTTAGTTATAATAATTTCTAATTTATAATATAGTCAAATTAATTTTTGGCCAAAGTGATTTTTGAAAAAAAAATTATTTATGGAGATTAAGAGAAAAACGAGGTTACCAATGGACTAAACAATAAACATAAGGGGGAAAATGACCTATTATCTCGTACCAAACCAATTTTAGAGACTATTGTCGAACTTATCCATTATATATATTAAATTGGTTTATTTTTTTATCCACCTTACACAATTAAAATAATAGTATAATTCACACTTTTAAAACATTACAAGTCTACCACTCACCTAAATTGTATAAGGCCAACCCCACTATACCCTTCATCAAACCAACAAACCATTTTGGTTCATCCAATAACAATTAAAATCAATCCACAACTTCCTTCCACTAACCATATAATAATTATTTTTTTCATAAGCAAAACCATTGAATTTTTAGTGCAATCCTAAGGTGGATACTCATGGTAGAGGTAATGTTATAAAATAATTTTTATATTATTTCATTCTCCAACATATTAAATTATTATATAAAATTGTTATATAATAACCTAATTATATTCCATATACTAATAGTTTGTTATGTTAAATTTACAACCTATAACTATACACACGTTAATCAAATTGTATCTCAATCATCGCTCGCATGTACAGTGGACTACCGCCCCGTGAGATGATGTCGTTTATGTATCAATTACTACATTTCAAGTATGGGAATAATTATTGATTTATAATTTGTAAATTATAAATATGATATATATAACATTATTATATCTACGGAGTCATTATACCATATTCTTCATTCTACATTATATTCCATGGGATACCTGAAAGTACCGCTTGTTTTTATGGATTACTACTGCCTCACGATGTGATCTAATTCATCATTCAATAATGGATCACATATATGTTGATAAAGAAAAAGTTTTCATAGAAAATCCTAGATAACCATGTATCCTAACACCCTTGACATACCTGATATTGCCTGAAGGGAGTTCACAATCCCCACTGGTTCGAGAGTAGTACCTAGCATCTTGAAACATAAAGAGATAATGGTTTTTGAACCTAAATAGTTGAAGATTTAGAGAAATGTCTTTATGATAAAAGAAAAATCCCAATGGAAATAGAAACAAGAGTCAAATAGTTATAAAAACCCCAAATACAACATCATATGTGTACCAGAAAGACAAAAAACAAATAACTAATGTCCTAATGAAAATAAAAATCCAAGAGTAGAAGATCAACAACTACTACCACCTATGAGTAGATCATTCCATTTTCTCAATCCAAGAATAAGGTAATATACAAATTGTCGAAGGAAAAGGTAGGGTGTGAGCTAAAATACATGTAGGGCCTCGCTATGTTTTCCATAATAATATATAATAATAATTAAATAAATAATGATTAAAATTTCAAATAAAACAAAGAATGACAGTATAAATTTCACATTTTATAAAAAAAATGACATTCATTTAAATTTATAGAATTATTTCAAAACAATTACTTATGAAAGAATTTTATGAAAAATATTATTTATAAATCACTAGGAATAAAAAATGATGTTTCATAATAATGTAATATATATATCAAAATAATCCACAAGTGAGAAACATGGTCGTATTAAAATATGTATTATTGTTCCATATTTTTAATTCCACACACACTCAAATAAGAGATCATGTAAATAAGATTACAAAGGTCACATAAACACCGATCAAATAAGACTAATCAACAACAAAATGGGGCTATGATTTTCTTCATTATATTTTTGTGGGAGTTATAAAGAATAAAACTATATATAACGTATTACTATCCTATCTTTTTTTCTCAAATGACCCAATAACATCCCATTCTTTCATATGATCAAATAAACATTAAAAAATGGAAATATTATATCAAAACAATTTGAAAATAAAAATTCCCCATTTCCTTTTCCAATATGTCAATTTCTATTTAAAAAAATGTGGGTTTTAACGAATTCATTCCATTAACCAAGACAAAACCAATCATATGTTATTATTAAAATAAGTTAACCAAATTTCCTCAAATAAATTTTACAAATAATTGTTGAATTATTTCAATTTCCAAATTAAATCCCAATTTACAATTCCATTGGAATTGGAAGGTTTCCCCCAAATCTCTTCCCAAAACAATTGAAAGTCTTATTTCACACCAAATTGTGGTTTCCTAATTTAATTGAATGAAATTTATATCAATCAATAAATTCAAGGTTAAATAATTCTATCAAAACATCTATGGAACCACAAACCATTGTCACAAAGTTCGCATATCAAAATGCATGGAATAATAATTTCAAATTAAGAAAATCAATAACATAGATCAAGGAATCAAACCAAGATTCAAGATACGAAAAAATGAGTTTAGATCCATCATAAAAATATAATCTATCAAACCATTTGGGGGAAACATATAGAGATAAGAAGAGGAATAAAAATAGAATATATCTTACTAGAGAGGAATCGATCGATGTTCTCCATGATTTTATTCACTTCATAATGGGATCATTGTAGCAAAAAAAATGGTTTCTAGAGCGAACTAAATACCTTGTATTTCTTCTAATTTTTAGTTAGGTCTTCACAGGGGAAGCAATCAGGGTTTGGGAATTTTAATTTTTTTTAGAATAAAAATCATACTCTACTAAATTTGTTAGGAAGGGATGCATAGATTGTCAATACATGCACCCTAAATTTGTTCATATATGATGGGGTTCATGGTTTCTAGTAGGTGGGAACATGATTTTTCAAAATGTTCACCAACCATGTAAATCCCCACTACCCGGTTTTCACTTTTATCATTGGGTGGGTTCACAGTTTGAAAAGAACATGAGCCAAAATTGAAAAACCCAAGAGCCCTCTAAAAATATAAAAAATTCACCCAATGTACCCCTAAATGAGACCCAAACAATTATTGATTAAAAATAGTTTCACGAAGTATCAGAAATGTGTACCATTTTTTTAAAAACTCCCCACCATAGAAACATTCTATCCCTAGAAATCCCATTAATAAGCCTCCATTTCAAAAAGATAAGGCCACTAGTCTCCTATTAGACCTCACTCTCTCCTACATATCATGAGTATCATAACCATACTTCCATATCACATAAACCAATCATATAATCCTACCACAAATCACCTTGGTTTCAAAATCATCTATCCTTCATTGATGCCCAATCATGGATAAATTATGGTCAGCCTCAAGATCTTTCAAACTTATAACATGACATGGATCCGAAGGATACATCCGCAATTATATTACATGGAACACATTATTTATCAATATAAATTATAGTGGATGTTATAAATGGTAATTCACTTTCCCCACATTCTCAACAAACTCAAAAGTACCCAAAAAATGAAAATCATGCTTCCCTTGAATCCCAGCCCGTCAATGATCTAGAAGAGATTGAACAGTCAAGAACACCTGCTCAACAATTGAAAATTTCAGTGATATATGATGAGGATAAGTATATGATTCATACATCTTTGTGATATTAATAATATCTGATGAATCAATTAAATATTTATTGTTATCTCTTGACCCAAATATGTTCCAACCAAGGATCTTTCACAAAACTCTAACAAAAAATAAAGATTTAGAAGACTAAGAAAACAATATATCAAAAGGAGAAATCAATATCATGGACTAATAACTATAATTATTAGAAAAATCAATAGTCCCTAAACATTCAACCCAACATCCACCAATGTCAAGAACACAAGAACGAATAATAAGCTCAAAAATTTATATAACCCACTCTATCTTGGAATTCATCAATGGATGGTATGATATACTCAAATGAACCTGAGATCCCAGTTCCTCCTCATGGCCTTTAAAATGGTGAGAAGAAAAATAGGGATCTCTATCAGATACTATTATAGACATAAATATATGAAGACAAACAATATCTTTTACATATATATTTCATATACACTTAAACTTGTTTATATAACAAATGGATATAAAGTGATATGATTTGTTTAACCTTTTCATCATTGTCCATATCATATTTTTCTTTATCTAGGTATGTACAAACCCAACCACTAATTCCATTGAGATATCATCCCACTTATAAATTAATAACTATAAGTGTATGATGTAATCATGAATGTATCTTGGGCTCTACATTGACCTACTATAAAATATAATAGTGAAAAAAACAATAAAGTCTCATATCATTCTAGGACACCAGAATCGTTGTTGCATTGCATAAAACATTTTTTTTTCCGGATCCTTGGTGCACTTCCCACTAGGATTGATGAAAGTACCCCATCACATCCTTTCTTATAGATAATGTTGTAATAGAATGATTCAAAAGACTATAAATACCATCTGTAGATAATATCGAGTCATTAATGGTCTGTCCAACATAAAGAGAGTCTCTAATACTATGGACCTCATAAATAAGTGTTTTTTACTAAAGAATTATCCTGAGAAGAGTCGATTTCAACTGAAAATAATCCATAAAAACCTCATACACTAATTCTTGTACTCCCAAATGCAACCGTGAAAAAATCTCCATCTAGTTACACTATTTTGATGATTGTTTCATGACCTGTGTTAGAAGTTTCTTGCTCAAAGAATCATTAATGACATTTTCATTCCCCAATGTATAAGTGATATCGAAATAAAGAGATTATAGGTATCCCACCCATTGGCTATGGTGTATATTAAAATATTATTGTGAGAATATATAACTCAATATCTTATTGTTAGGATAAATGGTAAACCTTTCACCAAAAATTTAATGATACTATATCTTAACAACATGAATCACAAATACAAGTTCAAGTCCATCAGTTCAGTAATTATTATCATGTGGACTAAGATATTTGGATCTATTGGAAAACCATGATCACCATTCATAATAAAACAACATAGTCCTTACCATGATGCATCACAAAATACCACTTAGAACTACCTAGCCTATGGATAAGTCAAACCTGATGTTGTATTTAAAAGAAGTTTCAGATCAAAAAAGAACTCCAAAATTTCACTTCCCAAACAATGTTAACTCCCTTATGAGTTAGGGAATTCATTATATAATCAAAATTCATGAAATAATTTACAAAATTAAGATAATATCCAACTAAACGCAAGAATCATTGAATCTCAAAAACAATATGTGATTGGACCCATGAAATAAATTTTTCTATGTTCTTAGGATCAAATCAGATAATATGTTCTGACACCATTTTTGCCAAATTATTCACATCCTGAATCCAAAAGTCACATTTTGATATCTTGGAATAATGTCAATGATTTCTAAAAAATTATACAACTGTTATCAAATAAAGAAGATGATCCTCGTTAAAAATAGTGTTAACAATGATTCCATCCGAAAATACCACTAAAATATGATCAGGATACTTGGGGACTATGATGTTCATCAAAACAATAAAGACTACATAAGCATTGGATAGTCCAAATGGCATGAAAAGGTAATCATAATTCCCATACATACTCTAAAAGGTGTATTTATAAATGTTAGTTTAATTTATTCTCAATTGATGGTACCAGATCCATGACTCTTGAAAACCCATTCACCCCATTAATCTTGTCAAATAGATCATCAATATATGAAAATAGCCACCTAATATTTACCATTACTCAATTCAGTATTTTTTAATCAACAAAATGATGAAGTCACTCATTATAATTCCTAGTAAATAGAATAAGATCCTTGCTAGGTGGCACACATGGGAATATAAAAATATTCTCTAAAATATCATCCAACTGGTTATTCAACTCATTCATTTCATTTTGTTCCATATGGTATGAAGGAATATATATTTGATGAGTAATAGTTACTAAATTATTAGAAACATTTCCCTTAATTACATGTGGAAAACCAGATAATTCAGAAGAAAACCCATTGGGGAACACAATGAAAACTAGAGGGAGATCATCCATGAAGGACACTTAAATTAGATCAAGAGAATACAACAATATTAGTTTCCTCACTAATGGATTATATTTTGTATCTCTACTCAAAATTGGGTCCCATTATCCCTAAAATACACCACACACCCTATGAGGAGAATAAAAAATACCCATAGAAGAAAACAATCAATTATATAATACTTAAAAATGATCCAATATATCCCAGAAATGAAATAAATAGGTTTCATGTTGAGAACTAAAAAAATCCCAAGATAGCTCAATATATGATATTGAGAAAATAGAAGTATGAAAAATAAGACCCTTATCCATCATCATTTCAGGGGGTGTAGTAATACCCATCACATAATATAAAAGCATTGTAAAAATATATATAATTCTTAAATCATAGGTTGAAATTAATGAATAAGATGAACTAGAATAAAATAATATGGGAACATGATATGATATTATAGTGATGGTACCTCTCAATATCACTGGAATAATATCTTATTCTTCTAGAGACTCTTCCTATGTGTGAAGAAACATCATTATGAATAACTATAGTTAGAACCCCGTTTTTTCATGAAGAATAAGATTGCTCTATAGTACATTTTGGTATCGATGCTCTCATGACACCTCATGGAGAAGAATAAACATGACAGAACTTCGCCAAGTGACTTGAGCATCTATAGGAACAACATATCCTTGGCCCCCCTGTGAAAACCTGTTTTTAGTGCCCATCCTTTCCACACTCGTAGAAAATTATTTGGCCTTTTTATATTACTCTATGATTTCTATAATAACCATAATTTTGATAACTCTAATGAGAATAATATCACTTTTCATTCCTTTTATGAAACACACAGAACCGCCACTGGGAGAAAAAGGAACTCTCATCTACCCAAACATACCATCTAGGTCAATATCAACTATCAACACTCAATCCAGCGTGTCAATATAAGAAGGTATCATCATTAAGAAAACATGATATTAAAAATCAGATCAATGTCCCATATCAAACCATCATTTCATCATACAATCATTCGATACAATCTCTTATGAAAACAACATAATATCAACACATCTTTTTTCATACTCAGTCATCATCATGTCAGTCTCATAAATTTTAAAAAACCCAATAGTCGTATCCTACATCATATAATCTAGATATAACATTTAAATAGAAATATATTTAAATTCCTTCCACTCAAACCCATAATTTTTCTTCTTCATCATAATCATCTCCTTGTATATCCTTCTAGGTCCTTCTATCATGAAGGTGGGAAATTTCACATTTATATTATAACTAATCTCCAAGAACTAAAAAAATATCACTACTTCTCAAAAAAATCTGTATCCTATTGAGAAAAATTAGATATTTGGAACAATTGTTGATCATAAAAAGGAACTCCTGAGTAAGAATCCTGAAAAATACCTCTGAGGTTTAATAGATATAGCCTAAATAAGAATAGCTGCATGTGAATGTCCTAGAGCATGGACATCATGTACAACAACCTCAACCATATTGTAATACAAAAGATGACTTTATTATTGTAGTTCATTAGTATATTCCTCCTAAATCCTACTTTAAAGTCTTCTCATAGTCATGTTTCCACAAAACATCAGCAAACAACATTGAATTCATCATTATATTACTCATATCAGAACTCAAACAATATCAATTGTAAAAATGAATCCCAAAAGATAAGGATAAATGATTTGGATTTCAACCTATCCAAATCAAAAGAAGAGAAAATACTAGATCTAGTCCTTAATAAGTCTTTCCTAAAGAACCCATAGACACATAATAATCAATACAATGATATCTGTCAAGGAATTAACTCTTAATTGCATTCTATGTCCTAAAAATATTACTCAACTTCATACTGACATTAAGAAAAGATGCCAAACCTACACCTATAATACCACTTTGTCTTTATCCTGCTCGGATACCCAGGTACCGTGAAACCCAAGATAGAAATGACATATCTCCAAAGTAATTCTCAATACTCATTAGTTAGTGACTGGAATCTTGCATCATACAAGATAAAGAGGGAATGGTTTTTCCAAAGAAACTGCAGATGAAACAAGAAAATATCATGATGCTCATAGAATACCCAAAAAAGAGACAATAACATAAGTAAAATAGTTATAAAAAACCAAATAGTACATCATCAATGTACTATAATGTTAGTATAAAAATATCCCAATTCCAAACAAACATATTACTCTATGACCAGAAGATTGACAATAACGTCAACCATGGAGTGGCTCTTTCCCTCTTATGAAACATGGTAGAAATAAAAATATAAACTGTGGAAGAAAATGTTTTGGTGTTAACTAAAAGCCAGTATATTCTCACCAATTGTTCCATAATAAGATTTAACAATTATAAATCCAATTATTCTTCAATTTTTAAACCAAACTAGGTATGGTTGTTCAAATTTCATATTTAAACAAAATCATAACTTTCATTACAGTTGATAGAAACATTTCAAAACAATATATTACGAAAAAAATTTAGATAAAATATTTTATATAAATCAATAGGCATGAATAAATTAGTTTTTATAACAATGGAATATATATATCAAAATAATCCACAATGGTTCTACGAGGTCATCTTCCATGAGTTATAATAATTCCATGTTATAAGATTCTCACACACTCATATAGGTGATCACATTAATATGTATACACACATCCCTGAAACACTAGACAAAGAAAAGTAATCAACATCCCATCAGGGATAAGATCTATGGAACTATGTTTTTTAGAGTTGTAATGTGTACATCCAATGGTTGGGAATTTCCATCATAGAATATTTTTTCCAAATAACCCAAAAACTACCCAGGTTTTCAAGTGCTAAAATAAATGACCAAAAATATTAAAATTATTTTAAAACTAATTAAAAATACAATTACCCCATTTCCATCTCCAATATACCAATTCCCATTTATAGACCAACAAATAGGTTTTTAAAAAATTAATTCCTTTTTCGAATATAAAACCAATCATAGATTCTTATGAAAAAAAAATTAAGCAATTTTCCTCAAATATATTTCACAAATCATTTTTAAATATTCCATCAATTTCCAAAACACACCCCAATGAACAATTCAATTAGAATTGGGAGTTTCCCCCAAAATTTTATTCTAAATAAATCTCATTTCCCAATTCACACTTAATTGGGTTTCATAATTTAATTAAGATAAATTTATATCAATCAAGAAAGTAGATGTTAAATAATTTGGTGAAACATATATGGGACCACCTACCATTATCACCTAGAATATGTATCACAATTTCCATAATGGGAGTTTCTAATAAAGGGCATCAAAAATAGAGATCAATGTATCAAACCTATATTTTGGATCCAAAAAGAGGAGTTAAGATTCATAAATTATATGATGATATAAATAACATATGTAGGATATAAGAAGATGGCGGGAGAGGATGGATAGGAGAAAATTTCATACATGAGAGGAAATTACTAACATTATCCAAGAATTTATCCTCTTTGGAATTGGTTTGTAGAATCCAAATATAGTTCTTGAGATCTCCAAAGACCTATGATTTCATCCAATCGTGAGTTAGGACTGACAAGTGGAAGAAATATGGGTTTTGGGATTTAAAAAATTGTAATAAAAAAATTTATAGTTAGCCAGGAAGGGATGCACGATGTGCCAAACAATGTTCCCTGACTATGTTCCCTTCTGATGGGGTGTGTGGTTTCTTCTAGGTGGGTTCATTGTTTTTCAAACTGTGCATTAACTATGAAAATCACCACTACCTGGATTTTCAAAGTTTTACTAGGTGGGTGAATGGTTTGAAATAATTGTGTGCCAACTATTCATATCCAAATATCTATCCAAAAATTTCAAAAATTCACCTGAAGGACCGCTAAACAATATCGTACCATGGTATGATTAAAAACATGTTCTTAAAGTATGAGAAAAAATAATAGTATTTTACAAATTTAATGATCATATATGATATAATTGTTATATTCAATACATATTTAACATTCTATAAAGATAATATATAATTTTATATTCTTACTCTTTTATTCATTGAAAGAAGATAATGTCATTTGTGTAAGTCTGGACTACTGCCTACATGAAGCGATGTGACTATAGTTTCCTCACCAAATGAAATTAATGATATATATATGTATGTATATAATATATTACTAATGATATTATTATCAGTAAGTAAAGGTAATATATTACTTAAGTGATTTCCAAAATAATCATTGAAAAATAGAAAACATTACTAATGCATACGTACGACCTACCATCTCTGTGTTCATAAAATACATCATATTTCATAACCATCATTCATTATTCGTTTAAAAATAAAGAATTATGAAAAAATATTAGAAATTTTTCATGATTATTATTCTACATATGATTTAACTGTATAATTTGGGCATGAATCATAACATTCATAACAAAATTAGAAAGGGAATACAAGTTAATTAACACCCAAAATAATGAAAATAATGGAAGATTATTAATAAATGGTAATAATACAATATAAAAGGATTATATATGATATCATAAATATTAAAATGTTTCTAGTGTAAGATAGAAACATGTTTATAACCATTATACAGGTTCTTAAAGCACGTTCAACCAAAATAAATCATAATGTAAGGGATTTCATCTAAATTTCATTTCATTGAGGTATATTGTAATGTTATGATCCTAATTAATTTTATATGGTGTATATACTACCAACTAAATAGTAATATCATTATTAATTCGTTATTCATTGTATTTTATATTCAAATTTTAATCATTTCACCTATGAGGATTTGAACATAAAGTTACATGGCAGTAAATAAATCTCATTACTCAATTTATTTTATTGGGTTATATTACATAATCATTTCCATTAACAAGATATGAATATATGTTTAATGAATATTGAATATCTATTGATGAATTTCCTATTTTTATGTGGATTTATCTTTAATAAACATAATTGATTAATTTATTTATTCTCACTTCAAAAATGTGATTTTTTCAAGTGTTTACTCCAAATCTTGTTTTATTTAAGAATATTTTCACTTGAAATTACGTAGAATCTAATTATATGGACATTATTTAATAATATACTTCATTTTTTAACCTCTAGTTATTCATGAAATTATTTTACTTATTATACCATTTTTCAACTATGTGGTACAAAAATGGTTTTAGAAATTGTTTTTAAGATAACCTAAATTCATTTATCTCTTCTATTAGAAAACCAATTTCTTAAAAGACAATGTTTTCTAAAAATGTTTTCAAAATTATTTAATATTATCAAAAATATTTTTTTAAATAAATATTAACCTGTTTATTTTTTCAAATGTTCACCGAGGAATCATATTTTCACTTTCATAACAAGGGACTTTTCTATCATTTTAACTATATAAAAGGATTTTTATTTACAACATGTATGTAATTACGCAATGATATTTATTAGAAAATTCCATTGAAATTTTATGATGATATTTTTATTGAAATGTTTTTAACATTTATTTTCAAAGAAAATTATTTTCATAATGTTTTTTAAAATGAAAATATGTTTTCCTTATGAACGACTTTAAATATATATATTTATTTCATCAAAGAAAACAACACATATTATTACTGTAAAGGATATATGTCATATTGATACAATCCTTATTCTTCCTCTGGATGGATTGTGATTTTTTGACCAATTATATGACTAAAATTAACTCCCTTGTGTCATTTTTATATTCATTAAATTCCACTTGAGTTAATTACATTCCAAAAATTAGTAAACATTAAATTTATAATAAATATCTATATCATTTGTCATGAATGTAATTATTACCTAAACCATATACCATATTTACAAAATGTGTTTACTTTGAGAGTTATTTGATTAACTTGGAAAATATTGATAAATCTATATCCTTTACCCAATACAAATATTTTATAATTCACATTATTAATGAATTAAATCAATTATTATGTATATGTGAAAATCTATGAACTAGTATTCCCTAGTTTAGGACTGGTTAATGAGATGCCCTAATTACATTATTAGTCTCCCAGAAAAAATTAGTTGGATAACATCAGCTAATGGGTTTTCACACAGTATGTTTTAAATAGTCATGTGGAAGTTCTAAATGGTAAAGGTTCAATATTCATTGGTATAATAGTGTCAAATAATTAAGATTTACAATCATTAAAAACTCATCTATTATTATCTGTTATATTTTAACTGTAACAAAATCTGTGGATGAATTTCATTATTAACTTATTGATTAACTGAATGTGTCTCTAGTTAGTTTCCTTTTCATACTTATTATTACTTGTCCAGTTATTTTACTGTATCATGTGTTAAATTATTTACAATCCCATACTGATTATTCCTTATCTAGTTATTTAAATTGATTGTGTGTTTAGTTATTTACCGTTACATTTTAATTATTATTTATACATTTTTAATGGAATTTTCTTTCAATTATTTACCTTTCTATATTGAATATTTATTATTGATTCATGATATCTTCCTCTGTACTTAAATATCACTGATCATTTGATCTCAACATTACTTTGTTTCCTTTCCATAGGATTCCCTATGTATTACAATAACTTTTATGTAGTTATATTATATATGTAATAAAGTTATTTTGAAAAAGATATTATGTTATAAATTTTTATTACAAATATAATGTGTGACTCAATTATGTATCGAGTTTACCAAGAATACTAAACAAATCTGTCCATCGAGATGTGTTTCCTTGTCTCTTCTTCCAATGTAATGGTAGAAGGTACCATATCTAGGATACTGAGGTCTAGGTCACTACATTTGTAAAATCATTAAAGTTATTCTATAAACAAAATAATAAACTATTAAAGAAATGAACAATAAATTTTCATCGTTAATTTAATTATTTAAAATAATCATGCTAATAAGATATTAATTTATTCAAATTATGTAATATTTTAATATCGATTTATTTTTCTTATAATTTCATATAATTTTTATATATCACGCTATTAAGAACTAAATAATATAATTTTTATTCTAGTTTAATTTTACTACAACTAAACCACCTTATAATCATTCATTAAACCATGGTATAGTGTTGTTTGTGTCCTTTTTACCACAAATTAATATATTTATATGAATTTATGTCATGTATGACTATAAGATATTATTTACTAGTATAATATGATATAAATATTTAAATAAATTTTTTTAGGTCATATAAATATATATTTCATTAATTAATAAAAAACATTTATTTTATTAGGAATCATGGAAACATTATCAACGTTGATTTCATCATCATTGTTTGCAATAAAAACTAACATGAAGTGGAATTATAAATTTATAAAAAAATTCATGTCAATTTTATTACATACTCATATAATATCTAGTATTGAATAGAATTTGAAGATGAATAAACTTGGACACTACTATTTTGAAACTGGGATAAACAATACAAACGATAAACAACCAATGTGGAAAATTGAAATAATTCATGTACTGAATAATTAATTATGTAGAGTGTAAAATAAAATTTATATGAGTAAGGTTGTTAATTATGGAACTAAGTTATCAATATCTTTTAAATTGGAGGTTAAATTACATTCATGGATGTCCTATAAAGTGTAAAGGGTTTTATTCTCAACTTTCATTCATTAAGACATGTATTGTATTTATAAAAATATTTTTATTTATGTGTTTTATATACTACATATGTAATATATAAATCCCTAAATTATATCTTAATCATGGCTTTTCATGTTCAATTACTATAATTATCTTTCAAGTGGTTTTAAATAATTTTTTACAAAACATGAAAGAGTTTTCTTGGTCACTTATTATATTCTTTGTGACATAATTCATTTTAGGCACCATGTTTTCTTTGAACAGTGTATTCACTAGAAATAAAAATAATTATATAATAATTCTTGTATGTCATGAGATTTACAAGACAAATCATTTCTCCAGGTGGCTAATCATTCATATTTTCCTCAGTAGTAAGTATTGTTTCTAACTCAAATCAGCTTCATTGATTTATAATGTTTTAATAGGTCCAATTTTCTCCTATGATTGGGTTCACTCAAAGTAAATATTTTATTATATGATATTTTATAATAACATTTGGGAAAAATACATGTTAATAAAATGAAGGTTTTATTATTATTTTCATAATGTGTGTTTTCAAAAATGATATTTCAAGTATTAAGAATATATCACTTTCATAAACAAGTGTTTTAAATTCACATTACAAAAATAAAATATTATATCATTTTCAAGGAACTGTTTTTTGAGAATCCTTTAAAAGAACAGTTTTTCAAGGAATTTTCAAATCACCTTTTGTAAATAAAATTTCAAGTGACCCTCAACATCCACATTTACATCATTAGAAAAAACAATTAATAAAATATCTTTTATGTTTTCAAATATAATTCCAATTGTATTTTATGAACGTTTCACCCTAATAGGATCTATGTTTAATGATTTTTCCTCTAATATTTGTATGTTTTAATATTGGGAAAATGAAATCATGATATCAAACAATCAAATTCATGACCCCATAATGGATTGTTTTTTTCATGCATTTCTTTATGGGGATTTATTTTATCTATTACAACATTAATCTAGGTTTACATTATTTACATAGGGATAAGTTCTTTTTAAATCTTCCACCTTCTTTCCATTTATGGATTTTGATCATTTTTTTGCATTGAATTTGTTGTGTGTTGGTTCTATTATATGGTGGGAACATCATAATATTCATCTATCAATTTGGATTGTATTCCAGTAGATATTATGGAATTATATTTTCATTGGAAAAGGTATTGGTGTACCTCATATTGTTATAACAATATAGTGAATTATCATCCGATTCACTATGTATAGTTTGACCATATTCCTTATTTCTTTGGATGGGTTATGATTTATTATCCCTTTATTAACATGGGTAAATGTGTTAGTGTTCTTTATGATTATTGGAAGATAATTCAGGCTGATCATTTTTTGATATAACTTATTCTTCGTTATATGCATATTCATGTTTAATTCATCCACTTATTCCTTACATATTTATAAGAATATATTGTATTGACTCTTATGGAGAATTCATTAGACTTAAACTATTGATGGGAGAAATAATAGTATATTCTCACCGCCAATGTATAAAAAAATATCATAATATGAAACATGTTGTGTTTTGGTATATGCCTCTTCCAAAAATATGTTATTATCTTTGATCAATTCCTCAATGGCATGATGTACTAATTTTAGTCTTGACAACAAGTAAATGGACTTGGTATAAGGCCTCACCAATAGATTTTTTATTTAAAGTATTATACATTCCATTAGTATGAGATTTTTATTATTTATATATATTTTTTCCTTTTATTTTCATGGATATGGCATACTCTTATGTTCATGTTCATTATAACTTCATGTTGATTACATATTCCAGCCATAATATTTTTTCATTTTTAGGGCATGATTTTTCTAATTATATATTTCCCTTATTTTGTGGTTCTCATCACCGCTACTTATGTTTTCGATTTTCCCTAGTTATGGGGAAAATTAATATATTTTACAAGTTTCTAAGGATATCATCTGTGAAATAATTTGTGGGACATGTTTAAGACTAGTAATAAATTGCTTTTTTACTTAAAATTGTAGAATTACCAATTTGATATAATGAAAATTGGATTTATCCATTTATGTTGTTCCATAATTATCTAAATATATAAACATTAGATAATACTTGGGATGTAATAGATGAAATAATAATTTTAATTTTTTAAGTATGGTTTGTTATATCGAGGCTTTTGTAGTTGGAGTCAAGCAAGTATTTTAATATATCTGTTTATGAGGAAAAGATCTTGTAGTGCAGGTTTATGCCTTCATAACATTGGTTTTCATTAAAATAAAAATAAATAACTTTTTTATTTTTCATAATGAAATTAATTCCATGGGAATTGAAATTATATATTATTTTGGTATAAAATGATTCTTATTTACAAGAGGGTATTTCTAAAAAAACTTTCATTGCATTTTTCATATTTATTTGAAAATTAGTTTGTTCCAATTACTATAATTTATTCTTTTAAAATGGATGTAATATTTGAAATAAACATAATTAATTTTATTTACATAATTCAAATTAGCCTTTCTTCATTTTGAATAGTAAACATTATAAATATTTACCACCTTGGTTAAGATTAAAATGTCTCACATAAGATGAAAATAAACTGATAAGGATTTGACATAACAGAAAACACTTCATTAAATATCATCAATTGGTTTTATTTCATTTATACCCACATAAAATATAATCTAAGGTAATTTTTATCATGGTCATTTTCTGTGAGAAAATTATTATATAAAAAAGTATAAAATGTTTATAAGTTTTTCACCTACATCACTTATATATAGAAACCACCTCTCCACTCCTCTACACACTTCTTAAGCCACATATATCCCCCAATCCTTAATCAAAATCAATTAAAATTATATTTTTCTTGATATGGAATTCTTATTCTCACTAAATGTCACGACCCCCTCCCACTAAAGATGCCCCTCTAGAGCTGGAAATAGTGAAAGGGAGATAGTGACCCCCGAGTCCTGCCTCCAGTAGACCCCGAGGTGGTGACTCGGGGGTCATTATCTCCCTTTCACCATTTCCATCTCAGGAGGGGCATCTTTGGTGGGAGGGGGTCGTGACAGAATGGTATCATAGGTGATGGTTGAGAGATAGGATGAAGTCTGGAGTTAGGCACAATAAGGATTTCATGGGATGGAAGGGAAATAGTGTTATTTAATCTTGGTACATGACATAGGCCAAGGAAAACCGGCTAGGACACAGGATATTAGGTCCCCCCGTGATCCGATGCAAGGACTTTGTGCCTACCAAACGACCAAGTGAGACTATATTGATTGCAGGGTAAAGACCCTAAGGAAGTTACATGTATCATCATGATTGTGTTTTACTTTATTTGGGTGTTCTGGGAAAGAAATTGAAATAAAATGATAAAATAAAACCTCCCTTTGATACCATTCTGTCACGACCCCCTCCCACCAAAGATGCCCCTCCTGATCTGGAAATGGTGAAAGGGAGATAATGACCCCCGAGTCCCGCCTCCAGTAGGCCTTGGGGTGGCTTTAGCCCAAGACTCTTCGGCTAGGTTCTACTGTTTCCCAAGAATCTTCAGGATGAGGCCCAGGTGTGTGCGGGCGTGATACGTGGTTTTCAGGCCCAGGTGTGTGCGGGCGGGATACATGGTTGTGAGGCCCAGGTGTGTGCGGGCAGGGAGAGTGTGGCAGCGTCAAAACGTTCGCTGTTAGGAAGAGCAGCTAACTAAAGGTAAATGGTGCGGGGTACCCAATACTCTTGTTCTTATATACTACTACCTGTTGTGATTGTGTTTTTGGTGAGTGTTGCTGGTGAGGTTGGCTGGATAGAATTCCTTTCTAGGTTTCTTCTATTTTTCTCACGAGACATTAGGATGTCTTCCCACTTGTGCATGAGAGATTTAGGTTTCCCTACTGAGTATACTTGTATGCTCACCCTACGTTTACTTTCAGGTTTCCTGCAGGACTACCAGGGCCGTGCGGGACCCTACTAGTCGGACAGTTGGAGTTGTTGCAGTTGTTGTTCTCTTGTTTTCTTTTGGTATTGTACTTTGAGCTTCCTTGTACTTGTACCTTGTTATAAAATTGTTTAAACATACATGTGGGCTGGTTTGGGATTATTTCTATACACATGTCCTTTTTTCCCTTTTTTTGTGGCTGACTTGTCCTATTTCCCGATCCTAAATAATAAAAATGGTAATGCCTCCCATATTTGTGAAAACTCATAACCTTGGTGCTAGTCACCACCCTTGGGCCTACTGGAGGCGGGACTCGGGGGTCATTGTCTCCCTTTCACCATTGCCAGCTCAGGAGGGGCATCTTTGGTGGGAGGGGGTCGTGACACTAAAAGACCACTTTAAGAAAAACTAACATATTTGACCGAAGGGATTACCAAAGAGAAAGGTATATGTTCTTATAGATAATTTCCATGTTTCATTCATTTTAATCCCCAAACAAATATAAAATAAATATAATATCAGAATAATATCAGTATATTTATCAAACCTATTTTTTAAATCCTTTTTATATATCTTTTCTATACATTAGAAAATGTAAAAATTATCTATGTATACGTAATAACTATTGTCTCCATGTGGCGATGTAATTTTTTTTAATTTATTTTTTACATAGATGGTTATAAAAAGGGTATTAATGAATTTATATATTATTTATGACATAATTATAGTTCTTGAAATTTAATATATCGTATACAATCTTACCCAACCATCCATTGTAAAATGAATAAGTTTCTTGTGTACACATGTGGACAACCACCCCCATGAAGATATGGGATTGGATTTTCTAATACCACATTTTATGAATGATTATAAAATTATATATAATAAATAAAAAATATATTCAAGACAATATTAAAATTATATATATGACATATCCTTTAAACATCTCTTTTACCCATAGTCAATATAATAAAATAGTTTTAGATATATTTATTGAAAAACCTTAATTGTTTGAAACAAGTATTATTTAATTAATTAATGGATCTAAAATGATTTATTTCGAATTCTTTAACCAGTGCACGTGCATCCGTCTGTAGAGGACCCGTAGATGCTTCCCCACATTCCCACTTTCCAAAGGCGGGCGGTATACATTCCTTGTTCAGGTACGTTTGCTCCTTGATCGAAACTGGATGATGGGATGTCGGTTCTTCCTTCCGTGGATTATTCCTCGGGAATCGTCACCTAGTCTGGGTATCCCTTATAGATTAAAGTCGTGGTTTGATAATCTCGTTCTTAGTGCCATATCTTTATGGGAACCGGTTAATTACACTACTTCATTCATTACATTCCATGGGATCTTCACATGGTAGCAACCTTTGGTTGGAGTAGATGAAAACATCAGGCATGTCGGGGCATCTCTGGGTGCATAGACATAGGAGAACTTGTATTCTTTCTCATAAGAGTGCATCTCAAGGGTATAGACCCCGAGGCATCCCACATCAGTCATGGGGTATCTTATGTCAGGGGCATTTATCTGAGGTTTTCATTTGTTTCCCATGTTTAAAACGGGGTACGCCGTGAGTTTAACGTCTTACGGAGATAGTTATGCCAAAGGCGTTTCCTAAAAGGTTTTCCTTGGGCATCTCATGTTTATCATGAGGTAGGCCGCAAGTTTAATATCTTGTGGAGATAGTATGAGAGTGATCAGAATTCCCCATAAGGATGGATCATATTGGTACATCCCAAGGAGGGAACACCTGGAAGATGGATAGATCAGAACGCCAAATGAGGACGGATCTAAGGTGGTGCACCCCATGGAGGGGAGATGTCATACCGTAATGGCTGATCTTAACACCACTGATGGCGGATCAGGGAAAGTGCACCCCAGGATTGGGGACACCATGGTTTACGATTGGCTGGGATTGAACCTCAGGATGGTTTCCTAAGTACCCTGTGGAGATGACAGGGATCAAAACCCACGTAGTTCGAGCGGGTGATGAATCGGGGTTTATAGAAAGGACAATTACCCGAAGACATGCTGGGTGTTATGCGTGGATAACCGACCATGTACTGCTAGGAGTATTGAAGAGGGTGGATGAAATGATCCCACTGGGATGTGGAGGCCCGAGTAAGAATCAGGATGGATGATGGGGAATTGCATGGAGTGGAGTGGGAATGAAATGGGATTGTCGTGAAGGTGACGATAATGATGGGATTGAACCTCGAAAAGAATTCCTACGTATCCCCGTGGCATGGAATCAAAGTCTGTGTAGTTCGGTGGGATGATGGGACACCTGAGGAGGCGGCCCGGGAGAATGGATGCATGGATGGGACCGAGAGAAAGTGGAACCTCTGGGTTGGGGCATGACCATCCTGAGACACGTGGCCTCGAGGGAGAGATTAAGATGAGACATGGGTGTTGGGCTTGAACCTCATGGAGGCTTCCTACGTATCCTCGTGGTGGGGAATCAATGGCCACATATTTCAGATGTCGAATACAGTTTAACATCATGTGGGATGGGGGTGAACCGACATGAAGGTAGTCAGAATGACTGGGTGGTGGGTTTGAACCTCATGGAGGCTTCCTACATACCATGCCTTGATATGGATCAAAGTCCCTGTAGTTCGGGTGGATTAGGGCTTACGCTCTGAGGCGGCCCAAGATGGTGGGGTTGGAACCTCGTGGAGGCTTCCTAAATACCATTCCTTGACATTGATCAATGTTCCCGTAGTTTGGGTGGATTGGGACTTATGCTCTGCGGCGACCCAAGGTGGTGGGGCTTGAACCTCAGGGAGGATTTCTACGTACCATGCCTTGACATGGAACAATGTCCATGTAGTTCAGGTGGATTGTGGATTACACTCTAAGGCGGCCCAAGATGGTGGGGCTTGAACTTCATGAAGTATTCCTATGTACCATGCCTTTACATGGATCAAAATCCCCGTAGTTCATGTGGATTGGGGCTTATGCTCTGAGACAACCCATGATGGTGGGGCCTCAACCACTTGGAGGCTTCCTACGTACCATGCCTTTACATGGATCAAATTCCCCGTAGTTCGGGTGGATTGGGGATTATGCTCTGATGTGGCCCAAGGCGGTGGGGCTTGAACTTCGTGGAGACTTCCTACATACCATGCCTTGACATGGATCAATGTCCCCGTAGTTCGGGTTTGGTTGGGGCTTACACTCTAGGTTGCCCAATGTGTTGGTGAACTGACGCGAAGGGGTCAGAACGACTAACGGGTGGTGGGCATGAACCTCATAGAGGCTTCCTATGTACACTGTCTTGGCAATGATAAAAGACCATGTAGATCATATGTACAATTTAACGTCATGCGGGATGGGGGTGACTTCATGGTCGATGCTTACTCTAAGCCCACTTGATTCATGATCGGTCGAGAAACAAGAGGCAACAAAGGCCTGACGCCCATGTCGTGAAAGGTGCGTTCGTGGGAAGTGAATTGGGGATTACTCTCTAGGTGGCCCAAAGAGGAAATATAAGATTACATGTAGTGAGAATCCCAGAGGGGTCGGGACTTACTCCAGGATATAGGCTCGCGTGTATCTAGGGAGCGGAAGTGGTGGATGGTGTTTGCGCAATGAAGATGCTCGTGTGCTGCTATGGAGCGGAAGTGGTGAATGGGGCTTACGCATGGAAGATGCCAGTGTGATACTATAGTGTGACAATCATGAATGGGACTTACGCAAGGAAGCTTCCTGGGTGCCACTATGGTTCGACAATCATGGATGGTGCTTACGCAAGGAAGCTGCTCGTGGGCCACTATGGAGCACCGATAGTGGATGGCGCTTAAACAAGGAATCTGCCCATAATGTCTCCCTTGTTTCTGGCCATGGGGGAATCCCAACTCACTGGTGGGTTGAGGCCTTCACCTATGTGCTAGCGCATAATAAGGATAATGCCAAGGGAATTGGAATCAGCCCGAAAAAAGGTAGTTGGAGAGTGTGAATTACATCCTGACATTCAGAATGCAATGAGGGTGGTGTGGCGATGGAGGATAGTTGTTGACTGTGGAGGAAACGCAGCATCCACATCATGTTTTCCAAAAATGGGGATAGAAAAATGAGGTTCAACTGTTGACCGTGTTCGAAACACAGGACCTGTCGCAAATTTCGTCTGAAGTCTTACACAGTGTTGGACCAGGATGGTAGGTGAGAATATGCGGCATGGGTCCAGGCTGTTAGGGGGTCCCTTCAGACATGGAAGTGTATGGAGATCCGAATGAAGTACACACAAATCATGAGTTGGAGTGATGGAATGTTTGAACGGATTCCAATGCTCTTTAAATTATGCCATTGTAATCATGGAATTAGGTATCTTATGCTTTTCACAAAAGGCATATCTTCTTTGGAACAAGAGGCATCCTATTATAGAATAATAGGGAGTACTACAGTTTATAGTCTTGTAGAGAGCACTTCTGGCATCTCATTCTTGGAGCATAAGGCATCTCTTATTTTGAGTAAGAGGCATCCTATGATGGGAGCATAGGGATTACTACATTTTAAAGTCATGTAGATAAGACTATTTGCATCTCACACTTAGAGAAAAAGGCATATCTTGTTTGGAGCAAGAGGCATCCTATGATTGGAACATATGGGCTACTATAGTTTAAGCCATGTATATAGGACTATTTCAATCTCACGCTTGGAGCATAAGTCATCTCTTGTTTGGAGCAATAGGCATCCTATGTTTGGAACATAGGGAGAACTAAAATTTAGAGTCATGCAGATAGGACTGTTGGCATCTCATGCTTGGAGAATAAGGCATCTCTTATTTGGAACAAGAGGATTTCTATTATGGATTTATAGGGATTACTACAGTTTATAGTCCTGTAGAGAGGACTTCTAGAATCACATGCTTCGAGCATAAGGTATCTCTTGTTTGGAGCAAGAGGAATCCTATTATAGAACGATAGGGAGTTCTGCAGTTTATATTCACGTAGAGGGGACTTTTAGGATCTCATTCTTAGAGCATACGGCATTTCTTGTTTAGAGCAAGAGGCATCCTTTGTTTAGAACATAGGGTGTACTATAGTTTAGAGTCATGTAGAGAGGACTTCTGAAATCTCATGCTTGGAGCATAAGGCATCTCTTTTTTGGAGCAAGAGGAGTCCTATGTTTGGCACATAGGGTATACTACAGTTTAGAGTCATGTAGATAAGACTATTGGCATCTCGTGCTTGGAGCATAAGGCATCTCTTTTTTGGAGAAAGAGGTGTCCAATGTTTGGAACATAGGGAGAACTACATTTTAGAGTCATGTAGATAGGACTCTTAGGAATAAGGCTCCTGGGAATGGATGGTTCTGGGACATACGCAAGGGCGGCCCTTTTTGGTTAAACCTGGTATAGGAGCCAAGTGATTGGGTTTGGAGGAGTTTCCTGAGGAATAGTTCGACTCAAGGTACACAGGGAATCGATGATGAGAATCTCAAATCACTACACGGGAATGAAACCAATAGAAATATTTCGACTCAAGGTGTTTCATGGTGTGTGGAGGAGTATCTCAAATCATGGTATTCCATAGGAGGAATGGAAGTGGACATAAGGGCGCAATGGAAAATCCTGACATCCCAGCCCGAAAATTTCACGGTGTGACCCTCCATTTTTCATGGGGGTCGGTGATGGTAGCGGAGGGACATGCTCGGAGGGCTGGGACTACAGCCCGGAACAGAGCTCGAGTGGCGGTTCGGGGACGCAACCCCCGCGGTATGGACCGGTGGCGCGCAAAGTTAGGAGCCTCACAACAGATAGGTCTTCACGAAGCTGCTTCATAGTGAAAAGGGGCTCAGGGGGCATGGGGTATCCTGAATCCTGGACTCGCAGAGAAAGGACTCACGAAGCAGCATCGTGTAGCATAGACTCGCTGAGCATGGCCTCGTGGAGCATCATCTCACTGAGAAGCAATGAGAAGGAAGCCGCTCGCGGATCAGGGACTCCCGGAGCAGCAACATGAAGGAAGCTGATCGTGGAGCATGGCCTCGTGGAGCTGATTTGTGAATGAAAGAGGATATCCATAAACCGAGAGATCGGCCGCCCAAGGGGAAGAGTGGTCGTCTGGTGAAGGAGGGGTGAGATGGGTATTTATAGGCAAGGGGAGCCGTGAAGCAGAGCTCGCTCAACGCGAATACAGAGCTTTCTCCATGGCGCATCGCTAACATCAAATGCCTCCAAAGAGCATCCTGCCACCCTGCTTCGCGACAGGTCTTCATGGCGTTTCACAAACGTCAAACGAGTTCACAGAGCATCCCACATCATTGCATCACATCGGCGCTCCGCGATCGCGGATGGGGATTCAGGAATGGGCTTTGCGAACCAGTTTTCTAACCCAACTTCAAATGTCCATAACTCCTAATCCGTAACTCCATTCAGGCCCTACAACCAACCAAATCGAAGTTTGCAAAATGGACTACGATCTTGGATCGTGTGTGGAAGCATGAGGAAAATATTGGGGATGCATTTTCTGATTCCAAAATGATTATAAAAGTACAATAATAATTTAATATATATATATATATATGAAAAAATTACTATGATTGTATTTCATTAATTTAAATATATTATTGAGGATGATGTACTGATTCTGACAAAACTGAAATCCAAGGTAAGTGTTTTTCATTTAAACTCCCCTCCAATGAGACATATTTATTATTAAGTGCATGACTTCTTTAGTAGGGGTTTTTAAAAATATTTTAAATATGATATAACTAATTATTCTTTTTACATTCTCATTAATGATTAAATTATTTTTTATCCTTTAACTGTTTTGATTCAAATGTTGTTAATGTTTTAATTGTTTATATTATAATCTCACTTTTTCAGGATAGTTCATGTTTAATTTTTTATTGGATAAATGATATGTTATTAATTTCATAAACCCATATATTTTATTTTTCTCTATATATTCTGGAATTATCATTGTTTTCTACAAATTTTACTCTACTAGAATCTAAAAAAGAATGAAATAATGTTTTTAAACAACATTATAATTATTTTCCATTTTCAGTTTGGGATATTTTTGTTCCATATCCATATTCCTTGAATTGTTTTATGAAATTATTTTATCACATTTAAATGATTTTTAATGTTATGTTTCTATGACATTTAACAATTTTTAAAATGGTTTAAAATTCCTCATAAAAATATTTTCTAAACAATTTGATTTTTATTTCTAACAAAATCATTGATGTATATTCTTTTAAATTTGTATTATAAGACTTAATTTTCATACCTCATTTACCATTATCCACTATTTATCATCATCAAAATTATTTTATGTTTTTTAAAAGAAAACCCTCTATCCATTTTTATTTGGTTTTTTATTTTTTATTTTAAAATAATGTTTTTTTATTTTATTAATGGATTTAAAATTAGTTATATATTGCATACATTTATTTTTTATTTGACACCATATATTATATTATTAGAAATTTATCTTTTCAAAATTATATTATTTTAAAATAATTACATGTAAAATATCATTCTCACCAAATCAAAGTGATTAAAAATTAAATATAACATCATAGTTACAAAATAGATACTATATTATTAAAGATTATTAATTTTAATGTTTCAAATCCCATTTCATCTCAACGTTTAAAAATACACTCCTTAACATAAAATCATTAATTTCGGATGAATCGATATTCTTATATCATCATTTACTAATTTAATTATTATACCATATTTTTTTATGAATCACTATTTTTATAACATTATATTTCACTCTGTATTATTTATTGAACATTATTTCTCTATATCCAAACTCTATTATATCATTAATATATTTATCATGTCAATATTGTCTTAATGGTATACCATTTCAATACATGATTTTACTTTATGGAAGATTATTATGAAATTAATTTCTTTTACAGGGGAAGTATTTATTTTAAATATTTTTTTATGTAATATATATATTTATTTTTTTTTCTAAGGAATATTCATTATATATTATATTGGTAATTTGATATTTGATAAATAAATTAGAGATATGTTTGTGATGGATTGAAACTAGTTATAGACATACCATTGATGCATTAGTTGGTCTCCTATGAAAATATAAATGGGTATTTCATGATGTATTAAAACCTATACAATGATAATTTCATGGTATAAGGAATTTACAACAACTAAATTTTCTTATACTAAGGGATTGACAACAAGGTTCTTGCAGCCTAACCACAAGATCTAGATAATAAGATCATGATGTCTAAAATTATATGATTCTATCAACAACATTTTATTTATTATTATCCATGTGATTATTTTATTTTCCATGGATATATTTTCAATCTCATGTTATTGGATAAATATCATATGTACTAATTATTTACTCTATCATATTTTTATGCCTTATGTATTCATAATTTCTTCTGTTTTACACATTCCCTTATTGAGTATATGAGATCACCATTTCTTTGACTTAATTTCCATAGGATATGAGGGAGATTATTGAATGATTTTCAAGGATTAATGATTAATTTTTGGGATATTTTTTATCATCCAATATAATATGGAATCCATGTAAGTATCTTATTTTCCCAAAATACATAGAGAATCGGCCTTTCTTTCTATGATCCCATATATCCTTACCCAATATCATAATGTAAACATGGGGTATTTTTTTGGAATTTAGGGTTCATGTAGTTCGTATCAATGTAATTTTGGTAGGAATCTTAGGATTTATATTTCATAAGAACATAAATAGCATAAGCATTAACATAATTATGTAGGATGTTTAATTATTGATAAGTATTCTTATATTATTTCATAATATTAATGATTTTATGGGTTAATTATAGGTGTTCTATTATTTATAGATAGTCCCAAGTAGATGAAAGGGAAATAATATCAACACCCAGAATCAACATATGGATTTCCCTTATCAAGAATTACATCCAAAAGGTATTAGAATTGATTAGACAATAAAACTATTTGGGAGATTAGAACATGTTTTGAAAAATGAATTTACTTTATGGAGAAACCATTTTATCATTTTATAAGAATAATGTTAGATCACTTCATGACAATGAAACTTTCATCCTTTAATGAAACCAGTAATCCATTGGTAGCTGGGAAATGGATCATGTCCCTTAATAATATAATTATACTATTTGGAAGGAAACAACAAGTTATTATGGAATTATATTATTTATAAAGAGATATGTAACAATGATGGTAATTGATTAATAATAATATATAATAGGAGAATATTTGTGGAATGGAATGAAAATCCATTAATATTATCTTCTTTTTTAAAAAAAATTATTCAAGGGTAACAAGATTATATAAATATGAATTTCATAAATCTATGTATATTGAAACTGGAAAGTTTACAGAGTATGAGTAAAACATTTTGATAATATAAATTCATGTTATAGACTACATATGAAATCAAAAAATTAAGAATTATTATTTACTCTATGGACTTAATCTGAATTTTTAATGGAAATAGTCTCACAAATATTTTTATCATACGATGATATCGTATCATGTTCCATTAGAATGTAGAAAAAATTTATCCATACCATTTCAGTTAAATGTATATCAAGAGATGAAAAGGGTGAATGAGAAGCATTTAAAATATAAGTGGGGAAATGAGAAAAAAATGAAGGATGTAACTTTAATCATGTAATAAATGTTGATAGAAATAGTTAGATAAATGGATAATGCGAATTATAGTTTTTACAAGTGTTGAGATAAAATCGATCTAACTAATGAATTAATGGGAAAGAAATAAATTTCTAATATTAAATATTTCAATATTATGGAGATATGGAACTATTACAAATAAATTCCCAACCAAAAAGGTATTTTTCCCCTGATGATTCCAGAAGAGAAATTTTATTCTTGTGTAGTAACTAACGATAATGTAGAAAACCATTCTTTAGTGATAAAAAGTACATTCATTGTAGAATCATGTTTTATTTGATTTTCAATATACACATTCTTTTATTTTTTTTCATGGACATTGATTCATACCTTAAAAATATGAGTAATTGTTAGTAAATTAAGATAAATAAATTGAATCTAGTTTCTTTGAGAATGTCTTTTGGTAGTCTCTATTATGATGGAAACCAAATTATTCCCTAGTTAAAGAATCATTTTTATACCTATGATTAAATTTTATATAATCATTATTTTTATGTTTAAATAGTTTTTAGAAGTAACAAGTTTCAGTATAATGTATAAAATAATTTATTTTTAATTAGTGATATTGTTTATATTACTGAATTTTATTATTTTAAATTTTTTGGATGTTTTTTTCACTCACACACAATTTTTAGTATGTTTATTTTATTGTAGTAATAACCTATATTTCTCTAATAGATCATATAATCAATTGAAATTTTATTTGTGTACATTAAAAAAACATTATGTTTATTAATTATTTAGAGTGTGAGATGATGAAAAATGGAAGAAGATTGAAATTCAATTTAAGGATGAAATTTCATCATGCAAGTCTATATTCTTATATTCTATATCATCATGGTGGAAGAATTCCCCAATCATTAACAAGACAAAGATAAAAATAATATGTCATTTTTTGGTAATTATCATTCATTTTTTGAGTTACACTTTAAAAAATGCATTAAATATTAGAACACTTTTAAAGTAACACATATTTTTTCAAGAAATATTTATTTATTAAATAATAATTTTCCAGCCCTAACATATGAAATAAAATTCATGTTGAAATCTATTGTTATTTCCTAATATGAAATAATGAACTAAAATTGTGAACATTTGATTTATATAAGTATGAAAGAATTTATCACCATACTAATTTAGTTTACAAATACAATGTATGACATAACGTGATATAAAAAACATTGATCTTACACACTTTGTGATATATTATAAAAAATTTATAATATAAATATGATTGTGATATCCCAGTAATTTGATTGGAAATTATGAATATGAGTAATCATGTGGTAAAATATATATAATAGTTTTTATAATATTATAATATTGATTAATTACAACGAAATAAATATTTAAATCTCAATGATAGAAATTAAATCTTAAATGGTTAGGAATAGTTATGGTTTAAATGAGTTGTTCTTTATAATGTGGGTTTTCATTATATTATATGAGACTCATATAAAAGTAAAATGTATCTTTTTTTAAGAATTAAATTTTAATAAATTTTATTTTTCATTCATTTAAACTAATTGCTAATAAATTATAAATTGATTATCAATTTGTTAATTGTGAAGATAAGATAATTTTATGGTAAAAAAGTGAATATTTTCAGAATTTTTTATATACATGTAATGTCTCTTTATCATAAAAATTATTTTAATGAAAATTATCTATATATTTTTATTAAATTCATTAATAATACATTCAATAAAAAATTACCAATAATAGAATGGTCTTTACTATGAGATGAATGATAATAAAATAATTTCATACTTCAAAAATGCTTTTGTTGTATAAATGGATTTAAAATTTTATTGTGTGTTTATTAGAATTATTTTATTGAACTTTTAATTTGATAAAATCATCTTAATTTTTTAATTCATCACGTCAAAATTACATTATAATGAATTTTGGGAATTTTCAGAAAGAGATAATTTCTATGTCAATGGTGATAATTTATTATTTTATAATTATTTTCATAATTATGAAATTATCATAAAATTAGGATTTCAAAAATTAATTGAAAAAAGATTATAGAGAATATATTTTTTTAATATGTAATATAATTGTTTTATAAGTATAGTATTGAACATAAAAATAAATTTTTTACCTCTTAAAAAATTGAGTAATGTATTTATTCAAATAAAAACTTTTTTGGATATTTTATTTTTATCAAGTAATATCAACGAAGAATTTTGATTTTTTTAATTTAAATAAATGTAATTTTATTCAAAAAAATCCAAACAATTCAAGGCGAATCATCATTTTTCAAGATTTTCGTATAAAATCATTTTTTGTTGAAGCGATCAATTTTCTAAAAATGGTTTTTTTGGGTATTTTGAAACTATATTAAAAGTACTATCATCATATTATTTTAATTTATTCTTATAAAATGGATTACATATTCAAAATCAGTATAATTTGACATAGGAAATTAGTGTAACATTTTTTTTCGTAGTGAATATATATCCGGGTAAATTTTTTTCAGCTTGGATAATGTTAAAATGGGGTAAATTGTTTAAAATAAATGGATAAGGCCTAAAGATAACACCAAACAAATACTTAATAGTCATTGGTTGGTTTTATTTTCGACTTACACCTTTATTGATTAATATATTATAATTTTGATCCACTTTACAAGAGTAAGAGATAAATCGTATAATAATTTTTCATCTATTTACCGGTTTCCCACCCTCTTCACCTATAAATGAGAACCACCTATCCTATCTTATCCAAAAATCATGATCCAATTTCACCAAATAATAAATAATAAAATAAGATTCAAAAATTACTTTTCTTGACCTATCGGTTGTGAACTCCAGGACCCAGATGCCACTGATGTTTCCCTCAAGCCTAATTGGACACAAGGCCTCAATCGCATCTCCCTGAACGCCAATTAATTTCAACTAAAAGTGAAGGCCTAATTTGTGTCCATGGGGAGACTATGTCCTCATTTAAATATTTTAACATTGTGTTTCAATATAATAATCATATGTAATGTAAATAGTTGAGTGAATGTAATGATTAGATGGAACATCAGATGCATCCTAAAGATATAACAACTAAAAATACTTGTACTAATATAAAAATGATCGTGATGATATGTCATGTATAAATAAAGATATAAATAATGGAATCATATAAGCAGGAATAATATGAGAAAATATTATAGAAAAAATAATCAAAAATCAACACCTAGCATCCCGAGCTCCAACTCATTCATCTACTACCAACTCCATCCTATGAATGAAATAAATCAACTATCTGGGGAAGTAATATTCCCTTTGTCAATAGCTGCAAACATGTAGTCTGATCAGGTACCAATAATGCTCAAATATGGTGTGATATAAATCTTAGAAGGACACCACCAATAGCGTATATGACAAATTTTCTATGTAATATAAACTGAAATAGTCTACAATCATGAAAATATAAAATTAAAGAATTAAAGAAATGTAAATACCCAAGTACATACGTCATCCCATGGATGGTTTCTAAACATATAACCAGTTCTTTAATTAATTACGATCCAATTTATATATTTATGTCTTGTGATGAATGACCATTACTAACATCATGTCATGATAGAAATATTTAAGTTTCTTTAATATAACAAGGAACATGTATTGGTATCAATTACATAAATTTTCTAAGGTAATAACAATGGAAAACTAAACCTCAGGGGTCACTAACTCAGTATTAATTGTTGGCTATATATAAGTGTAACTGTGTAATCCAAGGAGTATCATTCAAGGCATTCAACAATAGTGATGACCAATCTGAGTCTAAGGAATACATCCAAGGTGAGATGAGATAATAAATGTTTAGGACCATGTATATATCCAATGAACCTAGGGTCTGTAGAATCCGTTCTTGTAGAGACCCGAAGCCTAACGTACATGGAAATTACATTACTTTTGCAGAATACTTAGTACATAACAAAAACACACACACAAGGACCGTAATAGTTTAGTGTCTTTGGAAACTCGGAATATAATCTTCTAATCGTGGTGAGAGATCATCAACATATCCCATAAAGATCTTCTTCTTTTTTTTATTACCTAAATCCTTTCTTTATATCCTGGGGAAAAGAAAACATAAAAGGGTGAGCTCAAATGCTCAGTAAGGGTAAACAAAATAAATGTCATTCACATCATATACATAAGGACATAACTTTTGGAAATCTTAACCTGCAAAAGAAATCATAATTTCATAACATGGGATAAATCATATTAGTGAAATGTAAACCCCAATAATCATAACTTAAAACATGAAACTTTGTGGCATACACACATAATCATAGAGAATCATTTCTTGTTAGTCAAGACTCATTGCTAAGACTATCTTAGTGGACAAAGTCCATTTCTGAACCGAGTTCACTCCTCGTTTCAGTCCTGTTTCATTGAACCGGTTTAACATGCCCTTATAGCCATGTCTATATCATGAGATATAAAATCTTTACCCAATGCATTGGAGGGAGATATAGTTCCCACCCATCTCATAATGATACCATTCATATGTGTGCCACAAAATCATAAATCATACATCATTGCATAACCCATGTAATAAAAATGGGATTCTTAAACAACATGACATCATAAAAAAATTCATATAAGTTAAATGAATTCATAAAAATAATTCCATCACAACATAATCAAATCAATTTAATAATAGGGATAAAAACAGAACCCTATATTATTCTTAGATGGAAAATAATTTTGATAAAACACTTGAACTCCATTCTTGAGGAAAATATCCTTTCTACATCAAAAAATTTTTCCTTTCATAACATGTCATAAAATTTTAAACTAAAAGAAGTTGATTAAAAATAATCTTGAAAACTTGTAAAGGAATCTTCTTGTAAATAATGTTTTAAAAATCCATTCATGCCGTATAAGTTAAAAAAACATTCTTCTCGTACTTTTGTCAGAAAAGTCAAAAAGTACCTCGTATGAAAAAAGACAAAAGATTCCTTTCATATCTTTTACTAAAAACCCACCGAAGGGTAAAATTGGATTCAAACTATTGTAAGTGGATTGAAACAATATTACATATTGATGGAACATGGATGTGGATGATAAAATACACCCCAGTAAATACCAAAGTATAAACAATCTCGGATAAAAATGAGATTGTGATATTTCCCTTACCTTAGGTCAGATTTGCATCGTAAGTGTCCCAAACTACTGTATAATGATTTAAATAATGTTATTGACTTATTCCAGAATCATACTTATTGTTATGATATCATATATGGTCATATTCTTAACTTCTTATTAGTAATATTTCATTACTACTTGTTATTCGAGTGTTTATTACTTTTTGTTCTTATGCGTGTTTTTTTGAATAAATTCTTATTCTTCTCTTTAGGTTATAGATAACTCATATCCAGAATGTTATTAGTGTAATATATATAATATTAATTCATTAAATTCATTTATATAATCATTATGAAACGAAGATCATGTAGAATGTGTCGCATCACATCGTGGAGACGGTATTTCGTACATACGCACGAGTGATGATATCGTTCATATGATCGTGGAATTGTATTGAAGTGTATGTATACTATTTCATAATCAATACCACTTTACAATAATCATATATATTCAATACTTTCACCCTTATACCCATCCATGTAAGGTGGTGGTGGAAAATAGATTTCACCACGGCGTGGAGACGGTATTCCGTACGTACGCACGCGTGGTGATTTTGTTTTCCATAGGATGGATAGATGGTGAAATATGGTTATTTCATAATTATAATAACATATCAGTATATGAGTTATACTGATGTTATTACTTCATAATGAAACATATAAATAATAAGAAGTGGAAGAAGAAATAAAGTTAAGAGAATCGGTAACGGACATTACCTCTTTTTTAAAACGCCTCTTTGAGACCTCCTCTTAGGGAACTAAAATTCGTCTTTGAAGAAGACCAGATCCTCTAGGATGTTTCTATGGAAGTGGAGAATGGAATTTGGCAGGGGTTGGCCGAGCGTGAAGGCTCAAAGTGGTGTGAGGAAGAGAGGGAGGAGGTGCCCTTTTATAAGGGAGGAGAGGGTATCCTTAGGAAAACTAAAACTAATATTTTATTATAAAGTCATATTCGGTTTTAAATAGCTACAAATTTATTTATTTAGAAGTTAAGGTGGGGCTGGGTCGAAATCCTCTCATACAATATAATTTAGACAAGTTTAGGTCATTATACTAACCTTATCTTTTAGTTTTAACTCTTAGTTAATTAGATTGACATTTACCATGACACTTTGTATTTTTATATTATATATATAATAAACATACCATATACATCCAAGAGACCCCCAAGTGGTCCATTAATGATACACCTATCATGATATAAGTATACTGGCCGAACCTTAGATTTTTAGTAATAAAATTACAATCAATAATATAATATTTGTTTTAAAAATTATTTTATGTCTATTTTGACACTATTCAATAGTTGATTTTTGTGAAACTCATAACAGAATGATTACTTCAACTAAAGTTAATTACATCAATCCTAAAATTCCATATTAACTTATAAAATTATTTTAATTCATAAAAAGTCTGAAATTATATTTATTTGGGTATTTATAATATCAATTATTATAATTTTTCACTATTATGGTAATTACAACATCATCATTGTGTCATAAATAAATTAATTTATTTAATATATAAAAATTATAAATAAAATATCATTATCTATGAAATCGTATTATCTTTCTAATGAATTTTTACAATCGAATTTATTATATGTATAAACCTATATTAAAAATGTTTTAGTAAATAAACTTTGATTTTAACTCATTTAACTCTTCTTTGAATTAAATAATAATAATTGTCCTAATCTAATCCAAGTGAGCCTAAATGGTCATATTTTATTCCTAAGGTTGTTTTTGGTCAAATTAATCTTATCCAATAGAATTAGGACATGTGTTAGGGTAATAATAATATTATTTTTACCCTTAATTACCCTATTTACTTTTAACTGTGGTAAAAAAAGTAAAAAGTTACTGTTCACCAAAAATTATTTTCATCTCATTGAACCACATTTTACTTACTAACATCAACCGTGTCTCTCGGATTTTTGAAATTCCACTCACAGAAGCGGTAAAATTAAGTTTTATGAAAAATTCATTTTTTTTAACTACAACTTAGTGGTTTCACTATTCGTCAAAAAATAAAAGTTTCCAGAAAAATACCAAAAATTAGGCATAAGATATATTTGATATTATGAACTCAAAAATGATGTCTATTTTACCAAATTCAAAACATATCATTTTCATTAATTAATTTAAAAATTAATTCCCGTCGCCAACACAAATAGTGTGTTCTTAAGAGATAATAACTATCAAAAGATTGACAGTTGTTTATGTCTGGTTTAAATGTGAAATTACATCCAATGACCAACATTGTATTAAATTGTAAAAATATATTCTAAATATGACTTAAAACCACTAAAATTAATAATTTATCACTATTAAATATTTTGATTAAAAAAGTTGTTTTTAATTTAAATTTAGTAATTATCACTATTCATCAGAATATGAAAGTTATCCGAAAAGTACCAAAATTTTACCCTAAGCTAATTTCGATATCTTGAATCCAAAAATGAAGTCCATTTTGGAAGATAAAATTTATAAAATTTCAAAAAGTGGTTGTTACTATTCATAACGGCTAGTTTGAATAATATTTTAATAGCATATCGTTGTTTAGTGAAACTCGGTATTGCGTACAACACACACTATCGAGGAAGGCCGTGTTTGCGTGTAATGCAAGCCAAGACAGGGATGTGTGTAGTGCAAGCACCTTTTGGTGTAGCGTACAACACAAGACATCTATAAAATTAAAAAGAATATTTTTCATAAAATCTCGGGGTGTTACATTCTACCCCCCTTAAAATGAATTTCGCCCTCGAAATTCATTGGGGTTATAAATGGTTTACTACTCGAAAATTTCTTTAATAGAAACCCCCATTATAAGAAAGAATACCAAAACTTGGCTTTAAAAACTAAAGTATGAAATGTAACGGTTACCCAAATTAACTCATCAATGGGTTTCCACGTAGGAGAACATAGGTGAAAATATGGATATGGAAGAAAAATCTAACCATCATGTTCTGATGGAGAGTGGTAGAGAACATGGCTATGGAAATGTCAGCAATCACAAATCCATAGATTTGTGATGATCTAAGGTACCATCTGATTCATCAGATATAAGGGCACTAATACAACATTTTTGGTTTTTAAGATCATTAAAAGAAATACTTACATGATTTTGGTACAATCTCATTGTTGTTCGTTAATTGAACAATTTCCATTTCATCCCTTAATGAAATGAAGTTGAATTTTTTATTCATGAAGTGTTAATAGATCATGTGATATAATGATGGGTCATTCCATCTGTTTCAAACAAAACGTTAGAAAAAGTTATCAAATATACATAAGTCCGTCTATGGTGAGGTTAATCGTATACGATTCCAAGAATGAACCTATACTTCATATACCATACCAGGTAATAAAATAAAACTAGTTTCTACTAACCAGGGACTTCCTGTAGGCTAGTGGTAGGCGATAAAGGCCAGTCGCACTTCGGTTGTGGGTTCGATTCCCACAGCCTTGTCCGACGCGATGGGCTGTCGCCCATCCTGCAGGTTGTCCAATATAATCCATTCCAATCTTTAGGCTTATAAAATATTTCGGTCCAAGCTCATAGTATAAAGAAAATGATTACATGAAATGTCACATAACAATCACGTGAATGCCATCATTTATCCCCCATAAGATATATCTTGTTAGTCAAATTACAAACATGTGAATACTTTAATCATGTATTCTCTTGAAGAATGAATACCCATTGATCCTTAGTGAAAAACATGAATGTAGTCAAAAGTTAACTCTTTCCACATACCAAAATCCAAAAATTCTATATACTCAAACCATGATATAACCTTCTCCTTATATCAGTCATGAGCTCATGAATATGGTCAAAGATTTCATTTTCTCGTTTTCCTTTCATTATGGGCATATCATATTTTTTCCCCAAAAATATCTCAATCACATTCCATGGTTATCAGAACCATTGAAAACCACAATATACTAATAGATAAATATTCCAATATTCCACGATACTATATACAACATTATTTTGGAATCCCATTACATAAATACTTAATCATTCCACCACATTGTTGTCATATTCAACATCACCAATAGTAATCACATGTGACTTCCCTTTGTTATTTTCCTTAAGTTGTTGCTCATGTCGATCATCACTAACCCTTGGATTAGGGCATTTATTAGTATAATGCCCCATTTACTTGCACTTGAATCATTGAAGTGTAGTAGGTTCATTCTGTGTATCCCTTCCTTTGTTTGCATCAGTAGACATATTCTTCCCATCATTGCGGCATTAAAATTCCCGATGACCTTCCTTTCCACATTTGAAACATTTACTTGTCCCTTTAAGACAATATCCACCATGCTTCTTTCCACACTTTGAGTATAAGGAAACATTCATCTTCTTTTCACCATTATTCTGAGATTTCTCCTTGAACTCCATCATTCGTTTCTTGTCAAAACTATGGGATGGATAAGTAACACCAACATTCATTTCTACCTTGATAGCACAACTCACAATTTATTCATAGCTACTAAAGTCTCTTATAGGTAATGCCCTTTGAAGATTTGGTTTTAAGCCACTGAAGAATCAATCAACTTTACATTCAGGTTGGATGATAAATCCAGATGCATACCTTGCAAGACTTGTAAAATTCGCTTCGTATATACCAACAGATTCATCATCCTTTTTCTTTAGTTCAGAAAACTCCTTCTCCATCTTTGTTCGAACAATACGAGGGAAGTACTTATTGAAAAATAAGTTCATGAACTCGTCTCATTCCATGGACTCAATTTCATCTCTTGGACTTGTATTCTTGATAAGATTCCACCATTGATCAGCTTCACCTACCAAATGATATACTGCTAAGATGACTTTATCATGTTCAGAACATTGAAGAACTGAAAATATCCTTTCAGTGGTACTGATCCATTGTTCAGAAACAAGTGGATCAGAAGACCCACTAAAAGAAGGTGGAAGTTCCTCATGAAGGACTCAATAGAATATTGTTCCCTTCTCTGCTCATTTGGAAGTCCAGAATGATTCATAGCTTGTGTAATTATAACAATAAGATTTTGCACTCCATATCCCGTAACATTTGTTTGTTCAGAAGGACAATCGTTGCATTGTCCATTACATTGATCAACAAAGTTCCTTCGGGTTCCAACCATCATCTAAAACCTAAAAAGAATAGTGTGAGAGGCAAAAATCATGCTAGGGAAAACAACATAATAAAGGGGGAGTACCTTCAATATCTAACATCGTAGGTTAAATTCTAAGATCGTTACTGTAGTTCTAGGACTATATCCTATACGTATACTGATCCTTAGGAACATCCCTAGACATACATTAGAAATATCTCTAGGTATCTCACTAATGTTTTCGCATCCTAGTTTCCAAAGGTTGACTAAACCTTTCCTCTAATACCAACTGTAGAGACCCGAAGCTTAACGTACATGGAAATCACATTACATTTGCAGAATACTTAGTACATAACAAAAACACACACACAACGACTGTAATAGTTTAGTGTCTTTGGAAACTCTGAATATAATCTTCTAATCGTGGTGAAAGATCTTCAACATCTCCCATAAAGATCTTCTTCTTTTTTTTACCTAAAACCTTTCTTTATATCCTGGGGAAAAGAAAACATAAAAGGGTGAGCTCAAATTCTCAGTAAGGAAATAAATGTCATTCACATCATATACATAAGAACATAACTTTTGGAAATCTTAACCTGTAAAAGAAATCATAATTTCATAACATGGGATAAATCATAGTAGTGAAATTTAAACCCCAATAATCATAACATAAAACATGAAACATTGTGGAATACACACATAATCATAGAGAATCATTTCTTGTTAGTCAAGACTCATTGCCAAGACTATCTTAGTGGACAAAGTCCATTTCTGAACCGAGCTCACTCCTCGTTTCAGTCCTGTTTCACTGAACCGGTTTAACCTGCTGTTCCAGCCATGTCTATCTCATGAGATATAAAATCTTTACCCAATGCATTGGAGGGAGATATAGGTTCCACCCATCTCATAATGATACCATTCATATGTGTTCCACAAAATCATAAACCATACATCATTGCATAACCCATGTAATAAAAATGGGATTCTTAAACAACATGACATCATAAACAAATTCATATAAGTTAAATGAATTCATAACAATAATTCCATCACAACATAATCAAATAAATGTAATAATAGGTATATAAATAGAACCCTATATTATCTTAGATGGAAAATAATTTTCTTAAAACACTTGAACTCCATTCTTGAGGAAAATATCCTTTCTAATTCAAAAACATTTTCCTTTGTTAACATGTCATACAATTTTAAACTAAAATAAGTCGATTAAAAATAAACTTGAAAACTTGTAAGTGAAGCTTCTTGGAAATAATGTTTTAAAAATCCATTCATGCCTTATAAGTTAAAAAAACATTCTTCTCATACTTTTGTCGGAAAAGTCAAAAAGTACTTCGTATGAAAAATGACAAAAGATTCCTTTCATATCTTTTACTAAAAACTCACCGAAGGTTAAAATTGGATTTAAACTATTTTAAGTGGATGGAAACAATATTACATATTGAGGGAACATGGATGTGGATGATAAAATACACCCCAGTAAATACCAAAGTATAAACAATCTCGGATAAAAATGAGATTGTGATATTTCCCTTACCTTAGGTCCGATTTGCTTCCTAAGTGTCCGAACCTCCTGTACAATGATTTAAATAATGTTATTGACTTATTCTAGAATCATACTTATTGTTATTATATCATATATGGTCATATTATTAGCTTCTTATTAGTAATATTTCATTACTACTTGTTATTCTGGTGTTTATTACTTTTTGTTCTTATGCGTGTTTTGTCGAATAAATTATTATTCTTATCTTTAGGTTATAGATACCTCATTTAAAAAATGGTATTAGTGTAATATATATCATATTTATTCATTCAATTCATTTATATAAGCATTCTGAAACAAAGATCATGTAGAACGAGTCACATCACATCGTGGAGACGGTATTCAGTACGTACACACGAGTGATGATATCGTTCCTATGATCGTGGAATTGTATTGGAGTGTATGTATACTATTTAATAATCAATACGACTTTACAATAATCATATATATTCATTACTTTCACCCTTATACCCATCCAAGTAAGGTGGTGGTGGAAAATAGATTTCACCATGGCGTGGAGACGGTATTCCGTACGTACGCACGCGTGGTGATTTCGTTTTCCGTAGGATGGATAGATGGTGAAATAGGGTTGCTTCATACTTATAATAACATATCAGTATATGAGTTATACTGATGTTATTACTTCATAATTAAACAACTAAATAAGAATAAGTGGAAGAAGAAATAAAGTTAAAAGAATCGGTAATGGACATTACCTCTTCTTTGAAACGCCTCTTTGAGACCTCCTCTTAGGGAACTAAAATTGGTCTTTGAAGAAGACCAGAACCTCTAGGATGTTTCTATGGAAGTGTAGGAGATAATGTTTCTGGGGTTGGCCGAGCATGAAGTCTCAAAGTGGTGTGAGTAAGAGAGGGAGGAGGTTCCCTTTTATAAGGGAGGAGAGGGGCTCCTTTGGAAAACTAAAACTATTATTTTATTATAAATTCATATTCGGTTTTAAATAGCTCCAAATTGATTTATTTCAAAGCTAAGGTGGGGATGGGTCGAAATTCTCTCATCCAATAGAATTTAGACAAGTTTAGGTCATTATACTAACCTTATCTTTTAGTTTTAACTCATAGTTAATTAGATTGACATTTACCATGACACTTTCTATTTTTATATTATATAGTTAATAAACATACCATATACATCCAAGAGACCCCCAAGTGGTCCATTAATGATACACCTATCATGATATAAGTATCTTGGCCTAACCTTATATTTTTAGGAATAAAATAACAATCAATAATATAATATTTGTTTTAAAAATTATTTTATGTCAATTTTGACACTATTCAATAGTTGATTTTTGTTAAACACATAACATAATGATTACTTAGACCAAAGTTAATTAAATCAACCCTAACATTCCATGTTAACCTATAAAATTAGTGTAATTCATAAAAAGACTGAAATTATATTTATTTGGGTATTTATAATATCAATTATTCTAATTTTTCACTATTATGGTAATTACTACATCATCATTGTGTCATAAATAAATTAATTTATGTGATATATAAAAATTATAAATAAAATATAATTATGTATGAAATCTTATTATCTTTCTAATGAATATTTACAATCGAATTTATCTTATTTATAACCCTATATTAAAAATGTTTTAGTAAATAAACATTGATTTTAACTCTTTTAACTCTTCTTTGAATTAAATAATAATAAATGTCCTAATCTAATCCAAGTGGGCCTAAATGGTCATATATTATTCCTAAGGTTATTTTTGGTCTAATTAATCTTATCCAATAGAATTAGGAAATGTGTTAGGGTAATAATAAAATCATTTTTACCCTTAATAACCCTATTTACTTTTAACCGTGGTAAAAAAAGTAAAAAGTTACTATTCACCAAAAATTATTTTCATCTCATTAAAACACATTTTACTTACTGACATCAATCGTGTCTCTCGGATTTTTGAAATTCCACTCACAGAAGCGGTAAAATTATGTTTTATGAAAAATTCATTTTTTTTAACTACCACTTAGTGGTTTCACTATTCGTTAAAAAATGAAAGTTTCCAGAAAAATACCAAAAATTAGGCCTAAGCTATATTTGATATTATGAACTCAAAAATTATGTCTATTTTACCAAATTCTAAACATATCAGTTTCATTAATTAATTTAAAAATTAATTCTCGTCGTCAACACAAATAGCGTGTTCTTAAGAGATAATAAATATCAAAAGATTGACACTTGTTTATGTCTGGTTTAAATGTGAAATTACATCCAATGACCAACATTGTATTAAATTGTAAAAATATATTCTAAATATACTTTAAAACCACTAAAATTAATAATTTATCACTATTAATTATTTTTATTAAAAAAGTTGTTTTTAATTAAAATTTAGTAATTTTCACTATTCATCAGAATATGAAAGTTATCCGAAAAGTACCAAAATTTCACCCTAAGCTAATTTCGATATTCCGAATCCAAAAATGAAGTCCATTTTGGAAGATAAAATTTATAAAATTTCAAAAAGTGGTTATTACTATTCATAACGGCTAGTTTTAATAATATTTTAATAGCATATCGTTGTTTAGTGAAACTCGGTATTGCGTACAACACACGCTATCGAGGAAGGTAGTGATTGCGTGTAATGCAAGCCAAGTCAGGGACGCATGTAGTGCAAGCTCCTTTTGGTGTAGAGTATAACACAAGACATCAATAAAATTAAAAAGAATATTTTTCATAAAATCTCGGGGTGTTACAATGCTAGATCCCAGGAGTGTATCCAAGGATTCGTATAATAGTAAATTAAGGGTCCTATAGTGTCATACTAGTCAACCACTAGTAGACAAGTATCAGGATCCATGGTGGGTCCTTGAAATGGCAACTGAAATCCATGAATCATAATGGAGTCCATGAGTTCTTAAGGAATTCCCTGAGGAATCCACAAGCTTACTCGAGTCTGGCCACTCCTATAAATATGTCAAGGTCTGTATACAATGCTCCTTACAATTAATCTATTTATTTAATCAAGGAATATATTAATTATTATTTTTCACCAGTCAATGTTTTTTCCAAACCATTAATACAATTTACAAGGAATATCAAGATATAAAACCATTTATAATTCATTTAACTCATAACTATTTAATTTGGTTGATTCCACCACATTCCATCGTAAGTGGAAAAGGGTGTCACAACATGAAACCAAAAATTTCAATTACATTTAATAAGTCCAATTCATATACATAATACAATTTTAAATTATATTTAGATTGATTAATTAAGTGAAGAACATACCTTCGGTGGGTCAAGTGGCACGTACACATATAAGGGATAAAAATTAGCATTTAAATAGTCATTTAATACATGGAGTCATAGCATTAATAGGATGAAGCCAAATCACACTCGGATGGTGGCTGAAAAGTTTCATTACACCATTAAAGAATAACAAAATGAATCATCCTACATAGGGAGGACATTTTCAGTGAGTAACCTCAAATAAAAAATCACATATATGGAGCAGGTCGTAGAACATGGTTCTGACAACTACAATAAAGGAAAATTAAATTAATATATGGAACCTGATGAAATCATCACAATGATACAAAAATTTATAGAATGATTAATATTGAGGGATAAGTTATAGAACATCTACCTTATACTTATACGACTCTCCTCATCCAATGTTAGCATATGGTTTTTTCTACATTGGAAGAGATTTCAGGAATGGACCAACTCCATCAAAATAGGGCATATGAGCCTACATATTAATATCGCCATTGATATGAATAAGAATGTTTAAATATTAAAAATTAATTGATATAATTATAATTTGGATCAAATTAGATGAATGGAGGTCTAATATGACTCTTGACTGAAGCTAGATAACAAATTCTAGGATAATCATTCAAAAAACTCAAAATGAGATAAACGGGAGGTTACTGTCTACTAGAGAATGAAAAGAAAGAAGGGGTTTGTGAAATTAGATCATTTAATGGAAATGGTAATTTTTCTAAAATATGGCCCTCAGAGAATTTTGATACATGTTTATCCAAACTATTATCCAACAGTGCATGGTCATCTATGTTAAGTGGAGTATCACACTGTTAGGTCATGCGATTCGGGAAACCATGTGCCAACCAGAAGAATCACCAATGTAATGTGTTTGTAGTTTTTGGAAAAACCATGTGTCCCAAGATTCACTATTAAGGAGAAATGTGTTCAAACTACCAGATCACCTTCCAAACCCACATGGTTAAATCTAACAATGTTGCATGTCCCTCAATTCTTATTCTAACTATGATACATACCTTTTCACCCAAAACAATTCTGGTTTCTGGCTTTGATCAATCCCTGGACACCCCTGAGACCATTCTAAAATTTTTAGGGATATATACTAAGTCCATTAATGAGAATTAGACCAAAATTTAAAGGATGTGTACCTGATTCATTATTCAGGTTCCTACAATCTTCCCCCTTAAAAGAAATCATCACCGAGTTAACCTTTCAATATTGCTGAAACACTGTCTCAGAACAAATTTGGCTACTGTATAGGTATGCCAGCCTCCAACTCCAAAATCACATACATTACAAGGTTATATTTCTATATTACCCATATTATAGGGATAGAATATCCTTAGAGAGATTTCATTCAACGGCCAATGATGCATATAGGATACTCCTAAAACAAATCATTTACAACAAACATAACTTCTGTGGGGTCAAAATTATGATACGGGTCGTCATGGTACTAGAAAAAATGTGAAATGTTGAAGAAAACATTCATGGAAAAGTGTAAATAAGGTAGTAACAACTGATTGAATACGGTCATGACTTTCCCAATGATCCTAAACAACCCAACGTAACGAGGTGAAAAATTAACTTTCCTACATATATGTCTATTACATAACTGGGGAAATACCCATAGGAAAACATGATCCCTAACCTCAAAATACAGCGCTTGTTGGAAATGATCAACATATGATATCTATTTACAATAAGTGGTAGAGAAATACTTAATGATCATATGAACCTACTCCAAAGTCTTCTGCATGAGTTGAGGACCAAGTATGGCTGCCTCAAATACCTCTAGTCATCAAATCATTGAAAAAAATTAACTACTATACAAGAATCAAAAGGATCTGTCTGATTCATCTCTTGAAATATATTATTTTAGGAAAACTAGACTACATGGATACCCTTTTCCCAAGAACCCAAAATATCAAGAATTAATTTTTGAAGCATGTCCTTTATAAAATGTATCTCATATTCAAAATATCCATTGGTTTTTGGGTGGAGGTCTATACTTATAAACAACTATGTATACATATCTTTCTACAACCCCTTCTAGAACTATAATGTGATATGAGAATCCCTATCTATAATTATAGTATGAGGGACCCCATGTAGTCATATGATCTAAAAAATGTACTCTCTTCCACGCTCATCAACTGAGACGGTATCAGAGATAGTAATGTAGTGAGCTAATTTCTTCAATGTGTTAATAAAATCCCATATAGTTTCTCTACCTCATGTTGCCTAGGTAAACCAACTAAAATGTCCATGGAAACAACTTCCCATTTCAATACGGGGATTGAAAGTGGTTGTAACAATCCTGTAGGTCTCTAGTCCTCTGCCTTTACCATCATATAGGTGGAACACCTGGTAATAAATCTTGTTATCTAACGATTCATCACCAGACACTAATACTAGTGTCTCATGTCTCGATACATCTTTGAAATTCCTAGATGAACTGGACATTGAGAATTGTGGCACTCTCTAGAGTGACCCTACTCTTCTTACAATACAATTACATTATGTAAATTATCAAAACGTAAAAAATTACACAACTAAGATCAAGAGCTTTAGTCTATTGTGAAATATAGGACAATACATAAATTTTACAACATGAAACATAAACATTTATTAAATTACATATTATCAAGATTTTTATTTCCCCTTATGTTCTCCTTAGTACAAGTTGTCTCATTAGGATATACATCAAAAAGTGTTTAGCTAAATTCATAATAAGAGGATAGATAAGAACATGAATCAATATAACATGTGGAGAGCATTTTCATTATCATTATAACATAGGGATCATATCATAATAATGAGAGGAAGCATAATTAAAAGACTTGGAACGTGGAAATGCAAATGAAATGAAACATAATGTCATAGTGTTAAACTACAACACATAGTTTTGAACAAATATTGCTTCATGTTCATTCATATAGCACTTTTCTCATGAGGTTCTTCACATTAACCATTGCATTAGAGTTCTATATAATTCTAGGTACACACGTCAAATCATAACATTTAAATAAGTATGCATTCCACACAAAGCTTATATCAATCATGAACATAAATAATCCCTGGAATGGAATGGGTTTCATCTCATAAGCCTACATTCATAATCATTGAGTTCCCAAATTAAAAGGGGAATAATATCATTTGTATAAGAATCACCAACCTTGTGTTAGAAGTATAAGGTGTGGTTTAAAAGAAGGGTTATTTTAGAAAACACTATGTTTATCATAAAATCTAATAGAAAATATGTATATAAAATAAAATATAAATTAATGAATAAATTATTTCTCCATAATAACCATACTAAAAATGGGGTGGAAGTGGGAAAACCTTATGAAATAGAGTTAGGTTTGAGAAATCCCTCAAATCTTTATTTGGAATGAATATTTCACGTTAATATCATGTATAATCAAATTATATTACATAATTAAAAATTATGGAACCTTTTATTATATAATATTATTCATTATTATTTTATTATGTTATTTTATAGGCCTTTGGATGAGTTATAGAGTTTAAATTCATTGTTCCAAAGTGTTCATTCTCATAGTTTTCTAGATCGGTTGACTTGTATATACGAATAGAAGTTTGTATAAGGTGTTGATAAATATCTAGAAATTTTATTATATTTTATTAATGAAATTAAATATGTTTAAATGATTATATAATTCATTTGGTTAACTTAGGGTAGGATGAATCCTTAGATAATATACTAGTGATAAACAATTGGATTATTTTGGGTTATTTCTCTACAATGAATTTGTTTTGTTTTTTTATTTAACATTGTATGTGTACAAAGAATCCAAAAAATTTACATAATATATATTAAATATATTAAAATCTACTAAATCCATAAAAATGGTATCATGATTAGAATTGAGTATGATAATAGAAACTGAAAACCAGTTGCCCTTGAACGCGATAAATTAACACATCCCAGATGCTGTTTTCATTTTTAGTATGAATGGAGGGAAAAGAGAGGTGATGATGAAATAATCCATTATGATAACAATCATACAGTATATTAATGGTACTATAATTTTCATACCATTTTGATGAAAGTATATGATGAGAGAATACAAAATAAATTGAAATTAAAAGGAAACTAAAAGTAATGAGAGAGGATTTGCCTCTTGTATTCTTCAGTTGAGATCCTTATCAAGGAACCTAGGCCTAGAGTTTTGATGAGACCAAGTGATTATAGACATGGGTAAGGAGATAGAGATTTTATTTGAGTATAATTTGGTAACGGATTATGTCTTGAGAGGCATGGGGATAAGAGGGTGTGAGGGGTGGTGTTTATAGTGGTGGATAAGGGTGTTTTCTCAATATTTAATTCATTAGATTATTAATTTCCCTTCTGATAAGAAATAGCTATGATTTCTTGAATAAATATAGTAAATAGGGAATTTTAGTTCTAGATTTGGGTTCCAAAATAACAAATTATGTGAGTAATAGGGGATTTAACTTATAATGTATTTATACTATAAATTAAGTTCTTTACTATTCACTGAAAATTCATGTATTTCAGAAAAATCCTAAAAATCCTCCTTATCCATTTATCAATGAGTATAATTTAAAAATAAACTCTATTTTATAAAAATAAGTTTTGAAATATGATTAATTTATTTTTTAATTAAAATCATCACTTACAAATAAAAATAAAACATATAACTCATTTTATAATAGTTTGAAAAATTACTTAAGGTCTCAAAAAATTATCTTAAAATCATAGGACATATAAATATTAAATAAAGAATATATTTTATGACAATAAATCATAAAATATTAATATCTTAAAAATAACAACACTTAATTAAAAAAATTTAAAAAAATTATTTACTTATACTGTGATATAATTATATCATATTGTCACTTGTATGTTGGATAAATATTAATTATACTATCATATGTAGGATTACTATTTACATGGACTATTTAATATTCATAAGGGTCATATTACTATTCATAAGGGTCAATTTACTATTCATAAGTGTACTTTACTATTCACCTAAAATTATGTTTTTCCTATTAGACTCCAAATAGATTAATGATCACAACCATGTGTGTCAGATTTTTGAAATTCAAAACAGATAAGTTGAAAAATTATGTTTAACTACTAGGATATAAAGGAAACATAGTATTTAGTATTTAATTTAAGAATGATGTGTAATTGTGTTTCGCAATGTAATTTTATGTGACATAATTATAATATGGGAATTTCCATTGATAAAACAATAGGTACTTAAATTATTCCCACCGTATGAAATTCAGCCCTTGAAATATTATGTTACATAAATAGGTGAGGGTCTATCTCATTCATCGACTCCTCTAGTTCTCATGTTACTTCATCATACTTATGGTTCCCCCAGAGCACATTGGAAAGATGTGTTGTCTTTTAGAGTAGAACCTTATCTCTCTAGTCTATATTCTTTCATGTGTGCTCCTCATTAGAGCGATCATATTCCATGTGTACCACATCCAATTTGATTACATGTGAGGGATCTGGTATGTACATTCTTAGGATTGATACGTGGAACACATCATGAGCCTGAGCTATATTTGCTGGATGTGAAAGAAAATAGGCCACAGCTCTTACATGATCAAGGATCTCAAAGGGGACAATTTACGTTGGTATTATCTTACCTTTCTTTCCAAAACACATGACTATATTCCATGGTGATATTCAAATGAAGAGTTTATCCCGAACATCGAAATCTAAGTCCCTTTTATGGCTTTCAACAAATCCCTTTTTACAACATTGAGAATATTTGATATGTTTCTGGATGGCTTGAACCTTTTCTATAATCTATTGTAAAAGTCCATGTCCATGTAGCTTTCCTTCTCCAAATTCCTCCCGACCTGTTGGAGTTCAACATATCTTTCCATATATAGCTTTATATATATCCATCTGAATACTAAATTTGAAGATATTATTGAATGAGAACTCAACCAATGGGAAATTCTGATCACATCCACCTGTGAATATTAAAAAGCAGGCTCTTAATGTATCATCGAGTGTCTGACTATAAATTTCAGATTAGAAATTACTTTGGTGGTGATATTCCATGATGAAATTAAATTTAATACTCAGTGGATGTTGTAGAATCCTCAAGAATTTAGATTTGAACATGGGATCACGATCATAGAAAATCATGAGTGGAATGCCATCTATTCTCACAACTTCCTTAACATTGTCTTAAAAATTAGTTCAAGAAATAGATCTTCCCAAATAGTGATAATGTGAGCAGTCTTGGTGCGTCGGTTCACTACTACCCATATCACAGTATTTCCTTCAGATGTCTTCAAGAGACCCATGAAAGCGTCCATGGTGACATTCTCTCGTTTCTATATGTGTATAGGTATTGTTTTATTCATTCCTTTAGACTTATTTCTCTCTACATTAACATGATGACATATAAAAAACCTTGAGATATATTCCACAATCTCCCCCATCTTGGTGTCCCACTAGAACGGTCCTTGGATTTCAGGAGACGTCTTGGTGCTACCAGGATGGATAGAGAATGTTGTGTTTTTTGCATAAGCCAATAGATCCTTATTTATCCCAGGAGATTAAGGCACTCATATCCTCATTCCGAATAGAATTAAACCATCATCATCGATATGGAACTCTTCCAACTTACCTTCCTTTACTGTATTCACCCTCTTTGGAAACTCTGGATCATCCTTTTGGGATTCTGTAATCTTCTCTTGGATAGGTGGTAGGGAAATTATTTGGGAAATGTAGGACGTATTTCATGATGTTATGATTTACAAATCCATCTTTTGCATGTCCATTAAGATAGAGTATCTCTCGTTATGAAACATGTATAGAGTACCAAATTCTTTTCTTATAAGGGCATCGGCTATCTTGTTTGCCTTTCCAGGATGATAGTGAATAGAATAATCATATTATATGATTTTCTCTAACCATCTCTAGTGACACATGTTGAGATCCTTATGTGTGAATATATACTTTTTCATCTTGTGATCGGTATATATCTCACACATCTCACTATAGAGGTAATACTGCATGATTCTCAAGGAAAAAATCATAGATTCTAACTCTCTATCATGCGTAGGGTGGTTCTACTAATGGATATTCAGCTATCATGATGAGTAGGTTATCACATTATCATTTTTCATGAGTACACAACCCAATACTTCAATGTAATAATCACTATATATCACAAAACCGTCCCCACATTTCGATTAAGTGACTATAGGTATAGTGATCATCCTTCAATTTAGCTCCATGCATATTTGCACACATTCTTCCATCCATACATACATAATCCTTTCCCTTGTTATCTTAGTAATCGATCTTGAAATTTTGGAGTAATTACTCTTAAAATGTCGATAATACCATACTAATACATGAAACATATGGTTTTATATGATACTATAGGTTCGAGTTCATTCTTCAATTTCAATAGTTTTTGAATGGTCCACAAAAATTACCTCAATTGTGATCACTTGTCCAAATAACATCACTTGCTGCATCCAAAAGTCACACTTACATAACTCAGGTTACAACTTATTCTTCCTCAATGTCTTCAATAAAAGTCTTAAATGATCTTAATGTTCCTCCTTTCCCTTCGAGTAGATGAAAATGACATTAATAAATACTACCACAAAGTTTTTAAATTATGTTCTAATGACTATATTCATAAAATCCATGATGATTCTATGAGAATTAGTATGTCTAAAGGGTATCACCAAAAACAAATAGTAACCAAAACATGTATGGAATTCAATATTTTGAGTATCATCCTTCTTCAACATTAAATGATGATATTCAAAATCGAGATCCACCTTGGAGAAGAAGAGATATTCAATAAAATGATCAAGAATGTCATCAATCCTCAGAAGAGGGTACATATTCCTTATAGTAACCTTGTTGAGTTTCTGATTATAGAAACACAAACACATTATTCCAACTGTCTTCTTAAAAAATATTATTGGTTCACCCCATAGTGATGTACTAAGTCATATTAACCCTTTATAAAAATTCTATTGTAGCTATTTCATTAACTCCTCGAGTTTGATAAGAGACATCATATAGGGACATATTCATATAGGAGTAGATCTGTGTATAATTTCTACTGAGGAATCTACCTCATGATCTGGGGGCATTCCATGTAGATCTTTAGGAACTATATCATGGCTTTCCCTCATGATGGGAATTTCCACTTGGTGGATAACTTTGTTTGAATCAAGCATTTGAGCAAGGTATGCCTCTTCATAGGGAATCAACAACCACACTATTGACAGATTTTTCAAATGAGATTCATGATGTTCCTTGAATTTGAAGGGGATCATAGGATGGTTTAGAATATGAAAATATTTTTCATTTTCCTAATAGTTTTTTTCTCCTATATATAAATAGATCCAATCCATCCCCAGTATTGTGTCGAATTCCACAAAGGGAAGAATCATGAAATTTTTTAGAGGAATCTTCCCACATATTCCAATAAGTGAAGATCCCAACACATGGGTTGCAATGATTCAACCGCTAGTTGTATTTAGATATAACCCTACTTCAATTTATTAGGGATTAGATTAATTAATTAAAGGAATCCTATGAGGTATAATGTAATGCGTAGAACAATAATCATAAATGGATTTTTCTATTGATGAATGAATATGATGTGTACCTTGCATGAATTAATTTTCATTATCCACTTTTTTTGTAGTGATGTAAGAATAATTATTTTAATTCTTTTGATTTGGTGGCTATTGATGATGATTACCCTAAAATAATGAAGGTTTAATGCATTGGATTGTATAGTTCCCTTTGTCCTTACAGTTGTATCATTGGACCAAGGGTGCTTCTCTCTTTTACTCGACCAAATTTTCTGGCCTTTACATGTATTCTCAACATTCAATAGCATGGTGGCCTTCTCTCCCACATTTGAATCATTTTCCAATCCCTTTAAGGCAGTTCCCATGATGCTTCTTACCACATTATTGAAATGTTTGTGGATGAGTTTTCCTTCCAACATTTTCATTAGATACTCCATCTTGATACTCCATATCTTGTTTTTTTTATCACCATAGTCATGATACCATTCTCCAAACTCCATATCAACTTTGGGAGAACGTCAAACACTTATTATTAACACCCAAAGTCTCAAATTGAAATAGCCTTTCGAAGGTGTGGTTTTAAACCACTAAATAAAATATAATTTTTTCTATAATTATTGATAACAAAACCCATAACATATTTTCAGGCCTTTTGAAATTTTAATCATATGTTGTGTCAAATTCTTCATACATTTTCTTCATCTCTAATAATTTTTTCACCATATTAGTTTGAAGAGTTCTAGGGGAATAAATATTAATAAAAATTATCTTAAATAATTCCCACTCCATCACATCAATTTCATCCCTAAGCTCGGTGTTCTAAATTGAAGCCCACCATTGATCGGACTCTCCGTCTAGATCGTAACTAGAAATATTAAACATCTCCAAATATTAATAGTGAAACATATAAAAGATCATCTCTATTAAGTTGACCCACTATTACGTAACTATTGTATCAGATGAACAACTAAATGTTGGTTTTCGTTGCCGCATCAAACACTCAATAGCCCGCCGATCCCTCTTTTATGAAGGAGGAAATTCCACATTATTTAGGTTATTATTAATAAAATGATTTATCTTGGTAATAATTGAAATGAAATTTTGAACACCACTCCTAATTCATTGAGGTTGTTTTTTAGGAAGTCGTTGCACTATCCCTTGTAAAGGTTATTGGCCTGGTATCTCATGGTTCCCACCAGTTTCTATATTTGAAAATCCTATAAAAACAAATAAATCAACTAGTCTTGAATACATAATTTATTACATTTTGAAATTAAGGATAACAGAATATCATGTGGGATCCCTATTTTTACTAATTCACCCTATGGGATTACATACACTTATTATCATACTAAATTATTTCTCTAATATTCTCTAATCCTAATTCCCATATTAACTAAACCATACTCCAATACAAACAATAGTGGCCCTTCTCTTCTTACATTACCACTAAATCATTTTAAAGACAAACAACTAAAAATAATTACACAAAGAAGATTAAAAGGTTTTTTGTCATGTGAAAACTATAACCATACATAAATTTTACAAAAAAAAACATAAAAATTTATGTAATTCCTTGTTCTCTACATTATTATCCCCCCTTTCATATTCCTTACTACAAGAAGTCACCATGGAATATATATCACAATGGGGTGATCTAAAATCATATTAATAGGATATATAAGAACATTAAATAGTGTAAAATGTGGTGATAATAATAATTATCATTGTAACATAGTCATATTTTCATTATCATGAGAGGAATAATTAAGAAAAGACTTATAATGTAGCAATGAATAAAAATGAAACTGCATGTCTTAAGGGACAACTTGAACACATAGTTTTGAAAATAGATAGCCTAATTTTCATACATATTTCACTTTACTCATGAGTTTATTCAAGGTAACTAATGCATTGGAGCTCTATATAATTCTGAAATCACCCATCATATTTAAACATTTACGTTGTGCTATATAATTCTGCGTGCAACAGTCACATCATAATATTTACATTATCATTCATGACACAGAGAAAATATATCAATCATAAACATAAATAACCCATGGAATGTATTGGGTTCTATACCATAATCATACAATCTAAAACATTGGGTTCACAAATGAAATGGGGAATAATATACATGGTATAAGAATCATCAACATTGAGTTAGAATTAAAAGGTGTGTTTTGAATAAAGAGTTCCTTTGAGAAACATTGTGCCTCTAATAAACTATGTAGAAAATGTGTATAACCCAAAAAACATAAGATAATGATGAAGGCATGGTTTATAATGAATAATCATACTAAAAAAGGTGTGGAAGAGGGAAACCCCAAAGAAAGAGAGTTTGGTTTGAGAAATCCCATTACCTTTTGTATGAATTCTTCAGTCACATTAATATCATATATAATCACATTAGATTAAATAATTAAAAATTATTAAACCTTTTATACAATAATATGATTCATTTTGATTTTATTGTGTTCTTTTATAGGTATTTTTATGAGTTATAGAGTTTAAATTCATTGTTCAACAGTGTTTATTTTCATAGTTTCCATGATCAGTTCACTTGTATACATGAATGAACGTTATTATAAGGTGTGCATATAAATAAATAACGGTGAATATATTTTTTATGGATATTAGAGAACATTAAATGATCATACAAGTCCTTTTGTTGATTTAGGTGGGGATGAATCATTAGATAAGATCTTAGTGATAAACGTTTGGATTATTTTTGGAGATTTCTCTACAATGAATTTTTTTGTTTTATTATTTATCCTCATATGGGTATAAAAAATCCTGAAAATTTACATAAATATATTACATATGTTATAATATATTTCTTAAATAAAAATGGTTTCATAACTAGAATTTAAGATGATAATATAAATTGAAAACTCGCCGCCTTAAATACGATAAATTAACTCATCTCGGAAGGTGTTTTCATTTTGAGTATAAAAAGAGGGCAATATAGATGTGACAATGAATTATTACATAAGTATAAAAAATCTATTATATGTATGTTACCTGAGTTTTAATACCATTTTTATGAGAGGATGTGATGAAGGAATAAGAAAAGAAATTCAAATTAAAAGGAAATTAATAGAAAAGAGAGAGGGTTTACCTATTGAATTCTTCTCTTGAGATACTCATCAAAGAACCTAGGTTTTTTTCATATGATGAGACCAAGAGAATATGGAAATTAGAATGATTCTATGGACAATAATTTATCAGAATTTAGGAAAGGATCAAGGTTTGATAGTTATGAAGAGAAGACTCGGTGAGGGTCGTATTTATAATGGATGAGAGAAGTGTTTTCTCAATATTTAATTCAGTAGTTTATTAATTTCCATCAAGAAAAGTAATAGTGCTGATTTCATGACTAAAAATAGTAAGAAGGGAATGTTAATTTTATATTTTGGTTCTTACATCACACTTGATGTTAGGAATAATGGATTTAAAATATGATTTATTTATAAAGTAAATTAATGTATTTCACTATTCACCCAAAATTTTAGTATTTCAGAAAAAGTACCAAAAATTCCACTAAACTATTTTTATGTCTAAAATTTAAAAATGAACTACATATTCTAATTTTTTTTTCTAAATATGAGTGATTTAATTTTTATTTAAAAACATAATTTACTAAAAATTTTAAAATTATAAATGAATTTATAACACTTTGAAAAAATGATTAATATCTCATAAAATTGTCATAAAATCATATGACATAAAAATATTAATTTATTAATACATTTAATGAAAATAGATCATAAAATATTTATGACTTTAAAATACAAACATTTAATTATTAATTATTAAAATATTTATTTATATGTACTATGATATAATTTTATAATATTGACAGTTATAAGATAGATATTTTATATACTATCATTGGTAAGATTACTATTCATATAGGTACATTACTATTCCGAAACATGTATGTTTTTCCTATCATACTTCAAATATCATACTGATCGCCAACTTGTATGTCAGAATTTTGAAATTCAAAACTTAGAAGTGAAAAAACAATGTATAATGGATAGGCTATAATGGTCACATAGTGTTTAGTAGTTCATTCAAACATGACATGGAGTTTTGATTCCCAGTGTTATTTTATTTCACATAATTATTAGAAGGGAATTTTACTTGACAAAACATTGGGTCGTTACACTCATGCATCAACTCCTTTCTCATGTTAATATAATCCTAGACACATCCATTTATACTCAAGATGTCATATCTATCCACAAACCAATCTAGAGTTGGCTCAACTCTGGAAATACTCTCAAGGAGAACCAATCCCTCTGGATCTAAAAATTGTCTTTGCATCAGCTTCTCATTGAGGGAAGATATAACTATCAAGGATGAGAGATAATAATACTTTTGACTATCATGAAACATTAGCTTCTGGTCTAAAAAGAGGGAAATAAATTTCCATTCATCACTAGATTTCCATACATCACATGCCTATGTTTTCCGACTCGGTGCTTGAGCTACTACATTCTCTTTTCCAGGCATATAGATAAGCTGAAAATCTAAAGACTGTAGACATTCAACCAATCATAACTATCAAAGGATCAACTCATGCTATAAAAATATATATTTGAAGATGTTGTGGTACATATACACCAAAATGTTCTATCCCAATAGATAGTGTCTTCAACAATGTAAGGTAGGGAAAAATGTTACTAGTTTAAGGTCATCCATCTGGTAATTTCTATCATGATGCCTCAACTTATGAGATCCATACACAATGAATCTATCCTACTGCAACATCACTTCTCCGAGGAAAATTTCGGATGACTTAGATAACATTGAATAGACTCTTCCAGGATCTGGTATAATCTGATTAGGTGTTGACATAAGGCTCCCTTTCAACTCTTGAAAGGATTTATCAAAATCTTATACCCATTGGAACATAACCCCATCGTTGTATGACCATTAGGAGTAGAATAAATGCATATTCCTCCCTCCCTAATAAACTCCATATACCAAAATTTTTCTTGGGATGCTTCCAAGAAACCACAACACTAAACTTCTATAGGTTAACAAACACTCCAAATTATAGGAATATATGACTCAACAAGTGAATTTGTCAATACAGAAGTGAAACATTTCAATATTGGAATAAATTCAATGCTCTGTTAGTGTACCCAAAAAGATCTCAAGGTGCTTCTCATGGTTGCAGAAAGTGTGAGAAAATACCCAGATATCATTTACAAATACAATGACAAGTAAAAAATCATATTCAATATATCTAAGAAAATGGCAGTCAAGTTTGTGTGACCAAACGATATAACGAGTTACTTATATATAACATATCATCATTTACATGGGGATGTATATGGTTATGGAGCCTTATCTTTGGGTATCTCCTTCAATTCATGTTACTAACCTTATCCATATCCCCATGTAACAACTCGACAACCATGATTAAAACTACTCTACTAGCACTACTGGTGATTAGGAGTCTGGATACCATGTCCAAAACCTCCTCTCGATCTGGTCCTACCGGTTCTAATCCAACTCCCCACTTAACGTGGCACAAAAGAACCTACCACTAAAGTTGGAACTGGGGAAGAACCTCTTCGAAAGGAATTTTATGGAAAGGCATGGAAGAATCTCTAAAAATTCCCCATACAGTCGCAATCCTAGAACTATAGAGGGTCTTATGACATTGAGGTGTCAAGTTCCCCATGGTTTCACACTGATGACACATAATGGACCTAATGGGATGGGTACTCTGGCTACCACTTCCCAAATGAGAAACCTTTATATATTTCTTTCTAATATGGGTTGAACTATTATACTTCCATGTAAGTGGTCCTATTTTCTTGAAAATATCATCACCCCTCTAGTTCAACTCGGTGATAAGAGACTAATTTTCTATCTTACAAAAATAAGGTAGTCTAACGACATTCACCTATGTACTGATGCCATACTAAATCACATCCTTGAAGCATCAGGAACACGAAAGATACTCATAGTCCAGAAGATGTGAAAAGTGCTACAACTCAGTGAAACACACTGAATACTCTATAACTAACATAGAAACATGACAAAGATGCATGAACTGCCGAGATCTAACTTCTCTTAGTGTTTGAGAAGAGAAATAATCATAAAATTCAATCTATAAATCATCCCATACATTCCCTAATGAAGACTAGCCTGGGAAATCACATCCCACCACATATTGTCCAAATCATGTTGCATCTATGTAACAAGATTGACCCTCCACTCTAGAGGAATCTATATATTCTCAAAGGTAGACAAGGTTTCATCAATCCAAGAGTCATTATCCTCTGGACAGCCATCCCCTGAGATGATATGAGGATGATCCTATAGGAACTCACGGGTCAGATATGCCATCATAGGTGCATCCCATGGAGCACCATATTTGAATTTTCTTTAGACCTTTAAAATTATCACAAACCTAAGAATCAGTTCCCAGATACAATACAACAGACAGTTCCTCAAGTGTCACTCTTATCAGTAACAATGGAGGCTTAGGGTCCACCACATTTATAGTATGGTCATTTCCAACATCTAGGCACATGCCATGTGAGTTTTGTGGTGTCATTGGACAAAAAATTCCAAGAAACTATCTCAGACCATGATTTATATATATAAATAGAAACACTAATTGAAGATGAATGCAATATTGTCTCACTACCCATTGTATAATACCCCAATTACCCACTTCGAAGGAGATGAATTGGTAATTTATCAATAAAAAGTTTCTTCAGTTCCACTAGATGAAGGGTTAACTATACATTTCCTCATAATTTATTTGAAAACATTTCAATTCATATTTAATTATTGGGTTCACACATTTTCCATTAATAAACATAAAATGTAGGATAAGGATTTGAACCCATTATATTTCAGAAGTCGGGTTTTCTCTTCCAATTTAAATTTGATTAATTCTATATGGAATGGTTTTTATAGAATGGATTACAATTTCCATTAAATCAGGTCTGATATACCTTATCACATAAAACTTCAACCATTTGATTTATGTATAATTGATCGACATGATATATTACCATTTTTGACCCACAAGGGACCAAAACACCTTATGATTTTAAACAAGAAATAACTAAATCATATCCAATATTTGCACATGTATCTCTATATAGTAAGGCTCACTCAACAATATTATGCATATTTGGAAATGGAAGATGTGAAATTCCCCTCTATTGCATCAAAATAAGCATATCATGTTAATTTTGTGTCCCTTTAATGATTCAGTAACAATTATCCTTTCCATCATATCATCCGGACAATGATAGATTGAAATTCTCAATAATAATATTAATAATAACCAAAACATAGCATGTGTGTCACCCAATGGTGAAATTATATCAACTATAATAGAAAAAAGGAGAAAAAATTATAAATTAAGAAACTCGGTATTTCCCTCAAACATGGGTTTGTGATGCCCATGAACATCTTTTGACCATGTTCCATGAATTATTAATCTCCAATATATTGTATCAAGATATTAGATGTAGAATGGAATAGATCTAATTCCACTTTTTGATGCCCCAAACTCATATTCCAATAAAGGTACCCCGATATCAGTTGGCCAATAGGTATCAAGTGCATCTCCACCAATGCCTAAGGATTCTGACTAATAGTGAGGGGATAAGGTGTCGAAGTTGGCTGAATATTCCCTCATTACCATTTTTTATCACAGTGGATCAATATAATAAACAAAATTACTGAAAATAATGGAATTAATGTAATTATTAGATTCCACAATAGAAGAAGACTAAATATATAACAAATGAAATAACCGACACTAATATATAAATGTTGATGATGATATTTCATGTATTTATAAATTTTTAAAACATGGAATCAAAGAAAAAATCATGACATGATATAAGAAATTAGAAAATGAATCAAAAAATATCACAAGAATCCCAAGATACAAAACTTTCATCTTCTACCAAATTCATCATAAAAAAGCATGAAATCATGTTTCTGTAATAGTACACTTCCCTTTGTCAACACCGAAATACATATAGTCATCCTGGGTAAAAATGGAACCTAGATTCAGTGTCAGATAAATTTAAATATTCCACCACCGATGTCATCTATAAAATCGTTTCCATGTAATATAAACTAATACAGTGTGAAATCATGCAGATATATAAGTAAAGAACTATTATGAAATAAATTTACATGTACCTTTTTTATCCCTCATCTAGTGTCTCTACATGTAACCAGTTATGTAATTAATTATGTTCCACTTTATATATTTGTGTCTTATGAGTCATGGGAAGCACTAACATCACCATGTGATAATTATAGTTATAGTTCCATGATGTAATAAGGAAACCTTTATTAGTATTATTAATAAAAAGGTTCCATGTTAATATCCTAGGAAACCTAGACTTGAAGGGTCCCCATCTCAGTAGAAACTACAACCTGGTAATAGGGGTAAGAGTGTAATTCAACGATCATCATCCAAGGTATTATAAAATAGTGAGGATCTAACTGAGTCAATGGAATAAATCCAAGGTAAAATGGGATATGTAATGTCTAGGGCCAAGGGTTTGACCAAGGCACCTCGTATCCATAGAATCCATGCTGGATGTAAGGAGAATATCAATGAAATAATGTAATAATAAAGGAGGGATCCTATGGTGTCATACCGAGCATTTAATGATTGACGGGGATTGGGTTCCAAGCTGGGTCTCAACCAAGTAACTATAATCCCTTAATGGAAATTGCATCCATGAGTGATCAAGGAATTAACATATGAATACAAAATATAACTCAAGTCTGACCAATCTTATAAATATTCTAACTTATTAACACAAGGAACCTTACAATTAATTCATTAATTTAATAATTTCATACATTAATTATTCCCTTTAACAAGAAAAAGGATCATTTCATGGATTTTATACAAGTGACAAGAAATCTCAATACAAAAAAACCATTAAAAATTCATTTAATTCAAAATCATTTAACTTCGTCCATTATGATACCTTATATAGTGGCCATGGTTTCTACAAAATGCAACCAAAATCATAAATTTTATTTATTAATTCTAGGTCATATACTTAGTATATGCTCTTATTCAGTTGAAATTGATTAATTAAGTAAATTACTTACCTTATGTGTGTCAAAAGGTATAAACAGTTATAAGGGATAACTATTTTCATTTCAATAGTCATTTAATATATGGAGGCTTACTGATAATAGGGTTAAGATAGATCACACCCAAACATTATATAAAATGTATTATATCACTATTTTGGAATACTTAAGGAAATAACCATACAGGGGGTGGTAATTTTTAAGGGAGTAACCTCCATCAATGAATCAATTATATCACATGGGTCTTGAAAAAATGTTCTGAAAACTACATGAAAGGAATATTAATTTAATAGATGAATCCAAATGAAATAGGTGTGATAACATAATGTATGCCTATAATGGTGTGTGGTCAAAAGCGATTATAATTTTTTCTAATGCAGTACAGAGGCTGACCAGGGTCATCTCACTTGAGTATCCGATCTGTTTTCTTAACTCTCATAATCTATTTCACCTAAATATCTATTTTTTAAATACATTCCAAAAACAATGACATTATTGTCGGGTTTTTGATAATTTTTTTTGAGGAAATGTAAATTGATAATTTAAACTATCATACAAACCCGACAGAATTAGTAAAAAATAATGTACTTGGTCATGGGTTCGACCTTGTATTCAATCATTTTTATCTTTTATGAGATTGATTTTATTTTGATAATGAAAAAATAAAAAATCTTGTTTGGACTAAAATAATTTATTTAAAAATAATGTAATATCGTTTAATACATAATAATTATTAATTACACCACCTCCATTAATCATGGTTGATGACACTCCTTAGTCTAAGAGATGTCATCTTCCAGGACCCATCTTAGTCGATGATACTTTATTCATTGACTATCTAAAATCCATAGTGTCACGAATTATCCAATGGATAGTGGGACGTGTGATCAAATAAAATAATATAGATAGTTCAAGTTTCATGTCATCAGGGCATTCACCACATTGAGGACATCTTCTTCACATATGCACGCTACTCATTTTTATATAAAAACATAAAATTAAACATTATTGAAAAATCATGAATCCCAAGACCTCCACCTTGGTCAAGACTTAGGTTTGAAATTCATTTTTTGAGATTAAAATATTACTTGATGGAGTGTTTAGAAGTGGGGAAGAATAAAAAAATAAAGAATGTAAAAAATAACTGTGGATGAGAGATATAAAATAAAAATTGAATAATGGGTCATGAGAAGAGAAAGAGATGGAGGGATAATGATAGAGAATAAAATATAATAAAAATATATATTTTATAAATAATTTATAAATTATAATAATTATTTTTATTATCATCATAATCATTATTATAATTATTATTCCTAAAAGAATAGTTTTTTAAAAAGAAGAGGGAGATATAAAAGGATAAAATAATTTTAAAATAAGAATGTCATACTTATAATAATAGTGATAGTAATAATAATAATAATAATAATAATAATAATAATATTAATACTAATAATAATAAGACTTACAATTAAAAGAAGAATCTTGAGAAGAAGAATTGTTGAATGGATACAGAAACATAAATTCATGGATTAACTTAATTAAAGTAAAATTTAAATTATAATTGAAAGTAAAACTAAAATAATGAAAAATAAAAATTGAAGCTAAAGAAGAGGGGTAGATTCTCGGTCAGCCTCCCACAGTGGAGATCTCCTCCTTGGTTCCCTAGATAATGGTATGGGATAGATTGGAAGAATTTGGGAAGGAGGATATCTCCTCCTTTTAAAGGCCTGAATTTCCCTTAGAATATTTACACTTGTTATCCCCATTAAATGGAAAATTGAAATTTGGACTCCTTTGAGAATGTTTTTCATAAATATATTGAACATCTCCAAGTATTTTTCAATCTGTATAGTGTATTATGTTCGTTTCACATGGAGAATTTTATCCGCAAAGATAGAATCTCCATATTTCATTTATCTGGATTCCTATTCATTAATGGACTTTTATAAATCTTATTCACACATTTCCACCTTTACAAAAGTAGTTAATACATCCATTTATCATCTTCAATATAAATATCAACACATTTGGACCATCTAATATGGAGTTATGGTCCCATCATAAATAAGCGCAAGATATGTGAACTGTTTTGATAGACCAACTTGTCAGGTACTTTTGGGCTTCGAAATGGTGGATTTAGATTTCAGTACAGAACAATGAAATGAATCCCATGTTGAATATAATTAAATATAGAAAAAAATTCACAATTTTTATAAGATTAGAATATTTTATTTCTTAAATAAAGAAATAATTTAAAATATGTAAAATTTAAATTAATCCAGTTTTCATATTGAGCACAAAATACCACAAAAATTAAAAAATCATTTAATTTACATTTAAATATAACTTTTGTGGGATTAAAAACAAGAAAATAAAAAATTAATTGATGGAAAATATTGGGTCTTTTAATCCCCCCTCACTTAAACTATGCTTATCCCCAAACATAAAATCTCAACATTGAAATTCAGAGGGTTCTGATGTTATCAATATTCATATTTCAATGAAATATAAAAAAAACATATCAACATAAATTAAAATTTTCAAATTACACATAACATATCAATTCTGTTTCACATTTTTTAACGAAATAGAAAATTCATGTATTTAATTTTTTTCCCATTTGAAAAATGATGAATGTTGTCCTTTTATTCATTCAAGAACCTCAATTTATTATTATTAAACATGCCAAATCATGATCTACCACACTTTTCAATATCTTCTCTCATAACTCATGATATAATTCTAGTCAATTTATGCTCATATCAGGAGAACATGTTCTTTAACAATAATTTTTAAATTTAACTACTTTCTCCCCTTTTTAATGAAAAAACAAACATAAAATAACGATAACTTCAAATTAAGGATCTAATGACTCTAAGTGTTATGGTTGGTAGAATTTTATGTTTGAAAATAAATCTCAAGGTGGAGTTATAAATCATAATTAAAAAAGCATCATATTCAAGGTAAACAGTTATATATGTTCTCTACTTCAAATTAAAACAACTCCAAACATTCTCCAAGAATAAAATTAAAGATCAGGAACAGTTTAAGTATAATGAATTATTTGTGTCATATCTTGAATAATTATTTTACTTTTATTATGTTTTTAATTTTCAATTATTTTTTTCATTTTTCATTTATCAAAATTTATTCTGTAGAATTAACCTCACATCCCCAACCTATCCATGTGTGATGGAAATCAATGGTCTAGAAATGGTGATTTTTGGTTTACCCAAATCAGAACCCAATTTTTTTAATTTTTCTATTCTTATTTCTTATTCTTATTTATATTCAAGAGGGTTTAAAAAATACAGTTTAACGAATTATTCCATAAACATTTAAAATTCCTACAATAAGAACCCCCACACAACTTACATACACTGAAAATCACAACAGTTACAAGGATTCTCTTTACACCCACATAACAACATTAAATTAAAGATAAAATACTAATATCCTGATAGGAATGGATAATATTGATTGAAACATGGATCATCCTAATAAAGGCCATTCATGATATCTAGTGATAAATGAGGATTTATGAAAAGGTGTCCTTTTAAAGATAAATGGTTAATAACTAATTCCACACATATTTTAATTGTTCTTTTGTATATTCATTACTTTCACATGTTCAAATTCATATTCTAGTTGGTGGAATTCTCAAATATCCCTTAACAAATATGTTTTATTATATAAAAATAACTTCATGGTCAATAAATCATATTGATAATTGTATATATGATTTGGGACAATCACTCATGTTATTATTAATAATAAAAAATAAATGAATTTTGCAAACCCAACGTATAAAAATAGATATAGGAATTTTATTTAAATGAATCCATTAGTTCCATGAAATCATTAGTCCTTATTTGAATATCCTTGATTCATATTAAAAATATATTTCTACTTTTTTCTCATTTAATAATATCAACATTGAAATAAAAAACATGGAATCATAGGCTTCCTAAGAAACTCATGTATCCATCATTAGTCATGAAAATCATAATTCTACTGTGGGCATGAAATTTTAACAATAATAAAAAACATGTTTTTTAAAAACAAATGTTAGGGGTATAAAATATAAACACGAAAAGTGAACTTCATTTTTAAATAAATCGTAGACCTCTTATATCACAATTTGGGGATGCCTTCTACCATCATGAACCTATAAATAAAAACAACTCAATTACACATATGGATCATACCCTAAAATCTAAAAAAATAGAAGGGAGTTGGTTGTATGTTTAGCTACATCAAAATAAAATATATTGAAATATAAATTCCTAGAAAGTATGTAAAGATAATTCTTGGTATGATCCCCCAATTGGGACCTAAATATTTACTACCTCTAGAGGGTAGTACCAGTTTTTATCCAATATCGAATTTTTTTTGGGCCTCTTTTACTTGAACAACTATATATGGATTTTCCCACCATCAATGGCATTGATAATGGGGAATGATCCATGAATAGATTATACCAAATCTCCCTTCCCTCATAATTAGGAGTACCTTGTATGGTGGGGGTATGATGAAGTAGGGATCATCCTTTTTCCTGGATTCTAGTTGTCTAACCTCATCCACTACTATCTTGACACGGGCTTCAAGAAATTAATGATAAAAGGATAATTAAACATGAATATTTACATGACTAAAATATAATTTTTTAAAAATTAATTTATCCACTTTCATAAAAGTATCATTTTAATTTATTTCCTCATGCTCAGAAACATGTATCTTTTCATGATGTATCTCCTCAAATGTATGTTTTAAAAATAAAGAAGATATATGTGTTCATAAAAACGGTCACAGGTCGGTCGTTTTACCGAATTTATATTATCGGAGTACCAAATTGATATTACCCACAATTAAACTTTGTATAGTGCAAGTGCAGGGTTGATCCACAGGGAACTTGGTAAGTGAGTGAATTCAATTGAGTTTAGAATTAATTTGGTGAATTATGCTGAATTTAGAGTGGATTTTCCTGGTTTGGATTAAGGAACATGTGTTGATTACATGTAAATAATGATTAATGATTAAGAAGAAAACAACAATGGTTTTTAACAATTTTAGAGAAAACAACAAGTGTGTTTTTGATGTATTTAGCAGGAAAAAGAGCATGTTGGGGCTATGGAGAGTATGTAATTTTAATGTGGATTTCTTATATGGTTGTGTTGTTCATGATAATTCATCATTTTGGATCTTGATTATTACAAGATTCCCTTGGTCTGGTTAATTTCATCTTGGAATTGAAGAAATTTGACTCCTTGGTCTGGTAGTCAGTGTTTCACAATTCTTATAGTTCAGCCCATTAATGAATCGAAGAATACCTTCAATTATCATGAAGTTGTTTCATCATTATTCTTCTTTTAGATCGCTGATAATTCTTTCCTTGGTCTGGTTTAGAATTCCCAGTAGTAGTTAACAATGGTTTAAGAAGAATAAGAAGCATTTAAAAAGAACAGACACAACCACATAAATTATTAAAACATGCAATCCTTCCTCATCCACAGCCCCAACACAAGGGGTGTTTAGTTACACATATATGACATAATCAAAATAACACCTTTGATACCTGATGATGTCATTGAGTAAACTACGAGGAGTGGTGTCAGAAGGTGGAATGGCAGATTAGTGGTACAACGGAGGCTCGGGACTATGGCAGCAGAAGTTCCCACCTCTTCAAGTGTTCTGTCTCTCCCTGGTCTAGAGGCCAAGTCCTCTATTTATAGAAAAATAAATTGCATGGCGTGTAGCGCCGCCACACATGTCGTGTAATCCCTATCAAGCTCCACCAACCACATATAGATGCCCGTACATGACATGTATTGGTAATCCACATGGCATGTAGTCTCTGGCTGGTGACTTGGGCGTGTACTCCACCTTTTGATTCGTGTCCCCGTATGAATGTAAATGGTGTGTATAAATGTACACTACTTGTAGATGAAAAATTTCCACATACTTCCCTTGATTTTTGTATCTTTGTCAGAAACTTCTTGATGATAAGAAGAATCACCAAAATCAAAGAATATGTTCTTGAAACATCAGATATTTTTTGAAAACATGTTTTTATTTTCAATAATATATATATAAATGTATACACAAATCGGGTCCATCAAACTCCCCCACACTTAGTTGTTTTTTTACCCTCAAGAAAAATCTCAACATCTAATTAAAAGAGTCTATACTTTAAAATGTAAGGCATTCAATTAATCAAAAGTATAAATGAAACAGTTACTGAGGAAAATTATAAAATGAAGAAACAAATTCAATTCATATGATAGTTGAATCATGCCTCATATATAATTCCATTAACTACATACGTCCTCTTTTAACACATGTTTCAACCTTACAAATATAAACAAGCCACTTGATGATTTACCTCACCAATAATATACTCAACACTCAAGATGTTTTTAAACAAGGGTATGCTCAATCAAATACATGTACACTCTATCTATAGGTTTTCAAGAATTATAGTTCTCCACTTTAGAATTTTTTTTACAAAAATCATGAGGACTTTCCAAATAGGATCAGATGTTTCTATGGATAAAGGTTGGTAGATAAAGATTTCGAAAATAACACTGAGGCATGAAAAAGGAGGCTAAATTCTTAAATAACAATTCATGATATTCAAAGTTAAACACAATGTAAAAAAATCTTCAACAAGATTTATCAAAATATCTCATCACCACCATCTCATTTAGCTGAGTAAGAGTAAAATACCAACCAATGTGTATAAGGCCCCTTTGTTTGTACCATTTTTTTTTCAAGAGCAGAAAGGGAGCCTTTCTAAATTTCTCAAATAGAGTTTTGGAACTCATTTTCACCTGAAATGATCTAGAGGCACTCCCCTATACTTCATTTCAGGACAATTCATGAATTTATACCATGTGTTGCCAATCCCTTCTTTTGAGCTCAAATAAATAATCATGCAAAATCATAAACGAATTAAGGTAAGAAGGGAAAATAGGTTTGTAATATGGCTTCCTATAAAGTATATCCATGGTTTCTATGGGCTTCTCAAAGATAATATATAGGGTAGGCTCGAGATAAAGGGGTTAACAATCATATGCCTCAATCATTTTAATGTAATTCAAAAATTCCTCATGTTTCAGAAATACAACTTTCAAATTCTGGTAGTTATGTATATTCTATGAATCTCTCAGGAAATAGGGTATTAGAAAGAAATACGATGAATGGTTTAGAATAACTCTAATTATTGGGAAAGATATATAAAGGGACAATTAGGTCATTACATGCATATAAATGATTACCCTAAACTATGTAATTAGCCAATTATTAAAGATGCAATTTAAACTATATCAGCAGTCATTTTAAAATACTTAAAAATCAGAATAAGCATTCATCCCTCAAAAATTTCATACTGATAACTTTAGCATTTATAAATATGATTAACCAAAATTGCTTCAAATTTGTAAATATATAATATAATAATGATGTCTCCTAGATCAATTCAAGGGAAAAGACTAAGGTGAAATTGAGAGAGGCTCCCCCACACTTAAGACCAGACATGTTCCACCAAGGGCCCAAGAAAGAACAAGGGATGGTGGGGAAACAATAGTGGACCGGATTTAGGGAAAGTAAGGAAAGACATAAAGAAAGAATGAAAAGAAAAATAAAGGAAAAAAGAAAACTCGCCCCCCCCCCCCCCTCGTGTCGAAGCATAGAAAAATGGTAGGTGATGTAAAAGCACATCCCAAAATGTTCTGGAATACCTTTTCGAGGGAAAGAAAAAGAACACCGTAAGCAGGCATAACAAACACATGAAAAAGGGAGCACAAAAACATATATATAAAGAAAAAAACGTTTCCCAAAACCAGTCATGGGGTCGCCTCAGAAGATGCATCATCAAGTACAAGTGAATCTGGAAGAGATGGCTCAATATCCATGGATGCTGGAAGCTCGGACTCGGCAGCGGGGTGGGAAGCTGGAGAAACAAGAGCGTCAGGAACTGGACTCGGTAAATGAAGCTCAGTATTCCCCACTAGACTGGCAGCAGTGGTGGCAGTTGGAGAAGTAGCAACAGGGCCCATAGTAGATAGCAGAACGGAATCCGTGGCCAATGCGTTGAATGGAGGTGGAGCAGCAGCGGAAGGGCCAGGAACTGAGACAGGCGATAAGGGCAAAGGAATAACCAAATGATGAACAATAAGGCCCAACAATTGCTCCCTGTGGTCCTCAGGGCTGTCTATACGAACCTAATGCTCGCCAATACTGTCCTGGCGGCCGGCGAGATGAACGAACTGGTGTTCCATCGCGACTAGGTTGATGGAAAAGGCAAGATCAACCGAGGTTGCAGGGGTAGGTAGGGCTACTGGTAGGACAGAAGAATGGAGGCTAGAAGAAGTGGGGTTAGTAGGAGGTGGGTGAGGTGGAGAAGTTGGAGGGGGTGGGGAAGGAGGAGCTGGTACATCAGCTGGGGTAGGAGGGTCAGCAGGTGGGTGGGGGCGAGCCTCAGCAAGGATGTAGGCACACCCCTGCTTCTGGACCAATCCCATGTGAGTATTCATGAGATATTCCATCCGCTGGGGAGAACCTATGAAGTCTTGGAGTAAAAAAAGGCTCGAAAATCCCAAGGTGGTGGGGAGGCGAGTGGCATAAAACATGTCGTTCACGATTCTCTGATGGCTGGTAAACATATAGTTGAAATAGGAGGTGGCTAGATAGGGGAGGTTGGGGTATTCATTCCAGATTACACATGTAAGGAGCTCCATGTCACGACCGGTCACTACACCCATATGTTCATGGCTGGGGTAAAGTATGGTGCTGAAGCACTGGTGGGCGAAGCGAAGGATGGGGTCGGTGATAAGTGTGCTCTTCTGGGAAGTTAGGAAATACTAATGGTCAGGCCCAGTGATCTCCCACCACATGGAAATGAGCTCAGAGTGCTCGAGATGGGTAAAGGTAGAAACTGGGGGTGGGTGATAGGATGGGGGTAAAAGTCGCACCCCTGGCCAAAATCTGTCATGGTGAGGGAGAATCGTCGGCCATCCAGCCGGAATCGAACCACGGGTACCACACCACCAGGTATCTCTCGATACTCAGCTCCATCAAACTCGAAGGAGGCCACAAAATCTAAAAATAAGTTGCGGAAGACAGGAGTGCTAACTTGTAAAATAGAGAGTAGTGGAGTATTCCCGAGAATCTCCTCCAAGTCCTCCCAAATACCTAGCTACTTCGGAATTCTGCTATCAAGGTACCAGCCGCTCGATAGAATATGACGGCGAGAAAAGTGTTGCACCCTGTCATGTGCCAGATTGGTGACAGGGAACACCTTGATGGGATAGGGAACACCTGCATGTCCCGGACCAGGTGCAGGTGCAGCAGCAGGAGCTGGCTCTGTGGGAGGATCAGCTGTAGGAGGTGAAGGATCGGTGGAGGAAGCAATCAATGTGGGGTCAGCTACTGATGAAGATAGCGAAGGGAGACTGGTAGCTGGTGTAGCAGAAATGTTTGTGCTCGACAGCTCTGTTCTAGAAGGTAGAGGTACAACTGTGTTAGGCTCGACCTCTATGGGGGCAGTCGATGGTGGAAGAGTGGCCAATGGGTGGAGCTCGTAGACCGGAGTGTCTGGGTCTGGCTATCTCAGAGGTCGGAGTTGAATCCTCTGAAAAATGGGCCTCTCGCCCTTAGTGGCGGAGGTCGTCCGCTTCCCCCGTGAAAAATCACGGTCTGCCATAACCTGAAAAAGAAAGAAAAACCAAAAACAGAAAATAAAAGAAAGAAAACAATGAAAATTTGAGAAAACAGGAAAAAAAAGTACACGGCTTGTACATCCAGAGTACACTGCATGTAGTAAAAAATATAGAGCCTGTGTTCCCTGGATAAACACACCGAAGGTAGAGAAGAGTGACCATGTAAAGGTACACAGTGTGTACCAAACATACATTCCCTGTGTATAAAAAGTTCATGTGTTCGTGTATTACAAATGAAATAGCCATGTTTTTATCAGTTCAAAGAATAAAGGACACGCTGTGTATCAGATAAACACGGTGTGTTCTTTACTCGAGGAACAAGGCCGTGTGGGGGCGAGACACAGGATGACTGAAATAAATAAGCTACACGGCATGTACTGAACATACACGTCGTGTATGGGAACATGGGGTGAGAAGCCATTTTATGTGATACCCATGGAGGTGCCAAAGGAAATGATATACATGGAATGTAAGTAAACACAGACACCGTGTACTTGAAAATAGTGTGTGAGGTTTTGTGAAAAGGGGTACTCAGGAACGATGGGGAAAAGTAGACGGTGTGTACCGAACATACACACCGTGTATATTTAAATTTTGATGTATTTTGTATGTGTCCATGTACACAAGTACACAACGTGTGTTCTCCATTTCGTGGTCGTGTACCGCAGAAGCCGAATGGTCGGCAGATCCAAAAATCACCCTAAACGAATCTTAAAACTTGAAATAGAGGGTGTAGAACGGAGTACCTTGATCAAGGAATGCAATGCAAGAGAAATTAGATATCTAAATGAACCAAATCTATGGATCAGATCAACGGGGCTCTAGGTGGTGTTAAGGAGAAGAAATGGGAAGAAGGGGATGAAATGGGGAACCGCGCGACATGGGCTCAAGCCGGGTGGCCCAAGACTTATATAGTTGCAGTACATGACATGTAGGTCTGGACTACACATCGTGTATCCCCAATTTTTTTTAGAAGAACGAAACATACTATATAATAATTAATATTAATTAAATAAAATAAAAGTGAAATAGGTATATATATGTATATACAAAATTAAATGAAAATAAAACTCTACACGTAATGTATTGGTAAAATACACACCATGTGTTCAAAAATTGTAAAAAGAGAAGTAAAACCTTTGGTCTGGTGCTCAGGGTGAGGTTCGAACCGGCGATTGGCCGCTCCGAACAGAAGCCCGCAGCCACTAGAGTGAAGGTTGTGTTGCTTCCCATATTTATTATTTATATACATTTGATCTATACAGCCTATACACACGGGAAGAAACAATATGCATGGAGTGAGGTTTTTAATTACAAATGAAGGGGATGAAGCAGGGAGATTAGCCGAGTTCGAACCCTGGTCTTTTGGATCCAGGGACGAGACTTTACCAATCTTCCAACTTCATCCGCATGAATTTATTTTATAAGAAAACGTTTTTAAATTAGTAAGGAAAATTATGGCACAAACGACGTATATCGAATGACTCACCATGTGGTTTTATTAAAAGTGTAAATGATGGAAATGGGGCGGTTTCTAGGATTCGAACCTGGTTCTTCTGGAAATGGGTTACGATCGTGGAAAACTAATCCATCCCCACCATGTGTTTTCGTATAAGCATATATATATATATATATATATAGAAATTATTACACAAGCTATGCAAGAAAAGGAGGAACCCCATACCGAAGGTAGGTCGAGAGGATTCGAACTGGGGACGGCTCGGATAAACTCCAGTGACTTTACCATCGGTACCGACATCATCCCTAGTTATTTATTAGTTATTCTATGGATTTATACTATTAAGGATATAAATTAAAAAAATAAGTACATGCCATGTATATAAGTGGGACTTGGCGTGTAACCTCTGGGTTGCCTCCCAAGAAGCGCCTTTGATTTATGTCGCTAGCTCGACCTTCATACCTTGAGTTACCTGAGAGGTGTGGTGGAGATCACTCCCACTATATCTTCCATGGGATGGTAAATCATTAGGCAGTGTTTGTTCACCTTGAACATTTGACCATCCTCTTTAGAAATTTCCACTACTCCGTGAGGGAATACTCGTATGATATGGAGTGGTCCTAACCACCCTGATTTGAGCTTTCCTGGGAATAGATGAAGATGAGAGTTGAAGAGGAGTACCTAGTCACCGGGTTGAAATGTTTTTTTGTGAAATCATCCTGTTATGAATGGATTTTGTCCTCTCTTTGTACAATTTAGAGTTCTCATACCCATCTCTTCTGATTTCATCAGGTTCCGATAGCTGGAACTTACGTCTCTCTGGGAATGCCTTCAGATCAAAATTTAGGGCTTTGACGGCCCAACATGCTTTGTTTTCCAGCTTCATAGGCAGATGGCATGGTTTTCCATAAACAAGATGAAATGGTGACATCCACAGTATTGTATTGAAGGCGGTGTGATAGGCCCATAAAGCGTCGCCTAGCTTTTTGGACCAGTCTTTCCGTGAGATATTCACTGTTTTCTCCAAAATTTGTTTGAGCTCACGGTTAGAGAGATCCACCTATCCACATGATTGGGGATGGTATGGTGTACCCATGTGAGGTTTCACAACATATTTCGATAGCACTCCTTTCATTAAATCATTGTCAAAGTGAGTCCCTCTATCACTGATCAGCAAACGAGGAATGCCGAAACTGCTAAAAATGTGTTTCTTTAGAAAGTTCATGAATACCAAGGTTGTGTCGTGGGCCGTCACAGTGGATTCCGCCCATTTGGATATGTAATCAACGCAGATGAGGATGTAAGTATTCCTGAAAGAAGGGGGAATGGTCCTATGAAGTTGATGCCCCATACGTTAAAAATATCGACCTCTAGGATGGGGTGCTGGGGTATCTTGGCTCTATATCCCATAATACATGTATTTCAGCATGGATCATAATGAGAAACGAAGTCTTGGGCATCTTTAGGCATGGTGGGCCAGAGAAACCCAGATTACAGAACCTTCGCTATGGTATGGTCCGGCCCATTATGTCCTCCAATGGGTGAGGCATGACAAAATTCAAGGACCCCTTGAACCTCTGTCTCTGGGATGCACTGTTGGATCACTGCGTCGCCACATGATCAGAATAAGAGTGGGTATTCCCAGAAGTATCGCTTAACATCACAGAGGAACATTTTCTTCTACTCGAATGAGAGTTCAGGATTGATGGAACCTGTAACTAAATAGTTAGAAATATCAAAAAACCAGGGCCTAGGGGACTCAATAATAGATTAACATCCCATATAAAATTTCTCTTACTAAGAATTAGAGATCTCCCTTTATTTGTTTCATTTCACCAATATTTTAAGAAAGAATATTTTAATTATTTTCAAAGATACATGAATGTTTTTCATGCTATGTTTTTTTATTATAATATAATATGGATTTCATGTATGTATCAAGTTTTATAAAAGTGATAAAGTAATAAATAGGTCATTTTATAAATCCTTGTATACTTTACCTATGTAATAAAGTAAACATGATCTCTATGTTACTGGTTTCGGGGATTCTATATTTAATATATATTAATTTTAGGGATTAATTTTGTTATTTTATCACAAACCAACCAGATTTGTACCAAATTCAAATTCTTGAGATATCCCATGAAAATACACTAAGCTAATTTATAATCCACATGGTTTAGAATAAGTCTATATGAATCAATTAAGAACCACATGGGAATGATCTCACCCATAAATAATAACGAAATAAGAATTGGAAAATCTAAAAAAATCAGGATAACCCATCTGTAATTTATATGTCCATTCCAAATCCAAAGTATATTAAATCTATATATATCATACATAAAAAATAAATATTAATGATAACTAATAATCCCTATTATCACCACTAGTATCCCTCCCATGTAAGGTAATGAATCTATAAACATCCACTAGATATATTTCCTTTAGAATGAAGAAATTATTTCTCCCATCCATCGGTTGAATGAAATCAAAAGGTATACACGAAATATGAGAGAAAAGAATAAAAAATCAAAAATGGAAAAACCTAAACAAAATATCCCATGTGTCCCAAGGACACTCTATATCTCATCTGAAAAACCAATCACAATAATGGGTGATTAAGATCTAAGCCTGAAAGAGGAAATACATATATATAGGAGTGAGGATGAAAATTCCCCTTAGGAGACCAACCACATTGTCTCATTAATAATGTTTAATTGAATATAAATTATTATATTATTTATGAAATTTTGTTAATTTAAAAAAAGGTCTCTTTTCTATTTTATAAAACAATATAAAATCCAATTTTTCCACTAGTTCTTAAAACCATTGGGAATTAATTTAAATTAACAAAAAGTGCGAGATCCAGTAATAACTAATATAATTTGAAGGAAAAATATTAAATGTAAAAAATTGAAACATAAATCAAACATCATAAGGTATAATAGTATAGAACATCGTCTGACTGAACCATCAAATAAATGGGTAAAGAGAACATTCTTTTTATTATTTAAAAACTGAAAAAATAATCTGAATAAAAGAGCCATCATTATAGTACCAGACAGATTTGAGTAAATAAGTGAAAGAGAAATGGTAATAGATAAGTATCTATGGTAATTAGGGACCTACAACCCTCATACTGTCAATGACGGAACAATGGATCCACAGATATGTTCACATTCTAAAGAAATAACCAATCCATACCTTCAACAAGTGGTATAGTTAGTTTTGTAGAATAATCCTTCCAGGGAGTATAGGCTAAAGAACTAATGCCACTTCTAGCATACTATTCCTATTATTCTCACATTAGTACCCGAGATCCAATTTTTCATGACCATAACACTAACACGTTTGGGATGTATTGTAACACCTTGATATTGTACAATATATTTCTTTTTATGTAAATTTTATTTATTTGATAGATATAATCACCCATAAAATCGAGTTTAAAAAATATAAATATACTATAAAAATATTATTATTTGAACACAACTATTACAAATTATCCATTTAAATTAGTTGTATGAATAGGAATGAACATATTTTGAGAATAATGTAATAAAGATTTAGAAATAGAATATATATTGAACTTTTTTTAACAATAATTACAACGTACCTTTTCATTTTAAATTGTTTTAAAAGTAACGTTAGTTTTTTCTATTATGAATAATTTTTAAATTTCATAGGAACTAATTTAATATTGTATTTTTTATAGAATCATTTATACTTTAGAAAATAATTATTTTTTGGAAAAATCCTCTACACCATAATTTTCTGGATTATTATTAAATTTAATTATTATACTAATGTAAATTGAATTCAGTTAAATGGATTAAATATTTGGAATCATCATTTTGAAATTTTTTAATTTATCCACGTTATTTTTTTTCAAAATCAATAGTAAATATTGAAAAAACTTGTCTGTGTAGTTAAGGTAATACTAGATTTTTCGGAGGTTAAGCCAATATATCAGGGTATGTTATCCCATTATACTTACCAAAATATTATTTTATAGGATATTTAGAACTCATACTATGAAAAATTCAAACCATTGTCCATTTGGAATCATTTTTCCTCAGAATAATGCTAAATTATTTTAATATTATAAGAAATCTCATGTGCATCCCCTTTACAACTTATGAATAGACTCCCATCCATTCTATTACACAACATTAAGTCATATATATTTACTAAACCCTAAATAATAACTTAAAATTTAAATTATACTTGTTATAGAGGTTTTGGTATTTGAAAAATAAAAAATTCATGGTCCTAAAGAGGATATCTAAAGGAGTTTCAGTTAATATGCAATCTCCATAACTGATCACTATATTTTTTACTTATTATTTTTCCTCCGATTAATCTATGGTTTAAATAATAAAATAATAAATTTATAAGCCTTAATATACCAATTTATTATTTTTATATTGAAACCACCATTATCATCCCTCTTTTACATCAAATGAAAAATGTAATGTCTCTCATGAGTATATGTGGATTACCACATCAATTAAGTGATGTAGATAGTTTTTTAATATGGATTGTAATGTGGGTATATTTGGTATAAATATATGATATATTTTATATGATAATTTTTAGATAATGTAAAATTATTTTATACCTTTCATTCATTTCATCCATCTAAATTTGAAAAAAACATTCATGAGTATGTACAACATATCATCTCCATGAATGGTGTAATTTATTTATTTATATTTATATTTTATTGATTACTATAAATATATTTATTGAATATATATTATATTTTTATAATAATTATTTTTTTATATGCATTATCAATGTATAAGGACCAAATCTGCTGAACCAATACATATAATATAAACAACACACACATACCCAGAAACAGTGATATTACTAGATATTTTTTAATAAACAGGTGATGAAAGGATATAATTAAATATTATATGGAATTATATATATAAGTATGGTTATATAAAATATTCATAATAAGTCAATATTTATTATAAAGGGGTTTTGAAAACATATGAGGGACGTCTAACATGAGGTAATGGTTTATTGTAAAATCGCATCATTATTGATATTGGATTATGTTTTAGTCACTTATGGTAGAATGTTTTTATTTTTCTATCATTAACCCAATATATTTTCTTATACAATAGTTATTTCAATAAATTAAATGATTTCATTTAATTTTCCACTCTTCATGCACTCAAGATATCAAAATTACTTTTTATTGAAAATCATCTTTATTTTTCTACTCTCTCGAAAATATTTTTATTTCAGGTCTAAATTCTCTATAAAATGATTTACATACTTTTTTTAAAATTATATAATGATTTATTAAATTTATTTTTAACTATGTTTTACTTTTTAGTAAAACATTTCATGGTTGTATTATTTTCATTTTCATAAAGAGGTTCATTTGACCATTTTAACTAAAATGTGAATGGAATAATTGTTTTAACATATTCACCTTGAATATAATTTTTTCCATCATGACTACACAATTATTTGAATATTAAATTTAACTTTTAGATTTTTATCTTCAATTAAACATTTTCCCTTGATATTTTAGGGTTTTTTAGAATTTAAATAAATAATTTCAATGTTAAAATGGTATTTTCCAAAAACAAATTACAGTGATCTTTTAATTTGTTTTCATCTATGTCAACATAATTTGATTAATATTTTGATTTATTGAGGATATAATATAATGATACCATGCACCATATTTCTATTGATAGATTATGATAAGTTTGATTGGGGGATTATTGACACTCCATTTTTTTATGTTCAATGAAAATATTATGAATTGTACCTTAATCATTATACAATGCCAAAAAACCACAAGAGGATGAAAGGAAATTCACATGTTGACCTAAATAATTATTCCCCTACACATTAGAAGGCATGTGTAGCACCCCCTGCATGGACCAAAAAGGAAGGACACCCATAAAATGGGAACTTATTCCATTGAATTTTGTAGGGTAACAACTTCAACCAGGCGCCCATGATTTCATATAAATAGGATCTTAGGATCCTCATTTAAAAAACTAAAAATTTGGATGAATCCATCAAGATCCAATCACATAACCACTTCACCAATGTCCATCAAAACATCTTATTTATCTCTCCAAAATCTGATATAATATAGAGTTAAAGGGGTTAGTGACATTAATGTACATTGATGGTCTGAAACATAATACACCTTCAGTAATATCCCTTCTACCATAACTGAATAACCCATTTTGTGAGGCCCCCTTTTCATATTCTGGGACCTATGTGATATCCTTCCTGTGACACTTGAGGATACCTGTGGTGCTTTCGCCTAATCCTTAACCAAATATGGCTACCCAGGTGGTATATTTCTCATGAAATATTCATCCCACGTATCTTTATAACCCCATACATGAATAATATTAATTACATTTAAGCCATGCACCAAGAGCATACACACAACACAATCCCCTAAGGTCTGCGTGAATTTCCTTTTCAAGCCCACTTCCAATAGAACAATGGTAGGTCCTATATTCATTTTGCTTTCTTTTCTGATAGGAGAAATGTTACAATACCAATCCAAGCATCCATAATATTACAAACATTTTGAGTGGCACACCAAAATGTACCCCATTTGGGTGAGTATTCCTAGGGTTAGAGGATTCCCACACTTTTCTAGTTGGTCTGTAACACCCGAGACTTTTATGTGAAATTATTTTTTATGTTATATAAATCATCAAAGGAATCTTTTACTACACACAACACTAGCTTGGCTTTCTTTACACGCAACTGTGGCCTTCCTCGATAGCTTGCATCGTACGCAATACCGAGTTTCACTAAACAATGATATGCTATTAAAATATTACTAAAACTAGCCGTTATGAATAGTAATAACCACTTTTTAAAATTTTATAAATTTTATTTTTCAAAATGGACTTCATTTTTGGATTCGGAAAATCGAAATTATCCTAGGGTGAAATTTCGGTATTTTTCTGAAAACTTTCAATTTTTGATGAATAGTGAAACCACTAAGTGGTAGTTAAAAAACTGAATTTTTCATAAAACTTAATTTTACCGCTTCTGTGAGTGGAATTTTGAAAATCCGAGAGACACGGTTGATGTCATTAAGTAAAATGTGGTTCAATGAGGTGAAAAATAATTTTTTGGTGAATAGTAACTTTTTACTTTTTTTTACCACGGTTAAAAGTAAATAGGGTAATTAAGGGTAAAAATGATATTATTATTACCCTAACACATGTCCTAATTCTATTGTACAAGTGTAATTCGACCAAAAACAACCTTAGGAATAAAATATGACTATTTAGGCCCACTTGGATTAGATTAGGACATTTATTATTAATTTATTTAAAGAAGGGTTAAAATAGTTAAAATCAATGTTTAACAAGAATCACATTTTTAATATAGGGTTATACATAAGATAAAATCGACTATAAATATTCATTAGAAAGCTAAAAAGATTTCCTACATAATAGTTTAATATGACATGTAATTATTAATTACTATATAGTAATTATTTACACATTTATAAATCGACTATATATGATTATTTTAAAGTGATATTGATTCTGAAATAGTATACATAGACTCCAATACAATTCCACGATCATGGGAACGATATCATCGCTTGTGCGTATGTACGGAATACCGTCTCCACAATGTGATGCAACTCATTCTACATGATCTACATTGCATAATGATTATATAAATGAATTGAATGAATGAATATGATATATATTACACTAATAACATTCTGGAAATGAGGTATCTATAACCTATAGAGAAGAATAATAATTTATTCAACAAAACATGAATAAGAACAAAAAGTAATAAACACCCAAATAACAAGTAGTAATGAAATATTACTAATAATAATCTAAGAATATGACCATATATTATATCATAACAATAAGTATGATTCTGGAATAATTAAATAACATTATTTAAACCATTAAACAAGAGGTTCGGACACTTATGAAGCAAATCGGATCTAAGGTAAGGGAAATATCACAATCTCATTTTTATCCGAGATTGCTTATAATTTGGAATTTACTGAGGTGTATTTTATCATCCACATCAATTTTCCTAAATATGTAATATTTATATCCTTCTACAATAGTTTATATTCAATTTTATCCTTCGGTGAGTTTTTAGAAAATATATGAAAGGAATCTTTTGTCGTTTTTCGTACGAGGTACTTTTTGACTTTTCCGACAAAAGTACGAGATGAATGTTTTTTTAACTTATACGACATGAATGGATTTTTAAAACATTATTTCCAAGAAGCTTCCTTTACATGTTTTCAAGTTTATTTTTAATCAAACTCTTTTATTTTAAAATTGTATGGCATGTTAAGAAAGGAAAAGTGTTTTTGAAGTAGAAAGGATATTTTCCTCAAGAATGGATTTCAAGAGTTTTATCAAAATTATTTTCCATCTAAGATAATATAGGGTTCTGTTTATATCCCTATTATTACATGGATTTTATTATGTTGTGATGGAAATATTTTTATGAATTCCTTTATCTTATATGAATTGTTTTATGATGTCACGATGTTTAAGATTCCCATTTTTATTACATGGGTTATGCAATTATTTATGATTTATGATTTTGTGGCACACATATGAATGGTATCATTATGAGATGGGTGGGACCTATAACTCCCTCCAATTCATTGGTTAAAGATTTTATATCTCATGAAATAGACATGGCTGGAATGGTAGGTTATACCGGTTCAGTGAAACAGGACGGAAACGAGGAGTGAACTCGGTTCAGAAATGGACTTTTTCCACTAAGATATTCTTGGAAATGAGTCTTGACTAATAAGAAATGATTCTCTATGATTATGTGTGTATGACACAAAGTTTCATGTTTTATGTTATGATTATTGGGATTCCATTTCAATACTATGATTTATCCCATGTTATGAAATTGTGCTCTCTTTTGCAGGTTATGATTTCCAAAAGTTATGTTCTTATGAATATGATGTGATTGATATTAATTTTTTTTACCTTTACTGAGAATTTTAGCTCACCCTTTTGTATGTTTTCTTTCCCCAGGTCATGAAGAAGGTTATTAAGTAAGATATTCCAAAAGGGACTATAGATATGATGAAATAAATGGGAGATAGTGTAGACTCTTTATGAACAAGTTGTTTATGTTTCCCAGTTTCTAATGACAATATACCTATACGGTCCTTTTGTGGTTTTGTTATATGTTGTAATAAGTATGCTTCAATTTTGATGTATTAACCATGTATGTAAAGTATGGGTCGTTATAGTTGGTATCAGAGGAAAGGTATAGTCAACCTTTGGAAACTAGGATGTGAAAGCCTTAGTAAGAACCCTACGGATAAGTCTAAGCATAGAACACAATCATAGTGTTTTAGAAATGGCCATGAATAACCTAGGATAAGACCTGAAGTGTGAAATTTTATTCTTGATTATGTGGTTTTCCTATTATAATTAGTGTTTCTCACACTATTCTTCTTGGTTTTAGTCAATGGCTGGAACCCGAAGGAACCGTGTTAATGCGGAATGCGACGGGCAATGCAATGATTGTCCCCCTGAGCAACCAAAGTTATGGGATCTGGAATGAAAAATCATGTAGCCATGCTCACACAACTTTCTCAAGCTATGAATCATGCAGGACTTCCAAACGAGCAAAGGAAGGACCAACATTCTGTTGAATCCTTCATGAGACAACGTCCACCTTCATTCAGCGGGTCTACTGATCCATTAGTTGCTGAACAATGGATTAGTACTACTGAAAAGATATTTTCAGTTCTTCAATGTTCTGAGCATGATAAAGTCATCTCAGCAGTGTATCATTTGGAAGGTGATGCTGATCAATGGTGGAATCTTATTAAGAATATGAGGAAAAGGGATGAAATTGAGTCCATGCAATGGGACGAGTTCAAGAACTTATTTTTCAATAAGTACTTCCCTCGTATTCTCCGAACAAAGATGGATAAAGAGATTCTTGAACTGAAGAAAAAGGATGATGAATCTGTTGGTACCAATGAAGCAAATTTTACAAGACTTTCAAGGTACGCTTCTGGTATTATTATCCAACCTGAGAGTAAGATCGATCGATTCTTTAGTGGCATAAAACCAAGTCTTCGAAGGGCATTAGCCATAAGGGACTTCAATAGCTATGAGGAAATCATTCGATGTGATCTCAAAGTTGAGATGGATATTGGAGTAACCCATCAGTCATATGGGTTTGATAAGAAGAGGAAAATGGAATTCAAAGGAAAATCTAAAGAGCACACTGAAAAGAAGATGAGCTTTCCCTTATTCTCAAAGTGTGGAAAGAAACATGGAGGGAGTTGTCTTAAAGGGACAAGTAAATGTTTCAAATGTGGAAAGGAAGGTCATCGGGCAGTTGAATTCCACAATGATGGGAAGAAGATGTCTAATGATGCAAACAAAGGAAGGGACACACAGAATAAACCTACTACACTTCAATGTTTCAAGTGCAAGGAGATGGGGAATTATTCCAATCAATTCCCAAATCCAAGGGTTTATGATGATGGTCGACGTCAACAAACTCATAAGGCTAAAGACAAAGGAAAGTCACATGCAATTTCTATCAGCGATGTGGAGTACGATAACGATGTGGTGAAAGGTACACTTACCATCCACTCTAAAGTAGCAAATGATTTATTTGATTCTGGATCCACCCACTCTTTTATTTCTGAAGAATTTTCTAAGGGTATCACCGTATTACCTCAACAATTAGATGTTGAGTTAGCTGTGACAACACCTAATGGCACAACAGTTGCATCAAAAGTTTATAATTCTTCTCTGATCGAAGTTTGTGGGAAATTGATTCCAGAAAATCTTGTGATCCTTCATATAGTGGAATTTGATGTGATTCATAGCATGGATTGGCTTTCTTTATATGGAGCTCATATCAATTTCCAAAGAAGGGAAGTCACATTTCATATTCCAGATCAATCTATGATCGTCTATCAATGCAAGGATGAACATAACCTTCCAGTGGAAATTCCTTCTACCTTATGGGTCTTGATTCCACTAAATGAAGGTTATTTATCTCAAATGGTTGGTGAAAAACTAAGGATTAAGAATATTCCCATTGTACGGGAGTTTAATGATGTCTTTCCAGAGGAATTACTGGGTCTTCCACCAAATCGTGAAGTTGAGTTTTCAATAGAACTCGTACTGGGTGCTTTGCCTATTTCATAGACACCATATAGAATGGCCCCAATTGAGTTGCAGGAATTGAAGAAGCAACTCCAAGAGAATCTTGATAAGGGATTCATACGCCCGAGTGCATCACCTTGGGGAGAACCTATTCTATTTGTAAAGAAGAAAGATGGATCAATGAGACTCTTCATTGATTATCGAGAACTTAACAAGATCACTGTCAAGAACAAATATCCTCTCCCACGCATTGATGACTTATTTGACCAACTACGAGGAGCTCAATACTTTTCCAAGATTGATATTCGTTCAGGGTATCACCAATTAAGGGTCAAAAGGGAGGATATACCAAAGATGGATTTCTGTACAAGGTATGGACACTATGAATTTATAGTGATGCCATTTGGTCTTACTAATGCCCTTGCTATCTTCATGGATCTAATGAATAGAGTCTTTAGAGACTATATTGATCAGTTTGTGGTAGTCTTTATAGACGATATTCATGTATATTCAAAGAGCAAGGATGAACATGAAGATCACTTGAGAATTATATTGAAGACCCTGAGAAAGGAGAAGCTTTATGCCAAATTTACCAAGTGTGAATTTTGGCTTCAAAAAGTTTCATTTTTGGGTCACATAATCTCAAAAGAGGGGATATCTGTGGATCCAGCAAAAACAGAGGTTATCGAAAGATGGTCGAGACCAACAATAGTAACTGAGATCCAAAGTTTTCTTGGTTTGTCTGGATATTATCGACGTTTTGTGAATGATTTTTCAAAATTATTTAATCCACTCACCAAGTTGACTCGGAAAGGAGTTATGTTTGTCTGGACGGAGGAATGTGAAGAGAATTTCAAGGAGTTGAAAAGAAGGTTATCCAGTGCACTTGTACTCACACTGCCTTGTAGTGGAGAAAGGTTTGTGATCTATAGTGATGCATCCAAGAATGGATTGGGGTGTGTTCTTATGCAAAATGATATGGTGATAGCTTATGCCTCACGACAGTTGAAAATCCATGAGAAAAATTACCCAACTCATGATTTGGAGTTAGCTACGGTAATCTTTGCATTAAAGATTTGGAGGCATTATCTTTATGGTGAAAGGTGTGATATTTATACTGATCATAAAAGTTTAAATTATATTTTCACATAAAAGGAGCTGGATATGCGTCAAAGAAGATGGTTGGAGCTGATTAAGTATTATGACTACTCAATCCATTACCACCCTGGGAAAGCAAACAAGGTGGCAGATGCATTAAGTCGACAAGACCATACCAGTTTATCCATGATGAGGATCACAAAAGATCCAATATTTATGGATTTACAAAGGATGGATCTTGGAATTATAATGGAAGGGGAAAAATATTATCTTTCTCAAATAAATGTTCAACCATCTATAAATTTGAAGATTAAAGAGGCACAGAAAGAAGATGTTGGGTTACAAAAGAAGGTGAGAAATGTTCCTGAATTCAACCTTGATTTTGATGGGATAATAAAGTTCAGGAATCAGGTTTGTGTTCCTCCCATCCCGGAATTAAAGAAGGAGCTGCTGGATGAGGCTCATAGTTCTTCATTCTCTATTCATCCTGGAAGCACGAAGATGTATAGGGACCTGAAAGAGTACTTCTTGTGGGATGGCATGAAAAGAGATGTTGCTGAATATGTCTCCCGATGCTTGGTTTGTCAGCATGTTAAAGCTGAGAGACAAAAGTCTAAGTGGATGTTACAACCATTACCCATACCCAAATGGAAATGGGAAAACATCACTATGGACTTTGTCACAGGACTTCCTAAAACATCCAAAGGCAATAATGCTATCTGGGTCATAGTTGATCATCTTACCAAGTCTACACACTTCAGTGATATTAGAGAGGATTTCTCTCTGGATCAGTTTGCCAGGATATATGTAAAGGAAGTGGTAAGATTGCATGGAGTACCACTTTCTATTATATCTGATCGGGATCCGAGATTTACCTCTATGTTCTGGCAAAGTCTTCAGCATAATCTGGATACAGAGTTGAGTTTCAGCACTGCTTATCATCCTCAGACAGACGGTCAGTCTGAGAGAACAATTCAAACCCTAGAAGATATGTTGAGAGCTTGCTCTATGGATTTCAAAGGTGGTTGGGATCAACACCTACCTTTGGTGAAATTTTCTTATAATTATAGCTTTCACTCCAGTATTCAGATGGCTCCTTATGAAGCTCTCTATGGAAAGAAATGTAGGACTCCAACTTTCTAGGATGAAGTTGGGGAAAGAAAGCTATTAGGACCTGATCTCGTTGATGAAATGGCAGAAAAGGTTAGATCTATTCAACAACACATAAGAGCAGCTCAGAGTCGACAGAAAAGTTATGCCGACAACCGAAGAAAAGACCTATAGTTTGAAGTGGGTGATAAAGTGTTCTTACGAATATCTCCCTGGAAGAGAGTCATGAGATTTGGAAAGAAGGGGAAGTTGAGCCCTAGATATATCGGTCCTTTCTAAATACTGGATCGTGTTGGGAAGGTAGATTACCGATTGGCGCTTCCACCGAATCTCTCTCAAGTTCACGAAGTGTTCCATGTATCTCTCCTAAGAAAGTACATACCTGATCCTTCACATGTACTTAGCTCAAAAGTTGTACCGCTGGAGCAAGATCTTTCTTATGAAGAACAGCCGATAGAGATTCTGGATCGTAGCGAAAAATTCCTACGAAGCAAGACCACTCGATTGGTGAAAGTTTTATGGAGGAACCACCAATTAGATAAAGCTACATGGGAGATAGAGGATATGATGAGGGAGAGGTATCCTCATCTGTTTGTTACAAAGTGACGAATTTCGAGGGCGAAATTCATTTTAAGGGGGGTAGAATGTAACACCTGAGACTTTTATGTAAAATATTTTGTTTTTATGTTATATAAATCATCAAAGGAATCTTTCACTACACACAACACTAGCTTGGCTTTCTTTACATGCAACCGCGGCCTTCCTTGATAGCGCGCGTCTTACGCAATACCGAGTTTCACTAAACAATGATATGCTATTAAAATATTATTAAAACTAGCCGTTATGAATAGTAATAACAACTTTTTGAAATTTTATAAATTTTATTTTTCAAAATGGACTTCATTTTTGGATTCGGAATATCGAAATTAGCCTAGGGTGAAATTTTGGTATTTTTCTGAAAACTTTCAATTTTTGATGAATAGTGAAACCACTAAGTGGTAGTTAAAAAACTGAATTTTTCATAAAACTTAATTTTACCGCTTCTGTGAGTGGAATTTCAAAAATCCGAGAGACACGGTTGATGTCAGTAAGTAAAATGTGGTTCAATGAGATGAAAATAATTTTCTGGTGATTAGTAACTTTTTACTTTTTTTTACCACGGTTAAAAGTAAATAGGGTAATTAAGGTTAAAAATGATATTATTATTACTCTAACACATGTCCTAATTCTATTGGACAAGTGTAATTCGACCAAAAACAACCTTAGGAATAAAATATGACCATTTAGGCCCACTTGGATTAGATTAGGACATTTATTATTAATTTATTTAAAGAAGGGTTAAAATAGTTAAAATCAAAGTTTAACGAGAAAATCATTTTTAATATAGGGTTATACATAAGATCAAATCGACTATAAATATTCATTATAAAGATAAAAAGATATCCTACATAATGATATTTTATTTGTAATTTTTAAACATTATATAATTTAATTTATTTATGACACAAATATGATGCAGTAATTATCTTATTAACAAAATATTTACATAATTGATGTTATAAATACACAAATAAATGTAATTTGAGACTTTTTATGAATTCAAATAATTTCTTAGGTTAATATGACATGTTAGTATTTATGTAATTAACGTTTTTAGAACTAATCATTATGTTATAATTTTCACAAAAATCTATTACTAAACAGTGTCAAAATTGACATAAAATAGTTTTTAAAACAAATATTATATTAGTAACTGTTATTTTATTCCTAAAAATATAAGGTTCGTCCAAATGACTTAGATAAGGTTATATATATTAATAATAAACAACTTTGGTTTTTTTTGGCTGCATATAGTAAGTTTATTAACCTTATAGTGTAAAAAACAAGAAGACATGGTAAAAGTTAAATTATCCAACTTAAAGTAAAATCTAAATGATAAGGTTAAAATTGAGACCTAAACTTGTCTAAATTCTATTTGATGAGCGGATTTCGACCCCTAACCACATTATCTTAGAAATATATCAATTTTGAGCTTTTAAAAACCGAATTTGACTTTATAATAAAATAATAGTTTTAGTTATTCCAAAGGTGCCCCTCTCCTCCCTTATAAAAGGGCACCTCCTCCCCCTCTTCCTCACACCACTTTGAGCCTTCAAGATCGGCCAACCCCTGACAATTTCTCCTCTTCACTTCCCTAGAAACATCCTAGAGGTTCTGGTCTTCTTCAAAGACCTATTTTAGTGCCCTAAAAGGAGGTCTCAAAGAAGCACTTCAAAGAAGAGGTAATGTCTGTTACCGAGTCTTTCATCTTTATTTCTTCTTCCACTTCTTCTTCTTTAGTTTTTTTCTTATGAAGTAGTAACATAAGTATCACTCACATACTGATATGTTATTATAAGTATGGAACAACCCTATTTCACCATCTATCCATCCTTCGGAAAAAGAAATCACCGCGCGTGCATACGTACAGAATACCGTCTCCACGCCGTGGTGTAATCTATTTTCCCCCACCACCTTACATGGATGGGTATAATGGTATAAATAATTAATATATATTATTATTTTAAAGTGATATTGATTCTGAAATAGTATACATAGACTCCAATACAATTCCACGATCATGGGAACGATATCATCGCTCGTGCGTACGTACAGAATATCGTCTCCACGATGTGATGCGACTCGTTCTACATGATCTTCATTGCATAATGATTATATAAATGAATTTAATGAATGTATATGATATATATTACACTAATACCATTCTGGAAATGACGTATCTATAACCTAAAGAGAAGAATAATAATTTATTCGACAAAACACGCATAAGAAAAAAATGTAATAAACACACAAATAACAAGTAGTAATGAAATATTACTAATAAGAAGATAAGAATATGACCATATATGATATCATAACAATAAGTATGATTCTGGAATAATTAAATAACATTATTTAAATCATTATACAAGAGGTTCAGACACTTACGAAGCAAATCGGACCTAAGGTAAGGGAAATATCACAATCTCATTTTTATCCGAGATTTTTTATACTTTGGAATTTACTGGGGTGTATTTTATCATCCACATCAATGTTTCCTCAATATGTAATATTTATATCCTTCTACAATAGTTTTTATTCAATTTTACCCTTCGGTGAGTTTTTAGTAAACGATATGAAAGCAATCTTTTGTTGTTTTTTGTACGAGGTACTTTTTGACTTTTCCGACAAAAGTACGAGAAGAATGTTTTTTTAACTTATACGGCATGAATGGATTTTTAAAACATTATTTACAAGAACTTCCTTTACAAGTTTTCAAGTTTATTTTTAATCAACTTCTATTATTTTAAAATCGTATGGCATGTTAATAAAGGAAAAGTGTTTTTGAAGTAGAAAGGATATTTTCCTCAAGAATGTAGTTCAAGAGTTTTATCAAAATTATTTTCCATCTAAGATAATATAGGGTTCTGTTTCTATCCCTATTATTACATGGATTTGATTAAGTTGTGATGGATATATTTTTATGAATTGCTTTATCTTATATGAATTGTTTTATGATGTCACGATGTTTAAGATTCCCATTTTTATTACATGGGTTATGCAATTATGTATGATTTATGATTTTGTGGCACATATATGAATGGTGTAATTATGAGATGGGTGGGACCCATATCTCCCTCCAATGAATTGGGTAAAGATTTTATATCTCATGATATAGACATGGCTGGAACGGTAGGTTATACCGGTTCAGTGAAGCAGGACTGAAACGAGGAGTGAACTCAGTTCAGAAATGGACTTTGTACACTAAGATAGTCTTAGAAATGAGTCTTGACTAATAAGAAATGATTCTCTATGATTATGTGTGTATGACACAAAGTTTCATGTTTTATGTTATGATTATTGGGATTCCATTTCACTACTATTATTTATCCCATGTTATGAAATTATACTCTCTTTTGCAGGTTAAGATTTCCAAAAGTTATGTTCTTATGAATATGATGTGATTGATATTTCTTTTGTTTACCCTTACTGAGAATTTGAGATCACCATTTTGTATTTTTTCTTTCCCCATGTCATGAAGAAGGTTATTAAGTAAGATATGTCAAAAGGGACTATAGATATGATGAAATAAATGGGAGACAGTGTAGACGCTTTATGAACCATTTGTTTATGTTTCCGAGTTTCTAAAGACACTATACCTATACGGTCCTTTCGTGGTTTTGTTATATGTTGTAATAAGTATGCTTCAATTTTGAAGTATTAACAATGTATGTAAAGTACGAGTCGTTATATGGTCGGTTAGGGTCCTCGGGCTGCATGTGATTTTGTATCCTAATGGTCATAAATACCCCGACTCTATGGATGTTGCCAATGAATTCCTAGTCTTGGGCACATGGTTTAGGACCATGTCATACCCTTATATTCTCTAAGAAATAGAGCCTCTAGTTCCCAGTGGGGAGTGTGAGGATTACGCCTTATTTTCCATTTAACACAAAATGAGATTAACTTCTCTGTCTACATAACCAATTTTAGGTAATCCCTCCCAAAGTACACCCTTATCCTATATTGTAATAGGATTAACTAATACACCAGCTCAGCCCCTTGGAAACTGGAGTAGAGAAGGGGTGGCCACATACATCCTATCCTCTCTCTCCCATGACCTCATCATCTTCCGCTAGGGGAGGAGGATAAGTTTGTGGTTTTCTGAATATTTTTATTAATAATTTCTGTCACGTTTTATCATGAATCATCATAACTCATGTGTACATAGATGTTAGCAGTGATTATGGAACTGACATGGTCAGATTCATGTTTTGGTAGAGAACCTTGTTTCGGATCTTTTTCCCACATTCCTTTAGAGTGATCCCTCATAGTGAGTCCTCAAGGACATGTATCCAATATCAGGGAATATAAAATTCTAGGTTTTCTATATCATTTCTTCCACTTTTTCCTATCATCGATCATTATTCACAAGGGATTAGAGGTTGATGTTGGTCGGGACACCCACATGACAACCAATTCAACATGGGCATCCATCTCTAGAATGATCTATGAATCACATCATTTTTGAACTACAATAAAACTGATTCCTATTATAACCATGATATGTTAGACACCTACATTGAAATCCTCCTCAAGAAAGTTTCTTTAAATATATCCTCTAGGCCTCCTTCTTAGTTTTAAGCCCTAAACAATCCTATGAATCCCCATGATTTGATACATCACTTAGGACCCCTTCCAAATAGAATCCTTTTAAAGAAGATTCCCCAAATTAATCCCCCCAAAGGGTTATACTCCCATGTGATATAAATATGTGGGCCTCCAGAGGCATGTTTCCTCACCATAAAACTACATGGTATTTGATTCCTTCCCAAATAGGATAGGTAAATAGACTCCTTGTGGTCCAAAACCAACACCCCAAATAAATACTATTATCTTTTATATTTGTTCCCAGTGGGTTCTAATCCATACTGGAAAGTCATATATCTTACATGTTACGTGGCATACTCCAATATACATCCCACACCAAACATTGACTACGCATCGTTCACCTAGACGTCCTCACCATGTGACTTTAAACTATACGGTTAGGTCCTCATTACGTGACCATTAAAGGTTTGGTATGCCCCATTTAGTGGAATATAACTATGTGGGTTATGATTCATTTCAAGACGACACATTGGAATCCCATCACATGGGTCCGATTCCAACATCAAGACAACCCATGTCTATCTGGATGATTATACACACCATACAACCTCATTATATGCATAGAAAACTACCATCATCATAATAATGACCAATGATTCTATAATTAGTACATTAGGGGTTACCATTTATGGAGAACCTCTAATACATATAGATATATCCATTGATGAAGAAGCTCATATACATATAGATTATTATAAACATCACACATGCTAATAATCGATTGTCAAATCAAGGGAGACCCACATCATGTTTGGGAATTCAGGAAGGATTCATAAAGATTTATTAAATCTATATGAGTGACTCATATAATGACACAATTCCCCCAAAAATGGTGTGATGATCCCAAACTTCCATCCTATAGTCTAATTTGATTTCTTAAACATCATTGGAAAATCATTCCAATGATTACCCACCTTTACAATGTAGGTCCCGCATGGATATAAAACCACTGGGTGTTTCTGGTTCCATGAAAAAACCCATTTGAAACTGCTCAAACATAGAGAATGTGATTTGAATGATTTCCCCAAATTCAACCCCCTGGAATCAACCATCAAGACGTGATAATTTTTAGGGGAACAAAATATGGTGAACCAAACATGAATCATTAAACATGACGATAGTGTCCCTCATCTTCCTGGGTCATTTCACTCTAAAAAATAATGTGGTCATGGCAATACAAGAAAGCATGCATGTATTTATTCAAATGATATTCTTATTTGATAGGGTGTTCTTTTTTGTCATAAATCCTGGAACATCTTTTCAAAAGTCCCCTCAATCCAATGTAATCCTTTATAATTTCAATAATTCATGCACTAGTTACTTATTATACTGGGTCTTCATCCACGTAGAGGATTCCATCACCAACCTAGCACCTTCAATGTTGGGTCTCAAACTCACTGGTCTTGGAGTACCATATGAATGGTATAATCCCAACTATGTAGGTTTCTTATAATATCATCTTACCCACCATGCCACATTGATCATAAATTAAGTGGAAAACTGTGGTCCTAAAGAAGACAATGCTCACTTCCATCTTCAATCACTTCAAGATCTTATACCTGGAACGTTATAAACAATAACTCCCATTTCTCAATGATGTGGATCGAGAGGCCACATATGGCCTCATCCAAAATACACATGGGTCCTTCTCAACGGATCCTTCCAGTAATCATCTCCTCCAACACAACATAGTAGTAATCCCTCGAGATGATGTGGGTGCCATCCTTGGCCGACTGGATTGGGTCACATAGTGATGGTCATGCATGACATCATGCCGAGGGGATAAACTGATCACCATGTAGGAGGGACATACCTCTATCCCCATTACAGAATCCAAAAAATCAATGTTGGTTTCCATGTTCGATCAGTGACATACACACATCCTCGATAATTCATCCTTCTAGCGAACTCGTATGACAGAATCCAAGGAAGGAAATAGTTCAAATCTAGGGGCATACCATGAGTACGAGCATATACCTATCTTTACCTATCAATCCTGTTAAAAACTCATCATATGTAACCCAGAGAGTCTTTCCAACAATGTATTATGGGAAGCATAAAAAAGGTTTATACATGTGCCTGCAGTCTTCATTCCTTCAAATAGTTCTATCTGGAAACACCTAGATACATTATTGGGAATGTCTTGAAGATGAGAAGGGGTAGACTAAACTCTATATCCCCACACGCAAGTACTATCAGTATCCACAAGTAAGAAGTGTAGTAAAAAATCATTCAAATACACCCACTCCATATATGTAGTGTTCATATTTCCCTCTTCAAGAAAATGAATTCACATATCATATCCTAGATATGGTGAAAGGGTAGATGAAAATCCTTACCCACATCCAATAGGATTTTCAGGACATAATAATGGAAATGAAAGTAGTTCATGAGATATGGACACACAAAGTTTTCCCTACAAGTGGGGTGGATCATCAGTATGTCACCCCGGAGTAGATACACACCATTTCACAAGTCTAGGACAGTTTGGAGAAAACTCCCCCTATAATAGATACAACTAGATTGAGAACATTCAACCACTTCAACTAAAGGTAATCGGCCTATCCCAATATCCACTCCATGGATGGCACAAACACATACCCAAGAAGACTACTCCCCCCCATCAAGTTTCTCCAGTCGCTCACAAGAAGTCATCCAAGAAGAGGAATCATCAAAGGCAACAAAAAAGGATCTGATCTATAATCCTAATCAATATATTCCTAGATATCATGAGTCCCTCAGATGATTATCTATGGAAGGTCAAGATCCTACCCTCCCATTACAAAACTATGGGAGTAGTAGCAGTAATTCAAAAGGTCCTTTCTCAACACATCACCATAATGGATTACTTCATAACTACAATGTTATCGATCTCATGATTCTGTCATCGTATGAGAGCCATAAAAACCCTCCATGTGGCCAGAAGATCAATGTGAAATAGGGTCCCACCCTTTCAATAGTCCACAAAGGTGGTCCTCCCCAATATGGGATTCATTATGAATGTTCTCTATGTAGTGTTATTTTAGATTTTTAAATGGTTCCTCCCATTAGAAATGTAGTGATGAAAAATCCATCTAACCATAAGTAACTTGACAATACAAATCTATTCTTATCTGATGAATTCTCATTGTTAGGTGAAATCCTTTATCAACCCAAATATATCTCAAAGTGAAGTTCATTATCAGAATCACACATGGTCTATCTGACTTAAAAATTATAGAGAAAATCCATAACAACCTCACTTCCTTTGATAAATTAGTAGGAAAGAATCATCACCTATTATACCATTTAAAGGAGGTTCTAGAAAAATATGATGAAAACATGATAAAGATGAAAAAATAGTTGGTTAAAGATGACATACTCATCATGTCCTGCAATTTGGACACCCCTCAGAACAAAATTCTACTGTCGTTGTTGAAAAATTGTGTGAATGAATTCTACTTCAACAAATGTAAAACTCTTAAAAAATTAAAGAAAATCTATTACCCAATGATGAGTAACAAAATCATTTCAATGTATTATAAGGGTTTCAACAAAAAATTGACTTTATATCCCTCTAGGATTCACAACATCAAAATATCAAGAAATAGTGAGGATCCTATTAGCGTGAATGTTTTATCGCATTAATGATATTTATATAGGTGATCACTAATACTATATATGGTGTTAATATCAGAGGATGGGGTTCTCATGGAGCGTTAAATTTCACTTTTCTCTTTAACTTGAAAATCCCAATACAGGATTTAGTGTGAAATTTTATAACATTTGGATGTATTAAACATATATAGTCTCTTCATGAACTAAGGAATTCTCAGAAAAACAGGACCCAAACTACTCTCATTGATATTTGGACAGAAGAAATAAAGATATTTCGAGGAATTTTTAGAAGGAAATTGAGAATATTGAGAAAGATCCTATTTTAGAGAAATCAATCATCAGATAAATAAAAATGTCATAAATAGCGAATCGTTCTTCAGAAATTGGTGATTTCAATGTATATAAAATGATGCACCCATCCCATTGTCAAAAAAATCTCCATAGAATCGGATGGGAATATTTGATAGTATCATATATAGTAGTTCAAGTGAAACCCCAACCCATAGGGATGGGAAATTTTAAACACAATCCCCGAGGCTAGAAAAAAGACCTGAGGGAATATGAAAGAAAAATGGGAATAACAATAACCCCAGGGTTGGGGTGATTTTCACCTCAACTTCCAGCTTCTCGGTGGGAATTATCCTTCTCCCGATTAAGGAATATTCCATAGAATGGATCCTCCTAGTCCATCCCATTCCATAATCTGGTACCTTTACTTGTTTCACAAACAACTAAACTATTTAGAGATTCCCATTAGATTACTATCTTCACAGAAGCTCTTATAGAGTCAGAAATGGACAGGAAAAGGCCTTGTGGTGGGCTTAGAAGAAGACATTCTGGCAATGACATATATATAATTCATAAAATGAATTTCACATCAGTTAATGTTATAAATATCTCTCTTTCATATTCTACAAAACCTGATGCCAATTAATGGGGACAAAAGATGACATTTTTCATCATAGTGTGGTCCACATGGAAATATTTAAAGGTGGTTTTCTTACATATAACTCTATGATTTCACTAAATTTGGACACTCACTCAATTAATACATTATTACCCCTTCAAAAAGAACCCAATGGTAGGGGTCAAATTATACCTCACCATCTGAATAAGGATGTTAGGATCCTTTCACATGAGTAAATATTATCTTAACAAGAGGTGTCTATGAATAAAATTTGAAAAATCATTGTAGAATTACACTAATCAAGGATTCCTTCTGGATATGTTCTGCAAGAACATCATCAACTCACAACTCTAGTTGGTGCAACTCAACAAAGAGGGATTAATATAGTCACTAACATAGATCGGGAACATATTATCAATGTGGGATACCAACCACCATTATACATGGACCCCACAGTAGTAGATCATAATTTACGTCCAATGGGAGTACAGGAATAATAGGTAGAGATACATCCTTACAGGACTACCCCCGTAGGTTACCCACGATTGATACTAGTAGTGCCACCACCAATGGAGTTACCAGGTTTCACACCTACTTAGGTTCTAGATACCTCACATATTCAGGCTCTTGACTAACCAGACATTCCTGGAATTCTTAAGAACACCATGGATTCACTAATGAATCTATTAGAAACCATAGAGGAATGATGTGTGCCAATACAGATGGAAAATGAACCATATTCTAAATGGGTATATCTAACTCTCCCCCTATCAAACTTTTGGAATCCTAAATTTCATGTCATCAGTGTCTCAGGAGACATAGAGAAACACATGGATCATTTCACCTCCGGTTGTGAGCCCATGATGAGAACTCTTGAACTACAGAAGGTGGTGAAACCTAGGTGCTTCAAGAAATCATTACAAGAACCAACCTTTATGTGGTACACATGTTTTCAGGATCAGTCAATCATAGTGTTGGAAGACCTCAGTTAGAATTTTCTCCTCCAATTATACTCGGCACTACAGAAAGTTATAGTCTTCAACCTCTCAAATTTCAAAACATGGGATAAAGAAATAGTATCTTATTTATTTTCTCTCTAGAAATAATTAAGATACTCCTTGAACCTAACAATCCCTTTAGAATGTTTTCTACCATTTATGATGAAAATCCTCATGGAGAGTTGTGTACATGAAATATATCTATGAAATACATAGAAGGGTTTCGAGACCTTGTTGTAATTTATAATAGGGTGGAAGAATCCATAGTAGAGAGAAAATACAAGGATTGAATGATTACATCAACCAAATGAAAGATAGTGGGGAAATAAGGGGTTGCTATAGTTACACTTAAGAAGTCCTCTATTCCCATTTCCTCATTAAATCTTGAAATATATAATGCGGATCAATCTTATGAGAATTACTAAAAATGAGTTCCTTGTTAGTATTACAAAATAGAATAGAGGTGAAAAGAAATTTGAGGAGAGAAAAAAGGGTATTCTTTTCCAAATGACCAATTCCATGGCTACTTCAGCTCATTGTTGGAAAACAAACTTAGTCAAGATTCAAAATCCTTGGTATTTCATCAAAATAGGTGGTGATGATCACCCAAATTATTTACCCTTCCAAAAAATTTGGGTGACCACATCCTATGTTTTTTTGATTGAATTGACCTCTTGAAAAAATAATGGCAGACTGTAGTCAAGTGAAGCTAAAAAATTCACCTTCTCAGGTTCCATATGTTTCTACCACTAATACAAATGACACAAATGAATGGAATGATGTAGAGAAAACGATTGTGCAGATGTTCACTGACTAGATGGTTAGAAAAATTTTCATCCAAACAAATTCTATTTTCTGAACAATGTTAAAACCAAAACTATGCTTCTAACCACTTGCACTAAAACACAACCAACTTCATTGATAGCTCAGTTCCCTAAAATCATTTCCTCTAAAAAGTGATATGGACAGAAGGTTATGAAGTAAAAACAGGATGATGAGCCAGTACCAAAGTCAAAGATGTATTTATCATTAGAATAATTCATGCATATAGTCTTAGGAGAACGGGTACTGCCCCACAAAATGGTACAACAAGAGTCAACATATCAGATGGAATCTTCATTAGATGAGTTTTTGATATTTAGTACCATTCACATTGTTCAATTACTTTATCCCTTTGAATATGATGGCCATGATTATGAACTCTATTACCCTACTCATGTTTGGGGAAGTAAGGAAAGAGTCTTTCAGAGTCAGGGTTACATGGGAGGATGTGGTCATTCTAGGAGTCACTACATTAACCATGACCCTTCTAGAACTATCAACAAAACTGAAACTCATGGGAATGATCTATAGTGAGATCAAAAATAATATGGGAATTTCTTTATGTTTGACATTGTCTTCCCTGAGATAATCATTCTAGAATATTGATTAGAGGATATGTAATCACCTAATCAACCCCTGTGTGTAGGAAGACCAAGAAAAACCAAATCCACCATAGGGAGAATAACCATCTGATCCCAAATGATAGGATGGTACATCTACCTCAAGTACATCAACTCCAAAACCTCTATAAATAGATAATCCCAATGATGGAAAGCACCGAACACTCGACCAAAGGTATGTTGTTTTGAATCATCTAGACCATGTTTGGGCCATGTTTTAAATCATGGATTATGTATGTCTATATAAATATCTTCATCATGTGCTTATCAAAACTGTATCAAGACCACGTGAATTGAATTTTGAGGTTGTTTCTTCCAAGGTATATTGTGTGGATAATGATCCTATAGAATGCCACACTGTCATCTATTTCATAGAACAGTATGGGGATGTTGTCATAGAGGGACATGTCATGCCCCTATATATATCTGGTAAGATAAATGATATTGATATTTGATGAGCCTTTATTGACAATAGTTCAAGTGTCAACCTCATTCTGGTTTAGTAAAATAAATCTTAGAAACCGGTTTAGGGAGCTTGTGTCTGAATATTAATGTGTGGTCCTCTAATAGGATACCACCTTCAATGCCCATGTAGGAAGAAATTGGATAAATAATAATTTGATTATTCCATCATCATGCCACCAAGGCCTCAAATATTGTATCAATGGTCAAACTGGGAAATTTCATGGTATCAAAGCTCCATTTAAATCCTCTGAGTCACAATACATTGATATGAGATTCTACAAGATATGGAGAAATATTCAATGGATGATGATGTTTCTTGAATAAATTCCTTAAATGGTCTAAATATAATCCTAGTTAATCATTTAAAGTATCTTAATGCTGAGTATGTTCTTCCCATCTATAGAATCAAAGAGGTGGGTCTGAATACAAGTACACATTTGGTGACTTTAGTGATGTTAATTGAGAAACCCGACGGTGCTAAAAAAGTTTTAAATTTTCCAAGAAATAATGAAATCCTAGATGAAAGTGTATTTATTCCATCCCCAGTCATCAAAAAATCCATGTTCCTTTTTCATTTATAGATGATGTCATCACTTCAATTGGGGGATATAGGGATGATCATTCTCAGTCCATCTTCTCTCCTTCGGTGCTCCAAGAAGTTACTTCACTATTTATTGAGCTAGAAATGATTTCTTCATGTTATAGATGTCCAAATGATGACTCCCCCTGAATTTGAGAATTTATTCTTGATCACATACCACATAGGAAGAGTAATAATAAGTAAATCATAAGGAATTGGATGAAGGGGAAGATAGTAGGGATTCCCCACTAGTATTTGTGGAAGGTGTCTCCATAACTTTTAATGAACTCAATGGGACAAATATGGGTATATAAGAAGTTCTACGACACACTGTGATTAGTACGGCCATGAATTCCAAAGAACACATGGTATATACACCCTTCATTAAACAAAGATATAATGCATTTTCCTAGAATTACAATGGTATTATTGGATATGACATAAATGTTTTCACCCATCGAATGGGTTTTCTAGAAGACCATGGGGGACAGATGAAGGTAGGAAGGAGGACACACCAAACTCACACCTACATAAATGCTTCTTAAGTGGATAAACTCATTAATGAAAACTTCATAAAAGGGGTACAATATCCAAAATTAATATTAAACACCGTCATTTTGAAGAAGAATAATTGGTAGATCTGAGTTTTCATCGACTTTAAAGATCTCAACCGGAAATGTCTGAATGATAATTTCCCTATTACAATTATAGAACTATTTATTCATTCAATAGCTAGTTATCAATCCCACATCATCGTGGATGGATATTCAGGGTACAATCAAATATGGATGGCCCTAGAAAATGAATAATCCACCACCTTCAGGGCCACTCAGAGAGTGTTCTACTATTGGGTAATACATTTTTTATGAATTCCAACATCACATAGCAATGTTCTATGCATCGCATCAACAAACCTTTCATAGGGATGTTTGTCGAATTTTATGTTTGCAATCTATTTGTTAAGTATAAACAGTTTTCTGACCATTTGAATAACTACATACCATGTTCAATAATCTATGACGACAAATCAAAAAGAGTAACCCCATAAAATGTGATTTTGAAGTAAACTTAGGAATATTTCTTGGCTTCATCATACAACATTCAGGTTGATCCTATGAAAACAATCTATCCTCATCATGTCACCTCCATAAAACCATGAAATGTTGGGAGGACATTAGGGACACTTGGATTACATCCAGTGATTTATATCCAACAATTGAATAAATTGTTATCATTTCACCAGATTGATAAAGAAGGGTGTCACATATCAATAGACCAGGTGACTACAAGAAATCATTTGATAACCTCAAGAAATACCTCTTGAGACCCTGAGTATTAACTCCACCCATTTAAGTAAATCCAAATATTATTAATCTAATAACACTGGATTGATCGTTGAGAACATTTATTACAAAAAAACAATGATCATAGGAGTGAACACAGTATTTATTATCTTTGTGAAACTATGCTCGACACCGAGAATCATTATTTAGATATCGAGAAGGGATTCCTCTCACAAATATTCTTAGTTCATAATTTGAGGCACTACCTGCATTACTGTGTGGTTCATTTGGTCTCTCATATAAACCCCCTCAAATATATCCCCATCCTTCCGATTCTAATAGTACGTCTAGTACAGTGGGATTCTATTTTATGACTACTTGATATACAATTAAAACCATTGAAAGTATTAAAAGGATAAAAAATAGATTATTTACATGTAGAAAACCAATCTATAGAAAAAACATCACTAAATACTGAATTTATAGATGAGGAAAAATTATCTATCCAAGATGACCCCTCAATATGTGAAATGTATTTCGTTGTCATGTGTAGGAGACCAATAACGATGACAATTAAAAGACCTGAGCTTGATAAATTTGGATTAGGGGTTGTTCTTATCTACCCAACAAATGAATTATTTCCATACACCTTTCTATTATCAAAAGGTTTTACTAACAATGAGGTGGAATATTATGATCTCATTATAGGCCTAGAACTGAAACATCAAATACCAATAGAACATTTTTAGTTGAGAAGTGATTTAGAGTCAGTAATAAATCATACCAACAGGTATGGTGTGGTAAGAAAAGAAGAGATAATCCCCCTCCTTAACTATGTATGAAGTGTAATGCCATAATTACCATCCAAAATAAAATTGAATCATGTCCCGCAATCATTGAAATCCAGGGAAGATTCATTGGGAAATGCATCTACAACTTTAGAAAATCTAACTTATGATGAAATAGTAATAAGAATCACCCATATCTAAATGGTCTCACCTTTTGGTCATATGAAAATAGTAGAAATTAATTAAATCCATCTCTTCCTTGAGATATATTTCTCTACTAGTAAGTGGATGATACCAATCATGTAAAATTATTTGGATGTATTGTTCCTACTAGAAAAATCCATGAAAGATAAAATATAATGGAGAGCAGTTGAATTCACCATTTATGATATCCCCAATCACCAGAAAGTCCTCTATAAATGAGCCTTCGATGGAGTCATTCTCATATGTATCAATAGAGTAGAGATTGTTTCTATAAATAAATAAGTACATGTGAGAGACTATGGTGCTCACAATTCAAGGTATTGGATTTCTAATCAAATATGATGACTTAGAAACTTTTTTCATTCAATGTCACGAGATTTCATAGAATTCACCATGAAATTTCATTCTTAAAATGTGCATGAAACTTCATCAATCAACCCCTTGAGTCATTCATACAACCAAATACTAATAAAAAATGTCCATATGGGGAATGGTTATTGTGGTTACATAACCTTCATCTACGGATAAGAAGTTCAAATACATCATGAATTCTACATATTTCTTCTCCAAATGTGCTAAGGAAATACCCCTCAAAGAACTCATGGCTAGAATCATTGTTAGATTTGAAAAATATATCATTATATCCATATTTGGTGTCCGTCACACAATTATTATGGAAAATGGCCTCAATTTAAATTATAGTGAGGTAGAAAAGATATATTAAGAAATAAATATTAGATCATACCATTCATCCTGTAATCATGTAGCAACTAATGGACCGATAGAGACCTTCAAAAATATGATTCCGAACATAATCCATAAGATGGTGAATAAAGATAAAATGTATTGTCCTGTAAAGTTTTTTAATTCCATATGGTCTTACCGAATTACAACTCATACTTCCACACAGGAAACCTTGTACTCACTCATATACAAAATAGAAGTAGTATTTCCCAATGAGGTTTAATTTCTATAACTATGTGTCTCCATATGTGACCAACTATCTATATATGAAAAAGCATAGATACAGCTAGATGATCTAGGGAATATCTATGAGATAATATTCCTCACATTAAATCATCTGGAATTTTTTAAACTTGGATAGTGTGACCCTTTAATAAGAAAATTTTCCTCCACTCGTTCCTCCAGGGAGAATTGGTACTAATCCTTATGATTCTAATGATTCTAAGAAAGAAGACTCCAAATCATTATCCGAATTGGGTGGGACCTTACTCAATACAAAATGTCATCAATAATGGATCTATTTCATTTACCTCAATGGATGGGGATATTATTACAACTTCAGGAAATGTATGGTTCCTGAAGGAGTATTTCTTTTAATTACAATAAAAATTGTTCTAGTTACAGGACTTCAAAATACATAGAACCACATAACATCCTAGGTATAAAATGTTAAACTATTTTCTTGGTCCTTGTATCGTGACATTAAATGGAATGATGTAATTTACATTCCACTGGATGTTAAACTGTATGGAATTATCGTCTTCATCACATGCCGATAAAATGCAGGACATATGGTCCTCATCGTACAACCCACAAACTACAATACGCCATTCATCCTCATGAAATTGAACTAAACTGTAGGTTTAATTTCTACCTCATTCAACATTAAGAAGATCCCAAAATACAATAAGTTTACACTCCTTTGGGTCCCTCAAATATGGGTCTTCATCTCGGCTTTAGGTCCCAATCACATTCCTCTAACCCCTCAGTGGGTCGATATGCCCTCTTGAAAAGATGTGAGGAAGAATGGACGGGAAGTTCCCATCCATAAGCCCAACACACATCATTGAAACATCATGGATAAACTTGGGAACCCTATATAGGTATAAGTCACAAAATTATCACGTACATATGACATGATGGTAAACTACACGACCTATTTAAGAACCATTTTTTCCTTGATTCTCAGTCCCATGAGATACATTGTGATGCCCGAATATTCTATCTCGGGTCTAGACATAATGAATATATATATGGCCCCTTTTCTCTGTGTATGAATTAGATTGGAATTGTGAATTCTTTCAAGAACTATATGTGGCTTCATTCAGTCTTCTTCGAGATACATAGTCATACATGGGTGATATCACCTAGTCTAGTATCAATATTTTTTTTAACGCCAGGTGACCAATGTCTTTTCCGTATGATGTTAAAATATTGGATTCTTTAAGAACTATTTGTGCGTTGATTCACATTCCAAAAAGATACATAGTTACACCAGGGTCTCTAATCCTTGGTCGAGCCACAATTAATGAAAAATTCCACTTTACTCCTTATGTGTATGGGTCAGACCTGCAAAAGAAACATTTCAAAACTACATGTGGTCTAATTATCATTCCAATTAGATACATATCTATGCTTAGATATCCTATCTCGAGTTTATCCATAATTAGAAAAAATATATATCAAATCTAGTTTCCCTATGAATAAGACTTATAGATGTGGGAATTTTTCTTCCAAGAACAACACGTGGCTTCATTCCCATCCCAATGAGATATGTAGTGACACCTGGTAACTACACCATAGTCATATTGCAATTTTCCATTTTTCACTTTTTCATTTCGGTAAACCTATATCCATATTACATGACATTAAACTACATGGTTTTTTCATGAACTATGTATGGATTGATTATCTCATCCCAAGGAGATGCAAAGGGATGCCTCAGTTTTCATTCTTTTTCCAAGAAAAAAAATTTCCATTTTCATGTCAATTCATCTTTTCCCTTATTAGATGATGTTAACCTACATGGCCATGGTTCTCACCACATAATGTTAAACATTATAGACAATTAACTAACTGCATGATATTAAACTTTACTAGAGTTTGATAACTATGTATGGATTGTTTCTCATTCCAATTAGATATTTTGAAATGCACAGATCAAACCTCCTAACGCTAAAATAATAAAACTCTAAATATTTTTATCCTTCATTTTTGTTTCCTTCGTTCCATGAAAGAATCTAATACCACTACTTGTATATCACAACAAGCATTGTTCAAGTGGGATTATGATTATTGGTTTAATATTTCCCTTAATTAGTAAGGTATACCAATTTTTATTAGGGGTTATCACTGTCCTAGTTTCAAGAACATAATAGAAACAAAATATGTCCTCATTTCATGACAATAAACTACAACGGTTCCTCAAGAACTATGTGTGGATTGATTCTAATTCCCGTGAAATAGTTAGTGGAGTCTAGATCAACAACCCTGGGCCCAACCACAACATAATATAGGAAATTCAAACACTATGCCATGTTGAAATCATATCAATGTGATGAGATCCAATACGGGTTCTCACACAGTCCATAAACCCTTTAAATACCCCATTTCCCCCACACATTAATTTTATCAGTGTGGTCGATATCTATCATTAAACATTTTTGTGGCTTCATTTTCACTCCCATAAGATACGTAGAAACATTAAAGCCAAATTTCATAGTCCTAGAAACTAAGTAAATGAATTTAAACCCTATCCTATGAAAAAATGAAGAAATATACAAGAGAAAATAATTTGGGTCCCCTCATTAGGGTGACCACAGATGAAACAAAGATGTCTATCTTCTATATATGAGTCCAGTATATGTGATGGATTCTACACTTCATTATCAATATCAATATATAATTTTACTCTATGATCAAACAATATCCTTGACAACTATTATACTCTCAAATTTTTTACACATTCATATCTTCATAATATTTCTCCAAATTTTGGTGATAGAGTGACCGATACATGAGGAATCCATTAAATGACTATGATGTAACATGCCCCTATTTTGATTTCACAATATATATTATAAAACAGGTTTTTCAGCCAATAGATTCCACTATTTACTATGCTATATTATCTTCATGTTGTTATTGTATAAAATATCCCACAAAACTAGTTTATCAATTATCTGTAACTTCCCCCTTAGGAGAAGCCACTTATTTCATCATAATCTTTGACAACATTATGTTGGAACCCACAATTCAAACACAGCCTATGGCCATCCGTCACATATTTTTCCCATATACTTTACATAGATCTGAGAATCCCTAAGACATGGGTTTACAATTTCCTCCCTCATGTCTGATATATGTTGGAACAACATTATTTATATAAACCAACATATCACATATTTTTTCCAAAAGTTTGTTTTCAAAGTCATATAACTCAAAGCTATAAGAACTTTATTTACTAAGATAAGATTATATATGTATAGAATTATTATTCACCTAATTATATGTACATTTTTACTTTGAATAATCTTTTCATATTCAGGTGCATTACTTCCACAAGCCAAACTCTATGCCTAAGGTGACCTAAATCTTCATAATCATCCAACATATTTTAACCATAGAATGTGGAAATTCTTACAACCTTCATTTCCTGGTTATGATATAAAATACCATAATGGATTTTCATTATGTTCCCCACAAAATAGGTTTCATATCCAAAGGATTCCTTGAAAAATTATATTGTAATATGCCCCAGGTAACATTACATAAAATATACCAAAAAGGGTTTGGTCAATAAATGGTAACTTCTCCCCCAAGAGAGACCACCTCTATCACCATAATCAATTTTACACATACCATACATTGGATCTATAGTTACCCAGATTACAACTTACAACTTTCTCCTTTCATGAAGGAATATAGAACCAAACTTTAAAATATATTATCAAGAATGGGAGAATCATCAAACTTTTAATCAAAAATATGGGCCTTAAATTATATGCCCACTAATATCCTTATTGGATTACTCTACACTGAAAAACCATAATTTCCTTATTGTATGACATTAAACTATATATCATAATGTCCTTTCTCAACAAATTTAAACTACAGAGCCTAATGTATTTGTTGTATGACCTTAAATCCCTAGAATAATGTCCATATTGTATTCCATTAAAGTGTATAAAATAATTTCCTTGTTGTATGATGTCAAAATACATAGCATAATTTCCAAGTCATAAGTAGGTCAATTGTACAACAACATACTCACCATAAGATGTTAAACAACTTGGTCAATGTCATAATCACATGAAATTAAACTCTATGAAGATTCATCCTTTTTCATTAATCAGCCTTCCCCCCTAACATAGATCATATAACAAAATGTACCCTCTTTCATAGAATCCTAATTCAGGTAGGAATAGTTTCCCATTTATAGCCAGTGCCAATACAGATTCTCTTTTCAGTCTTAGTCATTGTCCCATGGAAAAAACACCTATAGTGGACTGAGGAAATCCAAATATCCATAAAATCCTTTAATACATGAGAAATTGAATGACATAAATACTGATAGCTCCTTCATCTAGTTATTTTTTAACACACAGATGTTTGATTTGAATACGTTTCCCACAAAATGGCTCTACCAGCAAAAGGATTCCACTAATTGACTATGTTTTATGCCCCTAGTAATCCTTGAATAAAACTTCCCTCATAATTTGTTTGTCAACCAGTGGTAACAAACCCCTCATGATAACTACTATATTAATAAACATCATTTTTTCATAAGGAACCCATAAAATCATGTCTCAAGATTACCTATGGGATCAGATGAATGTCGTAACATTCCCAACCATCAATCCATGTTCAGATTATTATTTCAAAACATTTTGGTCAATGTCATTCTACCTAAAACACAAGCCTTATTAGTCGGAACACAACATATAGACACTTGGTTATACAACACATACATACAACACCCATTGTCCCTATCCCATTTAAAATATTAGTAAAAGATAAAAAAAATTACATGTAGGATGTAATGATACATGAACAAACACTCTTCACTAATCATTTCCCAATGATGAACTCTGCTAATCACCCTCTCAATTTTCATCTCTACTTCACACTAAATATACCTATAAATCAATTATATTGAAAAGGAAACAATGTTTTATATTTATATTTAAACATAAAATCAGTACATATTTATGAAGTGAATGATTTTGAAGTTGTGTGATTTACCTTCTCACCACTAGTCATCACTAGAAATCCCCATTTGGATGTTAAAGACCTCATATGGTAATGGCCCCAAACCCATCCCATGAACTCGACCAAGATTTTCCTTCCCAAACACTATGACTAAATTAAACAATGATGAATCATTAATTTAATATATTAAAAATATAACATTGTCTGTATAATATTTAATATAATTATTACGTTACCACAGTTAATCAGCATCTAGAAAAACTCTTTGACCCTGTAGTGTGAAAACAACACATCCTCCTTGGCATTCCTGTTTTCTAATCAAATAAAATTATGTTCAAAGAATATATATTGAAAAAATCATGTAGAAAAAAATAGAAATGATAATTGATTCATAGTGTTAAAAAACAATATATATATAACAAGGATAATGTATGACTTCACAAATGAGATATGTGGTTGATAAATTAATGTATAAGTACACATACAATCATTTTATACATAAATATCATCATTGTAATACTCCATAATTACTTCATCTACTTCATCCACTCTTTCAAGACTAATACTTTGAACATCACGATGAATAAAGAAGTCTTCTTATTTGTATATATGATATTCAATTTTAGAGGTCAAATCATCAACTTCATCACCCATATCATATAAGTCTCTTTGTTTTACATGAGAAACTACACTCCACCCTTCATCTACGAAATCATTCACATAATATACCATTTTTTCTTGTGATGATAGGATATACAGATCATGTAGTTCACAGTCACCAAAATCCATCAAGTGATAGATCATTCTGAAAGTAAATTGAAAAGAGTCTCTTTTAACACCCTTGATAATATCCACCCAATTACATTTGAATAAAAAACTGAAAAATGCTTTTGGTAGTTTAATTTGATAATATATGTTACTTTCAATAATATTCGAATTCAAAAAACCAAAAAATGGAACTATTCTGTGTTTTCAAACCCTCTTGACAATTGATTATATGGAATCTAAATCCATTCATGTAGTAAGTATCTAACATTATAGCTTTTTTAGAGGACATCGATAAAAAAACTTCAAATATTCTAACAAATGAGCTCGATTATCCGTATTCATGATTTGAAAAAAGTAATATACATTATCAGATATAAAATTAATATATGTTTCAACATAATATTCATATTTATTATAATATTTATTAACTTACACATCATGAAAATCATTCTATAATCTCTTTATTAACAGATTTTCCTATATCTTTCTAATTTTGTATTTGTCCTCTCATTCGTATCTTTATTTGTATCCTCATCTATTTAATAAATAGATTTGAAATTTCACTATTTAGAGACACATAAGTATATTCCTATAATAAATCCATTTCTATCAATGTAACATTTGAGGTCCTCCCAACACATCAGCCAATAGGAGGAATGATTTTTGGTTTCCCATGTATTTTAGATTGATTCTATGTGTCATCAACATGTCCAAATTGATTGAATATTTTCTCTATGTCATCCAAGTATCTAGAATAAAATGTAAGGCTCTCCTATGCTAAATATCCTTTAGAAATATATCCTTCAGGATGAGCATTATTTTTCACATATTTCAAAATCCCATGATATATGTGAAATAAAAAAAATTGTTTATTTAAAAAAGTGCTGAGATTTGATTACTGAGATGGAAAACATAAAAATAAGTTACCTCTTAATTACATACATCCATTAATAATGTACTGGACCTCTCAATTTATCTCCCACAACCAAATGCATAGTTTAATGCATCGTGATATTAAAATATGAAGGGGGAAAGATCATGCCCATTGAACAATGTTTCAATACAAATATTTCCTGATAGTTGTCCGGATGAAATGAATATAGTTTTGTCTCACATAATGTTCAGAAATATTTGCTCAATTGGAGTATAAAAACAGTAACCTTTTTATGTAATAATATATGTAATGCCAATGGAAGTAACTACTGTAATAAAATATGTTAATCATGGATTTTAAATCCATGTAACATATGATTATTTATGTAAAAAATATATGAGATTTTACTTTAATACCCATTGGATAAATTCACATGTTTCAAAATTCAATTGAGTTTATCTTTACCCTTAGTTTTCATTGAAAAAATTGTTGGAGCATACCCTCCATTCTTATCTGAATATTGATCATTTTTATGTTCATTTCTTATAAGTCTCTCCAATAATTGAGACGGCCCTTATAATTTCTATACTTATTAAGTAATGGGAAGATCAATTTGTCACAAACATTCTTCTCATTATGAATCACATCATGGTTATACCACATAAAATTAAATTCCCAATTTGGATGTTTAATATTATACTTTTTTTCTTCCAGTGTTGTGTTTCGATTTCACTTGATGATTTACTTTGACCTCATTTCTAAATATCATTCAAATGAATCACCATCCAAAATTATGATTTTGTGTAATTATTTTAGAACATTTTTAACAAATTTAGAGGTGGTCTAGGATCAATGAAACCATTCAATTTTGACTTGTTTAAAAAAAATCTATGAGATGCAACGTCAAATATTTGTGACACAAGATTAACCATTTTCGACTTTGAGGTAGTTGTTCAGGCTCAAAATCAAAGTTACAAGTAGGATAATCCATAACTGTGTAAGTTTTATAACTAGATAAATTCCCAAGTCCATGGAAGTGGTTAACGGACCACATTAGAGTAGCTAGAATTTTTAACACTCTTCTATAAGATGCATCATATGTCCCAACATCATTTCTCCATAACACCTATAATTCGTCAATTAAAGGATGCAAGTATACATCAATATCCTTTCCATGAATTATAATTCCGATAATAATTATCGAAATGAAAAAATTAGATTGTTTCATACACATCATTGAATGAAAATTTGTAAGGGATAAAAACAACCATAAAAATGCTATAACTAGTACTCAAAGTCCCAAATGGGCTGAATCAATCAACAGCCAATCCCAATCTAACATTCTTAGGATCAAATGTGAAATCTAGATGTAATGAATCAAATTTAATCCCAGATTTTGAATCTCTTTTATGTGACATTAACCCATCTTTGTTATCTAACGAATTACACTTCATGCGTTTGGAAGTTTTCGATGACATGATTAATAGTTGTAATCGATGCTTTAAAGGAATGTAACTGAAAAACATTGCTGGTGTGTTCCTTTTCTTCTCATTCATGATAGAATATTGATTAAGACTTCTAACATCACCCATATACTTCCATCTAGAATAAGAAAATTTTTCTCAATCATTTTTTCTTGAATCCTCTCCCCAATAAAGCATACAATCATTGGGAAACACATGTATTATTTTATAAATCAGACCCATATTGTTAACAACTTTGATCATATACACAAAAAGAATTAGGGATCATTACTTTAGGAAATGCATCGTGGATGAATTCCAATATCATGGACATCAATTTATTTGTAATTCGACATATGAATTTGATACGGTAAAACTTCATCAAAATAGAATTTTTGGAATACTTGAAACATCCATTGTACCACACATGATTTCCATCATCAACTAAACCATGAAACAAATCTGTCTGTTTAGTGAAGTTTTCTATTACATTATTCTCCATAGAATCATGAGGGGGATACAATGATATGTCACAATATTGATCTTTTTGTCATATAGTCTCAAAAACATCACTTTTCACATTTCTATTTGTAGCACCCTCAACTGGTTCATCGGATATGTTTTGATGTTTCTATTGGTGTCTTGAAATTCTGAATGCATCAATTAAATGGTTTTTAATTTAATTTCCCATTTTATATGATGTTGGGAGATCATTTTGTGGATTAAAATCAGTGGTCAACCTTTCATTAATGTTCAATTCTCCTTGGAAAACCCAACACAAATTATGAATAATGAATTGCTTCATTATCAGGTGTTCAGAAACATCATCTCTCTTCAACTGACTTCTAAATTTACATTTCGGACATGGACATCTTATTCTCCCATCAACAGATCGATTGGAAATTGAAAATTATGAAAAATCTTCTAAGACCATAGAACACCGAGGTTTGTTCCTCGGTAATGTGATCCATATTTTATCCATATATATCACAATGTGCATAAACATTATAAAAAAAATTAAAACACATAACAAATATAAAATAAGGAAAGAGACTCATATATACAAGTTGAAATATTTTTAATATGTTAATTAAACATACAATACCATTTAAATGCATGTATAGCCATCTGTAAAATAAGAATTACAGACACTTATAAAAAATAATAAAACTATTTATACTGATATAATATATTGATGAATAAACTGGTGTAGAGTAGTGAACTTCAACCCTTTATTAAATGATACAGAATAAAGAAATATAGGGCAATTAGAAATACCTCATAAAATCATTATAATGAATCCATGAAGTTCTAAATGAATTTATTATTCTTTATCAACTTCTTTCCTTAAATTATATATATAGACAAAACACAAATTGATAACAATCTTTATAAATCCATTGAATCTTCTATATATCAGTGTTTCCTTATTCTTCATAATACATTTAAAACCCTAAATATATAAATTAAAATAGAAAAATATTACTTTTTAATGTATCACGCTAAAATTAAAAAATAATCAATGTGTCTCATTCCTTGTATTGTTATCTAATGGAAGTGTATTTCTACCATTCAAAAATATGATAGACACTATTACATAAATATAATAGGGAAATGTTATACCTATATATCCCAAATAAGGGTAAAATAATATTTTCACATGCTTTATAACGGTACCTCAAATATTTTATAATTTGTGAAAAGGTATCCATTAAAATATCCTTCTCGCATAATGATAAGATGCATTATACACATTCTCTATATAGGTAAATTATAATTCTATATAGGGGTAAGAACAAATTATAAGCAGTTCATATGGGAAACTAGTAGTGTTTTGTAATGGTAATCTTTTACTTAAACTGGTCATGTAAAGGTAACTAGAAAAGATGAATAAAGGCACTCAAAAGATACATAAGGGTAATCAGTATTTTCTAAATCATGCGTGAAGGAAAAAAATAAATTCCATACACTATTTTAAGGTAGATAATTTACTATGCAAGGGTAATTTACATTTATTTCATGCCACTAAAGGGTATCTTAGCACTTGCATAGAGGTAAGCAACCCATGTGTAAAGGTAAGAATCACTTATCTAAAGTTAAGAATCACTTGTGTAAAGGTAAGAAACACTTTTTTATATATAAGTAGAGAAAACGTAAGGGTAAAACCAAGAATACAAAGAATAAGTAAGGATACAATGTTACCTACATAAAGGTGACACACAATCTATAAATTCTATATATGGGTATGAAAAAGAGTTACGTAAGGAATATAAAAATAAAATCTAAACTAGAATGGTTTCATAATGAAGAAATTAGAGGAAATGATAAAATATATCACTAGATAAAAATCTCATAAATCACTAGGTAACCATATAATAAAATATAAACAAGAAAGATTCCATAATGAATAAATCAGGGGAAATGATATAATATGGAACTAGATAAAAGTACCATAAATCTCTAGGTAACCATATAATTGAATGTGTCCTGGGATATACCATGGGAATAATTATGTGATAATAAGTTATTCATATATGGGAATAACTACATGAAATATCAATATATCATCTTGTGCTAAATATATAGCTGAAAACCAAGTTTCCCACATAAGCCTCATGATGAAAATCCCTCATGTAGACCATGTTCCTATAATGACTAGTTTAAAAATAAGGGCATGTGACCCGACTAGAGAAATAACTAAGTTCATCTAATTAGAACCTCATTTCCCCTCACCAATAGTGGAACTGAGGAGTAGTGAAAATGAGACAAGTTTAACGCATGTGGAATAACCGTAACTATACTAAACCATAACATCTAATGATGTAGTACCCCATATATAAAAAACATAAACTCAAGGAATAAGTATCACATTCTCATGTCTGGGGAGCAACAAGAATCACATATTTATCACAAACCCACAAATATAGTAAATGAGAAAGGGGGAAGCAAATGATTCCATCCACATACACCATTAAAAAACACAGTTCTAAACAGTACATTGAAACCAAAACAATTCATGGAACCAAAAAAACATTTATTTTTTCATAAAATAATTACAAAATACAATATAGAAAATGATGGAAAATTCCAATGAATTTAAAACAATTCATTCTCGCCCTTACACAAGAGTTCTCTTCTTTGAGAAACAAATCATGGCCAATGACATTCATTTCTTTCAAAAATGACATGAAAACAACTCGAAACGTTTTAATAGGTACACAATAATCAACCATTTCTTTTAAAATGTTTCAAAGTAGCACTTCAATAAGGTTTATTCTCATTGAAGGCCATAATAAGGAAAAAGGGACAATTACAACCATCAAACCATTTAAAACAGTCCAACAAGACATTTTAGAAGTTTTAAAGCATATACACATTTAAAATACTAATTTTAAATTCATTAAAACAACCTTTTTAAAATCAATTATATGTAAAACCCTCAATTCAAAATCAAATTCAATTTAAAACCTACTTTTCACACATTTAAATTCATAATCATGTCAAAACCCATTTCAAAAGATGATTATAATTTCAAAACAGAAATAAGATATTTCAGAAAAAAATTAGAATAATAAAAAATCTCATTTAAAAAATAATAGCATGGTATTAATGTGAATACCCATTTATACCATCCTCAAAACACCAAGAAATATTTTCAATAAACCATTGGTATATCAAAAAAATTAGAAATTTCATAAAAATTGAATTTATAAAGTAAAACATACTTATAATTAAAAAATGAAACAATTTTATAGTATCATATACTTCCACGAAGTAGAAAAAAATCTAAAACACTGGGAAAATTAATCCCTTCAATGAATGACCACACCAACGGTCAGGATTGGCGGTAAGGCTTCAGGGGGTCGGGTTGGGCTTCAGATAGTCAGGGGGTCAGGGTGATTTGTTAGTGGGAGGAGGGGAAGGGATACAGTGAACCATCAGATAGATCAACGAGGTTCAGACTGGTGCTGATGGGTGTCGAGTGTCGGGCTTAGCTGCGAGGGATGGGATCAGTAGTGAGGGATGGCATCGACGGTGAAGAGGGTTCGTAGAGATTTGGGGGTCAGGGGTGAAGTGTTGAGGGGTTTGAGGAGAAGTGTAGAGTTTTTCAAAAAAATAAAAAAATTTAGCATTGGTTTTTAATGAACGGCCGCTAAATTATCTAAATAAAATTTAGCAGTCGATTTATAAATTGCTTCTAAAAATGATGTTAATGTATCATTTTGTTGTAGTGAGTATTGAAGATTCATCAATGTCATCTAGAGACTATGAGGAGGATCTTCGAGCTCAGAATGATGTCATAGAGAGCCTGTATAGGGTGGAATAGGATATTCATCAACATTAAGAGGAGGAGGAGGATCATCATCTATTATAGGAAAACCATGGAAACCCCAAAGAAACCCTAGAAAATCATCAAATCCATAGAAACCAGTGAGAACCCTAAAAGTACTAAAACCACAAAAAGATATTAAGAACATAAAAAAACAAGAAATCCTATAAAACCATTCATAACCATAAAAATAGTACGAACTCTAAAATCCCTAAATATGATACAAAAACTTTAAACACCACATAATTCTATAATACACTATAAAACCATATAGAACCCTAGAAAAACTAGAAGTCCCTAAGAATTGGAATCCCTGGAAAACCCTAAAAACCCATCTATAACTTTAAAATCCTTGGAAACCCAAGGAAACCATAGAAAACACCAAAAACAGAAAAAACACAAGAAAAACAAAAAACCCTAAAAGGTATAGGATACAGTAAAATCCCCAAGAGAACCATAGAAAACCCCAAACCCCCTTGAAAATCCTAAAAACCTTAGAAAACCCTATAAAACCATAAAAATCAATCAAACACCTATAAAAACCTATAAAAACCTATAAAAATCTAAAACCAAAAGAAAACCCAAGATAAACCTAAAAACTGTAAAAACCATGAAAATAATAGATCAATTAAAAAAATTCTATAAACCTCTAAAATCCATGAAAAACATAAGAAATCCTTAAAAACCCTAGATAATCCATGAAAATACTAAAAACCCTTAAAACCCAAAAAAACAGGAAAAACTGCTAGATAACCCAAAAACCCTAAAACACAAAAAAATCCCAAAAACAAAAAAAAAATAAAACGTCATGATATCGTAGGAAACCCCAAAAAAATATATAAATATGAAAAAACTAAAACCCCTAAAACCACTAAAGACACTCTACAATACAACAAATCCCTAAAAACCATCGAAACCCCTATAATACAATGAGAAACCCCCCCCAGAAATTCCTAATCTTATAATACCCCTAGAAACCATAGAAACCCATAGAAAACCCAAAAATCTCAATAACACTATGAGAAGTACCAAAACACTAAAACCATAAAAAAACTAAAACCCACAATAAAACCCTATAAATCCATAGAAAACACTAAAAGCCCATGAAAAACCTAAAATCGTTAGAAAATCTTTTAAACCCCTTAATCCCTAAAAACAAAAAACCAATAGAAGTACATAAAATTTCTAGAAACCCTGATAAGACACTAGAAACCCCAAAAAACCTAAGAAACCCATTAAAATAAGATATCCACAGAATCCCAAGAAAACCCTGTCACCCTGGAAAACCCTAGAAAACCATATAAACCCTTGATATTAATTGAAGCCACTCAAAACCCAAAAAAACACTACAACCAATGAAATCAAAAAATAACTTTAGAAAACATGATAAATCCATAAAAGACCTAGAAATTTGTAGAAAAACATTAAACCCATGAAATCATTAAAACCCCAAGAAAACCATAAAAACCAATAAAATCCACAAAACCCGTAATAACACTAACACCACCAATAGAAACTAAAAACCCTAAAACCTATACAAAAAAACATAAAAAACCCCTAAAAACAATAATAACTATAACCAAACATAAAAACATAAATACCTTAAAAATACAAATAAAATCCTTCAAACCCCAGAAAATATTAAAAGACTTTACAAACCCCTAACCTCAGAAATAAATTGAAAAACCTAAACCCCTAGAAACCCTACAAAACCATAAGAATCCCTATAAATCCCTAGAAACCCTAAAACCCATAAAACTCTAAAACACTTGAAAACTATAAATACCACTAGAGAACCCAATAAAAACATAGAAAACCCCAAAACCCTCGAAAACCCAAAAACCACTAGAAAGCCCTAAAAATTTTAAAAACCTATAAAATAGTATAAATCTAAAAAAAGACATTAAGTCCCATGAATACCCTTGAAATCCAAAAATCCTGTTGAAAATTCATTAAAATGAGATAAACCTCGTAATTTCAAAAACCCCCTACAAAACCATAAAAACTCATGAACACTGTAAATATCCCTAAAATTCTTAGAAAACTCAAATCCCACTAAAAATAATAATACACCCAAAAAACATAGAACCCCTTAAAAACCAATAAAATCCTTAGAAAACCAAGAAAACACAATTAACAATAAAATATATAAAAAAATAACCTAAATACCCTAAAACCCCTATAAACCCTTAGAAACCCCTAAATAAACCTAAAAATAGGAAAACCTGTCCCCATAAATCCTTATAAAATCATAAAAACACCAAAGGACACGAGAAAACCCTATATAACTCTATAAATGTAAAGACCCAGAAATTTAGAGGAAGTTTTTTTCTTAATTTCTTTGGAATTTTATGAGTCCGCAGTTTCTAATGGCGTCTGATTCTGAGCCCCGGTGTTCCCGAAATCAATTTTCTATGTTTTGTTCGAGTACGTTCAGTAAACGTACGTGCGGGTTTTTCTATCTTTTAAACCGGTGCTCGAAATTGAAATCTGAGGACACCGATGAACTCCCATCACCGGTAATTGATTAAGGGGACCTTTACCGTAGTTGCATTTTATGTGGGTTGAATGTTAAAATTTGGGGATTAGATAAAAAGTTAAATAAAACTGTTTAGAACAATTTTATTCACCATGGTGGTTAAATCCTACAAGGGGGAGGTTGTTGGTGGGGCCTACACCTACATAACCTCCCATGAGAGGATATTAGTGAGGTGGGACCCACATGAACCCCCAAACATACAAGTCCCTTCAACCCCCATTTAACCCCCCTCCATAACAACTTGACACCCCCTCTCATTTATTAAGGAGGAACCTATCCACCTCCCACCTATTAAAGTTGCCAACCCATTTAATTAATATCCATATTAATTAAGTGGAACCACACTTTTGAATTGGTTTTTATTTTCATGACGATACATTAAAAAAAGGAGGAGGATATTATAATATTTGGTCGGAAAATATTTGGTGGGGAGAGCCTTTGGAGATTTAGAGGAGATTTTCATCGTTCTTCGATGAAGAACGACACCCTCTTCGATGAAGAACGTTTATTCTTTGATGTAAGGTTCTCCAATGATGGGCCTTCCAAGTTCTTCGACGAAGAACAATCCATCGATGGGGATCGGATTCCGATGAGTCTCCGACACTTAAGCTCGACTATGAAGTGAGAGGAAGACGCAATGATCAACGTCAACTCCATCCTCTTTCCATGACATCGTCAATAAACAATGAATTGCGGTAGGGGTTGTTTTGTATATTTTTGTATGTGTGGATTTTACTCTCATGAAAGGGAATTCCTTTATGATGAATTATTATTTGATCCTCTAACACAGAGTGCACGGGAAAACGAACAAGCATGGACCCTCCGCTGGTTGTTCGTCTGTGCGTAGAATGACGGGAGATGATGAAACGGGGCCCCAACGTCAATTTGGAGCCTTTGCAGTAATGTTTGGGACCCGAGAAGGACATGGGCGCAGATGAGAGCTAAAACGGACAACCGGAATGACTTCGGTGGCCCGTGGAATCTCATGGCGGCACGGGTCGCCGGTGCGGCGGCGCGCCAGGGCGCCGCCAGAGGAAGTTCGCCGCGGTGGCAGATCCTACGGCCGTGTGGAATCTGGGACGGAAGGGCGGCGCCATCTGGTGCCGCCGGTTCCAATCAATCCCCCCCTGCTCTGTGCAAACCGTGCAGCCGGCTGCGGGCCGGGCCACGCCGGCTGAGCTGGACCCGGGTCGGGTCCACCCGGTTCGGGCCGACCTAGGGTGGGTTGGGTCGGGTCGGACCGGGCCCAGACCCCCCTTTTTTCGGGCAAGATTCGTTTCATCGCCAATAACATAACTTACGGACCTCCGATCGTCTCACCGTCAGTTGTGTAGGAAACCATGGATCGAGACGGTCATTTTGGTATATTACACTCAGGATTTCGGCGAAGTTTGGGTATGGCCGGGTTGGTTCGAACCTGAAACCAACCGGGCCCTTAGAGAGGAAACAATTATAACATAAGGACTGGACGTATGATTGACGTGCCGTTAATTATGTTGGTTCCCTTTTGTTGATATGGATCTTTTAGAATTCTCCGATCGATGTTCGGAAATATTTGGAGTATGGCCAGGTTGGTTTTAGCTTAAAAACCAATCGGGCCCCTGAAACGGATAAGGCAATAACTCTCAGACCAGACATCCATTTGAAAAACTGTCAGTGACATTGGTAATCTTGTCGAGTAACGGTTCCTTTTAGTATACCCCATGGGAGTTCGGGGTACAGTTGCGATACAGTCGGGTTGGTTCATTCACGAAACCAACCAGGCCCGTGGGATAAAAAGGCTAATAACGCAACAGACCGGGCGTCCAATTGACGCGCCGTCTGTTGTGTTGAGACCCCTATGATGAGGAGGTCCTTTTATATACTTATTCGTGGGTCTTCGTGACACTTGGAGTGTCAAACAGTATCTTGTGGAGAGGATCCTCCTGGATACGAGCATATGGAGTACGGTGACCTTGTAGCTGGCAGAGACCTGATGACTGCTTGACTGATTCGATCCGGAGTGACTTGACTAGCCCAGTGGGGATCACTACTGTGTTGGGGAGATAGGACCATGGTGGAAGAGCCCTACTATGTTGCGGAGGGATACCCTTGGTACTCGATAGGTGGAGTGCCTCTGTAGGCTATTAGGGGGAGCGCTACTATGTTGGGGCGGCAGACCCATGGCGGGGAGCACTACTGTGTTGGGGTGGCATACCCGCTGTACATGACAGAAGAGGAGTACCATAGTAGTCTAAGGTTAGTGAGTGGCACCTCGGAGTCATGATAGGAATATTGTGCTCGATAGACGAGGAGTTCTCCAGCATCTGTGTTTTCTTCATCGTGAATAAAAATCCTAGTTTGAGCTGAGTCATTGACCTTTGTGTTTTCCTCATGATTGAGATGGGATACATGATAACTTAGGTATGTGTATAGGAATATACCTAAGTAAAGGTTATCTTTTGAGATATTTCATTGTGGTTTATCCTTGTTGGATTTAGTGAGACCTTGAGGGTCTTGGGGTCCCTACTATGTATCGTTATACTCACCCCTGCATGGGCTATGCTCGTACCTCGTTGTCTTGGATACAGACGACAGACAACGCTGACCGAGGTAGAGTGTACGAGGACTGGATGGTACCCGGAGGTGGACACTCGGCGTGACGACACACAGAGCGGACCAATATACATGGATTACTAAGGAGGACATCTATACCTACCCTTCAGGTAAGAACCCAGAGGAAGATCCAGGAGATGCTTTACCTTTCAGCTGTTGTCTTTTCAATTGTACTTTTCTTTCAGTTTTAGTTGTACCTTTCTATTGGGATTGTATTTCTAGCCCCTTTTTACTTTCAGCACATTTTTTATACTGCTTTACTTAGTGTTCACTTCCGCTTGTACTCTGGTTGTGTGTGTTTAGGTTTCATAAAGGTAATGCCTTCCCTTTTAATCAGGATTTACACCTTTGGTGCTAGTCGCCAGCCCCTGGCCTTTGTAAGGAGGGTTTGGGGTAGTCACTGAACGGGCCCCGAGGACGGGTCATGACAAATTGGTATCAGAGGATTTGGTTCGACCGCATAACTTAGGACCCTGATATTTTCTTTTCTATGAAGCAATATTGTTAAGCATACCATGTGTGGTTTTTGGTTTAGGGGGTCCAGTGTTGGTCTAGTGGCTGAAATATCCATACATCAGGACCCTGACTTCTGATTTTTATCTCAGTGCACAAAATCACTGATCGTGTGTGTGTGTGTGTGTGTTTTCAAAGGTTTCTTTATGTCATCTCAACCAGGTCACCTCACCAGGTTTAAATCATCTGACTGTGTCACATCTGTTCAGGATGCCTCCACGCAGACAGTCAGTTGGAGTGCTGATAGAGTACATGATGACGGCCCACCGAGCTATGAGGCTCTAGAGTAGGGACCTCTAGCTATGTTGGCACCTTCAAGTGGTTTACCAGCAGCACCACCACTCGTTGGGCAGCACATGCCACCAGACGTACTAGTGGATGGTGCACACTGACAGAGAGCGTTGCACGAGTTCCAGCAGTAGAGGCCTCCGAGGTTACGAGGCGAGACAGATTCCCAGGCAGCAGTGGACTAGATGGAAGCGATTTCTAGATTTATACACATATTTTAGACACTAGTAGAGAAGATTGTGATCTTATCTACTCATGTTTCCCAATGAGTGACCATGAGGTTGGTCCACATAGTGATGAGGCTTTGGTACGTGGACAGATGCCTGAGATAGTACCTTCGAGTAGTGTGCCGGCTATATCACTGCCTGCTGGTCAGCAGTTACAACTGGCAGTACCGGTAGATGACACATGTTGGTTTATCACCTAACACATGTTTCAGCATCAGATACCCCTCAGGTTTCAAGGCGAGACCGACTCACAGGTGGTTGAGGAATGGCTTAAGGAGGTGGCTGTGAGTTTTCTAGAGCTTATACAGCTTCGACAGGACAACGTGTCGGTAGCTGAGTATTCATCGAGGCATACTGATATTTCATGGTACTCGATGAATATGATATGATCAGTGCTTTAGAGCTTGGACCTCTGATCGAGGTGTGTTTAAGGATATCTGAGCCAACACTTTTTCCTATATGCATTCCTACTTATGCTAGGGTGCTATAGAGAACCTTTGTGGTTGAATGTTCTTTGGCTGAATGGATACAGCTAGTGAATGTTAGCAGTGGGAAAGCAGGTAATTTCCACTAGTCTCAGAGACTTCAGCATGTAAAATGATTTAAGAAGAGGAAGTGTTAAGGACAGATGAATCTCCAGAGCAGTAAATGTGGAATCAGAGCTAAGATAGCAGCATGAGGTGGTGTAATTTTCAACATGTTACAACCACCTGCTTTTGTAGTCCCCGCCAGGCTTAGGGAGTATCAGGGCAGGGGAAGAGAGTAGTTTCATGCGGTCAAGGAGTGTGACCCAGGGCTCTAGGAATGATTCTAGGTACGTTCTGTGTCTACTACTAGCTACCGTAACAACAGGCATTGATGCGAATCATTCCTTCCTTCCATGAATCTTGTCCCACACCTGGAGTTTCTGGTTTAGCCGTTGACTTGACCCTCACGTATGGAGATACCTTTAAGAGGAGACTCGATAATCATGCTTACGCCGACGGTGTGATCTGACCCTTGAGGTGAGAGTTTCGGTTGGATCCTCTTGGTGGCAACGTCGAGGACTTACGACATTAGTCTCGGTTTGGACTGGGCAACCACAGTTCATACACTGATTGACTATATTAGGCAAAAGGTTGTCTTTTGCCTACATCTTTGGGATGGGTTTTCCTTGGTCGGAGAAATAGAAACCCCAGGCAGCACAGGATGGAATCTTGCATAAGTGGTGTAGTCGATCGTTCATGAGTTGTCCAAACTTAAATTTGAGCCAGAATTATACATAGTTGCTGCACCGCATTTAGCATTGACGAAGAAGGGGAAACCCTTCATGTGGTCAGAGAGATGCCAGTAGATCTTTTCTGGAGCTGAGGCAGAGGTTGACCATTACACCCATTTTGAGGCTACCGGAGAAGTTTCAGATCATCCAGGAGCAGATGAAGACTGCACAGAGTAGACAGTAGTCCTATGCTGATAGGAGTCGGAGACCACTAGAGTTCGAGGATAGTGACTACGTTTTCTTACAGGTCTCACCTCAACGAAGTCTGTGGAGATTTGGCCAAGGTGGCAAGTTATCTCCACATTTCGTCGGACCTTTTCAGGTCATCAGCAGAGTAGGCGAGGTGGCTTACCGCCTGGTCCTTCCACCTCAGTTTCACTATGTGCATGACATATTCCACGTATCTCAGCTAAGGAGATACGTGCAAAGACACGTCCCACATCATTGACCATGGGGAGATGGACATCGATGATGTGGAGACATTTATGGAGATTCCAATAGAGATTTAAAATCGGCAGGAGCGGGTCCTATGGGGATGGTTGATTCCTCTGGTGCACATTCGCTGGAAATACGAGAACCTCCAGAAGAGAACATGTGTGCTAGAGGCTCAGATGCGTGCTCAATACCCCTTTAGTTCCCTAGTGTTTGTTACAGCATTATGGGAACATAAATCCCTGAGGTGGGAGTAATGTAAAGACTTTGAAATTTCATGGAATTTTCATTCTTAATTTCTTTGGAATTTTATGAGTCCGCAGTTTCTAACGGCGCCTAATTCTGAGGCCCGGTGTGCCCGAAATCAATTTCCAAAGTTTTGTTTGGGTAGGTTCAGTAAAATTAAGTTTGGGGTTTTCCATATTTTGAACCGGTGCTCGTAATGGAAATATGAGGACACCGATGATCTCACAGCGCCAGTAATTGCTTAAGGGGACCTTTACCACAGTTGTGTTTTATGTGGGTTGAAAGATAAAATTTGGGGACTAGATAAAAAGTTGAATAAAATTGTTTAGAGCAATTTTATTCACCATGGTGGTTAAATCCTATAAGGGGGAGGTTGTTGGTGGGTCCCACACCCACATAACCTCCCAAGAGAGTATATTTCTGAGGTGGGGCCCACCCGAACCCCCAACCTTACAACTCCCTTAAACCCCCATTTAACCCCACTCCATAACTACTTGACACCCCCTCTCATTTATTAAGGAGGAACCTCTCCACCTCCAACCTATTTAAATTGCAAACCCATTTAATTAATAGCCATATTAATTAAGTGGCACCACTCTTTTGAATTGGTTTTGATTTGCATGACAACACTTTAAAAAAAATGAGGAGGCTATTATAATATTTGGTTGGGAAATATTTGGTGGGGAGAGACTTTGGAGATTTGGAGGAGGGTTTCATCATTCTTCGATGAAGAACAATGCCCTCTTCGATGAAGAATGCTGATTCCTTGAAGTACGGTTCTCTAACGAGATGCCTTCCATGATCAGTGACGAAGAACAATCCATCGACGAAGATCGGATTCCGACGAGTCTCCGACACTAAATCTCAGATATGAAGTGCAAGGTAGACGTAATAATCGACGTCAACACCATCCTCTTTTCACGATGTCGTCAATAAAAAATAAATTGAGGTTGGGGGTTGTTTTGTATATTTTCGTATGTTTGACCTGTACCCTCATGCAAGGGTGTTCCATTATGATGAATTATGATTTGAGCCTCTAACGCATAGGGAACGAGATAATGAACAAGACCGAACCCTATGCTGGTTGTTCGTTTGTGCGTGGGATGACGGGCGATGATGAAATGGAACCGCAACGACAATTTGGATCCTTCGTGGTAATGTTCAGGACACGAGAAGGCCGTGGGCGCAAACAAGATCTAAAACAGACCACCGGAGTTACTCCGGTGGACCGCAAAATCTCGTTGGGGTGCGGGTCGCCGGCGTGGTGGCGCCCCAGTGCACCCCCGGAGGAAGTCCGTTGTGGCAACAACAACGGCAGCGAGGCGGCGGATCCCACGGTCGCGCGGGTTCTGGGCTGGCAGGGCAGCGCCGGCTGGCACCGCAGTTTCTAATCAATGGGGGGCTGCCCCCCCCCCCGCTCTGCGCAAATCGATCAACGAGGCTAGCCAAGATGTGGCCCGAGCCGTGCTAGCCGGGTCCGACCAAACCCTACTAAGACAGACCTAGACCCGGGTCCGGTCACCCCGTTTTAGGCCACCCAGGGTGGGTTGGGAAGGGTCGGACTGGGCCCGGTCCCCCATTTTTCAGAGCAGATTCCTTTAAACGCCCATAACTTGAGCTACGAACCTATAATTGACAAAAATTCAGTTTCGAAAGAATTCTCGGACCGAGATGGTGGTTTTGGTATATGACACTTAGGGTTTTGTGGAAGTTTGGGTACAGCCGGGTTGGTTCGAACCCGAAACCAACCGGGTCTTCGGAGCGAAAACACTTGTAACTTAATGACCAAACATCTGATTGATGTGCCATTAATTATGTTGGTTCCCTTTTTTTGAGATGGATCTTTTGGAATACTCCGCTCGAGGTTCGGACATAGTTGGAGTATTGTCAGGTTGGTTTCAGCTTAAAATCCAACCGGGCCCCTGAAATGGAAAAGCCAATAACTCTCAGACTAGACGTTCGTTTGACGAACCGTCTGCGGCATTGGTAATCTCATTGAGTAACGGTTCTTTTGAGTATACCCCATGGGAGTTTGGGGTGCAGTTGAGATACAGTCGGGTTGGTTCGTTCACGAAACTAACCGGGCCCCCCGGATAAAAAGGATAATAATGCAATAGACCGGGCGTTCGATTGACGCGCCATCTGTTGCGCTGAGACCCCTATGACGAGTCGGTACATTGAGATACTTCTTCATTGGACATCCTGAAACTTGCAGTTTCGACTAGTAGCTCGTGGAGAGGATCCTCTCGGAGACAAGCATATGGAGTACGGTGACCTTGTAGCTGGCTGAGACATGATGAGTACTTGTCTGATTCGATTCGGAGTGACTTGACTATCCCAGTAGGGATTGCTACTGTGTTGGGGAGATAGACCCATGGTGGAGGAGCGCTATTGTGTTGGGGAGGCAGACCTCTGGTACTCGATAGGAGAAGTACCTCTGTAGGCTATTAGAGGGAGCACTGCTGTGTTGATGCGGCAGACCCCTGTCGGGGAGCACTAATGTGTTGGGGTGGCAGACCCGCGGTACTCGACCGAGGTGGAGTACCTCAGCAGTCTGAGGTTAGTGAGTGGAACCTTGGAGTCGTGACACGACTACTGCTCTCGACAGAGGAGGAGTTCTCCAAAAGCTATGTTTTCATCATCCTGAATAAAAATCTTGGTTTGAGATGAGTCATTGACCGATGTGTTTTCCTCATGATTGTGATGGGTTACTTGATAACATAGGTATATATATGGGCATATACCTAAGTAAAGGTTATCTGTTGAGATCATTCTTTTTGGTTTATTCTTGTTGGATTTAGTGAGACCTTGAGGGTCTCAGGGTCCCTACTGAGTATCGTTATACTCACCGATGCACGAGCTTTGCCCACACATCATTGTGTTGGATGCAGACGATAGACAACACTGACCGAGGTAGAGTATACGAGGACTGGACGGTACCCGGAGGTGAACACTCGGTGTGACGGCACATGGAGCAGACCGATAGACACTGAGTGCTAAAGAGTACATCTATACCTACCCATCAGGTAGGAACCCGGAGGATGATCTAGGAGCGGTTTCACCTTTCAGCAGTTGTCTTTTTAGTTGTACTTTTCTTTCAGTTGTAGCGGTACCTTTCCGTTGGGCTTTTTTTTCTATCCCCTTTGTACTTTTAACACTTTTTTTATACTTCTTTACTTAGTGTTTGCTTCTACTTGTACTCTTGTTGTGTGTGTTTACGTTTCATAAAGGAAATAACTTCCCTTTTGATCGGTATTTACGCCTTTGGTGCTAGTCGCCAGCCCCTGGCCTATGGAAGGCGGGCTTGTGGTAGTCACGGAATGGGCCTCGAGGACGGTTCGTGATAATAAACCATAGAAATCTAGTAACTCTATGATATTCTAAAGTAGGAACATTGTATTCGATAGCGTGAATGACATGAAATGAAAAAAATATAATAGAATATTACATGTAGAGATGATATGATATATTTATTATTTTAAATAATTTAATATATTCTCTATCTTTCAATGCATGCAATACTGAGTTATCTTCCATCTCATTCAACAATGATTTTCATTGATAGTTTTCATTAAACGCAAGAATGAATTATAACGAGCAATAATATTTTATTAAAATATTATTATTTAATATAATAAGATATAGCCTAGAAATTAAATTAATGGTTGTGAGTACGATTGACTACATTATTAAAATATATGTATTACAAAAATATAATATGAATTCATATGATAACAATTAATTAGAAATGAATATAAAAACATATTGAATATAAAGGAAATGTGTTTATGATAACACAAGTGTTTTATCTTAATAAATTAAATTAATTACTTTTATTGAATTATATTAATATGTTACATATTCAATAAACTTCTTTACAATCATCCAATAGATCATATAGTCATAAAATATAAAAACCCTAATTTTATGCATAAAAATCAACATGTTTCTAAGAGAACATTTACCACCTTTTAATGGTAACCCTATTTTAAATCCATTATTTGAAAATTTTATAAATTATATATGTCAAAATAAACTCATTTTTTTAAATAGGAACATAACAAGTCAATTAGGTTGATTTTTTGGAATTTTTTGTGAGGTTTCATTTTTTGTTGAACAGTGAAAAATAATGAATTTGAAATCAAAACTACATTTTCAAAAAATACATTTCTAATGATATATTATATTTATTATTTTATTTTAATTTAATTATGTAAATTTTATATATATTAATCTAATTTATCTCACTGAAATAAATTTAATTTTGAAATTGGATTTACAAACATATCAAACTCTTCAACATTTTACATTCAAAACTCGCATTGTTGTCCCGTGTGTGAAATTAATTTTAAAATAATTTTAATCACTTATGTGATTTAAATTTTAAAAAATTGATTCATTATATTTAATAAAAAAATTATAATTTATAATATTGTTAATTTTTTTTTGACAAAAAATATCAGTGAAAGTAATTAAAATTAATTATAACAATTAAGGTAAAATTAAGTTTAACAAGGGACTAAAACTTAAACAAAAGATCTAAAATGACATTGAAATTTGATCATAAACTATTTTATACACATATTGTGAACCTATACTCACTTGGATCTAATGTTTTGTCTTTTGTAGACACTTGAAATGGAAAAAATGTGGGCATAATTCCCTTTTCAGAAATTTCCAAGAATGCCACTCCTCCTCCACTATAAAAAGTCACTCAGCCCTCCCACTTATTCACACATCTAAAGCCATTTGTATTGAAAAAAAATATTATCAAATAATCTCCTAAAATACCTACCAAAAATGTTGAACCATCACCTTGGGAATAAATCAATCCAAGGTAGTGTTCTGGTATAATCCAAAAGGAGCTACCCAAAAAGTGCTAACATCATTGAAAAATATCTTTTCCTTTATTTTACTTATCGACCCCCTCAACTCATATTTTCCCATGAATATATAATACCCTAATTTTCATAAATATATGGATAAGTTTTTATTATAAGGTTTATACTGACACAAACATAGACTCATTTCTAATGGGTAAGGAACATACCATTCGTGTGTACGGTGGACTACTGCCTCACTAAACGATGATTGTTCAATTTTTTATTTTCCTTCTACTAGGGTAGAAATTATGATGTACAATATATTGTTCAATTATATATGTTATATTTATGTTTTATTAATACTTATTTAATATTTATACAACACACATGTCCATGATTTCCATTTTATGGTAATATGATGACATCATTTGTGGATGTGTGGACTACCGCCACCTCAAAGCAATTTGATTCATTCATACTATACATGGAATTAATAAAGGATGGTTTTAATAACACTATGTGAAATATATAACATAAATATCATACATTAATTATAATATATATATATATCTCTTTTACTCTTTATTCTTTTAAATATGACAACGAAATGGAAGTTTTGTTCATTTGTATGTACGGTTTACCATCTCCATCAACACTACATTTAATTTATTATCTCTAAATTTTATAGATTATTATATGTAAATATATAATGAATATATATGATATTAAAATCACCTTTTAAATCTTGTTTATGATTAAATTATGATCAACATATGATGAAAAAAATAACTTGTCTAAACATACCTGAAAAGCTAGGAAATTAACTAAAATAGTGAAAATAATGAATGATTGTTAACAAATTGGTAATAAGATATTATAAGAAGTTAATATATGATATTATAAATATGATTCTAATTTTTTATAATCTATTGACATGTTTAAAACTATTATATAGGAGGATTATGTAATTATACCCAAAAGAAAACATATGGTAAGGGATTTTCATTCCATTTTTTATATCATTGTGATAAATGTCATATTCACCACTCACTTATTTTTGTGGGGTATATGCTGGCCATTTTGGTATATTATATAATAAATCCTTTTATCATCATGGAATTTATGGTTTTAGTTTTAATTATATCATACAAGGGGTTTTTACATGGAAATTTCTAATTGTTAAGGAATTTTATAACTTGATTCCTTTTCATTTGGTTATATTACTTCCTTGTTGTCATTAATTTTATATGATTATATGTGTACTCAAATTTTGCTATATATTATTGAATTTCTAATTTCATTATGTGGACTTATATTTTAAACACATATTCAACTCATTTAGTGATTTTCATTTCATCAATATGGTTTTTTCGAGGGTTTATTTCACAATCTCAATATATTCGTGATTGTTTCCACTAGAATTTACTTTTATTAAATTTATTTGATAATAATTTAATAAATCCATTTTTACTTATATTATATTTATTCATGAAAATTTTCATGTATTAGTAACATTTTATAAAATCTTTGTTACTCAAAATGTGTTTGAAAATGTATTTTAGAAAACCCAAATTCATTTCTCTCTTTAGTTGGAGAACCTTTTTTTTAAAAACCATGTTTTCTAAAAAGGTTTTCAATTTTTTTACCCATTAAAAAATTATTTATTAAAGGCAATTTTACAAATTTTTATTTTACAAATGTTTTCAATGAAATATTCTTATCACTTTGAGAACAATACACTTTTTTAACTTTTTTTACCTTGTCAACACTACTAGAAATATGACCTAATGAATTTTTTTTAATAAACCATGGAAATAAGTTAAATAAGTCCCCAAGTTTCATTCAAATCATTGAAATACCTCACTTCCACATCTAACCATCGTATGGAGGCCCCCATCCCCACATCTTATAATTCCTCTTATTTTTTTGTGGTTCCTTCTTCACAATCAAGGCCCAGCCATTGCAATAACCTTTATCCTCATACTTAGTAAGCCCACCCCTGACCTCCAGCAATATCCCACCTCCAATGCAGCTCCAATGAAGTATTGATGTTGTTCTGATGCAACCATCCCAGCTCCTACCTCTGAAGATATTCCAATTCCAAATTGTCTCCACCACAACCATCCCACCTCCCAGGTGATGCAACTCTGATGTAGCTTCCCCACCTCCCTATCAATGCCTTTCAGGCAATACATTGTGAGTTCTGTCGAACCCTAATGCCTCCATATGGATCAATTTTTTTGATTTCACCTTGAATCTAGGGTTTCTTCCTTATTGCGGGATTCCATGGACTTGATTGATTCTATATTAGTTCTCACTTTGATAACAGATCAATGGTTTCTAAAATCTAGATTGATATTTTGATAACACCTTCTGTTTATTATTATTTAGGGTATTCATATTACTTATTTGGATATTTTAAAAAATTATTTGATTGTTTCTTGCCATTTTCACGTGATCTTTGTGGGTGTTTCCATGTGATATAATTTTCTTTTCAAACCATGTAATTCTTGTTTTTATCCCATTATTATATCATTACTATTATAATTTCATTTGTTTTAATGTTCTTATGTTTTCAATAAATAACATATGTTTATGTTGTTCCATATGTTTTTTATGATGTTGTATTAATGTAAAAATATTATATTAGGACTTGTTGGATTAATTTTATGTTTTTGTTATTACATGTTTCATTGATTGTTTTTTATAGTTTATATTCTTGTCAATTAATCCTAAATTGTACTCTAGATATGTGATTTTTCCACTGGTTCCAGGTAGGATCTCTCCTCCTCATCTATTATCTTATTCTCATATCTATTTTTCTTCCCCTTTACTATAATTGGATTCTATTGTTTTATATATCAATAAATTCATATTAAAATACATTTGAATACATCAAATTATCCTTTTGGGTTAGAGAATAATTAAGTGTGAGATTTTTAATCTCTTACTCACTGTTTTGATTAAATGGCTTTGTGAATTGAATCTATTAGGGTTTCCTTAGTTCTAGTATTTGATTTAGGGAATATTATGTATGATTAAATTATGAATTTATATAAATTGATATTTTTAATGATTATATTTATATTTTACCACTTTTCTAACAGGTTTTTAGTTTGGTTTCCAATATTTCGATTTTAGTTACTTGGGTAATTGATTGTAAATGGTTATAGAAAGTGTTTTGAGGATTTTTTGGGGAAGTAATGATGATTTTGGGGTATGATGAGGGACTCTTTAAGGCTAAATAAATGGTAGCATGTTCCAGGACATTAATTAATTTTTTAGGGTTATATTAGATTTGTATGTCACTAGTTATTTATAAGTTAATAAATTTTATTCAACTTATTTTTAGGAATAAAAATGAATGGTTTTTTATAAATAATTTTCTAAAGTAATTTATGATACATTTTTAATGTAATGAGACAATATATACATAGAATAATATTTCATACTATTTCTCTAGATTTTAAATTTAATTTTACTAATTTTTAATACCTTGAAATTTTATTTCAGTATCATTTGTCATTTATAATGGTTAATTATCATCTTAATGGTTATTATATATATTTGATGTGTAAAAATTTGTTTCCCTAATTTAGAGGTGTAAATTATTAAAATGTAATTTAAAATAATGTTCCATAGGTTAATAGATTATAATAAATGATAAATAAATTTGTTGATCCTAATTGAATTAGGTTCAAGGACAGTGTTTGTCCGCAGTTTTATAATGTTCTTATAGGGATAGAAAACCTTAGAGTATCATTTAATATGAATTGATAAACATAAATTATACATCTAAATGTGTGCATAATCTGATGTATTTGGACTAATAATTATATTTTTCAATGGGAATTATACTTTCTATATAACTCTAAATGTGTCTTAATGTACTCATTTGGATATTAAATGATTTTGGAAGTTTTTTAAACAGTTTAGATTATAATGTAAGGTATGTTTGGTGCTAAATATTTTACATTCATTCCATATACTTGTTTGGTAATTTTTCATGGAAGGTAATGTTAAATATAACATGACCATAATATGGTAAATGTAATATGATGTGAAAAATTTAAATGGTTATGACCATAGTTCTTAATATCTTAATAATTTAGAATCAATACTCATGGGATTCATTATGGATAAATTATATTAAATGGAACATATAATTATTTTAGAACATATATTAAATAACTATAATTGAGTGTCAATACTAAAATATACATTGAATTTTACTTAAATATTTTATTATTCATGATACATTTTCCATTAACATATTCATATAAAAAACTACATACCATTATTTATAATAATAAATTCCAAATTAATGACCTAACGTATAAACCATTTTACAAAAATATACAAAAATAAATTATATATAAATAAATGAATCATAACCAAGGTATAAGACTTACATGGGTTCCAAGATAATTCCGAGGTAAAGTTATGTTGGGAAGATGGATTACTCGTTAACATAATCGACAATTAATAGATAATCAAGGTAATAATAAATGCTTGATTTCCATATATTGATTTTATTTTAATAACCATTTTGAATATTGTTTTTTTCTGAATGGATATAACTATTAAATTAAAATATAATAAATATTATGTATAAGTTTTTTCTCATAAGAACATTAATTAAATGAGATGTCTTCCTATCAAAAATACAATTTTATAATATTTTATTAATGATTGAGGATTGTCTTGATATAGTAGATTTAAATTAATTATGTGACATAAATTGAATGATATATAAATGTCTTGGAAATTTTAGTAATTTTCAAACTATTCCTGTGTTTTAAAAATGATAATAAATTTTTTATCTTATCTCTAGGCATAAATTTGTGTTATCAATCATATATACAAAATTTAAATATATAATGTAATTGAAAATATCTTGAGGATACTTATTGATATATCTAGTGATGTTTCATGAGTTTGTTTACTAAATTGATCATGATGAGGATGTTTATAAAAGGGTTTGTTTCTTTTATATGAACAATAAGGATATTCATCATGGATAAAGGGGTTTTGGCTAAAAATACTAACACTAGAATACCCATATCCTCTATCCCATAGGATGAATGAGTTATTGGATCCATTGACTTAGTGTACCCATTTCCATTCCCATAGAATGGGTGTTTGCCCAAACTACTATTGGGGTATCTTTCATTGGGATGGGTAAAATGGTTTCCTTTGCTAATCAATCTCATATATCAGGATTTATTCAAAGAAGGTAAGATAAATATGGATCCTACTTGTATAGGGAGTTATAAATTTATATAATTTACATACAATACTTTAATTTTACTGATAATATCAAAATATTTGTAAAAAAATATAATTTGTATTTACAGAAATCATTAGATTGTTATGATGCATGCACCTGAGTTATACCGACTATGTTGGAATCATGGTGGTTTTCTACTATGTAATAGATTATCAATCCCAACATGTATAATTTCATGGAAATAAAAACTCATGATCAATTTATTAGGTAATTAAAGGGACTATAAGAGGTTTGGATTATTTTTTCATTTTGGAATTGGTCAGGGTAGATACAATTCAGGTTACACTCAGTGATGGAACTAGAGATTGGGAGTCGCATTTGGAATGTAGCCACAATGGTAATGTTATAAGAGTTGGTTGAACTTATTTTATGTCTGGTTATATTTAAACTATGTTTTTATTATTTAATTCATTCATATAGGAAATGTTTTGATAAAAAGTGAATATTAAAGGGTCTATTACACTAGACACAATCAACCCACTCCTCTACATCTCATGGAGAAACTTCACCCTCCAATAGTGGGTGGGCGATGTTGTTGTAGGGGGTGGGGTGTTGGTAGGGTGTTTGGGATGAGGCTTGGGGGGTATGGGGGATACATCAGGGGGTGGGGTAGTGGTGGGTGGTTTTTTGGGGTTGGGGTTGGAGGTGGGATGGTGGGTAGGGGTTGCAGTTGCGGTTGGGGTGGGGTCGTGGTGTGGGGTGGGGTGGACAGGGGTAGTGGGGTAATTGTAGGGGGATCCTATAGGGTATGTGGTGGTAGGGGGTTGTGGGGTTTTGTGGACTACTTTATAGGGTGTGCTGAGGAGGGGGTAGAGGTTGTTGTTAGGAATAGGCTGTTTGGGGGTGGGGGGTCGTTAGGGGGTGCCCAGGGGTAGGGGTGCTGCAAGATGGGAGTGGTAGGGGTTTTGTTTTTGGGTGGCTGTCTTAGTGGTGGGGGCAGGAGGATACATCAGGGGTGGTGTAGGGGGTGGGTGGCCTAGGGATACGACGCTACTGTAGGGGGATGGGGGTGGAAGGGGGTTGTGGTGGGTGTGGGGATGCTTTAGGTGGTGGGTGGGGAGGCCCGGGGCAAGGGGATGCTGCAAGGGATGGCAGTGGTAGAGGATTGTGGGGGATACTATTGGGGTGTGGTTGGGGTAGGGTAAAGGATGCTACTATTGGGGGTTGTGGGTCTGGGGCTGGGGTTGGGGCTTCTTTAGGTGGTGGGGTGTGGCCATCGGAAGGAGGATATTGCAGGGGGTTGGGTGGTAGAGGGTTGTGGTGGTGGAGGGGGATACGGGCGCTGCTTTTGGGGTTGGGGGTGGTAGGGTTATGGTGGGGGTGGTGGCAGTGGAGAATATACTAGTTTTAGGAGGATTTGAGGTTGTGATCAAGTTTCAAATGCTTGAAAAATTAATTACAAAAAACTCCTCAGAAAAGTAACAAATTTAGGGGGCTTGCTGTGCAAGGGGAGGGGGAGGGGGATATTGTACGTGTATTGAGGGTGATTATCCACTTAATGGGGATAATATTCATTGTTGATACATATAATATTCATTCTCTTTATAATTCATAAACACCATTTTATGTAATTTTACACACTGAACATCATTTCACATAATGATTCTAAGTCCTTAAAATTCACTATTACATGATACATTTTTAAACCCCATATAAAATATCCAATGGTATTTATTTTATTTTAATATTTAATTTTATGGTTTATAATTATATTGGTAACAATTCATACATTTTTAGTACTAGATGATTCCCTTTGGAAGACCACCAAAATGGGCTTTCATGGAAACAAATTCTGGGCAATGTAAACTGGAAAGAAGACCAATAAAGTGACTATAGTGGAAATTATACAAGCCTAGTGACTATGAAAATTTAACTGAAGATATAAGAAAAAAATTTAATATTTCATTAAATTGTTGACAAAGCTAATTATTATATTTTAATGGAGTTCAATGCAGACCAAGTAAAATATAAAATATTGGGCCAGATTCTACGGTCAGGAAAAACAGCCCACAAATTTATTTTTATCTCGAAACCTATAAACTATTTTGGACTTAAATTTTATATGCTATCAATGGAAATCCATATATTCATTTGTTTCATCTATTTCATACCAAATTCATCCATCTATATTCTCTTTTGATCACATCTGTCGAGTCATGCAAGTTGTCTTTGACTGTCTGTCTAAGGTAAAAACATCTAATCCCCCCCAACTTTTCACCAACTTATGGCCTACCAAAATTAATTAAGGAGACTTTAAATAATGGATGATCGATCCAAGGCTTCAAAAAATTCTAATTTAGGTAGATTTTTTGGAAGGATTTGGGAATCTTTAATGCTTTTTTTATTTAAATGTTATGTTTCCCAGTTGATATTGTGTTGTTTTTATTCATTCGTAATTTGATCGAATCAACTATGTTTTCAATAAAAAATATTCATTATATTTTATTATGTTATTTTTATTATCACAGTAATTCCATTTTTCATGGGTTTAATTTATTCTCACTAAACCTTCTGAAATAATTCACACAATGGTGGAGTGATTGTTTTCCTTTTATTGTTTTTTTCACTTCTTCAATTCATCCCTCGTGAGTCTATTTCCTACTTGCATTGATAGAATATCATCAATGGATGGATAAAACATTTATAGTTTGATACAATATAGTTTAAAGGGGATATATTGGATTTTATTTATCACTCCATTAACTTCTAATCACTTTTTTAATTGATATTTTTATTTGACAATTCTAAATATCATTTATCCTTGTTGAATTTAAGGCTACAAATTTCAAGTTCTAATATGAAACATTAACTTAGAGATCTCAAAAAAAAGATCCTCCACATTTATAGGTGATTATTTTTATAGTTTTTTGGTATTAAAAAAAATAATTTTTTATGTTTTTCTACCTTCTTTTGAACCCGTCTCAAATATAAGGAATTGAATCGTTAAAAAAGAATTCATCCAATCCACCCCTAGATATAACCTAGGATAAACTCATTATCTTAATTATAATTCACATAGAACAATTAGTGTTCATTTAAAACCATCTAAAATCCACCAAATTTGGCCACTACATATCCAAAAATAGTCCATTTAATGTACGTTTATATTGGCTTCTTCTTAGGTCTCTGAGGATTCGACAACCCAAGATAAACTATAACCGACCAGTTAACTCTGAAATCATTGGTAAATTTGGGAGAGACCAAATTTTAGGGACATTTCTGGGGACATATGTATGTTATTTTAGACACTATCATCCTTTTCTTGCCCCAATTTCTCTATTCTCACCCCCATTCCTCTTATCTTTTCACCTTTTTGTTTGTGTGTGTCCTAAGACTCTCAAACCATAGTTTTAGTCTACTCTGATGAAGTCTCATCAACATTACCCTACCATAAACCCATGTTGGAATAAAATTGGATATAATTATTGGGAATACCCTAAATTAGTGAATTTATTTTATCAATCCTTGAATTATCACCCCACACTCGGTGAGATGCACAATCGTTTAAATGATGACTGTTTAAAGGATAAATTTCCATCCCTCCCATTGATGGTTAAAGAGATCAATCATTGTGAATTCCATGATGTTAAACCTCATAAAAATTATATTCCTCAAAAATTTATTGAAACATTGTTTAATAAAATGGAGATAATGAATTCTAGGATTTCATCTTTGAGATAAAACTATAATGCATTAATACTTGTTATGAACTCATCCCTACACCGACTATCCCTTTCATAACCTTATGTGGAGTGTATAGTTTCCCATAAACCTCTCAGGAATTTATTAAAGATCCAACCTCTGAGTTTGGGGTAGTATAAGTGAATCATGAAATTGTTTAAGGGACTTTAAATCATGATGAAATTGATTTCATGTATTCACAAGAGGGAAATTTGACATTGTGTATTGAGTGTCCATATTATATCCCCATCGATTATTTTTCAGAAACACAAATCAATAAAACATTGGGAGAAATTTAAAACTTTTAGTCCATACCCATTCCTAACACTGATCATTCCAATTTGGTTGTTGAATCTTCTATTCAAAAGGAACCAATTTTTTTAAGAAATTTTGAAAATGATATTTAGTTTGATTAAATGTATTAACCAGTGTCTAGATGTTTTAGTGAATCCAACCTCAAATTAATGGTCATTAAATCATCCATAAATTCTTCCTTTAAAAAGGATAATTGAAAAAAATTATATCATAATTTCATACACTTTTATGCTAATAAAGATAAAATTATACTTTATGTGTTCAGAAATATTTGGAAGACAATTGGATAGACACTTATCTATATTCATGGGATTATCCCATTTGTTTGGGACCTATATAGTTTTTCATGAATCAATATCAAAACCTTCCAATAAACCTCATTCGAGACACAATAAAAATCTAATTGAAGTGGTGAAAAATTTATTCATTAAAATTTTAAAATGTTATGTTGGATAAGTTGGGGTGTCCATGTCAGGTTAACGACGTTAAACAAAAGAAAGTCACATGAAGAAAACTGTGGTTTTAATGTTTCCAATCATTGTGAATCATATTTATTTTCAAAATAGGATCAATGAACCATTTTAATAATTAAAAAAAAACTATATTATTGACCTGTTATTCTATTATGAGTATGGATGGGTGTGAAAGGGGAGGGCCATATTTATCTGTGTCCCATGGCGTGATCTCGGAGCAATACCTTACCTAAAAATTTAAAACAGAGAGAATGATTCATCAGTTTATATTAATTTATTTTTATTTGTTTTTAAGATAAAAAATATATACAAAACTTTAATTTTAAAAAAAATTAAAATGAAACGTCCTAGGTCGTGGGTAAACCCCCATCATAACCGGTGAAGCCGCAGGGACTCGAACCCAGGACCGAAGGGAGAGAGGGGAGTGCACCTACAACTAAACTACATCTTATAGTTTTTATTTCTTCAATTTTATATATATAAATACTTAAATATTGAAATTTATATTTCTATATATATATATAATTCTAATTTTTACATATTCTTAGTATCGGCCTTTGGTATGCTTAAATAAACAGGTGTGTTTTTTCTCTTTCTATTTGTTTTTGTTTTTTTAAAGGGACCTCAAGGGGTTTCCATTTTGTTCCAATTGTGTTGCTGTTTGAGATTCAATGGATGATGAGTTGATGCATTTTTTTAAGACAAATCACATATTTATAAACACAAACTACCATAAATTGATGAGGCTTCTCTGAGTTACATGGAGATCAAGGGACAAAAAGGGAGTAGCAAGAACTTCAACATCAACCACGTGGTGACTTAATTCAATGATCATAATTTTCAATTTCCTTTTGAACTCCTGTTATCTTCATCTACCCCCTACTAAATTTTCTTTCCATCGATCACTAGGGACAATTTTATTTTATTTTGGGGTGAGATGAGAAAAAAATATATTTTGTGTGAAATAAAAATTGATTTAAAGCAAAGTGAGCCTTAATGAAAGGAAATGTTACTTTAACATTGAACATGATTATAAACATTTCACACATTTAAATTGAATATAAATTTTTTTCATGCCTTGATTCTGATATTAATGAATTTCTAAGTTTATGTGCATTGATTTTGGAAATTGAGGTTGTCTAATGTGATTTTTCACTATTTATATTTTCATCCATTTAATAACAAAAAAACACAATGGACATCCTATGGATTCTGGGGTGTTAGTTTTAAATAATGGGGACCCCCAAATAAATTACAATGGGTTGGTGATCATTTTAGTTTTAATATTATTATTCGATAAGAAATCAATAAAAACAATAACCTTGCATGTTGAGAAATGAAATGACCCAATACATGTCTTTTGACACTTGTGGATCATGAATCCATAGTTAGTAATTTTATTTCTATTTGTGGTAATTGGAATTTATTTTTGACTGAGTTAACATGATATGATGCCTGATTAGGTAGGATTAACATGGTTCCCTATAGTCTTTGAGCCTAGGATTCATCGGCAAAGTCTTGCTACATGGGTTGACTCTATTGAGTGAAATTTCAATTAAAATGAAAAAATTGAAAAAACATAAAAATATAAAAACAATTGAATACTCCTATTAATTTTGAAATGGGTTTCCACCTAGTTCTTCCAAAATTTCCCGCATGAATAAAGATGAAACCCCATGTCTATTGTGATACACAACACTTCGTCATGCTTAATTGAAATTAAATGAAATATGGAGATGAATTTTAAAAAAGGAATGGGCTTGGGAATGGGATATGCCATTAAACATAGATTGTTTTAAATTCTTTTTATGGGTTTCATATTTGTTTAGTATGAGGTATTTTGGTGAAAAATGTTTTTTACAACGTTTTTTTGGAAAAGGGAATTAGACTTTCATGTTTTTGATATACATTTTTCTTTGGACTATAAATATCATGTTGAGGGAGTGTTATTAGCCACTGAATGAAGATAATATTCATTGGTAATTTATATAATATTCATGTGATTTATTATTAATAAAAACCATTTTAGTGAATTTTACACTTTCAACATCATTTCACATTATGATTGTATGTCCTTAAAATGCACTATTACATGGTACATTTTTTAACACCTTATTAAATAACCAATGTTATTGATTTTATTTTAATAGTTAATTTTCCAACTTCTAATTACATTGGGAACAATTCATTATTTTTGAGTACTTGAATACTCCCATTATAAGACCACCAAAATGGGCTTTCATGCCAACACATTCTGGGAAATGTAAACAGGAAATAAGCCAATAAAGAGACTCTAGAGGCCAATATCCAAGCCCAATTATTATAAAAAATTATCTTAAAATAGAGGAAATCCTGGTGGCCATTTCATTAAAAAGTGGAAAAAGCCAATTCGGATGATTGAATGGATTTCCATGCGGTCCATGATGAAGATACAATATTGGGCTAGATTCGAAGGCCTGGATAAACTGCCCACAAATTTAATCTTATCTTGCAACCCATATACTATTTTAGATTGAAATTTTATAGCCTATCAGGGTACGTCTGTATATTCATTTTTAACTTCTAGGGACCCCCAAATTTCTACCATGTAGTTTCTTGTTTGAACACATCTGTCGAGTCATGCATGTTGGCTCCAAATGTTTGTAATGGGTGGAAAAATCAACTCTCCCTCAACTTTAACCCACTTATGGAAAACAATAATTAATTGAGGAGACTTGGAATAATGGAGGCTCGACCCAAGTATTCAAAAAATCATATTTAAGGTAGTGTTGTAGAAGTAGTTGGGAATCATTAGTGCTTTGTTTTATTTAAATGTTATGATTCCCAATTGATGTTGTATTGTTCTTCTTACTTTGTAATTTTTTCGAATAAACTTAGATTTCAATAAAAATTATTCATATTCTCTTATATTATTATTATTATTATCAAATTGAAACAATTTCTTCAGGGTGTGAATTTATAAACTCTAAGCCTTGTGAAATTATTAACATAATGTTGGAGTGATTATTTTTTTTTCACCTCTTCAATTCCGCCCTCATGAGTCTATTTCATGCTTCAATTGATATAATTGCATCAATGTAGGGATAACCAACTTATGAGTTGATCCGATGTATGATAAAGGAGATGTATTTGATGATATTTATCACTCCATTAATTTCTAATAACTTCTTTTAATTGATATATTTATCTGACAGTTTAAAAACTCATTCATCCTTGTTGAATTTAAGGCCATACACTTCAAGTTTCAATAAGAACTATTATGTTGGAGTGCTCAAAACATTTATTATCCATGTGTATAAGTGATTATTATTATGGTGTGTTGGTAATAAACTAATAAGTGATGAAGTTGTTTGATCTTTTTGTTAACCCATCTCAAATATAAGAAATTGAAGTCCTTAAAAAAGAATTCATCCAATACACCCCAACGTGATAACATAGAATCAACTCATTCTATAAATTTGAATTCAAATAGACCTATTAGTGTTCATTTAAAACCATCTAAAATCAACTCATGTTGGACACTTCATATGCACAAATAGTCCATAGATTGTACGTGTCTATATGTCTATTCCATGTTCTCGAAGGATTCAACAACCCTATCAAAACTACATACGACCGCTTAAACCTAAAATCTTGTATAAATTTGTGTGAGAACAATGGTTGTGATACTGTAGAAAAGAGTGGTTGTTTTCGGGGTGGGGGTTACTACAGGGGAAGAGGCCTACTCTAGGGGGATATGGGGCTGTGTAGGGGGGAAGAAATGAATCAGATGATGAGGGAAATTGAAAAAATAAATTTTAATTATATTATAAATTAAAATAGTATTTTTCAACTCAGATGATTCCAGAATTTGAAAAAACCCATTATTAATGATAATGTTATTTAGTATTGTGATTTACATATCAATTTGATTATTATTATTTCATTTTTTGTTATGGATTCATGTATCATTTATCACCACTGATCACATATATATAATAAGTCGTTTTATCTCCTTTATTTTCCCACTATTTCCTTAAAGGTGGTTTTTTATGATGATTCCAGTTCTATCCACCACAATTGAAGGCAGTGAGTTCAACATAATATTTTAGTATGCTTTATTCTGTTTTTATTCTTTGGCAAAATTTTAATTTTGGATTTTGTGATTTTTGGTTTCGTTATATTTTTGTAGTGTTTTTTGGATCTCGTTGAGGTGGATTCGAGTATCAGTTGATGTAGGCTTACATGTGTATGTATAGGTGGAAATATACATATATAAGTTACCACATTATATATATTCACTCATGGCTGTACTAATATATATATTGGGGCTTGGTTTTCTTATATACAGATATTAAAAACACATACATGTGTGAGTTTAAAGGGTTGTATGTAAGTATAAACATATATATAAGGACCCACTTTTGAATTCTTGGGCGTGAAAATATGTACATAGGGGCTAAATTTCCTTATATATATGTGAAGCTTCATATTCATGAAAGAGGAAAAAATGAAAATTCAAGTTGTTATCGTCAAAAGCATCACACCTTGAGGTTGAGGTGGGTTCCCTCTTCCTAACCCTTTAATTTAAATTCTAAATTTTTTTGAGTATTTTGAAAATTATTTTTACATTGTTATATAATTTTTATAAGCTATGAAATTTTATTGTGGCTCTTTGAAATGAAATCTTCACCTATTTTACATGATTTCCCTAGGCCTTCAATGTGAAATAATAGAAATCTTTATGCCAACTCAATAATAGTAAAATAAATTTCCTTCACATTGTATATGAATGTGTCCTCATTTTGAGAGAACATGAAAAGTGAATTCTCATAAAAATTTAAAACATAAAGAGAATATTTGATTTCATTTCATCAAAAACAAACAACCAGACTTTAAAAATTGACACTCTCTTCAGTAACATCAATATGAAATTGAAGAAGATAAAATTGAATACATTACCTTGAAGAATTCACCACTTAGTAACTAAGTAATTAGTTTTCCTTGAACTTCAAGTGACGTCATCACTACAAAACAACCCAAAACATTGGCCAACTAATATAAGAATGTCCATAACATACTTGAGTAAAATAAATAACCACTAGTACGCATCTAAACATAAATTTCATCTAATTTCATCAAAAACACTAAATACAATATAGTAGTGCCTTAATTCAACTAAAACAATCATAGACGGCATGAAAACGCCATATCAAATCATCTTCTAGCTATCGTACATGAATGACCCATCATCCTTGGTAATTTTCACCATGCTCTAGGGGAATTTACATTAAAACCCTAGATTAAACTAAATCAAAATTATTAAATATTAAAGGGAATCACCTCTCAGAAGGAAATTTTTGAGATAGGGGGTTCACCTATAAAACAACAACATTCAATTCATAAACATTATGGTTCATAGTATTAAAGGATACAATAGCTCAAATATCAGTTATTTTTATCCCGAACCTCCACCAACATCCACCCAAACCCCATAGGTTCCTGTAGGGGATTCAATCCAAATCCATAAATACCATTCAGGAACATATAATGGTAGGATTCTTGATCAAAATTCCAATTTAAGAAACAACCCATGTTTCATATTAAAAATACAAATTTCTTCCAAAAATAATGAATTGGTAACCTTTGGGGAATTAAAAACTCCCCACCATAACACTTATCATCCCCAAGAATGCCTGGTATTCATCAAAATATGTCCCACAAACTACTATGGTTTTCAATTCCCTGATAACTCACTATTATCTATATAAAAATTATAAACCTGTTTTTTGTTACAAAAATCCAATCATCAAGGAACTCCTTACACCATATGTTGAGCCACTCACTCACTAAAAATTCTAACACCAAGAAGGATCTCACCATACCCATATATCTTGGATGTCCGTAGTGTCTTCGATTAATTAATCCAAAAGCTTTTGGATATCCAAACGGGTCCTATTAGTAAAGATCAATAAAAATACCCTTACCAAGGACCAAAAAACCAAACAATCATGAATTAATTCATCTCACCATAGAATTAATATTGAATCACTACACATATTTATGTACAACCCGAACCATTCTCAATAAATCCACACACAGTCCATTCACTAACCCACATATCAGCTAAGAAACACATGTAACCATTTCACATCCACCATCATACACCAAGACTATTTCTCAAAAAGTAACATTAAAGCTTTTACTTCATCTCTAATGGGAGAGTGATCCTCCAAGAACCCTTTGATGTGTTCTTACCCATGATCTTACTCAATCACACCAAACCTCAGAAGCATAAGCTTCCATACACCTAGTTCTATACTCAGAATCATGCCCCAATGAGTCACATCATGTATAACCCATGATTATACACACCTTACTAATTAACTATGGTGTGGCTATGTTTCATTTTATAGGACACTATGAAATGGTTTTTATCTCTTCACCATGGTTCAAAATTACCTTAACACATCTGGTGTAATCCCAAAGGTAACATTCTATAGTTATTTATAGTCATAGATGACCCATATGCAGCCATCATATTTTTCAGATGATCTTTACATAGGTCATGAATTACCTTTGTATAGTCTCCTTTTCTTTAGTGTGGCCATTATGTAGGTTTTGAATGACATTTTGGTAGCTTATTATCACCTTAACATGCCCATTGGTTATTTACTTAGCTTTATAAAGTTATTAGAATACCATCACATCAAGGGGATGGGAGAGGGTGTAGGGGGTGTGTGCAGGGGGCGGGTAGGGGGTGTGTTGGGGGCAGGGGGAGAGGGTGTTATAGGTTCTACTATAAGGGGTTGGGTGCATGGCGGTGCTAGGAGTTTGCAAAGGATGGGCAGGGGGTGTATGAGGTTTGTTTCAAGGGAAAGGTGGATAGTGTAGGGGGTTCCAGGGGAGTAAAGGGTGTGTGTAGCGGTGGGGTGTTCTTAGCTATATTTCATTTGGTGGGGGGGTGTAGGGTGTGAGGGTGAGGGGGTGTGTTGGGATCTATTACAAGGGGCATGGGGAGCGTGCAGTGGGGGTGTGGGGGGATGGTCAGGGGTAGGGGAAAGGTAGGGGTGGGAAGGGGAAGTGGTAGGGTGTAGTGGGAGCAAGGTGAAGGGGAAGTGTGCTGGGGGTGCAATGGGTGTGCTGAAGTAGGGGGAAGGGGTGTGATGTGTTTTTTTCAAGGGGAATGGGAGGGTGTACGGGAGATGCCCCTATCCATTTGGATATTAAATGATTCATGTGTCTGTATTTTTGTTGTAGTAGGTGTTTCATTAGGAGAGCCCTTGTCTGGGACCTCCTTTCTATTAATGACTACAATCCCTTGAACGTTTTTAAAGATTTTTGGACTTAATATTTAATAGTACAATCAGATTTAATATTTTTCTTCCATTGTAATTATATGAAGCAAGTAGGTGCTTCTACTGAAGAAGCTGCATATCAAGCTCATTTTGTAAAACTAATTCATTTTATTACTCTTAATTATTAGAGTGATACCTTATATTAATTTCATTTAAATTTGAATCCATAAAAGAAATATATCCACTAGCCATCCTGGGAGACACAACATATTTGGTTATTTTCATGGTAGTATCTTTTTCTACGTATACAATCCCAGACATATTAGAATCCTACAATAGAACCTTCAAATCCCTATAAATTAATTCATGTTTTAATTTATTAGTTCCTTGGACTATGGAAAATAGAATTTTTTAGTTTTTACTTCTTGGACTCTACGAATTACAATGATGAAATGATTCTCCTTTTTTGTTTGTTCATCTGTTGTTTATTCATGTCCGATCATTTTCTATTTTGTCTGTTCCTATTGAAGTGGTGTCCAGGGGGTGGAGGGGGGCTCTGTAGAGGATGGGGGTTTTCCAGGACTGGTGCATTTGTGGGGTAGGGAGGGTATCATTGTAGAGGGAGGGGTGTCCAGGAGGGAGGGGGTCCAAGAGGGGGGTGTCCATGAGGGGGGTGTTCAAGAAGTGGGGGTTGTCCTGGGGGTCCATGAGGGAGGGGGTGTGCAAGAGGGGGGGGGGGGGCTATAAATGGAGGGTGGGGGTGCCAAGGTGGGGGGATGTCTAGGAGGGAGTGTGGGGGTGTCCATAGATGTTTGCGGTCAATGTGGGAGGAGTGCCTAGAAGGGGGCCTATCTAGGGGTGCCTAAAAGTGAGGGTGGGGTCTAAGAGGGAGAGGGGGTCTCCATAGGGGGGCTATCCAAGGGGGTTTCCAGGAATGGTGGGGTGTCTAGGAGGGGTGTTTCGAAGAAGCTGTCAAGGAAGTGAGGATTCTCTATGGAGCGGGGCTATCTAGGGGGAGTGGAGGGGTAGAATTGCATGGGAGAAAGGGGATGTATGGTGAGTGGGGGGGGGGATTTGTAGGGGTAGGATACTGTAAGTGGGGCGGGAGGTTTAGTATAGAGGGGGGGGGGTGGTGTTTTTTAATGAATTTGGAAGGCATATAACCACAATTTCAAATTGTGGTTATAGAAGTATAGCAACAGTTTGAACCATAACTAAATCCCTATATCCATTGTTTCAACCCATGGTAATAAATCCAATATGGATTAAACATATACCATGGTTTCAAACCATGTCTATGTAGCTTTAGCCAAATTTTCAAACAGTGGCTATATCCCTTCCCCAATATCCATGAAAAATACCAGCCACCATTCATTAAACTTTGGTTATAACCTATTTCCATAGTTTTATATCTTATAGCTATAGATCCAAACTATGGATATAGATTAAATTTCAATTAATAAAAAGGAATATTCTTTTTACCACATATGGAATATAGGGATTTACCTACCATATTTTCATAGAGGCTTTCTTTATAGGTTTAAATAGATAATTTTAAATGAAAATTATTTTAAAACTAATTTTCAAGGAATAGTATTTTAAAATGTTTTTCCGAAATGAAAAGGATATTTCCCTCAAAACTGTTTTTAAAAGTTCATTTTATAGTATTTATATTAATAAATGACATCAAACCATTATTTTTAATCCACTTTGTATATTTTTAATGAGACAGTTCTTATTCTTCTACAGGATGGTTTATGATTTCTCTAACCAAGGATAGTATTAACATTCACTAACTTGATTCTTTTATTAGTCGCCCTGAATTATTCAATTTACATTAATCATTTCAAATCGTATTTTCCATCCATATCCATATCATTTATCACGGATATGTTTATTTCCTAAACATTATACCTTTTTTACCTATTTTATTTAATTTAAAATTTATTTGATTTACTAGGGAAATATTGATAAATATGTATCTTGTATTCAATACGGATATTTGATCAGGCTTGTTATTCATTAATTAAATCGATTACTTGATATATGAGGAATGCTTTAGAAATGCAAGACATGGGTTGGGGACCATTTCATACAAGTCCTATGGATTGGGGACCTGTTAATGAAAACCCCATGATGCATCCGTAGTCTCATAAGATGAAATAATTTAGTGAAAAATACTTAATTTTTCTTTCCAAGAAGAATATATAAGTTTATACACTGAGATTTAATATATCTTGATATTTGGTCTTGATGATAAAGTTATCACGTGCCTAGGAAATATGACATCCATTAATTAGGAATTTCTTTTATTTTGATTTAATATTTATTATCCATGATATTTTCATGATAAAAAATTATATGGATTCATTTCATTATCAATTTATTGAATAAATGGATTTTTTTTAAATTTATTACCTTTCCATGGTGATTTATTTTTATACATTATTTAAATGAAATGAATTTTCTATTATTTACCTTTCTATATTTTTTGTGTACTTCATTCCCAGTGTGTTTATTACACAGAATCTGTCTTTGGCTATTACCTTTCTATATTGAATATTCGCACTGATACATTATACCTTGTATTTTACTAACCCATACTGAGAAATTGAGATCAACCTTATTAGGTCTCAAATCCCAATGATTCCCAGAAAAGTACTAAGAAATATTTGAAAAGATAATCTAGATGTAATATGGTTATTATCCTACGAAAAAAATTATGTTGTAATTTTTTATTCATTTATGATACAAAACTCGTGTATGTATCTAGTTTACCAATAATTCTAAAACATTCAGTACTTTGGGATGAAATTTACATGTATATCATGTTCGTGTAATGGTAGCATGACACCGACTCTAGGAATTATAGGGTTGGGTCCCTAAAGTTAGTATTAGTGTAATATTAGTAAAAACCATAGAACTAGATTTAGGAAAACATAGATTATATAACATAACCTGGAGGTAGACTTTGGGGATATGTATAGAAAAAAATCAAAGAATTTTGGTAAGGTATAGAATTTGTGGGTATTTCTAGTAGTAAATCCTATTTTGGATACTACTAGTGGATGTGGTTCTAGAATAGGTGTACATAGAGGAAAAACTCCAAAAATATGAATTGGGCCTAACTCGAGCATAACCTGATATATGTAAATGATCCTAACCGTGCAACTAGTTTGACACTCATAGGGGATATGATTAGGAGAATTCACATTTTCATTACAAATGATTATAATGGATTTGAATAGATAATGAAAATGAGTGATGATGGTTAAACTATAGACCAAGGAAGGACCTATGTTGAAATAAAATGGATGAAGTATCTACGTATTGAGTTGGTAATGAAAACCTTTGTTAAAAGGATACATAGTGATTAACATTATTTCAAGGATTTACACCCTAGTAATTTTGGAAATTATATTAATATGGTTATAAAATAGGACAACCTATATTAAAGGTGAATAACCAACATATCTAGAAAGGCCTTGATACCTTATCCCTTGACCAAAGGATGATAAGGGTTTAATTCCAACCACTGACCTCCACAATATCCTGGTTAATATGTAATTTTTTTAGTTAAAAAATTTTATCAATAAATAAAAATTATGAACTATTAGTGTAACTATTTTGGTTTATAGATTAATTTATTAACAATAATTTATTCAGAGAATATTTCGAGACAAATAGTTACAAATTCCTCCATGTCATGGGCCTCACCATCTGTTAAAAGTTTTTTATTTCTTCAAACATCAAAGTTAATTTTTGGAAATCCAATCCTCATGTAATGAAAAAATATGAAATCTACCAAAGAAAAAAAGAAGGATTAAATTTTCATCATATAAATATCTCAAGAATATATATTTTATTTTATACATAGGTAGTAAAATAATTCCTCAACTGTAGGAAAATGATCATTATTTTTTTTCCTAACACAAATACTTTTTGTTGAACTGATGGTCTTTTAAAACAATATAGATTTATGGATTTAGTGGCCATCACCGTACCATTGAAAAAGTCATTATTTTTTCTCAAGGACCGCAATAACCTCATATAATTTATTTATGATTTACCTTCAAGTGCATATTTTTACTTTTCACTATTGTTATCCTACGTAGAAACCTAATTTTATGTTATTATGTGGGACCTTTTTACTTAAAATTTTCTCCTATTAAGAAGATATTTTACAAACTATTTTTTTCTATGGGTATCTTAAAAAGGTAATTTTCAAATATCAATGCCTAGATTTTTGATATCATGTTTAAATTCTAAATATACACATTAATTAAGGTGCGAAGAATGTAATGCCCCAAAATTCAAAAGTAAGAACACTTGTTTTCAAGAGTGTGTATGACACAGAACACCAAATGTAGAAAGGATTACAACTTGTAGAGTGAATATGGTAAATTTTTTATTTTAAATAGTTTAATATATTATATATCTTACAATGCATGAAATGATGGGTTATCTTTCATCACATGCAACAATGATTTTCTTTAATAGTTTGTGTTACACAAAAGACTGAATTTTTCCAAACAACAATATATTATTAAAATATTATTATATAATATATTAAGATATAAACATCTGTTAAATTATAATTTATCGATATGATTAACTAACATATGAAAATATCTATTTTACACAAATAAAATATGAATTCATAGGTTAATTATTAATTCCAAAAAAAATTAAACTCCAATGGATATAAATGAAATTCTTTTATGCTCAACAAATATGTTTATCCTAATAAATTAAATTAATTAATATTAGTGAATGATATTAATATTTTATATACACAATAAAATTTATTTTTACATTCCTCAAATAGATTGGATAAACATAAAATATGAACCAACCAAATTTCTCTAAAAAATGTTTTAATTGCAATTTTACTACCTTTTAATAGAGAACCTATTTTAAATCCAATTGTTGGGAATTTTGAAAATTTTATATCTCATAATAAACATTATATAAGAAAGTAGTAAATATAAATTATCTTAGGTCAAATATTTGTTATTTTTCTATGAGGTTTCATTTTGTGATGAACAGTGAAAAGTACTAAATTTTAATTTAAAATAGATTTTTCATCTAATTTATTCATAAAGATAAATAAATTTTTTTATTGGTTTTGATGTTTAATAAAATAAATTTTATATCATTTCATCCAATTCATTTTATTGGAATCAATTTAACTTCGAAATTTGATTTAAAAACATATCAAACTTTTGAACATTTTTACTTTAAAAACCTGCATTATCATCCTGTCTTCGGGATTTATTTTAAATTAATTTCTGCAACTTCTATGATTGGAATTTTGAAAAATGGATTAAATATTTAGAATAATAAGAATTTATAAATTATAATAATGTAAACTTTTTTTTCACCAGAAATATTAGTGAATGTAATTGAAATTAATTTCAATAAATAAGGTAAAATTAATATTAACGAGGAACTAAACCATAATCATAATGACCAAAATAAACTAGAAAATTGTCCCAAATAAATTTTATGGAAATATTTAGAACCTATATTAAATTTTATAGAATTTTTATTATTATTGTATCCACACTACATGCAAAAAGACATGGGTAGAATTCCCATTTCAAAAAATTTCAAAATGTCATTCCTCTTACACTATAAAAAGGAATTCAAACCTCACACTCATTCACTCATATAAATCCATATGTATCTCCCAGAATAGTCTCCAATATGCTCCAAAAATCACTCCAATCAACCAATAAACATAAAAGTTTCCAAAAATCCAACCATGTAAGTGATCTGGTATAAACCAAAAGGACTTACCCGAAAACGAAGTAACATCATTCCAAAGATTTTTTGTTTTATTTTCCTTATCCACCGCCTCTACTCTTCTTAGTGCATGATATATAGTATCCTTAGTGTAATTAGTATACTAAGATGTTTTATTCTAATTTTTATACCTACATATTTACGCACTTCCATCAAATGTGTAAATAACTTACCACTCTGTGTTCGGTGGACTACCACCTCAAAAACGGATGATTGTTCGTTTTTCCCTTTACCACCTATCATGGTGGGTATTATGATGAAAAAAACTATTTTTATATAATATTTTGGATATTTATGTTATCTAATTACAAAATCAATTATTATATAACACATTCCTTGATGATATAAATTTTTTGGGGATGAGACAAAATCATTTATGGAAATATAGACTACCGTATCATCGAAGTGATGTGATTCGTTCATGCTATACATGAAATGTACAAACGATGGTTTTAATAAAGCTATGTGAAAAATATGAAATAAATATCATAATTAAACTGTAATATATATATATATATATAATTATTTATTTATTCTATTAAATATGACAGTGAAATGGAATTAGTTTTCATGTGTACGCATGGCTTACTGTCTCCATGAACAATGCATTTCATTTACTATCTCCAAACATTATAGATTATTATAAATACTTATACAATGACCATATATGATATTGATATCATATTTTACATCCTTTATATAATAAAATCGTGATCTATGTATGAATAATAGAGTTAAAAATTCAAACCATACTAGAGAAACTATGAAATTAAAATCTGAAATAGTGAAAATAATGAAAGATGGTTAAGAAACAGGAAATAAGATATTATAAGAAGTTAATATATGATATTATAAATATTATTATTTTTATTTTTTAATTTATTTACATGATAAAACCCATTATAAATTATGTTAATGTATGTTCACCCAAAATTAAATTCAAGATAAGGTATTTTAATCTCACTTTTTATATATGTTATATAAATGTCATATTAACCACATACTTCTTTTGTGTGGTATATCAAGAAACCCTTTTCATATATTATATCTGGTATCCTTTTATATTAATGTTATTTATGGTTTTACTTTTAATAATCACACCCAAATGGTTGGAATTGAAAATTACCAAGTGGTAATGAATTTCATAACTCGATTCATTTTCATTGGGTTATAATACTTCCCCGTTGTCATTAATATTATAAGATTATATGTGCAATAACTTTATATTATATATTATTGTATTTCAAATTTTTTGGAATTTTAGTTGACACATATTATATATTAGTTGATTGATTCTTACATTATGATTATGGTCTTTTCAAGGGTTACCTCACAATCTCATTTTGTTCGGTATTGTTTACACATGAATTTAAATTAAAAGAAAATATTTGATCATTATATAATAAACCATTTATTTTTATTTTAATATGGTCATTTATGAAATTTTTCAAGCATTAATACCATTTTTCCACTCTTTGGAACTCAAAATGTTTTGAAAATATCTTCAAGAAAAACCACCTTATTTCTCTCTTTGGAAGAAGAACTTATTTTCTTCTAAAAAACAATTGTCTTAATAGGTTTTTAAAATTTGTTTTTACCATATACAAAATGAATTATTAATGAATCTTTTTACCTTTTATCTTTAAAAAACATTCAAAGGAATCATCGTGTCCCTTTCAAAAGATGACACTTTTCTATCATTTTTACCTTACAAGTGGAATGTTTTTACCTCATATTCTAAGTATGGATTTAACAATTATCATTTCATTAAGTTTTATTATACAAATTTAAAAGGTTAATTTTAAAATAAGTTATTTTAAAATGGTATTTTCAATGAAAAAGATTGCCAAAATATTTTTATATATATAAATGATAATTCCCTCAAGAATGTTTTTAAAATATATTTTTGGAATATTTATATTCATAAATGCCGACAACTATTTATTTTTACTTCATAAGGGATACATTGTATTGATATCATCCTTATAAAACATTTGGATGGTTTATGAATCCTTTGAACATGGATTGTGTTGACATTTACTACCATGAATGCTTTGTTAGTCCCCTTGAAAGATTAAATTTATTATGATCATTGCACTTTTTATTTCCCCACATTATCCTTATAATTTATCAATGATATGTTTTTTTCCAAAATTGTATACCATTTTTACATATTGTGTTTACATTTAATGTTAAATGATTTTATGGGGATATATTAATAAATAAATATCTTATATTAAAAATAGATATTTGTTAAATCATGTTATTTTTTAATTAAATCGATTACTTGATATATGATGAATGATTTGGACATGTATGACTTGGTTTGGGAACTGTTTAATGTAAGCCCTATTATTTGGGTTTCTGTTAATGAAACCCCCATGATACATCATTTGTCATTTGATATGAAATCAGTTGGAGAAAAATCCTTCATGTTTGTTTCTAAGAAGAATAGATCGATTTCTACCCACATATTTAAACTCTCTTAATATTAGGTCTTGATGGTAAATTTAACATGTTCATAGGAAACAAAACTTCTAATAATTAAGCATTACCTTGATTTTGATTCAACATTTATTATCCATGATATTATCAAGACAAAAAATTATATTCATACATTTCATTCTCATTTTATTGGTTAAATGGAATGTTCTTTCAATTTATTTCCATACCATATTTTTTTATCTTATTATTTAAATGGAATGTGTTTTCAGTTATTTATATTACCATATTATTTACCTATTTATTTTGAAGTGTATTTATTAAATAGAATGTGTATTATTCTATTAGATTTCCATATTGACTATTCCTATTGATTCATTATTGATTACACTGTATATATGCTTATTGATAATTTGAGCTCACTCTTAATTAGGTTTCCTTTCGCTAGTATTCCCTAAAGTGTACAAAGAATTATAATCAAGGACACACTAGATGGAATAAAGATATTGTCTTTGAAAAAAATATGTTATGTTTTCTGGTATTGAATTGTAATACCATACATCTTTGGGTATCAATTTTCTAAGATTACTAATTTTTTTTGTCCTTTGGAATGTGATTTACATGTATTTTATGCCAATGTAGAGGTAGCATGACACCAACCCAAGGCTTTATAGGTCGGTTGTTAAATAACCATAAATACCCTATGAACCATTTAAAATCCTCAAAACCCATAAAACTCTAGAAACCCCTAAAAATTAAAAGAGAACAAAATTAAAACCTAAAGAACACTAAAAAATAAAAAACTCAACGAAACCCCTTAAAACCATAAAAAACTCTACAAAACAATCAAAAACCCAAAAGCCCTAAACCCATTGAAAACCCTAAAACCTTGAATCCCCTAAGATCCTAAAAACCTAAACACCCTTAAAAATAGTAGAAAGTCCTAGAAAACCCTAAAAATCCATGACACCCCTAGAAAACTCTAAATACCATAAAAATTAAAAAGGCAATAAAACCCCCAAAAATCCCAAGAAGAACCTAAAATTGGTGAAAAACACCTAATACCATAAAAACCTATAATGCCCTTAAAATAATTGAACCCCCCCCCCCCAAACTTCAAAATTCTCTAGAAAATCATATCCCTAAATATCTATAGAATAAATATAATATTCTAGAAACACAAATAACCCCTAGAAAACATAGTGAAACCATAGAAACCACTAAAACCCAAAAAAAATGAAAAATATTAAATCTATAAAACCCTAGAAACCCTTAAAAACCCAAGATAACTACAGAAAACTATTAAAAACCCAAATACAAAGAAAATTATAACAACCACTATAAAACACTAGAAACCCTTAAAATCCCTAGAAATACCTAAAGAACACTAAAAATCTTTAAACCCATTAAATTTATAATAAAACAAAAAAAAATCATATAGAAACCTATAAGACAAAAAAACAAAAAAAACACTTTTAAGAACCCTAAAAATTTATAAAATAACTAATACCCCTAAAAATATGAAACCCTAAAAAGCCAAGAAAAATGAACAATACCCTAAAAACCATAAAAACCTAATAAATCGTCAAAAATACTAGAAATCCCTAAAACCCCTATAAAGGCCTTTAAAATCCATAAAAACCAAGAAAAACTCAAAAAAATCCCTATAAAACCATAAAACAATAAAAATACAAAAATAACCTAAAATAGTAAAAAACCATAGGCAACCCAATAACCCTATAAAACAATAGAAACAATAAAATCCCCTTAATTAGTAAAAACCAAAAAATAAATAAATTTAAAACCAAATAAGCCTAAAAAATATTAAAGACACTAAAAACCATAGAAATCCTCAGAAAACATTAAAAGAGCCAAAAAACACTAGAAAACCCAAACCTTAGAAGTTTCTGGAAAATCCTAAAAACCATGGAAACACTATGAAACAATAGTCAACCCTAGGATCTCCGAGAAAACCAATTAAATTCATGAAAACCCATAATCCCCTAGAAAACCATAATTGCACATAGAATACACTAGGAAAACAATAAAAAACGAAAAACCCAATATAAAATACTAAAAACACCAAAAATACCCTTGAAACACCTAGAAAACTGTAAAAACCATAGACAAACCCTAGAAAACCCTACACACCCTAGAAAACACTTGAAATCCCTAAAACCCCTAAAACCCTAAAAACCCTAAATATTTTGAAATACCTCTAAAAACCCTAAAAAACCTCATAGAAAACCCTAAAACCCACTAGAAAACATAAAATCTCTTAGAATCCTGTGAAAACCTGATAAAACCCAAAAACCCATTAAAACCCTATAAACCCATTAAATTATAGAAAACTGTAAAAAAGCTAAAAGCCATATAAATCCATTAAAACCCCTAAAAATTATAAAAAACCAAAAAACCCTAAAAACCTATGAAAACCTAAAATTCATAGAAATTCCTAGAAACCCATAAAAACCATGAAATAAATAAAACCGCCAATAAAAACCTATAAAACCATAAAAACACAAAAAACCCTTAAAACCCCAAAACACTTCAAAAACTCTAGAAATTCCATCATAACCCAAAAAAAAACCCTAAAAATATCTAGATAACCCCAAAAACCCTAGAAAACACTTAAAAACTTGAAAACTCTATAAACCCTCAAAATACTAAAAAAATCCTAAAAACCCTAGAAAACCATATACAACCATAGAAAACTTTAGAAATCCAAAAAACTATTAAACCACAATAAATCCTATAAAACCCTTTAAGACACTGAAACCCATAGAAAACCTTATAAAATCCTAAAACACCCAGAAAACATATGAAAGAGTTAGAATACCATACAATCCCTAAAAACCACTAATAGGCTAAAAAACATAGAAAACCACATAAAACCTATAAAAATAAAATTATTAAAGTAAGTATAAACCCCATAAAATTATAAAATCCATAACACTTAGAAAACCACAACCCTATAAATCAATAGAAAACCCTAGAAACCCTCAAACTATTAAAACCCCTAGAAATTCATAAAAACTATAAACCTCTAGAAAATCCTTAAAAGAACAATAGAACCCTAAAAATACTAAAAAAACTAAACCCACTAAAAACGCAAAACCCCCCAAATCCCAAAACCCCATAGAAAACACTAAAAACCCTAAAACCGTAATAATTCGTAGAAAAACCTAGAAATCCCAAAATACCCTTGAACACCTTAGAAACCCCTAAATCCCTTAAATCCCAATAAATACTTAAAATTACTAGGAACCTTTCAAAAATATAAAAAAAATCATAGAATCCCCTAGAAAACCGTACAAATAGTAGAAACCCCAAAAAACATAAAACATCCTCCAAATCCCAATAAAATCCTTGAAATCCCATTAAAATCCAAAAAAACATTCAAACCCCTAGAAAATCTGAAAACCCAATATAACTATAGAAACCCATAGAAATCTATAAAAATACCTGGAAACCCCCATAATCATAGAGAACTATTACCATATAATTCTATTGGAAACCCTAAAACCCATAGAATCACTGGAAGACCCTATGAAAGCTTGGGAGACACTTGAAAATCCTAAAAAACCTAAAAACCCAAGAAACATGTAAAAACTATTAAAACTATAGAAAAATATAAAAACATAGGAACCATATAAACCCTATAAAACCGTAAAAACACCAAAAACCATAAAACCCCTAGAAAAGCCTGAAAATCCTAAAACCCCTAGAAAACCCTAAAAACCATAGAAACCCTAAGAAAAACCTTAACACTCTAGAAAACCGAACATATCCCTAAAATCTCTTTAAACCCCCAAAAATCCAAGAAATACAAGAAACCCATATAAAATAGTAATAAACACCAAAACCCCTATAAACCAAAAAAATAATAAAACCCATAAAAAGCCAAAATACCCTGAAAATTTTCAAAAACAATCCGTGAAATCCAAAAAACCCTACAAAACCCCAAAAAACAAAAGAAAAAAATAAACATAGTTAATACACCTAAAACCTCTAAAAACCCTAAAACACAAAAAAATCCCTAAATATCATATGAACCCATATAAAACCCCATAAATCCCTAGAATATGTAAAACTTCTAAAATTTTAAATCCATATAAATCCCTAAAAAATTTCAAAAACCCTTTAAAAACTAAAAACACTACAAAATGCTAGATGACCCTGTAAAAAATAAATAACCTAAAACCCCCCAAAATAATAAATAATATAGAAACCCTTACAAACCCTAGAGATCCATAGAAAACACTAAAACCCCATAATGCACTAAAAACACTACTAAAATATATAAAATCATATAAAACCCCATAAAACCCAAGAAAACTGTAGAAAAGCTATAAAAACATAGAAGGTCCTAGAAAACCCTAAAACACTACAAAACCCATGAAACATGAAAACCCCTATAAATCCTTATAATACCCTTAAACCCCCTACAAATACCATAACACTCTATAATTTCCTACATGACCCTAGATACCCCTAAACCCTTACAAACCCATGAAAACCTGAAAACCCTAAAAACAACTAAAAATCCCTAAAACCATAAAACGTCCCTAAAAACCGAAAATCATTTATTTGGAGCCTTCCAAATAGTTTTTAGGGTTTTACTAATATAGTGTATAGACTAGAGCCACAATCAAATAACTACTAATTTTAATAAAACAACTAACCAATCATAATGTATAACATTATGGTATAATAAGAAATCACAATATAGAATCAATAATAATAATATCATACCACCATACTATAATGAAATGGAACCATTTTAATTTCATAAAAAACATGCATCAAATTAATGATATATGAATAAAAAAATTCTACATATGGAATATAATAAAATTAAAAATAATGAAGGTGATTTTTTAAAATTGTTATAGGTATCTCCTTTCTACATCATTTAATAAATTTCAAGATAATCTTACTAAACCATCTGATATTGAGCCATTTATATTACCCATGACACTAATGATTATTTATACACACCAATTGATGTATAATTCCATGATGTGAATAAAAATAATAGGAGTAGTGTCACATCATGAATCCTTTTGTTTTATTTTTGAGTATAAATTCTAAATACAGTTTTCTTTCTAAAAGATTTTATTTTTTCAAAACCATAAGAAATCAGTGGTTCATCCTTAAATCCCATTTAGTTCCATTTGTTTATATTGAGCCTTTGGATTCCATATATCAATAATTTTTGGATCTAAGGTGAGTTTCTCATTCAATTATTTTGGGTTCTCCTTCTATAAAATTTTGAAGGTGGTTAAGATAGTTATTTGGATTTTTCTTTTCTCTGGATCATGTTTTCTTATTATATTAATTTTCTTATATGTATTTTATGTTTTCACTCATTAATTCATATATTTTTTATCATCCACTCCTAATCCATGTCCAATGAAATTTTATGATATGTTTGATATACGGGAATCTAGATCTCATCTTTTTTATTTTTTGTAAATTATGGATCATTCATGGAATTGAGTTCATTGGGTGGAAAGTGAAAATTAACAAAATGAATATAATTAAATTGAATAACTGAAACTGAAGGGTAGAGGTGAGTCACTGCTATTTTATATGAATCTATGATAACAGATGACGTTTGTGTTTGTTTTCTGTTGATATTATATAAAGTAGGTTTTTTCTAATAAAATGATTAGAATGGATTTATAAAAGAATAATACCTTAAATCTGGTAATAAATATGTTGATTGAATCTATAATCTATTTATTTTGGTCATTCAATTAGGTTTTAATTAAAATTAATTTATGTTTTAAAATGAAATTTTTGAATGTTTTTATGAATAAATTGGATAATGTTTCTTCCAATATATTTGTCTAAATTGTAGTGATTAATATAGGCTTTGTAGAGGATATTTGTGGAATGTATTAGGGTGTTTAAATGCATTATAAGTTATATGATTTAGTGTTTTATACATGGTTGGAAATTTTATGTGTGGTTATTGATGTTCTATATGAGTATGGGATGTTACGTTGTACAAGAGTGGTGGTATGGTATGTTCTGTGGAAAATATATCATTTTTGGGAAGTCATTGTAATTAATCGAATGTTTTATGATATAGTCCATGTTATTATAGGTTTTTTCGTTTGGGGTAATTTTCTAAATTCATGGATTATTGAAATATAGTATGTAATTAGAAATATTGTAACAGGTAATGGAAAATATATTAATATGAAGGGGTTGTCAATGAACTATTAGAGTTGTAAGATAATTTTAATTATATGAAATAAATGTGGGGGATATTTAATTAACTGTGTTCCATTGAATGTGTATTAATTGGATGGTATAGAGAATTCAATGTTTCTTATGAAAGGTAAAAATTAAAATAGATAAATTATATTATTAAATAAGAAATTTTAAAATTTTTATGTTGTTTTTTGTAAGAAATGTGGTAGGTTTGTGGTTTAGTGTTATTTGTAGTTTTTATTATTTTGAAGAGGCGACGTGTGGATATTACGAGCAATTGTTTTTGAACCATTGTGTTGGTATTGTGTGTGGATTTAATATATGTGGTATTTTATTATGATATATTATTCACCCCACCTATGTTGTATAAACATATTGATTGATAACTTCTTATGGATCCATTTGTTTTCCCCAATATACATGTTGTCAATGTAACAGGTGGTTAAATACTCCATCTTCCCTATTTTCCCTTCTTAGAATTATATCAGCTACATTGTCCTGGGCATTCTTATGCATTGGATGTGGTTTCTAGAGGGTATAGTGAAATGATATAATTCAATAATTGTGTGATAATTTATTCATGGGTATGTGATGATGTTATGATATATGATATGATATATGGTGGGGTTGTTCATAGTAGGAGGAGGGTAAAAAGTTAATGTCATTATTATTCAGGATACTCTAGTTTGATGATGAAGGAATGTTTAGTTAATGGGTAGTGATATTGTATATGTATGTGGGTATGTGGTTATGGATGTGTTGTTTTCTATATGGTTATAATTTGAGTTATTATGTGAAATCGAATGGTTGCATAAGGGATGGATTAACTTGTACATTTTTTATTAGGGAAAATAAGTGATAAGAAAATTGGTATGTAGTTATTTAGTACCCTCTTTTAATAAATGTTTTTCTATATAGTGTTATCATACTTGGATGAAATTTTGGGCGAGAAAGCCTTAGTGAGGTTTTGATATAGTCAGCCAGATGTTGGTGTGAGATGGTTCTACTACTTATTCATTAAGGCATAATTATGCTTCTTCTATACCTACATTAGTGGTATTGAAGAGCAACCTACTAGGTATACATTTATTCTTATCCAAGTATATATATATATTCCATGTTTCAATGAGGGATTAAGTTATTGAACTCGACATTATTAACTTTCCACATAGAGATATTATCATGGTCTCTATTGTAGGAGTTTATTTTTGTGTTTAATTACATGTATTAGTTGTTGTGTGGAATTTAACGTCATTGTAGGATATTATATTTTTCATATTATAGAGTTTATTATTGGTTTTAATTATATATCTTTTGTAATTATGATTGAAATACCTCCTCTTTATATGTTTTATATGCTCACTTCTGGTCACGAATCCATGGACTATTAGTGGTGGGATTTAAGGATCACACTTTTCTTTACTAGAAGAACAAGATATGTTCCTATAATGGATTATACATTAAAATAAGACCACCAATATTCCCCTAATATAATATAAAAATTATATATCTTCTTGTAAATGTGATTTTAATGTAGTAATAGTCATCATATATAACATGTCAGATTATTGGGTTCTGGAAAATCCTACCAAAAGATTAACACTACTTGATTTAGACAATGTTAGTGAGTTAAGATTATCATTAACATGTTTATATCCTAATTTTTTAGGACGGATCATGTATAGCCTCAATCATACCTTTAATAAATTGTTCTTCATGATCATCTACCCAACAATAATTGTAGGCTTAGATCCATAATCAAAATTTTAATAGATAAATTAGTCATAGTAACTTATTTTCCCTCTAAAAATGTTCTATAAACATGTAGAATGAAAAATATATAAAATAATTTACAATTAAGTCTAATAATAGGTTTTTTAATATATAGTAGAATCTATGGAGGACTCCCATGAACTAGGGGAACATAACTATAAATTTCTATCATGTAGTGAAAGATGTATCACATAACTTATGAGTCTATGTAAAACAAAAAAAATTCATTAGATAATATATAAAATCATACTTATCCCATATCTACCTAGACACATAGTATAAAACACATTTCTAAAAATATTTTATCTCATCCCAACAACCCTTGGCATGAAGAATGTGTATTACACAACAATTCTTAGGTGATGTTATTTCCAAAAATTGGTTATGATTTATTTTTCATGGTAGAAGATATCATTGTATAATATTGGGTTTCTCAATCCAAATATATTCATCAAAACCCCTCATTTCACCATCATAAGACTCTAAAGAAATAATTAAATTTCAAACATGAAAAAGAATTACTCTAAAATCAAGGAATCAAATGTGGAATTCCTGAAATGAACTCAATAAAACACACATAATTATTAGAAAACATATTATCCTTGAATGATACCGTATTTTTCCACTGTTCCCTCTTACCCATTCCTTCATATCACAAAATACTAAAATTTTATAATTAAAATGAGAGATTCAATAGGTAACCTACCCCAATATTATATATGGTCACCCACCAAATCTAATGATTCTATTGATCATTAATAAAAAAAGAAAAAACCATTCCCCTCTTATACCACTATATTTTAGGAATTAAAAAGGGCGTTTTAAAATATTATTGAAAATAAAAGATTGAAGGTTTTTTTTGGAAAAAAATGATACTAAAGGATCATCAATGCAACTGAAGAAACATTATTTCATCTAAAACTGAGATGTTGGGAGCACTCAAAGTGGATGAATACTATGGAGAATGATGATTCATAATTGTAGTTATAATTAAGAATGAATGAAGGACTATTTAAAATAGGTTTTAAAACATTAGAAAAAATAATTATTAAAATCAATCCCTGCAGATCACTGGGTATTCAAGGGCTATCTAAGAGTACCATATGTCCCACCATACACTTAGTAATGTGATACTTATTGGTCAATGTACATACAATAAATCTCTTTTCCCATTGAAAGATTCATTAGGTACTCATTGGTGAATTTTTCTATTCGTAATGTAGTTCCACTAAACATTTTATCACAAAATCGTAATATAACATAAAAAACAATAACTTCAAATAAAACAATCCAATATTAATTATTCAATTTCATAGAAACTAAATTCAAACAATATATCAAATCTTAGGAAAATTTAAATTTAAATAGAAAAAATATAATATAATACAAATTGTTTAAAAATTTTAAATTTGTTAAGGGAAACATAAAATTAAATAACAGTTTTGAACACTAAATATTTCAATATTAAAATACTCAAAATATTATTTCTTCTAATCATTTAACATTTTAGGATTATAAAATATAATTTAAGAAGAATATTTTCATACTGAAAACAAAACATATTAATAAAAATGAAATAGACAAAAATAAAACTGATAACATCTAAAATATATTGAATAGTCTACATGAACTAGGGAATATAAAAAAGTATTTATCAAAACAACCACATAATATTTTTTGGTTTAATAATTCATGGAACATTATAATTATAGGTAACACAAATTCATATAAATATAAATAATAAAATATAAATAAAATCTCAAGAAAAATATGGAGATGTGTTATCCACATAACCAATAAAAAAAAGAAATAAAAAGATAAAAATTTAAATTAACTAAAATTGGAGACAATATGATAGTTTCACACTAAAAATATTTTCACAATGCCTAAGAAACAATAGAAAACAATGTTAGAGAACATGTTGTAGTGAAATATTATTCCTTTAAATTATTTAAAATTACATTCTATAATTTTAATAGTAAAAAAAAATTTAACATAAATATTAAAAAATGAAAATATCCAAAGATAATAAAATTAGAGAATTAATATATATAATATTATAAAATAATGTGTTTAATATTATTGTATACCATAGAAAGTGAACGTCAACCCACAAAATGTTTTTCCATTAACCAATGCAAAATCATTTCGATTTATAAAACTTCCATGTGACATTTTAAAAATTATATCCAAACATTTCAAGAATTGGTAGAAAAGTTGTAATATTGAAATGTTTTATTTCCCAAAATTTAAAATATAAATAATAACACTTTTATATATTTTTTGATTCTATAAATTTATAAAATAGTTAATAAATTAATTTAAAACATTAAAAGTAACATAAACTTTTAAAATTTATATTTAAATTATACATTACATTTAATATTTTAAAACACAATGAAATATAAAAACAATTGAAAATTAATATAAATAAATAATATAAAATTGGATAAATAGTTATTATAAACTACTAAAAACTTATGGGTAAGTATGTCCTCATACATGAGAGGGTAAAAATAATGAAATAAATTACTCTATGTATAAAAGTTCTACACTATTTGGTTTCCCAAAAGGTCACTATTGTTAAATAAAATATTAATAAAATTACATACTCTTATAAAAAATTATTCATTGTATATCATTTATACTTAATTATATTGATTCATTTAAATAGTTTCACTATTAATTTTTTTTATTTCACTACAATACACTATCCCCATGTTTTAGTAACTCCATACATCATTTGAATATAAAATTTAAATAATTTAACTTTATTTCTAATAATTATTTTAACAACTGAATTAAATAAAAGTCTATAAATTTTTTAATAATAATTTTTGTTTGGTATATATTCATACCCTCAATAGGTATTTTTATAGTTATATAGAGGCTCTTGTAAGGGGGAAAATGAAAACATAAAGAAATAAATTAAGGTGAAAAGGCTTAAGAGAAATAAATTTATTCACATGAGCTAAAAAAATGAATAAAAATGGAATTTAGAAATATACACATAGGAAAATATAATAATTAAAAGAAATAGAAAATAATAAATGAAGTAAATAAATAAATTACATGAATGAAGTAATAAAAATTCATATTTTTTTCTACTTTTCAAGAACCGCATTCAATAAACAATATTATTGATACATATTTTAGGGTTATTTCCCTCATTAAATTATTTATATTTAATTATCTTTTTAGTTTTAAGTATAGTATATTTTTAGGTTTTTGTATTATTTTTAGAAAAAAATCAACATTCTATCTTTTTAAATTATTTTTATTAAAAAGAATTAATGAATTACTAAAATTTCCAATCAAAATATTTATTTAATTGATAAATATTTAAGGACATAATAAATAACATATCATAGATAATTAATTATAAATAAAGGATGATAAAATATGAAGAGAAATTTGGTTATTATATTGAATCGAAAAAATAAGATATATAATAGTGAACTGAAGTTGAGAAATATAACATAGAAAAAACATTCCCAACTCAAAAAATAAGACGCTATCAATAAATCATAATTTGTTTCTTATCCTAAATAAAATATAACTCTAAAAAAATCCCATCATCAATACGGAATTTAAAATATGATTATAATATTTAATTATTATAACATATTTCAATGTTAAGAAACATTTTTTTATTGGACAAAAAGGCCTATTTATAGATCAAGGAGGATTAAAGGGTAAAAATACTATTATATGGTAATATATGGTTAGAAATTTTATTTTGTGAATTTATAATGTGTCACTTCAAAATTTAGGATGAATTTTATCAATTAAATATCAGTTACGAATCTCCATATTTTTTATCAGAAAAACATATAAATGAAGAAAATTCACTTTCACTTTAAACATTGTCAAATAAATATATGTTTGATATATAGATTAAATTCTCTTATGTAATAGAATATATTTATTTTAAAGTATATACTCTTAATATATTAAATTAACATGAATCTATCAATATTAACTCTCAATCATTTAATGATATTGAAAAATAAATTTTAATGAAGAAAGAGACTCAGTATTCTATATTTATAATAGTTCTACACACAAATAAAAAACACATAAGCATAATAGATATATATAATTAAAAATTTATTTAGTAATGATATATGTTACATAGATTAAAAAATATAAATTTTATTTAAGATAACATAATTTAGGTAATGAATAATTGTAATCTAATAAGTATTTTCACTAATCATAATAGAAACAATATATTCTAAGTAAGAAAATTAAATTTGATACATCACCCAAAAATATTTTTTATCAAATAATGTAAACTATTCAAGGATAAATTTTATAAATTTAATAACATACTTTGAAAATTTAATTACAAAAAAAATAACATTTTTTTTCTTTATAATGCTTAGACTATTTTCCCAATGCACTATTTTTATAAAAAAAATAATTACACCATATAAATATACATATTAGCATCTTGGGAGGTACAATTAAAATTTACCACACACACAAAACTCATAAACGGGATAAAAAATTAGGCCATACCCACCCCAATGGGATATCCTACCCATCCAGCCTTTTTTATTTATTACATGGATCGTACTCCTAGTGGGTGTGAAGACCATTACATCACTCGTATTCATATTGAGAATGGAATCCAATTATATTACCCATATCCCAATAATTTTTACCCAAAGGCCCATCAATGAATAATGATGCTACAGTACCAAGGCTAATATAGTATTTGCTACAGTTCTGTTGCCACTACAATTCTTACTATAGTTCCCACCACCAATATACTGTCATTATTGCAAGAGTTTGTCTCTTGTTATAGTACTTCTACAGTACCAATATAGTGTTGTTATAGTACCTCTACCCCTTATGTTTTCTACCCACAACCTCGATGTAGTATTTTGGGGTGCTTACGACTAAGAAAAACCCTTACAACAAAAAAATAATTACACCATAGAACATATGTTTTATAAATATATAATTGGAAAAATAAATAATTGTTTAAACAAGATATAATGTGTTTATTTTATTTATAAAATTATAACAATATAATGTTAAAAAGTATTGGTAGTATTTTACATTTGTAAATATTGTCCAAATAGTTTTCCTTTCAATTATAAAAATTTTAATGGACAAGCTTTCGAGTGAGCCAACCATTGGAGGGGGTGATCATTCCTCTTTGGAATAGTGACATGTGTGTTATTTTGTTTATTTTACCCTATAAAACCTTAATTAATTTTTATAATATGTGATACATTTAAATGAAAATTGATTTTTAAATTTATCAATAAAATTAATTCTCTTATATTTATGAATATTTATATTCAAAACATTTATTAAATAAAATTATATATTAACTTAAAATTTCACAAAAATGTATAAATTAAAAAAAATTATAATGGAAATTTTTTATCACATTGTTTTTCAAAATTTAAAATAAATTTTATATTATTTTTTGAAATTCTTAATTTTTAAGAATTATTATTTTCCATAAAAATCATAATTGTTTTGTTTTTAGTAATCGTAGAATTTAATAATTTTATTAAAAAATTGAATTTTTTTATTCCTAAGGAAAATTGTATTATTTTCATAATTTCATTGTTAATTGTGATATATTTTTCATTATAACAAGCATAAAAAATGAAAATTTTTTAAATGGAAGGTTATATTACTATTTCATAGGGAGTTTATTAAAATAATTTTATGTAGTCCTTTAAAATTATATATATATATATATATTATTTTAATAAATACTAAATTGTTTTATTTGAAAATTATTTTATCTAATATTTTTATAAATCTTAATATTTTTCATTAGATTAAAATAATACATTTGACTTTTATTCATTAAGAAAATATAATTAAATTTATTATACTCAGAAAATTTGTTATATATTTATATATAAGTATCATAGTTAGAAAAAAAATTTAATAAAATTAAAAATCAGTGATAGTGATAAAAATGACTCAAAATGTATGAAATGTTGAAATTTTTAAGTAGTTCATAGTATACTAAATAATCATTATATATGAATTTATTAAAAAAAATATATAATAATTTTAGATTATTTTCATAAAAATTTTATTTTTTTATGTCAAATTTTACCATCCAGTATAACAATTGTGAAATAATATAATTATTTTATTATCTAATGATTATATTTTTTATTTTATAATTACCTCATCCTCAATAATGTTGCTTTAATTTAACCATATATTATTTTTTCTTAGGGGAAGTGTAATCTATTTATCTCACTTAATTTTTTTATGTGAAATGGGTGGTTTAGATATATGTGGCTAACAATTTGCGGTATTTTTTTTGTAAAAAGTATGGACAAATCCACTTTAATTAAAATAAAGACACATATAGAACATATAATCATTAATGAATGGTTATATCCCACAACAATGAGCATTAAATGAAATAATGTTTCTCTAATTCTAAAAGAAATCTTGTGCCCCTCTTCATGAATTGCATTACAATCAGTTTTCTCATGCCAATGCACACGGCCCCTAGGGTGGTAGCCTCTCCTCTATGTTTTCACTTGTTACAAGAGACCTTCAATGTTAGTTCTCTCTGATTCAACATTCTCATATTTTGATAGTTCCTCTATCTTCTGAGATGGGTCTTCACCCAGAGTCCCTTCAGGGTCCATCTCTATGTGAGGCTATGAAATAGCAATCAATGATGGACCTTTGTGTGTATCCTTATCCTCTTTCTCCAAGGACTAAATCTACAACTTCAAATAAGATTTTTGAATCTCTTCAACCCATGATTCATTGTTATTAAATTTGAGCGAATCATGTTATTCAATGATAATTTCAATTGACATCTGCACTTTTCATGGAATTATCATACCTTCTTAATCTTTAGATGAAGGACCACAAGAAGCATCAGGAAGGATAAGAACAACCAACCTTCCGATTCTTATTGAGGTATCTATTTGGAAAGGTGTTATAAAATGAAAAAAATAATATTGTGAAGAGGAATTTGATATAACCTTTCTTGGAATAACAGGTGATCTAGACATCATGTAATTCACCAATTGAAATCTTTCACTATCTAATACAGCATTTGATAAAGACCCTTTTTTTTCCAAACCACTTCATTGTCTCTAGTAATATTACATCTATCACAGTCCATAGAATTTTATGATTTGGAATCCATATCCTTTTTAACATGATAAGAATATATTAGATCTAAGGAGTGGTTACCTTTATTAACATTCTATATTATCCTCCTACACACAGTCTATTCCATTTTTATTTTTCATGTTTTAGATTTTGAAAAATATATCAACTTATGTAAGATATGTTTCTCCATACTATCATTAATTAATGATTCATCAGCTAATATGGTCGTCACTTATTCAATAATCCCCACCGAAGACATAAGAGATGGATTCCCAAAATGAGGGTCCTGATCACCTGTAGAGGCCTACAGGTTCTAAGAAATGGGAAAATACAAAGTACATGCACATTCATTCAATACCATGGAAATATTTATAGGTGCAGAAAGTTCCCTACGTTGTCTATCATGTGAAATAGTCCCCACACAAGTACCTAAAACCTGACCAATTCCAACACCAATATATTCTCTAGAATGAAGATTATTATGACCCCCATCAAAGACTCGTTATCACCATTAACCTTAAATCCATCCTAGCCATTCTCATGGCCAACCTATTTATCAACCTTACCATGAAAATCGATAGTAATATGGGCTCTATATTTCATTAAAATATTAAAACACAATATTAATTCATCCTCACTCAGAAAAAACACACAAATCGTCTCTCTCCTACAATGTGAAAGATCATGACTAATGACCTTACAATCTATATAGATTTTTTGGAACTTCTCATAATCAATTATCATTTCAGACACTTCACCATTAGTGGGAAGAAAGACTCGATCAATTAAATCAGAACACAAGTAGACTTCATCCATGAAGCATGAAAAATGACCAAATCTATCTACCTCTATTACTCTATCATTTTAAATGGAAATTTAAATTAATATTGGAATATCATTATGGATTTTTGGGTGCCAATAATCCCATTTGAGACTGTATACCTTGACCCATATTTGACCAGAATAGTTTCCAACATCCAATGGATTAAATTCCTTATCCCATTCCTATATTTGAATATAACCAGCCCTGAGAGAGGTAGAACCATAACCCTAGTTCCATGTCTTCAGTTCATAATAAATAAAGAGAAAAAATAAGAACCCATGTCCAAATTAGACACATTTCAATTTTAGAAAACCCCATGTAACTAATAACTATTCAACCAGATCTCTAATTTAAAATTGATAAGAACCCTAGGGCAAGATAATGTGAGAAATAATGAAGTGCCCACCAATTTTTAATAATTCCACGATCAAAATATGGCGAACATATACCTGATACATTCTACCCTTTTCGTGAATAGAAACTAACATAGATCCCTTTTTTAGAGAGATATAATTTATGGTCTCACTCTCGTCAACCGTAGAGGACTCACTGCTAATGAAATTTCAAGAATCTGAACCAGATATGATTTGTTTGTGATAATCAAACCACATATGTGTGAGGAGAAAATCAGAAAAAGGTGGATGAATAATAATCCACATGAGGAATCAATAATCACCATCAAGTACCAATGATAGAATCTCTCACGACACAACCATCATCATTTGAGGTATTAAAAACAATAAACTTAAATTTAATCATGAACTAAAAAAACACAAATTCATGTTTCAACACATGGAAGTAGAGATCATAAAGTTTCTAAACTGTATTCAATTATAACATTGACCATGAAATAAAATTAGGTTTTCCCAATTAACATCAATATCAATGTGTGGAAATATAATAACTCCATTATAAATCAAATATATCAATATAATGTATTCTAAGATTAATGTATTAAACTAAATCATAGTAATATATTAAAATTCATTCAACACATCGTAAGAATCCTCATGATCTCAAAAAATAACAAAGTCTTTAATTAGTATCCTCAAGATGAACTATAGACATAATTATAAGAACATAAAATGTAATTGGAACAATTTAAATGACAAGAGAAACTATATAATAATAATTTATATAAGACAAATACATACAGAGAATTTAGAATAAAAATTATATTTATGATTTAATGTAATGAAATTGACACTACATTTGAAAACAAATGAATGTAAATATGAAACCTAATTTTATATCAATGTCTACTTGATGGAATGTAAAAGGTCTTCAGTAATCTCTCTAAACTGTTCTACACTTATATATCAAAACATATGAGAACTAGAATAAGAAATTATAAAAATAAGATGGGTTCTAGATCTCTACAATGATAATATATTCTCTCTCTATATATTTATCTCTTTAGGATATAACTAGATATATTACTATTACCAACAACAAAATATAAACTAAAAAATAAAAATATCTCCCTTTTTAATGTTTGGACATTTTTACAAATAATAATATGACCCTATAATTCCGGATTATCCATGTGGTTGTAACCTCTTAAAATCTTAGTTACATTAATTTGTTTATATCCACACACTTATTCAATATTTTAACATTGTTTGAAGTTATCAATGATCTAGTTTAATTCATGGATATGGAATTACTTTGTTAATTAAATTCGAACAATATAAATAAATAAAACAAATAAAATTAATCAATTGAAATAAAATGTTTTAGTTTTTTATCGAAATTGAATCAAAATAAATAAATTTATTTACATCGATTATCTTCAATATATTTTAAAACATTTTTAAAATTTAATTATTAATTTTAAATAAAATTTACATTAATTTACAAGTGATAAAATTGATATTGAAATAATTCAACATGAATACTTATAACACTCTAAAAATATTCGATATACATCATAGATAATTTCTATTTCATATATTATTTATCTATATAGAAGTCCCACACATAAAAAATATTTAAAATTGTAATTTAAAAGTAAAAAAATAACATAGTATATTGAGAAATAATTAACAAGAAACAAAACTAGACTCAGACAAAATAAATTGGTAAACAAACACATAAGAAAAATGAAATAAATATATGTAATGAAACATTATGAAAATAAAAATAGATTATACTCCGTTTTAAATTATTATAATTTAAAATTTTGTAAAATAATAATTATAATATAAATTATTATAAAAATATATATAAAGTATTATAGGAAGGTTGGTCTATCCAGATGCCTATAAACCTCACTATTTATTAAAGAAATAAAGAAAAGTAACAAACAGGAATGAATGTGATGGGGTCAAATAACCCACTCCCAAATAAAAAACTTCATATCAAAAGGGTAAATATCATCCCCAAATGCATAGTAAGAAGATGCACTGGAATTAGTTGACTCCCATTCAGACTAAGATTTTTTTGAGGAGAACAGAATACATCACCCTAAACATTTATTGATCCTATTTAATCACATACATTGAATAATTCCTGTCAGACTTCCCCCATTTGGGTCAGCATCAATCCTTCATAATACCTTAGAATAGAAACCGGTAGACATGGTCCACGGCATATTGGAGTAGTCCTTCCTCACCCTCCTCTTCGGGGGAGTAGAGATGTATCCTTCTCTGTCAATCACCATATTCTTCCAATGTGTGATGAAACATTGGAATGATTATTTACTATAGTTCAAGGATTTAGTAGTGTTCATTTCATTCCTTTTTTTATACATAGTAACATTATACCATCTATCATAATTTTATGAAGAGCTATGGATTTTCTGAATCTCCTTAAAAAATTAAGGTTTCATATGTCAGTGGCATGATTCCCATCACCTAGATCCTGCACTAGAATATCTAAACCACCGGACTGCCCAATGCTATATCCCAGAAACTGGGATTTCATGTTAGTTTTTTCGAGGACCAAACATTGAGGAACTATAACAGTAGCTTACTCATAAAAGACCCCTCATTCACCAAAAAAACCTGCATACATGACCATAGAATAATCCAAGTCAACATCCCTCTACTCATTCCTAGAATAATCATCCTAAACCAGAACAGGATCTTCCCTAACAATAGCATTACCTTATCTCACATTTCTATTTTATGTATCAACATATAAATGAGAATAAATATCCGACAAAGACATTGTATTTCTCAAATTGATTATATCCTCTAAAGATAATGCATCACCCAAATCACATTTCAATATACAATTCATATCATAGATTTATGGGTCAGGAGGTGTAACCTTTAGAGGGTTATGAGATATAATGATTGCTTAAAAAGGTATCACGATACAAGAAGAGACATCCTGATCAACCATTATATACTATAGACCATCATCTATTATAGAGAAATCAACATCGAGATGAAATCCTTGATTAAGGGTTTCTCCTACAAGAACCGATTTTATGTGAGTGGAACCAACACCAAAAGCCTTCCACTCTATCCTTTCTCACATTCACACAATCAATGTGTGTCCCAAATTTCATATTTTAAAATGAAATTATAGATCCTTCTAGTAAGAGTGAATCAATAATAAAATAGCACAATGGTGACCAAAACACCTCAATCCCTTTTTTCAATGCAACGACCAAGGTCTTGTCACCCCCATTGTTACCATAATCATTGATGGCCATATTTCCAAAAATATCACTTGAAGATAATTATCACAAAATTCACTATCTACGAATACTAATCATCTATAAAATTATAAAAAATCTAAAAAACCATACACCTCCTAATAGGGGTGTAGAAAACATCTAAATTATAATGATCTTAGAGTCTTTGCAACCCAGAACATGACCTCCATCATAATGAATCCATAACATGACCATCTATAAAGCATAGAAAAAAATCCACAATGGAAAGATCGTGTAATCAAGTGTATAACATCTACAATAGTATATGAAATGTAATATATTATTAGACAAAAAATGGTCGTCTCCAAGTATTAAAATACCACAAAATCCTAATAGATTACATATATCATCATGATGGAAAATTGATAATGTATTATGTGGAGTCCAAGGACCATTTCCCTAAATAATTTCCACTACAAGTTCCATAAAGATGAAACCAAGGTGTTTAAATGCCCTTGAAATCCTATGGAATCAGGATCTAAGGATCTCATACAAGAAATACACAACCATAATCAAGATCCATGGAGTATAAATTTTTATGTAATATATTGGAATCAGGATCTAAGAAGCTCACCCAAGGCATCCACTAAAATATTAAATTCCTCAATCAAGTCAATTCATAAATCATTTCATTTTTCGGGATAGGCTGTTAGTTCATCCAACCCAATTAACATTTTATATTCTTGAGATATAATAATTCCATTCTAGTTTTACCATTCATTTAATCACATGGAAAATAGTCATAAAATATCTCGTATTCATTAAATAATTTCTCATTAAATTTAAAATGGATCCCAAAACAGGTCATGATCTCGCACACATCCAACATGGTGGTACAAAATAAGGAATGAATATGGGCACACCACATGGGCGTCCTTGGTTGAGGATAACAACCTTCAACCAAATAATGTGACTATTCGGGAACTTAAACAGGTTCCAAATCATTTTATTCAATAATTTGATTAATTTTGTAAGAAATGTAGTAATGTCTAGCATGAGTCCATAGACAATCATGGTCTATAAAATAACAAACCATATGGAAGAAGGTATATAACGTATACCATATACATGTGGTAGAACATTCATCCACGATTAGCATTTTATTCTGTCCAGATTAGGAGAAAAATGATGTACAGATGAAAATCACAAAATAGGGAATATTGTCTTGAACCTAAATAACACTATTGATGTGAAGGAAAATTAATAATGAAAAAAGAGTATTGAGGTAATTTCTAGAAAAAATAAAAAAGGATTATAGATGCCTAAATAAGATTTTGTACGTAGAATCGAGACCAAATCCAACATTTAGGCTTGATGAAGGCTTAAAATTGGAGGACGATCTACTGAACAATGAAAATAAAAAGGAGGTGGTTTAGTTTTAATTGAATTATGGGAAAATGGAAAATTATTCTCCAATTAACGTGTCTCATGGTTTTTTCATATGGTTGGACACACCATGCACCTTTATCTGCCTCAACGAGGACCCCACATTGTTTTTGGTCATAGTTTGGGAAACCTGTAACAAGCCATGTTTTTAGACACTATTAAATTTCTATAGTTTTTTTCAAGAGTTTGAGGCACTGGTTTTATAATTTCATGAAACTTATCTGTCCTCCTACGAACTATAAAATTACCTCCATGGTTTACTCAAACTGTGTGTCCTTTTTCACAAAATTTCTACTAATCATGCGGCCTAGATTACTTTTCCAAAATCCAACCCTCTAGTCTCTGAAAAATCCCAGGACACCCCTAAAACTCCCATGACTTCATTATACATTCATATTTGGTCAAAAAAATATAATTAAACCAAAATTAAAAATATTTTACCTCTAGAAAAACCTAGGATCCTAAAAACACATCCCATTAAATAAATTCATTCTCTAATTACACTTCTAAGGGTGGTCAAGAATCACCTAATAATTTCGTTGGCCACTAGGAACATACCACTACCCCAGCTCCCAAGTCAAATCCTATAACTATCTAGGCTTCCATAACACTATTACTAGTTGAAATGACTATCCTCGGAGAGCCATTTTTCACTTTCAAACAATATAAATTGGATAATTCTAAAGTAAAAAATATAACCATAACTAAACATCGCCTAGATATAGAGTGTGAGATGGGTCTAAGTGATAACAACACAGTTGAGATAAATGGAGGACGCAATGCAAGGCTCGGTACCTATGATGTAACTACAGTCCATAGGCTGGTGGCCTAACTTTCTCTAAACTCTTGAAAGACTCAATATATGATGGTGAAATTTCAGATGTTCTTAAAATACATCACTTTGATAGCCTCAGTGAGATATGTACAAAGATATCAACCCCAACCTCGAATATTAGAGTCTTTCAACTATGATGGGAATAATATCTATATCTAGACTGTGAAGTAGTTGTTCGCTTTTGAATTAGATAGAACTTATTGGAAGTCTCCTAATAAATGATATGTCCTAGAAATTCTTCCTTTCTCACCTCTAACCAGAACATAGGTGATGGACATGACCTACCATGCAAAGAACCATATTGTTACATCTATATAGTCTCTTGATAGCTATTATTATAGGAAAACTCAACTCTGAATATATACGACTCCCAAGATCCCCCAAAATAAATGAAGCATGCTCTCAATATATCCTCAACCATAAAAATTTTGTGCATTGACTGTCAGTATTCTAATGATGGTATGTTTTTCTCAAAAGAACATCTTTACCCAATTACCGATGTAATCATAGATAGAATCTAGATATAACCCGAGAATCCCTATCTAATATGGTGATATGAGGACCCATGTGAAGGTTTATTGTCTCACAGATAAAATGCCTCCCAGTATCACCAATTAGGAATGTCTCTTGATTAGAATTAAATAGGTAAACTTCATGAGAATGTCCAAAACAACCTACATAGAAACACTTCCTCAAGGAGACCATGGAAACTTGGTCATATAGTCCATCACAACATCAACCCATTTCAAATATAGAATATGTAACTACTGTAAAATCATATTTAGGAACTAGTTTTCTTCCTTCACTTACAAACAAGTGGAATTACTTGTGAAAAAACTGGATAGATGTAATTTTATCCCCAGTCACTAATTCCAACAAAACAAGTCTTGGTACATCTTCATAACACAGGAATATACTTCCCATGATGAGGTATGAAACTCTCCCATTAACTCCTCACATATATGTCTTCTAGAACTCAGATGTGACTATGAACACATATAATTTCATCTTTTCCCACAATTCTACAAGGATTCGGGTCCTCATCGTCCATAGTTTCATGTATTACTACATCCTATACATAATATAACTATCTCATACTCATGCTATCCAAAATAATAAAGGTCATAACCATGGATGAGAGATAATTCCTCTCAAGATGATCATTTACCTCCAAATTCATATAATGGAATAAGGCCATAATCATACACTCTCTACTGGAATCCTGAATAGTATGTATCTGAGTACTCCTCATTAGTGAATCTGCTCTTGATGTTCCTTTTATAGGCAGGTAGGAAAGCTCAAAGTCATAATACAAAAGGTATTCAACCCACATACACTATCTCAAATTCTATTCATGTTGTGTAAATATGTACTTGAGGAATTTGTTTGGTCTGTTTAAACCATTAAACACTCTCCTAGTCAATAATGCATCCAACATCGCATGACATTTGCAATAATAGTTAACTTGATATCATGGGCCAGGTTATTTTTCCGGTGTGGCCTCAACTGATGATACACATATGGAGTGAATCTATATTCATTCATAAAAATGTATACTATCCCAATAAAATATGTATCTCAATATCGTTAATAGATTCTTCACAACTCAGGAAGAATCGAGATCAGCGTTGAGGTCAGTCTCCCATTCATCTCCTGAATAGAAGACCCAAATGTATATAACCATATAAGTATCATGACATTCTTAGTAAAGTCTGTAACATGGGTTTCTAAGTGTTATAAGTACTATATGAAATATATGTAATAATTAGATATCCCTAAGAAACATTGAATATCAACGTTGTTCTTGGGATACTCCCATGAAATTTTATCTATCATCATCTCTGGTTCAAATGAAACTCTTGTCTCTAAAAAAATAAGAAATAATAATTGAGTCTTATACATGTATAAGTAGAAATATGTGAGATAATCATATAACTGATTCTTTTTCTATGTTTCCAAAATGATCTCAATATATTTTTTATGGTCAGGTTGATTGCGATAATACCCCAAGATATTATCCAAGAATACTAGTAAAAAATAAAGATAATGATGGAAGACTCAGTTCGTCAGAGAAGGAAAACAATTGGTGCATTTTTGTGACTAAATATCAAAACCATATACTCATATATATCATACCTAAAATGAAAATCGATAAGATGTATGTTCGAAGGATGAATATCTACCATTTGATAACTCGGACTCATGTCAATATTTGAGAAAACCTAAGATACTTGGAGCTAGTCCTAGTGATCATTTATCTACAAAAAATAAAACCATTTCTTAACCATAAACTAGATTAAATTAAAATATTCACACATATGATTAGGGTTCATAGTGCACTTTTTTCAAAAAAGGACCAGAGAACGCCATAAGGGGTCTTATAAACTTGTTATCCTTCAAATATTATAGCTAGCTCATATGATCTTGAAACTCTATAGTATCCATCTTATAACCAGAAATGGATTCCAGTATACCAATGGAAGCAATATAAATAGATAACTCTAGATCTCTATCTGGACATAAAAAAGAAATTTCATCAAAAAAATGTCGTTGGAATGGTCAACCAATGGATGGAATTCATCCTGAGGTGATCCCTAATCATCCATATCTAAACTAGATATTTTAGACATCATCCCACCAATCCCAATATGATATTTCCTATTCCTACATTCCAATAAATACCATTCACCCTTGTGAAGAAAAAATTTTCCCTCTAGGGATGTTAAGGTCACCCTTTGGTAATAGAAATCAACATTGTCTCGATAAGAAACCAGACCATCCATCTAGAGTATGACATCAAACCCTCTCATCTTATAGAGAAAAATGTTTCCACATGAATTAAAACACACCAAACTCAAGGTGGAACTCCATATATTGTAAAAACCAATCTATTCTAATCCCCCTCAGATTATCCAAGGTTATAAGGCCATTATAAATCTAAAAAATGACTCCAAGACTCGCCACAATATGTATATATATGAAAGAATATGATTCACCTATATATAAAATAAGAAATGAAATTATAGAGGCTACCAAAATTAGATATATCACTGTAGATGGCCCAGGACCCTAATCCTCGGTAATAGACTATATGAAATATATATGGCCTAAACTATATCCTAATGAGGTAACCTCGCTACTTGGAGTTGAACCACACAGATGTCACAGTTCAACTGGTGCCTAGATGGGTCATCAATGACCACCACCTCCACCAGAAAGACTTGAAGTACTCCATAACCATTCCTGATGCAGATATGTGAATCATGCTTCAAAGCCTATAGTTGGAGTTGATCCCCTTATACTAACTAGTAGATGGATGTTCCTATAAAACATGGTATGTTTCCCATCCATCAACAAGCTTGTCACTCGAATAGGTCTCTATCACAGTAATTCCTCATATGTACCCATATTTATCACCGATGATAGAAGACACAATTACCAACAAATGCACTAGGGTGAGTATTCCCCTCTAGAGAAGACTCAAAAGAGATCATTATTACAATAGAAGTTGAACCACTATAAAAAGAGGCTAAAATGAATGTATTTGTGCCCCTATCTTCCCTCAGGTTCCATTCAGTAATAATTGTCTAATTAACGAATTTATTTAATATTAGATAGCCAAAACACATTTACTAGTGATCGAATAACATGCTTCAGACCTTCCTCATGGTTTCTCACCCTTGGTGGTTCATTAGCAAGATATGTCGGCACAAAATGTTAAATATTCTTAATGGAAGGTGGATAATCCACAAAATTCATTTCTCCCTCTTCTAGATGTATATTTTCAAAATCCATTTATGTTCTTAGGGAATTGGGAAAGAAGTAATCGTAAAACACATACTGGAAATCCCACCAAACCATTTCTCACTGAATATCCTCTAGGTTTTAAAAATTCTACCAGTTATTAGAAACTTCTTGATGTATATATGTAATGTGCATAACTCCTCACTCTTATGGGGTCACCGGATGCTTGAAAATTGGTATAATAGTATCAAGCCATAGCTCAATAGCCTTTAAAAAACCAACCCCATAGAAAGAGGGAGGATTCTACTACTAGAACACATGTATCAGCTTATTCAATGAAAATGATGGATTTAGTGTTCCCTCAAAGGTATACAGAAAACATAGAAATCCCCCATGGAATAAGGAATAATAATCCATATCAGGTAAAAAAAATTCCCATTACCAGAACTATTGGAGTATTTATTGGAATGTCACGGCCCGCCACCTCCACAACATAGTAATTTCCACCCTCCTAGAACATAACTAGAGGTAATCATGTAATAATGATTCTATAATTCCAACCAGACACACCATAAACGATAAATAATAAGAATAACACTGATAAAATTATTGCGAAGGGTGAATCCCTCCTATAAGAATGAACACCCTTTTTCTGAATCATAAACCCAGGACTGGGAAATATAAATTGTCATAAAAATCCCCATACACGCTTCCTACTGACCACTCTATAGCTAGGTCCAATTCAAGTCATTATATCACAATTTTTATCTCATTTCAGATTCATATTTATTCACCATTCTGTTTATCTAGTTGAACCAATGGGTCTCCACATCCGATCCATAAGGGTCCAAAAACCTCATGAACCAAAGTGGGGCATCCACTTAATCCAAACCATAACACATTCAATACCGTGAGACCAATGGTATATATAAGATATTGGTTTTTTTATGTTGTACAAATCTATATAAATCAGTTTAAATTCTATATTATAGCATAATATGAAAACCCATTAAGTAAATAAGTGTATCAGGGGTGTCCAATGCTTGTTTAGTGCATGGAGCCTATATTATTTGGGAACACATGACATGTCTCATGGTCAGTTTAAATCACGTTGGGAAGTTCACATGGTTAATACTAACCATGTGAGGTAGTACATTGGGGAGCTACAAGATGCATGGTCTGAGGAAACCATTTGAATGGGGGCTCATTTCTGTGTGGGGAACCTCTAACTTTTAGGATAGCCTAAACATGCAATTGTTTCATAGTTTGGCATACTATTCACACTTACTGGGTGAGGTTCCCCTCCATACAGTGAAGGGTACATCGATGGAACATAGTTTTTAGCATCATACATCCCAACCATACAACCCGTGGATTTTGGAGAAATTATATTTTTTCACATAATTTTTAAACAAAAAAAACTATTATTAATTATTCTCAAAGTGAAAAAATAGAACCATAGGAGAGATCCTTGAAGCCTAATTTATGTTGTTACACCATTTATCAATATCATCTTGGATTCGAGCATCGCTCATCTAATTAGATCAACACTGGTGAGTACCCAATTCATGTTGCATCATTCTTCAATTTTCTTGGTATTGCATGCACTATTTAGGTGCAAGATAATTTTCCTTCTTTTAGGGTTTTCATGTGTTATTCATTTTTTTAAGAATCTTAGACAAATCAAGATATGATGTGTAATGATTAATCTACTATAGACATAGGTTATGTGGTATATAAATTTCTCATATGATTTGGTTATTTATAGATATAGTTGTAATTTTTCTACCCTACAGACATTCTAATATAACACTGAAGATTAACTAAATAGTTGAATAAAACGAAATGGAACCTATTAGGGATGACCTTGAGTTTCCTTGACACTTATTGAAGGATTTTTCGCCATCCTAGGACACCCATGGGGTGAAAAATTGAATTATTATTTTTTAAACCAACAATGGGGGTGAAGAATAGTTCTTTCGTACATAGAAGAAGAAAATTTATAAAAAAAATAATTTAATTACATGATTTGGAGATGGTTTTCCACCAATTAATACTACTTATTTTATTCAATGGATCATATGAAATTATTAATATTGTGGGTAAACTCTAGGGATGGAATTTAATGTGCATTATAATATGATAGGGCATAATCATGGAACATTAATGTGATTTATCAAATTAATAAGTGAATGGAATTTTTAGTCGATACGATGGATTCCATTTATGTGAGACACCATAGGTCATGGAAATGGTAAAAAATGGCTTAGACCTTTATGGTCCTTGGAATATAATTTCATGGGATGCCTTGGGACATGCTACCACATGGCTCTAGTTTGGTTTGGATCATCATTCAAATAGTCGGTATACATGCCCCATGGACCCTAGTTTAAGTCTAACTGAGTTTCTATCGAAATTATCTTCAGATTCGACGAGGATTCCTTGGTTCACTACACCTTGGACTAGCCTCAAGGGGTCTCACATTTCATATTTCTTTTCACGACCTTGTTGAATGTTAATTGCATGATTATATGCCCTGAATATGGTTTTTTGACACTTCTATTTATAAATAATGTTCGTTGATGTTTTGGTATAAAATATATATGGAAAGGTCGTGTGTGATAAGATAAGTTTTGTGTATGACATGATTGTGGTGTTTATTTTTATTATGTTACTTCATCTTTATTATAGGACCATGACCCATGTTTTTAAGGAGCCTTGTATGGATATATAGTCTCACATGTTTTGTAGCATACATTCCTTGGGAAACTTACTTTTTAATTACCAATATTTAGTGATATATATTTCATTATTCATATCTTATATTTCACTTCTAGGATTTCCTATAAACCTCTAGGTGATTACCTTCTGGGATTGTTTATCACAACTGTATCGTGCCATCATTGGGTTACTATATAGAATATGCAGATGCAGGTTGGGATGAAGGAATGTTCTCACAATTCAATGATTGTCTTTGTTCTACGCATAGAATAAGAATCTAACAAGACCAAGATGAGGCTCATGACGAAAATCGGTGATAACCTTTATTGGTATTTTTTTATTAACAATTATTTTACTTATTGTATGTATAACAATTTTGGAATCATTATAAACACATGAAACGATCATATTTTTTTGTGATATTACTTGTGAATTTTTTTATATTCTTAGTCAGCCTGATGTTTAACTATTCTAAGTTTTTATATCAATTTTCCCAATAAATTTGTATAATTTCTACCAATGTGTTATACTCTCATAAGAGTGAATGGTATCCGCAAAAAAACTCTATAGGACCTTAATGATAGTCTATAGCATCTATAATTTTAAGATATGCACTTGATTCTATGTTCCCAATTGGGCTCATGGAACTATTCATAGGAATTCAGTTTCGTGACATTACAGTCCAAAATTCAACATGCCATAATTAACTACTTATGGTGCCTGCAATATCATAAGTAGGAAATAAGTGTTTATGTTTTTTTCATGACTTCTATGTACCAACTATGTTCTTAATTACCTTTATAAATAATTTATCATGCAAAAGTTATATCATTCAAGACACATATAATAAATTCTGTGCAGTCAAGCAATGAATCCATACATAATGGCATAATGCATAGAATGTGAATTATATCATATGCCTAAAATGATGCATGAGATAGAATACCCTTATCTCATCAGGTAAATTATAAAAATACATAATCATAATAAATATCATACGCCATCTTCATCACCCAAAAGTGGGATCAAATCATCTGTAACCAGAAAAATCCAAAAAAATAGTAACTTCCAATCTATGAAATTAGTTTGATATTGTATGTCAGTTAGCTACTCTGAGGAACAACTTATTATGAATTAAAATACATTCCTAATACCATTTAAATTATCTCACAATTGTAAATATAGAAACAAAATGTCTCTAATACCACTTTATAATTTCCAAACTCCTGAGCCACTATATAGGGCCTCGTTCTGGTGGGTTACATGGCCTCAAGAGTGCCTCCCTATACACTAGATGATTTTGACTGGTGGATAGGTCATAGGGTGTGTTTATAGGGAGACTGTTCCCTCATGTTAGTTTCTAACACCATGGAATAATAATTACAATCAATAGCAAGAGCAGATAAATAACTGAATTACAAATAAAAGATAAACATTCAAAAGATTATAGTAGTAAATAAACCAAATGAAATTTAATAAACATTGTGATGATAATGTAATGTATTCATATAAAATGTTATAAAGTACATGAAATAGGAAACTAAAACAATCATAGTGTCAAAAGTACAAAAAAGGCTTAATAGAGAGAATCTCTAAACAAAATCATGATCATAATTTGATCATGTGCTCCCATACACCCAACAAATGATCAAATCAAGAATCATAAAGAGAACACTTACCCTAATCCATACATAGATCCAAGAAGTCTATCAGGTTTCCCAATCATACCCTAGATAGTGTGTGATATAAAACATAGTATCATACCACCAATGGTGTCTAAAACATGTCAAGTCTATGTATAACTAATGAAACAGTGTGGACTAAATCATAGGTATAAAAAAAATAAAATTAAAGATTAAAAATATTATTTAAACCAATATACCCAAACATAGATCCCTATGAACTATAATCTTACACCAATAAACAAGGTCTAACTAGAATGCATAAATAAACTAGTGTGATATTTTCAGTTCTCACAACTAAGCTATGATAACCATACTAGGGATATATGTAATGCATATAAAAATATCTACAATGGCCACATTGTGTAATCATATGTGTAGCAACTAGAATTGACTATTCTATGTAATCCAGTTTCTTTCCATGAAGGAAAGTATCCAATGTATAAAAGACCAAGGCATCCTCATCACTCCATGGTGAATCTCAATATGAATTTGGTAATGACATTGGTTGAGTATAGGGATTATGTCCAGAAATTATTTCAAATACAACTCCAATAAAGACATATACAAGGGGATAGTAATTCCCTTTCAATCAGAGGGAATAAGGATCAAAGAAGATCATCCAATGAATCCACTACCATAATCAGGATCCATGGAGTAGAAATTTTCATTCAATCAAATTGAATCTGGAATCATGGGGCTTTTCCAATTAATCCAACACCATTATCAATTCATCAATCAATTCAATTCATAATAAAATTTTTATTTCTAAAAAATATATGAGTTACTCCAACCCATTCAACATTTTCCATTAAAACAATTTTATCATTATATTCCACATTTAACATTCATGTAATGACAATTCAAGGAGGTATACATTTTTCTATTCATTTATTTAATTCTCATTAAATTATACAAGGCTGCCAAAATATGTGGTGATCTCTCACACACCCAATGGGGTGGAAGAACAATTGGAAGGTACAGGGGCATGCCCAATGGGTGGCCAAGCTTGAGGGTAACAACTATCAACCAAGAAGATGGACAAGTGGAAAACCTAAATAGGTTTCAAACCATTCAATTCATTCATTAAATTAATTGGAGTAGTAATTCCGGAAAGTTTGTTGTGTGGGACAAATTTAAAATGGTCTATAAAACACCAAACGATAAGGGAAAAGGTAGAACCACCTACTATATTCACATGGAAGAATAATCATCCCATATTAACCTCTTATTTAGTCCAGATCATGAGAAAATGTAGAATATATGAAAACTCATGAAATAGGGCATGTAAGATTACTCCTAAAAACACTGTAAATATGAAGGAATGTGAAGAACAATAAAATATGATTGAATAAATTACCAAAATAGATTCAGAAAGATGATCAATCATTGAATCAGTTGTTGCACAAATAATCAAGACTAAATCCTACCTTTAGTCTTGAAAAAGGATTCAAATATCATTAGGATCTCCTAGAAAATTAAAATAGAAATTAGTGGTTTGTGTTTTAATTAACATAGGCTTAAAATTTTAAATTCATCAACAATTAATTGGTTGCATGGTTTGGTTTCATGTATGGACAAAAATGCTCCATCCATGCTACATTCTCTACCTTAAGGAGAACCTCACACAATTCATGTACACGGTTTGGGGAACTATCTACAAACTGTTCTTTTAGATACAACTAAATGCCTATAGTTTGTTGAACCAACATGTGACCATTGTTAAAGGATTCCTCTAGCCATAAGGCCCTCCTGTGGCATCTAAAACACACTAAATAGATTCTACTAATCATTTTTCCTAGCTTTGTTTTCAAAATACCGGGCCTCTAGGCACCAAAAAAACCCCAATCACACCTGAAACTATTGTGACCCTGTTATGAATCCATACTAAGACAAAGACATTAAATTAAACAAAAATAAAAAAGATCCATACCTTTATAAAAACCCATGATTTTCTCAACAAATTTACATATAAACTCAAGTTTTCCACGGAAATATGATCCATGATGCGTATACTAGGGTACACACACATCTATGTATAATCTTATCTACCCTACCTGCACTGAGTCATGGAATAAAACCATAGGGGTCACAAGAAACTATGATATTAAGTGAAACCTCAACACTCCAAGTTCACAACCCAATCAAAGGCATATCTGGTAGCATCCCACTCACTGGTGCACTCAATCTGATCACAGTATCATAAACTAGGCTCTCCCTAAGCCCCATCAATCACTCCCAAGTCAGGTCATGCACAACTATTGCAACTTTAAGCATCACACTTACAAAAGTGACAATTGTGTTATGACCCAAATTACCTTATATAACATATCATAGGGGGAAAAATAAGGGATCTCTCAATATCCCAAACTACCCATACATAGGAACTTGTCATATACCATAGAGGGTATGTGTCACCATTATCTCTAAAGGTTCCTTAACTTTTTATTCCTCTAAATCCAAAATCCTGAAACATTAACAAAATAGTATAATATCAACCAAAAGATCTTATAAATTAGGCACTCCATAAATCTGTTTCCCCAATCAAAGGTTGTTTATAACTATTCTAATTGGATTAACAATTTTATCATCCCATTTGTAAAGACCCTTAATTTCAAAGGATTTTTTTTTAAATACTTGGGAATTTTAAGAGTCCGCAGTTTTTGACAGCACGTGATTCTGAGGCCCGGAGATCCCGGAACGATCCGTCGAAGTTTTGTTAAGCTTAAATTAACACGCGTATGTAGTTTTCTTGAAAAAGTGGAATTACTCTTAAATGGTTACTCGGATCAGAAATATGGGGAAACCGTTCCACTCCGGAAGGAGTGTTTACCCTAGGCAGGAATTATGTTTAGTCTACGTGGGCCTCCTCTGAGAAAACCTGAAAACCGTAAATAAAATAATTCAATAATGTTATTTTATTTTTCAAATGCTTTTAACTCACAAAAGATATCTTGGATTAAAAATCTGAGACCACCGCTGAACTCATGAGGGTATTCTTTGTTTATGAAGATACTAAATTGGGTTGGTGAGGGATACTAGAGAAAGTTAGTTTTTGGTCGCAAATAAAATAATTAAGTGACAATTATTTTATTTTAAAATTCTTAACTTTTAAATGGTAACTCGGATTGGAAAGAAGAGGGTACTGTTGAGTTCGTTGGTATGTGTTTCACCAAGGAAGAGCCTAACCTCGACCACAGTGGGACGAGGGTGGCTGTTAATAATTTTCCAAAAAAAATTTCAGGTAGGTTCAGTAAACGCGTGAGAGGAATTTTATATCTTTTGAACCGGTGCTTAGAATTGAAATCTGAGGGCACCATTGAACTTGTAGCGTCGTTGATTTCTTAGTGAGACCTTCACAACAGCTGCATTCTAACGAGAATGGAATATAGTTTTTGGGGTTTTTAACTAAAATTAAATAAAAATAAGGTGTGTGCTTATTTTTATTTGAGGTGGTTAAAACCTCCAAGTGTAGGTTAGAGGTAGGGCCCACCTGCACATAACCTCCCTTGGGAAGATAATTAAGGTGGGGGACACCCGATTATCTTATCCATTTAACACCGCATTTAAGTGGTGTGAACTTCTATCTTCCATGTTCTAATTTCAGCCAACTCTCTTCTTTTAATTGAAGAATCCTGAACTTACCTCTTTGTGGTGCCAACCCACCCAATTAATTTATTGAGATCATTCAAATAATCAATTTTAACCATTGAAATTCTTTATGCCAACATTATATTAAGATGTGATATTTTATTATTATGGGGTTGGCATAATATTTTGGTGGATAAATTTGGAGAGGAGTTGAAAAGTGATGAAGAACGCCCAACATCACTAAGGAACGACGATTCTGTCTTCACCCTCTCCAACCAGTGGAAGAAAGGGAAGACGTCACCCGCAAAGAACGTCGCCAATGACGACGTCATCTTCCTCCGACATTGACGAAACGACGACCACCTTCTACAACACCATCACCGATCACCAAATTCTAGTTAGGGGAATTTTTTATTAATTTTAAATATGAGATTAGTCCTTCGTTCTTCATCATATAAAAATTTTGGTTTGGAAAACCAAATTTTATCAAATGATGAGGAGGGCTCAGTCCGCACGAACACGGCCCGACCCTCCCCTTTGTTGTTTCCATTTGATGATGACGGATGCGGAGCCCAAAGGGCGAGGTGTCGTCGCACCATGCCGGTGAATAACTGTGGCCAAGTGGACCACGGCGGATGGAAGAGGAACTATGGCCGGGAGGGCCGCGGTGGAAGAAGAGGCGTGGCGCCGTCATGCCGTGCTGTGGAGCCGAAGGCCGTGGCCAGGCCAGGCCGCGGTGGTGGAGGACCGGCGCCATCATGATGGACGTGTGGAGGAAGACACAGCCCGTATACATGGTCCACATTTCTCGGTGAACCGGTCGGCTGCCTGCCGGCCGGGCTGGAGGACCGAGGCGCCCGCAGGTGTCGTGCGGCGGTGAAGACCGCGGCCCGCTTCCGCGGCCGCTCTGCTGGGCGAACCGGCCGGCAGCTTACCGGCCAGGCTGGAAAACCACGGTGCCCGTAGGAACCTTGTGAGGAGAACCGTGGCATGTAATGTGGGACATGTGCACCAGGCCGAACAGGCTGGCTACGGCCTGCTGGGCAGAGGAGGGGCTACACCGCGAGCAAACCGGACCGGCCCACAGCGTGGGCCTGGTCGGTAGGTGTGCTGCGCCCCACCAGGCTGGGCCAACCCCGAGATGGGTGAGACCCGCCGAGCCAGGTCAAGCCGCCCACCATCCCAATGGGCTTGATGGGTCAGGCCCATCTTTGCTTAATTGGGCCGACCCGCCAGCCACTGGACTTGACAATTCGGGCCCGTCATCGCTTAAATGAAAATATCTCCTAGACCATGCGTCCGATTGAAGCGACGTCTGTGGTATTGGGACCCTCATGAAGAGGTTGTCCTTTTACGATAATCTAAGTGGGTTTTTGGTAAATTTTATAAAACAGCTGGTTTTGGATCGAGCATAAATCCAATCGGGCCTATGGAACGGAAACACCAATAACTCTCAGACTGTGCGCCCGATTGACACGCCATCTATCGTGTTGAGTTTCTTACTATTAGAATGAACTATGGGATACATAAACTCAGGAATTCGTGATATTTGATTTATCGAAACTTGGATCAAGGGGCGGACCTTCTCAGATTCGAGAGTGTTGTGTGCGGGAACCCTATAGCTGACTGCGATGACTACTAAACCGGAATCCTACTTAGATTTGACGTCAACGATTACTGAACCAGAATCCTATGTAGGTTCAACATCGATGACTACTGAACAGGAATCCTTTGTGGGTTAAAAAACAATGACTATTGTACCAGGATCCTCCGTGGGACTCACAGTTCTGACTTCTGTTCTTGAATCCCGTGTTGATCCGACAGAATAGTAGGTCCAGTATCCTATAGGGGTCCTACAGCTTAGCTGGTCCTATATCATGTGTGGGTCCGATAACTTAGATGAATCAGTAACTTCATCTGATGATCTATATCACTCTATAATAGTTGTTCATGTATCATGTGTTGGTCCAACAGCTTAGATGAATCTGTGACTACATCTGGTCATCTCTATCACTCTACGAAAGATGTATACTAGTGTGATCTAAGTCTTGACTTTCAGTCGATATCATCATGGTGATTGACTTTACTTCCTTTGTGGAATGGTTTGTGATTGGGCTCGAGAGTTAGATTTGGACTGTGATTGATAACTTAGGTATATGTATGGTCATATATCTAAGTAGGTTTGGTTAATACTTCGTGATTTCATCTTTCAACTGTGGATTATCCTCAGTGGGTTCTAGGGTTTTTACTTGATACTACCCCTAGAATAAATTCCGGGTTAGAGCTGAGACAATGACTTTTGTGTTTCCTCATTATTGAGATGGGTTACTATATAACTTAGGAATATGTATGGGCATATACCAAAGTATGGGTTATCTATTGGTTCTCTACATTGTGGTTATCCTTCTTTGATATTGTGAGACCTTGAGGGTCTCGGGGTCCCTACTAAGTATCTTTATAGTTATCCCTACACCGGCTATGCCCGCACCTCGTTGTGTTGGTTGCAGACAACATGCAACGCTGATCGGGGCAGAGAGTAGTTGTACTAGATGGTACTCGGAGATGGACCACTTGAAGAAACGTACACGAAGCGGATGGACGGAATTGGGTGATGAAGAGGCCATCTGTTCCCACCCTTCATGTGGGAATTCCAGAGGACGACCTAGTGGTGGCTTTACTTCATTTTTAGTTGTACATGTACTTTACTGTTGGGATTGTATTTCCAGACCCTTTTTCTATCAGCACCACCTTTGTATTGAGTACTACTGAGTGTCTTACTTCCAGTTGTGTACTCTGATTGTGTGTGTTTACTTTTTATAAAGGCAATGACTTCTCAGATTAGGGATTTTCGCCTTTGGTGTTAGTCGCCTGCCCATGTCCTATGGAAGGCGGGCTTCGGGTAGTCACAGCACGGGCCCCGAGGACGGGTCATGACACCATTATTCATAAAAATTATACAATCTAATAGTTCATTATTCCTTTAGGTATCACACTCCATGTTTTTTAGGGAGGATTTCATTCAAACGTAATAATGGAAAACAAATTATAATTTTCTTACATGAAACTTATATTACTAAAACCATCACCATAATGATCCCTTTATATCTTACTATTTATCCCGAATTCTCTTCAAGAGTTAGTCAATATATTTATACTATGGGAATATATGAAAATATTCCAAATAAATCACTAGTGAAACATTAAATACCAACAAATCTCAATTATATCAAACCATGGATAGAAATAATTTTCAATCAAAAATAAAAAAAATTATATTAAAACACCAACATATGGTAATCCTAGAAAATAGTCAATCATAAGAAACAGTAGGATGAAATTTAAACGCTATGTTTCTAGAATGATATATGAACGAACACACCTTATTATCATATAATCCTAGATTTAGAATCTTAATAAATAATTTCATCAAACCCAAGTGCACCACTCAAAGTTCAAATCAATTTACTATAGAAACCCAATTCAAAAACAAATAATCTAATCCTTAGAAACATAGATTTTCCCATTTACAATGCTCTGCAAGTCACAAACACGAGCTCATTTTTATACCCAAAAATCATCTAAATCGCTATATACCATAATAAAATGGTATGAAAAATGAAAATAATGCTTCGATACAACATTTTAATGTTACCCCAACCTCGACCACTAATTCGTTCATTGAAGGATGTTTATTATTGTACCTTGGGAATGCTTCCCCTTATACTAGAGTTGATTGAAAAATGGTGAATGCCTGCAAGGTTACCATGGGGAGACTATTCCCTCATTTGTATAATTCCCAACATAAATGAAAAAAATAACTGAAACAACATAATAGATAATCATCATAACATGGGAATATGATGATAAACTAAATACCCCATCACATGTGATAAGAAAATGAATGTTCCATTCAAAATATATTAGATTCCCTATGGGAGGATCTCACAAAAGTATTACCAAATGAACCAAAATAAAACTTATGGTAACAACCCATTCACAACTAGACCCGACACCAACCAAGTACCATTATCTAACTCAAACCTTGGAATAAAAAATACTTTTAATTGAGCCTTTCCATAAATGTGTAACAGGTGACTGTGTAGTGATATATAAATAGTTACCCAAGGTTCATGGTGGACCAAGAAGTGTGTGAGTACAACTCACTAGGCCACCAACAATGACGTCTCTACAAATAACCATTCGTAAATAAAAATTATTGTAAAAGTGCTATAAATAAAAAATTTTAATTATTTTAATAGTTTGATTATTTTAAAAAAATTATTAAGGACATATGTAAACAAACACTAATACCCTATGTTCATGGTGACACCCAATGATATCTATACTATTGTCAATCCTTAGGTTTGTAACCATGATCGACAATTTTTTCTTTGGCCGATGTCGGTGTGTCTCTAAAAACAATGTTTGGACCATACAAATCATATAATAGATGTGAGTTTATTTAATTTCTAAATGAGTAATGAAGACCTCCAGAAGAGGAGTTTTCTAATCCAAATGAGTATCCCATATGAAACAAGGAACTCCCCAAGGGTAATTTTTTTTGCCAATATATATACTAACATAAACCACCCCAAGAGGTGTTTTCTCTTCCAAGACAATTGGATAATAAGTAACACACACGAACCCCTTCAAGATCTTTCTCAACCAACCCGTAAATTATAAAATAATATTTTATAGGTTTTCCAAATTATATCTTTTTACGTAACTAAGACACAATACAATTTTCACCAATTTATAAAGCAAAACACTAATACACAGGTCATAAAAACCATTTAACATTTTAATATAAAAAAAATCTCTAATTTTTTATTTCTAATTTTTATTTCATGTACCATTTCTAAAATACAATTATCCAAAATACCTTTCCACAATACCAATTCAAACAAAATATTATCCTTTAATGATTCTTCAATTCCATTTTTTTCATAGATGATTATGAAAATCAATTTCAAAACCATTAATTTAGTTTAAAACTCCCTTTATAATCATTCCAAATATAGTTATGCATTTAATATCATCCTACTAAAACTAGGTCAAGAGTCTAGCATGGATCATCCATTTAACATTTCTCATTTATTTAATTTAAATAAAAAATTTCCAAATTGATGGAAAAATTCAAGTTCAATCTAATTAAAAGGGAGTTATAATAGGGATTTCTATCGTTTTATTTAATGTTCATATCATTACAGAATGAAATTTTAACTATAGAAAAAATATAACCTAAATTTTATATTTAATTTTTTTGTCGTTTCCTGAAAAACTAGAAAGACCACCAAAACACAAAAAGAAAAATAATAATATAATATGGGTTAAATTTAGTTATCTTTTACCTTCAAATAGTGATTCCACATTGAATAACATAGGCAATAAGTTGGTTCTTATGCTCTTTGAGCCCCATCCATACCCAACATGTCCTCGACCGCACTCCCAGTTCCTAGATCATTCCACAACATCTCAATTAATTGATTATAATCACTTTATAATTAATTAACCAAATTAATCAATGTAACTAAATATGTGAAAATCCGGAGAAACATCACTATTCCATTTTTTCACATTGGATCCAATGGAAACAACCATTGGTTGGTCTATAGCAGACCACCGATACTAACCTGGGGAACACCCCATGTGTCAAAACCACTTCCATCATCAAATTAATTTAATTTAAAAGGAATATCCATATAAATTCATGGTGTTACATAACATTGATGATTTGATTAATGGAAATAGGAGGATATAATATTATGTCTTCTCTTAGAAATGTTTCATGAAAATACCATCATCTCATTAAGATTCCACCAAACTTCATTGAATCATTCATGAAACCTATCCTAGGAGAAACCAAAAAAATATGTAATAAGAGAGGAGATGGATTGGATAATCTTAAAAATAACCCATTGGTAATAATATACTGTAAATCATTATAAGAACACCTTAAGAGACACCCAAAATAATGTGGAACCACAGAGAAAGTGGTGGGGGTTGTCTCATGCCCATGCGCCAATAATAGAGAGAATGGAGGGTGTTCCCATAAAACCCTGAGGGGGGAGGGGATATTTGGTAAATATCACCAAACAATACCCCAATATTGATCCAATGACTCATGAGTTGGATATTTCATGGTTGTTGGCTAGCCGTTGTGCCTAGAAGTTACAGGAGGCCGCTACTTATACCATTGGTGGTCCAATAGTTGTAGGATATGACCACCCTACATCATCACCACCCTAGAATAAATCTAATTCAACACCCCTGGACCACTCCCAAGACCCAATTCCATTTCACGAAACACCATTTTGGGATATTGAAACACTCAGAATTCAATTCTGATAGTTGGCTCAAAATCTTCCCCCTTCACAATTTCAAACTGAAAAACCTCTTTAATTAAAAATGCTCATAAGAGTACGAGGCATTAAAATTTTCATAAATAACTAATAATTGATTTGATACCAAATATATAATTAATAATTTTGATACATTATTTATAACATAATTCCTTAGCAATATTTTGCATTAATAACTTGGAATGTCCATTTAAGGCATAGTGACTTAGATACTAGGTACGTAATACATGAAGTACATATATGAAATAAAAAATATTTGGTACGAATAAATCCCATTATGTTGATAAAAAAGGAAATGGTATTTAATTAACAATCATAGATAAATGATGTGGTATAATATAAAAGTATAATCATGGATACGTGATACAAAACATGGAATTTTTTTAAAACATTAAAATGTCACATTTATAAGCATATGACCAAGGTTCATCACCAATGTGTCATAAATCATATTACCAAGTCTATTCACTGCGGTATCATGAAACATTATCAAGGTGTGATTTCAGGGTATCATAAACATATTTTCTCTCGATATTAAATATTTACGTGATGCCTTGGAATACTATAAAGGTGTTGCCTACCTATGTCTATCTTTAAGTGTGATGCATAGATCATATATCATAGGGTAATATTTCATCATTTAAAAACATGAGTTGGTAAATATGGATTCATAAAATAGAGTACCCAATAAATGCTATACATTTATAACTATACAAATTCCCAAGAATAATATTAGGTCTCGGTATTCAAAACATAAATATATGTAACAGAAAATCCATGAATTCTTTCGACAGCATAAAAGGTATACCAAATAGTCTATGTATTAGGGTTAGTGAGGGAGAAACATAGAATCTTATTAATAGTGAATTAATTTTACTGTTAATTAATTTATAAATATTTATAGATATATAATTGGTATAAAATAAATAGGCTTATTATAATGAAATTACGTGAATGTAAAAGTGGAAGGAGGAATAGATCCCTTACCTTAAGTATAAATTCAGAAACCTAGAAGGGTGATTTGTTTAGAGATTAGGGGATTCAACTAAATGGGATTAATGAGATTATAATATATACTAGGAAATTCTAATGATTTTTTGAGTGAATTAAATGAGTTGAAATTTTGGGTATTTATTGTAAAAATAATGAATCATTCTTAATTTTTAAAATAAAGCCTTATGAATTCTATATTTTTTAATATACATTTATAATGGGAAACATATGGTTTTGGGACATTATTTATCAAATTAATAACATATTCTTTGACTTTTTAAAATTTCATAACATTTCCCCTTTTTATATATTAGTTTTACCATGACTTTTTCCCATTAATCATTAAAACAAATTTAAAAGTCACAGGTTCTTTTTAGAATTTTAAATTTCATTTTAGATTATTTAAATTTATTTTAATACTTATATGATAATAACATAATTATTTCAAGATATTTTTATCTTGAAAATAATATTACATATTATTAAATCAATATTACATCATAATGAGGTCATAAATTTATGAAAAACAAAAAATTAGATATTTACTATTGAATAAAAATTTATTTTAGAAAATTATCAAAATATCACCCTTACATAGTATTGAATTGATGATATATAATATTATATTTATTTTAGGAAAATAAATTCCATTGTATGTTAAATAAATACTTAACAAATATATCATACTAAAAATAAAATAATATTTTTTATAGGGATGAAAGTAATTTATTCACTTTTTATTTTTTGAAATTTTATAATTTCAAAAATATTTATTTTTAAAGAGTATATAAACATAAAATAAAATGTTAAAAATATAAGTATTAAATTTAAAACATTTAAATTTATATTAAAACTTCTATTTTAAAAATTTATTCAGTATTATTACCATTACATTGATCATATAATGGTTAAATTTTTACAGTCATGTAACGATCAGATCATAATAGAATCATTTCATGTTACAATGTACATATACTCAAAAATTATAAAATATTATCTTCCACTACTTCATTTCCAAGAATAATACACCTCCCTTGATAATTTCTATCATATTTATATTGTTCCTCTTTCATTTTGTAGTCTTCAAAGTAGGAGTGATATTGATGGGAGAATTCATGTATAAGTAGTTTTCCCCATTGTTGGAACTTTTATATGTGGTTTATCTCACTTTACTATTGTTTTTTTTATATTAATTATTATTTCATGATTTTTAATATTCTTAAGAAATTTAATAGTCTCCTAATGTTCTTCACAATAAAATAGTAATTGAGAAACATAGGTTCTTCTATTACCATATATGTAAATTATCATGTCAATAAAATTTATGTCATGATGATGGACATTGTTTATTGGGAAAATGGTTGGTTTGTAAATAAAAATTATAATGATATATTAAATTGTGAGTGGAAATATAGAGGTTTTCAAGGTTCTTATCTGGGATATGGTATAGTAATTCCAATGATGTGTTAATTTTTTTAATTATATTTTGAGCTAAATTGAAAACATCAAGATGATTATACTAGTGGAGTGAAACATCCTATATTATAATAGTTGCAGTGGATTGATAAAAGTGTTTTCCTTCTAAATAACCATATACGGGAATAATACATCCTTGAAAATCCAAGGTTCCTTAAAGTTTTAATCTTCATATATTAGTTAGTTTCACATGGGACTACTAAGAATTGATCTATGTTTCACCAAATCACATGTAATGTATATATTATGACATAGATTGGTCAAGTTGATTCAAATATAAGTGAGAGATGTTGAATAGGGAGTTATGTGATTCAATTAGGAATTTAAATTTAAACATGAATGAATTAGAGGAGAGTGGTCATTATATAGTATGATTATAACAGTATATAATGGATTTTTATAGGAATATGAGTTAAAAATGAATCTGGAATATATATTATATGAAAATTAAGCAGAAGGGTGTATAATAAATATTAATAAGATGATAAATAATAAAAACAATTTTGAAGATTAACATGGTTCAATACTCTCTTGTTATATATATTTCTAGTTAATTTTTATTTTTTATGTCAAAAAACCATACACAATATAGGAAAACACATTGTGTTTCATGTGTAAATAGATAAAATATACTCACTCTATCCCTTGTATAAACTATTAAATTGTGTGATGCTGGATTTTTCTAGGTCATATTAATGATAGAGCCATTAATGTTTATTTGTGACCCTTATAGAATTCATTATGACTTTATTTTGTATATTGGTGTTGTAGTGGATCTTGTATGGAAATATTTCCATCACTTTGATAAGTTGTGAGTATTTTTTAAAAATGAAACATAAAATGACTTTAATCTTCTAATCCCCGCCCCACATTGTGAATTATCATTGTTCTTATGGTTCATTTAAATTTGAATATAATACTATTAAATTTATATTATTATTAAACTAATTGGATCTTGTTAAAGATATGGATCTCTTTATGTTGATATATTTTATGTGAAACAACATTTCAGACTTCCATTTTTATTCCTTGTTATATAATTCATTGTAAATGAATTTAATATTTAATTATTTATGTACCTATATTAAAATATTTATTATAGTTATTATTTTAGATAGAAAATATGTAAATTCACAGTGATTCATTTATAAATATTTTAACCAATCAATTATGAGTTATTGATTTCACGGTGAATAAATACATAAACATTGTATGATACTTAGATATATATTTTTTAGCGCAACCACATAAAATCCTTATGTACATATGTTTTGCTACTTTTATATTCATGTTCTAAATGGTTTACTTATCATGGTAGTTTTTAGTGTTTTGAAGAAATGAGTTCAAGGTCCATTCAATTAATAAATATTCTCACATTAATTTTCCTCCACTTATGGTGATTTGTGACCAATTGATTATAATGAATATTATTTCGAATAATTGATAATGTAATATGAATATTCTAATATAACATACATTCCCACATTAAACACGCCTATTGTAAATTAAAGTACTAATAAAATTATATTTATATTTATTTAATTCCAAAATATATATTCCACAAAATCAAATAAGTAACAATTATATTCATGTAAAGAATGTAAATACTAAAACATTATCACATATGATTCATTGTAAATCCATAGAAAATTAAATAGATAAAATGGTAAATATTATTGATGATTTCAACATGGTTAACAATTCCTTTGAGGATCCTGTATGATTATAAATCTGAATTGTTGAATTTTTGACCTCGATTAGTATTAGTTTGGGTGACCTTGAGGGATGTTTCCAAAGTTTTTGTTCATGAGGATAAAGAACATTGAATATATTTGTGTCATCATATTTGGTCAGTCGTTAGTCTGATAGGTGACATTATAGGGTAATATCATGTTGTGTTCTATGAAGCTAACCAAGGTATTAGAAGAGAAATATGGGGCCCAATTATAATGTTCATTATATGAGGAGGTTGGGTAATGATAATTTATAGCAGATCCAATACCCATCAAAATGGTATGAACACTGCTTGGGTTTGATGTTTTTTATAAACGATGGTGTTTTACATTAAATGATAGAGAATGTAACACCCCATCAAATTAATGTGTTAAAAGTATACTGTAATTACCCATATAAACAATGTAAGACATTATTTTTCTGATTGTACCTGATTTTAACTCCATAGTTACGCATTTTTTTCTCGGATTAGTGTCATGATAGGTGACCACCAGGGATCATTCCCATGGTGTTTGTGAGTAAGGACAAAACATACTGAAATTATTTGTATTGGCCAATGTGGGTAGTCATTAGTCTTAAAGGTGGACTTTTTGGGACTCTAGGGAAAATGATTAGTATTATACGTGACCACATGGGGGTAATAGCTTATTGTGTGATGGGAAGGAAACTAAGGTATTACAGGAGACCCATGGAGTTAGATGATAATGTTCTAGGATTGGGGAGGTTGGATCCTAATAAATGTTATCATATCTAATACCTAGCGAAAAAAGTAGTGGAACTAATTGGGTTTTTGTTTTAGGGTCCACAATGAGGATGTTGTGGTTTAAATGGGGATAGTGAAATTCCCTATAAAATTAATGAAATAAACTTCTAAATGGAAGTACCCATATCAATAATGTGAACCTTTCTTTTTTGGAAGCCTATGTAATTAAATATAATAGTTATGAATGTTTATCCTAGATTATTTTTAGTATGGGAGTCCTCCATGGGTGTTTCTCAATGTTTGTGTGAGTGAGGAAAAATAACTCTCAAATGACATTTATTGAACTATGGGGGCAATCACTAGTTTAATATGTGACATATGTGGGTAAAGTCTTATGGTATGGTTGTCAATAATTCAAAGTATTTTCGGATACCCATCAGGATATTTAACAAGGTTCATAGCTTGGGGTGGTTATGAGATGATAGTGGTTATAAAAATAGTTATAAAACTATTTGATTAGAAACAAGATAATAATTCCCTTGAAATTTTATAATTTTTTTCCAACAAATAATTAAAAAATAAAATTATTTTATTGATAGAAAATATATAATTTCTCCAAAATACTTCTTCCTCATTGGATCGTGGATTTATCTCTTAGTGTGGCCACCTTTTTATGTTCCATGGCTTAGGCACCAATTTTTGTAATTTATATTGTCGTGTCACTGTGATTTGTTTAGAAACTATAGTCTACTAGTTTTCATTGGTATCTCTTGGATCCATTAATCACTATGAATACAATTAATTTTTATAGACATGGCTATTTAATTGAGACTAATGTATGAGGCCCCAAACATATTCATTAATTTATGATTTATTTTATATGAAATTGGAAAATAAATATCAAATTCATTAAATAAAAGAATCCATAAAAAATAGTTTTGTCGTACAAAAACATTTAACATATTTTTGAACACTTTTTTTAGAATATAATTTTGTTAATATTTTAAATTTTTTAAATTGATCTTATATGTATTAAATATTATAATTATATTTTAATTATGAAGAAAAAAATATGTATTAGATGAAAAAATATTAATTTATTTACGTATATCTTACATGTGTAGAATAAAAAAATATTTAATCGTAATGTGGAAATGTTTTTGTGTGATTGTAACACCATCTGTTTGATGTACAATGTCATTTTATTCTTATAAAATTATGTTTGGTGTCATGGGGATAAATTATGGTAGGATTGTTTATGAATTATGATAAGAGGAGCCTTCGATCAGGCACAAAAATGATTCAGGACGTGAATGGTGAATCAAGACGTGAATGTGTTCTATGAATGTGTTGTGAATTATTTAAAGGTGTTAATGGGTTTCATTGAGAGAGTATATAATACTATTCATGGTGTAATTTTTTATTCTTTTTTTGAATTGAATATATGGTTTTAAGCCTAGGTGATTATTTTTTCAGTATATGTGGAAATCTGATGTTTCACAATGTGAATCCTAGATTCATTGTGTAAATAGGGCGTGTCTATAATACTTATTTTAATTACCTTGTCATATGGTTATCATTTCAATCTCACTATTTAAACCCCGACTCCTTCCGTTCTATAGAAAATATTTGAATGTCACTTCAATATGAATGTAGATTCCATTATATATTCAATATTTGATTCATGGTAATCAAAGGGTTCATAAAAAAATAATTAGACATGTGGATTGACTCTCCAAGGTAGGTGGTTTTTCCCATGTTAACTTTTCTTAGAATAAAAATGATATGAATTTCTTAAATAAATCAATTAAATATTTAATTTTTTCATTTTGAAACTCAACTAGAATGACCTAATACTAGTAGGTTGTAATATTTTGGTTGTGGGAATGGGAATAAATGTGTTTGATAAATTTATGAAAATGGTTTTCTTAAAATAAAAAATGGTTTTGATATATGATCCCCGCATAGCTGGGTTGTTGGTTTCATTAATAAAGGAACATGTTTGGTGTGTGTTCATGATTTTTATTTTATGAGGACTTTAGAAAACAAACTTGGTGCTTGGTGATGACTGGAAATGCACAAGGAATAATTTCCTCGAAGAAATGGATTAAATGAGGATATATCAATGCTCACAAGTTGTGGGATGTCATTATACATTAATGGGTGATTGTGTCTGCGATATCATAGATTATTATTTCTAATTGTAATTTTTTTTGCTTCTTGAATGAGAAATTGTTTTAGTTATAATTACTTTTGGAAAATATGTTTATCTTAAAATTTTATATTTTGAACACTATTTTATCTACTTTTTATATTATTCCTTCATGTTTTATACTCCTATGATAAACCCTATATTTGTTCTTAATTTCATGTGGGTAAATTCTAACGTCGGTTTCCTATTGATTAAAATCATTCACCCACTACATATTTAATTTTTTGAGTACGTAGATGTTTTCTTCCATGATATAGGAGAGCACCTATTTTCTAACATAATTAGTGGGTCTCCTTGATGTCATTATATGGGTTATCGAGGGTTGATATTAGTGATTTAATTTCATGTTCTAGATTGGTTCCACCTTAGTTTCATGTTTATTTAATATGTTACAGTTATAGTTTTTTGTTTTAATTCATTCTTTTGTTTCTCTAATGTTGTAATTTTTTTATTATTTTATTTTTTATTTTTCATATTTATATGGTTGGGTTATTACATGGATAATTTATATAAGAGTATTTGGTTTATTTATTTCATTTAATTGTATTATTTTTATGTCTGTTCTTATGTAGGGTAAATAGATCCACCTTGAATCATTTATTTTAATCTCATTCCATTTTTTCTCTGCCTTTGCTATTTGGGGATTGTCACCTAAATTTAGTATCACCTTTTCCTCCTCTTAAGACACAGGGTTAGGGTGGATATTACATGTTGTATCTATCTTGGTCATTTTGTCTATCTATTTTGGCTAGTAACATATATATTTGAAAGTAAAGTGTTTAAATTTATAGTGTAAAAATATATATCTACTAATTTTTTGATTATCTTCTTATTACTATGGGGGTCTATGTATAAAATTTATTGTAATAACATCTTGGTGTATCATCAACTTGTTGTCAAGGGTTTAAACTATGAGTTTTATGCATCATACATCAGTAAAGATACTTCCCACAAGGGTTTCATTATACCATGGTTATTTGATTTTGACATTCGGATATTGTGATTGTTCTATGAAATAAAAAATATAACCATGAAAAGATGAACACTAAAAGTTCAATATTATTGATTTCTAAAATGGTTTGTAGAACCAAAATTTGACCAGTAAGAATAAAAAAACTACCAATACCAAACATATAATATGTGGTTTTACCCAAACCACAGGTGATCCTAGATTTGGTTCAGATTATTACACAATCCATTCAATCTATAGACAAGGGTCTTAGGATAGAGGAACCTTATTTGGTGAATTTCTTTCTAGACTTTCTAAATCAGAACCCACTAAAATTTCATGGTGAATATGGACCTGAGAAACCTAAGGGATGGATGAGTAAGATTATTGGAATTTTTAATATAAAAATATATCAACTAGAATGGGGATGTATATGAGTGATTATGTATGCTTTTAAATTCACTCACTTTGTTTTTTTATCACCAAATGGAGCTGCGATAAATAGACTAAAATAATATATTTTTTAGGGTATCTGAATTGAGTTTCATTTGAAGGTTGTAATGTTCTATATTAATAACTATGCTAATATAGATAACAAATAATTAGTTATAGAGATAGAACTTATAGAGGATAAAATTTGAGGTTATACCTTTTTCTATCCAGGTGTAGGTGGGAGATCCCCCAATGTAAATAAATGCAAGGGGGGAGTTAGTCTTAGGGGAGAAAGGGGACAAAAAATAAATCTATGGGAAAAATCTCTTATCCACCACTTTGTAATAATGATTCAGACTATTTCTAGTGTCTCGTGCTTATGCATAAGAAGAATAAATAAAATTCACCACATAGGAATTGAAACCACTTTGGAAATAAGGTGAATATCATGGAGTATTTTCATAAACATATCAAATTAGTTGGTGGAAATTGTTAGACTCAACCTATGGCTTTTTTTTCTCGGATAGAACATTCCCATCATACTAGTTCTCACACATAAACCCTGGTGAACTATGATACCTTAAGGAATTCTTCGATTATTCATTCAAAACCTCTGTAGGGAAGCAAGATATATCCCATGGATGTTGAGAAAAAGTTATATTGAGAAAAATAATCTTTCTGAACTATGAAACTGGGTCTCTCTATAGTGAGAGGTAACATCTTTATAAACATGACTCATATCCATGTCTCGTTTGATACTAGGGCATCACATTCTTTTATTTATTCATATGTGGTAAAGTAAATTGGATTACAAGTGGAAATGTTTTCACAAATTATATGCATCAAGACACATATCAAAAAAATGGAGGAAAATGATTCAAATTCCAAGCATGTTCCATCACCATTTATTTAGTGTAGTTTATTTTGGATTTTATGCCCCTAGAGATGGATGTTTTAGTTCTAATCATTAGGATGGACTGGATGGTGGACTCTAAAGCCCACATCAACTTTTGTGCTCAACAAGTGTCATTCACATCCCTAGATATAACCCTTTATGTAATCAAGGTGAATTGGGATATAAATAAACGTAGATAGAGATCTTTAGTCTTAGGGTTTGAAGGAATATATAGTGAGTTAGTAGAAATTTCTCTAGATTCAATAGACGAAAATGGAAATGAGAATCATCCTTCCATAGTGGACTAATACATATATATCTTTCTGAATGATTTCTCTGTGTTACCACATGAGTAGGAAATCAAATTTAATACTGATACACTTCAATGAATAAGACATATTTCACTATCATATTATAAAATTTCTCTAACAATTTTGTTGGATTTTAAGGACTAGATAGAATAGTTACAATGAAAATGCTTCATTTGACCAAGAACATCACACTGGGAAACATTAGTATAACTGAAAAAGAAGGAATACAGTAACCTCTTATTATGTAGTGATTATTATAAACCTAATCCTGTTGTGATAAAAAATTGGTATCATCATCCACAAATTGATAACCCGGATGATCAATTAAATGGATCCAAGAGGTTCTCTAAAATCAAACTATGAATAAGACATCATTCTCACATAGTCAAGAAATAGTATATTCCAAAGATGGAATTTTGACGTTTCTATGGCCTTTATGAATATGTCACCATTCCCTTTATTCTCATAAATGAACCTATAGTATACATGGACTTAATGAAATGTATCTTCGACAAGTACATTGATTCTTTATTCCTTGATTTTTTGTGATATTTTTGTATATTATCGATGTAGGAATTACAATTTTGAGAATGTATAAATTTTATTTAGAACATTTCATAATCACCTATTATATAATATGATTTAAATATTTTACCTCTTGATACAAGAAGTATATTTCCATGGAAACATCATTTCTTAAGCAGGCAGGTCAGTTGACCTAGCCTTGGTTGAAGTGTTGATCTCTTAGTTTCCACCAATGAATGTTTTAAGGGTACATTGATTCTTGGGATTAATAGCATATTATCATTACTTTTTTCCGGATTTATCAAGTCATGCTTCTCCAATCACTACTCTATCATTATTCATAGTTCCAATCTCATTGAATGATGACTATAAAAAATTATTTTTAGTTATTAAAACTCATCTCACATTTGTATCTATCATAATATTTCCAGATTTAGGTAAGAACTATGTCGTATTCTCTGGATCCAGTTTTAGTTGAATTCTCATATAGGAAGATCATGTTATGAACTATGGTTTAAGGAAATTGTGAGCTTAGGATTATAATTAACTGATCCATGACCAGAAATTAGTTGTGAAAATATATTCCTTAAAAACCTTATGCCACTATCTCTTTGGAGAGAAGTACACAGTCTTCACTTATTATAGGAGTTTGAAATAAAACATATCTCAGAAATAAATGAACATTATGAAATTAAAATGGTTAGTGTATCTAAAAAGGATTGACTTTAAATTGGTATACACATATGGAAAAGGGAATTCAGTGGAAGATGGTTTGAGTAAAAAAAATTATATTGATGTTATCATGGAAGTTCATAACTAGTGGTAGCTGATGAGTGTCGTTTCTAGAATGCATCCGGATTGTTTTTTATAGGATGAACATGAAATTTTCTTCCCAGTTAATCATATTTGTAACTTGATAGATTTAGTATTATATAATTAGATTGAATATCATTATTTCATAATAATAATTGTAACCCAAAATGGTAGGGAGACCTCTAATGGGGGGAAAGTGGATGGAAATTCATTGATAAATTTTCTAATGGGACCCAAACTTATCATACATTGATATTATATCTTAATATACAAATATTCATTACATAACATTAAAATCTATTCTAGAACCATATCGCGTGAGTTTCATTAGAGGCTAGATACACAACCATCTTCTTTTATGAAATATCATTAATATATCCCACAAATTACTTACCATATACTAATCTTCTTAGAAATTCCCAACTTAAAACCCGTCTGTATAACATGGGGAAAGGAAGTATAAGAATTGGTGAGATCAAATATTCAGTATGGGTAAATATGTGTGATATCCATGATCACATAAATAAAACATGAGAATTAGTATATAATAAAAATAAATTAACATTTGAAAAAAATGACCATCATATCTTAGACCATAATCTTGATTCATGGAACAAATATTTATAATTCAAAAGACATTAATAATAAAGAAATCCAACAACATCGTCCATGAGAGAATGAAATTTTATTAATATATAAGTCTATAGCATACATAAAATCATATAATATCATTTCCTTGGTAAAGGGTCACAACCAAACTCTCAAAGTGAATTTTATTCACTCCTAATTCCAGCATATCCTTAGTCATGGTCTACTCCCAAGGCTATCATAATGGATAGGGTCTCATACTAAACAAGGCTCACTTCCAAATGAAGTTATTAATATCTCATGATATATCCATATTTTCCCAATGCACTATTGGGATATATAATTCTAGGTCCACCTATCTCATAATCATGACCCATCCATATTTTTTCCCTAAGATCCAAAAAAATTCCACATATATCATAACACGTGGAATATATATGGGTTTCATAAACATTTCAAAATTCATCAAAGCATAAAACATAGAAAATAAAATGGGTTCATAGATATCTCATCATTATAATCATAAATCGTCTATATAAAAAACAAGGATGGTATCCATAGATAAATTCTCTAGTAAAAAATAAGAATCTTCAGAGGATATTATCATAAATGAAAATTTCCATCAAAATATCCCTAGAATAATTTTGGTGTAAAATAACATTTTCTTTTTGAACTCACTTTTTTATAAAATATAAATTTATAAAAAATGATAGAAATTATTTTAGTTTAAAATATCCATGGAATTTACTAATGAAGTCTTAAAAAGATTGGGCGGTCATTATAGTGGGAAATTCTTTTCATTTTGTGTATGTTAAAAGAATAAGTTCTTTGATATTTTCATTAAAAATTCAAAAGTACCTGATTGAGAAAATTATAAGAACATTCTATTTTAAACAATTTTTTAAATATTAAATCATGGGTACAAATGAATATAAATAATAATTCGATAAAATTAATAAAATTCTTCTATTTATTTTAAAAAATGGACATTGAAGAAAAATATTCTTGACATAGGAGGAAACAAATTTTGTTTTAATGAAATTTTAAATAAAAAATAGATTAAAATCATAATAATGTATAAAAAATCCCTTAATAACCATAGTAGAAGAAATTTCATGCGATTATTTAGAGGTATATCATGAAATTTCATCATCCAAAATGTAATCATAAAATATCATGGTAATGAATGAGATTTTAACATAAAACCCTTACCTCATGATCATATTTATTCAAAACCACTATAACCCCATGTATAATAACATTAAATTTATTATAAATATATAATTCTTTGATTTAAATACTTATAATATCATATATGATCTAGTTATTACAATTTCAAACCCCTTTATTCATAATTCTGTATTAAAATCATCATTTAGTGATGTTAACCTTTTGGTTTTCATGAGAATTTCAGTTCAATAGTTATGGTTCATGTACTTTGATCATGTTTCCAAAATATAAATAATGTTAATAATGATATAAATATTATAGATATCAACAATATATATTTATATCCATAAATTAAAAGTACTGATAGATAAATAATGTAAACAATTCACCAAGATGGTAGGTCTTATGTTTGCATGAACGTTATTTTCACTTTTCAATAGATGGAATAAAATAAACCTAAATAACAATTCATCCTTAAATAATATTTATTATATATTATATATTATATATTATATATATTAAATAAACATATCCTTATTACAATACATGTAAAGCATAAATGAAAAAAAATCACATTGCTTCATGGAGGTGTTAGTCCACACATATGCATACGAGACATTATCATTTAACAATGGATTGGAATGTTAGAAGTCAGATATGATATTAAAATAGTATAATAACAATTATTTAATAAATATAATTTATAAAACATAAACCCAACAACCATTCATGAAATATGATGATGGAGAGTGAATTGTATCTCTATATAGAGGTGGTAGTCCATACATAAACATGAGAAATACCTTTACTTCCCATTAGATGGAAAATATGGTGAATAATGGTTGTTCTATAATATTAATAAAATTTAAATATACTTATGATAATTATTATATTATTTTATTATGAATACAATAGATTTACAGTAGTTAAAAGAATAAATAATTCGAAAGAGGTCAAGTAGGATGATTAATTCACCTTCGGTTTCCTCCTTTAGATAATTTCTAAAGGATCATTGCAATTGTATTTTATGAATACCAGTATATAAAATTCATTTATATGAAATTTTATAAGATAATTTTATAGTTTTTTGTTAATATTTATATCTAAATGTGGTAGAAATAAGATAAAGGATGGGTTTCCCATTATTAAAGGGAGATAGAACATAATAGGAATTCCTTGAAAGAATAAAATGTCAAAATTTAACATTAAATCCAAATGATTCTAAATGGCCATAGAATTAAAATTGGTATATTATTATGTCAAAATAATTCATGAAACTAAAAATTATTGAGTTTTTTTTGAAAACCTACCATTATCTTATTTTTTTAAGCCCACCCCCACTAATGGTAAACCTGTTTAAATTTGACCTTAATATCATATTTTTACAGTTTTTGTTATCAATTATGATCCAAAATTAAGTGGAACTTATAATGAGATATTATTTATTATTATTTAGAATATGTAATCAATTTTATCAATTTTGATTCACAAGCATGACATAATATATTTATTATTAAAGTCACAAAACAAATCAAAAAGGTTTTATTAAAACATTGTTTTCTAATTATAAAATAATTTTAAATAAATATTCGAAAATAAATAAACTATTATGGAATTCATTAGAATAATAATAATATAAATTAACTAATTTTACTTTTGAAGTAATTTCCATGAAAAATGAATCTTTTCCAATTCTTGAAATAGAAAAACCGCTTTCAATATTAATATGTAATTTCTACAATCCATAGAAAAATGAATCTTTTCAGAAAATTATCAAACTTAAACTCTAAGATAATTTTTATATGATGAATTTAAAATATAATATCTTTTTTTTTTAAAAATTCTAGGAGCGGAAAATTAAATTATAGTATTTCCTCATAGAAGTTAATAAAAACATTTTTAATGAAAATGTATTTTTAGAGAATATCAATATATTAATAAAAATTAAGTACCTATTAGTTAATAAAATTAATTTCCCTGAAACCATTATAAATACTATTATATATGTGGTTTTAAAATTTAAAACAATAATTTAACATGTAGGTTGTAGAGGTATAATATATTATCATTCATTTATAGTAAATTTTTGGTGAATCATAAACTATCGATGAATTTAAATTTTTTTGTGGAGAAATATATCATAAAATCTTGTGTTCTTATAATCTCCATGACCCCCAATAAACTAAATTTTTTCAAATAAAATTGATCACATAAATAAAAAATGGGAATACATCTATTTCATTACGTCATTAGGTTCCCATATAGCTTCTTCAAATTTTTTATTCCTCTAGAGAACTTTAATTAGGTGAATAGTCTTGTCCTATAACACATTGTCTCTATGATCCAAGATTTATACTAGTTGTTCCTCATATGAATGATAATTCTCTAATGGTACAAAATATGATTTTTGTACATCTTAAGGATCAGGTATGTACTTCGTCATTATAGATACATGTAACATAAGATGATCTTGATATTTGTATAGTGGAACCTCTAAGCAATAAAGTACCATGCCTACTAAATCAAGAATATGGATGGGCCAATATACCTAGGGATCATCTTCCCCTTCTTTATAGTTATCATAACCTTATTCTATTGGATAATACGTAAAAAAACTTCCCTTTAACTTTTAATTCCATTTTTTTAATGATTGTCAGCATAACATTTCTGTCTTATTTGAGACTCCTTGATGTAATTCAAAATATATCTAAAATTATTTATCATTTTCTAAGCTAATTAAGGTAATAATAGTTTTATTTATCCCTCTATTTCCAAGTACATTTTATTTCTAAAATCAATTACATATAGGGATTCATAAGTATCCATCAAAATGCTTGAGTTAAAGCTATTGATATAAGTGAATTGTAGAAGGGGGAGGTGTTAAATTTATTTTTTATTCTACCTACTCGTCACACACCCATGAAACCTAACATAATTAGATATACTATAATTTTTTTATTGGTATATCTATCATATATGATCTTATCTTCTCTCATCATTCTAAAAACTAAAATGTTGTTAATATTTTTGTGGATTCACCCCCTCCATCAACAACATACATCATTTTTCTCCACTACCTTCAAGGATTGTTAAAGAAATATTATTATTTTAATAATCTATGATAATAAGTATATTATAACATATTTCATTATTTTTTGATTTATGAATAACTTTTGATTAAATAAAAAATTTAGTTCATAATGGTCGGTAAAATGTCTTAAACGAACTAATTGAATAATGACATCATTTTTACTCATTCCTTCATCCCTATTCTAGAACACATATGAATATTAGGGAATATTTTATTTTTTGAATATAGATGAATATCGTTTTATTTAAATTATTTATTTATATTATTATTTTACCAAAACTACAATAATAATCCACAAGCAATCTAACCTTGGTACCCTAAAATGAACACCCTGAGAATAATTTTTTAATTTTTTTTGTCATGGCCTCTTATTAAACCAAATAGAAGACCCTCTTATTTTTCTAGATATAGGGGACCCATTACATGACCATACAAAACAGATTAACAATATTAAATCGCATTATAACGCCATACCACATTATACCAAATGCTCTAGCACATGCACCACGAGATCCACCAAACCTTCATCTCATTGCATTCTGTCATCCGAGGCAGCACCACAAAAAAATGTAATTGTGTCATATACCATCATCCAAAGTAGAACCATTAGAGGCCCATGGTGTCATCCAACCATCGTCCCTATATTATCATCTAAAGGTAGAGCATCAGAGAACCTCGTTGTATGCATCCATCCATTGTCTATCTGTTTTATATCCAAGATCACACCATTTGTGGCTCCCTACCACACTGTCAAATATCATCCAACATACATTGTTCATGCATATAACAGTAGAAATTATCCCTCAGAAGAAACTCATGATGGTGTCAAACTATCACCATTCCACACCCACATTACATGCATAAAAGGAACCCCCCTCCAAATGAAGAATCTATGGGAAATGTATGGGAATGGAACCCAGCCACAATGGATACACTTGAAGATATGAAACCAATTAGGCTAGGCCTCATTCGAAATAAACCTAATAATAATGAAGTAAAATAATATATTCCCTTGATATTACTTTAAATGATAATAAAAAAATTATATTCACTAAAATATTTAAATAAATTTTTTTAATTAAGTGATTAATTAATAAAATTTTATTGTTAAGAATGTTAAGAAAAAGTACTGATCATTGTTGGACATAACGTAAGGGGTCTCTCAAAACCCCACAATTTTATTTGGTTTATAACCATTCTCTGTCAAACAAAATTTCAGTATCTATTTGATGTTATAAATTCATGTAAATTATATATATACTTCTCTTAGATATATTCATATCTTATTATACCTTCCTTTTAAGGGTTTATACATGTAATTGTTTCATTTCTCAAATGTCATCCTTAAATTTAATCCTAGTTAAGGGAAAATTTTATATCCCTTAATAATTTTATATTAAACTATTTTAAATTATTTATTTCAACTAATGAATTAATTAAATTGATGAAATTTTTAGGTATAAAAATTATGGATTTCCAAATATTTTAATGAAAATCCCATTTCTAATACTTCTTTAAAATATTTAAACAAATTCCATAAAACATTGTTTGGAATTTTCATTTTTATACCCAATTATCTACAATTTCTCATAATATTTTGCAAAATGAACACAAAATTTGAGACCTATAGTTATTTATTCATACATGAGCATCAAAGATATTTAATACCATATTCTATTTGTAATATTTAATAAATTTTATTTGATTTTGATATGGGGTAAGAATATGTAACTCATTTCATTCCATGGGTAATTCTTATGTTTAGGCGATATGTTTGATTCCCATTTATTGAACACATAAAAATGTAGCTGTTATTATGTGTGAATTCAGATAGAAATCCATCTCATGGGGTAACATTTATGTTTCATTAGATGATGTTCATGGGATTATGGATTAAACATAATCTATGATGGGACATTTTCCACAATGTGATGTTGTCTTAGAAGTTATACTTGACATATTCTTATTACATGTGTCATGTTATTGTCACATTCACAGATTTTCATGATATTATGAATATATGATCTTTATTTTATTCTTATATATAATTTTTCCTGATCCTTGTAATTTTTTATGGTATCTTGTTATTCATTTTTAACCATATGTTATTCTTCATTTTCATATTTATTCCCTTAGTTCTGTTTTTAACTCCCCCTTTTGTTTATATATTCCCTAGGTTTTCCTACAAAGATTTAACATCTCAATGGGATCTAATATCACATTCTTTATATCAAAATAAAGTTGACTTATTTAATTTCACTTTGATATATTATGAGGCTAGACTTCCAAATTCATTAGGCCTCTTGACATTCAAGTTGTATTTATTGGATACTTATGTTAAAAATCGTGTAATATTTTATGTTACTAACATAGAAAACACTAATTATCTTGGTTTTAAATATAAACATAATTACCCATATTTTAATAAATGATATTAAACATATTTTATTCAAAAAAAAAATTGACATAAATAGGCGTACGATCTATTGTATTGGAAAAATGTATGATAATTTTGGGTTATTCTGGAAATTATTGAATTTTTATTGTATATGATTTTATTAATATTTGAATTTATTGAGAACTATCATGTTTGAGGGTCTTTTATTAGGTCATATGTCTTTTATTTTTTTTATCATGGAATATCTGTAATTTCATTATTTATTTGATACACCAGTTTTTAATATATTGAACCCATATCAATACATGGGAAAATAGATTTTAATATAGTGTCCTCTATGACTGAGTCGATAATTTCTTCTTATCATGGATTGAATTTTCAATAAATATAATTTTGAGTAATTTTAAAGGTGATATAAAGTTAGTTGTTGATATCGTATTGACCATTTGAGATACTAAGTAGATGAATAACATCCATTTTCTATAATTACATATTGAGATATTCATCATGTTTATAGGGTATGAAGTTATAGATGTGATTTAATTATTTTTGAGATGTAGTTAGTGGTTCATTTAATGTATATGTAGGGTGAACCAAGATGTATGAGATTAGTGTATTTGATTTATACTTAAAAAAACATAATATGAACTCAAGGATATTATATTATGATATTAAATGTGATAGAAAGAGCCATAATGGTTGAAAATTCCTTGGGGATGGTTTTGAAACCATTCTGTTCTCTTTTATAGAATGAAAGGTTTGATGGGTTATGAAATATAAAAATAACTAATTTAAAATTTCAATTAATAAAATTTATCAATTTAATATTAAGAAATTGTGATAATTTTTTTTGTATATTTAGTATTTTAGTGTCATTATTTTTATGTGTGGGAAGTTAATTCATTAAAATTTATTATATAACAATCTAGGATAATTTTTTAAATTTTTCTATGTTCCTTGGATGCTTATAGAAAATTTAATATGGGGAGGATATAATGTTAAATATGAAAAAGTAAATGAGGTTAAAAGGGGGACATTTAGTAGAAAGAATCATTATTTTGTATGTTATAAGTATTTTATAAATTTAAAAATCCATATGGAACCATTACTATATTAAAGATATAAAAAATTTAAAGGTAAGAAATGTTTCTTTTGGGTTTAATGGATAAAACATTCACCCTCTTTTATTTTATATTTTTATGTGATTTTTTTTCTCCTGATGAAAGCATTATCCTCTAAGTCCTAGTTTGGTCTTCAATAAATAATTCCATATAACAAATTTTGAGTAAATGTATGTACAATATGTAAGGTCCATTTTTCCTTCTATATATATTTGAAAAATGTATTTATAGATTTCATATTAGGTTGTTAAGTGAAATTATACTTGTAATGGTATGTATCGTCCTTGTTAGTTACTTTGAGTGGTTTTGGTTTTTGGATTGTTTAGAGGAGGATCAAAGGGAATTTAGAGAAGATCAATTCTTAAAGGCTGGAGGAAGGGGGATTGAACATTATCTAACTGGTTTACACGATGTGAAACTCAATTTCATGGCTTGTCATGGTGGTTTTAAATCATGTAATATTTCAAGGTTTGAAGATTAAAATTAATCGAGAGGCGATGAATTTTTTAGTGAAATATGAATCCTATGTAATTCATGACATGAAAAGAGATTAAACATCTTTGTTGGTCCCAAATCATGGGTGGATGAAAAGGACGCGGAGCGAAAGCTATTTCCAAGGAGGATACCTCGTGAAGCTTATTTGCGGAGCCACAGTGAACTGCGACCAGCGTGATGTTGGGCCACTTCTGCGGTTTCCTCGGACTAAAGGTGGGAGGGTCCATGAACCCACATAAGTTTTCAAAGCCACGAGGGAGTAAATTCATGTGGCTCTGTGATCCTCTTGTTGTTTCCAAAGGCACCACAGAGTGAGGTTGTGGGAGGCTCCATAATTACGACAAAGTTACACGTAGCATCATGTTGAGTGATCCCTACTTCATGTCACCTCTTGCCTATAAATACTAGAATCCTCTAGAGCCCAAAGGAAGGATACTTAGACCTTTCTCCCACTCGGCTCTCGAATCACGATTCACTTTTTTTACCTCTATGAAAAATTATATCTTCAAGCTACATGAGAATCGCGAAGTACCTTTCCCTTGGCTTGAATTCAACCCCTCTTCAAAGAGGGTTTCCCTTCATGGAGCCCCCTGGCCTCCATAAAGAAAGGTGACCCCAAGGGGACTCGGGTCTTCACAGAGCACTCAAGCTTCGCTAAGTACCCTCTATGCCAATTTACAACCTATGATAAAGCAGGGTCACTGTGCTTCACGAATCACATTTCTCTGTAGTGCTATGCTTTTCAGGGAACCCTTGCTTCGAGAAACCCCTCTCCATGAATGCCTTTCAACTTTTTTAACACCATCCCTATTCACCTATTCTCTATTCATAGTCTTGGCCAACCCATTTAGCGATCATACCCCTTTGCAAAGATCCTCCACTATATAGAGAACCAGAGCTTCGCAAGGCCTCTTCTTGTGAACCCCATTGCTCTGCAATACCTTTTCCCGTGAGACCCTTCAGGTTAGCACAAAGTGATTCATGGTCCCTTTGGTTGTGCTTCATGTTGTGTTTCATCCCCTTATGATTATTCGCTTGTGAAATCTAATGTGGGCCCATTAATGGATCCCTCCATGACACCCCCTCACCAAGGCATTGCTGATGTAATCCCTCAACCAAGGGAGGGTGGGTATCAGTTATATAATTCCTAGGGGGTGTCGAGTGCACCATCTCGTCTGAGCTGTAGTACGTTAAAATTCCAAAAACCATGGTCTTCATCACACGACGTTAAATTGTAGCATCGTCCCATGCATCATATGTGGGGTTCCCCATGTCGGAAATTCTCTACGCATGCTCGTCTCTATGGGGGTGAGTCATCCTCGCATTGAATGACATCCTCTTTTATTGGAGCAGCGTCTGCCTGGGGGGAAAGGGAAAACAACCTGGTGTAAGCCCCTAGCCTTTCTTACATGAGGAAGGAAACATGCTCCCCCATCTATCTTCTATGGTGCCAAAGGCCAGAGGGGGAGATGGGCATCAAAACCATCCTCTCTTCTGTTACAAATCCCTCTCACGTTGGGCTTTGTCTCCACTCGGGCCTCAACACTAGAGTAAGTCCCAATCTCCATCCCCAAGGGCTGCTAACCGTGCGTATGCCCCAGTTTTCTCTTTTGTTCTCTAACCACGTGTAAGTCTCACTCCACCTCCAATGGATGCATCTTTTTTGACATGATCGTAAGGTCTTTGCTGCCTCTTGTTTCTCACACCGGGAATGACTCATGTGGGCTTAGAGTAAGCATCGACCGTGACATTCTCTTTCGTCTACCTAGAGTGTAATCCCCACACCATCATGAACTACATGGACTTTGATCCCTATCTCCTAGGAAGGTAATGAAGGAAGCATCCCTGAGGTTCAATACCAACACCTACAGGTCCCGAACACTTCACATCGGTTCACCACACCATCTTTAACTACAAGGACTTAGATCCTTACCAAAGCAAGGTACATAGAAAGCCTCCCTGAGGATCAAACCAAACACTAACTGGTCCCGACCCTTTTATGTCGGTTCACCAACCATTATAAACTATGTGTAATTTCATCCTTTCCAAGGTAAGGTATGTAGGAATCCTCCCTGAGGTACAATCCCAACACCTACTAGTCCGGACCCCCATCACGTGGGTTCACCAGCCATTATGAACTACGTGGAATTCGATCCTTGCCAAGGCATGGTACGTAGGAATCCCCCCATGAGGTTCAATCCCAACACCTATTGGTCCCGAACACTTCACGTCAGTTCACCACACCATCTTGAACTACATGGACTTTAATCCTTTCCAAGGCAAGGTAAGTAGTAATCCTCTCTAATGATAAATCCCAACACCTACTGGTCCCGACCACTTCATGTCGGTTCAACACACCATCCTGAACTATGTGGACTTTGATCCTTGCCATGGAAAGGTACGTAAGAAGACTCCCTGAGGTTCAAGCAAAACACCTACTACTCTCGAACCTCTTCACGTTGGTTCACCAAACCATTTGAAATACATAGGTTTGAAACATGTCACCTAGGTAGGGTACGTAGGAAGCCTCCATGAGGTCCAACCCCATCCAACGGTTATGCATTGTGACCCCATCCAGCGATTAGCGGTTGTGACCCCATCCAACAGTAAGCCGTTGTGATCCCATCCAGTGGTAATCCATTATTCCCCCTATTCACAGGTAATCCATTGTATTCTCCACTCGACGGTAAGCCATTGAAGTCCCCAATCGACATTAATCAATCTTCAGAAGAACTACGTAGGTTTGATCCATGTCTCCTAGACAAGGTATATAGGAAGCCTCCCTGAGGATTAACCCCAGACATTGGTAACCATTAGTGTTCCCCTGTTGGGACCCACATATCTAGTCTTCCCCTCATGAATTAGACTAACTCAGTCTACTAATCATTCATAAGCCCCGTCATGTCATCGGGTAGATGTCCTCTGTACACACCCTAATTTCATTACCCAGCCTAGAGGTTCAACTTCCTATGGGTCCCATTCATACGGGTCACCTCCTTGTTGTCATATCTCCCCACAAAACTACTTGTAAATTGATTCCCTTTCATGTTGATACACAGGACGTCTCCTTGAGGTTCAAGATCGGCACTGTCATCACCTTCACGATGGTTCCATATCACCCCCGCCTCCATTTTGTTCAACTCTCTATCATCCATCCAAATTCTTACCCAGGTCACCACATCCCTGTGAGATCATGAAAATTAATCTCTTTACTACTCCTATCAGTACCTGGGTAACTAAAAACATGTTAGACCCAGTATCAGTGCTCCCTCCTAGGGTTTCACCCATCTGATCCACTCTTTTTAATTTTCTGATCTGTCTGATCTGTCTCCTCTAGATGTTAAACTCGCATCATAACTTGTGTTAAACATGGGATGCTGAGGAAAACCTCAGAGACATTCTTATGGCATATAATTTCTTGCACATGATGCGGGATGCCCCAGGATTATGCACCCTCGAGAATCCCTATCATAAGGGGAAGAAACCGAGATGCGTCAGTGTTCCACTATGCATACATGCCAATGATTTCCAACATTACTACTCCCTCGACCGAAGGTTGCTGCCCTGAATAGACCCATTGGAATGTCCGGACATTAGAAACATAATTAACCGACATCCATGAAGACATGGCACTAGGGAGAGTTTCATGAACAACGTCTTAATCATTAAGGGAGACCTAGACTAGATAACAAGTTCGAAGGAGGAATCCATGGAAGGAGGATCATACATCCCATCATCCCATTTATTTCAAGGAGAAAACGTCCCTGAATAAGAAATGGATGTCACCCACCTTTGGAAAGTGGGAATGCTGGACGACAATAAGCGCATTCTCCATCGACAGATGTGTGTGCCCAGGTGAATGTGTCGGAAAAATAAATGGTAAACCCAATGTGAAATTTCTTCTTCTCAATGTTGATATTATTATAATTCAAGACATCCGTGGACTAGCGTGTCATTAGATACATGAATCCGGCACCAGGTCACGCCATGTAAATAGTGGCCCTGGCATGAAACTCACCAGAAGTTGGGGTAGCTGAACGAGGGACATCCCGGTCTGCAACATTGTCATTATGGATCCTTCTTACTAGCCATGGAAGATAGAATGGAACTGGGGAACTGGAAGTTCATTCCCTTATTTCGGCACTAATGCTTTAATCTCCATGCCTTCTAGGACCCATGCCCACATAACAGGAAACTGATCGCCACCCACCCACCGATGCTGGGGTAGGGGAAATTCTAATGCAGAAATCCCATGTGCCTCCACTGCTTCTGCGAGAACTTCCACATCCACAACTACTGGGCGCCCACGCTCCATATCCCCATCTGAGTCTGTTCAGAGAAGGGTGATAAATGACCTCATCTGTCGATATGAGGAGGAGGGGATTATCCTAACCCATGATATAGCCTGTCAAGACATAGAGGCTTATATTCCTCCTCACCACCGCTTCCCCCAAGGGCCATGTAGGGAGCCACTGCTCCCCCCTTTGATGAACAATCATTTTGAGAGCCTCTCCTTGGAACACTTCGATGAATCCCTCCCCTACGTCGAGGACGTAAGGGATGTCCGGGCCATCCTGTTCGGGATCCCGTTCTAGGGGTTCCCATGGGGGATCCAACTAGTCCACATCAACACTGCCACCCATCCCTATAGGATAAATAGAATGTAAGCTATGTGAATGCACCAACGGCACCAGTCCTGCTAACCCGACGCCAGCTTCAGGCGCAGGCCGAGGAGGACGACCACTGAGGGGCGTCAATGTCAATGACTGCTGTGTCCTGTGAAAAAACTGAAATATTCCATTAGATTCCTGCCTACAGTCGGCAGGGGTATAAAGATGCCTGGCCTGGCTCGAGGCCCCATTTTCCCCATGGGCAGGCTAGGTCGACTCTCATGGTCACCGATATAGGTGGTGCCCACTACGGGCCAACCCATGACAATGATACCCAGTACGGAGTCCCTCCCCGTACCATCACCCTTGAGAAGAAGGTCCTCCCTACTCTCATGCTTAGTGTGGAGGTCTGCCATATTCCACATTCGATCGGAATGAGGTTCCTCCCCACGGGAGTGATACTCCATATGGAATACTCTTAAACGATCATGACATCAGCTATGGGGTTATTCCTCCTTCCACAGGTCACCGGTACAAAGATGCCTCTTGTCAGGTAAATCTTCAGCCTGGGGGCCTACCCCATATCCTTACAACGGCTCGAGAAGGTTCTTCGTGCCCCAAAAATCATAGGAGTGAAGGTCAGCATCATTTCATCGGCACCCAGCATAGAGGTCCTACCCATGTTCTTCCCTACCAATATGAGTACCCTCTTCATATCAACATGTCTAGGAGAAATAATCATGGAGGCCCTACCCATGCTCCTACCAGCTATGGCATAGGTCCTACCCATTATGGAACTTCCTGCAGAGAGCTTATCTTGCATGTCAACAAATGGATTTGGATGTCCTCCCTGTGTTCCCTTCAAAATCTGTGCAGGTGCTCCTCGCACCCCAGCTCGCTCAGACAGAATCCTTCTCCATCCAATCACTAGTATGGCCTAAGATCCTCCTCGCTCCAGAAAACTACACTGTCTAGAAGATCCATCCTGGGGTAGGTGGCCAGGTCATCACCACCACAAAAATAATGCCGGTAAAATTCAAATAGAGATTAAACCAGTCTACTTCTCAAATTCTGATGCAGAATAAGACTCATCGATGGAACCCTTTCCTCGATCCTCCGTGTCAATGGTAGGGGTATGAACGAGGTGCATCAACCTCACACTTCTATAATGTGAGGTCCATCAGATTCCCGCCTCCCTCTGCAGATACATCCAGGAGGAGGAATATTTGGCATTTCCCCATTGTCTGTCCATGAAATCACCACCATCATCACTAGAAGCACCATCTACCACGATCAGAGATCACCGAGAGTTATTTTGGGAATAGATGGAAGTTGAAAAAATGCATGTTTCACTGCCTATAGCTACAGTCCCTATGCCAGAAGCTCCAGTCGCTAGCCTTTCATATCACGATGTGGTGGCCAAGTCATTGAACTCTTCGAAGGATAGCCCGTGATGTGGCGGCTTGTCATCCCTCTTGCCGAATTCCTTGACGGCCATCCTACCATCATAACAGTTTTCTTTATTACCACTACTGATTCCTCATCCTCCTCTAGTAAAGGATTGGGGAAATAAAGGGCCAAACCCCGAGTCTAGGCCGAGGAGCTTGTGGGACATTCTTTTGGCGGACCATTTCATGGAGACATTTTGTCCGGTTGCAGTGCCAAATTTTAGCGCACTAGAAGCACTCACCCAGGAGGAGGTTGGATACTTTCACCAGACCCTCTAGCTGAATCACTTTCATCTTCTTCGTTGACGAGTGGCCTACCCCAAGAGTAAGGTTCACTTCAAAGACAATGGTCAATAATGTCGTTTGGTTTATTTGGTCACACTGCACATGGCCTAGCACCCTGAGTCATTTGGCCACCATAAGACCCTCTAACAACGATGCGTGAAGAGAATTAACCTTCTCCATAGGATAATCAAGGAGGCTTCTCCCCACATAAAAACCCATGGTTAGGGGATGTATGCATCCCTCCATTTATTTTCTATCCAGAGCTAGCCCTATTTGTTGGGATATATCAAGGATATGCCTCTAGAGGGGTCGTGGTTAACATGGCCAACCTACCAGGCAGAGAGAACGAGTTTGAGATTCATGGAGAGGACCATCCTCTTGATGGAGTGTCACACATATTAGACCTTCTAGGAAGGATCACTCTCTAACAAGTGATTTTACTAGGTCTTCCTATACCAACCGAGTCGTTAACCCTTCACCAGAATCTACATAAGAGAAAAGAGAGCCTCAGAGTCTCCAAACCCTCTTACCCATATCGCTTAGTACAGAAGATGGAGGATGATCCTGAAAAAGCTACGTAGCACCAGTATCTCACAGAGCACAATAGGATAATCTAAGAACTCATTGTTGAATGCATTATGGAGCAACGACTGGACTACAGAGATCCTCGACTAGGGCAGAAGGGGAAGACACAACTTCCCCCTAGTGAATTTCCTCCAGGTGACCCTGATCGTCCTACCCCCATAGATAGGGTAGAATTTGGAGCCTATGGAATGATGGCGCGGTATGTGTCACCACATCCTTCTTAATGGAGTGACAATCCTCGGGACCCAGCTCAGGTTCCCCCAGCTGATCCACAGGTCATCCCACCAGCCACTCCATGGGCCTTCAGGTCTGCTTATCGTGTTGAAGAACGTTCCAATGCACTGGTGGTCAGGGATGCCCATCAAGAAAGGAACCCCTGCATAGATGATCCAATGGCGGCACTCAATGCCCGCCTTGAAGCCTAATAAACTCGACAGGTGGTGATTCTTCTAGATGGAAATCTATATCCTGCATGGGTAGATGATATGCCATCACCCTAGGGTTTTAGAAATCCCACATTTTCCCCCATTAAGAGGACAGACGATTCGTTGCAGCATCTATCCAACTTCATCTCATGGTTTGGACCCATGTTGGGGACTCCAGCGTAGCAAGAGGCCACCATGCTCTGGTGTTTCTTACTTACATTGGAAGGGACCGCATTCATCTGGTAAAGCTAGCTACCGATCAGGTCAGTCACCAGATGGGAAGACCTATGCAGATAACTCCTTTACCATTTCAGATCCACTACTCGAAACACAAGTATTTCGGACCTCTTCATGTTCAAGACGAGGATAGATGATCTTGTCACGGAATTTGTCACCCAGTAGAAAGGGCTCACATACACATTTGACATGCCACTGACTTAGGAAAAACTGCTGAAGATATGTGTGGGGAATGTCAAGAAAGAACTGGTCCCTTCTCTGATCACCTAGAATTACCCTGGGAGATTCCAATACTTCTCTAATAAGGCCTAATTACTAGAGGAAGCCTTAAAATAGGCTAAGAAGGCATGCCTGTTTCCTCCTCCAATTCCCACGAGAAGGGGTGCTAAAGCTGAGCCCTCCATGGTGGCACATATAGTGGCCCCTAGGAAATTGGAGACATTACCAGTGGATCCTCCCCAACACCCCCATAGGAACCCTCCACCTCATGCGTACCCTCCGGCCCAACTACGCCCACCCCAGAATCGGTAGGTGCCCCCGTGTAATGCGTCGCCACAACCTATGAAAGATAATCATGCTCCACATCCTCGACAAGATCCTCCTACCCCTTTTTAGGGACATGATCCCAGATCCCCCTTCCTAAATATGAGCAACCATACCTAATCATTGAACAAGGGTTAGGTTCCCATTTATTTAAGGAGAGCCTTAGAGTAGGGACTTCTACGTTTTCCTGAATGCAGGAGGCCTGAAGAGGCGAACCTCATTGATCACCCTAATTACTTACCCTATCACCATACCCTAGGGAACACCATAAAATAGTGATATGTGTTTAAATATTGGATTAAAGACTATTTCGATAAAAACATTTTCTTTTTAGGCCCAGCTCCGGCACAGGTGGCATGTGTCTTTTTGAAGCCAGACATCAACAATGACAGCGAAGGAAAGTGGCATCAGGTTTCTAATCGTGTGTCCTAGAAGTATGAAGACTGTATGGCTCATAAGATAGTCTCACATGCCCATGGTATTATCCATGTGTGTCTGAATCGATGTAAACCTTTATAAGACACCACGTCACCCACATTCAGTACCTCTGCTTCTACGGCTCAGCCTCCCTCATCCTCAAAGAGAAATCATCGGCGACGCAAGGGAAAACAAAGTCCCCCGCTAATACCATCAAAATCTCGAACTCTTGGAAAATTCATGCCCCCAGAGATGGATATTCCACCCAGCTTTCATATAGTAGTGGATGATTCTTCATGTGATGGTCAAAGGTACACCTCAATTAACACCTTAGTACTGGTAAACCCATACATGATTTTTTTACAGCGAAGAGCACTAGGGGGATCCTCCCAAAGTTCTGCGTTGTTGACAGAGTTGTGAAAATATGGGTTGTCAAAGTGCCTCAATCACTACTTCCATCTAGTCTATGCATGACATAGAATCTATATAGCATGCCCAGTGCAGAGCTCAGCATGGGAAACCTTCTCATTTGGTGTAATCAGGCCCGCCTTCATTGTCATTTGTGTTGCATGATCAGGCGGAGCCACCACGACTGTTATGTGATTAGTTTCTCTCTAATAGGGACTAGTATTAGTCATATGGACCTCATTTTTTGGTCACTACATAGGCTTCGACAAGTGAGTTGTGAGATATTCCCAGCACCAGTCAGTCACCAGTCCAATCTACAGGGCCCACCATACCTCCGGTCACAGGGCGACCTCCTGTAAGAAGAAGCTCATGCTTAGAATGGAAGTGGGATACCTCAAAAATATTTCCATCATTCTAGCAAGGATATCCATCCTTGATACCCTTATCATGTCAGCAGATTTGCGTGAATCACTTTCCAAGGCTTTAAAAATCCCCCTCCAGTTTGAGACCGAGGTAGTAGCTGCAGAAGCCTTCCATGATGAGGAAATCAAGCATCCTAAATGCAAGGCCATTATCTCTTTCTCAGGATAAGAAGATGGCACTCCCATACTGGTGCACATCCTCCAACTTTACATCACCATCCTTTTTAATGGAATAGTGGTTCATCAATTTTTTGTCGACACAGGCTCCGAGATCAACCTAATCCCAACATGAACACTGTTAAAATTGGGGTTGTCTGAGGATGATCTGAGTCCCTCTGACATAAAAATACAGGGCTATTATAGGATGGAACAGACACCGGTTGACATGATCCGTCTAAAGACCCAGTTCAGTAGCCTAGTTTCTAGCACTGAGTTCATGGTTTTGTCCCAAGACACCGCATATAATGCGTTGATGGGAGGGACATGGCTCAACTGGCATGTGGCGGTCCCTTCATTATATCTCTAGTGCCGTAAGTACTCCTTTAATGATTTATTGTGTGTACTTAAAGGTGATGCTTCTCCCTTTTCTTATTGTGAAGCCCGCTATCTGGATGTTGACTATTACAAGAGAAAGCAAAAGAATATCCAGGCTAACGAGGTTGAGAATGCTACGGATGCAACCGACCCATGGAATGATCTTAATGATGCATGCATCTTTCCAATCCACATATTGGAGGCTATGAACCCAAATATCGGAAAATGATTTGTTCATTATGGAATGAGGGGTGAGAAAATTCCCAATTCTAAGAGATGCTATAAGATCACCTCATACTCCTACATGAATAAGACTCCGTTGAACCTAGATCCCCCTACACTTATAAGGTACCGGGATGTCCGCTCCATGGAAACAGAAATACGACATACATTCTTGTATTCTCAGGTTGGGATAAACTGGATCAATCCAATATGTCACTATAGCTTCGATATCACAATGAATGGCCCCTTGGGCTGATGACCAGATGGGATCGGATCGATAGCTTTCATCGTAATGGTTTCGGCAGCACATGAGTCCCTCGATGTAGTGTCCACCGCCGCTCAGGCTGGTACCAGTCTCCCATCGGGATCCACTGACTTAGAGGAAACTCCTCCCACTATGTATCCCTCCTCTAGTAGAGGATCTCTCCTCTATATATGAAGAATATTATTTAGAAGTTTCTCCTCTCACCTATTTTGAGGGAGTCTTCCCCATGATCGATGAATTGGTTCAAGAGATCCGAGGTATTGTGGTAAATTCGAAGCCCATGTTGATCAGTGCCATTATGCTTATCATAGAGAAAAAGTAGTATGTGGACTTCCTCGGAAAAAAAAGTAATAGATTTTCTTGTAGCTATAAATAGATGTCGTGACTATACCCTCAGGTCTCCTTACACTGCCTTGGCCTTCCTTTATATCATCGTGAATTCAAACAACTTCCTAGAAAGATGCACCCATTTCATGGTTCCATGATTGAGGCCAAAGTTGATAGGCTCATCAGAGCCAATTTCTTCATGTAATTCCAGTACCCCAAGTGGTTATCTAACATCGTTCCAATCCAGAAGAATAACAGACATATTAGAGTCTACAATGACTTCCAAGATCACAAATGTAAACGTCTAAAGGATGATTTTCCTTTTCCCATGACAAATCTATTGATTGATGCCACTACTAGTTTCCTGGGCCCCTCTTTCATAGATGGGTATTCTGGATATAATTATATCTGAATGGTCCCAGAGGATGCGGATTCTATATCATTTAGGGAAACACAAGGTACTTTCTATTACCAGGTGATTCCCTTTGGTCTAATGAATGTAGGTGACACCTATTAGAGATCTACAAATCGCATATTTAAGTTGATCCTCGGGATATTGGTGGAATGTTATATAGATGATCTGGTGGTGAAATCTCACTGGCATCAGGACCATCTCAAATATCCTATGAAAGTGTTCGGAATCCTCATTTCTGCTACCTAAAGATGAACCCATCGAAGTGTGCCTTTGGGGTCACCTATGGGAAGATTACTGGATTTTTCATCAGATACAGAGGCATCGAGATTGACCTGGATAAGGTTAAGGCCATTAGTTAAATGTCTCCCCTGAGCAACGTTTGGGAGCATTGGGGATTTCAAGTCCACTTGGCCTACACACGCCGATTCATCACAAATTTTTTGGGCAAGTGTAATACCTTTTCTTATCTAATGAAGAAAGGCACTTTCTTTCAGTGGGACGAAGAATGTCAGAATGATTTCGATGAAATCAAGCAGTATCTACTCCGGCATCTGGTCTTGATGCCACCGGTCTCTGGAAACCCATTGGTCTTTTATGTGACCCCCTTGTAACTATACCCTGGCATCCTTCTCACCCAGAAGAATAATCAAGGAACATAGAATAGTATATACTAGCTCAGCCTCATGATCCTCGATACAGAGACTAGATACTCCCCTATCGAGAAGAGTTTCATTGTGATGGTATTCGTAGTTTAGAAATTTCAGCATTACCTATAGCATCACGAGATACTACTAGTATCCCGAGTATATCCACTGATGTAAATCCTGAACCACCCCATGTTGATAGGCCGTTTGGCTCAGTGGGTAGTGATCCACTTGTATTTCAATATCATGTTTTTTCCATAGAAGGCTATTTAGGGGAATGCATTGTAAGATTTCCTTGCCACCCATCTATCTCCTACGGACTAGTCTTCGGACTTTTATTTTCCTAATGAATCAATCCTCATGGTAGAAAAAGCCATTCAATGTTGGAAAATGTACCTTGATGGTGCTTCCCTGAGCCCTACTAGCAGAAGGCTCAACGAACCCATACTCAACATAGTAGGCATGGGTAACATATTAATCACTCCATCATAAGATATTTTTCCATATTCATTCTTGATATCAGAAGTATGCACCAAAAATGAAGTGGAGTACTAGGACCTCATCACTAGCCTCAAGTTTTCTTTCAAGATTTATGTTCCCCACATGCACATGAAAGGGTAATCTGACCTAGTCATCATTCAGATTAACAGTGACTAGGTCGTCAGAAATACAGATCTCATAACATTATTGGAATCCACCCTCCAGCTGATGGACCATTTCCCATCTCGGTCAGAAGTTACTCATGTCTGTCGATCCCAGAATGGTCAAGCTGGAGCCTTGGTCAGCCTAGCTACATCACTTGTAGATCCTGAATAGGGAGATTTGATTATCCACATGGCACACTAGAGATTCATCGCTCTTGTTAGTTTAGGTGACAATGACAGCCCATAGGTAAGCCACCTTACTATCGGCACCTCCATTTTAGGACCACCAAGTCCCCTGGATGTATTGATTGAGGTGACTCCTAAATTAAGAACTTCTTTTTTCGAGTACCTCCAAAATGGTAATCTCTAGGCAGATCGGGCCGAGTGCGAGCGAATTAGTCATCGCACACTACAGTTTACCCTCCAGAGTTGTCCTTCTCTTGAAAATATCCTCTATAGGCATGGGTTTGATGGGTTTATCCTCCATTGCATTCAAGTATTCATGATTTCTTCGTTCAAGCATGAGATTCATGTTGATTTCTGTGGGGGCCATCAGGCCGGGCCAAAACTATCTCACCATATCAGGATAATGGGGTATTTTTTTCCCTCCATGATCCGTGACTACATCCTATTTTCCAATAGGTTCCATGCATGCAAATTCATGCCAACTTTGTGTATCGGCCACCAGATCCTCTTCACACTACCATGTAATCTTTCCCCTTTGTGGTCTGGGGACTCAATATAATGGGGCCATATCCATCGGCGACAGCTCTCCAGTACAGGTTCATCCTAACCTCTATTGATTTCTTCTCCATGTGGGCAGAGGAAGTTCATCTCAAGGAGGTCAAGGCCCATTCCATCATTAAATTTGTGAGCTCCAACATCATATAATGATTTGGAGTCCCTCACAACATCCTCACCGATAATGACACCAACTTCTAGGAAGCATAGTTTATGAAATTGTACACCAAGTACAACATTTGTTTTTACCACACCTCCCGCTGTCACGCACAATAAAATGGGCATATCGAGGAATTCAACAAAACCCTCTATAACATTATGCAAAAAATGGTTGTTCAGAACATGTGGAGTTGGAAGGAAAAGATCTCTATGCCCTCTGGGCTTATCGGATGATGAATTTCAATTCAACACAAGTGACCCCATACTCGCTAGTGTACGGAACATAAGTCATTCTTCCCATTGAGATCCAGTTACCTTCAATATGAAAAACTATCTATGATCAGAATTTTCCAGATAAATTTGTCGAAGTCCATATGGATAAATTTGAATCCCTCGATGAGAAAAAGCTTCATGCCATACAAATTTTGGAAAGTCATCAGAATAAGATAGCTAGAGCTTTCAACAAGAAAGTTCTCCTCCGATATTTCATGCATGGTGACATGGTATTGGCCCTAATAACACCAATGATACTTTGAAAGAAGACGCCAAAACTAGAGCCCAAATTGGAAGGACCGTACATTATTCACATGGTTTACCCTAATAGCACATAATCCCTGGTTACCATGGATGGTGAGCGTATAAATCCTCCCACCAATGCCAATTTCCTCAAGAAATACTTTACCTGAGTAAATCAGGTCCTACATGACCTTAAACTGTAGATGGTCCCATAGGACCTTGAACAATATGTGTTCCTACATGACCTTAAACTATAGATGGTCCCACACGTCCTTAAATTTTATGTGGCCCTACATGACCTTAAACTGTAGATTTTCCCACATGAACATAAACTATATGTGGTCCAACATGTCCTTAAATAGTAGATGGTTCCACACGACCTTAAACTGTATGTCATCCCGCACGATGCTAAACAATAGATGGTCCCACATGACCCTAAAATATATGTCGTCCTACATGATGTTAAACTATATACGGTCCTACATGACCTTAAACTGTCCAGTCCTACAAGACCTTCATTTTTTATGTCCCACATAACATTAAAATGTATTTCATCCTACAAGACATTAAATTGCATATCAAGAACTATGTATGGCTTGATTCCCATCCTTATAGGATACGTTGGAATGCTCAGACGCCTTGTCTTAGAGTCAAGCCTGAAACCCTTCTCTTTGGCTATTCCCCCTGGGTTTAGTTCACTTGGAGGTCCCCACATGGTGTAGTGTAGGATTATTTGCCCCACTCATGTTGGGATTAGGATGATCGCCCTATGTTCTCCCTCCCTGTTCTTCTATTCCCCCACGTCCTCACCACATGACAATAAACTGCATGGCCTTCAAGAACTATTTATGGATTGATTATCATCCTTATGAGAAACATAAGAATGCTCAGGCATTTTGTCGGTTGGCCCAACCCCAAACATCAGGATCATCCCTCGGGCCAGAAAACATTGTGTGATGCCGGTTTTTTCCCACCTCTACGGCAGGTTCATCATGACCGCAACATGTATCCACTTAACTAGAGATCTCCACCTCTTTCACCAACCTACTTGATGTTTAAATTGAATGGGCACATTTGTGCTTCATAAAATCCCGATACTCGGGACTCCATCATCTTACACATCTAAATGGGCCCTTGAATGGTACAGATACTTAGCATATTTTATCACCTATCATTTCGGAACAACTCCATCTAGGGAATCGAATGAAAAATTGATACATGTCCGGCATTACGAATAGGGTCAGCGGTCAATATTCATTTATTGTTCCCATTTCAGGTCACACGATATGCATGTTGTGTTTCAAACACCTTCAACATCCAACCTCCACCATTTTCACGACCCCTATGATTGCCAAATTCTAGGTGAAATGATTCATTTTTTCATGCTACCTCTTCAAACATTCTCCCATACTAGGCATAAACATTGGTTTGGTCCGGATAGACCCTGCATGATCTTCTTCCATCATTTCCATACCCTTATGTGTTGGGGGTGCCTAAACCTATCCCTTGTTTCCCACATTGATCATTGCTCATGTGGTCTTAGGTTATTTGGTATGGTACTACTCAGATAAAGGGTCATGTGTCTATGGTTGGCAGGGACTTCTCGTCTTAGGTCCCTCAACCCTTTTGTCCACTCACTTAAGTTCTCATTTATGATTGTTCGGTGGAGTATGGACTCCATGTTTTCATTAATGTTGGGATATTTTCTCTGCGCCATACACAACCCCCTTGAGAAATCCCTTCTTTATCCATTTGTATTTACTACAAGATGTTAAACTGCGTGGCATATCCAGAACTTTGTATGGATTGATTTCCATCCTTATGGGATACATCGGAAAACCTAGACACTCTGTCTATGGGTCCTACCCAGATTCATCTTCCCTTTCTCTCGTCCACCTAGTCTGAGTTCTTTTCAGGAATTATGAATGGAATGGAATAAAAGGGATTACGTCCACATTCACATTGGGTTCCCCGCCATGCCATTCACATTCCTTCCATTTTTCCCGCAAGATGTTAAACTGCTTCTCTAAAACTACATATGGCTTGATTTCTATCTTTATGGGATATGTAGGGACACCTGAATAACTTGTATTCTGGTCCAACCATGTTTCCAGAAAACCTCCTAATCTTCTTAGCCCCCTGGCCTGAGTTCCTCGGGAGGAGGTATGTGGTGTGGTGTGGGCTTATGTCCTCATTCACATCAGGTTTGTAACAACCACTCAACATACCTCTCTCTTTTGAGATATCTTCTTTATCATGTTCCACACTCATCTTTTTGAGTCGGTTGCAATTGAATCAGATCCCTCTACCTTCTTTGGCAGTTCAACAGTGTTCCCAGGAGCACTCTGGTCCTATACCTAGAGTGTTGAATTCTTCGTAGACATGGTATCACCCATTTTCATGAGTCATGTTTTCCTCCATTTGGGATTTCATCATATTTCAGATCGAGAAGGACCAATGAATGCCATGGATTCTTAACCTAAGGTATCTCATACTGTATCAGGACAACGTCATCGAGGATCTGAAATGACAAATTGATACATGTCCCATGTTGTGAATATGGTCAGTGGTCAGCGCTCATTTTTCATTCCCATTTCAGGTCACATGATATGGATGTTGTGGTTTGAACACAGTTAGAACTTATCCTCCATCGCCGTGACAACCCCATCAAGATCTACATGTAGGTTGCAGGATTCCTAACATTTTTCACTTCATTATTTCCATGTGGAACTTCGATGCTCTTGTTATTATCCCTTAGTGAACATTTTCACATTAAGAGGTTAAATTCATGGTAATCTTTCATTCAGGGCTCCGCACTGCCACATCGCTTTCCCGTTGTCATGTATTCAACATGTTTCAACGACCTTATCCATGATTCTTTCCTACATTGAGCATGGATCACGTGGGATTAGGGATTGGATTATGGGTTTCACTCACCTGGAATAATATCTCCATCTATGTTCAAAGATCTAAGACCTTAAACTAAGATCTCCTTCTACGTTCTCTCCATAAGATGTAAGAATCCTAACTCTCAGAACTATGTATTGCCTGGTTAACATCCTCATAGGATATGTAAGAACACCTAGACATTTCTTCCATAGGTCTAGCAACATATTTTCTATCCTTTTTTGGCACCTCATCCTGAGGATTCTTCCTTGGAATTATAGGTGATGTGGTGTGGACCTCATCCTCATTCACGTCGGGTATGCTTTATCACATCATGCACATTCCCCCTAAAACCATGTTTCTTCGGTACATGTCCAACCCGTATGATGATAAACTATGTCTCATGGTGCCACATGACTTTAAATTGTTGTGTCTTTATTGCACAACGTTATAATGCATGGTTGGTCCTATCATACGACCCTAAACTATGACATTATCGTTATAGATGCATGATGAAAAACGGCACTACATTTTGATGTCCTCGCTCAAGGGGACCTCATGTTGGGTATTGGTCATCGAACATACCTTTTTTCAATGCCTACATGTGGCTTGATTCCTATAGAAACACCAGGATGCTCTATCATCGGTTTATTTCTTCACAAAAAAATACACATATATCCTAAAGGACAAACAAGATCCATCCACTGCCGCTTCTTTTGGTTTGTGGGCCAGGCCCGCTGGACATTATCATTCATGGCACTGGTACATTACCATTCCACTTCAATAACTTTGTACACATGATTCACATTCTAATAGGTTACGTAGGAACTACCACACACTTTTCTTCAGGCCCAACATAACTTTTATTTGCGGTCCCTTGAACTAAACCCTCCCCAAGGAACACATGGTGATATAGACTCTGGGACCTCATTCACGTCAGGTTTCATAATTACCTCAACAAGTGTCACCCATTCCATAAGGTTTCTAGTCCGAGCTCTATTACCTTAAACTAAGATCTATCTACATCCTTTATACAAGGATTAAAGACAACATTCTTAGAACTACATTTGACTTGATTCCCATCATCATGGGATATGTAGGAATGCGTGGACATTCTGTATAAAGGTCTATCCCCAAGAATATTAAATCATGCCCCCTCTTTTTCACCCCCTTGGCCCAAAATCATTCTTTAAGGAAAATGTGATCTAACGAGTGACTCTTGGGGGTCTCATTCGTGTTAGGATATGTACCATGCTGCACGTCCACATCTTGGGTAACCATGTAACTACAGCTCTACCCTGAACATGTTTAGGATGCACTGTAATTATTATGGGATGCATTAGTTTCCTCATTAGAGGGGATTTACCTTACCAACATTAGTCTCTAACCACGCTATGCTTAGAACTACATCTGTCTTTATTCTCACCAATATGAGATACGTAGTGATGCCCTGTCATTTCGCCTTGGGCCCAACCTCAAGGTCCTTAACCGTTCTGGTCCCTCAGCCCCGATTATGATCTAGGCATCATGACCATAATGTTATGTGCACCATCCACATTTTATGATGTTAAAAAACATGTCAATCATCTACGAGGCACTTTAGGTTCACACTAGAGAGGTCTTGTTTGGAAAAATGTTTGATCTCTGATCAAACTAATGCACCCACCTAATGTGTTTTCTCCATGGTGTCAGGATTCCAAGAGTGTTGGATCCAATTTGAACAACCTGACACTCCACCCTCCATGCCTTGCATTCCCTTTATTTGGAACCTCATCCTCTTTCATGTATAAAGGAACCCCCTAACAGTATGAGTGATCGGCCTATGGCTTGCATTCTGTCTTGGGCTAACGTTTTGAAAGACTTAGGGATAACAATTCGAGCCAGGCCCCGTGTTTTTAAAATGGTCAGCGATCGGCCCTCATTTGTTGTCCCCATGACAGGCTAGCACAATAGGGATGTTTTCTTTAAAACATGTTCAACGGTTATCCTTCATTGTCATGCCACCTTCACAACGTTCCAAATTTTGGGTGTCGTGATTCACACTTTCCATGCCCTCTATGTATGGATCGAATCTAATTCCCTTGGAGTTACCCCACTCATGCGCTAGAGAACATTGGTAAAATGAAAATTTGCCTGTTCTGAGAATTTCATCCTCCAGTCAGGCCTCCCTCTTTCTTCCTAGAGATTCAGATTGGTTTCTCAAACCCTCTGATGTTTGGTCAGCTCTCTCAGATTCATATAGAATAGCGAGGTGGGAATCCTGTGTTTCTCACATCGGGCTCGGCCCATGTAAGCTTGGGGATTGATCGCTTGATGTTCCATGAATTAAATGAGAATGAAATAAACCAAAAAGAATAATATAATTCATGCTGCCATGTAACAACCCGAGATTTTATGAAAAATATTCTCTTTAATTTCATTAATGTCTTGTGTTGTACGCTACACCAAAAGGAACTTTCACAACATGCATCCTTGACTTGCCTTGCATTACACGCAATCACGACCTTCCTTGATAGCGTGTGTAGTACGCAATACCGAGTTTCACTAAACAACGATATGCTATTAAAATATTATTAAAACTAGCCGTTGTGAATATTAATACCCACTTTTTGAAATTTTGTAAATTTTATTTTTCAAAATGGACTTCATTTCGTGATTCGGAATATCGAAATTAGCTTAGGGTGAAATTTTGGTACTTTTCGGATAACTTTCATTTTCCGATGAATAGTGAAAAATTACTAAATTTTAATTAAAAACAACCTTTTTAATAGAAATAATTTACAGTGATAAATTATTAATTTGATTGGTTTTAAAGTATATTTAGAATAGATTTTTAAAATTTAATACAATGTTGGTTATTGAATGTAATTTCACATTTAAACCAGACATAAACAACTGTCAATCTTTTGATAGTTATTATCTCTTAAGAGCACACGATTTGTTTTGACGATGGGAATTAATTTTTAAATTAATTAATTCAACTGATATGTTTTGAATTTGGTAAAATAGACATCATTTTTGAATTCATAATATCAAATATAGCTTAGGCCTAATTTTTGGTATTTTTCTGGAAACTTTCATTTTTTGATGAATAGTGAAACCACTAAGTTATAGTTAAAAAAATGATTTTTTCATAAAACTTAATTTTACCACTTCTGAGAGTAGAATTTAAGAAATCTGAGAGACACGATTGATGTCAGTATGTAAAATGTGGTTCAATGAGATGAAAATAATTTTTCGGGAATAGTAACTTTTTACTTTTTTTAACCACGGTTAAATGTAAATAGGGTAATTAAGGGTAAAATTGATATTACTATATCCCTAACACATGTCCTAATTCTATTGGATAAGTGTAATTCGACCAAAAAAACCATAGGAATAAAATATGACCATTTAGGTCCACTTGGATTAGATTAGGACATTTATTATTAATTTATTTAAAGAAGGGTTAAAATAGTTAAAATCAATGTTTAATAAGAAAATAATTTTTAATATAGGGTTATACATAAGATAAATTCGACTATAAATATTCATTAGAAACATAAATTGATTTCCTACATAATGGTATTTTATTTTTAATTTTTAGATATTAAATAATTTAATTTATTTAGACACAAATATGATGCAGTAATTATCTTCTTAATGAAATATTGACATAATTGATGATATAAATACACAAATAAATATAATTTGAGACTTTTTATGAATTACACTAATTTTATAGGTTAATATAACATGTTATTATTGATTTAATTAACTTTTTTCTAACTAATCATTCTGTTATGATTTTCACAAAAATTAATTACTAAATACTGTCAAAATTGACATAAAATAGTTTTTAAAACAAATATTATATTATTAATTGTTATTTTATTTTTAAAAATCTACGGATCGGCCAAATGAATTAGATAAGGTTATATATATTAATAATAAACAACTTGGGGTTCTTTTGTCTTGTTATAGTAAGTTTATTAACCTTATAGTGTAAGAACACAAAAAGACACGGTAAAAGTAAAATTATCTAATTTAAAGTTAAATATAAATGATAATGTTAAAATAGGAATATAAACTTGTCTAAATTCTATTTTATGAGAGGATTTCGACCCATCCCCACCTTATCTTCGAAATAAATCAATTTGGAGCTATTTATAACCGAATTTGGCTTTATAATAAAATAATATCATTAGTTATTCCAAAGGTACCCCTCTCCTCCCTTATAAAAGGGCACCTCCTCCCTCTCTTCCTCACACCACTTTGAGCCTTCAAGATCGGCCAAACCCTGCCAAATTACCTTCTCCACTTCCCTAGAAACATCCTAGAGGTTTTGGTCTTCATCAAAGACCAATTTTAGTGCCCTAAAAGGAGGTCTCAAAGAGGCGCTTCAAAGAAGAGGTAATGTCTGTTACCGATTCTTTCAACTTTATTTCTTCTTCCACTTATTATTCTTAGGTTGTTTCATTATGAAGTAATAACATTAGTATCACTCATATACTGATATGTTATTATAAGTTTGAAACAACCCTATTTCACCATCTATCCATCCTATGGAAAATGAAATCATCGCGCGTGGGTACGTACGAAATACCGTCTCCACGCCGTGGTGTAATCTATTTTCCACCACCACCTTACATGGATGGGTATAATGGTGTAAATAATGACTATATATGACTATTATAAAGTGATACTGATTCTGGAAGAGTATTCATACACTCCAATACAATTCCATGATCATAGAAATGATATAATCACTTGTGCGTACGTACGGAATACCGTCTCCACGATGTGATGCGACTCGTTCTACAAGATCTTCATTCCATAATGATTATATAAAAGAATTTAATGAATTAATATGATATATATTACACTAATACAATTCTGGAAATGAGGTATCTATATCCTAAATATAATAATAAGAATTTATTCGACAAAAACGCATAAGAACAAAAAGTTATAAACACCCGAATAACAAGTAGCAATGAAATATTACTACTAAGATGATAAGAATATGACAATATATGATATCATAAAAATAAGTATGATTCTGGAATAAGTCAATAACATTATTTAAATCATTATACAGGAGGTTCGGACACTTACAAAGCAAAACGGACCTAAGGTAAGGGAAATATCACAATCTCATTTTTATCCGAGATTGTTTATACTTTGTTATTTACTAGGGTGTATTTTATCATCCACGTACATGTTCCCTCAATATGTAGTATTGTTTACATCCACCTAAAATTTTTTAAATCCAATTTTACCCTTCGGTGAGTTTTTAGTAAAGGATATGAAAGGAATCTTTTGTCGTTTTTCGTACGAGGTACTTTTTGACTTTTCCAACAAAAGTACGAGAAGAATGTTTTTTTAACATATACGGCATGAATGGATTTTTAAAACATTATTTCCAAGAAGCTTCCATTACATGTTTTCATGTTTATTTTTAATCAAATTCTCTTAGTTTATAATTGTATGACATGTTAAGAAAGGAAAAGTGTTTTTGAAGTAGAAAGGATATTTTCCTCAAGAATGGAGTTCAAGTGTTTTATCAAAATTATTTTCCATCCAAGATAATATAGGGTTATGTTTATATCCCTATTATTACATTGATTTGATTATGTTGTGATGGAATTATTTTTATGAATTCCTTTATCTTATATGAATTGTTTTATGATGTCATGTTGTTTTAGAATCCCATTTTAATTACATGGGTTATGCAATGATGTATGATTTATGATTTTGTGGCACACATAAGAATGGTATCATTATGAGATGGGTGGGACCTATATCTCCCTCCAATGCATTGGGTAAAGATTTTATATCTCATGAGATAGACATGGATAGAACGGTAGGTTATACCGGTTCAGTAAAACAGGACTGAAATGAGGAGTGAACTCGGTTCAAAAGGGACATTGTCCACTAAGATAGTCTTGGAAATGAGTCTTGACTAATAAGAAATGATTCTCTATGATTATGTGTGTATGCCACAAAGTTTCATGTTTTAGGTTATGATTATTGAGATTACATTTCACTACTATGATTTATCCAATGTTATGATATTATGATCCCTTTTGTAGGTTAAGATTTCCAAAATGTTATGTTCTTATGAATATGATGTGATAGATATTTCTTTTGTTTACACTTACTAAGCATTTGAGCTCACCCTTTTATGTTTTCTTTTCCCCAGGATATAAAGAAATGTTGTAGGTAAAAAAGAAAGATCTTTATGGGAGATGTTGAAGATCTTTCACCATGATTAGAAGATTATATTCCAAGTTTCCAAAGACACTAAACTATTACGATCATTGTGTGTGTGTTTTTTATGTACTAAGTATTCTGAAAAAGTAATGTAATGTCCATGTACGTCAGGCTTCGGGTCTCTACACGCCATCCAGCATAAATAAAAAATCATGAAATTACGGTCAAAAGATATATTCATTATAGCACTCGAGGATTGGCCCCTCTCATGGAAGGGTTGACCCTATCAAAAGAGTGTTGTAGCTCTGCAACTCTTTGGCATGTTGTATCCAGGATTAGATGTCGCCTATTTAGTTCCCACTCATCCTGGGAAGCAATGGGGTGATGTTTTTCAGCTGCGATCTAGGCCTTCTCCCCATTGGTTCGGATGAAGGTCATCTCCTCAGAGGCTTGCTTCATGTGCTCTTTGGCCTCTGCCAGATGAGCCTTCAGATCCAATATGATCTCTGATTGCGTGGTGAGGAAAGAGGAATCCTCATCTTCCCAGACCTGCAGCCATTTAATTTCATTTAAACCTCATGGACCGTCTTAATATTCACCGCTTTTCTCAGCTACCAACCAACCCCATAGTCACAATCAGATTGCCAAATCTTCTCCGCCATGAGATCTCAGACAAGCATGGGAGGAGTCTCGGCATCCAACCCCTAGCACATAGTTCACAGAGTTGGGACCGAAGCCTCTCCATCAAGTCTGTCCATTGTTCTCGAGAGGTGTCATCGATGAATTGCTTAATCATCTTTCATGAGTGGCAATGTGAGATGTTTCTATCCTCCTCATCGAAGGCCATTTCATCTTGATCAGCGGGGTCAGAAGGTTCATATGTGGGATACTCACCCAATAACTTGTCAGTATGATCTACATCTAGTGTTTGATCATGTATGGTAGGACCATGTTGTCTGATTGATCTTCATCATCAGATCCCACCTCAATGATCTTAGGCTCTCTCTTGCTAACAGTCCCACTACTGATCGGAAGCACTGAATCTTGGTCAGTTTGTGAGTTCGCTTCCATGACCACCAAAATTCTCTAGGTAATGGCCCTGCCAAGAACTCTAACTAACCTTCCCAATGTAGCCAATTCCATTTGAATAATTTTTCATACAAAAGGGTACAATGGTCAGTTAATCTGATGAATAGGTGGCAATCACAGATTCTGTAAAAGAAATTTACATATATAAAACATTTGGTCTCTCTACTGGGTTGTTTCCATTGGGACCCCAAGTCATGTCCCTCCGAATATTTTTGGGATGTCTGAAAACACTGGAAGAACTACCTTGGGTGTCCGAGCCACGCTGGGCGCGATAATCTCCTTTGTCGTGGTTGTAGATCCCAAAGTCCTCGCAGCTGCATCTACTTTAGGGAGGGAGTGGGTTTTGCCTATAATTCTCTCCTACACAGTGAAAATATTAGATGATATGTCCAAGAATACCTTGGTTAAAACATCATGTAAGGGTTTAGTATTTTACTTCAAGGGCCCCTGCAAACTCTTCAAACTCCGGGTCTAAATCCCCTACCTCACCTTCCATAAGAGGGATCCTTTTACCGGTATCATCCCCCTAGGAGGACTCATCCGATTCTACTGGAAGAGGTAAGAGTTCTCACATTTCAGTAGCTGAAAACTATGGAGGGGCTATATGATCCAGCAATAATTTTACCCGATCTGTAATTGGGTGCGGAGCACCCGGGGTGTGCACAAAGTCTTCCATCTCTAACAGGTATTGCTCTGCCTCCCCATATGACATAGAAATGTCGGCCCTGAAAAGACCGATCCCCGGAAAATCCATCCTGATTTTTTCTAGGTGTCACCACATCTCAGATAGATTGAGGAATTTCCAATTGACATCCCAGATGTCCCATGTTTCCAGTAAGAAAACATTCTCTGACATGTCTATATGGCACAGGTTTTTCCCCGGAGCCTGGGTGGATATCCTCTGGAATCCCATTGGTGGCCTACTCTCCAGATAACTCTGCTCCTATGGGATCGTCGAGTCTGATGTTGTCACTGGATCCTCTATTGCTCCCTCTTTTTCAACCGGTGCGGGCCTCGCCTCCATGATCTTTCCTTTCTGCATTTCAGACATGGCCTAAGGGTTGGGGAGGAAAACCATAACTAGCCTGAATGGTTTGATGCTTCATCTTGTCCCCCAGGTAGGCCGCCTCCTAGCGCTTAGCATACTCCTTCACTAGACCGAAGACAATTGTGGGTGGAGGCAGCTCATTCCACATCTTCCCATCCTCCCACGTGAACATGAACCACAACTGTCTCATCGCGTAGGGGTTCTCTTCATGGTGCACCCCCCAAGTAGACTCGTGAGGTCAACCGCTTCATGCATGAAAACATCCTTGAAAATCTATACGAGGTGTACGAATCATTGAGGTACATGGGGTCCACCCACGCCACCAGGACTCCTCCCCAGAAGGCTAGGTGGTAGGACTGATGCTCTTCCATTCCCCAGACCTTATCAAAATACACATCTATTGGCGATGAGAACAGGTGGAAATTTAACTCATCCGCCTTTTAGACCTGGTTCAGCACTGCCTGTAGGGACAGCTTGGTTGAAAATCTACCCACATCATTCAGAATGGTTGGGCATAAAATTGATCCTGGAGGGGAAATGGGGGTCGGATATTCATAGATACACCTCATATACGAAACTATCCAGCAATACAGAAGGTGTAATGGCTTGCATATGCTCTGCGTCTTCTTCCCATTACTGAAATGCCACAAAATCTTGTACAACTTTTCGAGCATTGGATCCCAATGTTGACATGTCACCATGTCGCCAACATAGAAGCCATGATAAACATTCTTGGTCGCACGCCCATGTTCATATCCCTCACAAGTAGGATCCAACCACAGATATGCACCACAAATAATGCAGCGAACATATCCACCAGTTGGTTCATAGTAATGAAACTGAACCCCCACATCTTCCACTGGCTATCCTCCAAGAGTCACCAGTATCAGTGCTCTTTGCCTCATTGGACCCCCTTTGGATAGGTCTGAGGCCTCATAGGTAATTTCTCATCTTCTGAGAATTTTAGATATTTCTTGAACCACCACATAAAATGGACATTTATCACCGACTCTGTATCCTCTCTTGGCACCAGTTCCATCAATCCCATCACTAGTGGTGGAATCTTCTCTGGATCCCCCCATGCACCCACAGTAGGGAGGAACTCATCATACATTTCCCATGGTATTGGGACCCCCAAAATTTGGTCTAGATCTCATAGGTTGATGTCGGCCATTCCATGGTGCAAATGGAAGGTATTGGTCCACGACGACCTTCTACTTATAAACTCTAGCCTCAACTATTTTAGCTGATAGATATGGAATTGGGATGCCCAATCCGCCTCATACAGGCCCACTAGCCTCATATTTTCCCTGTATTCTTCACTTGGGGAACCTAACTTGTAGGCCCATGCTTAGTAATCAGTGAAATTGCTGCCTTCGCGCAGATCCCACTCATTTGTCCACCCCTTCTCTGGGTTCCCCAAGGATGCCTCAGAATCGTATGGTACATCGGGGGAGATGTATCTAGCTATAGTTCCTTCCCATGAATGTTATTCACATGATTGTATAGACAGTTAGAATTGATAGTCTTGAAGTCCTCCTTGACATGGTCATTAGCTGTCCAGAACCATTGCTACTGGCACAATGTTCTCTGGAACCAATAAGATGGATCGACCCTTCTCACTTCAAGGATAGAGATGCCATCCCTAAAGGAAAACCATAAAAAGGAAGCCTTCTCCACAGCGGATAGTTATTCTGATTTCCAATAGCAACTTCATTGGTGAATTTTGGTCAAAATGACTTCGTACGAACTCCCCTATACCTGAGTTATCCGTCATTTCCTCCCTTCGGAAAGCATCTTCATGGACCCCTCTATTAGCTTCCTAGAAGAACATTCATTTTTTGAAATTTATAAGTTTTTTGTTCTGGTTCACGATGATCCTAGGTGTTCCACGACACGTCCGGACACGGAAAACTTCGCAGCGCCCTCAACTCGTGGGTCGCCGCTCAACATCACGTCTCTCCTTCACGAGCTCTCTTTGCGAGTAGCCTAAATAGTTTAGGTGATTTACCCTTAGACGTACACCCTCATTTCTCTACAGCTCCATGCCTGAGGGGGGGCATTTGTTGGTTCCAAAACATGGAAGGAGGAAAAGGAAGTGGAGTGAAAGATGAATCCAAAGAAGCTACCTCATGAAGCTTATTCGCAAATCCAGGATTCACCATGGTTGGTGCGATGTCAGGGCACCTTTATGGCCACTGCAGAGTAAAGATGGGAGGCTCTGTGAGCCCACATACATCTGCGAAGCTTCTGCAGAGTAAAGGAGGGAGGCTCCAAGATCCACCTTACATTTTCCAAGGCACCACATAGCGAGGAGGCGGGAGGCTCCACTATTACAACAAAGTGCCATGTAGCTTCACACAGAGTGATCCCTACTTCATGGTGAATCTTGCCTATAAATACTGGACTCCTATCAATCCCAAAGGATGGATACTCTGACCTTTTTATATCTTATCTCTCCAATCGCGAATAAGTTTTTTCCCCCTATGAAAACTGAGCTCTTTAAGGTACTTGATCATCGTGAAGTACCTTTCCCATTTCTTGAATTCAACCCCTCTTCAAAGGGGGATGCCCTTCGCAGAGACCACGAGCCTCCGAAATATAAGGGGATCCCCAAGGGGTTACAAGTCCTCGTAGAGAACTCATGTTCATGAAGTACCCTCTATGAACATGTACAACCAATGCTAAGGCAGGGTCACTGTTCTTTGGGAAGCACATTGCTCTGCAATGATACGCTTCACAGGGAACCCTTTCTTCATGGAACCGTACTCCGCAGAAGTATTACCACTTCACAAAGCACAACCCATATGAACCAATTCCCTATTACTAGTCTAGGCCGATCCATTTCACGAATTATAACCCTTTGCGATGCTCATGTACTATATAGAGCACCCGAGCTTCACGATACATCTTCCTATCAACCCCTTTGCTCCGCTATCTCTTTTCTCGTGCGACCCTCCAGGTTTGCATGAACTGATTTCAATGTCCCTTGTGTGGTGATGCATGTTGTGTTGCATCGCCATATGATTCTTCGCATAGGAACTCTAACGATGATTGCTTCTTCACATAGCAATGCTAACATGAACCCTCAATGGATCACTCCACGACCCCCACACCTCGACATTGCTAATTCCTTCTCTCATCCAAGGGCGGGTGGGTATCAGTTATGTATGTCCTAGGGGTGATGAGTATACCATCTCTTCTGAGCTATAAAACGTTAAACTTCCAAGAACCATCATCCTCAGAACATGACGTTAGACTATATCCTCACCCTGTGCATCATACGTGTGGTGCCCCATCTCAAAAATTCTCTACACCTGCTTGTCTCCATAGGAGTGAGATCATTCTCCCATGTAATTAGATCCTATTTGATTGGAGCGGCGTCCGGCCATGTGGGAAGGCAAACCATCCTATTGTATGCCTCTATCCTTTCTTGTGGGAGGTAGTATCCTTGTTCCCCATCCTCTCCTATTCGGTGCCAAAGACCAAATGAGGGATGGGCACTGGAACCCTCCTCTCTTCCATTCCAAATCCCTCTCTAGTTGGGCTTTGTTTCCACGTATGCTTCCACCTTTGAGTGAGTCCCAATATCCGTCTCCCTAGGCTGATAACCGTACGTAAGCCACTATTTCCTATTTGGGCCACTAACCACATGTAAGCCCCACTCCACCTCCCACAGACGCACCTTTCACGACGTGATCATCATGTCTTTGATGCCTTTTATTTCTCACACCAATCATGACTCACGTGGGCCTAGAGTAAGCATCAACCATGACATCCTATTTGGGAAACCTAGATTCTAATCCACACACCATCCTTAACTACATGGACATTGATCCATATCTCCTAGGCAGGGTGCGTAGGAATCCTCTTTGAGGTTCAAGCCCAACACCTATTATCCTGACCACTTCACATTGGTTCACCACACCATCCTGAAATACATGGACTTTGATCCTTTCCTAGGCATGGTACGTAGGAAGCCTCTCTAAGGTTCAATCCCATCACTTATTGGTCCTGAACCCCTTCACGTCATTTAACCAACCATTATAAACTACGTGGAATTTCATCCTTGCCAAGGCAAGGTACATAGGAAGCCTCCATGAAGTTCAACCCAACACCTACTAGTCCCGACCCCCTCCACATAAGTTCACAAACCATTCTGAACTATGTGGAATTTGATCCTTGCAAAGGTAGGGTACATAGGAAGCCTCGCTGAGGTTCAAGACCAACACCCATTGGTCTCAACCACTCCACGTCGGTTCACCACACCATCCTGATGTATGTGGACATTGATCCTTGCCGAGGCAAGGTACATAGGAGCCTCGTTGAGGTTTAATTCCAACACCTGCTATTCCTAACCACTTCACATTATTTCACCACACCATCCTGAACTACGTGGACTATGATCCTTGTGAGGGAAAGGTACGTAGAAAGCCTCCATGAGGTTCAATCCCAACACCTTATGGTCCCAGCCCCCTTCACATCAGTTCACCAAACCATTCAAACTATGTTGGTTTTACCCATGTTTCCTAGGTAGGGTATGTTGAAATCCTCCATGAGGTTCAACCCCGTCCAATAGTTAGTCATTGTGACCCCATCTAGCAATAACTTGTTGTCTCACCATCCAATGGTAAGCTATTGTGATCCCATCCAGGGGAAAGTAGTTGACCCCCCCCCCCCAATTAAATGGTAGGATGTTGTATTCCCCACTCAATGGTAAGCCGTTGAAGTCCAAAATCGACGGTAAGCTGTCATCAGATGAACTGTGTAGGTTTAATCCATTTCTCCAAGACAAGGTACGTAAGAATTCTCCCTGTGGTTAAACACCAAACATTGGTAAATGTTGGTCTCCCACCATTGGGACCCACATGACTAGTCCACCCCTCGAGTGTCAGACCAACCCGGGCTACTAATCACGTGTAAGCCCTAGCATGTCATCAGGTCACTTTTCTCTCTAAAAACCCCAATTTCATGTCTCATCCTAGGGGTTCCACTTACTTCGGGTCACATACATATGGGTTGCCTCATTAGGTGTCCCATCGCCCCCACCGAACTATGAGGACTATGATTTTCTGCTACGGGGATACGTAAGAAGCCTACCTAAGGTTCAACACCGACACATTCATCACCTTCGCAATGGTTCCATATCATTCCCCCTCCATTTGTTTCAAATCTCTATCATCAATTATGATTCTTACCCAGGCTGCCACATCCCGGTGAGATAATCCAATTCACCTCTTCACTACTCCTAGAAGTACCCGAGTAACTAACCACGCGTTATCCCCAGTATCAGTGCTCCCTAGTGAGGTTTCACCCATCTGATCCACTCATATTAGTGTTTTGATAAGTCTGATCCCTCTCTGCCAGATGTTAAACTCAAGGAATACCCTGGGTTAAACATGTGAAGATGAGGAAATCCTCAGAGACATGTCAATGGAATATAATTCCCTGCACTCGACATGGGATGCCTCGAGATTCCATGCCATAAAGAATCCCTATCATAAGGGGAAGAAACCCAGACATGTCATTGTTCTAGAATCCATCCATGCCAATGATTCCCAACGTGACTAATCCCCTAACCGAAGTTTTATTCCCTCATCGGAACCCTTTGAATATCCTGGCATAAGAATCAAAATTAACTGGAATCCATGAGGACATGGCACTGGTAAGTGTTTAATGAAGAGTGTATTAATATTTATGGGGGACCCGAACTAGGTAATGTGTTCCAAGGAGGAATCCATAGAAGGAGGATCTGACAACCCATCATCCTGTTTGATCAAGGGACAAACGTCCCTGAATAAGTGATAGTTGTTTCCTACATTTGGAAAGTGGGAATGCGGGGAAACAATAAGTGGGTTCCCCACAGATGGACGTGTGCACCCCAGTGAAAGCATTGGAAACAATCACTTAATAACTCAATCTAGTTCTGTTATAATATTATTTTCAGCCAAAATTTCGATCAATCGACCATGATCTCTACTTTATCTCATTTGAGATGAACCCTAAGCACCACTGAGGAGTTCATCAAGCCCACTCCCTCCCTATTCAATCCATTGATCCATATGATTTCTTGTTAGTGGTCTATAGTGATCCAAGGTGCATTCTCCATTCATTTTTTAGAAATTTTCCAAAGTTTGGTTTCTTTTTCATCCATATATTATGGACGTGCTACAGTGTTTTCTTACCAATGTTCTTAATTGGGTTACCTTCAGTTGTTGTTACTGTGGTGGTGTCATGACATCCTCATTGGGTGCAGATCTTGTGAAATAGGTAATTGGAAGTCCGTTACATTATCCTTTCTCAAGCAAGGAGCGTTAAAATCCCATTGAGGTAGGATTTCCTTCATTTCTACTTGTTGTGCATCATGTGGGAGGGGTTTACCTGTGTCTACCTTTAGATTATTATTTTTTCAAATTAATTAATGATAAATATTATACAAATGAAATTAAAATTTGGTGGAGGGGTTTTATTTGTATGAATTTAAAACCATGTTGTTATTTTTGATACTATGATTTCTATACGAGATAAACATTCCATTGAATACATGTTCGTTGGGGGTCCTTAGTTGTGCACTAAATTTTTTGCATGTTTTTTAATTTCTATTGAACACATATATATAAAAATTGGTTAACCATGTAAGTTTTTTTAATGAATTGATTCCCTAATATTATATATTTTTTATGATAACCCCCAAATTATAAAATGGAATTAAATAAGGAATAACATATTAATGTTGAAATGTTTTTTGTTTGGCTTGTGACATGGTGTAGTTGTAAGAATGTTTGTGTGTTGTGAGATGGTTTGGGTGGCGATATGGAATCTCTTGTCCAGATATTGATTGATTGTGTGGTTTATGAGGAGTTCCATGAATCAGGGATTTTAATGTAATACCCCATGATTTCATGGTGTGTTATCTTCAATAGCTTGTGATGCATGCAACAACGATTTCAAGCGCACCATGATATAACAAACTATTAGTATAAAAAGTGGTTAAAATAGTATTTACCACATTATGAATTTGTAAATTTTAATTTTGAAAATATACTTCATTTTTTAACTTGTAATATCAAAATTACCTTATGGTGAATTTTTAGTATTTGTCTAAAATGTTTCATTTTTTGATGAATACTGAAATATAATGCATTTCAGTTAAAAATTGACCTTTTCATTTAAATAATTACATTACATTAAATTTATTTTAAATTCAAAATAGGTAAATAATCTAAATATTAATCCAAATTAGGTTATTGGAATCATTATTATAATATAATTATATGTAAAATGTATTGAACTTTTCAACGTCTCTTTTACCCACCTTCTAGACACATTTACTAGATTATCATTAAACGTAATGTGACTCCATATTTGAATTTAAATACAAAAATATAAATACATGGTTTTAATTTGTGTTAATTATATTATCTCATAGGATCAACATAATTTTTTTTGAACAGTAACTTTTGTAAATTTTTATTTATTTACCACGGTTATGTGTAAATTAGGTGATTAAAGAGAAAAAATAATAATATAATATTACTATAACATTACCCTAATAATTATCATAATTTCATTGGATATGTGTGTTTTGACCAAAATAATTCTTAGGTTGAAAATGTGATCCTTTTTAAGGCACTTGTGTTATATTATGACATTAATTGAATTTTATTTAAAGATGAGTTAAAAATGGCATAATCAAATTTTAATAACTATATCATTTTTAATATGATGTTATATTAGTGATCTAGTAAACTATACATATTATTTAGAAAGATAAAGAAATTAACTACATCATGGTAATATATTGATAATTTTAAGAAATTAATAATAAAATTAAATGATGACACAATGATGATGTGATAATTGATTTTTTAATGGAAGAATCAATTAAATGCTGTCAATAATATTAAAATAAATATAATTTGAAATATTTGATGCCATCTGTGAATTTTTTGAATTACATTGAAATGTTAGGTATGTTTTAATGTAGTTATTTTCAAGGAATAATGCTTTTTATAACTATATACAAAATCATTTATTAAATACTGTCAAAATTGACATAGGTGATATTTTAAAATAAATACTGTTTTATTAAATGATATAAAATTCAAAAAAAATATCATTTGGAAAAATTACATTGACAGTGTTAAATTTTTCTTAATTGATCAATTTTTTTTCATTTAGAATTTTATAGTATCAATATTAACCATATTATGAAAAAGGAAAAGTAGACATAGTAGGATTTAAATTGTTTAACTAATGTTTAATTCTATAAGATGAGGTTATTTTTTGACCTAAATGTGTCTAAAATTCATTGGTTGATAGGAATGAAACCCATCCTCATTTTATACATTAGGAAATAAATTTTTAGATATTTTAAGATGAAAATATATTTATAATAAATTAATCATTTTAAATATCCAAAACTCCCACTCAACTCTCTTTTAAAAGGATACCTCTCCTTATCTTTTATTCACACATCTAAAGCCTTTTAGTTCTGCCTTACATATCCCATTTCTCCATAAAAATTCCTCACTTCATCCTAGAGGCCATATATGTAACTATCCAATGTTTTATAAATGGAAAGTCCTGTATTATAAATATTTCAAATAATCACATGAAATCAAAAACTAATGAACTACTAATTTCAATTTGACCTTTAAACATAATTTTGTCACATTTGTGTTTGTAATTTCAAAAATATGACATACACAGTTGCGACCAGTTAGTTATTTGGAGTCAGATAAGAAAAACATAATTTACAGTGAATAGAAACAAACCCTTATGAATAGTATCATACCATTATGAATAATGATATACCCTAATGAATAGTAACCTTAACTATCATAGTGTAAAAAAATATTCAAGTGAAATTATGATGTACCTATATTTTAGAATAAGTGAGTGAATTTTTTAAAATTGGTTTTAATAATAAATTTTGAGTTTAATTAAATATTAAACTTATCATATATATATAATTATTTTTGAAAAAGAGACTTCAATTTTGGATTCTACATGTTGAAGAAATTGTTTGTCTTATTTGTTTTGGGATTTTTCTGATATCCTTGATTTTTTGATGAATATTAAAATACGATAATTTATGATAAATGCAGAATACGGGATTTATTGAGTCATTCATGATGATCTGATGATGTAAGACCAATTGGTTTGAAATCACATGAAGTTATAACTATTTGTTTTTTATGAAATCATCAATATTTTTGGTCTTGAGGGAAATTAATAAACTACTGAATAAAAAATTATAAAAACCCTCCTCTCCTCCTCTATAACCCCCCCCCCCCCAACTCTCTATTCTCTTCACTCCTCTCAATCCTTGTACCTTGCCAACATTATGCCGAAATCTCTCCCCAAGACCCCCTCCCACATCCAAAGTCCCATAGAATCTTTATTATACCACCCCAACCCCCTTAATAGGTCCTCAAATGATGATGAATCAAGCGGTAAATTCCTCTTTCAAATTCGTTCATTTATTTTAAGATCTTTAATTTTGGTTTCTTTGCTCACATCCCTTCACCCAAATTGTATGATAACTCCTATAACATACATGTACTTAAATTATATTATGCTAATGGGATATTTATTATCTTCTCCCATTTCTCCGCCTTTTATTTTAAAGAAATGAAAGCATTGTCTGAGATATTCTAATTTAACACATTAAAGGACAATGATTTGTCAATTTCTATTATCATCATTAATTCAAGTCATGAAACCATTTGTGTTATGGTTGTACAAGATTATTATATATGTAATATATACTTGTTATGGTTCTGTAATCCTTTTGTATATATGGTATTATGTTATAAATAAACACATGTTCATTGTAATCAAACCGACCGATTAACCAAAACTGTTATCACTATGGTTTTATATATGATATTTTGAAAACACTCTAAGTAACAAAAATAAAATTTTAACCATGTAATATCCTTTATTTTCACTAATAACATAAAACTTCAATTCAGGACAATCACTTTCATCATATGTGTTTATTCGAACATGAACAGATCATTAAAACCAAGGAAGAAAATGAACCTAAACAATGAAATTGAACCTTATAAACAATGAAAATCTTCTTGAATAAGCTAAAAGGGGTTATACTATAACTATTACATAGAGAAGAGTTTATGGTATTATTAATTAATAAACGTTTTTTTATTTAGGTCATTAATAACAGGTGGAGAATACCACCAGATTTAAGGTAAGGGATCCTCTCCATTTCAATCTTTATCAATATGTCCTCTATGCTATTCCATTTTATGTGAAATCCCTACTAATGAGGTATGATTACGCACCTCCCCCATAATTCCCTAATGATGTAAAAGTTATGAAAAACTCTTTTTCTCTCCCATCAAACCTTTTTAGGTACACTGATACCATGTCGATAAACCGTAATGAATTCTACCCAAACCTCCTTTGTTATTTCGGGTTGCCTTATCTTTCTTAATATCAAAATAGATTTATTTTATCAATTTATGTACATATTATAAATAATGTTTATGATTTAAAAATTAATTTATGAATACCCTTTCATCACTCAATTTTGGGGATATCCATGTTTTTAAATGATTATTTCCTTAAAACATTCTGATAGGAAAACATGTTTCAAGGAAACTTCCCGAATTTTTACCCAATTTCAAGTTCACTATATCCTCTTTTTTATGAAATATTTTTCTTTATAAAATGATTCATTTTATTATGAAAACCTTTTGGGTTCAATTCTGGTTTTATATATAAGATTATCCTCATTTCTATTTTAAAATTTCTATGGTATTTTCCTTAAAACCGCACAAAAATGTTTTAATGATAATTTTTCGTAAATGAATTTATTATATGTTGTCACTTATTTCTGACAGCACTTACCATGTTATATTACTATATTTACCTTATGAATGTCCACGCCCGCAGGTAGTCTGAAACCGAGTACGTCCAAGGGTTTTCTAGGGATGTTTAGGATTGCCCATGGTTATTGCTTATATCTGCTTGTTTACTTTTACTTGCACTTTGTTTTCATCCTTTTATTACTACATGTTCTTCTTTTGTGAAAATGTGATAAACATGGATTTGAAATTTAGTTTTTTTGAAATGCATTGTTTTGGAAAAACATGTTGTTGCGTGTGTTGGTTTTGAAATGGTAAATTAGGATTCTTTTCTTTTAAAATGTGAAAACCCTATTTTATATCATTGTATGTGAAAACTAGTGTTTTTTGGGGATTATTTCTGGAAAGTGGACGTGGTTGGATTCTATGGTTTACTTTGGCATTCCTACTGATCATTGTAAATGCTCACGCCTATATTATAATTTCAGTTGTAGGTTCCCTTTGCACAGGTTTTCTTGGATGAGTTTCTCATTATTGGAGCAAGGTCGGCCTTTGGTCGGGAGGTGACCTGAGAGGTCACATGGAGGTATGTTTAACTATTTAGTTTTCTCTTCCGCTTCTAGTCTTTTTTATTGTCAGTCTTTGGTTATTTTCTTGTGTTTATTTAATCTTTATGGGACAAATCATTCCCAACAATTTAAGTTTGATGCCCGACAATAGTTTCCATCCCGGGGGGATCGGGAACGCCCCTCGGGACTTGTCGTAGACTGGCTCGGGTGACCTGTTCAGGGTGGACCTCGGGCTAGTTCATGAAAAAATGGTATCAGAGCCATGCCCTTGATATTTGGGATGTCTGGTAGAACGAGATTAGGAATGTTGGGGCTCATTAGGTAGGTTAGGGGTCGGTGCCTGATCACCACTGCTCGTGAAAAGACATGAGTTACTAGGGTTAGTCTGGGATTTGAGTCTTTTGTCTTTGGTTATTTTGGATTGAGGGATGAAAATGCGAGCGAATCAGTTCACATTGCGGCCTCACGTGGGGTGGTGACCCATGTGGTGTCCAAGTTCCCAGTTTGAGGTCCTCTTAGTGATATGTCTTACATGGGGCATGGCTCATTATTCTTGCTCAAATTTACCCAAGAGAAGAAGGTAAGATGGTCCTTGTAGTTTAGCTTGGGTTATCGAATCCACAGAGACCTAAGAAGAAACCTATAGACACGTACATTCTATGAACTGTTTTCAGCTATGAAGTGGCCAACTTGGATTGATTTTGGATGGGTTTTAAAGATATATAATAGATTAAAGTGAATTCAATTTAAAAGAATGAGTTGATCCTAGGTTATCGCTCGGGGTGGATTGGACGCATTTTCTTTTTAAAGATTTCAATTTCATAAATTTGAGATGGGTTCATTTAAATAAGATAAAACAACATCGTCACTTACTGGTTTAATGCCTAAACCCTCTAATATTAATCACCCATACACTTGAAGGATCAATGTTTTGATCACTTCAAGGTAAAGGTTCGTATTAGTACTTGAAGTGTGTGGCCTTAAATTCAACAAGGAAGATGGAGTTTAAAAATCATCAAATAAAAATCTCAATTAAAGAAGTGATTATACATTAATTAGGTGATAAATAATATTCAATCCAGACCCTTGCTACTCCCTTGGATCAACCCATAAGTGGGTTATCCCTCCATAGATCCCATGGTTTCAATGGAAGTGGAAAGTAGACTCATGTGGGAGGAAATGGAGAAGTAAAGAAAACAACAAAAATAAAATAATCACTCCACCGTTGTGTGAATAATTTCACAAGGTTTGGTGTGAATAAATTCACACCTTGATCCAACGGTATCAAAGTGATATGAATAACAATAGAATAAGAGTAGAAGAAGAACTTTTATTAATAAACTAAAGTGAATTGAACAACTTACATGTGAAAGACAAATTTGAGGCAACAAAAATGCAGCATAACATTACAATTGAACAAAGCATCCAAGATTTTCAACTCCTTCACCACCACTGCCTTAAATAGGAATTTTGGGAGCCTTGGGTCGAGCCTCCAACAGTACAAAGCATCTCAATTAATTTTGGTAGGCCATAGGTGGTGGAAAGCTTGTGGAATTTGAACTTTTCCACATTTGACCCGAGGTGGCAGCCAGCTTTCCTTCACCGAACAGACGCCTCTGGAGGACCTTCTAGACGTCCGAATCAGGGTGGGACATAGACGAAGAAAATGGAGATACGGATATCTTCTAACCTCCTGTACAATATGGGCCCATTTGGAGTTGTGGATTACGAGATATGATCAAATTAGTGGACTGTTTGTCTGGGCCGCAGAATTTGGCCCATAATTTTATCTCTAACTTGGGCCGCCTAAATGACCAACATGGAAGCCGAATTAGCATTAACATATGAAGAGTTATTTCTTCCTATGCATGTCCTATATCATCCCAAGAAATTTGGGATTAATCAGGCCTTTATGTTAGTCCTCACAGTCTCATCAGTGGTCTGATGTCCAATCTGCCTTCTCCAGAATTGCTTCCTTTCATTTCCAAATATCTCCATCATCCTCCATGAATTCTCCACTGATCCCTAAATCAAACATGTTCATATATAAGTGTATATCAATTTCCAAAAATATAAAATTAAAATATGTATAATTATATGAATCATTGGGTACTTAAAATTATGTTCAAAAATGTACCACATAATAGTGCATTTTAAGAAGGTATTACAATCATAATGTGAAATGATGTTCAAAGTGTAAAATGCACTAAAATGGTGTTTATGAATAACAAATAACATGAATATTATGTATATTAACAGTGAATATTAGCCTCATTTAGTGGCTAATCACACCCCCCACCTTGAGTTTTTCTAGTCCCGAGCAAAATATATCTCAACAATATGAAATTTGAATTCCCTTTTCCAAAAACATTTTAATACACAACGATCACCAAAAAACCTTATACCAAACAATCATGAAACCCATCAAAATATTTTAATACAAGCTAGTTTCATAAGCAGATCCCAATCCCAAGCCCATTCCTTTGTTCAAATTCAATGCCATATTTCATCCAATATCAATTATGTATGAGGATGTGTTGTGCATCACAATAGACATGGGGGTTCATCTTTATTCAAGGGGGAAATTACGGAAGTGCTAGGTAGAATCTCATTTCAATATTAAGATGAGTATTCATTTTTTTTGTATAATTTTTGTTTGTTTTTTTTGTTGTTGTTTTTTTTGCAATTTTGCCATGGTAATTGAAGTTGCACTCAAAAGAGTCAACCCCTGTAGCGAGACTTTGCCGATGACTCCCAGGCTCAAAGACCTTAGGGAACCAAGTGAATCCCACATACTCGGGCATCATCTCGAGTTAACTCAGTGAAAAACAAATTCAAATTACCAAAAATAGAGATAAAATTACTAACTTTGTGCCAGACAACTATGGAGTCACGATCCCCAAGTGCCGAAAGCCACACATTAGGTTATTTCATTGCTCTACGCGCAAAAAAAAAATTTAATTTTTTTTGAATACTCATATTAAACTAAAATGATCACCAAACCTATGCTATTTATTTAGGGGACCCCATGAACTTAAACTAATACCCCACTATCCAAAGGACATGCATTGTGAATTTTTTTATTTGGACGAAAATATAAACAATGAAATATCACATTGGACAGCCACACTTTTCAAAATATATGCTCATTAAATTATACAAGGATTAAAATCAGAATCAGGGTATGCTAAATTATTTGATATTAAATTTCAAAGTGTTCAATGTTTATTACCATGTTCAAAGTTAAAGGAATTTTTCCATCCATTTACAAAAAAAATTTTCCTTCAAATCATTTATCATTTTTTTGACACAAAATCATTTTTTATTTTATCTCCCCCCCAACTTAAAATAACACTGTCCCCAGTGTTTAAAGAAAAGAAAATTTAGAAGGGGTAGAGATAGAGAATGAATGTTCAAAAAGGAAATTGAAAATGAGGATCATGGAATGAAGTCACCTGGTGGTTGAAGTTTGAATTTCTTGATGCTCCAATTTAGTCCTTTGATATCCATGTCGCTTGCAGAGTTCCCAAGTGGAAAAAGGAAAACAAAAAAACAAAACAAAAGATTATATATATATATATATAAGTAAAATATAAGTATATATATAAAATAAAATAAACTGATGATACATTGTCTTCTTTTTTAAATTTCTGGGTAAGGTATTACTCAAGGATCACACCACGTGACACGGATGAATATGGTGCTCCCCTTTCATACTCATCCATACTTATAATAGAAGAACAGGTCAACAATCTATTTTTTTTAAATATAAAAATTATTAATTAAAATATAAATTTTATTAAAACAACAAAATGATAGGAAACTTGAAAACCATGGGTTACCTCCCATGTAGCGCTTTGTTTAATGTCGTTAGCTCGACTTGAACCCCCCCCCAAATTATCCAATACCAACTTTAAAAATTTTACGAACCCCATATTTATCCACTTCTACTTTATTGATATCGATTCTTTGTTTATAATTTGTGTCATGTAAAAACCAATGTTCAAAAATGAGCGGGTAAATCCAAGGAATATCAGAAATGGTGGATTCAATTCCTTTTTTAGTCTTTACAAAGACATTAAGAATCATTACCTCGTTATTGGTTTCAAGATAAGAAATTTTGAAAATTGGAAGTTTTTGGCTATCCCCAATGAATGGAAACTTGAGGGTGGATGGAATGTCCTTTCGTTCAAGTTTAGGTAGGCTAACACTTTCAGACCTAGGTTGGGACTTTGAATCAAACTCAATTTCATTTTCAAAATTGCTCCACAGAATTGGTTCCTTTTGAATAGAAGATTCAACCACCAAATTGGAAAGATCAGTTTCAATAATGGGTATGGACTCAATGTTTGTGATTTCTCTCAATGGTTCAATGGTTGGTGTTTTTGAAAATTCATCAATGGAGTTGTACTTAGGAGACTCAATCCATGATGTCAAATTCTTCTCTTTTGAATCCAAAAAATCAGTTTCCTCGTGATTCAAAAACCCATCAAAAATTCCTTGATCCTCTTCATCTATCCCAAATCGAAAGGTTTGTTCTTCAATAAATTCATGTGGGGTTTGTGGGAAACTAGACACTTCACATAAGGTTATGGAAGATACAGTTTGTGTAGGGATGGGTTCCTCACAATTTTTAATGCTTTGTAGTTCTAACCTCAATGATGAAACCTCAAAATTCATTATCTCTATTTTTTGACACAATTTTTCAAGTAATTGTTGTGTATTAGGATGGATAAGGGGTTGGGAAAGATGTTCACTTCCAGGTGGATAATTATGTTGTTGGAATTCCATAAGAGGATGATCAAATTGGCATTGTGAGGATTGAAACTCATTATATTTTGGAATGTTTTGTGGATCATAGGAGTAAAAACATTGTGGTTCAGTAGGTTGTTGATGATCCCACAATTATAAATTAGGATGGTCATTGTAAATCATACATGGGGTTGAGTGATCAAAGTAAGGAGAGGTTGCCCATGTTTGGATTTGTTCAAAAGGGTTTTCCATAGGAATGAAATTGGGGATGAGATAAAAGAAGTGGGATGAAAAAAAAGAATTATAGTGTCTAAGATAACTTACTTAGGTCCTGGAAACGGCGCCAAAATTTGATTCTCGCTCAAATTTACCCAAGAGAAGAAGGTAAGACATTCCTTGTGGTTTAGCTTGGGTTATCGAATCCACATAGACCTAAGAAGAAACCTATAGACACGTACATTCTATGGACTGTTTTCAGCTATGAAGTGGCCAACTTGGATTGATTTTGGATGGGTTTTAAATATATCTAATAGATTTAAGTTAATTCAATTTAAAAGAATGAGTTGATCCTAGGTTATCGCTCGGGGTGGATTGGACGTATTTTCTTTTTAATGATTTCAATTTCTTAAATTTGAGATGGGTTCATTTAAGGAGATAAAACAACATCATCAATTACTGTTTTAATGCCTACACCCTCTAATACTAATCACCTATACACTTGAAGGATCAAAGTTTTGAGCACTTCAAGGTAAAGGTTCGTATTAGTACTTGAAGTGTGTGGCCTTAAATTCAACAAGGACGATGGAGTTTAAAAATCATCAAATAAAAATCCCAATTAAAGAAGTGATTATACATTAATTAGGTGATAAATAACATCCAATCCAGCCCCTTTCTACTACCTTGGATCAACCCATAAGTGGGTTATCCCTCCATTGATCCCATGGTTTCAATGGAAGCGGAAAGTAGACTCATGAGGGAGGAAATAAAGAAGTAAAGAAAACAACAAAAATAAAATGATCACTCCACCGTTGTGTGAATAATTTCACAAGGGTTGGTGTGAATAAATTCACACCTTGATCCAACGGTATCAAAGTGATATTAATAACAACATAATAAGAGTAGAAGAAGAACTTTTATTAAGAAACTAAAGTGAATTGAACAACTTACATGTGAAAGACAAATTTGAGGCAACAAAAATGAAGCATAACATTACAATTGAACAAAGCATCCAAGATTTTCAACTCTTTCACCACCACTTCCTTAAATAGGAATTTTGGGAGCCTTGGGTAGAGCCTCCAACAGTACAAAGCATCTCAATTAATTTTGGTAGGCCATAGGTGGTGGAAAGATTGTGGAATTTGAACTTTTCAACATTTGACCCGAGATGGCTTCCAGCTTTCCTTCACCGAAGATACGCGTCTGGAGGACCTTCTATACGTCCGAATCAGGGTGGGCCATAGAAGAAGAAAATGGATCTACGGATATCGTAGAACTGATTATACAATTTGGGCCCATTTGGATTTGTGGATTCCGAGATATGATCAAATTGGTGGACTGTGTTTCTGGGCCGCAGAATCTGGCCCATAATTTTATCTCTAACTTGGGCCGCCTAAATGACCAACATGGAGGCCGAATTAGCATTAACTCCTGAATAGTTATTTGTTCCTATACATGTCTTATATAATCCCACGAAATATGGGATTAATTGGGCCTTTATGTTAGGCCTCACAGTCTCATCAGTGGTCTGATGTCCAATCTGCCTTCTCCAGAATTGCTTCCTTCCATTTCCAAATATCTTCATCATCCTCCATGAATTCTCCACTGATCCTTGAATCAAACATGTTCATATTTAAGTTTATATCAATTTCAAAAAATATCAAATTAAAATATGTATAATTATATGAATCATTGGGTACTTCAAATTATGTTCAAAAATGTATCACATAATAGTGCATTTTAAGAGGGTATTACAATCATAATGTGAAATGATGTTCAAAGTGTAAAATGCACTAAAATGGTGTTTATGAATAACAAAGAAAATGAATATTATGTATATTAACAATGAATATTAGTCTCCTTTATTGGCTAATCAGCTCACCACCATGTCGCCGAGTTATGTGCAGACACTAGTCCCTCATTCCAATGGTTTATAGTTGGTTGTGTTTCATTTAAAACTCAGTCTATGTGTGTGTGTGTGTTGAAAATGAAAGTGATTTCAAAATGAAAAAAAGGGGTTTCTTCCAAATTGTTTTTGAAATTAGTAAAGTGGGTTTTTTAAAGAGAAAGTGTATTGGTTTGGAACAATATGGTATGTGTTTGGATTTGGTAAGGAAAGAAGTGTTTGAACCTTGTAACTCCTTGTGGAGGGTCACATGTGCATGGGTATGTACGGAGAGTGCGTAGGGGCACTTGTTTGCAGATTATGTGAGCGCTATTTAATGAACACACATGTTACAATTCATAAGGTTCATAGGAGGGTTTTAAAATTTTAAGGAAATGATGGTTTTGGAAAAGTGATTTATGCTTGTGTTTGAATATGTTTGGCTTATTGGACTATTGACCTTGGCTTATGTTGTTTCATGGATAGAGTTTTGGCTTAATGGTGGTTTTGATGATGTTTCTCGTGTTGTCATGATTATGCCACCCAGAAAGGTCGCTAAGGTTGCTAATGAGTCATGCCCAATTTTCAGTTCTTTTTGCAGGTTGCCTATCGAACAAAGAAATCAATGTCCGTGAGGGGTAGTTGTGTGGTTGTGGAACTGGAGTGGGTCTTCAGGGTGTTGGGATCTCCCAGGGTTGTTAGGGTTCGTACCATCACAGGTTCATTCGAGGGTCCAGTTTTGGACTAGTGAAGGTGAAATGTCTTTCCATCATTGAAGATTGGGGTGTGTTTGATGGTAATTGGCTCTAGCGAAGGTTCCCCATCGAGCAAGGAGTGCATTCCGGAGTAACCTATCACCAAGACACCATATTCGTCGATGTCGACCCCCAGTTTGTCTGACCATCCTCTTGTGTGCCACTAGTATGGACAGTTCGGGCATTCTAAGCCATTGTCTTTCAATCCTTTGTAAAAACATGTCACTGTTGTGGTCATTTGAGTCGTAGAGAAGAAGAAGAATTTGGGGCCTGTAGAATGCAAATGCCTTACTGTGAGGCAGGGGATGCTTCAGCCATCAGAGCCCCAACCATACGTCTCAGGGTGAAGCTCACGCACAGTCAGGAGTTTCCGAGGGTGTGTAGAACCTCGCTTCGGATTATGTTTCCAGCCTTCAAATGGAAAAAATCCAAAGTTTCCTTGTTCAGTTCTTGTCACCGTTGTAAGATCATCATAGTTGTGGTAATGTGATCAACTTTTTCTACCACAGTCTAGTTGTTTTTTTCTGTTCTCAGTGTGTTCTCAAATCGTTCAGATTTCCATGAAGGATGTTGGGCCCGTGAATAAACGGGTCATTCTAATTGTGAGTTGGGTCTCAATTATGTGCTTTAGGGGTATGTTTGGTTTCGTGCAATTAACGGGCGTTGTTTTTGGGGTCCCTTCTGAGTTCGGGATAGGAATTCCCTAGTCTCTGATTATGGTGAGGATTTTTTTATTCGGTCGGTGTGTGAGGGGTTGAGTTAATTCCTTATCCTCGGGTTGTTGGGCCATTTGGTAGTAAGATTTCTGTTTAAGTCACTATGTGTTGTTCGGTCTATGTGGAGAAATTAAATGGGTTCATTTTTGGAGTTTCCGTGTTGCCCCCCCCCCCCCCCCCGCAGGGTTGGTGTGTTCGAGTTTCAAGGTCTTCGTGTTAGTAAATTTATATTTTTGGGAGAACCCTCTCGTTTTCTCCCCTCAACCTCTCACAATGTTTGTACTCGAGTTAGTCAGGTGTGTCTTGCGTTGGTAATGATAACCTTGAGCCTCTCAGTTTCTTTTGGTTTTCCCTGGGCACAGACTTGAATTAGACTAACTTTTGGCTTGGTGACATTCTCGGGGCAGAAAGTGTTTGTGGTGGGGAGAATTGTCACACCCCGACCGGTCGACGTGCGACTTGTGTGCGAGTTATAAGACTGCGCGACAAGCACGTAGTTGACCTTGTAAGTGGTCGATGCCGTGTGACACGGTTTGAGCGCAGTTTGCTCAATCACGCACTTCATGGCACGCATGTCGTGCGCCTGCTCGACTTTAGATTAATTCAATTAATTAATTATTGCTCGACTTTAGTCTTATAACAATGTTGTCGTTTCGATTTTTTTATATAATATTATTATTATTGTTCTTATTATATATATATATATATGTTATATATTTTATATATATATATATATTTGTATAAAAAAAATCTATCCCTAACCTTCCCCATTCCCCCCTGCGCGTAGCGCCCCCCCTGCCCTCACTCCGCTTGCGCGGCTCCACCCCTGTCTCCTTCTGGCCACGTGAAGACCCCCACCAGCGGCATCCCAGCGTTCCGGCTGCCTCCGCTTTGCCGAAACCTCGCCGTCTGCCGGCCAGCTCTGCCCCTCCCCTCCTCACCACGCCATCGGCCCGCTCCCGCTCCCTGCATCGTCCGCCTCTGGCCGTCCCGGCCAGCTCTGCTCCTCCTTCCTCGACCGCTCGCCGCCGCCTGAAACCCCCCTCCCCAACTGGATCTCCTCTGTTCCGGCGTCGTCCCGCTGCCTCGAACCCTCCACGCCGTTTTCCACCTCCCCTCCCGGCCATCGCATTCCCTCTCCTCTGGCATCCCTCCTCCTCACTCGGTGAACCTCCCGCAACCTCTCCATAGGTGCATTCCTCTTCCTTGGGTTGATTTTATACTTTGATAGGTTGTATGGATGGGGTTTTAGGTTGCGGTTGGTTGATTTTGGTGCAAATGGTTAGACTACCTTGTTTTTGTGTTACATAAATTCTTGTGTTTTTTTCTCTGGTTTCAAGGTTGCGCGGCGATGTGTTGTGACATGCCGGTCCACACTCTGACTTCCGCGATAGAGTGCGATTATGTTTTTTCACCTACATTTGGGTAAGGATATTTTTTTATGCATTGTTATATATTATTACACCAATTTAAGTATAAAATTGAGTTGCGGACCCCTGAGGTCTTTATCTGGTCCAGATTCAGCTTTATCTGAGTTGTTAGATTTAGCAATGTTTTTCTATTTGCATTGTAGGATATATATATATATATACCTATGGTGTATAGGTATATAGTTTTATATATATATATGTGCAGATATGTATATATATATATATATATATATTTATGCACTTTAAGGTCCCGTGCGCTTTGGACATGGTTTAACCGAGGTTGTGCAGTTGGTCTGCGAAGTGTCATTCCTCCTTTCGTTGGGGTTCTACCATTTTCGCACGTGTCGAGGTAGGTGATGAACCCATTTTCTCTTCTGATTCAAACCATGAGCACTTTAATGTTTTCAATTAATTCATATATAGTATTTTCATCTCCATTATATTTATGAAAACCATCTAACAAGGTTATAAAGTTGTTTTAAATTTCTAAAAGTGGTTTCGATGTTGGTTTATATGAAATGCATAGGATCTTGGTAAAGTTAAATTGAGTGCCTTATGACGTGTTTGATTGAATTTTATGGTGATTGGGGTTTGAAAATGTAAAATTGGTTTGGTGTGTTTCTGGTTAACAAAATTATACACTTATGAGTTGTTTTAGAAAAGTTTTGGAAATGGTGATGGTTTGAAAAAGACATTTGTTTTGTTTTTAAAAAAAGTTTTGTGAAAGGATCGGGTTTGGTTTCAATACTAAAGTGTTTTATGAAGTATGTGTTCTATGTTATTCCTCCTAAAAACTAGATGTGCCTCCAAATGAAAATGACACATTAAAACAATATTTTCTTAAAACTAGGTTTTTGATGAATGGTTTGGTGTAAAATAAAGGGAGTGGAAGAGTGGTTGGCCCGGTTGGATTTTGGTGTGAGTTGAATGGTTTTTTGGTGTATAGGTCTATTTGAAATTTTAAAATGTAAATGGATGATTGTGTTGGATTTTGATAAAGGTGGTTGGGCCTGATTGGAAACCCAACCCATTTGTGAAATGTTTAAAGGTTCTAATGTTGGGAAGGCCCGGTAGGCACCTTATTGAATGTGAAAGAACTTTTGATGTGTTCATGCTTGTGGGGCATCTCTACAGGGGACTTCCCTTGAGGGTTGTCGTGTAGTGGTGTCCGTGTAAGGGGTTGGCAAGTACGGTGAGATGAGTCACGTGTGCGAGGGCCTCCCACTTACAAATTATTACTAAAACCACCATGGGTTCATGGGAATCCTTTAGAATATCGAGTGACGGTTGCTATCCAGCCTAGATTAGACGGGTTGGTTCCCCCTTGGTATGTAGGCCTTGTGGGGCGTGCCACTGGTTGGCTATTAGGGTGGCCAGTTGGTTATTGACTATGGAGTACCATGCCGACAGGTAGTCTGAAACCGAGTACGTCTAGGGGTTTTCTAGGGATGTTTAGGATCCCCTATGGTTATTGCTTATATCTGCTTGTTTAATTTTACTTGCACTTGGTTTTCAGGATTTACTTACTACATGTTCTTATTTTGTGCAAATGTGATAAAAATGGATTTGAAATTCAGTTTTTAAGAAATGCATTGTTTTGGAAAAACATGACGTTGCGTGTGTTGGTTTTGAAATGGTAAATTAGGATTCTTTTCCATTAAAATGGGAAAACCCTATTCTCTATCATTGTTTGTGCAAACTAGTGTTTTTTGGGAGTGTTTCTGGAAAGTGGACGTGGTTGGATTCTGTGTTTTACTTTGGCATTCCTACTGAGCATTTTAAATGCTCACTCCTATATTATAATTTCAGTTGCAAGTTCCCTTTGCACAGTTTTTATTGGATGAGTTGCTCATTATTGGAGCAAGGTCGGCCTTTGGTCGGGAGGTGACCTGAGAGGTCACATGGAGGTATGTTTAGCTATTTAGTTTCCTTTTCCGCTGCTAGTATTTTTTTTATTGTCAGTCTTTGGTTAGTTGCTTTTGTTTTTTTATCTTTATGGGCCAAATCATTCCCAACAATTAAATTTTGATGCCCGACACTAGTTGCCATCCCGGGGTGATCGGGAACGCCACTCAGGACTTTCCGCGGACCGGCTCGGGTGACCGGTTCAAGGTGGACCCCCGGCTAGTTCGTGACAGAAAGTATATGATATCTTTCATGTATCCCACTTAAGTTAGTACATACTAGACCCTTCCCATTTACTCTCTTCAGAGGTAGTACTATTGGAAGATGATCTTTCCTATGAGGAGCAGCCAGTGAAAATCTTGTATTGTAGAGACAATGTTCTGTGCAAAAAGTCTACTCATCTGGTCAAGGTACTATGGTGAAACCATAAGTACAAAGAGTAAATATGGGAAATAGAGGGAGAAATTAAGGAAAATCACCCACAACTATTTATGACTTAGAATATAATACGAAATTTCGACGGAAAAATTTCAAAAGGGGGGAAGAATGTAATGACCCGATGTTTTATAAATAGAAATCCCCCTCTAATAAAGATTTCATATAATCACATGAAATCACAACATAATGAACTACTAAGTGCTACGTGACCTTTAAACATAATTTTGTCACCTCTGTGTTTGGAATTTCGAAAATATGACATACACAGTCGCGATCAGTTAGTTATTTGGATTCCAATAAGGAAAACATAATTTTCAGTGAATAGTAAACTACCCTTATAAATAGTAACATACCATTATGAATACTGATATACCCTAATGAATATTAATCTTACCTATGATAGTATAAAAATAATGTTCAATTGAAAGCATGATGTACCAATATTTTAGAATAAGTAAATGAAGGTTTTAAAATTGGTTTTTAATAACAAATTATGTTTTTAATTAAATATTAAATTAATAATATTTAGAAAATTATTTTTGAAAAATGGACTTCATTTTTGGATTATAAATGTTGAAAAATGGTATGGGTGATTTGTTGGTATTTTTCTGATATACTATAATTTTTATGAATAGTAAAATACGATAACTTACGATAAATGCTAAATAAGGGATTTATTGAGTTATTGATGATAATATGTTGAATTAAGACCAATTTTTTCGAAATAAAATTCATTTATTACTATTTTTGTTCATTTAATAATCATTATTTCTGGTCTTGAGGGAAATTAATAAATCAATGATTAAAAAAATTTAAAAATCCTCCCCTTCTCCACCATAACCCCCCCCCCCTCACTCCCTCTTCGATTCATTCCTCTCAAGCCTTGTTCCTTGCCAATATTCTGTCCAAATCTCTCCCCAAGATCCTCCCCCACGACCAAAGGCCCCTATTATCTTAAATATACCAAATCATCCCCCCTTAAGAGCTTCTCAATGGAGGAAGACTCAAGAGGTAAATTCCTCTTTCCAATTCGTTCATTTCTTTTATGTTCTTTATTTTGTTTCATTCCTCACCTCCCTTCACCCAAATGGTTTGAAAACTCAAATAACATAAATTTACTAGAATTATATTATGCTAATGGAATAATTCATTATCTTCTCTCTTTTCCCCACCTTTTATTTTAATGAAATGAAAGCATCCTTTGAGATGTGCTAATTTAGCACATTCAAGGAAAAAGGTTTATCAATTTCTATTATCTTTGTAAATTATGGTCATGAAACCATATGTCTTACAGTTTACCAACATTATTATATATTTAATATATCCTTTTTATGGTTCTGTAATCCTTTTGTACTAATGGTATTATGTTATAAAAAAACATGTTCATTGTAATCAAACTCACCGATTAACCAAAACGGTTATCACTAAGATTTTATATATAATATTTAGAAATCTATCTAAGTAAAAAAATTAAAATTTTAACCATTTAATATCTTATATGTTCACTAATAACATACAACTTCAATTCTGGACAATCACCTTCATCATACGTGTTTATCTGAACATGAATCGATCATTAAAACCAAGGAAGAAAATAAAACTAAACAATGAAATAGAACCTTATAACTAATCAAAAGGGTGTTGAATGAACTAAAATGTGTTATAATAAAAAAAATTAAATATATAATAGGTTCTAGTATTATTAATTATAAAACCTACTTTTTTATTCTGGTCATTAATTACAAGTGGAGAACACCACCAGATTTAAGGTAAGGGATCATCTCCATTTCACTCTTTATCGTGATGTCTTCTATGCTATGCCATTTTATGTGTAATCCCTAATGACGGGGTATTATTACTCACCTCCTTCACAATTACCTCATCTTTTATATGTGATGAAAAACTCCTTTTATCTCTCATCAATCCCTCTTAGGTACACCTGATACCTTGCAGATAAACCATAACGAATTCTATCCAAGACTTCTTTGTTCTTTCTGGTTGCCTTATCATTCATCATATCAAAATGGAGTTATATTATCTATTTATGTGAATATTATAAATGATATGTACTTTTTCAAAGTTAATTTATGAATACCCTTTCATCATTATCTTTTGAGTATATATATTTTTTTATAAGATTCCATCCTTATAACTTTTCTATAGGCAAACAAATTTTAAAGAAACTTCCCAAATTTTTACCCAATTTCATGTTATCTCTATCCTTTGTTTGAAGAAATCATTGTCTTTATAAAATCATTATTTTTATTATGAAAATCGTATTGGTTAAATTCTGGTTCTATATAAAATATTTTCTTCTTTTATATATTAAAAGTCATAAAGTGTTTTCCTTAAAACCGCACAAAAGTGTTTTAATTGTAATGTTTCTCAAATACATTTCTTATATGTAGTCATTATGTTTGAAACCAATTAACATTTTATATTCATATATTTACCTTATTAATGTCCATTTATGTTCTAATCCATTTATTTCATGGACACTTTCATGATACTCTCATTGGTTATACTTTATGTCATGATTGTGGTCCCCAATTCTTTCTATAGGTACCCTTAAGCTTCTGTATGGTTGATTATGTATGACTATTTATGTGTCAAGAATATTCATGAAAATTTTGAGATGTGTGCGCCCATATAGACCTTCAATAAATTGGTTAATGTTATGTCTCATGAGATGCGATGTGAAATGGGATTGGCAGTTAGCCTTGACTCATACTAAAAATGGAATCGGGAATGTCGGTTAGCCTTGACCCATACTACAATGGGAAACTGGATTGACGATTATCCTTGAACCATACTAATGAAATGTTTTATGATTATTCCATATTTATATTATTCCATGTTTATATGATCCCATTCTTATACAATAGGATTTCTTATGTTCCATTCATCGGATATCATTATGTCATGCCTCCTAACACATGTGTGTAAAATGTATCCTTATGTTCTTTCCCTTTCTTTAGAGAATTATTGTTCTCTACGTAGTTATCTGAACAAGTCATCAATTTGTGGAAAATATTACTTTTTCTTTTTCATGATTTTGTTCATCTCATGATAATTAATGCAATGTCACATTGACCCATCCTTCTTCTTTATTAAGAGGAATAGTGCACCCTATGGTGAAGCACTTGGGAATATAATCCCTTTATCTAGATTCTACTCTAGTTATTTATTTAGGTACTCAAGTTCAACAAGATCCATTCAATATAGATTATTTTCTATTACAAACATCCATGGTATTAGATTGATTGAAAACTCAACATCCATGTTTAGAGGAAGACTATGAAATTACATAGGAAACACATCATTGAATTCCCTCACAATAGGAATCTCTTCATTGCTTGTTCATTCCTTAAACTCGGTAATTGGATCTAGATTTCCTCTTTTGTATAACAATAATATATATTCTTTAGATGATTGTTCTAATGAATATTCTCCCTCCTCCTTTCCATTTTATAGAACTGGGGGTCGATTCACAACATTTATAGTGATTTACCTATCATGAAAATTTGTATTGGATCTATATAGGTAAATCCAATCCATGTCCAGAATTGAATAATATTCCATGAAGGAATTTATGAAAAAGTTCAACACAAATTTCAATAAAAAAGTTTTGATATGGGAGGAGGTATATACATATGATGATATAAAATCCACATTTTCCATTTTCACTAAGATAACTACTTAGATGCTTTTTTTGGAGTTTTAATAGTTATACTGAACATTTGTGATATAATAGAAGTCATGGAACCAGAATCAAAATGTATGTTCACTATTCTTGAATGAATAAATAGATTACCTGACACCACTTCTTTGTCACCATTCTCTATGGTTTTAGTGATGGTAAAAGCTATCCCTTACTGCCTTGGAGGTTATTGGTTGCCTCCAAAAACCCTTGAGATAGTGCACATATTCTCAAGGTTCCCTAGTTACATGTAGTTTTTGTAATGAAAAATGTGATAAAGGTTGATTAGAGTGTTCCTTTCCTCCATCTCAGTAGCAGGATTCTCTTGACGGTAACTATTTTCTAGGTTCCCATCATTCCCACACCTAAACCATTTCCTTATTCCATTTAGGAAATTATTGGGATTCTTCTTCCCAAACCTTTGGAACATGGGATGTTTGAATTTCATGGCATCATTAGATATCTCTGTCATATAGTCAGAGTTGATCTCCACTTTTTGGTTCCATCCAAATCAAATATTTTTTAAAAAGAGAGACCAAAGAGAGTACAAGAGATATAACTAAGGAGATAACCAGCCAGATAAAAACGATATAACAATAGGCACAAGAATAAGGGAGAGTAAAATGATGCAGACTAATGGAATCCTCTGAGACCAGATTCATAGCTATCATGGTCGTAGATCTCTATGGATTTTGTAGTGTTAGGACTAATAGAGGCCTATATAGCCTGAGGGGTGAATCAAGGTGTGGATATTCTTTTCAATATTCTTCATGCCCCACTAGATCTTGACCTCTGTATATCAAGGGTCATTTTTTTAACTTGTGTGTTTATTATGATGACTGATTTTCTTCTTTATCTGATGATGATGATTTAAATTTGATGAAATAAAGAAAAAAGTAAGGAACATAGATTTTTACTTGGTTCACCCTCACTAGGCTATGTCCAAGGAGCATACAATGGAAAAGCATCGATGTACCAAATCCACTAAAAGTGCACTGTTGTTTACAACATTCGGAGAAGACTCATTGTCCCTCCTTGTTTACAACCACTCATAATATGAAAGCTCACTGCTCTCTCAACTGATTTGTGCTCAGTCCTTCTTCAGAAGATCCACTTACAGTTTAAAGACTTGTAGGTCCTTAAATTTTGTCTAATGAATTCATCCTTCACTATGTGTAGATTCTCTGTTGAAGTTCAATTTTCATCCACTGATGAATACCCCTTTACGATAGGTGTACTGGGACACTTAAAATTTCATGAAACCCTAGAATACCAAACATGCTTCTCTACTCTTGGTGTGCTTCTCTATGCTTTGGCGCGCTTCTCCAAACTTTGTGCACAAGTGTCACGAAACCCCATGCGTGACACCCCCTTCTTCAACACTGATCTTGGGAGACTCACACCCTTTTACACCCAAACCAATATTGGTGCACAACTATTAACTGGCTCCCAACATTTGAGTATCTTTATACATGCACGACCAAACCACCACTAGTGCGATCGAACCACCTGTGCGACTAGAGCTCTAATTTTATCTATGTGTTGAACTCTTTAAAAAATTGGGAGGGGTGGACCTCTATTTATAGGCATTTTGGACACCCTGAGTTTCAGCACGCAAGTCTCCTCTCATCACGCATGTCCAGCCGCTCTAGTCTCAGTCTCCCTAGCCACTTGCGTGTCCAAACAAAAACTTGGATTCCTCTCTTTCCATTGACATATTTTAATGTTCTGATCTTGAAAAATATATAGCGTTCAACTTTCCAAACCTCCATGACATTTTCTCCCATTTCCCTTTTCCAAAAACACTTTTCACTTTTTGTTGATTTTGAGGCCCAAAAGTTTGGCAAACACTGGAAAACGACGCCACCTTGTATCTTCTCTTTTTTACCGCCTCCAGATCATCCATTACATTGTTGAGGTTCATTAATAAATCATGGATTTTTAATAAAATCCCATGAACTTTATAGGACATAATGAAAACACCCCTGGTCAACAAATTTGTAGATCATGGTCTGCTTCGTCAACAAACACCACATGGAGGCCCACTTTGTCAACAAACACAATCACCTAAAATATGATTCAATGATACCTTGAGGGATTTTTTTCCAACATTTAGGCTAGGATTTATCCCACAAGAAAACCAGTCAACCATGAATATGCTGGTAACAAAAAAACGTGAGGCTTATTAGGAATGTTTTGTGAAGTTGGCCTCGTACATCCCCGACAGATTCATCATCCTTATTCTTGAGTGTTGAAAAATCTCTTTCAATTTTAAGGTCGAGGGTTCATGGAAAATATTTATCAAAAAAATTATCTAGAATTCCTTCCACTAAATTTATTCAAAATCATTCACATGAATAATATTTTGGGTCAATGAACACCACTGATCAGATTCACTCTACATGCGATAAACATCCATAAGTACTTTCACATGTTTATAACATTGAATGATGGAGAAGATATTTTAAATGGAGTTGATCTATTGATCTGTGATTAAGGGATCATATGATATTTTGAATTTCATAGGCCTTTGTCAAATTGAGCTCTCGAATGTGGGCTTCTCTCTATTAGTGGGGGTTGAGCACTCCTCTTGTTCAGGGTTTTTTATTTATAATTAGTGTTAACTAGGAGAGTATTATAAAAAAAATATTTGATTTCCACTCCTATCAGGTTGTGAATCATATTTGGAAAATCCACACACTACCCTTCACATCAGCTGTTTGCATGATTCCTCTTGTTTTCATCCATTTCCTAGAATAGAAGGAATTTTTTTGATGAGTATCCTAAACAATTAAACACATAAAGGGGAATATAATTACATTAATGGGATATCATATACATTATATTTATCTACTTAACTTATGATTTTATATGCTTCAGTCAATGTTATAAATGATGTACATCATAACATATAATCGTATGGAAATTTTTGTTCCCATAATAATTGTTTGTAATGAGATTATTAATTTACCAATGAATATCCCCTAAGAGTGTCAAATTAGGTGCACATTAAGGCATGTTATCGTGTACCAGGTTACCCTAAGTCTGGCCCAGAACACCTTATCATAGTTTTTACTCCTAGGTACATCTGTTCCAGAACCACATCCACTTGAAGTATCTAAAAGGGTATATATTTTCATGATATACCACTTACACAATACTAAAAAAATATGGAAGTTTTCTTACACTTAGTCTTATCCCTTATGGTTTTCTAATCATAATCCCAAAAATAACTAAACATATCCTTTGATATTAACATTATAACCCCAACTCTTTATTTCAAATTTATACATGATTTATTACATAAAAATAAACATTATACAACTCAAATGATCAAGGAGTCTTGTGTCTTTGGGAATTAGGTACGTCACACAACAACCTATAACCTGAAAAGAAATATCATTATTGAAGACATATTTAACATTCCCAAAATGTTCCTTCATACTAAACACATCAGAGGATAACCTGAGGCCATATATAACAAATGTGTGGTCTATAAATCCCAAGAGTTGAATAAATAAGGCATAACATAAGCAATACGATTCATGTTAGACAATAGGCATATAAATAGAGAATAAAAGGAACTTGATGATAAAGGAATGATATAACATGATAATCATAACATGAAAATGTGGAAACAACATACAAAATCATTTTATCATGAGTCAAGGATCATTTCACATAGAGTACCATGAGTAAAGGTTCATTGAAAATGGAGGATCATGAGTAAAAGATAATTTCACATGACATATCATGATACTAAAAATTACACAATTAATCAAATCACTATTATGGCGCACCCTTCAAAATAATTTCATTCTCATGCATAAGTGTTCCACATAGATCATATAACATTGATTCATTCAACATCATACATTATTCTAAGATCAAGGAATGCAGAATAAATAAATATAAGTCCCCATTAAATGAGTATATTTGTATAATTTTGAATACCCTTGATAGAGAAATGGGAATGGTATCCACTACATGATGATTTGGAATGGAAAATTGTGGTCCAATATCAGAAGAATAATGATATCATATAGAAATTAATAAAATGGTTTGATGAGAGATAAAGGGGTACATCATCATTTATACATGAAATTTACATCAATAGGGATATTTAAGAATATATAGAAACAAAGTAAAAATTAATTTTTAATACATACTATAAAATAAATTCCTCATAAAAGAGGTCGGTGGAAGATTCCTTACAAAATTTGGCATTGTAATTGGTGTGCATATGGCTTCACAAGAGGGACAAATGAGAGTAAATGGGGCTCCCATCCATTAAAAATAAAATGGAAATCATTGGGGATAGTTAAAAACATATCCCAACATATGAAAATGTAAATAAAAAGGCCATATCATAAATTAAGCGCTCGATAAAAATAGGAGAGAGAAAATCCCTTACAAAATTTCGACATAGTAATGGGTGTATATAATGGATTATAGGGGGATTAATGGTAGATAAAGGAAGATATAATTATATAAGAATAAAATTTTCCATAACTTGAGCATGGAAAATCATATCCCAATATATTAAAATTGAATTTAATACTCATAATATAAAATAAGTTCTTGAATGGAAATGAGAAAAGAGAAACCCCTTACGGAATTTCAGCATAGTAATGGCTTATGAAAGGTTCAAAATGATGGTGAATAAATGATACATAATATAAATAATGTCAATTTTATTGTAATTTAATGATTATTATTTAATGTAAATATAAGAAATTAAAATTAATAGAACTAATCTCTAATATGGTGCTAGAATTAAAAAGGATAGGAGAGAAATACGTTACAAAATTTCAGCATAGTAAAGGATTAGGTAAGGTTCAAAATGAGAGAGGATAAATGGCCTATCATTAATATAACATAAAAATTATTTTAGGGTAATTATTGTAAAACAATTAAAATATAACCATTTGAAATTAAAAAGACTAATTTTAAACAAGGTTCTTCAATTAAAAGGAGGAGAGGAAGGTGAAGATCCCTTACATGAGTGTGTTACTCCAAAGGCTTGGGAGGGGTTTCATGAAATTTTGTGGTGTCTCAAGAGGTATCTAGGGAGTATAGGGAGGAGTTTATTTGTGCTCAAATTATATTGAGTGATGATTTAAGGGATCTTGGGTGGATTTATATATGAAAATATGTGGATTTCTTTATTATTTTGGTTTTGGATACTACATAAAAAAATATTGAAAACCAAAAACCATCCATTGGTTTATTACCAAGAATTCATAAAAATGTTAGTGTTTTGAATTATATTATAATTCCACTGGAAGAACATATTAAAATATTTCTGTTTCTTATGTGTAAGTTACTCGCACTCTAAATGAGATTGATTTAAAATATTAAAATATATTATATGTCTTAGACGATTCAAAATAGATTTACAAAATAAGAAAAATAAAAAAAAACACATTATTTTCAAAATAAAACATTTATTTGGCTTAAAATACCATATATATTATTTTATACATCATTATTGGACCATTATGATGTCATAAAACACAAAACATATTTAGACAGTATTTATTTTTTACACAAAAATTTTATTGTCTTAGAAAATTATAAAAAATTAAACATTGAATAATTTTGAAATCTTGATTCCAAAAATATTATTAATTTAATATAAATAATTTTCTAAATTTTGTGGATTTTCATTTTTAAAATTAATACATAAATTTATCAAAACTTTTCAGTTTTTTAGACAACAATAGTTTTGTAACCCAAATAAAAATTAAAGTTGACTTCATAAAAAATTATATGATCATTAATATTTTAAAGAGGTAATAATAATATTTTGTTAAAATATTATTTATTACAAAGATACATTAAATCATCAAAATATATTCCCAAATCGAATTTAATATTAACCGAAAATACTATTTATGCTTTAAATATCATTTTCAAAGTAAAAATAATAGGAAAATATATTCATTATTCTATACCAAAATAATATACATAATCATATTACTATGGTTCTGATACATATCCATATATTACACCTACATAATCCCAATGTGTAAGGTGCATATTGGTGGAGCGTTCATGGGGTCATTCAGTGAACATGGTTTGGCTTATGATCCTGATGAGCTTGAACATCTACCATAAACAGTCTCCCCCATACTTAAGTTTTTTGATATCGTATTGGGATTGGTCTAGGGAAAATAGAATAAATTATATCTATCTCAAAAGCTCTAATAATTGGTATTCATAGTGAATGATCCTACTGGTTGATTCCATCACTTCCATTATCTATGTCAAAAAGATTTGTTAAAACCACATATTTATACTAAACATGTGATAACATTTCAATAGAGTTATTATTAATAGTAAATACACTAAAGGGTCATTTAAATAAAATTTTATATAATAAAAAAAATAAGTTCATGTGTCTTCTATATCAATAATACATTTAATTAAATAAAAATAAATTGAATTCTATTCGTAAATGTCCAGGTCATTGCATATGTGGCTGGTGGGGTAGAATTATATATCCCTTAAATATATTAGGTAGTGTTATTAACTAATCAAATACCATGTATGTTTCTTGAGTGGTTTTACTAAGAACTCTATGTTATGATTTCTCAGAATTTATCCTTGACTTATTCTTTTGATTTAATGTTTTATTGTTTTTTCCCATTCCTATGATTCCATTATGTTGTCATATGATGTCATTCCTTGATGTTCGTGATTATGATTCTCACCTTACTAGTTAATTATGTTATAGATATTCACTCACATGTAATACATTATCTTATGTTATCAATTGACTTTTACCATACTAATATTTTTAATTCACACCATTATTATGTTTTTATATTGGTTATCAAATGAAGTATTACAATATCAAGGGAATTAAATGTGTTTTTATATGGTTTTTAAATAATGTCATTGTATCCCTATATTGTGTTTCTAATTTATCTATCTTCATGGATTTTGTTAGTTGTATATTAATGTAATAAATCATCAAATAAGATTGATAAAATATACGAGTGTTAATAGTTGGTATTAGAGTATGGAATACTTATTTTTGTGGGTTGGGATTATAAAACCTCACTAAATGCGAAAGGATAAAGTCTAAACATAAGAAACCATCCATAATTTTTGGAAAAATGTAGAGTGATTGGTTTTCTATGAAAATGTTTCCTTATATGTATACTAGTACGTGTATGTGTTTATGGAACATATGTACGCAGGGGTAATAACTCTAAAAGGTCTCATTGGATATTAAATCGACCTATACCGTGTGGATGAAAATAATTCCTAAGGCTACACACATTTCTAGAAAATCCAAATAGATATGAATTGGTTATTCACATGATTTTAAAAAAAATAGGAATGGAAAATAATTTCTTATGAAATTTAATTCTAGGAAATTATTCATGGATATTTTTCATTGAAACCTAAAAATTCATAGGTTAAGGAAAACAATTCATTTTTGGGTTATCCCTTCAATGTTCATAGTTTCTGTTTTATATGATTAATAGATTGAAAATTATCATCCCATTTCTTCTTTTATTTTAGTAAATATCCGGAAATGTGAGGAATTGTATAAATAACAAATATGATGGAAAATGGGATGACAACCCAAATGAGATGTCAAACCTGGTGGGAGTAGGATTCAATAAATTCATGACAATACAAACAAAAATAACTACAGTTTTATATAAGAACATGAATTAGGGAAAACACACATATCTCCATAAGAAAGAGAAATCTATAATTTAGACTTTATGTGTAACATCCCATTACCCACATTCTAGTATTTCTATATTCCTTGATTATTTTCTACTTTAATTGGGAGAGTATTCAGACTCCATAGGGTTTAGATAATATTTCAGGAAAATGAATTAAATTTCATGGATGAATGCTTGTTTGAATTAATTTAATCTACCTGTAAATGTGTTAATGGGTTTGTGGGGTTCTCCCTGAGTTTGATGCATTCCAAAGTTGGTTCTGGATTTCTCTATTTTATGTTGGGTGATTACACACCATGTAAAGATGTTACCAATCATGTATATGTTCTCAAGACACAATTCTAGAAATTTTTACAAGGTGTTAATGGATTACATGTCGTGTAATAGTTACGTGATGTGAAATGTTAATGGATTCGTTTTCATTAAAGAGACGATGGTTTTTTTGTGTATGTAATCCATATGGATTACAGAACGTGTAAAGGAATTACATTCCTTGTATCTGTCAAGATCAATGATTTTAGGGTTCTAGATGGATGAAATGTTATTTAATTGTCCCACGGATCTTTTGGATCTCGGCCTACAATGCTTCTCTAAAGATTTTTAGGGACCCCATTCGATCTGTATTGATTCATTAAGCATTTTATAACAACTAAAATTGGTTCACCTATATCCAAGTGATTAGGCCTTCCTACTTCTCCATTTTTTTGGTCATGGTAGCATCATAGCATTAAAGTATCAGATTCTTTGATATGTGGTTATGTTTTCTCTTGTTATTCTTCTAGATTCGTGGTGCGATCTGGTTTTGGGGTCCATTTCCATTGTTGATTGTGGTGTGGTGGGTGTGCATTCTTGAGGTATTTGAGGTTTCCTCTCTTATACAAACCTTAATGTTGGATTGTATCAATTATAATTTTTTAGATTAATTCTAGGTCCTCTATTGTCATTTTTGTAATCTTATTTTTATTGGATCCATTGTGGGCATGTATGACCTTGAGTTCTAAGGTAGGTTGATCTATTTCTAGCCTATGTTGGAGAAATTCATTGCTCTTGTTTTGATAAATTTTTTATTTGAATAAAATTTCATGGTATTAATGAATTTTTTGTGTGTGTGGAACTATTTTTTTATAAAATACTGGTTTCCCCTATTTTTGGTATATTGAAAGGGTTTTCAATGGATTTTGAAATGGTTTTTTGAAATGTGTTTTCAAAGAATGAAATTATGGAATGGTTTAATGAAATTTATTTGGATAATAGGGAACATTATAATCATTGGGTACATCAGTTAAAGGTATAATAGTAGGTCTCATTCACTATTAGTGGATTTTCACATTGGGCTTATCTCTACTATTTAGGCATGTTGTTCCAGGGACTTGTATGAACTTTTGGGGGTTCACTTATTGGGGTTTTTCTATTTCCTTTTGGATCGATGAATATTTTTATTGTCTTGATCTGTATGTGATTTTATATATTAGTTATGAGTGTTGTAGTTATCCAGACCCAGTGTGATCCATGTAATGATGATATATGTGTTTCTACTTTTGGCTTTTACTATGTATTTTTACTAACATAGATTTGATAAAATTTCTGATGCATGATTTATTTTGAACTGATATATCTACTGAGATATTTCATTATGAAATTATTTGAAAATGATTTAGTATATTTAATTGTAAATGTAGAAAAAATGGGAAAATCAAAGTATTTTTCCTTTATTTTGATATTAAAACTTTCAAACTACTATCAAGACTTGTTTTCATTAAGTCTTAGAATGCTTTAACTATTGTTTAGAGACATGGTATGGATCACCTAGGTGAGGCCCAATAAATCATGTTACCTTACACCATATGAACTTCTCAAATTGTATGTAGACCTAGTAAAGTCTTTTAAAGTAGGGAAAGAAAAGGTGTTGTAGTGTTGTGGTTATTTTATTCTATCAGTTGGTATGCGTATCTCTTGCTGAGATAGTGGGAGTTTGTACACACTATCACATTGAGTATTTGGATTTCTTTATATTTTGGAAGTCCTTTGTGGTTGGACATATACATGGAGATTGTTTCTACTCTTGAATTGTTTGGTTTCTACCGGTTCCTTTTAGTTACAGAATATATTTATCTTCTGTTGTTTCTCTCTATTGTAAATATGTACCATTTTATTACTTTAGGTTAAGTGATATCATTCCCTCTAATTGTTTTTTTGTTCTTCGGTGCTATTCGCCATACCATAGGGATCGGGAATTCCCTTCATGTGTGTGGTGTATGACGTTTAGTTCTAGTTTGAGATGGTATTCAGTTACATTTATTATAGTTTGGTTTTAGAGCCAGTCATTCATCAAGTATCCTTGTTGTGAGACATTTGTTAGAATAGAGATAGGATTGGTGGGACTTGAGATGTATGTTGTAGTGAGTGTCTAGTTAGATCATTCCCTGATAATATTCAACATGCCATGGTATGTTGGGATGTCTGTATCTTATTTTGTTGTTATGTTGTTAACATTAGTTTTTACTTACTGGGTTTGTAGTTTGAAATTTGATTATCTTATTGTCTGGTTATTTATTTTGTTTCAATGTGGAGATATACACCTCCGAGATGTGTCTTGTGAGTTTCGCAGAAAATTATAGAAGATGATCCTTAAGGGAATCCTTTAATAAATAATAACATTATCGAGACTATCACGAGATCAGTTCATATTTTTGAAAAAAATGTGCCACATGTTCGGAATTCGGTTTTTGAGGTATATCATGGAGACTTAAGAGAAATAGATTGATCACAGAAGAAATTTAGAGATAATCCACCATCCTTTAATGGTAAGAATGAACCTCAAGAGGTGGAGTTTTTCTAGGAAAAGATTAATTCGATCTTGTAAATTCTAGAAACACCTATGAATATAATGGTGAAGATTACATCATTAACACTTTAGGGTTTTAGAGAGAGTTGATGGGAGTCAATGGTGAAGGTAGATAAGAATGTGGGATTGGACTGGAATGGTTTTAAGATTCACTTTTTCCAACAGTTTTTTCAAGAGTCGCTTATTACAGATATTTCTCTATAGTTCTTCTATTTGCAGTCGAGAGAGAATTTGGTGTCAATTTATACCAATAAATTTTCTGAATGGGTATGTTTTTTACCATAGGCTTTAAGGAATGACTAGTTAAAGGCTTTGACGTACTTGTTGTAACATCCCAGGTAATTAAAGAATAAATCATTTTCATATTTATTAATATTTACGAATTAAATATTAATTTTACTTTAAAGGGGTTTCTATGTTTGATAGCGTACCCGATATGCAACAAAGAGTTTCTTTGAAATCTCACGTTGCACACTAGTAATAAAATAATATGATTTTAAATGGTAGTTAACATGTAGCCATTGTATTGGTGGGAATGAATAGAAATAACTAAAATATGATTATATATGTTTTTTAAATGTTTTTACATTTATCCAATAAAAGATAAAGGCTTAAAATAAGAAAAGAATTCAATTTTTTGCATAGATACTCTAATATTCACTAAAAGGTCGAACTATCGCCTTTTGATGGTGAAACCTATTTAAATATAGTTTTGGTCACTCTTATACATTCTATTGGACCAACTAAAACTCTTATTTAGAATTGGGACATCAAAATTTACTTTGTGTAAAATTTTGATATTTTTCCGATAAAGTTCATTTTTTAATGAATAGTGAAAAATGTTGTATTTTAATTCAAACCTTATTTTAATCTAATTTATTTATATGATAATATTATCTTTTTAATTGGTTTTAAAGTGCAATTAGAATATATTTTTACCATTTAATCCAATTGTGTTCATTGTAATAAATTTCATTTTGAAATTGGACTTAAACTAGTGTCAATTTTTTGATACTTATTGTTTCATAAAAACACGCTATTTGCTCGGGCAGCGGGAATTAATTATTAAATTAATTAATGTAACTTATATGTTTTGAATTTTGTAAAATAGACATCATTTTTGAATTCAGAATATCAAATATTTATTAGGGTGAATGTTTGGTATTTTTCTGAAAAACATCAATTTTTGATGAATAGTGAAACCACATAGTGGAAGTTAAAAAAACGGATTTTTCATTTAAATGAAAATTTACCACCTCTGTGTTTTGAATTTCAAAAATCCGACATACATGGTTTTTATTAAGAATTAAAATGTGGTTCAATGAGATTAGAATAAATTTTTTGGTGCATAGTAACTTTTATGTTTTTAATCGCGATTAGAGGTAATTAGTGTAGTTTACGGTAAAAATAATGTTTTAATAATACGAAATGACCTAGACACATGTACTGACCTTATTGGATGTGTCATGGCCGACCAAGAAAATACATGGGTCAACTTGGGGACCCCATAGAGCCACATTGGTAGGAAAATGACATTAAAAACTTTTTATTTAATGTTAAAATAAAAATGTCACAAACATGAGATGTTTTACTAAAAAAAAATTTAAATGGGGTTGTACAAGTCATAATTTTGCCTATAAATATTCATTAGAAAGATAAAAATATTTCATACATCATGATATTTGTTTTATAATTTTTAGACATTAAATAAATTAAATTATTTCAGACACCATGATGATGCAGCGATTACCTCATTATTTAACGATTTAAATAAAATGAAAAGATAATGTAAAATATAATACCTACACTTGTAAAAAACCTATTGGATGGGTGGATTTCGAACTCTAATAACCTTATACTCGAAATATATAAATTTGGAACCTTTAAAATCTAAAAAGAAGTTTATAATAAAATAACCTTTTATAACTTTCCAAGAGTGCCCCTCCTCTCCTCTTATAAACGGCCCCCACCTCTACCACCTTACCCACACCTCTCAAGCCTTTGGCTCGGCCAAAACCTGACCATATTTTCTGTCCACATCCCAATATTACTCCTAGAAGCCTCAAATTGGGCAGAAGTCTTCCCAAGGAAGCCTTTGAGCTCAAATCAAAATGATTTACCCGTTTTAAAGGTAGTGTTTTCTCTTGTGTTCTTATGTTTTATTTTTCTTCTCCAACCCCATAAACTCTTTTTATTAATATATTTTGTAACAAAACCAGTATCTTAAATATACCAGGATGTTGTTATGTGAATTATTATAACTACACTTACACACACCTACATCTAATGGTTAAAGAACATATTGTTTCTGGGGATGGAAAATTTCTGCCTCACGAAACGATGATTGTTTAACACTCATATAACACCTTAAAAGGTGGCCATTAAGATGTCACTATATTTATATATGATATTTAATATGTTTATGTTTTACTTAATCTTTTTTATTTTTCATTTATGTCATACCTTTATGGTTTCCATTATGGGTAAACGCGATATCATCATTTTTGGAAGCGCGGACTACCGCCCCCTCAAAGTGATTTGATTTGTTAATACCATATGTGGTACGTATAAAGGATAGATTTAATAATATTATATATGATATTATACTGGAATTATAATATAACTTTATATCATTATTATTTATTTCTATTAAAGTATTAGATAGAAATGAAAGTAGCATTCATGCGTACGTACGACTTCACGTCTCCATAAACGGTGCATTTCATTTCTTATCCCCAAATGTAATGTACTATTATAAGTACTAATATATAATGGATATATATGATTTGTGTTACATCAAAATGATGAATATAATTCTGGAATTAAAATATACATATCTCTCATTTAGTTTTAATTCCATTAATATGACATAGAAATGAAAGTAGCGTTCATGTGTATGTACGGCTTACCGTCTCCAGGAACGGTGCATTTCATTTATTACCTCTAAATGATTATGTAATATTATAAATGCATGTATATACTGGATATATATGATATATATGACATCTACATCATGAATATCATTCTTGAGATAATGGACATTTGACTACGTGAACAACTTGGAAATATAAGAAGTTCACTTTTGACTCAAGTACCAAATATCGACAAAACGACTGTTATTAACTTAAATGATTACATAATTTTCATAACATGGTAATAAGTGATATAAAATGAATAATGAACTTGAAAAAGGTTCTTAAGCAAGTATAAATTAACTCAAGTTTATTATTCAGGATGTTAAAGAACGATCGAGTCAAGTCGGAACCGAGGTATGGGACTTCGTCTCAATCTCCTTTCATTGAGGCATATTTTGTTTGATACACAACATTCTTTTATATGGTGTATAAACCCCTTTGACTTTCACTTTTATCCGAACGGAATCGTTTTTATACAAAGCGTTTTACTAAAAGACAAAAGGAAAAAAAATCTGTACGTATGTGGTGACAACGACTTCTCCACCGCCGTGACCATTATTTGAGTTTCAGCTTCCTCTACAATCCATACATTTTTTTAAAAAGAAAAATAAATACCATATTTTACTTTTATTTTATTTTGGTATTGAAAAAGGTTTTCATAATGTTTTTATTATATCAATGTGTTGTATTGATATCTTGTGATTGAAATGTGGAAATGTTAAGTTTCCTTTATGTATGTTTTATGTGATACGATTATGTTATGGTTCTTTGGAATTATTATGAAGATGGGTGGTTCCGTGATAAACTAAGGGCGGGTGAGCCCGATATAGCTCTCCAATGCATTGAGTAACACGAAAAAGTTAAACGTTAAGGTTTCTCTGAAGAGATTTAGGGAATATACTGTGATGGGTATTCCAAACGTAACCAAGAGGGTTCCTCCCTACGTAAGAATGTTATGAATGCCTCATGTTACATTTATGTCTTATGATTTCTATGATTTATTCATGATTTTATAAGGTATGTTAACGTTCTTATGTTTTATGGGTAAAGTATGATTTCATATATGGACTAATGCTTTCACTTCATACTTTTATATCCCTTACTGAGCTTTTTATTCTCATCCCAAGTTTTTGAAATGTTTTTCACAGGTCTAGGTAAAGGTACATGATGTGATGATAGTGTCAATGAAGTGTCAAGAAAGAATCCATGTTTTATTTTAAATATGTTTCGGTTGATGGGAAAAATTATTACTATCTTTTATGTAACGACTTTGTTTAAATGTGGAATGTAATGCATGTTTTATGATCTAATTATCTAAAACTCTAAACCTGAAAAGATCCTCAACATGTATTCTTAAAGTAACTCAATATTAAGTAATTTTTAAGGCTGGGGCCTTATAGTTGGTATCAAAGGTCGGTTTAGACAACTTTAGGAGTTAGAAAATTGTTAAATTATAAATTAATTTATGTTATGATTTAAATGATATAGCATTTGAAGATTTCCATGTTGCTTCTCCTAAGATATTTCTATGTTAAGAATGGTTTTTCATAGAGGAAACAGAACAGATTTTCTGGGAAGGCATACAGAGGGAAATGACCTTTCAAATCAGTATCCCGAGATGGTCAGAATCAGAACTAAACAGTTCGTTGCAATGATGGATCAGTTGACTTAGGTGAAAAATGTTGGTTGTTTTTATTGATGATATTTTGGTGGTTTCTAAAAGTAAAGAGGACCATGAAAGTCATTTAAGGGTTATCTTGCAAACCTTAAAAGAAAAGAATCATTATGGAAAATTCAGAAAGTGTGAGTTTTGGTTACAAAAAATTTCTTTCCTTGGTCATATTGTTTCTAATAATGGAATAACTGTTGATCCTGGAAAAAAGAATGTTGTTGAAGAATGGCCAAGACCCACAAATGTAACTGAGATTCGTAGCTTCCTTGGTTTGGCAGGCTATTACCGAGGGTTAGTTAGAAATTTTTCACGGTTATCCAGTCCAATGACTAAGAAAACTAAGAAGGGTGTTTAGTTTATCTGGACAAAAGAATGTGATGATTGTTTTCCGGAGTTGAAAAGAATATTTGTGAATGCTCTAGTTTTGGCCCTTACTTCTAGGAATGGTTAGTTTGTTATATACAGTGATTCTTTATTGAAGAGACTTGGTTGTGTCCTTATGCAGAATGATTAGGTAATTGCCTATGCTTCATGTCAGTTGAAAACTCATGAGGTAAATTACCCTACACATGACATGGAATTAGCTGATATTGTTTTTTCTCTAAAAATCTGGAGGCATCATTTATATGGAGTAAAATGTTAAATATATACTGATCACAAAATTTTAATGTATATATTCACTCAGAGATAATTGAACATGAGATAGAGGAGATGACTGGAATTAATCAAGGATTATGATTGTACAATTCATTACCATTCGGGAAAAGAAAATAAAGGGGCTGATGCTTTGAGTTGAAAAAGTAATGCTTCATTAACCATGCTACGTTTGGATCGAGATCCTTTGGTTTTTAATTTGATGAACTTTCGCATAGAAGTTGTTTGTGCAGGAAGTTCTTCTGTTTTGTTTCAGGTATCAGTGAGATCATCCCTATCAGACAGAATTAAGCAAACACAGAAGAAAGACAGTTGGTTGCAGAAAAAGGTAGAGCAGGTTCAGAAGGGTAAGTTGCCTAAATTTAACATTGATAATGATTGTGTTTTGATGTTTGGGAAGAGATTATGTGTGCCTAGTGATTCATAGTTGAAGAATGAGTTGTTATGTGAGGCTCATAGTTCCCCGTTTTCAGTTCATCTTGGCAGTACTAAAATGTACAGAGATCTGCAGGAGTACTACTGGTGGGATGGAATAAAAAGAGATATTTCTGATTTTATTGTGAAGTGTTTGACTTGTCAGTAGGTTAAAGAAAAGAGGCAATTACCGAAAGGGATGCATCAGCCTTTACCAGTGCCAGAGTGGAAATGGTAAAATATATCCATGGTCTTTATTGTGGGATTGCCGAAGACATCTCGAGGAAATAATGTAATATGGGTTATGGTTGATCGCTTGACAAAATCTGCTCATTTCCTTCCTATTTGAGATACTTTCTCTCTAGATCAACTTTCTCGATTGTATCTTAAAGAGATAGTCAGGTTGCATGGATTTCCCCGGTCCATTGTATCTAACGATGATCCTAGGTTCACTTATATCTTTTGGAAGGGCCTTCAGAAGTCATTGGGTACTGAATTAAATTTTAGTATAACTTTTCATCCTCAATTAGATGGGCATTCAGAACAAACAATTCAGACGTTGGAGGATATGCTACATGCTTTCTCAATGAATTATCAGAGAGGTTTGGACCAATATCTTTCTATGGTTTAGTTTTCTTATAATAACAGTTTTCATTCATGTATACAGATGGCTCCGTTTGAAGCATTATATGGGAAGCGGTGTCGAACTCTGGCTTTTTGGGATGAAGTGGGTGAAAGGAAGTTGATGGGACCAGAATTGGTAGAAGAGTTGGTAGAAAAAGTTTAGCTGATACAAACACATGAGAACAGCTCAGAGCAGACAAAAGATTTATACGGATAACCAGATGAAGGATCTATCTTTTTAGGTCGGTGATCATATTTTTCTCAAAGTCCCACCATGGAAAAGTGTGATGCGATTTGGTAAGAAAAGAAAGTTGATTCCAAGGTTCATTGGACCATATGAAATTCTGGAGAGACTTGTATCATTTTCATTCCGAGTGGCTTTACCTCCTAGATTATCTTAGGTACACAATGTTTTTCATGTTTCAATGTTAAGGAAGTACATGCCATATCCATCTCATGTTTTGAGCCCAGAGGTAGTTCAGTTAGAAGAGAATATCTCTTATGAAGAACAACCAGCCCAGATTCTTGACCGTAGAGAGAAAGTGTTGCAGAATAAGGTAACTTGAGGCATTCATAACATTCTTTAACCATTAGATGTAGGTGTGTGTAAGTGTAGCTATAATACTTCAAATAAAAACATCCTATTAGGGGGTTGGAGAATTAAAATAAAACATAAGACCACAAGAGAAAACACTACCTTTAAAACGGGTAACTCTTTTTGATTTGATCTCAAAGGCTTCCTCGAGAAGACTTCTTCCCATATTGAGGCTTCTAGGAGTAATAGAGGGATTTGGAGAGACAAAATGGGTAGGGTTTGTCTGAGTCAAAGGCTTGAGAGGTGTGGGTAAGGTGGTAGAGGTGGGGGCCTTTTATAAGAGGAGAGGAGGGGCACTCTTGGAAAGTTATAAAAGGTTACTTTATTATAAAATTATTTACAAATATTAAAGGTCCCAAAATTATATATTTCTAGGATAAGGTGATTAGAGTTAGAAATAAACCCATAAAATAGGTTTTTGACAAGTTTAGGTCTTAGATTTTACATTATCTTTTCATTATATATAAATCGTTAAATAATGAGGTAATCGCTGCATCATCACGGTGTCATAAATCCCTTTATCTAGGTTCTACTCTAGTTATTTATTTAGGTACTAATGTTCAACAAGATCCATTCAATATAGATTCTTTTCTATTACAAACATCCATGGTATTAGATTGATTGAAAACTCAACATCCATGTTTAGAGGAAGACTATGAAATTACATAGGAAACACATCATTGAATTCCCTCACAATAGGAATCTCTTCATTGCTTGTTCATTCCATAAACTCAGTAATTGGATCTAGATTTCCTCTTTTGTATAACAATAATATATATTCTTTAGATGATTGTTCTAATGAATATTCTCCCTCCTCCTTGCCATTTTATAGAACTGGGGGTCGATTCACAACATTTATAGTGATTTACCTATCACGAAAATTTGTATTGGATCTATATTGGTAAATCCAATCCATGTCCAGAATTGAATAATATTCCATGAATGAATTTATGAAAAAGTTCAACACAAATTTCAATCAAAATGTTTTGATAGGGGAGGAGGTATATACATACGATGAGATAAAATCCACATTTTCCATTTTCACTAAGATAACTACTTAGATGCTTTTTTATGGAGTTTTAATAGTTATACTGAACATTTGTGATATAATAGAAGTCATGGAACCAGAATCAAAATGTATGTTCACTATTCTTGAATGAATAAATAGATTACCTGACACCACTTCTTTGTCACCATTATCTATGGTTTTAGTGATGGTAAAAGCTATCCCTTACTGCCTTGGAGGTTATTGGTTGCCTCCAAAAACCCATGAGATAGTGCACATATTCTCAAGGTTCCCTAGTTACATGTAGTTTTTGTAATGAACAATGTGATAAAGGTTGATTAGAGTGTTCCTTTCCTCCATCTTAGTAGCAGGATTCTCTTGACGGTAACTATTTTCTAGGTTCCCATCATTCCCACACCTAAACCATTTCCTTATTCCATTTAGGAAATTATTCGGATTCTTCTTCCCAAACCTTTGGAACATGGGATGTTTGAATTTCATGGCATCATTAGATATCTCTATCATATAGTCAGAGTTGATCTCCACTTTCTGGTTCCATCCAAATCAAATATTTTTTAAAAAGAGAGACCAAAGAGAGTACAAGAGATATAACTAAGGAGATAACCAGCCAGATAAAAACGATATAACAATAGGCACAAGAATAAGGGAGCATAAAATGATGCAGACTAATGGAATCCTCTGAGACCAGATTCATAGCTATCACGGTCGTAGATCTCTATGGATTTTGTAGTGTTAGGACTAATAGGGGCCTATATAGCCTGAGGGGGTGAATCAAGGTGTGGATATTCTTTTCAATATTCTTCATGCCCCACTAGATCTTGACCTCTGTATATCAAGGGTCATTTTTTTAACTTGTGTGTTTATTATGAGGACTGATTTTCTTCTTTATCTGATGATGATGATTTAAATTTGATGAAATAAAGAAAAAAGTAAGGAACATAGATTTTTACTTGGTTCACCCTCACTAGGCTATGTCCAAGGAGCATACAATGGAAAAGCATCGATGTACCAAATCCACCAAAAGTGCACTGTTGTTTACAACGTTCGGAGAAGACTCATTGTCCCTCCTTGTTTACAACCACTCATAATATGAAAGCTCACTGCTCTCTCAACTGATTTGTGCTCAGTCCTTCATCAGAAGATCCACTTACAGTTTAAAGACTTGTAGGTCCTTAAATTATCTCTAATGAATTCATCCTTCACTATGTGTAGATTCTCTGTTGAAGTTCAATTTTCATCCACTGATGAATACCCCTTTACGATAGGTGTACTGGGACACTTAAAAATTTCATGAAACCCTAGAATACCAAACATGCTTCTCTACTCTTGGTGTGCTTCTCTATGCTTTGGCGCGCTTCTCCAAACCTTGTGCACAAGTGTCACGAAACCCCATGCGTGACACCCCCTTCTTCAACACTGAACTTGGGAGACTCACACCCTTTTACGCCCAAACCAATATTGGTGCACAACTATTAACTGGCTCCCAACATTTGAGTATCTTTATACATGCACAACCAAACCACCACTAGTGCGACCGAACCACCTGTGCGACTAGAGCTCTAATTTTATCTATGTGTTGAAATCTTTAAAAAATTAGGAGGGGTGGACCTCTATTTATAGGAATTTTGGACACCCTGAGCTTCAGCACGCAAGTCTCCTCTCAGCACGCATGTCCAGACGCTCTAGTCTCAGTCTCCCTAGCCACTTGCGTGTCCAAACAAAAACTTGGATGCCTCTCTTTCCATTGACATATTTTAATGTTCTGATCTTGAAAAATATATAGAGTTCAACTTTCCAAACCTCCATGACATTTTCTCCCATGTCCCTTTTCCAAAAACACTTTTCACTATTTGTTGATTTTGAGGCCCAAAAGTTTGGCAAACACTGGAAAACTACGCCACCTTGTATCTTCTCTTTTTTTACCGCCTCCAGATCATCAATTACTTTGTTGAGGTTCATTAATAAATCATGGATTTTTAATAAAATCCCATGAACTTTATAGGACACCATGAAACCACCCCTGGTCAACAAATTTGTAGATCATGGTCTGCTTCGTCAACAAACACCACATGGAGGCCCACTTTGTCAACAAACACAATCACCTAAAATATGATTCAATGATACCTTGAGGGATCTTTTTACAATATTTAGGCTAGGATTTATCCCACAAGAAAACCAGTAAACCATGAATATGATGGTAACAAAAAAACGTGAGGCTTATTAGGAATGTTTTGTGAAGATGGCCTCGTACATCCCCGACAGATTCATCATCCTTATTCTTGAGTGTTGGAAAATCTCTTTCAATTTTAAGGTCGAGGGTTCATGGAAAATATTTATCAAAAAAATTATCTAGAATTCCTTCCACTAAATTTATTCAAAATCATTCACATGAATAATATTTTGGGTCAATGAACACCACTGATCAGATTCACTCTACATGCGATAAACATCCATAAGTACTTTCACATGTTTATAACAGTGAATGATGGAGAAGATATTTTAAATGGAGTTGATCTATTGATCTGTGATTAAGGGATCATATGATATTTTGAATTTCATAGGCCTTTGTCAAATTGAGATCTCGAATGTGGGCTTCCCTCTATTAGTGGGGGTTGAGCACTCCTCTTTTTTAGGGTTTTTTATTTATAATTAGTGTTAACTAGGAGAGTATTATAAAAAAAATTGATTTCCACTCCTATCAGGTTGTGAACCATATTTGTAAAATCCACACACTACCCTTCACATCAACTGTTTGCATGATTCCTCTTGTTTTCATCCATTTCCTAGAATAGAAGGAATTTTTTTGATGAGTATCCTAAACAATTAAACACATAAAGGGGAATATAATGACATTAATGGGATATCATATACATTATATTTATCTACTTAACTTGTGATTTTATATGCTTCAGTCAAGGTTATAAATGATGTACATCATAACATATATTCGTATGGAAATTTTTGTTCCCATAATAATTGTTTGTAATGAGATTATTAATTTACCAATGAATATCCCCTAAGAGTGTCAAATTAGGTGCACATTAAGGCATGTTATCGTGTACCAGGTTACCCTAAGTCTGGCCCAGAACACCTTATCATAGTTTTTACTCCTAGGTACATCTGTTCCAGAACCACATCCACATGAAGTATCTAAAAGGGTATATATTTTCATGATAGACCACTTACACAATACTAAAAAAATATGGAAGTTTTCTTACACTTAGTCTTATCCCTTATGGTTTGCTACTCATAATCCCAAAAATAACTAAACATATCCTTTGATATTAACATTATAACCCCAACTCTTTATTTCAAATTTATACATGATTTATTACATAAAAATGAACATTATACAACTCAAATGATCAAGGAGTCTTGTGTCTTTGGGAAGTAGGTATGTCACACAAAAACCTATAACCTGAAAAGAAATATCATTATTGAAGACATATTTAACATTCCCAAAATGTTCCTTCATACTAAACACATCAGAGGATAACCTGAGGCCATATATAACAAATGTGTGGTCTATAAATCCCAAGAGTTGAATAAATAAGGCATAACATAAGCAATACGATTCATGTTAGAAAATAGGCATATAAATAGAGAATAAAAGGAACTTGATGATAAAGGAATGATATAACATGATAATCATAACATGAAAATGTGGAAACAACATACAAAATCATTTTATCATGAGTCAAGGATCATTTCACATAGAGTACCATGATTCAAGGCTCATTGAAAATGGAGGATCATGAGTCAAAGATAATTTCACATGACATATCATGATACTAAAAATTACACAATTAATCAAATCGCTATTATGGCGCACCCTTCAAAATAATTTCATTCTAATGCATAAGTGTTCCACATAGATCATATAACATTGATTCATTCAACATCATACCTTATTCTAAGATCAAGGAATGCAGAATAAATAAATATAAGTCCCCATTAAATGAGTATATTTGTATAATTTTGAATACCCTTGATAGAGAAATGGGAATGGTATCCACTACATGATGATTTGGAATAGAAAATTGTGGTCCAATATCAGAAGAATAATGATATCATATAGAAATTAATAAAATGGTTTGATGAGAGATAAAGGGGTACATCATAATTTATACATGAAATTTACATCAATAGGGATATTTAAGAATATATAGAAACAAAGTAAAAATGAATTTTTAATACATACCATAAAATCAATTCCTCATAAAAGAGGTGGGTGGAAGATTCCTTACAAAATTTGGCATTGTAATTGGTGTGCATATGGCTTCAGAAGAGGGACAAATGAGAGTAAATGGGGCTCCCATCCATTAAAAATAAAATGGAAATCATTGGGGATAGTTAAAAACATATCCCAACATATGAAAATGTAAATAAAAAGGCCATATCATAAATGAAGCGCTCGATAAAAATAAGAGAGAGAAAATCCCTTACAAAATTTCGACATAGTAATGGGTGTATATAATGGATTAAAGGGGGATTAATGATAGATAACGGAAGATATAATTATATAAGAATAAAATTTTCCATAACGTGATCATGGAAAATCATATCCCAATATATTAAAATTGAATTTAAGAAGCATAATATAAAATAAGTTATTGAATGGAAATGAGAAAAGAGAAACCCCTTACGGAATTTCAGCATAGTTGTGGCTTATGCAAGGTTCAAAATGAGGGTGAATAAATGATACATAATATAAATAATGTCAATTTTATTGTAATTTAATGATTATTATTTAATGTAAATATATGAAATTAAAATTACTAGAACTAATCTCTAATATGGTGCTAGAATTAAAAAGGATAGGAGAGAAATACGTTACAAAATTTCAGCATAGTAAAGGCTTAGGTAAGGTTCAAAATGAGAGAGGATAAATGGCCTATCATTAATATAACATAAAAATTATTTTAGGGTAATTATTGTAAAACTATGAAAATATAACCATTTGAAATTAAAAAGACTAATTTTAAACAAGGTTCTTCAATTAAAAGGAGGAGAGGAAGGTGAAGATCCCTTACTTGAGTGTGTTACTCCAAAGGCTTGGGAGGGGTTTCATGAAATTTTCTGGTGTCTCAAGATGTATCTAGGGAGTATAGGGAGGAGTTTATTTGTGCTCAAATTATATTGAGTGATGATTTAAGGGATCTTGGGTGGATTTATATATGAAAATATGTGGATTTCTTTATTATTTTGGTTTTGGATACTACATAATAAAATATTGAAAACCAAAAACCATCCATTGGTTTATTACCAAGAATTCATAAAAATGTTAGTGTTTTGAATTATATTATAATTCCTCTGGCAGAACATATTAAAATATTTCTGTTTCTTATGTGTAAGTTACTCGCACTCTAAATGAGATTGATTTAAAATATTAAAATATATTATATGTCTTAGACGATTCAAAATAGATTTACAAAATAAGACAAATAAACAAAAAACACATTATTTTCAAAATAAAACATTTATTTGGCTTAAAATACCATATATATTATTTTATACATCATTTTTGGACCATTATGATGTCATAAAACACAAAACATATTTAGACAGTATTTATTTTTTACACAAAAATTTTATTGTCTTAGAAAATTATAAAAAATTAAACATTGAATAATTTTGAAATCTTGATTCCAAAAATATTATTCATTTAATATAAATAATTTTCTAAATTTTGTGAATTTTCATTTTTAAAATTAATACATAAATTTATCGAAACTTTTCAGTTTTTTTGACAACAATAGTTTTGTAACCCAAATAAAAATTAAAGTTGACTTCATAAAAAATTATATGATCATTAATATTGTAAATAGGTAATAATAATATTTTGTTAAAATATTATTTATTACAAAGATACATTAAATCATCAAAATATATTCCCAAATCGAATTTAATATTAACCGAAAATACTATTTATGCTTTAAATATCATTTTCAAAGTAAAAATAATAGGAAAATATATTCATTATTCTATACCAAAAATAATATACATAATCATATTACTATGGTTCTGATACATATCCATATATTACACCTATATAATCCCAATGTGTAAGGTGCATATTGGTGGAGCGTTCATGGGGTCATTCCGTGAACATGGTTTGGCTTATGATCCTGATGAGCTTGAACATCTCCCATAAACAGTCTCCCCCATACTTAAGTTTTTTGATATCGTATTGGGATTGGTCTAGGGAAAATAGAATAAATTATATCTATCTCAAAAGCTTTAATAATTGGTATTCATAGTGAAAGATCCTACTGCTTGATTCCATCACTTCCATTTTCTATGTCAAAAAGATTTGTTAAAACCACATATTTATAATAGACATGTGATAACATTTCAATAGATTTATTATTAATAGTAAATACACTAAAGGGTCATTTAAATAAAATTTTATATAATAAAAAAAATAAGTTCATGTGTCTTCTATATCAATAATACATTTAATTAAATAAAAATAAACTGAATCCTATTCGTAAATGTCCAGGTCATTGCATATGTGGCTGGTGGGGTAGAATTATATATCCGTTAAATATATTAGGTAGTGTTATTAACTAATCAAATACCATGTATGTTTCTTGAGTGGTTTTACTAAGAACTCTATGTTATGATTTCTCAGTATTTATCCTTGACTTATTCTTTTGATTTAATGTTTTATAGTTTTTTCCCATTCCTATGATTCCATTATGTTGTCATATGATGTCATTCCGTGATGTTCGTGATTATGATTCTCAACTTACTAGTTAATTATGTTATAGATATTCACTCACATGTAATACATTATCTTATGTTATCAATTGACTTTTACCATACTAATATTTATAATTCACACCATTATTATGTTTTTATATTGGTTATCAAATGAAGTATTACAATGTCAAGGGAATTAAATGTGTTTTTATATGGTTTTTAAATAATGTCATTGTATCCCTATATTGTGTTTCTAATTTATCTATCTTCATGGATTTTGTTAGTTGTATATTAATGTAATAAATCATCAAATAAGATTGATAAAATATACGAGTGTTAATAGTTGGTATTAGAGTATGGAATACTTATTTTTGTGGGTTGGGATTATAAAACCTTACTAAATGCCAAAGGATAAATTCTAAACATAAGAAACCATCCATAATTTTTGGTAAAATGTAGAGTGATTGGTTTTCTATGAAAAGTTTTCCTTATATGTATACTAGTACGTGTATGTGTTTATGGAACATATGTACCCAGGGGTAATAACTCTAAAAGGTCTCATTGGATATTAAATCGACCTATACCGTGTGGATGAAAATAATTCCTAAGGCTACACACATTTCTAGAAAATCCAAATAGATATGAATTGGTTAATCACATGATTTTAAAAAAAATACGAATGGAAAATAATTTCTTATGAAATTTAATTCTAGGAAATTATTCATGGATATTTTTCATTGAAACCTAGAAATTCATAGGTTAAGGAAAACAATTCATTTTTGGGTTATCCCTTCAATGTTCATAGTTTCTGTTTTATATGATTAATAGATTGAAAATTATCATCCCATTTCTTCTTTTATTTTAGTAAATATCCGGAAATGTGAGGAATTGTATAAATAAAAAATATGATGGAAAATGGGATGACAACCCAAATGAGATGTCAAACCTGGTGGGAGTAGGATTCAATAAATTCATGACAATACAAACAAAAATAACTACAGTTTTATATAAGAACATGAATTAGGAAAAACACACATATCTCCATAAGAAAGAGAAATCTATAATTTAGACTTTATGTGTAACATCCCATTACCCACATTCTGGTATTTCTATATTCCTTGATTATTTTCTACTTTAATTGGGAGGGTATTCAGACTCCATAGGGTTTAGATAATATTTCAGGAAAATGAATTAAATTTTAGGGATGAATGCTTGTTTGAATTAATTTAATCTACGTGTAAATGTGTTAATGGGTTTGTGGGGTTCTCCCTGAGTTTGATGCATTCCAAAGTTGGTTCTGGATTTCTCTATTTTATGTTGGGTGATTACACACCATGTAAACATGTTACCAATCATGTATATGTTCTCAAGACACAATTCTAGAAATTTTTACAGGGTGTTAATGGATTACATGTCGTGTAATAGTTACGTGATGTGAAATGTTAATGGATTGGTTTTCATTAAAGAGATGATGGTTTTTTGTGTATGTAATCCATATGGATTATAGAACGTGTAAAGGAATTACATTCCTTGTATCTATCAAGATCAATGATTTTAGGGTTCGAGATGGATGAAATGTTATTTAATTGTCCCACGGATCTTTTGGATCTCGACCTACAATGCTTCTCTAAAGATTTTTGGGGACCCCATTCGATCTGTATTGATTCATTAAGCATTTAATAACAACTAAAATTGGTTCACCTATATCCAAGTGATTAGGCCTTCCTACTTCTCCATTTTTTTGGTCATGGTAGCATCATAGCATTAAAGTATCAGATTCTTTGATATGTGGTTATGTTTTCTCTTGTTATTCTTCTAGATTCGTGGTGCGATCTGGTTTTGGGGTCCATTTCCATTGTTGATTGTGGTGTGGTGGGTGTGCATTCTTGAGGTATTTGAGGTTTCCTCTCATATACAAACCTTAATGTTGGATTGTATCAATTATAATTTTTTAGATTAATTCTAGGTCCTCTATTGTCATTTTTGTAATCTTATTTTTATTGGATCCATTATGGGCATGTATGACCTTGAGTTCTAAGGTAGGTTGATCTATTTCTAGCCTTTGTTGGAGAAATTCATTGCTCTTGTTTTGATAAATTTTTTATTTGAATAAAATTTCATGGTATTAATGAATTTTTTGTGTGTGTGGAACTATGTTTTTATAAAATACTGGTTTCCCCTATTTTTGGTATATTGAAAGGGTTTTCAAAGGATTTTGAAATGGTTTTTTGAAATGTGTTTTCAAAGAATGAAATTATGGAATGGTTTAATGACATTATTTGGATAATAGGGCACATTATAATCATTGGGTACATCAGTTAAAGGTATAATAGTAGGTCTCATTCACTATTAGTGGATTTTCACATTGGGCTTATCTCTACTATTTAGGCATGTTGTTCCGGGGACTTGTATGAACTTTTGGGGGTTCACTTATTTGGGTTTTTCTATTTCCTTTTGGATCGATGAATATTTTTATTGTCTTGATCTGTATGTGATTTTATATATTAGTTATGAGTGTTGTAGTTATCCAGACCCAGTGTGATCAATGTAATGATGATATATGTGTTTCTACTTTTGGCTTTTACTATGTATTTTTACTAACATAGATTTGATAAAATTTCTGATGCATGATTTATTTTGAACTGATATATCTACTGAGATATTTCATTATGAAATTATTTGAAAATGATTTAGTATATTTAATGGTAAATGTAGAAAAAATGGGAAAATCAAAGTATTTTTCCTTTATTTTGATATTAAAACATTCAAACTGCTATCAAGACTTGTTTTCATTAAGTCTTAGAATGCTTTAACTATTGTTTAGAGACATGGTATGGATCACCTAGGTGAGGCCCAATAAATCATGTTACCTTACACCATATGAACTTCTCAAATTGTGTGTAGACCTAGTAAAGTCTTTTAAAGTAGGGAAAGGAAAGGTGTTGTAGTGTTGTGGTTATTTTATTCTATCAGTTGGTATGCGTATCTCTTGCTAAGATAGTGGGAGTTTGTACACGCTATCACATGGAGTATTTGGATTTCTTTATATTTTGGAAGTCCTTTGTGGTTGGACATATACATGGAGATTGTTTCTACTCTTGAATTTTTTGGTTTCTACCGGTTCCTTTTAGTTACAGAATATATTTATCTTCTGGTGTTTCTCTCTATTGTAAATATGTACCATTTTATTACTTTAGGTTAAGTGATATCATTCCCTCTAATTGTTTTTTTGTTCTTCGGTGCTATTCGCCATACCATAGGGATCGGGAATTCCCTTCATGTGTGTGGTGTATGACGTTTAGTTCTAGTTTGAGATGGTATTCAGTTACATTTATTATAGTTTGGTATTAGAGCCAGTCATTCATCAAGTATCCTTGTTGTGAGACATTTGTTAGAATAGAGATAGGATTGGTGGGACTTGAGATGTATGTTGTAGTGAGTGTCTAGTTAGATCATTCCCTGATAATATTCAACATGCCATGGTATGTTGGGATGTCTGTATCTTATTTTGTGGTTCTGTTGTTAACATTAGTTTTTACTTACTGGGTTTGTAGTTTGAAATGTGATTATCTTATTGTCTGGTTATTTATTTTGTTTCAATGTGGAGATATACACCTCCGAGATGTGTCTTGTGAGTTTCGCAGGAAATTATAGAAGATGATCCTTAAGGTAATCCTTTAATATATAATAACATTATCGAGACTATCACGAGATCAGTTCATATTTTTGAAAAAAATGTGCCACATGTTCGGAATTCAGTTTTTGAGTTATATCATGGAGACTTAAGAGAAATAGATTTATCACAGAAGAAATTCAGAGATAATCCACCATCCTTTAATGGTAATAATGAACCTCAAGAGGTGGAGTTTTTCTAGGAAAATATTGATTCGATCTTGTAAATTCTAGAAACACCTATGAATATAATGGTGAAGATTACATCATTAACACTTTAGGGTTTTAGAGAGAGTTGATGGGAGTCAATGGTATAGGTAGATAAGAATGTGGGGTTGGACTGGAATGGTTTTAAGATTCACTTTTTCCAACAATTTTTTCAAGAGTCTCTTATTACAGATATTTCTCTATAGTTCTTCTATTTGCAGTCGAGAGAGAATTTGGTGTCAATTTATACCAATAAATTTTCTGAATGGGTATGTTTTTTACCATAGGATTTAAGGAATGACTAGTTAAAGGCTTTGACGTACTTATTGTAACATCCCAGGTAATTAAAGAATAAATCATTTTCATATTTATTAATATTTACGAATTAAATATTAATTTTACTTTAAAGGGGTTTCTATGTTCGATAGCGTACCCGATACGCAACAAAGAGTTTCTTTGAAATCTCTCGTTGCACACTAGTAATAAAATAATATGATTTTAAATGGTAGTTAACATGTAGCCATTGTATTGGTGGGAATGAATAGAAATAACTAAAATATGATTATATATGTTTTTTAAATGTTTTTACATTTATCCAATAAAAGATAAAGGCTTAAAATAAGATAAGAATTCAATTTTTGGCATAGATACTCTAATATTCACTAAAAGGTCGAACTATCTCCTTTTGATGGTGAACCCTATTTAAATATAGTTTTGGTCACTCTTATACATTCTATTGGACCAACTAAAACTCTTATTTAGAATCAGGACATCAAAATTTACTTTGTGTAAAATTTTGGTATTTTTCCGATAAAGTTCATTTTTTAATGAATAGTGAAAAATGTTTTATTTTAATTCAAACCTTATTTTAATCTAATTTATTTATATTATAATATTATCTTTTTAATTGGTTTTAAAGTGCAATTAGAATATATTTTTACCATTTAATCCAATTGTGGTTGTTGTAATAAATTTCATTTTGAAATTGGACTTAAACTAGTGTCAATTTTTTGATACTTATTGTTTCATAAAAACACGCTATTTGCTCTGGCAGCGGGAATTAATTATTAAATTAATTAATGTAACTTATATGTTTTGAATTTTGTAAAATAGAAATCATTTTTGAATTCAGAATATCAAATATTTATTAGGGTGAATTTTTGGTATTTTTCTGAAAAACTTCAATTTTGATGAATAGTGAAAACACTAAGTGGCAGTTAAAAAAAACGGATTTTTCATTTAAATGAAAATTTACCACCTATGTGTTTTGAATTTCAAAAATCCGACATACATGGTTTTCATTAAGAATTTAAATGTGGTTCAGTGAGATTAAAATAAATTTTTTGGTGCATAGTAACTTTTAAGTTTTTAATCGCGATTAGAGGTAATTAGTGTAGTTTAAGGTAAAAATAATGTTTTAATAATACGAAATGACCTAGACACATGTACTGAACTTATTGTATGTGTCATGGCTGACCAAGAAAATACATGGGTCAACTTGGGGACCCCATAGAGCCGCATTGGTAGGAAAATGACATTAAAAACTTTTTATTTAATGTTAAAATAAAAATGTCACAAACATGAGATGTTTTACTAAAAAAAAATTTAAATGGGGTTGTACAAGTCATAATTTTGCCTATAAATATTCATTAGAAAGATAAAAATATTTCATACATCATGATATTTGTTTTATAATTTTTAGACATTAAATAAATTAAATTATTTCAGACACCATGATGATGCATCGATTAACTCATTATTTAACGATTTAAATAAAATGAAAAGATAATGTAAAATATAAGACTTACACTTGTAAAAAACCTATTGGATGGGTGGATTTCGAACTCTAATAACCTTATCCTAGAAATATATAATTTTGGAACCTTTAAAATCTAAAAAAAAGTTTATAATAAAATAACCTTTTATAACTTTCCAAGAGTGCCCCTCCTCTCCTCTTATAAACGGCCCCCACCTCTACCACCTTACCCACACCTCTCAAGCCTTTGGCTCGGCCAAAACCTGCCCATATTTTCTGTCCACATCCCAATATTACTCCTAGAAGCCTCAAATTGGGCAGAAGTCTTCCCAAGGAAGCCTTTGAGCTCAAATCAAAATGATTTACCCGTTTTAAAGGTAGTGTTTTCTCTTGTGTTCTTATGTTTTATTTTTCTTCTCCAACCCCATAAACTCTTTTTATTCATTTATTTTGTAACAAGACCAGTATCTTAAATATACCAGGATGTTTTTATGTGAATTATTATAACTACACTTACACACACCTACATCTAGTTGTTAAATAACATTTTGTTTCTGGGGATGGAAAATTTCTGCCTCACGAAACGATGATTGTTTAACACTCATATAACACCTTCAAAGGTGGCCATTAAGATGTCACTATATTTATATATGATATTTAATATGTTTATGTTTTACTTAAGCTTTTTTATTTTTCATTTATGGCATACCTTTATGGTTTCCATTATGGGTAAACGCGATATCATCATTTTTGGAAGCGCGGACTACCGCCCCCTCAAAGTGATTTGATTCGTTAATACCATATGTGGTACGTATAAAGGATAGATTTAATAATATTATATATGATATTATACTGGAATTATAATATAACTTTATATCATTATTATTTATTTCTATTAAAGTATTAGATAGAAATGAAAGTAGCATTCATGCGTACGTACGACTTCACGTCTCCAGGAACGGTGCATTTCATTTCTTATCCCCAAATGTAATGTACTATTATAAGTACTAATATATAATGGATATATATGATTTGTGTTACATGAAAATGATTAATATAATTCTGGAATTAAAATATACATATCTCTCATTTAGTTTTAATTCCATTAATATGACATAGAAATGAAAGTAGCGTTCATGCGTATGTACGGATTACCGTCTCCATGAACGGTGCATTTCATTTATTACCTCTAAATGATTATGTAATATTATAAATGAATTTATATACTGGATATATATGATATATATGACATCTACATCATGAATATCATTCTTGAGATAATGGACATTTGACTACGTGAACAACTTGTAAATATAAGAAGTTCACTTTTGACTCAAGTACCAAATATCCACAGAACGACTGTTATTAACTTAAATGATTACATAATTTTCATAACATGGTAATAAGTGATATAAAATGAATAATGAACTTGAAAAAGGTTCTTAAGCAAGTAGAAATTAACTCAATTTTATTATTCAGGATATTAAAGAACGATCGAGTCAAGTCGGACCCGAGGTATGGGACTTCGTCTCAATCTCCTTTCATTGAGGCATATTTTTTTTGATACACAACATTCTTTTATATGGTGTATAAACCCCTTTGACTTTCATGTTTATCCAAATGGAATCGTTTTTATACAAAGCGTTTTACTAAACGACAAAAGGAAAAAAAATCCGTACGTATGTGGCGACAACGACTTCTCCGCCGCCGTGACCATTATTTGAGTTTCAGCTTCCTCTACAATCCATACATTTTTTAAAAAAGAAAAATAAATACCATGTTTTACTTTTATTTTATTTTGGTATTGAATAAGGTTTTCATAATGTTTTTATTATATCAATGTGTTGTATTGATATCTTGTGATTGAAATGTGGAAATGTTAAGTTTCCTTTATGTGTGTTTTATGTGATACGATTATGTTATGGTTCTTGGGAATTATTATGAAGATGGGTGGTTCAGTGATAAACTAAGGGTAGGTGAGCCCGATATAGCTCTCCAATGCATTGAGTAACACGAAGGAGTTAAACGTTAAGGTTTCTCTGAAGAGATTTAGGGAATATACTGGGATGGGTATTCCAAACGTAACCAAGAGGGTTCCTCCCTACGTAAGAATGTTATGAATGACTCATGTTACATTTATGTCTTATGATTTCTATGATTTATTCATGATTTTATAAGGTATGTTAACGTTCTTATGTTTTATGGGTAAAGTATGATTTTATACATGGACTAATGTTTTCACTTCATACTTTTATATCCCTTACCGAGCTTTTTATTCTCATCCCAAGTTTTTGAAATGTTTTTCACAGGTCTAGGTAAAGGTACATGATGTGATGATAGTGTCAATGAAGTGTCAAGAAAGAATCCATGTTTTATTTTAAATATGTTTCCGTTGATGGGAAAAATGAGTACTATCTTTTATGTAACGACTTTGTTTAAATGTGGAATGTAATGCATGTTTTAGGATCTAATTATCTAAAACTCTAAACCTGAAAAGATCCTCAACATGTATTCTTAAACTAAATCAATATTAAGTAATGTTTAAGGCTGTTGCCTTATAGTTGGTATCAAAGGTCGGTTTAGAAAACTTTAGGAGTTAGAAAATTGTTAAATTATAAATTAATTTATGTTATGATTTAAATGATATAGCATTTGAAGATTTCCATGTTGCTTCTCCTAAGATATTTCTATGTTAAGAATGGTTTTTCATAGAGGAAACAGAATAGATTTTCTGGGAAGGCATACAGAGGGAAATGACCTTTCAAATCAGTATCCTGAGATGGTCAGAATCAGAACTAAACAGTTTGTTGCAGTGATGGCTCAGTTGACTCAGGTGAAAAATGTTGGTTGTTTTTATTGATGATATATTGGTGGGTTATAAAAGTAAAGAGGACCATGAAAGTCATTTAAGGGTTATCTTGAAAACCTTAAAAGAAAAGAAACTTTATGGAAAATTCAGCAAGTGTGAGTTTTGGTTACAAAAAATTTCTTTCCTTGGTCATATTGTTTCTAATAATGGAATAACTGTTGATCCTGGAAAAAAGAAGGTTGTTGAAGAATGGCCAAGACCCACAAATGTAACTGAGATTCGTAGCTTCCATGGTTTGGCAGGCTATTACCGAGGGTTAGTTAGAAATTTTTCACGGTTATCCAGTCCAATGACTAAGAAAACTAAGAAGGGTGTTTAGTTTATCTGGACAAAAGAATGTGATGATTGTTTTCCGGAGTTGAAAAGAATATTGGTGAATGCTCTAGTTTTAGCCATTACTTCTAAGAATGGTTAGTTTGTTATATACAGTAATTATTTGTTGAAGAGACTTGGTTGTGTCCTTATGCAGAATGATTAGGTAATTGCCTATGCTTCATGTCAGTTGAAAACTCATGAGGTAAATTACCCTACACATGACATGGAATTAGCTGATATTGTTTTTTCTCTAAAAATTTGGAGGCATCATTTGTATGGTGTAAAATGTGAAATATATACTGATCACAAAATTTTAATGTATATATTCACTCAGAGATAATTGAACATGAGACAGAGGAGATGACTGGAATTAATCAAGGATTATGATTGTACAATTCATTACCATTCGGGAAAAGAAAATACAGGGGTTGATGCTTTGAGTTGAAAAAGTAATGCTTCATTAACCATGCTACGTTTGGATCGAGATCCTTTGGTTTTTAATTTGATGAACTTTCGCATAGAAGTTGTTGGTGCAGGAAGTTCTTCTGTTTTGTTTCAGGTTTCAGTGAGATCATCCCTATCAGACAGAATTAAGCAAACACAGAAGAAAGACAGTTGGTTGTAGAAAAAGGTAGAGCAGGTTCAGAAGGGTAAGTTGCCTAAATTTAACATTGATAATGATTGTGTTTTGATGTTTGGGAAGAGATTATCTGTGCCTAGTGATTCATAGTTGAAGAATGAGTTGTTATGTGAGGCTCATAGTTCCCCGTTTTCAGTTCATCTTGGCAGTACTAAGATGCACAGAGATCTGCGGGAGTATTACTGGTGGGATGGAATGAAAAGAGATATTTCTGATTTTATTGTGAAGTGTTTGACCTGTCAGCAGGTTAAAGCAAAGAGGCAATTACCGAAAGGGATGCTTAAGCCTTTACCAGTGCTAGAGTGGAAATGGTAAAATATATCCATGGTCTTTATTGTGGGATTGCCGAAGACATCTCGAGGCAATAATGTAATATGGGTTATTGTTGATCGCTTGACAAAATCTGCTCATTTCCTTCCTATTTGAGATACTTTCTCTCTAGATCAACTTTCTCGATTGTATCTTAAAGAGATAGTCAGGTTGCATGGATTTCCCCTGTCCATTGTATCTAACCATGATCCTAGGTTCACTTATATCTTTTGGAAGGGCCTTCAGAAGTCGTTGGGTACTGAATTAAATTTTAGTATAACTTTTCATCCTCAACTAGATGGGCATTCAGAACAAACAATTCAGACGTTGGAGGATATGCTACATGCTTTCTCAATGAATTATCAGGGAGGTTTGGACCAATATATTTCTATGGTTTAGTTTTCTTATAATAACAGTTTTCATTCAGGTATACAGATGGCTCTGTTTGAAGCATTATATGGGAAGCGGTGTCGAACTCTGGCTTTTTGGGATGAAGTGGGTGAAAGGAAGTTGATGGGACTAGAATTGGTAGAAGAGTTGGTAGAAAAAGTTTAGCTGATACAAACACATGAGAACAGCTCAGAGCAGACAAAAGATTTATACGGATAACCGGATGAAGGATCTATCTTTTTAGGTCGGTGATCATGTTTTTCTCAAAGTCCCACCATGGAAAAGTGTGATGCGATTTGGTAAGAAAAGAAAGTTGATTCCAAGGTTCATTGGACCATATGAAATTCTGGAGAGACTTGTATCATTTTCATTCCGAGTGGCTTTACCTCCTAGATTATCTTAGGTACAAAATGTTTTTCATGTTTCAATGTTAAGGAAGTACATGCCAGATCCATCTCATGTTTTGAGCCCAGAGGTAGTTCAGTTAGAAGAGAATATCTCTTATGAAGAACAACCAACCCAGATTCTTGACCATGGAGAGAAAGTGTTGCAGAATAAGGTAATTCACCATGTAAAGGTTTTATGGAAAAACCATATGGTTGGAGAGGCAAAATGGGAATCTGAAAATTATATGAGGGATTAATACCCCCAATTATTTTGATAAGTTAATAAAATTGTGAGGATGCAATTCCCAAAAGGGGGAAGGATGTAACATCCCAGGTAAATAAAGAATAAATAATTTTCATATTTATTAATATTTACAAATTAAATATTAAGTTTACTTTAAAGGGTTTTCTATGTTCGATAGCGTACCCGATACACAACAAAGAGTTTCTTTGAAATCTTACGTTGCGCAATAGTAATAAAATAATATTATTTTAAATGGTAGTTAACACGTAGCCGTTGTATTGGCGGGAATTAATAGAAATAAGTAAAATATGATTATATATTTTTTTTAAATGTTTTTACATTTATCCAATAAAAGATAATGTCTTAAAATAAGAATAGAATTCAATTTTTGGCATAGATACTCTAATATTCACTAAAAGGTCGAACTATCACCTTTTGATTGAGAACCCTCTTTAAATATAGTTTTGGTCACTCTTATACATTCTATTGGACCAAATAAAACTCTTCTGTAGAATCGGGACATCAAAATTTACTTTGTGTAATTTTTTTGTATTTTTCCGATAAAGTTCATTTTTTAATGAATAGTGAAAATGTTGTATTTTAATTCAAAACCTCTTCTTAATATAATTTATTTATATATTTATATTATCTTTTGAATTGGTTTTGAAGTTACATTAGAATATATTTTTACCATTTAATCTAATTGTGGTAATTTGAATTAATTTCATTTTGAAATTGGACTTAAACTAGTGTCAATCTTTTGATACTTATTATTTCATAAAAACACGCTATTTGCTATGACAGCGGGAATTAATTATTAAATTAATTAATTTAATGTATATGTTTTTGAATTTTTTAAAATAGACATCATTTTTGAATTTGGAATATCAAATATTTCTTAGGGTGAAATTTTGGTTTTTTTCTGAAAAACTTCAAATTTTGATGAATAGTGAGACCACTAAGTGGCAGTTAAAAAAACTGATTTTTCGTTTAAATGAAATTTTACCACCTCGGTGCTTTGAATTAACAAAATCCAACATATATGGTTGTCATTAAGAAGTAAAATTTGGTTCAATGAGATTAAAATAATCTTTTTGGTGAATAGTAACTTTTAAGTTTTTAATCGCGATTAGAGGTAATTAGTGTAGTTTAAGGTAAAAATAATGTTTTAATAATATGAAATGACCTAGAAACATGTCCTACACTTATGTTATGTGTCATGTCCAACCAAGAAAATCCATGGGTCAACTTGGCGACCCCATAGAGCCACTTTGGTAGGAAAATGACAGTAAAAACATTTTATTTAATGTTAAAATAAATATGTCAAAAACATGAAATGTTTTACAAAAACAATTTTTAAATGGGGTAATACAAGTAATAATTTTGACTATAAATATTCATTAGAAATATAAAAAGATTTCTTACATCATGATATTTTTTTATAGTTTTTTGGCAATAAATATATTAAATTATTTATAACACCCTGATGATGCAGCGATTACCTCATTATTTAACGATTTATATAAAATGATAAGATAATGTAAAATCTAAGACCTAAACTTGTCAAAAACCTATTTTATGGGTTTATTTCGAACTATAATCACCTTATCCTAGATATATATAATTTTGGGACCTTTAAAATTTGAAAATAATTTTATAATAAAGTAACCTTTTATAACTTTCCAAGAGTGCCCCTCCTCTCCTCTTATAAAAGGCCCCCACCTCTACCACCTTACCCACACCTCTCAAGCCTTTGACTCAGACAAACCCTACCCATTTTGTCTCTCCAAATCCCTATATTACTCCTAGAAGCCTCAATATGGGAAGAAGTCTTCTCGAGGAAGCCTTTGAGATCAAATCAAAAAGAGTTACCCGTTTTAAAGGTAGTGTTTTCTCTTGTGTTGTTATGTTTTATTTTTATTCTCCAACCCCCTAATAGGATGTTATTATTTGAAGTATTATAGCTACACTTACACACACCTACATCTAATGGTTAAAGAATGTTATGAATGCCTCAAGTTACCTTTATGTCTTATTATTTCTATGATTTATTCATGATTTGATGAGGTATGCTAACATTCTTATTTTTTATGAGTAAATTATTATTTCATACATGGACTAATGTTTTCAATTCATACTTTTATATCCCTTACTGAGCTTTTTTATGCTCATCCCATGTTTTTGAAATGTTTTTCATAGGTCAAGGGAAAGTTACATGATTTTATGATAGTGTCAATGAAGTGTCAAGAAAGAATCCATGTTTTATTTTAAATATGTTTCCGTTGATGGAAAAAATTAGTACTATCTTTTATGTAACCACTTTGTTTAATGTGGAATATAATGCATGTTTTATGATCTAATTCTCTAAAACTCTAAACCTGAAAAGATCCTCAACGTGTATTCTTGAAGTAACTCAAGATTAAGTTATTTTTAAGGTTGTGGCCTTATACTTGTAGGATATGTGAATGGATAATCAATAACAAATATTTATAATTAATATTTTAACCTATGTGGATAGAGTTGAGAGGTCTATGATGGTAGATATGAACACAACATGAATGGTTGGATATTCGTTCTCTTATCATCCCCCTATTAGCAGCATCAATGGCACTCTTGCTAAAAAGAGAATCTGGAAGGATCATGGTAAGAAAATTTGAGGTGGTTCTCAATAGAATGCATCATGAACCCCTTCAGTTGAAGCTAGTGGTGATCCTCTAAAATGCTATCGGTTTGGAAAGTACATATGAACACAAACATCCTTTCCATCGCCTATTAAAATGTTTAATAGTTTTGGATATTATGGTCATCTCTAGAATTTCTATCAAGATATGTCTAATCCTAAATATGTTCATGGATAGTTAGCTCCAAATGATTTTGCGACATATTTATATTCTTCAAAGACTAAAAGGAACTGTCCATATGTCTCAGGAGTGAATAAAATTTATGCATTAGATGATTTTATAATGGTGGTATATGAAATTCCAGTGATAGTGGGAGGTACCATAATTATTGAATCATTAGTAATTAGTACCTTATTTGATATTTTTGCATCCTAATCTTTTATATCTGGCTGTTTTATGGATATTATTAACCTTCTAATGGAAGTAATGTCCTTTTTTATGGAGTCAGGGACACCTCCTTGGAAGATAAAAGATCATGGATTTTAGTTTCTTTATAAACTATTTATATATTTTACAAATCCAGTCTGGGGATTTCTTATTCTCGATCTTGATTTTTGTATTTAATTATCAGGATGGATTAGCTTGTTTCTCAATTACGATAGGTTTATTGTTATCATCAACCCACCTTGTTTCTTGTGGTCAATGGGAGATCATGTTTTTTTTGGTAGAGTGGAATATGAGGTCTGGTCATGTAGGACATTCATGCCCAAGGTTCAAGATATTATTTTTTGTTGATTTAGTTGATTCTAATGATGATTCTTTTACTTTTTACCTTTCCAATACTGTTCAGTATTTTCTTTACATTTTCCCTCATGATTTATTTGAGCTTACTCAAAAGAGGGAAGTGGAGTTTATGAATGAGTTGGTTCCAGGAACACAACTGATATCAATAAATTCTTATCTTATGGCACTAGTAGAGTTAAAAGATCTCAAAATTCATATTGAAAACCTGGTGAAAAATGTTTTTGTTTTCCATAGTTTTTTTGTTATCATCACTTGTTCTCATTACATTAAATAAAAAGAGTTCACTCCTGCTCTGTGAAAACTATCAATGGATAAATCATGTAACAAATAAGAACATTTATACTTTTCTTCATATAGATGACTTTTTGTATCATTTAATGTTGGAAAATTGGTTTTAGAATATTTAACTTTTGTAGGGTTATAATCAGCTCAGAGTTCGTATGTGTGATACACCAAAGATAGATTTTCGGGGAAAGTATAGCCATTATGAATATCTTGTGATGTCATTTGTTTTGACTAATTCCTTTGTAGTTTTTTTGGATTTTATGAATCAAGCATTACATTAGTATCTCAAAACATTTTTTTATATTGTATTCATATGATATTTTGTTTTACCTAAGATCCAAATGAAGTCATGACCACCATCAATGTTGGGATTTGGAACTGATGAGGAGTAACCATTTTATAGAAGAATTTTAAAATCATACTTCTATATTCAATATGTGAAATACATGGAGGAAATTATTTTTAAGCATTACTTATCAATTTATCCTAAGAATTTAAAGGATATATTTCCATGGAATGAACTAATAAATTTCTTCAAAATTTGAATCATCCATGGTCAATATGGATATTATTGACGGTTTGTTAAGGGTTTCTCAATGTTAGATTCACATTTGAATTTTATTACCTGGAAAGTGTTGAAATTCACATGGGATGATAAGTTCCAGTATACTTTCAAAAAATATAAATGAATTTGGACATCGACTCCTATTCTGATCTTACCTAAACTTGAAAAGTGGTATGTGGTTTTTTGTGGTGCTTCTGGTGCTCGTTTGGGGTGTTTTCTCATGCATGATGATCATGCGGTATCTTATTCCTCTCTTTTTAATTGACTTCATGGAAATAATTACAACTACCCATTATTTATAGGTTATCTCAATTATGCATGCACTAATGTTTTAGAAGAATTACCTTTTTGGGGAATGGTTAATTAACTTTTATAAAAATAACAGTTTATTCTATATATATTCTCAGAAAGACTATAATATTAGATGGTGGTGGTGGGTAGAACATCGTTATGTATTTGACGTCAACATCTCTTACACCTCAACGAAGGGGAATGTTGTTACAAACCCTCTTACTAGAATGTGTCATCATGAGTTTTTCTAAAATTGAAGGAAGAGTGCTACATTATGATTATTTTTTCTCTATTTTAACTTGATTCTATAGAGGATGTTTCAGGTATGATAATAACTACAATTCATTTTTCATCATCTTTTCATGAGACTATTATGCAGAACCATTAGCAACATGATGAGTTAGAATTCATGAAACCATAGATGGTGGGGAGACTATTTTTGGTTGGTCTTTCTCTATCTATGGTATTATCAGTTTTGTGGATTGGTTTTTCTTTATATCACCTATGAGGATATCATTTGTGATTATTATTGTAATTATACACGTGTCATTCATCTAGGTGATGAAAATATGTATTGTGACATGGAATGGTAATTTTGGTGGCTAGGTATGAATTTTTTCATTTCTAACTATTTTTCCCACTATAACACCTGCCATCAAATAAATTAAATGCATTTGAAATCTCTTAGTTTTCTCTAGCCTCTTCCATTTATGATTTGTAAGTGGGATTTGGTTTCCATGTACTTCTTTATTGTGTTACCATGAACTCCCCAAGGGTGGAATGCTATATGGGAGGTGATTTATTGGTTGATAAAGTCATCTAATATCATTCCCATCAAGGACACCACTAAGGTTGAATATTATGGTATGTTGTATGTGAAGGAAGTTATAAGGTCACATGGGGTCACATGTACCATTATTTCAATAGTGATCCCGATTTTAATTTGAGATTTTCAAGGAGTCTCCATGTGGTGATGTGAACATAAGTGAGGTTGAGTACTTCTTATCATCCACAGACTAATGGTCGTACATAGCATGTTATTCAAATTAAAGAAGATATGAATGATAACATTGTTATGGATTTTGGTGGATCATGGGATATCCATATAATAATGATTGAGTTTACTTATAACAACAGTTGTCATTAATTAATCATAATGGATCTTTTTGATGATTTTTATGATATTCTATGAAAATCACCTCATTGTTCAAAAGTGGTGGGCAAATCTTCTTTTGTGGGACCTAGATTCATCCAAGAGACGTTTTTATGGATTCAGAATATACGTCAATGTCTAGTTATAGCATATATTCAGAAGAAATATTATATAGATCAATGGAATTGTCCTTTGTATTTGTCTTTAGGTGACATGGTTTTCTTGAATGTTTCTCCTCAGTTGGGTCATTGGTGGCTTGGATAACATAGAATCTTTTCTCTGAGATATGTTGAATAGTTTTATTTCATTGAGTATCTTGGGTAGGTTTCTTATCAGCTGTAATTTCTGGATCTGTATATAGGAATTCATGATAGTATCCGTATTTAGTTTCTCATGAAATATCAAATTGATTCGTCTCCTATTCTGAGTTGGTAAGAGATTGAGTTAGATATAGATGTTTCTATTGTTGAGTATCTATTTGAGATCAATAACTCTCAAGAGAATGTCTTTCATTTGAAGTCGATTCTGTTGGTTAAATTGTTTTTATGAAATGGATATGTTTCTCATGAGACTTGGGTGTGTGATCCATTGATGAGGGTTAAGTGGCCTCACCTCTTTAACAAACATAATTCAACAACATTACATTATGGGGATAGAAAATCATATATTGTGGTTTTGTAACATCTAATTACATGATTTAAGTTATTTTACTCTTCCTTTCTTTTTTTCCTCTTGAATTTGGTGAGTATTGGGACTTATAAGAATAGAGATAGTTTTTTTGGAAAAATGAATTAAATTTCACTGATGGAATTTTGTTTCAATTAAAAAAAATTGTGTATAAATCTGTTAATGTCATTGAAGTTTTCTCCTAGAGTTCAGAGAACACCCGAGTTGGGTCTGGAGTTTTCTGTTGTACACTGGTTGACAATAGGCAATGTAAAGGGGTTAGATGATGTGTATCGAGTCATCAAACACAATTTATTAAATTTTTTACATGGTGCGAAAGGATATAACATCATTAAATAGTTACATGCTGTGTAAGTATAAATAATCAATTTTAAATAAAAATGTAGTAGTTTGTTATATGTATTTGATCCCCATGGATTATGGAACATTTGAAGGGATTAAATGTCGTTTATATATCACGAGAAAGGATTTTAGGGTGATTCTTCATTGAAATGTTATTTCATTCTACCAAGACTCTTTTGGATCTCGAATAGAGAACTTATCCTATGATTGTTGGAGTCTCTATTTGATACATATTTATCTTTTTGGTATTTTATCCCCATTGTGGTTGGTTCTCATCTCATAAAATGAGTAGGCCTTTCTTATTCTTCATTTTGTTGGTCATAGTTTTATTTTAGCATTACAGTATCATATTCATTGATTTATAGTGATGTTTCCACTTGTTCCACTTCATGAATCATGGAGCGATCTTATTCGAGTGGTCATTTATTTTATTGGTTTTGGTGTGGTGGGTGTGTGTTCTTGAGGTATATATAATTTCTTTTATTTTTATAACCCTTTTGTTGAACTAGATCAATTATATGATGTGTATATTGATTATAGTGACTCTATTTTCATTCATGTGTTCTTTTTATTGGTAGATCCTTTCTTGGTGTGTGAAACCCCGAGTTCTAATGTAGGTGGTTCTATCTCTGGAATATATTAGTGAACTTCATTTTTATTTTTTGATAAATTTTTTATTTAAATGAAATTCCATATTATGACTAATTTTGTGTGTGTGTATAATTGCATTTTTAAAAAAATATTTTATTCCCCTAGTTTTTATAAATATAAAGGGTTTTCAAATCATTGTGGTATTTTTTTAGGAAATTATTTTCCAAATAATGAAATGATTAAGTTATTTGATCAAATTATTTGGATATTATAACACATGCAAATCTTTGGGTACTTAGTTGGAAGGTATAGTAATAGGTCTCATCCACAGTCATGGCATTTTCTCATGGGGCTTATCTCAACTCTTTAGGCCTGTTGTTATATGGACTTTTTAGACCTGTTGGAGGGTTCACCTTATGGGGTATTATTCTTCCTTCTAGACTCGATGCATATGCCTATTGTCTTAATATGCACATGATTGTCTATGTTAGGAATGAGTGTCTAAGATAACCAAACCTAGTGTGATCTCTGGCATGATGTTACCTGTGTTTCAACTTTTGGTATGTAATATTTATTTGTAATTCCATGGATATTATATAATATGTGATCAATGCTTTATTTTGAAATGACTTATCAGCTGATATATTTTTTTATTAAATTGTTTGAAACTGATTTAATTTCGTTATTTTGAAATGTGGAAAACGCAGAAATTAATATATTTTTCCATGATTTTGATATAAAAACTATAAAACTATTATCATTCACTATGTTATTTAATTTTGACCATTCATGGAAGAATGTACAGATACATGATATGGAAAACCTGTGTGAGATCATACAAATCTAGTTAGCTCACACCCAGTGCGCTTCTTTATGGGTTCATAGAACTAGTTATGAATTTCAATGCAGCGAAAGGAAAATAAAAGCTGTGAGGTAGTGAGGTTTTTATGTCATCTATTATGGGTATTTATTGGAGTGATTGTGGGATTTTTTCCATGAAATCACATATATTAGTTGGCATTATTCCTGTTTTGGTAGTCCTTTATGGTTGGACTTGTAGTTGTTGATTATTTTTACTCTTGAATAGTTTTGTTTCCATTGGTTCCTTTTAGTTATAGAATATATAGATCTTCCATTATTTCTATCTTTTATATATATGTTCAATGTTATTTCTTCAGGATGGGAGAAATAATTCCCTCTTTTTTTGAAGAACAAGTGCTAGTCCACAGCCCTTGGGGATCGAGAATTCCCTTTTTGTATGTGGAATTTCTGGTCAGGTACCAGTTTGAGAGTGTATTCAGGTTGGTTCAATAAATTATTATTCAATTCACTCTTCCTTTCTAGTGATATTTTGATATTTTATTTATAGAAAAATATGGAAATTCCATTTAAAAGATCGTTTATTCCCTTTAATTCTCACAGAAAGAGAATTTCATGATGGTTGTTTGTTTCTTTGATGGTGAAGTTGACAAATGGTGGATGTTAATCTAGAATGTGAATCTTATGGAAGAAATAGAAATGATGGAGTTAGTATAATTCTAGAAAATATTTTTTCAATAAATATTTTCCTCCATCTCTCTAACACAAAATGCAGATTTAGTTACTTGACCTTACAATTAAGAAGGATGAACCTATCAGGACGTATACACAAACATCATAGGGCATGCATGATATCCATCTTGATTTTTCATTTTCCCTGAAAGTAAAATTGGAAACTTTTTTTGTGGGATGATTCCAAATATATGAAAATATACATATATTTGAGACATTAATAGTTATGAGGAAATTGTTCGATATTCACTTAATCTCAAAATTAAAATATTAAAATATCATTAAAGTAATAGTACTAGAGATAAGAAGTAGATAATGGAGATTAAATATAAGGGGTGATAGAGAAATAACATTATGTTTAGAAAGAATCACTTCCCAATATTAAAAACTGTGGGAATAAGAGTCTTAGAAATTGCCTGTAGGGGACAAGGAAATTCTTTATGTGTGGGAAGGAGAGTCAACATGATATCAAATACAGATAAAAGAAACCCATCAATGTGATGGAATAAAGGATATTTTCAATAAACACTCAGCCTATTGTCCAATGTTTCAATAAGGAAAAATTAAAATATTTGAACAAATTCACCAATATAGGGGTTTTTATAGATAGCCAAAAATAATAACCCCCAGTGCCTATAAAGAAAGGGTGAGCACATGTCATCACAACTACTTAGGTGGATCCCAACAATAATGTGGTGATAGGTATGCTAGTTATTCATTTAATAATCATGAATGTAATATTTGATTCTATTTCTATAAATTCATTCATATCACACATGTTTAGTAGAACTATTCAAAAAATACCACAAAACATGGAATTTGCAATATCAGTGAAAGCAAAAAATAAGTCAGTTGTTTCATCACAAGAAAATAATTTTTTCCATTGTCAATATTGTTTTGTTGAATTTCCCAATTAACCTTGTGATATTTTCTTTATCTAAATTTGACGCTATCCTAGGTATATATTATCATTACTTGTATACATCCAATATAAATTTTAAAGAGAAGAAAATATCCATCCATATCTCAAATCATCCTATGATTCTATATAAGTGTAAGGAGGATATATGCTTTATTTAGACTCATTATCTCAAGCATATATTCTAATTCCCTAGGAGAATGCATATCTATATAAAATAATTAAGCCTATGGAAAATATCCTCCTTAATGAAAATACCCTTATAAGATAATATAATGATGTGTTCCTAGAAGAATTGGATAGTTTTACTCCATGCCAAGTGGTTGAGTTCTCAATAAAAAACATACCTGAATATTTTTTTACATCAAAGAATATTTATATAAGTACCATTATTAAACTATAAGAAACTAATATATATATATATAAAGTGTTTATACACCCAATTAAATCATCATGGATTTAAATGGTCCTTTTCATCAAGAAGGAGTACGATTTAGTGCACCTCTAAATCGATAATCATGATCTCAATAAGATCATGATAAAGAATAAGTATCCTCTTCTGTTGATTTATGACTTGTTTGATCAACTATGTTAAGACTAGTAACTCTATATGGTGGATATTTAGTCAGGTTGTTTTCAAGTAATTTTGAAAGAGTATATAATTAAGTCTAATTCTTATACAAGGTACTAGAACTATGAGTTCATATTGATTCAATTTTTATTAACTAATGCTCCACTTATATTTATGGATTTAATGAAAAGAGTCTTTAGAGATTACCTTGATAAATATGTGGTAGTTATTGTAGATGGTATTGTTGCATACTATAAATTCAACTAGGAACATGAGGAGAAATTGGATGTTGTCTTGAATTCATTATAAAAGGAACAAATATTTGGGAGGTATATTAAATGAATTTTTCTATGGAGAATATAACATTCATGGGGAATGTCATAAACAATAAAGGGAAATGGGTGGATCCTTAAAAGATAGATACAATTTAAGAATTTTTGAACCAATATCTAGGATTAAGATCCATAATTCCCATTTATTATGGGGGTATTATCATCGATTTATGAGAAACATCTCATGATTTTTTGACCAAGTAACCACGATGACATTTAAGATAGTGAAGTTTGTATATACTAATGAATGTTAATAGAGAATTAATGATTTAAAAGAAAATTTTTATCACTACACAAGTTCTCACATTACCAAACAGTGGGGAAGGATTTGTGATCTATAATGGTGAATCCAAAAATGTGTTTTATTGGTTCTCATGAAAAATGATAAAGTGATAGATTATTCCTCCCTCAAATTAAATATCCAGGAGCATAACTATCTGATGTATGGTATGGAATTGGATTTAGTGATCGTCACATTAATGTTTTGGTGACATTATCTCTATTAGGATAAGTGTGAAATATATATAGATTATAAGGTCCTTAAGTATATATTCATAAAAAATATATTATTATGCGCCAACAAAGGTTTTCATAGCTTCATGGTTTATGAATCTTCAATACATTACCATCAGTTGAGCACGAAAAATATGGCATATTCTCTAAGTCGAAAAGATCAAAAACCATATGCACAATTACGATTGAAAGGGATCCAATATTGATGGATATATAATGGATAGATATTGGAATCATAATGAAATATTATCCTACGTTGCTTAAATAACTACTCAACCACCTATTCATGAGTGGATAAAGGAGGACCAAAAATACACTGGGGAGATATAACGAAAGGTTTTGAGTATTCCAGAGTTAAACATTTCTTAAGATAGATTCATAATGTTAGGAACCCGAATATGTGTCCCATCAAAACCATAACTAAATAAGGAACTTATAGATAATGTTCATATATAATATTTATATATTCATCTATAAATAACTATGATATATAGATATAAAAATAAAACATCTGGTGGGATAACATAAAGAGGGAGATTGAAGGATTTGTATCATTATGATTAGTATGCCAATAAGTCAAGGATAAATGCTAGAATTGTATGCGTATGATGAAACCATTTCCAAAACTAATAAGTAAATGGGAAAAATAATCATTTATTTTTTTATTAGACTCACCTTGAAATTTAATGTCTATAATTCCATATTAGTGGTAATTGATCCCCATAAAAATTCAAAGGATTTCATTTTAATCAAGGAGACTTTATATATTAACAAACTGACCAATATATTCATAAGATATGTGGTATAACATCATGGTCTGGCACTCTCCATTATATCTAATAATGATTTTCGGTTTACATCATGGTTCTGTAGAAGAATTCAACAAGCGTTAGATACATAGATGGGTTTTAATACATATTTTCACCCTCAAAAGGATGGTTAGTCTAAGTGAACCATTCAAACTCTGGATGATAGTTTGATATTATGTTCAATAGATTTTGAAGGATTTTGGTATTAGCACCATAACCTAGTGGAGTTATTAAATAATAATAGTTTCCATTATAAAATTAAAATGGTTCCTTATGTGGCTCTATATAGAAGAGGTGTTAGGATAAAAACATGATGGGATGAATGTGGAGAGAAGAAGCTAATCGGACTTAGTCTTATCCAATAAATTAGAGAGATGTTTCATAGCATCCCAATTCATATGAAACTGCTAGAAATTTCATTGAAAATGTATTTAGATAATCGTTGATGAGACCTAGAGTGTTATGTTGGAGTTAACGTGTTCCTTCATATATCATCATCGAAGAGAATTCATGAGGTTTTGAGGGAAGGGAAAGCATATTTCAAGATACAACATCCCTTTTGATATCCATGATCATGTTGAAGTTTTATCTTATCAACATTCATTCCCAAAAAACCTATCTCATGTACATCATGTGTTCAATATATCCGTCTTATGGAAGTACTTATGAAACAACTCACATGTACTGAATCCATAAGTGGTGCATTATGAGAATGATATTTCATACAAGGTGTTGTTGGTGAATATATTAAGTCATAGAGACGATGTGAATAAAAATAAGACAACTCACATAGTCAAAGTATTTTGGAATAAACACAAGATCAAGGAATAAACATGGGAACCATAAGAGGTGATGAAATAGAAGTTCCCTCATCTGTTACAATGTATAAAACACAATTTCAATGGTGAAATTTCTTAAAGGGGGTGAATGTAATGACCTATATAATTGTAAACACATTTCACTTATGAATTAATAAATTTCTTATTAGTTAATGTATTTATAAAAACACAAGTAGCATATTTCATTTATTATTTTTGAACATCATAAAATATAACCATAATTTTTCTTTCGGTCTTCAAATACCATTATATAACATAAATATTGCTAATATAGACATTATATATTGATACATAGAAAGAGTATATATCAAGGTTTATAGTAAAATCTAACTAGAACATAAATAAGAATCTATATTCTTGGAAAAAAATCATACCGTATGAAACTCATTTGTTAGAGGTTCTAAAGGATATGAAATTATTGGGATATTTTCTTGACCAAGAAAAAGCCATGATTCAATAACTAAAACATTAGAAAAACAATTATTTTATATGTTCAAGATTATATATAACACCAACAAAACCATGTTCATTGAACCACAGTAAGATATTAAAATCATCTCATAGCTTACCGTTATAGAATACATAGCTAAAAAGGGGGGTTATGTATCTAGACTATGTTAGTATGCATTTTTATATTTCATTTTTAATAAAATAATGATTATATTAATCCTTTTTCATTATTACTTCATATATATACGTGATTATATAATTACTTTCAAAAAATTAGATTTTGATATGAAGAAACCAATATTATTTTTGGGGATTTATATATTTCTAATTAAAACCCTCTTTTTGAAAAATAAATCAATTATAAAATAAAATTTATTTCGGAAAATTAACATTATTAAATAATATTTAAATTATTATAAATGATAATATAATTTAATGAGGTCCCAGATAATTTTTAGATGGGATGAAAAGTTTTTTGTATAGTAAAGACTAGTATTTTTCAATGAAAATGATTTTTTAAAAGTTTAAATTCCTATAATTATAAATTATTTTGGTTAAAATCAATAACATTTTCAAATTCATCACATTGTAATTTTCCTATATTTAATTCTTCATAATTTTCTAAGGCATACAACTTTTTGGGTAAATACTAAATACCGTATATATATACGGTGAGTATTATAATATCCTAATGGTATAAAAATCATGTAATAAATAATATAAAAGGAATACATGGATAAAAAATTTCATTCATTTTAATGTAATGTTTTATATGTTATTATATTAATTTTACAATCCTATAAGTAATCCTACAAAGCTTATATTATATTTTTAAGATTATAAAAAAAATCTTTATAAATATGACTAACATCCACAACATGAATTGTATTATTTTAAGGATTTTGGCTATTAAAATAATAAAACATTGCAATACACTCATCATTAGTATAAACAATGCACAAAACCACAGTATGTTTGGAGTTTTTGATTATTTTTTATTCTTAGAGTCCAAAACCAAGGTTTAGAGACTAGTAAAGAATTATCATCTCTTTTACTATAAGTACCCACCCATCCATCCATTACTATTAACTCAGAACCATTTTAGAATGAATTTTATTTGTATATACCTCTCTTGTCTCTCCCAAGTTATTCTCAATCTCTTAATAAGATCCTCAAAAGCATTTATAAGAAACGTCTCATGTAAGGGATTCTCTCTATCTTCCAAATCATTTAAGTAATTCATTTATATTTATGTTTTTCAATATTAAGTTATTATATTTTAATTTTTTTAAAAATATACATTTTCTTTCAAAATTATAATCTATTAATGATATTTTATTTATCTCCTATCATTATAACCTTTAAATAAGTCCTTAATATACTAAAGTAAGGGATATCTCTCTCCCTTATTTTCCATTAAAGAACACTCTATGTATTTATCCTTTTGATTGGATATTTAAATTTTTTTACACATACATTTATTAAACCTATTATTCCCATGTAATTACTATAAACCATTTACTCTCACTAATTTAATACATGAACCTTTATGTACACCTATTATGTTTTTGAAATTATCCCACGAATTTCCATACCAAAAAATGTGTTGTGAATACCCAACACAATTTCCACTCAAGGGTATTCACCTCGATATAAAAATACATCATTGATAAGAAAAAACCAATATATATGACCCACAATTCTAAACCATGTAATTAAATGTGATGAAATATGTTCTTATGTTGTATAATATATGGGGTACACAAATTCATGTAAATGATATGAGTGTGATGAGTGGGTTTGAAATTATATAACCCTGTAATGCATTAGGTAATGTAGTTATTTCATTGGATAATATTTATATTTCATCGGAGATTATGATACGTATACTAAGTTATGACATCAGGGTGGTTAGTTTTGTCCTTATGATTTCATGTTTTATTTTTTCTCCTATGATGCCTTGATGTTATCATCTTATGTCATGAATTGATGTCAATTATTATGATTGTTAATTTTCTATTTCATAATGTTATGCCTCTTGACTCACATGTACATATTTACTTTATGTTATTCCATTATTATTCCCTTACTATGATTTATAGCTCAACCCTTTATTATATACATCCTAAGGTTATCACATAGTGTATTGGAAGATTAATAGAAATTAATGGAATATCGTGATGTTTTTAAATAATGTTGGTGTATCAATATGCTATGTATTTAATTTCCCAAATACACTAAGCATATCACTATTCAAGGATATTATTATGTGTATCTTTATTTAATAAATCATGAAATTATGTGTATAAATATATGGGTAGTCATGGACTCACCAGTAGGAAGTAAACATGTTATATGTATCATTAGATATTCCTATATCTATATATGTGTAATGGTCCTTAGACATGATATTATTATTAGTGTATATTAGTAAATGTGTTTATTGATGTAGGGTCAAAAACAGATTTTTTATGATAAATTAGTATATGTTTAGTGTGTCATAAGTGATATGAGATTAATTTAATAAGTCGTGAGATTATTTTCCCCTTCTTAGTTGTTGAAGATTATATATATATCCCATTGATTGAAATGTAATTGTCTAATTAAATCAATGTTTTTTAGTATTTCATTGAATATTTCATTTTATAGAGACGAATAAAGATATGTCAATCATATAGGTTAATGAAATAGGGTAAGATAAAAACTTGGAGACATATTAAGACTAATGTAATATATTACATAGAATGGGTTCATTTAAAAAAATTTAATGAAACATTAACTTAATTATCGATTGGTTTGATACACACTGATATCACACATTAGGAAAGTTCATCTAATTCCACTAAGAAATAGGTTAACAGGGTCACACACTATGTGTATCAAAAATTTCAGATAAAGTTTACTTAAATTTAATATAAAGAGTAAATATTACTCAAATAATGTAGAATAATATTTATTCCGGTTATTTTGATCACATAAATTCAATCACTAGTTATTCTTGTTTATAATATATATTAGTTGAATATTAAATAAAAAATATTTGTGATCTAGTGAATTAGAAATTTAATTATATATTGTTTATTATTCACATGCTAATAAATATATATATTTTTTAATTAATATTTATTTATTTTCATAAAAATTATAATATATATTTATTCTTAGGTTTAGTGAATATAATATATATTTATAGAATGAATAATTTAATCATATTTTTTTTATTTAGATAATTATTTATTAGTCAAGGTTTGATATATGATAAAGAGGGTTATCATGCTGAGTTAACTTTCCAAGCCGAAATGGAATCTTAATCCTGGAGATTAGTACAAAGTAAGAGAATATAATATTATTGTTATTGATATTATTTAACATGGGGTTTTCTTTGAATAAATAATTAGATAAATTTAATCCATGATGTTATCACATGTTTGATCATAATTATATATTCTCATTTTTATCATTTTTGATAGTGAGATTGGTATGCGCATTGAATTATCCAAATAGAATTATCTCAAATATCTTGAGAGAACATCTCAAGGACTCGCTGAAAATGAGTTATAATCCTCCTACTACCTCAAAATTATGAGAATAAAGAGATAATTATATCAATCTCAAGGGTATTCATGTTTTGATCTGCTGAGAATGACAGAAAGAACACTCTTCTTCTATTCTTGAACCCAAAATACCCATGGAGATGTTCTGAGATTCAGGGAGAACATGTGTATATAACTGGTGGGATCTATGTTTTGATTCTCCAATGAATTTATGAGGCTACATGAGAAACTATTATATTGATCAACAACTAACCTAATAATAAAGAACTAATAATTCTTGTTTTAAATTAACTATAAATTATATGTGTAGAGATCATATATATGATGAATATGGATTTATTCATCATTTCCTTAATATATTATCCATTAACTGAAAAAAATATTATTGGATGTGGGTATGAACACTTCTGTTATGTCCTTGAAACCTAATGCGGTATCAAATAGGTCACATTATAATTTATAAATATTTTTTATTATTTTTTATTCATGCCTAATTTTAACAGAGAGACATCATTTTTAGTTTTTCATTATTGAATCCAAAAGTCAATATAATGATTTTTTTTGAATCCATAAGACCAAAAACATGAAAATACTAGATAAATAAATCTCAAATATCCCATATATATCATCCAAGGTCACTTGATATAAGATACGATTACAATTTTTTGTAACTGAAATTATATGTTTTCTACCCTTGGTCAACCACATAAGCGTAGACTATGTAAATCATTACACATTATGTAGGGGTCATTTTTTAACCCCATTACATGCCACATATTTACCTCTCACTGGATAATGGTTTACATGGATCACAGATAATGTAACTTGGTTACATACTGTGTAACCACACTATGTGTTATCTTTATAGAAATAAAAGAAGTCATGTTTTCAAATTTTGTTACTTGTATTTATTCCAGACAATACATATTTTCTTCCATTCAAGAAACATTCCATGAAGTGAAGTGTAAATCATAATGTCAATCATAAAAACCATGTAACACATGATAATTTTCTTGGGATTCATATTGAGTACCCATAAATATAGGGCAAGTGGTGAGTAACAAATTACATAGCATGTAACTAATTTTATTAACCACATCACTTGACCTTACCTGTGAAAGGTGTGTGTTGATATAGGAACTTTGTGTGAGTCAAAAATGTAGATAATTAACTGATATAAAAATTTACACAATGTTTATCTAGATATACATTCCATGTAATAATAATTTCCATACCAGAGTACATGTCAATTGATTTTCAGTAGGCCATGTAGAAATAAAGAGTTTTAATAAATATCATCATTATTATTTAAATACACAATGTGTATGGTCTTTATACAGGTTTTTTACTTCCCAATACTCACCAGTGGTACATTTAATGTTAATTCATGGAATCTTGAGTGGCTATACATGCCATGAAAACTACCCAACATGACCTATAAAACAATACATTGTTTAATATCTTGACATGTTGTCTAGGAATACAGGTCTTGTAAGTACAATGTATATGAAGAGGACCATATAAAACATTAGTCTCCTTTAATTTCTAGATATTATAAAAACCATGTAATTATTAATCTTCATAAATGGGTTTAAAAAGATATAAAAAAATATATTTTGTTTCTCCTCTAACACACACCATGTACTAATTAATATTAAATTATAATCAATCAATTTAAATTTTTTATAATTAAATAGGATTGAAATCTCATGAAACGGTAGGATAAATAATTAATATAAACAATTAATTAATTATTCATATGAAAAATTTATTACTTTGGTAAATTTATATTAATAATATAATTTATTCAAATGATTGAAATAAATCCTAATACATAGTAATTGCATGTTGTGAATGATCATGAGCTTGAATGACCTATGTATTATTTGGGTTTATATTTATATTAATTATTTATTTCATTTATTTTTAGTGATAAATTTTCAATTTTATTAAATATGATGATATGTGGGTTCATCCCTTCTTCCATTTTTATGTATGAGAATATTTGTCAAATGTTAATCATTCGTAACCCTAATCCCCTAGTTCTCTTTAACTTCAAGTGAGTAAGAAATTATGAAACTAGGAAATCCTATTGAGAGGATAAATTTTAGGATCTTCACCTGTTTGAAATACACAAAGGACATAAAAAGGTTAATAGATGAATTCTACATGTTGATCTAAGTATCATATTTGGGAGTTATTACAAATGATCTAGGTTAGTTTTTCATCTTCTTGATAAGCCAAAAAGTACTTAAAATCTCATGATCATATAAATTATTTGATTTATATATCAAATTATTGGGTATTTATTTAGGTGATTGATGTTTATTTGATTATTAAAACAAAACAAATAAATTAAATAAATAACATACATGTGATAAGAAATAAAATGTGGTTATTATACAAAACAATTATCATATATAGTTGATTAATTATGTGAAATGCCCATAATATTAACAAGAATGTGAATGATAAAATAAAATTATTTCTATACAAGATAATTAAAATTAATTAAACAAAATATTAAGTATGTTTTCACATTCAATAACTTGATTTATAATGAAAAAATGATTAATTTATTTTTCAAGCCTAAGTCTACGTGACTTTAATTATTGGGGAGTCATATAAAAAATTAATTCAACATAAACTAGATAGAACAATGGTTTTATTTACTATTCCATACATGTTGTAACATGGAAGCAAGAATTATATTAATTCAAATTTAGGATTTTATGATTGGGGAATCTACATAATATATCGAGGATTAGTGAGTTAATTTTGTTGGAAAAATCACCTACCAAAATACCTTTGAGTAATTTTTAAACCCTAGATCTATTTTATTTGATGGGGAATATGGATCCTTCCCACAAGATTATCCAAGTTATGTGATTCATTTAATCCAATTTTGGGGCTATTTGTACTAGATAAATTAATGGAAGACTTGTAAAATTAATTTATTATGTGACACATGGAAATCAAGATAAAGCACTAAAATCAAATTTAATTTTTTTTGGAAAATTAAAATTTGTGGAACCGTTAAATTATCAATCTGATATATCTTAGATAAAGAATATATTTTAAGTTTTTTTAACTTCCAGAAGGGTTTTAGGAACTTGTCTACCAAAATATGTTAATATCGGAAGCTATACATTCTAGATTCTAAAATTATTTTAAGCAACACAAGGAGGTACGTGAGGAGGATCATTATATCTTCTGGAGGTACATGGATGTGGTTTGGGATTTATAATTCCTATTATTATCATCTATGACTCGTGATCTCTACATGCTTCAATAAGACACAGATTTATACACCATGTTATCTCAGCATTGTGTTCTCTATTGGTAGAAAGAAAGATTAGAGATCTTTGAGATATTAATGGTACTCATTGCATAAATTATTATAGATGGTTTATAATAAATAGATCCTATAGTCAAGATGAGTTGATACATTGATAGTTAAGAAATTCATGTTTTCAAAATATCTATGGAATCATGCATAGACCTTAGGTTAATGACACTTCCTCAATGAATCTAATTTTTTATTATTTATTTCACTAATATATATATATAAGATTATCCTATTTCTCTTGACTCTAATTCATTGGGTGGATAAATATTTAAATAAAAAAACCTTTTGGATTGATGTTTAGTGGGATGATAGGCAAGGGAGGAAATCTAAGATACTAACTCTAAGTCTAAGGCACATTATCCCAGCATTCCAAGTGGAGAAAGATCAATGGAAAGCCTCCAGATCTAGATGTAGTGTGTTTTTCTTATGGAAGGAAAGGCCACCAGAAGAAGAACCACACCTCAATTAATAAAAAAGGGTTATATTTAGTTGTATTTATTATCAAGTTTAATCCCTCTATTCCTATAATATAGTTATTAGATTTATCTTTTGGTACTTAAATTTTCATCCAAATATGGGGGAAAAGTAAATACTAAAACCTAATAAAAGGTGAAGTGGACCTCTATGATCATGACATAGAAAAACTAACTATGATAACTATAGGATATTATCATCTCATGTTGTTGAATAGATTAATTAGAAAAAATTAAAAAAAACTATTATATACCCAATGCAACCAAAAAAATAATATAGGTATCCATTTTAGATAGATATTGATTTATATATCATGTTCAAAAATATGAGTTTCCAGTTTTATAATGATAATATATGTTATAGGATATCACATTTGAATAATGGTATTTGCATACTAGAATATTAAGATAATGTATTGGTAATAGATAATTAATCATGTCCACATAATTTATATCACATCCAACATTGGAATGACCTTTTTGGTCTTGTAGATGAGAAGAGTTTAAAATTGTTACATTAATAAGGATTTTTATAATCCTTTGAACTAAATATCTTGTATATATGTAATGATTTCAAAAAACTTCAAATAAAAAAAGATTCATTCAGTGGAAAAGGTGGAAGAGTTATAACTCCATATGAATTCCTTTATACATATGTGTGTGAACATTTTATGGTTGAATAATGAGGTATATACAAAAAATTTATAACTTTTACTAATTAATATTGTAGAAATGGTTATATTTATTTAATGAGGTATAATTCTGATTCATTTTTTATATTTATGAAATAAAATAATGAATTAGATAATCATCTTGGTATAAAGATAAAATATATTTGCTCAAAATATTTTATGGAATATCTTAAAAAACAGTTCTTTTATTATTTATGTTATTTGGGATACTATCTCAACTCACTCCCCTTTATTCACCATAGTAGAATGGTTTCAGTGAAAGGAGGAACCATTACTTAATTTACATAGTGATATAGATGATGAGTCATGTAGGACATACATTATCCTTTTGGTTATATGCATTATAGATTGAAGCATACACACTAAAATTTGTGAAAACATTAGTGAAAAATGGAATTCCTTATGAGTTATGGAGTGGGAATAAATCTATTTTTCACATATTTCTGTATTGGTATGTGAGGAATTTGTTAAGGATATAGTTAGAAGAAAAATATAATTAAACTAAACATAGTGTATCTTTATAAAATATTATAAAGAAACAAGAGGATATTACCTTTTGATCCCTTATAAAGAAAATTTATTATGTTAAGAAAATACATATATATAGAAAGGGGTGAGTCTCTATAAGCAATATCAGGAGAAATATATAATTTCATAAAGATGATAATAAGGATAATAAAGAGTTGTAAAATGGAAAATTTCCAAACAAATAGGTGGAAGAATTTATTATTAAAACAAAAATACTATATAGAAATATTAGAGTTGTTAGAGAACCAAACAGATGGGTTTTTATAATAAATGAGGAAGGTGTAACATTATTAGTCAAAGATAATTAACCTCTATCCTAAAAGGACGTAGAAAAAATTTCAAAGAGTTTCCAACTGAAAAGATACAGTGAAATATAATTAATATTCTATGTACAAAATTCATGTATTGGTTTTAGTATATCTTCTATTTAATATAAATCCTTTTTAGGGAAACTGGATATTCAAGACGAAGATTAACAAGGATGATAAAGTTAGTTCATATAAGGTATGACTTAATGCTAAAGGGTATAATAAATATCTTGGTATAGACTATGAAAATCCTTTTTACCAATCACTATGGTGAAATCCATCAATATTATACTTTCCAAATAATTTACCATGTTTACGAGACTTTGAAAATTGATGTCAAGATATCATTCCATAGTTGAAACCGTATGAATGAACTATGTATGAAACATATAGACTGGTTTTGAACTCAAAATGATTATAATAAACTTTAAAGTTACAAACAATTATTTTTCAGTTAAAGAATGCATCAATATGTTATAAAATTCATTGTGATGAATCCCTAAGAGAATATCTCTTTATAAATAATGAACGTGATACTTGTGTCTAAAAGGTGGTTAGTGGGAGTGCAGTTGTTTTACTAGTTGTATATGATGATGGTATATTACAAATGAATAAAGATATATCACTATTACATCCTCTAAATAAGTGGTAAGAAAATTCTTCTCCATGAATGAATTTTGTGGAGAGGCCTATATTTATTTGATCAAGATCCATCATGATAGATCTAACAGACTACTTAGACTAATTCAGGTTATATACATTGATAATGTATTGAATATATTCAATTTGAAACAATCTAAGGGAATAATGTTTCCAATGTGGAATTGCATTCATATCATAGTAAAAATGTTTCCATATAAATAAGATGTGTAAGAGATATTGATTATAATTACTTATGTTTCTACCATGGGTTTTATTATAAATTTCATATTATATACAAGTTTTTTTGTTAACTAATCCTTGGGTAAGATAGGAAGTTATCAATAATTCTCCGGTGATTTACATTGGATGGATTTTATGAATATCATGAATTGAAATATGCATAAAAAGGATATAACTCTGGTTTATAGAGGATATAATGAGCCAGTTATCAAGGGACATGCATATTATAGTTTCCATACAAATTGGAATGATATGGAATTTCAATCATGATATGTGTTCTTCATTAATCGATTATTTGTGAGCATGAAGAGTTATTAAAAGATACTGATATATAATTATTTAATAGATTTTGAGTATAGAGAAGTTTTTGATATAGATAACTAAGAATTATGAATATAAAACTTTATCAAGGATCCTGATATGTACCTAAAAATAAATATGGTCTCACAATACACTGTGATAATAATTCAATACTAGTTCAAGTTAGGGATCCAAAGCCACATAAAAATAAAAGGACTATAATTTAAAACTCTCGCCTCTTTTTTTAATTTTATAACATGATTAAGGTTTTATTTATAATAGTTTCTATAGAAGAGAACATGGTAGACCCATTGACTAAATCCTTTTCTCATTAGAATCATTAGTTTAATGTGAGAGCTAGTAATATAAAAGCTATTTTTATTTTTCTCTAGTTTAGGTAGGAATATATTATTGTTGGTTCCCTAGAACCAACTAACATTATAATTATATTACCATTATAGAAATAAATATCTTATCACATGATTATTTTTCATTCATTTAACATTTATTTTATAATGTATTTTCATTATATATCACATCAAAATGTTATAGTAGTTTCTAACTATTATGAAAACCTATAAATGAAATTAATGTACTTGTAAAAATTATTCATATTGTTCGGATGATATAAATATAATGGGGTAAAAATAATGAATAAAATTTATGTTTTGGGGGCTCATAAGACATTAATATTTCATCTTATGATGTTTTAACTTTAAAATTTTCAATAATAGAGGTTATGAAGACCAGTCCATAAATAGAAATTTGAAATGATATAAATTTAATTGGATATTATTATCTATGGTTGTGTGTATTGGTTCGTGTAGTTGAGTTTATTATTAACTTATTTCATGGATCATTTAATTTTAAATCTACTCAAAAACAACAATGATACATGCTCATAGTGAAAGAGAATGTGTTGGGTGAATAATAAGTGATAGGAAATTAATTAAATCTGACAGAAAAGGATTTGTCTCATCCTAGTTATATAAAATGATTCATCTCAACTTTTGATTGAAATGAAACTATCTGATTGAATCCATGGATAGGGTAGGTAATCCATGAGTCAATATCAATGATTAAAATAAATCTAACTCAATAATATAGGTTGATGACGCAAAGTATGAAACAAATTTGGTGATATATCAAGGAAAAGTAAATATTTTACATATTAATTAATTATATGAGGTTGGTGTCATTGTAACATTAACTTATTTCTCTTGGGGTTACATAACATGTTTCTAGACACCGATCTTGGAATTTTGGAATGCTCTCCAAATTACACCGACAAAGTGGCCAATAGGTATACACACTATGAATATCCCTAATATTAGTAAAACTTCATTTTAATTTAGTATTAAGGATAAATATTATTATTATATTATGGGTAAATAATTATTTAGGTTAATTTGACAGAATAAATTTGATCACTAATTATTTGAGTTTAGAATATAATTGAGTTGATTGTTAAATTATTATTATTATTATTATTATTTTACATGAATATTAATATTATTTTTATTCACATGTTTAGTGAATATATTATTTATTTAATTATTGAATGAATAATATATTGATATTTTTTCTAAATAAATATTTATTATTCAATTCTTGATAAATGACATGGAGGGTTATAATGTTGAGTTAAATGGAATAATGATATATTAACCCCTATGTTTAGTACATGTAAATAAAATTTAATAATATTATTATTATTATTTGACATAAGGTTTATTTAGAAAAAACATGTATATAAAGGGCCTCATTGAAATTATCAGTTATTTAGACAGAAGATAATAGTCTAATTTATATCATTTTAGATATTAATAATATTTAGAGAACTATATTTTCCCGTGAGAATTCTTATAAATACCTACAGATAAATTCTCAATAAATCACTCAATAATGAGAAATAATTCTCCACCATTATATCAATAATGACATAACAAGAGGGAATCCATTAAATCCAAAGATTTATCATGTTTCGATCGAAGAAGAATGATGTAAGGGACCTATTTCCTCTATTATAAAACCTAAAATAATTAGGGTACCATTCTGAGATTCTTGGAAAACGTGTGGATACAACTAGAGGGATACTAGTTTGGATCATCCACAACTATAATGAGAATATAAAAGAAGATAACCAATTAATTAAAAACTGGAAGAATTATATAGATGAGGAAATTCTTATAATAAATTAATTTTAAAATACATGTCAAAATACCTATCCATGAAGAATCTCAGGGGTTGTTTTCAATTTCATTGGATTATATCCATTAAAACTAAAAAAAATTGGGTATGAGCCTGACCATATCCTCTACACCTATGAACCTTCAATATAACTATACCTTGTTTTAGTAAATATTCATGACCATATGTTTATTCGAAAGTTCTCTAAATATCACTTCTCGATTAAAGAGGTAAATTATTAGTGGTATTTAATTTTTGAAAAAGGATTTTCCCTAGAACCATAAAAATTGAATGATATTACATCATGGGAAATTACAAAGATAACATTTAAAATATAAGTCATTCATTGATTGTCTGGATATTAACTCATTTTTAATGAGTAAATAATATTTATAGTTATTTTTTATCAAATAATGTATGAAACTATTTCATCATTAAAGTTAAGTGATATATCCTAAGATCCAAAAAATGTAACATGATATCAGAAATAATTTTTTTGTGCGTATATTTGCATAAGGATTATATTTTGTATTTTTTAGAATTATTTTTTTATCGGTAGGTTAAGGAATAGAAACAATATCCATTTATATTATTTCAAATAATAAATATACTGATATGAAAATTTAAAATTTGTTCTATTCACTTTTAAAAATGTTTTTCAATATTAACCTGAAATCATGATGATATTTGGGAATTTTTGGATTGACTCAAGAATTGATACACATCTTATTTATTCCATGAAAAAATTCATTTGAGTAACCTATAAATCTATATGTTATGGAATTCATTATACTTAAAAGAGTTACAAATTCTATTTTCACTAATATATATCCTTATGTTATATGAAGATTATAGGAGAGAAATAAAATTCATATGGGTACTTATATTATAATGAGTATAACCTATCACCCATTAATGTATAGATAAACAGAATGTTTTATCTAGATTTGGAAGGATATGATTTAGGGAATATTTTCATTACCATGGATGATAGTGAAAAAATCATTTATATTTGTGTAAATTTCTTATAAATATAAATTTCTGTATTTGGAATTTATGGAATATCAGAGACTATATATGTTAGTCTTTATCTATGACCATTTTTTTGTTGGACATTGGTAAAAAAGCAAATACATTGAGAGAGTTTGTTCTAGGATATAAAAAAATATTAATGCAATCTATAATCATTTTGTGATTGAGCACAGCTGACATAATTATTATCATACAAAACATGATGATATATGGTATTTCAAGTTAAATGTAATGAATTTTTTTTGACTATTTCTGTGATTAGTTAACTTTCATCTCAAGAAGAAATAACAAAATTCTATAATATATGGGCTTATTTGGAAATATCGGATTGATTTGTGAAGTGGTATATTGTTTAATATAACTATAATGTTAAGCATTTATTTATAATTTTTTTAAAATGTAAATATAATAAATACCAACAATAAAAATCATATGTTATTGATTGGAGTGTGGTTAACATGGAGTAATATTAAAATTATATAGATAGATAGATGTTGTTGGTTGATTAGTGAGAATGGGTTTTTAGATGAAAAATTATCCCCTTAGTAAAAATTTTATGGAAATTTAGGGTGATTCAATAATAGAATTGGGAGATATAAAACCATAATTTATAACAATGGATGGAGTTATTTGAGGGTAAAAGAGTTCTGTAACTTCTTCAATGCATAAATTAATATCGAAGGGAGAATTATAACACCCTCAATACACTGGGTAATTTTTGTTTATATTTTTAAAGGAAAATTTATAGACCTATGAATTCTTTCATTCAATTTACAAATACTAATGGATGTTAAATGGGCCATGGGTTTGGAATTTGTGAAATGGTTTCGTTAATTACAAAAAAACTGAAATTTTAGTGCACCATTGGCTACATAATGTCTTTTTACCTTGGGATATATATTTTCTGGAAATATGAGTTGTTAGTGTATGTTAGGAAATGATTTGGATAAGAGTAAATTCCATCTACATAGATAACTACACAATTTAGAAAACCATGATTTTGGAAATTTAGGTGTAAATAAAAACTCCTTCTTTCTAAAAGGTTGACAATACAGATAAACAAACTAATGAATTTAAGAATGATTTAGGTAAAGAGTAATTAAATGTTAGATAAATCAATTTATCCAAACCATGAAAAAATTATTTACATGGTTTCATGTTATGAATTTGGCACTAAAATCACTATAAATATCCAATTTGATTCCTGTAACAGCCATATAAATTTAAGAAAATCTTACAATGATTTAAGACCTATTTTAATGTTTTTATGACAAAAAATGTATCAAATCATCGGATTGATCAAAATTAAGTTGTTTTGTATGTGGGTAAAACTATTTTTTGTCTCTTAACATCCTATATCATATATATATTATATTAATTTATTATATTTTTAAAATTTATTAAATCATGATGTATATATATCGTGGTTACCGAAATTGGATCTATAATGATTAGAATAAAGTTATTATATCATGAACATGACTAATGATCATAGAGTTGTGGAAAATATGGAATACTACCAACTAAGTAGGTAAATTTAATTTATTTCTAGGGTTTGAAAAAAAATTATTTATTATGGTAATTATTATTAAATAATTATTTTATATATGAAATATTGTTCTTATTAAATCAATAGATTTGGACATTTGAGACAATGATTCTAATAAAAATTTAAATTTTCTAGAAAATTAGGCATTCAAAAAATCTACCTGGAATTTTTAAATCTAATCAATTGTTATGATTTAAATTAATATTTTTATAATTTGTTATAATTTTTCATAAATTATTATTTATGAAATCATTTAAGATAACATGATTTCTATAATTTATGAGAGATATTTTCCTAAACTTTTGGATTTTTAATATTTTATAAAAAAAATTTATTAGATATTTCATTTTAGGATATTTACTTCTTATGAGATTTTAGGTCTAACTTTGAAACCCTAAAACCTAGACCATTGTGGTTTATTTCATGAAAAAGGTAAAGGAGTTTTTTTAACACCATGATAATTATTCAATTGATTGAGTTCATATGTCCATGTTTATTTTGAGGTCATACTGTATTATTATAGTGTATAAGGTGGATGTTGGTTTTAAATAATTTATTTCTTAATCTATTAATTGTGAATTTTTCGTGATTCATTATTCTAGTTGTTTTTTTAAATATAGTGGTATTAAATGTTTTATTATTTAGTATTAGCCTAAAAACATGTTATTATTGAACGATTAAAGTGATAATATGATACCATGTTTGAGAAAATGGTTTTATTTTTAAAGGTTGTTTTTAATTGTAAATGGAAGGATTTTCAAAGTAAATTATTTTTTAGGGATGTAACCAACTATTTTTATAGTGGGAAGAAAATTAATTTTTTAAAAGAAATTTAGGAAAATGAAACTAAAGATTTGTCTATTTTTTAAAGGATCATGCAAATAAAATCTCATATGAAATTCTTAGAAACTAAATTGATTTGAAATATTTTTATTTCCATGGATACAGTATAAATTATTTTTAACATATTTTGTGACACTATCATTTAATTTTGAATTAACATATTATTATATATTCATTAAATTAATTGAAAATATCCTATTGATTTATTTACTCACCCCCTAAATGTAATCATTGTTCAATAAGTAGACATTGTTGGCTATTATACGGTAAAATGGAAGAATTTATGCTTTTTCAAAAATGAATCATATATGTTATGATGGGATTATGATGTGGAATTATATATGATTTTGTGTCAAGAATGTAGAAAATTTATTTTATTTGGTTTTTCTTAGGGAGACCATAGGATTCATCATTAATTATTATCTATGATTGTCTTTTTTTAAACAATTTATCAATTTGTTTTTTATATAAATGTTTTAAAAAGTATTTATCATATGGCATGAAATGAATAATTTATTTAGTTTATTTCAAAACAAATATTTCCTTAAGCGTCTTATCTTATCCCTTAACACTATTTTCTATCCTTTAGTCCTTATTTTAAATAAATTAAGATGTGTGGTGATCCACCTCATGTGTCTATATTTGGTCATCTAGGTAAAATCATTACAATTTTATAATATTTTAGTTTTATTAATAATTTACCATTATTTATATAAATAATATTATTTTTACAATAACTCAATTTACTAATGATTTCTAATCAAATTGGTGTAATCTGAATATATACTGAGGATGCCAAAATATTTAAAATTAATATTAAAAAATGATAATAAAAAATAAAGGGAATGTTCAATTGTAGTATTACTACCTATTAACTTTTAAACTCACCTAATCACAAGAAATATTAACAAACAATGTCTAAATCAGAGTGTCAAGAACTATAGTAAAATTATTTTTCTATAATCATAAAAACTATAAATCATATATCCGATATTGAAAAAATAATAATAATAAGATTCCAATCATTCACCATTGTTAAGAATTTATTTTCCACTGAGTTTCTTCTCATCCTCAACACCTAATGTATGCAATGATGACAGATAAAATTATAAGATGAGAAATTCAAGAATATATGATGACCAATCCAATATCATTAATATCATATTCTCCTTCACTAATACTTAATTTTAATAATTTTACATATCCTATCTATTTCATAATATCAAACCTCCCCTCAAACAATGCTATAATTATTATTTTAATGGATTAATCATTATTTCAATTGATAAAACTATTTTAAATGATTTTTTATATCATTGTAATTTTTTTAAATGAATGGGAAAACAATGATAATATTGAAAAAAACAATTATATGTATATAATATTATATATATTCATTGTTCTTTTAATTTTTATCAAAATTAAACTTCTAGTGTTAGTAATAAACCCATTCAAATCATCATATGTATTGATAAACCCTTATAATTCTTTTCCTTATTCCACTCTATCATATCTACACTATAAAATAGAATTATGGGAACTTATTTCATTAAATATTGGAAAAGTTTCATTATTTATTATTTTTATGATCAAATAGTCATTATCAGGTATATTATTGAAGAATATTGTAGATACACACTTGATAGTTTGGAAAAATAAGAAACTAAACTAAAAAACAGTAATAAAACACTACAAAAAAAACTACATCAGAATAACTAACACATAGGCATTTACATGTCTTAAATAGAATCTGTAAAACATCAATTGGAAATATAAATATAAAATTAATATAAAAAATATAAGTAAAATTAAAAATATTATTTCATTAATTTTCTTATAAATAATATTTAGTGCATTAGTAAAAACATTTAACACACTAATGATTCAAGAATAATATGTTTTTTCATTTATATTTCATTCAATATTTTTTAAATATAAATTTGTGGCATTATTTTGTGTAAAAATTATATTTGAAATTTTGAATTTAAAATAACCATTTTTGTACAATTGAATATAAATTTTGTTAAATAAAAAAACTCAATTTTTTATTTTTCATTATTTTATTCTGTTATAGACAGAAAACCTACCACAACATTCATTCTTGACATTATACACATATCGATGTAGTATGTTGTGACCAAGAAATAATACTAAAAATATATAATTTTTCATTCTAAAAATATCTTTGAATTAAAAAAACGAAAAGCCTAATACCAACCTAAAATAAACACCCCACATTGTAATGAATATGAGAATGTGATTTTCATGAGAGTTCATAATTTATTTTTCATATTTAATATTTAATACCTTGTATGTTTAATGATGTTTTTGATGTTTGGATTATCAAAATTAGTCACGGTAATTTGAAACACTTCATGTTGGAATAAATATTGATAAGGTAATTATTTGGGATTACTAAAGTGGTTGGTTGATTGGATTGGTGAGTGTTATCTCAGTTCTTGTTGGTGAAACCATTAAATGGTATAAAAGTGAAGAATTACATGTTATGTGAGTTTGGATTGAAGAAAAGGTTTTATAATTTTTAATTTCTATATATTTAAATACTTGTAGTGTTCCAAAGGATTTTTATGAGTTTTGAAAATATAAAATAATCGGATTGATTATTTAAGACCTAGATCAAGAATGTTTGGAGGCTAAAATTATTATTTTTAATTGTTTTAGAGAAATAATGAACCAAACCCATTGAGATTTGTGGAATTTTCATAATGGATATTAGGAAATTTTATAAGGATTTTATCACTAAATTTACATGAAATATCATTAATTCTATTGATGAATACATGGATTTCTATAAAAAAAAAGATATTTCCCAAAACGGTGGATGGGTATTAATTATACATATCATAAATTGTGTGGATAACACTAAAACACTCAGATCATGAATTCGTAATATAATATAAAAATATTTTATGTAGGAATTATAAACTGATCTTCTCAAAAACCATATGGCTAGATAGAGCACTGAATGATTTTATAGCAGTGACACAAAATAAGAAGCATATGTTAGTTAATGAGTTAAACAGAAATATCAATTACTTCCATGGATTCCTTCTATCATACAATATTTTCAAAATCCATATATATTCCAATATCGATAAATACCCCATGGTTTGTACTCTAAATGTTACTATATGTTTGAATTCTAGGGAATATAATGGGATTAAGTGAAATGATTATATTAATATGCATAGATGGATTGTGAAATTCAATAATACCTTCATTTATCCTTATAAATATATTTATTTATCGAAGGTTTATATAAATTAAATCCCCCTAAATTAACATATTTGTAAATATGGAATAAAAATGGTTTAAATTTTCCTTTATTTTTTATGTGTAATTCCTAGATAAGATGAAAAGAGAGAGGGTTAATTTCCCTTATAAGAATTAAAACAAGGATTATTATTGAAATTAAAAAAACAAAAATTATATTATGTCTAAGTGTAGTGGAAATATAATATTATATAATGATAAAGAAATGATGGATTTCAAATAATAAAATTCACTTTTTAATTACACAATGATTATTATATGTGTGAGTGCATGAAAATTAATTAGAGAGATTATAAATGATATAAGATCACATTAATTTCGATACTATGAGAAATGGATAACTAAGGATGTAACAATCATAGTTAAATAAGTTTTAGAATATTCATGTGAGTATGGTATTCAATATAAATATAATATATGAAAATAAATAAAGGATAAAGTGCCAGATTTGATAAAATATTTTGACAACATATCTATGTGATCACCTATATATGCTTCGCTTGTGTTGAGAGTTTTCTATACTAATCCCTTGATTTTCATAGTGATCACATAACCATGATACCTTGATTTTTGGTGGATGTATCAAGAAACCAAACTCCCAATTTTTTTCAGTTGTGATCACCCATCCCTCAGTTTGTGCTTGAGAGAACCCTATGTATAAGTGGTGGTTAGAAGAGATATTTTTTCATGGAAAAAATTTATTACAAATATACTTCCTTATCTCAAAATTTGAAATGTAAAATTTTATAGGCGAGATATCATATTAGTGGTTTAGTAAAACCTAATACATTTAGAATTAAAATTGAATCTTAATAGGTCATTTAACGAGGTTGAGATGATCACAATGACTCATCTTTAACATTCAATAATTTATTATTCAATATATTATAGTTCGAGTTTTTTACCTTCCACCCCACCAATGAGTATAATTTTATCGCTTAAAATTCAACAAAGAACATTCAAAATTTCACAGGATTAATTATTCATGGTCAAATGACAATAAAGATCTATGATTTCCAAAAAAAATCGATTGAAATACTTCAGGATACCTACAGAGTACCTGGTAAACACCATCGAGTACCAAGTTGTACACTTAATATTGACCTATTTGATAAAATATACACCTACTACCGGATGTTCCCTCATGGGGAATTTTAAGGAACATTCATTATTGCAGCTATTATGGATTTTCCAATGATTGGTCACTGCATATCCACTGACTGGATAATGGGATTCCAATGACATTGGGGGTTCTGTGCACATTTCATTAGTTGACTAGTTCCTCGTTCTAGGTAGCTGGGGATACCTGTAGATGTATTAGTTCACCATGGAAAACTAGCTTCTTTCAAAACACCTTGTATTGATTTAAGTATGTCTTTTTATGATATCAACATGACCATAAAAATATCAAAATATCTTTAATTAATAAAATCATTTCATTTATTTGGATAAGAAACACATTAATATGATATCCAATAAAAGTATTTATCATCCAAACAAATGAAGATTCTAGATTTATAAAATAGTTTTTGTGGTTAATAAAAAATTATGAGAGATATATATTTAGAACAATATATCACATATTTATGATGAAAAATAGTTGACATAAAAATATATATCAAGTGAAAATCAATATTGAATCCTTAAATAAATTTAATTCAAGATATTAATGTTGATGATATTCAAAAATATATACATTAAGATTAAGAGTAAAATATATGAACTTGTCAAGAAATAATATTCCACCCATTTAGATTGTAATATTCTTTTATAGAATAAACCCTTCCTATTTCTCCACTATTTTAAAAATAAAAAATTGAAAGTAAAAAATATTCATTTTAAAAAATGATATTCAAAGAAACATCCAAAAATAATTTAATTTTTTCACAGGAAAATGAAAAGGGTGAATTGAAATATTTCAAAAATATAAAACATAATATTATGAAAAATATATTAGAATACTAAATTAGAAAAAGGAATTTGATAAATAAAAAAATTATTTTAAATTTAAATTCAAGAGAAATAAAAGAATGGAGAATAATGAATTTGATAAACTAACATATCATATTTAAATAAAATAATCTTTTCACACAGAATACAAAAATTTTCTTTTTATTTCTCTCTTCAAAAAGACTATGAAATATCAAGGATATATATATAAGATATAGATATAGGAAAGATAAGTACGAGAATTAATGAGAAGAGATAGGGATCATTGAAACCAAGAATTAGAACTCCCATATTATGTAATTAGATATATCAAAACATCACTTGATAAGGACCCCATTAAATTAGTGTGGTTAATGATAAAATCAAAACATCACCCCAATAGAGAGTTAGTGTAATTAAAATATTAAATATTTCAAGAGAAAACATATAAATATATATAAATAACATCACGATTTAAATCAAAAATAATAATATAAAAAATATATCATGTTTTCATTTATAAAAACAATAAATTTGTAGGAGATGTACAATATATTCAATATTTTTATGAAATTTTTTTTTATAAAATATTCAAGTGGGAAATCAAAATCATTAATGAAACCCAATTCCAATTAAAAATAAAATTTGATTAAAATTTTGGAAAAAGGAGAAAATCCCCTTTGAAAAACATTTAAAAAGATGATTCACAAGAACATTATATAGAAACATTATATAAGTATGATTTTAAACAATTCCTTAAGGTAATACATTCAAGTACATATATGTTATTAAAAAATTTACACAATTGATATTATAATAAATCACAATCCCTTTTTGATTAGATCTTAACTATCTTCACTAGTATATATTAATATTCTTTTTTGTAAATATATATTTGAGGTTCTTATGATGAGTATATATTTCACACTTCTTCCCATAGAGATAATGTTTCAATATTTTCAATTCAAATATCATAATATCCAACTCCCGATCATGTGTATGATATTTTAATTCATGAAAATTTAATTCCCTTGAGACATAGGATATCACATTATCAATCTGAATCAGTAAACATCTCAAACCCATTTTTAAGAATTTTTGTGTACCATGAAAATTTCCCCACTTGAGGGAAGAATTATGAAAGTGCAGTGTTAAGAATATTTTTAAACTCTATAAATATATCTTCATATTAACTAATATAGAAAAACATTACCCCTTCCAAGTTATCTTGGTTATAAGGTTTGAAAATCATGATAATTTTCTCAAAAATCATCAGTATTATCCAGATAGTAAAAGAAAACTACATATCTATGTAACATATATTGGTCTAGGCCACTCCTCAATTTCCTCTATCTTAGAAGGGTCTAAAAATATCCATTTTTAGGGATAATATTCCCCAAGATTGATATTTACTTCATCCAGAACTCAAATTTACAATTCTTTTCAAATAGATTCTATTTTTCAAGTATTTAGTATAGTATTCAAATGATTCTCAAGATCCTCCATTAATTTTGAGTATATCAAAATATCATCTATAAAGACTACCAAAAAAATGTCAACGTAATATCTAAAGACTCCATTCATTAAGTCCATAAATCAAACTAGAGAATCATTGATTTTGAAAGGAATCACTGTGATCTAATAGTGTACATACCTTATTTAAAATGTATTTTAGAGAATATCTTCCATATTAACCTCGAATTGGAGATATCCCGACCGAAGGTAAAGCTTAAAAGAATATTGGACCCCGTATATTTGATCGAACATGTATTCTCTCTGTGGTAGGTAATAGTTGTTCTTTAACATGATTTTAATACACCAATACACTTTTAAGGTACTCATTTGTTCAGGATTTGTTTATCATCATTGTTTGGTTGAATTTTCATGATTCTCAGTGATGGAGATTCTTTTTAGGGAAAATTTATCAAATTTTAAGGCTGTATGTTTTTTTGAAATAAGGGTGTCTAATTATTAATATTTTAGTATATTTCAAAGGTTCTCCCAAATTTTGCATAATTTCATGGCTTCTTTGTAGTTTTTCCATTGAAATATGGAATTCTTATTGTTTGTTGGGAATTTACATGAATTGTATTGGTTTATAGGTAGATTTTGTGAAATAGGATTAGCTCATGAAAGGATTCCAATCAATGTATTTGGTTCATGTCATGTAAACTAAAAAATTTATTTTTTTATAAAAAGAATAAAATTATTTTTCCTATACATTATCCTTCATGGATTAAATGACATGTAATGGTATTACACACTATGTAAACATCATGAGATTTAGTTTTTAGGTTATTATACAAGGGATTAAAATTTAATTTGACTGTCCAACCATGATCTCTCAGCGTATAACTAACCCTAGGTGATTTTAAATATATCCTCTCATTCTGAATCATTTTTTTGGTGATCGGTCATTAGGGTTTTTGTGTTTCACCTCCATGAGTAAGAATTTGTTTTGGTTCTTCTTTGGATTTGTTTTTGGTAGATTTTTTGTCTATATTTTTTTTCAAGTTTTTTTATAATATAGTGTTTTATATTGATCCTTTTTTCTTCTATATCATTCCTTATCTTCTGATGGTCAACCTCATGATTTCTAGTCACCATTGTCAAAGAAATATAGCTTTATACCATTTTTAGGTAGCTATTTTAATATAATGGGGTTTTATATGAATTTATTATTGTTATTATAAATTTCATTTGTGTTTTTCATTTATTTTAAGTGAAAAGTGGTTTTCAAAGTAATTTATTGAAAGGAAAAAAATTAAATTGTTTGTACTTTGAAAAGGGGCTTACTTGATTTGTAAGTGGGTTTTCAAACATTAAAGAGTATTGGATTAGTTTTGAAAATGATTATAAAATTGTGAGACTGGTTTTCAAATGGATTTTGACAAACATGGAACATTGGAAACCTGGGGTTCCGTGGGAAATATACATGCATATCCTTAGTGTTTGTGGAAACACGAGGAGGTAACCTTATGGATATCAATAGACTGTGGATGGTCACTGTATTGGTTAGAACAAACGTTATTCCTGATTAGGCTCTTTAGTGTCTAGTCTGTATTCCCAATTTCTAGGGCTCAATATGGTGTTATTTTTTATTTATGTTTATTTATCTCATTGTTTTTTATCATGGTTTGTTGCTCATGAAATTTTTATATGGGGTTATATCACACAGCTTCACATGATAGGTAATTTCAAGGGTATGTGTTTACCTTCATGCCTCTTGATGTCTGGATTGGAATCCATGTTTTATCACATAAATTTTTTATATTTATATATGTAAATATGAAATTATTTTATGAATAGAAAAGGTAAAATTATTTGAAAATTGATTTGAGATTTTTGAAAGTAATTTGTAAAAATATTTTATTTTCAAATTGTTAATGGTCTCATTCTTGATAGTAGACCTTTAAAGACTCTATGGTGGTATCCTACTAGGATTTGTGCTTACAACCTAATTTTCAATTGATATGTTTTAGATATTATATTTCATGATATAAAAAAATGGAAGGCAATAATGTATCATGTTTTATTCATTTATTGTTGATGTCATCAGTTCAAGTTGTTTTAGAGTTGACGGTTGGTGATAATGAGACTTGTCATACTTTCTGGTTTATACTATTTTGGCTTTGCTTCTACAATTCTAGTATTTTCTCCTCCATTTTCCAAATTCAACTCTGGGTTTTTGGTCTTTTTTGGGTTATATTATAGATGTTCTTATGTTATAATGGTGTTCCTCATCGCTATAATGGGCTGACTAAATGACATCCTAGTTGACTCAGGTTGCTCTATTATAATTTGAAATCAAAGAGAATGGTCATCCTGAAGTGTATTAAAACTTCCTATTTTTTGGTTTTCTCTATTGGTTATACATGATTTATGACTGTCAGGATGATATAATAATACGTGTGGAAAAGGGGCTTAGCTATCTCACTTTTATTACTGAACCCAAGTTACCATGGGTGGTCTAAGACTTTTTACCAGGTTTATTACTTAGAGTTCAAGTTCATTTTAACTATATGTATGGGATGTTTATTTTAATAGAACTATTCATTTTTTAAGTGATGTATTTATTTTTTATATTGAACAAATTATTTAATTTATTATTATTTTAATGCAATGGCTTGAATTATGAATGTTTTCCTAATATTTTGGAATGTGATTATGATCTAATTGGTTATTAACTTATTATTATTAAACAATACCTCAAAGAATAGATTTTATAAATCCAACAGAAAAAATTTATGAGATAGGATATTCAAGTGAATCCTCTAGTGGACCCTTCCTTGGTTGAAGCAGTAATCTATACTATTTAGACTTTGGGGCATGTAAGTGTTAGGAACCCAAGACATGTGGTGGATCTTCACTCGGAATTTACTAACCAGCGTAAATAAAAATTTCATGGTGACAAAGACCCTTGGAATATGCAAAGTGGACTGATTGGATTTAAAGGTTCATCAAATTCTTAAATACTCTTGAATAATCAAATGGTGGTTTTTTCACATAATTCTCATGGATTCGAGAAGGAGATGATGGGACTTTATTTTGTAAGCTATGTTGTTCGATGATATAACATGGGATTCCTTCAAGAAAATCATTAATTGGTAGTTTTACACTAAGACATTATATGAGATGATGACTATATATTTTTTGACCTTGGAGTAGGGTGAACAACCATTTGGGAGTATTCCACCCATTTTTCTGCATTGGGGCATGTGGCACCAAATCTGGCCACTAATGAGTACATAATGTCTTGGTAGTTTTAGTTGGGATTGAGGTTGGATATTTGGTCAATGTTTATTATCATGTGTCTTCCAACCATTATTGAGTTAGTTGAAAAATTATACTTGCATGAGTCATAAATAGCTTGAATTATATGTTATGATAGATCTTTAGTTGGTTTAGAAATTATCAAGGGTGTATCTTCAATCCAAATGAGAATGAATAGGGGTGGTTGGTTTTCATCAGGGCTTATATCAAATGATTCATCAGGGAAGCAGCAGGCCATCTGCTATCAGTGTGATAGGAATGGTCTTAATAGCCTAAATATGTGCTAGATCCTGATATTTTTCATCTTTTTGGATGATATATCCATATAATATCTTTTTGTGGTTATATTTCATAGGGCATTAATCCAAGATCCAAATTCACCATGGGTTCATAGGATCATAAAGATGCTTCCAAGAGTGGTGGGTCATATACTTAGGATAAGGGGGATGTTTATGTGTCTAAGAGATATCAAAGAGGATTCAGGACCATATTTCTTTATGCAGTGGATTATGCACCAAACGAATCTGAAGTAGGGCCAACTACTATTAGATGTACTATGTATTCTTTATATTTTTTGGTTCTAGAATTGTTTTATATCGGTTATACTCTCTATTTTATATCATCAAAGTTAGTTTACATATTAGGTTTTAATTAAAATATTTTCCCATACAAGTTTGGTATTTCTATTCCATTGGGAAAGAGGTCTGAACTAGGTTTCCAGTGTCCCATGTGGTGAGTGATGATAGCCAACATTGAGGTGGATAGAGAATTCTTTGTGCTTGATCAATAAATATTATACTTGGTTATCATCATGTATTATATTATTAGTTTATGGTACATATATATTTTATCACCATTGGGTATTGTTATTACCTTCTGATGGGGTTTCTCATGTGTTTTAGGGTGAGTGGGACTCTTGATTGGGAAGGTCGGGGCTTCTAATTCCTTATGAATGAGTAATATTCTGTCAAATATTTAGAGATGTTATTTCATGTAGTTGACCATTATTCGGATGGTCAGAAACTTGTAGTAGTTTCTTAATAACCCAAGTTCTTTCTAAATGATTTTTCTAGTTTATCACCCCCAGAGAGAGATCGAGTTTACTATTTACTTACTCTGTTTTATGATTCCCATTTCTATTCCATCTTATCGAATGACACCTGTTGATTGGAATAACATAAGGTCCATCTTGATGACCTAGATTATAATGGATTTAATCATCCTAGTGTTTGACTATGGGATTATCCTGTCCTCTTTTATAAGAAAGCTGACATGAACCTCAGACTTTGTATTTTCAATCCATTGTAAAATTAGTTGATTGTTAAGATGAAAAATTTAATTCATAGGATTAATGATCTTTTTGACCATCCTCAAGTGGTGTTATTGTTTTCAATCATTTACCTCTAGTTAGGGTACCTATATTTGGGGTACTAAGAAGAGGATACACCTAAGATATCATTTAGGAGTCAATATAAGCATTTAGAGTTTCTATTTCTTCCATTCAGCCCCACTAACTCTGATGCGGTATCAATAGTGTTGATAAAATGGATATTTTATTTGCTATTGGACTCTTTTTTTGTGTTCACTGATTATATATTGGTTCACTCCAATTTAGAGGAGGATCAAAAAGACAAATTAGATATCATTATTCAAACCTTGATGGAACATCGCCTATATGATAATCGTTCCAACTGTTAGTTTTCGATATGGGATTGAAATATATGGGGAATGTGATATTTGAGAGGGGAATCTCAATGGATATTGAAAAGATACAGGGAGATATGTACTAGGGGAAACCAAAAAAATGATTGAGATCAATATCTTCTTGGGTTTGGAAGGTTACTATAGATAGTTTTTTCAGGGTTTCTCCAATATTACAACTTTGATAACAGCTTTAACACATAAGGGTGTAATGTTTTAATGTAATAAGAAATTTCAGATGTATTTTCAAGAACTTATATTGATCAATACTAGTTTTTATTCTTTTGAAACCATGTTTGGGATATCATTTTTTCCACAATTCTTCAGCTAGGGGTATGGGATGTGTCTTAATATAGGGGAAACAATTGGTGGCCTATGGCTCATGCTAGTTATTTTTACTATGAGAAATACATTCCTACCCATGATCTTGAGTTGAATGTAGTTATGAATACACTGAAAATGTGGTGAAACTATCTCTTTGGGGAGTGGGTTATAAGGTATTTTGATCATAAGAGCCTAAAATATATTTTTATTCAGAGGGATCTAAACATTATATATTGATATTTGGTGAAGTAACATTAGTCATTGGATTTTGAAATTACATATAATCATGTAAAAGGTAATGTGGTTGAAGATTCATTAACAAAAAAAATTAAAACATAGGCTATAAAGGAGTAATTTTAGGAGTGGTCTCTATTTTTTTGCTGAGATGAGATTGGGAATGGAAGAGGTTGGTGGAAAGGAGTTCTAGGGTTCAATGAAATTTAACTCATCTTTTCTTTTGATGAGAAATCATGTCATGCACATGTGACAGACACTGAGTTCTAATTGTTTAGGGAAGGAATTTATTGATAAGAGACCTCAGGAGAGTGGTGTTCATAACCCAATGGATTTTTGAGCTTCTATAGCAGGTGGGTTATTCTGTTTTCCTTGAGACTAGAGTTGATGAATAGTTGAAACTAGTATTGTTCATCTATGTACCCTAGGGATACCATGATGTATCATGACATGAGACATCCGTATTGGTGGTATGGGTTGAGGTGGTCGATTGCAGATTTCATTTTGCAGTGTATAACTTGTCATAGAATCAAGGGGGAACACCAGACACCTGTAGGTTTGTTGTATCCCTTACCCATTTTGATATGAATGTTAATTGAGATTTCCATGCATTTCATCATTTATTTTCCACAAACTCTATGTGGGGAGGATGTGATATGGGTTTTCATTTATCAACACATGAAATCAACACATTTCCTCCCTATCAAGGAGACAATGAAAGTCGAACAGTTTATGGACTTATATGCCCAAGATATTGTGGGAATTCATGGGGTTCCATATTTATTTGTATCAAACATGGAATCAAATTTCGAATATTTTTTCTATAAAGGTTATAAGAGGCAATGGGCTCCAAGATTAAATTAATCATGGAATACCATCTTCAAGTGGATGGGAATATTGATAGGTTTATCTCGGTTCTTGATGATATCTCAAGGATTTTGTTCTTTATTTCTGAGGAATATAGGAAAATTATTTTTCTATGGTCAAATATTCTTACAACAATAGTTTTCAAGATTCAATAAAGCTAACACCCTTTGAGGATTTTTATGGGATTCTATTTATATCTCCCTTATGTTGGGAAAATATGGGAGGGTGGCCCTTGGTTGGGTGGAGTCTTTTTGAGAAGATGAAATAGATAGTACAGTTTAATAGAAGAGATTGATCATAGAAAATATATATCAGAAATATTATGCAGACTTTTATCATCATCCATTGGAGTTTGAGGTTGGTTATCTGGTCTTTCTCATAGATTCACCTCTCTTGGGACATAATCATTTGGGTATGATGGGTTGATGGCACTGAGGTTTTTAGGACCCTTTGAGATTGTTGGATGATTGGGGAAGGAGGCCTAATGGTTGGACATACCATCACATTTGACTTATGTCCATGACGTGTCTCGTGTTTTCTAATTGAGGAGGTATATACCAGATCCTTCCCATGTAATTTGATGATAGGATGTTGATCATGGGACTCAGTAAACTATGGTAAATAAGCTAGTTAAAATTATGGATCTCTAGGATAAGGTACTGTGTGGATAAATGATTCCACTAGTCTAGTTTCTAAGGATGAATAGAAAGGATATCCATGAGATGTGGGATCAAGAATCGTTGATGAGGTAGAAATGGCCTTCTATTTTTTATGAATCAAGGATCATAAGGGATTTCTGGGGATAGAAAGCATTTATAGCGGGGAGATTGTAACACCTCCTAACACTTTTCAAGTATGCCTTTGTTCGTGACTATTTATTATCCTTGTTTGGGTGCATTTGAGGGATTCTTGGGGATATAGAGACTTTAATGGTCAAAATGACCCAAATTTCTGGAATGTATATTTTTTTGAATTAATGGAGTCCATGTATAAATGTGTAAGTAGTATTGAGTGTTTCTCCCCGTGTTTGGAAAATGTCTTGGGTTCTTTGGAGATTTTTTGTTGAAATATAGGTTTTCTATTGTCTCTGGGGAATTTAAATATATTGTGAAGTGATTACACAACATATAATAGTCTCTAGAAAATTCCTTAAAAAAGGTTTAGGGTGTGAATGGATTACACTCCATTTATTTTTTTTCACACTATCTAAATGAATAAATCAGTTTTTTATAAAAATACGATATATTTTTTAGTGATTTAACCATTCATATATTATACGATGTCCAATGGTGTTTCCCATCATGTAAATATGGAGAGATGTGGTTTTTAGGGTTCCATATGATGGATTAACATTTCATTTGACCGAGAACCCTCCCTCTCTTGATCCAAATGTCACCCTTGGACATTTTATAGATCTTTTCTCCTTCTGGTTCATTCATCCAGTGATCAATCATCCGGGATATTTTTTTATTCCTCTCCAAGTAAGTTCTCCTTATTGTTGTTCTATGTCTTTTATTGCAGCTGTGTTTTTGGTTGTTGTTGTGTTCAGATTCATGATCATGTAGTTTTTTCTATCAATCTATTGTAGTTTTTTATCATGACTTGTCTTTTCAATGTTTATCTCGTGATTTCCAATCACTTCTGTTGAAGGCGGTAAGGTTTATACTATTTTGAGGTAGTTTTTTCTATACAATTGGTCAATTATATGAATTTCTTATCTTTATTGTAATTTTACTTTGGCTTGTTCATTTAATTTGTTGGGATATGTGGGTTTTAAATTGATTTCATGGAAAGGAAAATGTTTTCAAATTGGTATTTATTTGAAAATAGATTTATTCAATTTAGAAATGGGTTCTCAGACACCGAAGCTGATTTTCTAGGATTTGAAAATGATTATAGAATTGTTATCATGGGTTTGAACTGTATTTTGAGAAACTTTCCACATTGAGGACCACAGGTGCGTTGGTAAGTAGACCATGTATCCATAGTGTGTGTGGAACCACTAAGAGGTATCCTTTTGGATATTGATAGACTATTGTAGGAAACTATATTGGTTATATCCAACCTTGTTAATGTTTAGGATCTTTATTGTATAGTGAATATTCTTATAGGCTATAGCCCAATATGAGGTGATTTTTCATTTTTGGTTATTTATCACCTAATTGTTTTTATCATGGACTATTTATCATAGGTTTTTTATATGAGGTTGTATCACATAGCTTCACATGATTTTTTTAATTCATGGATATGTGTTTTCCTGCTTTCCTCTTGATGTATGGATAGGTATCACAAATTTATCACTTCTACTTTTAATATTACTCTTCATAAATATAAAAGGATTTTATGAAAACCAAAGGGAAAATGACAAGCAGATGGATTTGAGATTTATGAAAATTATTTGTAAAACTATTTTGTTTTCAAATCTTGAACTAATGCATTCTTGATGTTAGACCTTTTCTAGACATTATGGTCGTTTTATACTAGGATTTCTTCTCAGACCCTACTTTTCCCTTGGGTTGGTTGTATATCTTGTATTTTATGATCTAGAAGGGGAGGGCATCTTGTAGCATGTTGGATTCGCTTTTTGTTGCTTCCTTCGGTTCGGGTTGGTTTGGAGGTGATAGTTGGTCACACATAGTCATGAAATACTTTATGGTTTAGTCTATTGTGGATTTTATTATTTGGTACTAGTTTCTTATCCTTTATTCTATTTTTTACTCTTGAGGTATGTTTTGTTTGGGTTATATTTAAAAATAATAATTTCTTGTTATACCTCACCACCATAACGGGGTGGCTCAGGTGGCTTCTTTAGTTGACTGAGTTGGTATATTAAAATTTGGTATCAGTAGGAAATTTCTTCATAATATATGTTAACAATTCATGAGTTTGGTACTATTATTTTTTTAGAAACGAGTGTCGACCATCATAATTTAGATAGCAAGTGAAAAAAATGGGCCTCAACATCACACTTATCTGACTAAACCCAAGTTACCCTGGGAAGTCAATGAATTTTTATGAGCTTTGAAACTCAACAACTAAAAAATAGTCCTTTAACAGCACTATTAGGAAGTACTGATAAAGTTTCCCTTTATCAATGCTAAAACAAGTGCTTATAAAGGGACGCTTTTATCAGTACATTCTCTAGCACTGATAAAAGGCACCCTTTATCATCACATTATTTTTATCGATGATAAAGGGTACCCTTTATCGGCACATTATTTTTAATTCTCATAAATGGATCTTTTATCAGTTCTTTTTTAGCTTTGATAATGGTTCCAATAAAATGAAATAATTAAAAAAATGAGTTTATTAAAAAATTAAAAAATTATTAAACAAATAATTATTGACAAAAATGAAAAAATTAATTATAATATATATAAATTATAAATATTAATTAATATTACATATTAAATATATAAATATATGTAAAATGAAAATTAAACATTTAAAAATTAAAAATTAGTAAATTGAGAAAACTATTAAACATTTTATTAATTAAATATTTATTAAGAATCTTAATAAATAGTATATATTAAATATATAGATATATAAAAATATATATAAATTTGATTTATATGGTACACAATATTTACGTTTTACATTATATTGTAATATATTTAGTGAATAATGGTTTATAATTAAAAATTAATATGAATGAAAAATACAAACAAATTGCATCGAGTAATGGACATAATTCAATGTCATTTGATTTTTTAGTTTAAAATACATCAAACGTGTGTTTTATTGATTTCATATATACGTAATTGATGCATTTTTATATCCAACGCACATGCATAAATATTATTTTTGGAATTTATTCGGTTTCTTTTATTTATTTTATAAATATATATTTATTCTGTTGTAATATTTTCAATATGTATTCATAATTATTTAAATATATTTCATTATGTTTTTAATAATTTATATTCAATTAATATAAATTATCCATTTTTCAATATTATTAATGTTTAGTCTTTTTTAATTATTATTTTTCAATCATTTTTAACATGCACGCACTTTACATTAAATATTCATTAACAATGTTAACAAATATTTTTTAAAAGATATCTATAAATAAATATATTCATAAACGTATATTTAATTTTTTTTACATTTATATATTTCTAATTATAAATATATAAAAATTATTTATTTTTAAATATATTAATATAATTATAAGTAATTAATTGAATATATTTAATTATTTTTAAAATTATAATAAATTTATTCAAATAATGAATATAATGAATATATATATATATATATATAATAGATATTTAAAATTATATAAATATATATAATGATGTAAATATTTCTTTTAAAATATTTATATAATTATAAAAAAATATTTATATATTTAAATAATTATATATATAATTATATAAATATATTTATGAAAACAAAATTATAATTAAATTCGTAAATCCTTTAACAATGCTTAAGTAATAAACACTCATAAAATGAATCATTATTTGAAATATTTTAGAATTGATAATAATATAGCATTATCGTCTCTAAAAAGCACTGGTAAAATCCATAATTATCAACGCAAAAACTATAGCGCTAAAAAAGATACCTTTTCTCAGTGCTAATTAATTTAGCACTGATAAAATTTTCCTGATCTATTTAAATAACCCTAAGTAGTTGCGAACTTATCATGATATCCGAATCATTTTTCTGAATCCACCCCCTATCGGTGCTCCTCCCCAGTGAATTGAATCTCAAATCATGTCTTGAACAATTTCAAGGCTCAAATAGAAGGGCCAAACTATTCAAGGGTTGATGTAGTACAATGATCGAATTTCATCTAGGTTTTTTATCTCTAATTTATCCAGGACAATTCAAAGCATCAACATGAGGTATCTAATTTTATCTTCCTCCTCCCCACTCATTGATTTCTCGTTTGAAGATACCTATTAATGTTTTTTTATCATCATTTTTTTCTTACTATCAGCATATCCCTATGTTTAGCAATGTTTATTAGGGTTTTTGGGAAGAAAGGATATAAGGATATCGTTCCTTACACTCCCCCATCGTCACTGGTTTTCGATTTTATGCAAACCACCCACCCCAAGGCCATTGACTTCAAATTCATGAAATTGACAACCCCCTTTATTTTTCATAATTTTAATACATATACAATATCATCTTTACCATTCCATCCTTGTCCACATAATAACCTCCCCAATCAAGTGCTTGTTCCTACCAACACAGACAACCACTGCATCCCTTTTATACAAAGACAACAATAAACAATAAATTCTCTTCTAATTAGACTCGACCATAGTGTCTATGGAATGAAATCCATGTGCATTCCCACCTCACCTGGAGCATTTCAATATAATGATATATATATATATATATGTACATATATAATGGTAAATTTATAATATAATTATATTTACATACACACACAGACCCACAAACATGTTTATAAATACATTTATATCGATGCATGTAAATATATATATGTGTGTGTGTATGTATATACAATATTTATATATCTTTTTATATATTATAATTTTTTATTAAATGGACTTAATAGATTACATATATAAATATGTTAAATATTTATATATTTAAATGTATAAATATGAAAAATACAAATATATGAAAAATAAAGATATATATTTATATTATATATTTATATATTTATATATTTATATATTTATATATTTATATATTTATATATTTATATATTTATGTATTTATATATTTATGTATTTATGTATTTATATATTTACATATTATACATATATTTATATATAGGCACACACACATAAATAATTTAAAAATACATATATATATATTACACAAATACATTATTAAAATATATATATTATATAAATAGAAATACATATTATACTATAAAATATATGTTATTCCAATTTTTTATACCAATTTTTTATGAAAATGTACTATATAAATATATTATACAACTATATTATAAAAATATATATTATAAAAATATATTATGCAAGTATATTACACAAATTTATATGTATGGAATATTGATATACAATGTTTTTATATATTTATATATATTATATTAATTTGTAAATAAATAAATATTATATGTTATATATTTATATACTATAAAAATATTTTATAAAAATATATATATTATAAAAACACAAATATATATTATATTACCAAAATATATATAATAAGAATATATATTATACAAATAAAGACATTAATTACACAAATAAGAATAAATATACATAATATATACAATACAATAAAAAATATATATTATACAAATATAAATTACACAAGTATATTATAAAAAAATATTTCAATAGATTTCATTCAATAAATTTTTATGCCTTCTATTTGATCGAATGAGATTTTATTATTCTTTTTTATCATATTTGGGTGTCTTATTACTCCTTAATTTCCTATGTTATATTTCCATTTGTTTAGGTTATTTAAGAAAGACATGATGACACATTTTAATAGAGGTAGGTCTAGTCTTGGAATATTCAAAGTATTAAAAGTGGGATTTCTCCTATAAATATTGAATTCTTAAAGGCCTCAAAGATTCATGTATCCCAACATGTCCCCATCGAGACCCCTTGATTTATAGAAAATAATTTTTACGCCCCCAATTATCACCTTCAATAGGCCACAACTGAATAACTAGTTCCATTAGTGTAATTCTCACCAATGGAAGGCATTTACACATTTTATAGAACACAATGTATTACAACTATCATCCTCATCAAATTCATCTCTCGAATAGTTATTATTATAATTTTTTGGTTGATATTCACCCATAATATCTTTTATGTTTCTTTTACTAATCTGGACATTAGTTATCCTGTGAATGACTACTTCTTAGTGTGTTTCAAAAAAAATTGGTTCTTTTCCATAAGAGATGGAGGATGTGTGTAAAACAAAAAAATTAAATGATAAATGTTTGAGAGATGATTTGATGAGGATGAAATTTTTCTATAACATTCATCTATCAATGAATTCAGAGGATAACTCCAACCACAGTGGTTTATTTATTTCCATAAATTTAATTATCCATTTTCTTGATAGAAAACTGAAATTCATTAAAACAATCAAATTTTGGATTTCACTTATTATAATTATATATAAATATAACTTTTGATAATGAATATCTTATGTATATTTTTATTTTTTATTGTACAAAATTAATATTCTATGTACCCAATATTATGTATATGAATCAAAAAAGTATACATGTAGGTAATTTAATAAAAGTGTTTGAAATTGGAGTTAAATAGTTCATCAAGTTTGCAATAGGGAAAGCATAAGACCCTTCTCAAACACAATGTCCATGTTTATTTTGTTTTTATTCAAAAAAAAATTCTATAAGAGTTTTAAGAACATTTTATTTGTCACTGAATAGATTGAAGCTAAAAATTTGGGACTCAAAACAGTGAAAAACTGAATGTGCAGATTGATTGGGAGGTTACTAAGGTTTATAGATAATTTTATATGAATACCAATGTAAATGATGATAGAGATCACATGGAATAAGTGATAATAGCAATTGAAGATGACCATTGTGATTTTACAGAGAAGTTTGAGAAGTAGAATAGTTGTGTGAAGATAATATTGTATACCATTCATGCTGAATAATCAACATTGTCCTCAATATTGAAGTTATATAGTTTTAAAGAAGGCATTGGATGGAGTGACACCCACTCTACGGAACTACATGGTTTCCTTATTGATATGATACCAAAAGAAAATGAACTACTATGTCAAACAAATGATGTTAAAAAGATGCAACATTCAATGGTAATGATCTCTAAAAAAATAATTTCTTATCCAAATGATTGAATATTATGTTTCAAGGACCATGAATCACTCATAAAATTCCCTATGTTTGGGAAGAACTGGCACCAGAAAAATGTCTCAATTCCTTAGAAATATATAGGGTACATTCCTATTATTCCATGATTTAGAAGACTATATGGGTGTCAGAATACCGTGAGAAAATTGACATGGCATTCCGATATAATAATTAATAATGGGAACCTATGTTATACAAAAAAATCTCTTTAGTGGAAGAAAATTGATTATGAGTATCCTAAAACTGGAAATGTGCCGTGAAAATTTTATCTTGTGTTATCTATAGATAGAATAAATCATTTTGGTGTACAAAGTAGTAGTCATAGTACATGGCCTCTAATGTTGGTAAATTATATATTTCCACTATGGTTAGGTATGAAGTAAAAGTACATTATTTTGTCTATACATATATATAGACCAAAAAACCATATAATGATATTGATGTCTATTTGACTCCATTGATTGAAGATCTAAAATTGATGTGGGATATAGGTGTTCCAAAGTATGATTCTTATATAAGTAAAGCATTAACATTTAGGTCAATTTTGTATGGGATGATAAAATATTTTCCCACTTATATAAATTTATCAGTATATAGAATTAAATAAATTTTTAGGTTTCCCATTTTTGAAAAACACACACACTCAGTTCAAATGATACATTCCATGAAGACTATGTTTTAGAAAATATGAAATTTTTTCCTCAAAGACATCAATATCGATACTGGTTGATAGTATTCAATGGGAATATCAAACAAGGTACAACACTATCTCCAATAACGGGTTATCATATTTTCGATAATGTAAAAAATATTGATACTGATTTCGGTAAACCATTTCTGAAAACCATACAAAATTAGGTTGTAAGATGAGGTCAATTTTCATTGAATGACTATATTGGAATTGTTTGTATGTCAGACATTTAAGTGATGTTTTCCATATAGAAAAAATTTTATTTGATAGTGTTATTAGTATAATACTAAATGTTCCAAGATATACTAATAATGGAATCAAGGCTATGTTGGACATGATTGAAATGAGGATAAGGGAAGAGTTGGAACCAGTGAAGGGTAAAGGGTGAACTTTTCTACCTACAGCAGCTTATACTCTAACTAGAGAATAAAAATTACAATATTTTCCTTTACTTAATAGTATAAAATTTATTGAGGGGTATTCATAAAATATTAAGAATGTCGTGAAAATGAATAATTTGATGTTACATGCAATAAATTATATGAACATCATGTTTTGATGTAATATTTCATACATGTTTATTTCCATTACATTCTCCCTCAAAATTTATGGCATACATTAACCATACCATGCTTTTTTTCGAATCCATATGCAGTGATGTTTTAAATGTGATAAAGTTTCCAATTATTAATAAGGAGGTTGCAGTCATGTTATGTGAATTAGATATGTTTTCCCACCATAATTCTTTTATATAATACCCAAATGAGGGATAACTTAGTTAGGGATGTTCAACTATGTGGTAATTTCCATTACCGATGAATGTACCCCATTGAATGGTGCATGAAGATTTTGAAGGGGTATGTCAAGAATCGAAGTCATCTGAAAGGTTTTATTGTATAATTACATATTGATGAAGATGAAATTGAATTATATACTGATTACCTATCAGATATTGACAACAACACCCTTCCAATGTCTCTTCATAGCAGACACCATATAGGTGAATGGATTTGTCAAAGAGATGTTGTTACAATTACCTTAACAGAGTGGGAGAAAGAACATGTTTACATTTTAAATAATAGTGAAGATATTGATATATACATTTAATCCCACAATTAAATTCATAAATATTTGAATCCATCAGGGGCTGAAGAATGGATATCAATAACACATAATCAATAGTTTATAGGTTGGTTCCAAAATAAAATTTAGAAGGAGTTGTATGAAAATATATATTCAATTGACGAATGACTTCAACGGATAGTCAGGGGACCAAATACAAATGTTATATCATATACTAGTTTTGTAATCAATGGTCATAAATTCTATAAAAAAGAACAAGATGGATACATTATAATGAAAACAGTGGTGTTATGCTTGGGGTGGAAGAAATGCACATATCTGGTTCCAAGGATATAAATCTAATTTATGAAAACATTTCATATCATGGAATTATCAAACATATATAAGAGTTGGATTATACAAAATTTCATGTATTTTTATTCTGTTTAAAATGGGTTGATGATATGAGTAGAGTGAATGTTGATGAAATATTTTTCATGAAGGTGAATTTCAATTTTTATGGGAAAAAAGAAGAGTCATTCATAATGGAATCACAAGTAGTGAAAGTATTTCATCTCTTAGATCTAGAAAACACGAATTGGATAATAGTCTTTCTAGCAACTAAAACAAATGCCGGGTCAGATGAAAATTCAATTGAGGATGACCCTTTCATTAGGATATCACAATAATTTAATCTCGGTCCCAATGTAGACAACTTGTGTACATCATAGGGGACCACAAATAGCAGATTTGGATTCTCTATAGAGGAACCAAATCCCTAAAACAATAAAAAGCGGAGGAGAGTCCAATAAGAAGGTAATAGTGTTTTTTAATATACTATGTTCTCCTCATAATATAATATCTTCTCTACTACATTGACATAATATAAATTATATTTTTTACTACTCATTAAAAAAATTACCTTTTTACATGATGGTGTTACCAATACATTATAAGATGAAACTATAATGATGAAAACCCTTTGAAAATATATAAAGAAAATGTTACGATAAACTTTATCTATTTTACCAAAACATTATATAATGAAACATTTATTTAATTTTTATTATTTCAAGAAAGGATCATTTATTTTATAGGATTTTCGTTTATATTTCATTCCTTTATACACTAAATCTTATTCATACTTCTTCTCCCTCAAAACCTTTTCACCCCTGTAGTGTTGGAATTTACCAAATTCCTTAAATTTACCTCCACTGCCTTTTCTATAAGAGAAACAATGCTATCTATGATCAATCAAAGAGGTAATATTAATGTTCAAACAGTAAAATAGTTGTACATAGAATTATTTTATTGATTCATATTTTTCTTTAATTGATTTATTTTTATTATTACTCACATAATAATTTTTTTCCCATATAAGTGGATTCTTCTGTTCATGTTGGGGTTGTATCACCATTTTTCATTCCTTTCTACACCAAAACATCTAGATAATTATTCTCCCTCAAAACCATTTCAGTACTTTAGTGTTGTCATTTATCAATTTCCTTCAAGTTCCCTCCACTACCCAATCACAAAGGTAATCTTAATGTTTCCATAGTAAAATAATTATCCATATAATTAATTTATTATTTCATATTTATGTTTTATTTATTTATTTTACTATTACTCATATAATAATTATTTTCTTATATAGGTAGATTCTTTTTTTCAGTTTGTGGTGGTTTGTTCAATTCTTCTCATGTTCATGAGATATTGGACATCGAGCCTGCAACTGAGATAATGAAAATGAGGAATTTTGTCAATAATATATACAACCATATTGAAAAGGAGAATTCCTAATACTTATTTAATTAAATTTATCATCCTTTTGTATATTATTTTTAAGTTAATTTCCTTATCATTTGTTTCTAAAACTTATTTATTTTATTTCATAGCTATTTTAGGAATCCTTTTTCATCAGGATTCGAGGCATGGAATGTGTTTATCTCGATGGTGTTGTTGATGGGGTAGTTTTAAGGCCTCACTCAATCACACACATCGTGTTTTCCATCTATTTTTCATCCCTAGAAAATACCAATGGTTCCATCATCTATTGATGGGTACATACCAATATTATAAAGGAAGGTGGTCACCTGGATTTTCAGGCACAACACCTCTTAGATACTCACATTAGTCGAGTGGATGGGAGGTCGGGCTCATCACATCCTTTTGGGGGTACCGTTGCCTACCCCGAGTATCTCTTATAGATTGATGAAGTGTTTATTAATATCATCCCAATCCAAATATGGGATCAGTTAACATAACAAAATGATTATATATTAATTCCCCTTCATGTGATAAATATTGGGATCTATTTAATGAATCCATCTGTATGTATCTATGGTTCTCCAACATTCTCCAGTAATGGGTGGCTGCTTATAAACTGAAATTGTATAACCAATTCATTTGTAATTTTATGCTATGTTAGGATGCTGGTACTATTCCACAAAGGGTATTGATCCATTATGAGGAGTCTTGCATATTCTTGTTATTACAGTAATCAAAACCCACCAAATTTGTTAGATCCGTCTAGTTTAGCATCATCGAGAAAGGACTCATATGGGTGATCTGGGACACATTCAAGATCTAATTTTGAATGGACATCCTACAAATACCGAGTATAGGGAGAATCATAGTTGTTTTAGTTTATTTGATTTCACAGTCCGCTAAAGTATGAGATAAGCTGATTATCTCCTGGGAATAATTGGGTCCCGATAGAAAATATGTCAGATTCATAAAAGGATTCACATCAAAATAGTTGTTGGTTTAGACTTGAGCCTTAGAAAGGAATCCTACATATCCAGCTTATTGAAGGAATCAGAGACATTATTGTTTAGTTTATGTTGGTCTTACACATTAAGGCTTCCCTATACCACTGTGGAGGTTTATAGTGTATATGTTATGATCATCGGAATTCTTTATTCCCATGAGTTCCCTGCTCAATGTGAGAATCAAGGGATAGCTAGTCATTAATGTCATTGCTTTAAATAAGGGAATTAGATGCTTGGATTTCCTTGGATGATCAATGTGGAGCTTGAACCACCAAATAGGTGGACTACTTATTCCATATATTTTAGGAATCAGAGTCTTCATAGTTCACTTTATATCAAGGTATACACGCTGAGGATGACCTATTGATCAGGGTGTAAACATTGAGGATAGAAAATGTTATCAAATCATGTGATGGTCTATTGATCTGGCTTACTTGTCTGGTGGGTGTTGCATGACCATGTTATCCTATCCTGGAGACCATTTCATGAGCTGGAAGACTTGTTCAAGGGGTGTCTCATGACCCAGATGATGTTCCAAGGTGTCATTCATGAGGGTCGTTTTGACACATATGGGGGTGTCACAAGAGTCATTATTACATCATTCGAAGGATGTCGAGTATCTTTTCTAACATCCTCATAATGCATTTCATGAACTGGATATCATGTTTGGAGGGATTTGCGGGTCTCAACACACTTTCCTAGATGGTATAGAGAAACTTGGACATCATGTATAGATGCAGAAGCGAGATTTATGTAATATTAGTGAACGACGTTATATGAGATAGGAGATGTATCTGAATAATATCACAAGCCTCGCCTAATAGACCCAGAGGGTTTTGTGAGATCAAAGTCATGTCTGTAGGGGAACTATACAACTTTATTTGACATGTATAAAGGACACCATGTTCCCTATATTACATGTTTAAGGAGTTTCATGATATCAAGGTTACATGTCCTATTAATTTAGTGAGTCTTTAGATGACTCATGTGAAGTGCATGAGGGAAAGCGAGCATGTTTTCTCTTAAGTCATCCAATTTTAATGTTGGTTATAACACTAGTGTTTTGAATTACTTAGAGTTATTCAATATCAGTTTATTTGAGTCTTGTGTGATCTGGAAGACATGAGGTATTATTTTCACACATCTTCCCAGTAGCCATTGGTATGACCTATGAATGATCACACAAAGTACCTTATGTATGGCACATGATTGCCCCAGTTATTTTCTGGTATATTACCTACCAAACAGCTTCCCAGTTGCATGATTAACTACTCTGAGATGTCCACAGAGGTTGAGACTTGAATTGTCTAAAGTCAAACAATCGAACGCCCTTTTCATTCGGGGGTGGGGAATTTATAGGCATCACCACCATAGTCATTCACCACTTTTCTCAGTGTATCTAGTGTGAGTCCATGCTAGAGTCATAGAAGGTCTCTTTCACCAAAAAGATTCACGAGTCTTTTTCATGGACTGCTCTGAGGGCATTGCCTGATTTCCAGTGACTTGATTCCCTCTCATCAACACTCCCTTAATTGGATTATAGTTGATTAATGGGGACTTGTTTGATCATGTGGAACTATCGAAGGACTTCCTTCTTATGATGTTTACATTTCTAAGGGCCTTTACGATATACAATTTCATGTTGAAAGGAATGTTTGAGGTTCATGATGACTTCTCTCGGTCTTTCGGTGAGACAACGATGGTTTTTCTGGGGGTCTCGTGGGACCCTGTTGTGGAATTCCATAGTGAATCAATATAATTTTATGAGTACAATTCCATTTCTATCATTATTCACTTATTTCCTTTGTTTTATGTGATAATGGATGGGTGTCATTTCAGATTTCATGATTAATTTCAAGGACCATTACTCTATTTTTTGGTGATGTGTCTCTGGAGCAGTATGGGTCATATGGGGCTGTGCAAGCATTTGATATAAAAATCCATCTATTTTCTCTTAGGGTTCCAAAGAGAAGAATGTGGTTTCACGTACATACCTGATGCTTTCCATGTGACGGGGTTGGCAATCCAAAAGGTGTTCACAAGATGAGGTGTACAAGTTTCTAGGGAATCACAGTGCCTTAAAGATCATCAGGGGTGTACTGTATGTCCTTTTATGACCATGAGTATCTCCAGCATCCTTCTTCTTTAACACTTTTTTTATTTTACAATGAATCAAGGAGTTAGTGAATTTTTTCGAATGTTGTCAATGATAATTATACTTCCCTCTAGTGATAAGTCGTGTGATCTATGCTTCTGCAAGAGGCCTCCACCCATTGTACAATATCCTTTTATTTTTTGAGGATTTTTAAGTTGGATCATTATATTCTTGTTACTAAAAACCCACATATCCTTCACACATTTATTGTCCATGTGTGTGTCACATAATCAATATGGGATCATGCAACGGCGTGTGTGCCTTTCTTGGTCAGTTGCCATGTTTTTTTATAGAATGTCTCATGATCAATGATGGATCTTGGGTGACTTGTGTTCTTGGTCATGGTAATTCATCATGTTTCCCTATGGAATGGATAATTATTACTACTAGATCTCAGGATGACATGCATACATTTTCAAGGATAATATCTCATGAACCACATATACATTTATGGGTCACTTGATAGAATATAGACTTTCTGAAGGATAGTCACATTTCTCACCTTTAATATGTCACATGTTCATGGATGGAATATTGATCCACATATCATGACATTATTAATTGGAGATTAAATATTCTCATGCACCCATGAATATTTCATGTGTTTTATGCAGATTTCAATCAGATCAACATGGTACATCAAGTCTTTAATGTTGTTACAAGCTCATCTTTCACGCTGCATCAAAAAAATTCATTTTCACTTGATCATATTGGGATTCCAAGTTTCTCTCCACCATTATTCACATAACTAGGTATGAAAAATTTTTAATCTTCTTTTGGTTGAAGCCAAGAAGGTGATATGTGCTCGCTACTGTGCTCACCAAACAAAGTTTATACACAAGAAGATCTTCGCATGGTAGCATATGCACTTCCATCCTTCCAAATGATGCATTAAATGGTGCCTCAACCCCTTTCTCATGATGGGTTATGTGGTGGATATGCTCATCATATGAATGCAAGAAAGAAATCTCGCATCACCATCTTCGTGTAACTATTTTTGGGTTTAGGAATCTCTATTTTATGGGAAAAAATAGCTCTCCTTTTCAGAATGGTATCCCTTCACATGATTGATCACATGATTCGCATACCTCCATGTGAAATATTAGGATATTCCTTAGTTTATTAACATGAATGTAATAATTAAGTCTCACGTGAGCTTCTTCACATAACCTCTATGTGGTTTCATGATTACCTACATTACATGGAAATAGGGATCTCTCATTTTTGGAATAGAAGCCCTTCTTTTTTATTTATGATATCCATGTATTTATATATAAAGGATTGCACTATATCTGTGCATCTGATAAATGTGGTGCATCTTGATAACATGCAACTCTGTTCATCTCATTTATCTATTCATCCACTGATTTAGTGATTATACTATGTCAAGATATTTATTCAAAGAACTAAAAGTCTTAGTATTTTCAATCAATTATCATGCCAAGCCTAATGGTATTTAGAAACATTGAATCATTCTTCTCATATGGGGGAACCCATGTGCGAGAATACATGATGCGATGAAAAATATCATGGCATGGAGACAACATGTGATCCATCATCATTGACTTATCTCGTCCATAAATAGGTTTATATGGCATCATCGGGACACTCAAATGAAAACTCTATTTTTTTTATTTATGATATTCTCATTGTGGGGTTATTCGTAGAACATCCCATATCGCCACCTACATCAACCTTATTCTCACGCTATGGAGCTTCTTCATGCGGGCATGGTGTTTATCAAGTTCTCCTTCTATAGACACACACTCGAGTAGGCCTCACATACTGGTTGTTGCAGATCACATGCATAGCACCCTAACCCCATCCATGGACCATCTTCATGTACATTCATTTATTTCTGATATGCGTGTGGGAATCACAAAAGATGGGTCAGATTTCTAGATTCGAGTTCAACTACTTGAAAAGTCATACATGAGGTCCAGGTTTATGGACTGTTCACTATAAGAAGGTGCATTTTACCATGACTCCATCTATGAGAAACTCTCGAGGAATCATAGTTTTTTTATCTATGTGGAGGCTTTAGGGAGATGTAGTGTGATAAATCTCATGGGTTCAATGTTTTTCTACAATGTGATATCATCCCCATGTATGATAGGAGATTTGAACCCTAGTGTCATGTGGTTGAAGAAGGTCGTGATGTTCTACAATGCACCCATATGAGGATAGTGGTTCTCTACTCACATGAATGTAAGTTAGTCAGATGATTTTGTTTCTTCATACTATAGGATATCAGTCATGGGGTACTCTCATAGTCACATTTCATACAGTTTTCTTAGAAGGAGTAGTTGTGGTGAAATATAGATCATCTGATCGATGTTCTTCTAGTGTGTGGTGCCTACTCCACGTGCAAGATTGAAACAAAAAAAATGATAGTATGAGGTTGAAGGATACGATGAGAAACATATTCTACCCATCACCTAATATACATGGCATGTGTCCTTCTGTGGAAAATTGTTTGATGTGAGAATATAAGCATCAACAAATTCCCCCCCCCCTTAGAATTGGATTTTTCAGAATTAATAGAAACTGATTTTAAGCTAAATATAAAACACTTTTTCATTTATCTAAATAATGGAGGATTTATATTTATGCATGCATTACTGGTGAATGGATTTGTTGATCATTATATGTGTTGTCCGGTTTTTCTTCCATTCAGAATGTGCAAGATATTTTTGTTCCTATGATATTGTTTTGATCATTGACGATACTCACCCATTGATTTACATTGAATGAACATGAATACCTCAACAATAATGATGAAATTCTAACATTTCCCCTCTAACAGATGCTCGAAAATGCCCACCGTCATGGGAATATTTTTTGACAATATGTTCCATCTATCTTGAAATCACCTAATTTGTAGAGGGATAGTCCGATAAGGATATATTCCTTGAATGTGAGTGTTTTTTATTTTTTTGATGGTGGTAATCCTTTGGATATAGAAGAAAGATACTATTTTGGCCTTATAGTGGTCCTCACAAGCTTTCATTGTCAAAATAATTGTTATGCGCTTTAGCTTAGGGTATTTTATATGATACCTTTGATCTATTTAGTTTAGGGTATTTTAGCTCAGATCATCAATTACTTAAGTTTACAGTATTTTAAATTAAACGTTCCATCACATTATTTTGGGGTCTTTTACCTTACTCCTTCCATCTCTTTAGTTTAATGTCTTTCAGCTAGGTCCAGCTATGGCTTTAGTTTAGCTTCTTTTATCTCATAACATCTATAACATTAGTCTAGGGTCTTTTATCTCTTACCTTCTATTTCTTTAGTTAATATTATTTTACATCATACCATCCCTTTCTTTAGTTTAGGTACTTTTAGATCGGACCTTATATATGATCATGGGATACAGTATAGACATACTATGAAATACCTAAAACACTCTGAGGTACTAGGTTCGACCATGGTATTTCTAAGGCTCCCATGGAGTGGAATTACCTTTTTCAGAGTGACACATTTTGTTGATATCCATAGGTGCATATGCCGGAGCGATAGGCATTCATGCATAATCAGGAAACGAGTCTCTTGATGTCGGGTATCTTTTCCAAGGGCTATGGAAAATTTATGGAGGTAACATGGCTGAGGGATAAATACTAGGGATACTAGGACCTCCAGAATAGTTGGAGTGTGGGTGATATTAATCATAACCCAAAATCATGAGTCTACGAACATGGGATGGATAAGACATTCCAGGGATGAACCACAACACTCTCAGGTGCTAAGTTCCACCGTGACATTTTGAGGGATCGAAAGGATTAAAGCTCCAATCTATAAAGGTGGATATGGATTTATTTTTAATTAAAGGGACCTTATGCATCGGTATCATGGACAAGAAAATATTACCACCACTTCTTTCCAAAATCAATGAAATATTTTTGAAGGGTCAAAAATATAGATGATGAAGTCGGGTATTGGAAGAAAACTATCTAGGGATGGTTCTAGCACCCTAGGCCATTATAACAATTAAAGGGAAGCTTGAGATCTATTCCCTATGCTTTTTAATCATGAGGAATGGGCCATAAAAGGATTGAAAATGGATTGTCTCACTATGTCTTTGAGAAAGGGTAAAAAACCCTTTGATGTAATTTCAAGGTTGTCGAATCCACTCACATAATTTGGTACAGGGATTTTAAATTATGGTCTAATGTGCCAGAATTGGGAGAATGGTATGGAATAGTCATATTGGAGTAGTTTATACACATTGATGTGTTGAGTACCTCCATGATGATGTTAAGGATCACATGGATTGGAATGTAATTCTTGAAAGAGTGACGCATTTGTTTGACGGTAATAGGTGCATATAAAGGATCCATGGGTGTGTGTGCATAATCAAGATAAGGTTCCCCTGAAGTCGGATATCTTTTCCATTGGTCGTGAAAGACTTACGGTGATACAAGGCACTCAAATCATGAATTGTGATTTTCATAAAGTGTAATACCCAAGAAGGGTCTGAACACCATAAAGGTCGCATTAACACCTAGAGAATATATTCTCACGGTGAGGAGATGTGACAAACATACTCTAACATTGGACTAGACCAGAGGGTATTTTGAGAATAGATTTTCTTTTAATAGGGTTTTAGAGTAGACCCAATGAGAATTATTCCTTTTATTTGTGCCCTAATTTTTCCCTAAACTTTTAGGATGAACGGTTTATATGGAGAAGACTTGACTTTTGCTCAGATTTCCCGTTGTGGGTTTTTGGCCTAAAACATTTTGTTTTCTTTTGTTGTAAATTTATGGTCTTGGGATTTGGACCATTATGGGATAGGTTTTATGGTCGTACATCTTTTTCAAAATCACAGGCAATTTAGGGTCATGACTTTCATGGATCTAATATTGCAGATGTTATGCAAGATCCTAACTACTATACCCAGGTCAAGTGCACTCCAATATCTTTCTACGTAAAAGATGTAGATGTTGTTAATAATATCTCAAGTTCCGTCACATCACTAGTAATGATATGGGAAAATCATATCGGGTGTATTTTAGACACAATGAAGTGTTGAGTGCTTCGGAAGCGGTGTTATAGGTCATAAGGATTGCAATGTCCTTTTTGTACAGTGAAACATTTGGTTAGAATCCGTTAGCACATATGCAAGAGTAATCGAAATGTTTTGAAATTAAAAGATGGTTCGATTAAAGACATATATCCTTTCCAAGGGACATGTAAATTCGTTGATGACCTGAGACACTCAATACATGAATTGTTGTATATTAATTGAGTTTCCCTTAAAAGATGGTGGATGAACCTTGTACTCTAGTTGACTAAGGTAAGTCTAAAATAGTCCTTTGATAAGGGCTGATAAAGGGTGATTTTCATTTTATTTTACTTTCATGTATTGGGTATGTCTTTCCCTGAAATTTAATGACATTTGGTAAGGAAATTGTTTGTGGAATTTCTCTTCATGTGTTAAGGATGTATTCCCTTGTAGTTTATCATCATGCAGTAAGGAAGTTTGTACTAACATAAGTGTATGGAAATTATAATGTTGGGACTAAGGGTGAAATTACTGGATACAATATGAATCTCATGAAAATGATAATCAAACCACACATAGTTCTTAAATGATAAACTCTATCTTCACTGGTCTAGCCCATACTGAGTGGTGGAAATGTTTTAAATTAGTTTTTGTACTGGGCCTATGATTATAGGTCTAGGAATCAATACATATCATGTAATGATATGAATAATTCCACATGTATTTCTTGAAATGGATTGTACATTTTATCATCATACGAAACAGAAGATTATAGACCGACTTGAAAAGAGGAAATTTTGTGGTTGGGCCAGAGAATTGATGTTTTGAGTCACTATGTATATCATAAAAAGGGATAATCAATCCATTCATAGTTCTAGAAATTCCATGTAGTTTAACATTATGCAGTGAGGATGGAGGTGAACCATCCTAAATTGATGGAAAATTATAGTTTTTCCTGAGGTTGGAAGTCTAGGAGTCACTACATATCTCAGGAAAATGAGAATCAAACCACACATAGTTTGGGAAAGTTATGCATTTTAACGTCATGTAGTGAGGACTAGATCCTATCAAGGCTGGTGCACCTTGATTGTGCGGGAAATCTATTATCATTATTCCTTATCCCATGTTATCCTTTATTAGTGTGATAAAAAAAATATTCCACAAAGGATGGGGGAATTTTGTATCATACGGTGGATAGACCAATCTATAGGATCAAGGCGTCCCTACGTATCTCATTGTACATGAGAATCAAGCCTTACAAAATTATTTGAAATCTATATATTTTAACATCATAGAGTAAGGAATTGGGTGACTCAACAAGAATGATGATGTTTATTTTGGATCTGTTTAGTTTTAAATCATGTGGTAAGAAGACTAGGTCACCTGATGTGAAAGTAAAGTACCATTATGGCTGAAGCCATGAATTTTGATTCAAGAAACCTAATGTATCCTATGATGATAAGAATCAAGAAATACATAGTTCTTAGGAAATTAGGCAGTTTAACATCTTTCAAAAAGGATGTACTCCTTATATTTTATTTTCATGTGGTTTGTACAAGCTCCAAATAGTGTAACATCATGTGGTCAGGATGAATTCATATAGTTTAACGTCATATAATTTGACTTAATTTTCATAGTATAAAATCATGTACTAAGGAGGAGTGATGGGGATTACTCTAATATGAATTCCATTGATTACATCTTAGGAAAATTATTTCTTATGAAATATCACATTGGTGGGTGGTGTGACACACTCCCCTTCCATGGTGGCCAATTAATTGGTCCCATTATGATAAACCTTATGTATTACATAAGTTCTTTCCCACATGGTCTCCAATCATAGGGAATTATTTCCTAGTATCATTAGGGTTTTCAGAGCCAACCCTAGTTCTCCTTGAAATAATGATTGGAGGAGAACCTTTTTTAAGGCCCATGATATCTGATTCTGATGATTGTCCATATTGTGTGGTGTTTGCACCCTTTTCTCATTATTTGTTCCAACTCATCCTGTAACATCCCAAGAAAGTAAATAATTATGGATTTTCATATCTATGTATATTTATGAATTAGATAGTGTTTTAAGAGGATTAAGATGATAATAAATCCAATCTTAAGCATAGAATTCTATAATATTTTTAAAATATTGTTTTACCGCCTTTTGATGGAAAACCATTTTTAAATAAAACTTTTTACAATTTTATAAGCTCTATTTTTCAAAATAATCTTATTCATTAGAATTAGTACATTGAAATTTACTTTGGATAAATTTTTGGTATTTTTCTTACAATGTTCATTTTTTAATGAATAGTGCAAAAATACTGCATTTTACTTCAAAACTACATTTTCATCTAATTTAATTATATGGTTAGATTATCTCTATAATTGTCTTTAAAGTTTAATTAGAATATATTTTTACCATTTAATCCAATGGTGGTCATTAAAATTTATTTCACTTTGGAATTGGGCACAAACAAGTGCCAAACGTTTCATAGATATTGTTTAAAAAAACCCGCTATTTGTTTTGACAACGAGAATTATTTTTAAATTAATTATTGAAATTTCTGTGTTTTTAATTTGATAAAATGGATTCCATATTTGGAATCAGAAGGTCCAAATTATGTAATTAATACTCTTTTGTTTTTGGACATTATGAATAGTAATGACGGTAATTATCGTTAATTATTGTGATTAATTAGTAATCAGGTAGTTAAGGGTAATAAAATAATATCATAATAATAACAAATGACCCCAAAATGTGTCCTAATGCTACTAGTTGTGTCATGTAAAACCATTTGTTTCCTTTATCCAAACTTTGGGACCCCATGGAATCACTTTTGTGTGATAGTGACTTTTTATATTTTTACTTTTAAAGAAAGTTAAATATAACAAACTTTGTAACACCTAAGTAAAAAAATTTTAATTTTTTCTAAATAAATTATATCTTGGAATATAAATAGTAATAGGAAAGATAAAAATATTTCCTACGTCATAGTATTTTGTTTATAATTTTTAGACATTAAATAAATTAAATTTGTTATGACACCATTATTATGCAGCGATTACCTCATTAATGAACAATTTAAATAAAATGAAAAGATAATGTAAATTCTAAGACATACACTAGTCAAAGACCTATTGGATGAGTATATTTAGAAACCTTATCACCTTATCCTCTAAATATATTTATGTTGGACCTTTAAAATCCGAAACTCATTTCAATATAATGTAACATTTCTTGAATTTCCAAGAGTGCCCCTCCTCCCTCTTATAAAAGGCCCCCATCTCTACCTCCTTACCCAAACCTCTCAAGCCATTTTCTCGGTCAATATCTGCTCATTGTATCTCTCCACATCCCTCTCTTCATCTTAGAAACCATAACTTAGGTAGAAATATCTTCAAGAAACCCTTTTGGTTCAAACCAAGAGGAGTTACCCGATTTAAAGGTAATGTCTTCACATGTGTTCTTTTGTTTTATTTTTCTTCTCCAACCCCTTAAACTATTTTTATTCCTTTATTTTGTAACAACAACAGTATCTTAAATATACTAGGATGTTTTTATGATAAGTATTCGAGCTACACTTACACACACCTTCGTCTAATGGTTATAGAACATACTGTTTCTGTGGATGGAGAATTTCTACCTCACGAAATGATGATTGTTCAATATTCTTTTAACACCTTTCATGGTGGACATTAATATGTCACTCTATTTATATATTATATATATTATGTTTATGTTTTCCTTATGCTTTTTTATTTTTCATTTATGTCATACCTTAATGGTTTCCATTATGGGTAAATGCGATATCTTTATTTTAGGAAGTGCGGACTACCGCCCCCTCAAAGTGATTTGATTCGTTAATGCCATATGTGGGAAATATAAAGGATGGGGTTAATAATATTATATATTATAATATACTGGAATTATAATATACCTTTATATCATTATGAATTCATTCCATTAAATATGAAATAGAAATGAAGGAAGCGTTCATGCGTACGTACGGCTTACCATCTCCATGAACGGTGCATTTCATTTCTTACCTATAAATGTTATGTAATATTATAAATTTAAGTATATACTGGATATATATGATATATATGATATCAACATCATTAATATAATTCTGGATATAATGGATATTTTACCACATAAACAACTTGTAATTATAAGGAGTTAATTTTTGACTCGTGTACCAGTGATCGACAAAACGACTGTTATTAACTTAAATAATTAAATAGTGTTTATAACATGGTAATAAGTGATATAAAATAAATAATGAACTTGAAAAGGGTCCTTAAGAAAGTATAAATTAACTCAAGTTTAGTATTTAGGAGATTAAAAAACGATCGAGTCAAGTCGGACACGAGGTATGGGACTTCGTCTCAATATCCTTTCATTGACGCATATTTTGTTTTATACAAAACTTTATATTATACGGTGTATAAACCCCTATGACTTTTACTTTTATTCAAAACTAATATTTTTTATACGAATCATTTTACTAAATGATAAAAGGGAATGTTTTTTTTCGTACGTATGTGGCGACAACGACTTCTCCGCTACCGTGACCATTATTTGGGTTTCGGCTTCCCCTATAAGGAACAACTTTTTTTAAAATGAAAAATAAATACCATGTTTTACTTTTCTTTTATTTTGGTATTGAAAATGGTTTTGATAATTTTTTTATTATATCAATGTGTTGTATTGATATCTTGTGATTGAAATGTGGAAATGTTATATTTTCTTTATGCATGATTTATATGATATGATTATGTTATGGTTCTTGGGAATTGTTTATTAAGACGGGTTGTTCTGTGATAAAATAAGGGTTGGTGAGCCCATGATAGCTCACCAATGCATTGTGTAATGCAAATGAGTTAAATTCTATGGTTTCTTTGAAGAGATTTAGGGAATATACTGTGATGGGTATTCCAAACGTAACCATGAGGGTTACTCACTATGTACGAATGTTATGAATGCCTCAAGTTACCTTTATGTATTATGATTTCAATGATTTATTCATTATTTGATGAGGTATGTTAAAGTGCTTATGTTTTATGATTAAAGGATGATTTCATTAATTCTTATGTATACATGGACTAATGTTTTTATTTCGTACTTTTATATCCCTTACTGAGCTTTTTATACTCATCCCAAGTTTTTGAAATGTTTTTCACAGGTCAAGGGAAAGGTACATGTTGTGATGATAGTGTTAAGGAAGTGTCATGAAAGAATACATTTTTTGTTTTAAATATGATTCCTTTGATGGTAAAAGTGATTATTGTATTTAATGTAACCACCTTGTTTTAATGTGGAATGTAATGCATGATTTGTGATCTAATTCTCTAAAACTCTAAACCAAAAAAGATCCTCAATGTGTAATCTTGTAATAACTCAAGATTATGTAATTTTTAAGGCTGGGGCCTTATAGTTGGTATCAAAGGTCAGTTTAGAAAACTTTAGGAGTAATAATTATATTAAAGGAGTATCCAAAAATATTTTTTTATGGTAAAATTTAAGTGATATAGAATTTGAATATTACAATGTTGCTTCATCTAAGACATGTTTGTTCAGAATGGTTTTCCGCAGAGGAAATAGAGAAGTAGTACTAGGAAGGAATACAGAAGGAAATGACCTTCCGAATCAGCATCCTGAGATGGTCAGAATTGGAACTAAATAGTTTGTTTCAATAATGGAGCAGTTGACTCAAGCGATAATTGATGGTGGTATCCATGCACGAGATCAACCAGATCAACCGCTGAATAACATATCAGTGGTGGAACATTTCATGAGGCAACATCCCCCATCATTCAGATGATCATCTGACCATGTGCTAGCTAAAGGGTGGATTAAAGCACTAGAGAAGATTTTCGATGTCATTGGGTGTTCAGACAATAAAAAGGTTAGTCTTTCTATTTACCGTTTGGAGGGTGAAGCAGATAAGTGGTGGTCGATCGTTAAAAATATCAGGGACACTGATGAGATTGATTCTCTCGACTGTGATGAATTCTAAGGTATGTTTCTTGAGAAGTATTTTCCTAAGGCTATTCGACTTAGGATGGAAAAACAATTCTTGGAATTGAGGCAAGAGGAAGACTACGTGGCTGCTTATGAAGAACGGTTTACTCAATTGGCAAGGTATGCTCCAAATTTTATCAGAGACCTTGATAGTAAAATCAATCATTTTTACTCAGGATTAAAGCCAAAATATCGAAGGGCTTTAGCTTCTCGCGAGTTCAAGAGTTATGAAAAGCTTTTTCGATGTGCTGAGAAGGTGGAAATGGAGTTTGTCGATGATCAAGTGTTCTATAACAACCAACAGAAGAACAGACCGAGGTGGCAGGAGAAAGGGAAGAATTCTTCAAAAAGGTTTGATGGTAAGAAAACTAAGTTTCCAGTTTGTGATAAATATGGTAAAAGGCATGCTGGGGAATGTCTTCTGAACTCTGTAAAGTGCTACCGATGTGGTAAGATGGGACATAAGGCTCGTGATTGCACTAAAAAATATCAGGGTGATGGTAAGACCAAATTTTATTTACAGTTAGTGAAATGTTTCAAGTGTAATGATATGGGTCTTTAGGCAAACGAGTGTTCGATAAAGAGCTTAAATTATGGGAAGCAGTCAAACTACAAGCAAAAAGGAGTGGTGAAATCCTTTGAAACTACTTCAGCAGATTTTGGGCCAGCAAATGAAGTGGTATGAGGTTCTTTTTTTTGTTTTCTAAAATTACGCTAATGTGTTGTTTGATTTGGGGTCTACACATTCTCTAATCTCTGAAACATTTTGTAGTAAATTGGGAATTCCATCTCAAGAAATTACTCATGAACATTAGGTAAAAACACCTGGGGGAAATTTTTAGGCAAAAATAATTTATAGGAGTCTTCCTATCCTTATCCGTGGAAAGAACCTACTTGCAAACATTAATGTTTACCTCTAGTAGAGTTTGATGTTATCCTGGGTATGGATTGTCTCTCTGTTTACCATGCTAAGATTGATTATAGATCTAAAGAAGATTCTTTTTAGAAGGACTTTTAGTTTGTGTACAAGAATGAACCCTTACTGTTGAAAACATATCAAGAGGCTGAGAAACTTGTAAAATATGGAAATAAATGTTACCTTTCACATATTGTTGAAAACAAAGGAACCATTCAGATTAATGATGTGCTAGTAGTAAATGAGTATCCTGATGTTTTTCATGATGAGTTGCCTGGAATAATACCATATCGGGAAGTTGAATTTACTGTTGACTTAGTTCATGATGCTAAGCCAATTTCAAAACCCCCTTATCGAATGGATCAAATTGAACTTTTAGAGTTGAAGGATCAATTGCAAGATTTATTAGAGAAAGGTTTCATTCGACCTAGCACATCACCTTGGGGTGCTCATATCTTATTTGTTAAAAAGAAAGATGGTTCTATGAGAATTTTCAATTATTATATAGCCTTGAATAACATCACTTTTAAGAACAAATATGATTTGCCTCATATCGATGATTTTTTTTTATCAGCTCTAGGGAGCTCAGTATTTTTCAAAGATTGACTTGAGATCGGGGTACCATAAGTTGAAGGTAAAGGAAGAAGATATTCCGAAGAACGCGTTTCGTACAAGATATAGCCATTATGAATTTGTAGTAATGCCTTTTGGGCTAACCAATGCACCTGCTATATTCATGGACCTTAAGAATAGAATTTTCCATGAGTTCTTGGATAAGTTTTTGGTTGTTTTCATTGATGATATTTTGGTGTTTTCTAAAAGTAATGAGGAGCATGAGAGTCATTTAACGGTTATTTTTCAAACCTTAAAAAAAAATTGAATGGGAAATTCAGAAAGTTTGAGTTTTGGATGCAACAAATTTATTTCCTTGGTCACATTGTTTCTAAAGATGTAATAACTATTGATCCTGCAAAAAAAAAAGGTTGGTGAAGAATGTCCAAGACCCATAAATGTAACTGAGATTCATATTTTTCTTGGTTTGGAAGGATATTACCGATGGTTTGTTATAAATTTTTCATGGTTATCTAATCCAATGACTAAGCTAAAACGAAAGGGTGTTAAGTTTATCTAGACAAAAGAATGTGATGATTGTTTTCATGAATTGAAAAGAAGATTGTTGAATGCTCCAGTTTTGGCACTACCTTCCAAGAATGGTGAGTTTGTTATCTATAGTGATGTTTCATTAAAATGACAAGGTTGTGTCCTAATGAATAATGATCATGTAATTTCTTATGCTTCACATCAGTTGAAAACTCATTAGATAAATTACCGTACACATGATTTGGAATTAGCTGCTATTGTTTTCTCTTTAAAAATTTGGAGGCATCATTTGTATGGTGTAAAGTGTGAAATATATACTGATCACATAAGTTTAAAGTATATATTCACTCAGAAATAATTGAACATGAGACATAGGAGATGACTAGAATTAATCAAGGATTATTATTATACAATTCACTACCATCCGGGAAAATCAAATAAAGTGGATGATGCTTTGACTAGAAAAAGTAATGCTTCATTAACCATGTTACGTTTGGAATGTGATCCTTTGGTCAATGATTTGATGAACTTTGGCATAGAAGTTGTTGGTGTAGGATTTTATTCTATTTTTTTCAGGTATCAGTGAAATCTTCTCTATTAGATATAATTAAGCATGCACAGAAGCAAGACAGTGAGTTTCAGAAAAAGATAGAGCTGGTTCAGAAGGGTAACTTTCCTAAATTCAACATTGATAATGATTGTTTTTTGATATTTAGGACGAGATTTTGTGTGTCGTGTGATTCACATTTGAATAGAGAGTTGTTATGTGAAGCTCATAGTTCTCCGTTTTCAGTTCATCCAGGCAGTAGTAAGATGTATAGAGATCTTCGGGAGTACTACAGGTGGGATGGAATGAAAAGAGATATTGCTGATTTTATTGTAAAGTGTTTTACTTGTCAACAGGTTAAAGCAGAGCAGCAGTTACTAAAAGGGATTCTTAAACATTTACCAGTACCAGAGTAAAAATGGGAGAATATATCCATGGACTTCGTTGTTGGTTTGCAGAAGACACCTCGAGGTAAAAATGCAATATGGGTTATTGTTGATCGCTTGACTAAATCTGCTCATTTCCTTACTATACGAGATACTTTTTCCCAAGATCAAATTTCTCGTTTGTATATTTCAGAGATAGTCAGGTTACATGGAGTTCCCCTATCCATTGTATCTGATCGTGATCCCAGATTTACTTCTAACTATTGGAAGGGCCTTCAGAAGTCTTTGGGTACTGAATTAAATTTTAGTACAGCTCTTCATCCTCAATTAGATGGGCAGTCAGAATGAACAATTCAGACTTTGGAGGATATGCTAAATTTTTTTTCGATGGATTATCAAGGAAGTTGGGACAAACCTCTTTCTTTGGTTGAGTTTTCTTATAATAAAAGTTTTCATTCTAGTATATAGATAGAAACATTTGGGGAATTATATGGGAAGCGGTCTCAAACTGTAGATTTTTGGGATGAAGTGGGTGAATGGAAGTTGATGAGACCGGAATTGGTAGAAGAGTTGACAGAAAAAGTTCAGCTGATACAGAGACACATGAGAACATCTCAGAGCAGGAAGAAAATTTATACGGACAACAGGAGGAATGATCTCTCTTTTGAGGTAGGTGATCATGTCTTCCTCAAAGTTTCACCATGGAAAAGTGTGATTCGATTTGGTAAGAAAGGAATACTGAGTCCAAGGTTCATTGGACCATATGAAATTCTGGAGAGAGTTAGATCAGTTTCATACCGAGTGGCTTTACCTCCAATTTTATCTCAGGTACACAATGTTTTTCATGTTTCAATGTTAAGGAAGTACATGCCAGATCCATCTCATGTTTTGTGTCTAGAGGTAGTTCATTTGGAAAAGAACCTATCTTATGAGGAAAAACCTGTCCAGATTCCTGACCACAGGGAGTAGGTGTTTCAGAATAAGGTGATTCATAAAGTAAAGGTTTTGTGAAAAAAACACATGATTGAAGTGGCAACATGGGAATCTGAAAATTCAATGAGGGATAAATACCCCCACTTATTCAATAAGTAAATAAATTGTGGGGACGCAATTTTCCAAAGGGAAGAAGGATGTAACATCCCAAGTAAGTAAATAATTATGGATTTTCATATCTATGTCTATTTATGAATTATATAGTGTTTTAAGAGGCTTAAAATTAGAATAAATCCAATCTTATGCATAGAATTCTCTAATATTTTTAAAAGATTTTTTACCACAGTTTGATGGAAACCATTTTTAAATCAATATTTTGACAATTTTATAAGCTCTATTTGTCAAAATAATCTTATTCATTGGAATTGGTACATTAAAATTTACTTTGGATAAATATTTGGTATTTTTCTGAAAATGGTCATTTTTTAATGAATAGTGAAAAAATACTGCATTTTACTTCAAAACTACTTTTTCATCTAATATAATTATATGGTTATATTATCTTTATAATTGTCTTTAAAGTGTAATTAGAAATATTTTTTCCATTTAATCCGATTGTGGTCATTAGAAATGATTTAACTTTGGAATTGGGCATAAACAAGTGCCAAACTTTTCATAGATATTGTTTCAAAAAAAACCCGCTATTTGTTCTGACAACAAGAATTATTTTTAAGTTAATTATTGCAATTTATGTGTTTTTAATTTGGTAAAATGGATTCCATATTTGGAATAATAAGGTCCAAATTATGTAATTAAGACTCTTGTTTTTTGGACATTATGAATAGTAACGATGGTAATTATCTTTAATTATCATGATTAATTACTAATCGGGTAGTTTAGGGTAATAAAATAATATCATAATAATAAAAAATTACCCCAATATGTGTCCTAATTCTACTGGTTGTTTCATTTCCGACCATGGGTTTCCTTGTTCCAAACTTTGGGACCCCATGGAATTACTTTTGGGTGATAGTGACTTTTTATCTTTTTATTTTTAAAGAATGTTAAATATAAGAATGTATGTAACACCTAAGTAAAACAATTTTAATTTTGTATACATAAATTATCTATTGAAATATAAATAGTAATTTGAAATATAAAAAGATTTACTACATCATAGTATTTTTATATAATTTTTAGTAATTAAATAAATTAAATTTTTTTTGACACCATGATGATGCAGCGATTACCTCATTAATGAACGATTTAAATAAAATGAAAATTTAATGTAAACTCTAAGACATAAACTTGTCAAAGACCTATTGGAAGATTATATTTAGAACCCTTATCACCTTACCCTCGAAATATATCAATGTGGGACCTTTAAAATCTGACACTCATTTCAATATAAAGTAACATTTCTTGACTTTCCAAGAGTTCCCCTCCTCCCTCTTATAAAAGGCCCCCACCTCTACCTACTTACCGACACCTATCAAGACATTGGCTCAGCCAATATCTGCTCATTTTATCTCTCCAAATCCCTCTATTCATCCTAAAAGCATTACCTTAGGCAGAAATCTCTTCATGAAACCCTTTTGGTTCAAACCAAGAGGAGTTACCTGATTTAAAGATAATGTCTTCACTTGTGTTATTTTGTTTTATTTTTCTTATCCAACCCCCTAAACTCTTTTTATTACTTTTTATTGTAACTAAAAAACTATCTTAAATATACTAGGAAGTTTTTATGAGAAGTATTATAGATACACTTACACACACCTCCGTCTAATGGTTAAAGAACATACTGTTTCTGTGGATGGTGAATTTCTGCCTCACAAAACGATGATTGTTCAATATTCTTTTAACAACTTTCATGGTGTCCATTAAGATTTAACTCTATTTATATATGATATATATTATGTTTATTATTTCCTTATGCTTCTTTATTTTTCATTTTTGTCATACCTTTATGGTTTCCATTATGGGTAAACGCGATATCTTCATTTTAGGAAGTGTGGACTACCGCCCCCTCAAAGTGATTTGATTCGTTAATGCCATATGTGGAACTTATAAAGGATGAAGTTATTGATATTAAATATGATATTATACTATAATTATATTATAACGTTATATCATTATGAATTCATTCCATTAATTATGAAATAGAAATGAAGGTAGAGTTCATGCGTACGTACGGCTTACCATCTCCATGAAGGGTGCATTTCATTTCTTACCTCTAAATGTTATGTAATATTATAAATGCATGTATATACTGGATATATATGATATTTATGATATTTATATCATTAATATAATTCTGGATATAATGGTTATTTTACCACATGAACAACTTGTAATTATAGGGAGTTTATTTTTGACTCAAGTACCAATGATCGACAAAACGACCGTTATTAACTTAAATAATTACATAGTGTTCATAACATTGTAATAAGTGATATAAAAGGATTAATGAATGTGAAAAAGGTTCTTAAGAAAGTATAAATTAACCCAAGTTTATTATTCAGGAGATTAGAGAACAATCGAGTCAAGTTGGACATGAGGTTTGGGACTTCGTCTCAATCTCCTTTCATTGAGGCATATTTTGTTTTATACAAAATATTCTATTATATGTTGTATAAACCCCTTTTACTTTTACTTTTATTCAAAAGAAATATTTTTTATATGAAGTGTTTTATTAAACTAAAAAGGGAATGTGTTTGTCATACATATGCGGCAACAACGACTTATCCGCCACCGTGACCATTATTTGAGTTTCGGCTTCCTCTACAAGACATAACTTTTTTTTAAAATGGAAAATAAATACCATGTTTTACTTTTCTTTTATGTTGGTATTGAAAATGGTTTTGATAATGTTTTTATTATATTAATGTGTTGTATTGATATCTTGTGATTGAAATGTGGAAATTTTATGTTTCCTTTATGCATTTTTTGTGATACAAATATGTTATGGTTCTTGGGCATTGTTTATGAAGATGGGTGGTTCTGTGATAAACTAAGGATGGATGAGCCTGTGACAGCTCTACAATTCATTGTTTAACGCAAAGTAGTTAAACTCTAAGGTTCCTCCAATGATATTTTGGGAATATACTGTGATGGGTATTCCAAACGTAACCATGAGGGTTACTCCCAATGTAAGAATGTTATGAATGCCTCAAGTTACCTTTATGTCTTCTCATTTATATGATTTATTAATGATTTGATGAGGTATGTTAAAGTGATTATGTTTTATGAGTAAAGTATGATTTCATTAATTCTTATGTATACATGGACTAATGTTTTCATTTCATACTTTTATATCTCTTACGGAGCTTTTTATGCTCACCCCATGTTTTTGAAATGTTTTTCATAGGTCAAGGGAATGGTACATGATGTGATGATAGTGTCATGGAAGTGTCATTAAAGTAACCATGTTTTGTTTTAAATATGTTTCCTTTGATGTGAAAAGTGAATATTGTCTTTAATGTAACCACCTTGTTTAAATGTGGAATGTAATGCATGATTTATAATCTAATTCTCTAAAACACTAAACCTGAAAAGATCATCAATGTGTAATCTTGTAATAACTCAAGATTAAGTAATGTTTAAGGCTGGGGCCTTATACATCCAGCTTCCTTGGAAATTGTTCATCATATAATGATTTTTCGAAATGCCTATTCATAGTGAGGGAAACTAGACCTCTATGGGTAACACTGCCTCGATATCATACACCAGTGATTACGATATTTCTTTTGTTGAAGTACACATGGTGGTATAGTAAGACCATAAAACATGGAGGAGTTTTTCTGGCCAATACCTCTTATCCCAGTTCACCATATTATAGATTATATATTTCATATCCATATTAAATTTCTCAATCTATCAATTTTTTTAATACATGATAGTGAGATGATTGATTGGACTTGATGTTGTTCTCTTAGTAAAGTTTCTCCAACTCTGTAGAATAGAAGTTGGGGTCATTGTCTGTCAATATTGTGAGAGGGACTAAAAAACTGGTTATGATAAATAACTTCAGAACCTAATGATATTCTACATCATGAAATACTTGAGGGGTATTACATTGGCCCATTTGGAAAAAATGATGGTATGTGTAAGGATATACTTTAACTGCTTAATGTTGGATGGGGGATATAGTCCCTCAAAATCTATCCCCCAAATAGAAAATTTCCAAGAATATTTAGATATATGAATTAATTTTAGGGGATGATGGATGATTTTTTCATGAATCTATAATGCATGAATGTTCATGGGTTATTCCATGTAGTCCTATATGATGGTCTGTGTATAATATCCCAACCTCCTGATTTGGTGGGACAGCCTGGTTCCAGATTGATGGGAATTTCTGGAGCCATCATGGTCTTCTCCCATGATGGTCAATGCTTCTCCTTCTACTATGATGCTAAGTATAATTCTGTCAAGGCCACGTTTCTAGAGTACATAACACTTGATTATACTATTTTACAGAGTGATGTTTGATACCAAACACCAAATATATTCCCTTTTGGCATCATCCATCATGAGATTCCCATTGTGCAGATAACCAATAATGGGTTCCATGCATATTGGGTTGTTCATTAGTTCATCACACTCTGGTGTGGTGTTGAACTGATTTATTTTTTCTATATCGAATATGATGATCGACGATACCATTCTTCGATTCATGATACAAAAGACTATTTCGTCTTGGTCTGGGTCGGTGAGGACAATGGTTGTGTTATCCAGTGTGTCGGCATGAGCATTCTTTGATCGGGGAAGATAATGAAATCTGTGTTCAATGGGACAGTCTACCATCAATCCCTTAACATATCCAGTGAGGGGTGTCTTCTTTTTTAAAGAAATATTCTCCATTAATCTACTTTATCACATGTTTTGAGTACCCTTTGATATTTAAGTAGTCTATGTGTACCTTTAGGGATAGTTCTAATCTAGTAATGAGAGATTGGAACTAATCCTCGTTATTTGTGTATCCTTGAGACAATTATTAAGAGTAGATAGAAACTTTTTTGTCTATAGAGACAAATAAAATCACTCAACCAACCTGGTTTAGCTTCGGGTTTTCATCCTTATGCCTATAGGGATCTGGGAGGCACCATTAATATACATCTCCCAGGTCCATGGAGTATCATGTTAATATAAGACCTCATCCACTGGGAGCTTGGCCTCCTATGGTGTATTTTCCAGGGCAATATATGATGCGAGGATATCAACCATGGATTACCCTTTTACTAACTTCTATGATATGAACTGAATGTCATATTATTATGTAATGATGACCCATTGATCCATGATCCAATTCAAAATTGGTAAAACCATTATATAAATGAGAGGAACAATAAGAGAGACCAGGTGGACTTCGTGGTTCTACAAGTAATGCCTTATCCTTTTCACCACAATGATGAGAGGAAGGAAGTTCTTTTCGACATAAAAATATCTGGTTTTAGTACCTAGCATCATCTAGATGAGGTAGTAGAGATTCTTATCACTTACTACTTAATTTTTCAATGGGAGGACGGTTCCCAATGAGCATTCTATGGTGGACACATATAATATGAGTGTCCTTTATTCCATTAGAGGCATCAAAATCGGTGGGTGTATTATATACTTCAGAATAAATTTAAAGGATTTTTTATATTCAACATCACATTGGTACGTGACTCCTTTCTTCATTAGCCTATATAAGGGGAGAGCTTTTCCATCCAAGGTGTCTTTGAAAAACCATATATAGGTGAGGTTCCCTTGTAATCCCCTTAGTAATTTTAGATTTCTGTGGGGTGACATTGCTACAATAGTACTAGTATTCTCTGGGTCAATATCAATTCCATGGTGGCTTACCACAAAGCCAAGGAACATTCCTAATGTAACCCCAAAAGCAAAATTCTGTTTATTCATCTTTGGACTATGATATCACATCTTGTGGAAGATTTTTTGGATATCTATAAATAGATCACATCACCATCAAGATTTAAAGACGATATCTTCTACATAAAACTAAACTTTCCTTCCAAATAATGGCTTAAATCTTTAATGTGTGGTGCATAGATATGTAGATCCATTATTTTTTAATCCAAAAGCCAAGACATGATAGAAGAATATCCCTTGAGGCACTCTTAATGCATTGGTTTCTTCATCTTCAAGGGACATCATGATCTATTTGTACCTCGAGTACACATCTATAATGGAATGATCTTGGAATACTACATTTGCATCGATAAAATGTTTTGTTATCGGCAATGGGAAATAATCCTTTGGGAAATACCGATTTAGGCATCTAAAATAAATAAAAACCTTAATTTTCTTATTATTTTTCTTGACGGGGATGATGTTGACAAGCCATATTGGGTATTTCACCTCTTCAACAATGTTTACATTGATAAATTTGTAAAACATTTCCTCTATATTGGTGGCATGATAGGGGTTCATCCTCCTGGATGCTTTTTTGAAGCCTCAATTCTCATCGAACAGTATGAGATGGTGTGTAGCCATGTTTCGATTTAGTCTAGTCATTTCTGTATAGGTCTAGTAAAACACATATCTGTTCTGATTTAGAAATAAAAAATCTCTTTATCTCTAAGGGGAATGGAAACACTAATCAGGGTAGGTCGTGGGTCTTCATCCATTCCTAGATTTATCAGCCTAAGCTCATTTATGGTGTTGGAGACACCTTCCTCGAATGTTGGAGGGGCGTTACTAATATCATCCTCAAAGCCTTCTCTTTCGGAGTCTATAGAGATCTTTTAAGGTAACAATGGTTATCCTGGGGCCTATTCATCAGTATTAGGGTGAGGGAGGCTATTTAAAGAAACATCGTTATCCTTTTCTATATGAATCATTATAGAGAGATGTTGGAGCAGATTGTTTTTTTACATTGTTTTTGTGGACATGTGAAGCGTGGACCTCTGGGATTAGATCATCTACTTCTACCATGATTATGGGGAGCACATAATCACCATAGATCATGCTCTAGGAATTCACAAGGGCAGTCCCTAATCTATTAGGAGCTGCAACGTTTATATCAATATCCACCATTGGTTTATTACCTCGCTTATTATATATATAAACTTCATCATATTTGGTTTTGGATTTCTCGAAGGGTGCATTTTCACCATGTATTATTCCAACCTTTCTATTTATGGGGTAATTTAGACATTGGTGGAATATTGATTGTACTTCTATGTGTCTATAAATCTAGGGCCTCCCATGAATGACATTATAAGTGGTTCCACTCTAAAAAACCATGAACATGGAATCGTATAAGAGTTCCCAAAATTGCGATTTGAATTTGATCTTTTTCAGATGTCTTTTTAAAATTCTTATCATATACCAATAGTGTTGGATTTATAGGGGATAAGCCTCCTTCTCTATAGCCTAAATATCAGAGAGCTCAAACTATGATGACATTGATCCTAGATCCATTATCAATCATAACCCTTTCAACATTGACATTATTAAGTCTTCCTAAAATTCATAAGCTTATGATTTTACCTTAGATTTAATCTTCCTGATCATTATTAGTGAATGAGATGACGACATGACCTTCTGAGGACATAGTATCCACTCGGTAGACCTCGACTATAGTGACTTCTAACTTACATTACTATGGGATATTGAGGGATTCAACAAGTGCCTCCCTAAGTTATTTTGAAAGTTGGAGTCTTTTAAGAATTGATATTTTGGATGGGACAACATCCAGCTATTTCAGAACATCATACTTTTATTCCAGAGGTCGACATTTCTTGATATGGGGATTCTATTGGGCATGTGTCTTAGGAGATAAATAATCTAATTTAGATGGACCTTATGATTATGATCTTGTTTATGTAGTATCTACTTCTAGTGGTGCATGTCACTCCATCCTTCCCTATTTCCTAGGTTGTTCGAATTAAACCCCCACTAAGCGGTCATTCAATAAAATTGGATGTGGGTTACTACTGGAGGGATCTAAGGAACCTCCTTGACTCTTTTGATCCTATTGGGGCACTTTCCCATGAGTCTCAGTGCATATATGTCATCTATGGGGATATGAACCAAATATCCAGTCTAACCACATTCATTTTGTCCCATGTATCCTTTGCTAGGTGCATGTGGCCTCCCATTCCCCCGTTATATGCAGGAAAACCATATTCAAGGGCATATTCATCATCGGGGAAGGGATTTTTCAAGTGTATCACATTGACAGAACCAAAGATGATATCTTATTCTAATGTGGATTCTATTTTGTGGGGTGGTTTCACAGTTGTAGATGTTTCTGGAAATAAATCTATAAGATTTAGATCCTAATTTGGTGTGGAATATTAATCTTCTTCCCCTATCTCCTCCCACATCTGTTGGTCATGCCCACCCATGGGAGGCACATCTGACATCTATTTATTCGATGTCAGAGATAACATGAGTTTCATCAACTATTCCTTCCAAGAGGTGTGAGCTTGATCATATATTTTTTGATTCATCTAGTTGTGAAAATTTTCTACTCTCTTATCCGGAACACTCTTCCAACCATCCTCTTATTCTGACCAGATGATGGTTTCGTAATCCACCTGCTCAATAAAATTATTTAGAATCACCTATCTAGATTCAACCATGACTTGACGAAATTTCTTGAAGATGAAGAAATCTAGGATATTATGACCAAACATTCTATGGTAAGGTAAGTAGTTGGTACGGTCAGTGAGTTTGAATTCATCAGGCCTTATGGGATATGGAATCTTGAGCAGGTTATTATCAATGGCTGAAAAGAAATAATTGGGGACAAATTCATTCCAGAAAGAGTATAAATTGTTCATCTGTTCCTCAAATTTGGGTGACCTTCCTTTTTATGTAATTCTGGATCAGGGTGATTTTGTGTTCGTCGTCGGTCGACTGGAGTTACTGGGCAGTTCAGAGCTTTCCTTGGATCCTGGATGGGCACCGTTGTGTGCTTGAGAATGACAGATGCAACTTATTCTATACCAGGATTCTTCCCCCATCTTGTAGCCATGAGTCAAGAAATGGATTGGGTTTGGTAAATAGAATCTTTAAGAATTTTTTAGGTTTTATAAAACTCTCCAAACCCACCCAGATATTTCATGTGTATTAGGGGTGTTTGTAACTCATCCCTGAGATTTTCAGCACAGAGATCCAGCAATTTATCCTATGAGAGGGGGATAATAAGAAAATAGGTTAAACTTTTTGACCTTTATATGAATTTAGAAACCCTCTCGTTCTAGCCTTTATTGTTTTTTTTAGGTCGAAGATCATCATTTTCCTAAATGTTGAACTCAAATGATAAAGGAAAGGATAATAAAGGTCTTCTCATTTTATAACAGATCCCACTAGCATGATGAGGTAGAAAACAAAGGTTTGCCACATAAGAGTCTGTATAAAACACCTCAGTTTTGTTACCTTCTTTTGATCATGAGGGTCTTTCATCGCCCAGCATTGGGATATAATGTGTTTGATATATTTTTTCAGGGTATCCTATACAATCAATGTTATAAAATGAAGGGTTGTCGATGTTGGGTGGAGGTGGGGTATCATCCACCCAATCGGGGTATGCCTTCCATTTTGGATCTATAGGTGATAATCACCCTTTAAATTCATCCATTAAAGTATATATGAATTCAATAATGTTAAGTATCTCTTTGTAAAATGCTTTCTGATCCACCTCATATCCACTGGGAGTTAGTGGGGGATGGTAAGGTGTCCCTACATTCATCTCCCACAGATCCACAACTCTTTATATGAATGAATAATTACCATAGAGTGGGAGAGGATATCACCACACCGAAGGGATGTCTAGATTATTTTTATCTTCCTCATTTATGTGGACTAGTTTTCTATATCTAGATCCAATCGGTCACATACAACCCTTTCTAAGGGCACATCTATGGAAGAGAGAATACTCATCTATGGTTGGATATGAAACCCAATTGGAATTTTTCCTATGTATCTCCTCATTAAGTTTCTGGATAGCACGTATTTCACTATCATATTGTGACAATTGTTCCTCAATGGATGGACACTGATATGTAGTCTTGTCTTTCCCTTTTTCATTGAATTTATTCTGTAGAGAAGTGGAAAAACATTATCTGGTGATGTCATATATTGAAGCCTTCTTTAGTTTCTTGTGTGCGCAACCTCATCTGTTGTGTCGAGATCACCCTTCTCCTGGGGTACAAATCTCATGTTTCAGAATTATTCATTCTTGTCTTGATTGATGTCTACAATGTTGATAGTGATGACATTCACAGAGGCATATCAAGCAACAGTGTTTGCTCAATTTCTTTCTACATATGAAGATAATTATGCAAAGCTTCCATCAGGGTCATTATTGGAACCAATGGCCCTATTGGGACATTTTGAATTGTGACCCCATCAGGGTATGAATTCCATTTTCATATGATCCTCCCATATCAACCTATGAATAGGGACTTTGAGGGAGTTTTAGGTCATGGTTGTCAAGTTTTCCCTGACCAACATTAGCTTTTCTTGCGGTGCGTGGAGCAGGTGGGACCTTGAACATTTATTTCTTCCTCCTGAACTAGATAATATTGATTCTCTATGGGGAGCTAATGATTTTGAAATTACCCCTAGATCAATGGGGTGGGTTTCATTTGGGGGTTCCATTGGCATTGATTTTTCTTATTGTTGAGGATCCAATGAATCCATTAGAATACATGATGATTCATAGGATGTACATGAAGATATAAAGCCCCCCATCACAATGGGATAGAGTGATATTGAATCACCACTGATGTCAGTAAGGTCATCTCAAGTGACAATAAACATATTGATGATGATTGAGATATAAATTTTTACACACCAGCGGGATGGGGTTCACCTGCGGTTGCCGATGGTACGTCGTAAATTTGATAGGGAATTGTCGATCTAAGGGGAGGAGGCAGTGGTAAAAATTATCATATCCTAGGGGGAAGAGTCCTCCTCAATTTTTCCACTATGGAAGGTACTACTATAGTTTATGTGACATAGCATAGCTATTCTCACATGGGAGTTGGGTGTGATGGCAGCCCATGATGAGAAACCTTCCTTACGTTATGTTGTTTGAGTGATCATAACTTAGATATCCATGATTGGATTGTCATAATATTTACTTGAGGGGGCCAATTTTAAATCATATTGGTTATCCACTCTCACCATCTATGGTTTCTAGGAACCATTGAAGTGGGAACATTCTATTGTAGTGACCAACTAGATCGAGCATTACCAGGTCCATGGAATTCGCTGGAGACTATAACATTACAGGGTTTAGTATATGAGGGCTTCTGCAATTCTAGGGTAGTATAAAAGTGCAATGCTCTTTTCTAAACCTATTAATGAATACAGATGCATGAAATTTCTGTAGATATTAATATCTTAAGCAACATGATGCAATGGCGGCAAGCGTGTCGCAGATTTTCACTTTTTTTCATTTTTTGGATCTAGAGCCATCTAGATAGAAAATAGGTTAAGCTTAGAACAGAGTATCTTGATTTTCTAAAGGTGAATATATTATCTTGGATAAGGGATATATTGATCTATCACTAATTTCTATTTAGGCAACCAACTTTTCCATAGGTAAGTAATCACCTCATTTTCTTCCTCGTCTGGGATATCACAGTTAGATGATGCGAGGGTCTAAAACAAGTTGGAGTGTTTTTTTCGGAAAACTATCTGCATGTTTCAATATCAGCCTCGTCCTCATGATACATACATTCCTCGGTCTGGTCATACCATAGATGATGGATCTTACGATCACTGGCTGACAGGAGTAGAGTATTGTTGGAAGATGATGGGGAACCATATACAATTTACCCAGATATTTCAAGCTCCTCTCTATACGAAGGTTTCAGAGTTTTGGAATCCTATTTTTATAAAGGTGTATTGGAAAGGGGATGATTTCCTTATCCATTGAAGATATTTTCATGGGGTGGTTTACCACAGTGGATTTCGGGATTGGAGTCCTTACGATCATTCTCCACACAACCATGAGGAGGAAAATCATTGTAATGAACATCTTCTGCTTCCACTTCTACATAACAGTCAAATAACCCTTATGGTGTTTAGAATGTGTCTCAAACAACCTCAATGACTCTATAATTGAGCATATTAGGTGTATAGGACATGTTTTGTGTCGTGTCAGAATATTCTGATCTGGCTTTTGGTATTGTGTAGGGATATGATCATGTTGTGTGATGGTTTCTAGAACTTGTATAAACTCATCTAGTGCTGTGAGACTATTATCTCATTATTGAGAAGCTATTGTAATATTCCAATAAGATATCTCATTATTTATAGGTATAGGAGAATGTCCTGATTTGTTTTCTATTCTCACTTAGTTAGCCTCATTCAAGATGGGAGTATGAGACCAATTTAGAGACTTTGGGATATGTCAATTGTATTTCTTTTAATGGGTATGATCCTTCCTGAATGCATGCACTACTCTCACCGGGTGATCCCCAGTTTGAAAATTAATATGATCATGTTCCAAATATTCACTCCCCATCAGAATATGACAATGGACCTATGGAATGGGAGAATAAATATGATCCTCCTCCAATACTTCCTTTCAATGATGCTAGTTTAGTCGTTCATTGAAAGAAGTAGTAATATTCACCTTCCTTCCATGATTGTCTAGAATATTCTAGGAAGATTCAGTGATAGGAATATGATCCTCTCCCGAATCTTGTGTCATTCTCACTTGGTTATCCTCATATAAGAAGGCAATATATTCCCTATCTTGGGCCTATATAGTACGTCATTATACTCCATTGATAGGAATCTGAGGCTATCTTGAGGCTTGTTCCCCTATCATGTCATGAGCCTCGACCATAATGGGGATATGGGCCCAATCTTGGGCCTTTAGAATATGGTTCCTAACTTTTTTGATAGGCATGTGCCCCTATCCTAGGGAATGTGTTGATTACACTTTTTGAGCCCCAATTGAAATGGGGTATAAACCTGGTCTGATGCCTCTCCCTTTATCAAAATTTGTGAATAATCCTCATGGGTGGGAGAAATAATGCTTTATTGCTATGATACAACTACTTATCCGTGATGATTAGAGTTTTTAGTTTACCAAGCTATAAGGATAAGAGTATGTGCTTATCCCTTTATCTGCAACATTGTTGGAATATGATGGTGGAGATATTTAGATATTGCTAAAATATATTGTCATTTTATGAAATTCTGTGCAAGGATATAATCCTTCACATTTTCTCTCCCCATTATCTGTTGGAAGATATCTTTTATTAAAGCAGGGATATGCACCGACTATTTTCCTCCTTGTGGCATCAGAGTATGCCAATAGAATTCATGTGTGGGGAAAGGATATGCACCTCCATTATGCATTCCAAGTGAATATGACCACATAATTATTTAGATATAGTAGGGATATGGTCTTACTTACCAGTTCTTATCAGAGTATGCTAGTAGACATCATCAATAGGAATGGGAATATGAGCCCTTTCGTGGATATCCAATGCCTTCCTCCCCTGATGAGACTTCCTTGATACATGTGCATGGGTGTCATAGGTAGTAGTGTGTTGGGTGGCACTCATAGCTAGTGAAAGGAGAGTTCTAGTAGGATGGTGCTAGTGACGGTGGTTGTAAAGTTCCCTCCTCAGTGGAACCTGAACTAAAATGGAACCATGTCCGCCTTCGTGGTCCTATTCCATCAGATATGGAAGGTGGTAGTTGTATCACCATAGTGATATTCTCCTGAATTGGATAGTTATAGTGACGAAGGCTACTATCATAGCAGTAGCCTATGTTGGGTGATTCATACTCTCTAGATTTTATCCTTGTAGAATCTCATGGGTATCTTCCATTGTTAGAATTTTACAACCTCTGTGGTACTCCTGTACTGTCGGATCTTCCACCAACAATTGGAACAATTGTGCCAGTGAGATTTCACTCTGACACATGTGGGTTGCAATAGTAGATTATTTACTACAGAAAGTGCTAGATTATGAAGAAATTTTCTTTAGGTTGGGATGCTTTCAATGAGAGTAGTATATTTAATAACACATAAAAAAGGAACTAGTTTTCCAATTAGTGCTATATTGTAGGGAAAAAATCTCAATCAAATATTCATAGTTAAGATAATTGTCTTCTTTTCCCATTCCATCCATTCTTATCACATGGACATGTCAATGTGAGGATGGAATTCCAAGAATCCTAGTTTTTGATGAACATAAATATGATCATGAGAGTATTACTACTCTGTTTGTATAGAGTTTGAAAACAAAAGTGCCATAAGAGATTCACATTAGAACTATCCATGTTTTTTTCATATTTAGATAAAAAAATGTCTTGATAGACTATTACCCAATAATTTTTTATTATAGAGATTCCCATATAGTTCACTATTTTTTTCTTTCAGGATTCGAGGAATAGAATGGGTTTTGAATGATGGTTTGGTTGAGGGGGAGTTTTATGGCCTCGCTCAATCGCACACATTGGGTTTTCCATCTATTCTTCTTTCAAAGAAACACCTAAAAGTTCCATCATCCATATATGGGTTCAGACCTACTTTAGAAAGGTAGACGGTCTCCTGGGTTTTTAGGACCTACAACTATGGGGGACACACATTGTCCGAGAGGGATGGAGGTCAGTATCATCACACCCTTTTGGGGGGGAATTGTTCCTTAATCTGATACTATCTTATAAAATTAAAATATGTTTCTGAATCCATTCCTAATCCTGATATAGGACCTATTATCCTAAAAAATAATTATTGAATAATTCTCTTTCATGTGAAAAGGACTGGGTTTTCCTTAGTGAATCCATTCGTTTGTATTTGTGGTTCTTCATCATTCTCCGGTAATGGGTGGTTGTTTATATGTTGATGTCGTATAACCATGTTATTTGGAGTGTAATGCCTTGTAAAGAGGCCTTTAATATTTTGAGGAGGGTATTTATCCACTATTAGGCATCATACATATCCTGGTTATTGTAGAATTCAAAACCCATGTAGTTCCTTCGACTTGTGCAATTTAACATCATGCGTAAAGGACTCATAGGGGTGCTCTACGAAACATTCAAGATCGAGTCCTGGAGGGATGTCCAACGTATCCTAAGTATAGAGAGAATCAGAGTTGTCATATTTTTTTTGATTTCAGAGTCTGTCGAAGGAAGGGATTAGTAAATGATCTCCTGGGACTAATTGGTTCCTGATGAATGGGATGTCTAAGTCGTAAAAGGACTCATGATAATAGGGGTTTTTGTTTCAACTCGTGCCTTAGGAATGGGTCCTATGTATCCCTGTTATTACATGAATCATAGTCATCATAGTTTAGGTTATATTGATTCTTACACACTATGACTTCCTTGTTCCATTGTGGAGGTTTATAGTGTAGATGTTATGATCGTTTCAATTCCCTATACCCATGTGAGCCATGATCATCGTGAGAAACAAGGGGTAGCAATTCATCAATTTCATTTCATTAAATAAGGGAATTAGATGTTGGGATTTTCTTGGATGATCAATGTAGAGCTCAAACCATGGGATAGGTAGCCTACATATCCTATATATATAAGGAATCAGAGTCATTGTAGTTTCCTTTATAATGGGGCTTACACACTGAGGCTTCCATATTAATTGGGCCTTACGCACCGAATACAAACAATTCTATCAAGTACTGGGATTCCCTATTTATCATAATTTCTCATCTACAGGCTATCGTATATCCCAATTGGCATGTCTTGAATTCTATTACACGACCTATCTAACTTGTTTATGGGGTTTTTCATGACCTATATGACGTTCCTTGGTTTCATTCATGAGATTCAACATGACACATTGGGATTTTCTAAGAGTCAGTATGACATGGTTAGAAGGATGCCACATATCATGGATAACATCCCTATAATTCATTAAAAGACCAGGTCATCATTTATAGATTGTGTCTTAGGTCTTAGATGACTTTCTCAAAGCGTTTCATGAGTCATGTGCGTCATGTCTTGACGCAGCATCGATATTTAACTTATATGTGTGAATGTCCTTATATGACGCAAGCGGTATATCTAGAGGATGTTGTGATGATTTTGTGATAGACCTAGAATATTTTTCAATATCAAGGTGGTGTACTTGATGGAACTGTATGACTTTCTCTGACATGTCCGGAGGACACCACGTGCCCGAGATAGCATGATTAATGGGTTCTGTGAGTTCTAGGTGACAAGTCTCAGTGTTGTCGCATGTCTTTGGATGACTTGTGTGAAGAGAATTTGGGACAAAGAGTATGTTTTCACTTAATTATTCCACTTTTTATCTTGGTTTGAACCATTGAATTTTAAATGCATTTGGTTTATTCAATATTCATTTGATTTTTTCATGCGTGATCTGAAAGACACGCGGTATGCTTTTCAGATGCCTTGTTATCATCCCTTCGCGTGACAAATGATTGATCACAAGATGTAAATTGTTAATGATGCATGATTGCTATGGATATTATCCAGTATATTTCAGATCAAAGGCTTTCTGATCATGAGATTAGCCTCTTCGAGAAGTCCGTATAAGTTGAGAGTCAAATCATCCATAGTCAAACTGTCCAACCACCTTTTTATGATCGGGTGAAAAATTTATAAGAATTTGAACCCCAATTGTTAATATATTTTTATTTCATATCTATCATTAGTCCATGATGGAGTCAGTGAAGGGAACTAGCACCACAAAACTTCATGAGACTTTTTCATGGATAGCTCTAAGGGCATCACCCGGTTTTCAGTGACCATGATACCATCTCATCAACAATTTTTTTATTGGATTATAGTCAGTTAATGGGGAATTTTTTTATCACATGAACATGTAGATGGACATATTTATTTTCATTTTGACATTTCTTGGTTCCTCTGCGATATCCAGGATCTTATTGAAAGGCATCCATGAGATGCTTGATGACTTGTCTGGGGATTTCCGTGAGACAAGGATGGTCTGTTTAGAAGTCTCGTGGGACTACATTGAGGAATTACTTAGTGCATTACATAAATTTTATGAATATGAGTGCCTTCCTCCTCCTCCATATTTTATTTTTTTTATTTTATATGAAAAAGGTTGGGAGTCATTTTAGATTTCATGAGTAATGTTAAGGACCATTACTCTATTTTTTCGTGATGACCGAAATGGGGAATATGGGGTTATAGAAGAATTTCGTAGAAAAATCCATATGTTTTTCCTTATGGAGCCAAAGGGAAGCACATGGTTTCTTGGACATACCCATGTACTTCTGTACAGTAAGGAAGATAAGACAATGTGACTTTGCGGTATGAGGCAGACATGATTCCAGGGACTCGCAGTGCCTTGTGGATCCCCAGAGGCACGTGGTATGTCCTATTATGATCGCGAGTATCTCTTGCCTCCACCATTCTTATCTAATTTGTTTTTTTACAAAGGTTATAGGAGTTCTCAAATTTTCTAAAATGTTTTAAAGGATAATTATCCTTCCCCCTTTTGATAAGTCACAATATCAATGTGGCTGTAAGAGGCCTCTTCCCTTTGGAAGTTCTCTTATTTTTATGATAATTCATAACATGGATCCTTAGGTGATTGTCGCCAAAAATCATCTAGGACTTCACCCAGTGATTATCAGTGAGTGGGCTGTATGATCAATATGGGATCTTGTGATGGAGTGTGTTTCTTATCTTGGCTAGTCATCATGATTTCTTATGGCATGTTGCATGATCAACAATGGATCTTGAAATTACATGAGATTATATTCTAGGATAGTCATCTTGTTTTCATATGGAATGTTGCATGATCTGTATTAGATCATGCGATGGCAAGAATATGATGTCAGGGACAGTTTCTCTTCTTGAATTTCATGCACCGCATGTACATTGATGGGTCTCACAATGGAAAGATGACATCCTCAAGGACAATCAATTTTCTAACCTTTTATTTGTCACATGTTCATGGATAGAATATTTATACACTAATCATGATGATATCAATCCCATATTAGATATTCTCATGCATGAAAGAATATTCCATGTGTGTGTCGTGGATTTCAATCGAATCGACATGGTGTATCGAGTCTTGAATGTTATTTCCTGCTTGGATTTCATGGCACATCAAAATAACTCTTTATGACTTGATCATATCTGGATGTAGAATTTTTTTCCACCATGTTTCACATAATTGGGTATGTAGATATTTTAATCTACTTATAAGTAGATGTAGGAAGGTGATATGCGCTCTCTTCCATTCTCACCAGGTGAACTTTATACACAATTAGATCTTCACATGGTAGCATATGTTCTTCTAGACTATCAAGTGATGGGTTATATGGTTCCTTGGCCCCCTTCTCATGATGGGTTACATGGTTTCTAATCTCTTCATGTGAGTGAATGCATGAAATACTGCATCATCGCCATCATATAACTCTTTTGTGGTTCATGAAGCGCTTTTTTGTGAGGAAAACATGAGTTATCCTTTTCATAATAGCAGTTTCTTCTCATTATAGATCACATGATTACATCCCTCTATGAGAAATATTAGTTGGTTCCAAAAAATCTTCACGTGAACACATGAATGACGTCCCATGTGAGATTATTCACGTAAACACTATGCTAGTATGTGATGCTCTTCTTTTCATGGAAATAATGAGATCTTCTTTTTGGAATGGAAGCTACCCATTTTGATTTGTGATATAGTTGCATTTAAAAAAGAAGGGTTAAAATGTATCGATGAATCAGAAGAATGTGGTGCATCCTGAATAAATTCACCTTTGTTCATCACACAAACATATTTATCAAATAAATTTTGATTCTATTTTGTAGATATTTTTAATCAAAGAACCAAAAATCTCAGTTTTTTCAAACAATTATCGTACCGAGTCTAATGTAATTTAGTGACTCTAAATCTTTCTTCTCATGTTGTTACACCCAAGTGCAGGACTTCTTGATGTGATGTCAAATATGAAGGAATGAAGACATCATGTGCACCGGTATGATGGACTTAACTTTTACATAAACAGGTTCTTATGGAATCATGGGGACACTCGACTTCATTCTTTGTTTTTTTGTTTTTCATATGACCATGGTGGGTTTACTCATTAGATCACCCATATCACAACCTGATTGAAACTAATTCTCACACTACAAAGCTTCTTCATGTGGGAATGGTGTTTATCATCTTATCCTTCTATAGACACACATTCGATCATGCCTCCCACACTACCTATTTTAGACCACATGTGTCTCACCCTGACCGCATCTAAAAATCATATTCATGGCCTCTCAAGATATTTTATATGTGATTGGGATTTTCACAAGTGGATTCATCTTTCTGGACTAGAGTTCTACTTGAAGAAATGTTTTACACATGGACCAAATTTTTGGACTTGTCATTATAAGCATGTGTGTTGTTCCATGACTCTATATATGAGAAACTCTTGCAACATTACATTTTATGATCTTCATGGAGGCTTTGGGAAGTTTTAGTGTGATAAAGATCATCGGATCAATGTTATTCAATTGATCGATATCAATCCCATGTGCGATAGGTGTGCTCTACCCTAGTGTCATGAGGTTGAGGAATTCTCTAATGTTCTACCACACACCTGAATGAAGAGGGAACTTCTCTATTCGTGTGATTATAAGCCAGGAAGATATTTTTTTTCTTCTTTCTAGGATAGGATATAAATCATGGGGTCTTCTCATGATCCTATTTGTTATGGTTGTCTCAGCATGAGGAGTTGTTATTCAAGATAGATCGTATACTGGATATCCTTCTTGTGTGCAGTATCCACTCTAGGTGCAAGGGTAAATCTGAAAATATGATGGCATGGGGTTGAAGAAGTCAATATGAAAAATATTCTAAAATTCACCCGATATTCATGGAAAGTGTCCTTCCATGTATAATTATGTGAAATGAGACTATGAGCATCAAAAAAGTCATATTTTTAATTCAAATATCTCCAACAAGCCACAGAAGAGATGAGATTTTCCTTTCTGCCAATAATACCATGCTTTAAATTTCCTTTCTTTGTCGAATTGGAAAAAATTTATATTGAGTCAATGTTCTTTGATTGAAACAATTCTAGTTGAAATCCAGAAGTATAGAAGAATCCCATGATCTCATTATGGTGACTTCTCATTATATAATGGGAAAATGATTTTCCTCCTCTCCTCAATATTTCAACAATGAGAAAGGTTTTTCATCTATTAACATCGAGTAAATATGTAATTTCGGAATTTCAAAAAATAAATGAAATGAAAATCCTATTAAAATTGGTAGTTGTGAGTTTTTTGAGCATTTGGGATGCATATGAATCTACCACAGCTCAATCTAACACACGGTGTGACCGATATGACTCCATGTGCTTCATTTTATGTAAAATTGTAATTAATTTTAATAAAAAATACAACTGACATACTCAAACCCCATAAAAAATGTCATATTTTTGGGATACTTTAATACAATATTCCACATGTAATTTGTGACATGTTGGAATCAGCCGCACCCTAATCTGAAACATGATGTTACCAGTATGACTCAAAGTGTATGTTATCAGTTTAAATAGAAAAATTAGTTTAAAAATTTTCACGCATTAATAACTGAGTAAATGTGATCTGATTTTCTTGATAATTTATTATGTTGATTCATAAATCATTTTTGATTTGTAGGAATAATTCTCACATAAAACCAATACATTATGTGGTCAGTATGATTAAAAGTCTTTGTTTCCATTTTAAAATGAACTTTTAGTAAAAAAGACAAGTGAAGTACTCAAAACTAAGTAAACACATTCATATTGTTTTTAAACTTTGTTTAATTGAAACATAATTCATTTGTGACATGAATTAGTCAACATTGATTCAACCTGATACAGAATGTGCCATGTATGATCAAAAGTGTCCATTATTAGTTTAAAAATTACAATTTAGTACAAAAAGAGTCTATAAGTGTAAACTAATAGAATGAACTCAAATATTATTGATAATTTAGGATATCAGTTCATAAATAATTTTCATATGTAGGAATCGGTTTCACGTAAAATCAATACATGATTTGATCGCTATAATTCAAAGTGTGTAATTCGTTTTTAAAATAGTATTTTATTAAAAAAGAAACATATCATACTAAAAACCAATAAAATTAATTCATATTGTTTTTCTTATTTATTAAAATAATCCACAATTCATTTGAGATGTGAATGAATCAAATAAAACTTAGTCTAACGTATTGTGTTACCGGTGTTACTCCAAGTGTGTCTTCTTATTTGAAAGTTACACCAATTATAATAAAAAGGACAACTGACCTACTCAAAATTGAGAAAACACATTTAAACTATTTTGATACTTTAGTAAAATGATACATATGTAATTTTTTATGTGTATTAATTTACATTACCTGAATCAGATACATGATGTTCCCAGTATGACTCATTGTGTTCGTTATCAGTTTAAAATTGATATTTAATTTCAAAAGGCATCACTCATTGAAAACCAAGAAACATTGTTCATATTTTTTTTATAATTTAGTAAAATGTTTCATAATTAATTTTTGATATGTAAGAACTATTCACAAATAAAAATAATACACGATTTGACCAGTATGATTCAAGATGTTTGTTTCCAGTTTAAAATGACATTTTAGTAAAAAAGACACTTGATATAATCAAAACTAATAAAATTCATTCAGATTGTCTTTTTACATTATGAAAACGATTCTTATGTCATTTTTGATATGTTGGAATCAACCTCACCTCAATTCGATATATGGTGTTACTGATATGACTTCAAGTGATTCTTTTTATTTAAAATTGACATCAATTTTAGTAAGAAGGACAGCTGACCTACTAAAAACTCATAAACTGAATTCAGATTGTTTTTATACGTTATTAAAATGATTAATAAGTCATTTTTGACATGTAGGAATCAAAATCACTTCAATCTGATACATGATTTTCTCGGTATGACTCAATGTGTTCATTATTAGTTTAAAATTGACATTTTAGTTCAAAATGTGTCACACATTAAAAATGAAGAAAACACCCTCATAATTTCTTGATATACTAGGAATACGATTCATATGTCATTTTTGATTTTTAGGATTTGGTATCACATCAAACTGATACACGATTCTATGGGTATGAGTCGTAGTGCATGTTTCTATTTTAAAATGTTATTATAGTAATAAAAGGAAAAGTGCTATACACAAAACCAATCAAATGCAGCCGGATTATTTTTATACAATATAAAAAGAATCTAAAAGTAATTTTAGACAAGTAGGAATCATCCTCACCTGAATCTGACAAAAGATGTGACAGTTATGACTTCAAGGGTGTCTTTTTTTTTTAAAAATATGACATCAATTAAATAAAAAGGACAACTGACCTACTCAAAACTGAGCACACACATACATATTATTTTGATAATTTTATAAAATAATCCATAAGTAAATTTTGATTTTTATGAATTAGAAACATATCGATCTGATACATGATGTTTCCGTTATGACTCAGTGTGTCTCATATCAGTTTCAAATTTACATTTTTTTCAAAAAAGTGTCACTCAATAAAAACTGGTCCAAAACACTCTAATTTTATTGATATTTGAATAGAATGAATCATATGTCTTTTTTATGTTTAGATATTTATATCACATAAAAACGAAACATAATTTGATGGTTATGAGTCAAACTGCCTGATTCCAGTTTAAAATGACATTTTTGTAAGAGAAAAAAAGTGGCGTACTTAAAAAGAAGAAAACACCTTCTAATTTTTTTATACATTAGGAAAAAGATCCATATTCCAGTTGAGACATGTAGGATATTCTTCATCTAAATTTAGTTCAGGGTGTGAGTGGTGTGACACCAAGTGTGTGTTTTCAACATATAAGTGTCATTTTAGATTAAAAACTGCATCACATCACCAAAACCAGGAAAACAATACTAGATTTTTTTCTCATCAATCTATCTATTATTACTTAATTCATTTCATTATTATTTTTATCTTATAATTATTTATAATACATATATTGTGGGAGGGGGAGTAAAAAAATGGAAAACTACATAAATGCGCAAAGGGAGTCTTGAAATTGAGACCTCCCAAACACCACCACATTATGCAACAACTAGGTTGCACCCGTAGGAATTTATTTTTCACTAATTTATTTAATTTTCATAGAGATAGTTCTTGAATATAAAAAAGAAATAGTGTGACATGTAAGAATCAACCATGACTCAATGTAATACACATTTTTCCTATTATGACTAAAATTGTAGTTTTAAATTAACACTTTATATTAATTTATTTCTTCACATAATTACTAACATTAGAATTTTTTCCTTATATAGGTGTGTTATTTTTTCCGATCAGGGGTGTTTTGATTGTATATATCATGAGTCAGGGTCAATATCAAAAGTCATAGGAACATTTATGTTTTTTATGATATGTAGTAGTTTTTAGTTATGTAATTGTATAAATCAATGTTTCCAATCTCTATAATATAGTGTAATATTTCTTTTATTTGTGTTTTACAAATAATTTCATATAAATTATGTATTTTAAATGATTTTTTTGATATATGTTGGTGTTTATGGTGTTGTGGGGGTGATGTTACTACACATTATATAGGTGTTGCAGTGTGCTGTAACAGCACACTGCAGTTGGATCCTTTATTGGCACTCTTATAAGTGCCAATAAAGGTCACCGTTATCAGTTCATTTCTAGTGATGATAGAAGAATCAGGATTGGAATCTCACCCTAGTAGTCAACAATTTTCTATAACTGATAAAGTCCATTTTTACAGCTATTAGAGGCCTATTTTTTAGTAGTACGTGGAATTTTAGGTCATTTTAATGAAAAATATGGGATGTTTATTTGAATTGACCTATTGTTTTTATGTGGTGTATTTTATTTTTCAAATTAATAATTTAATTAAATAATTTTTTTTAATTCTTTGGTTTTAATTCTGGAAGTGGTAATAGGATTTTTGAATGTTTTCATGATATATTTGGTTATTGTATTAGGTTTATTAGAAAATTACTCTGAGAATACCTCTTCTAAATATTAGAGAGGAAGCCATGAGATAGGATCTTCTAGTGAATCCTCTAGTGGACCCTTCCTTTGTTGATGTAATAATCCATACATTTTATACATTGGGTATGTAATTGTTAAGAATCCAAGTTGTGTGGTGTATCATTGCTCAGAATTTTTTAAGCATCATCCACCCATCTTTCATGGTGACAAAGGACCCTAGTAATCTTAAGAGTGGCTTGATCACATTGGTAAGATCATAAACTTCTTGAAAAATCCTAAAACACTACGGTGGGTTTTTCCATGTATATGCTCATGGGTTAGGGAAGGATGTGGTGGGGATCTTTTGTGAAAGCTACATTTCATGAGGATCTTACCTAGACTTCTTTCAAAAAAATCATTAATCTGATTTTTTTACCCTAATATGTTACATCTAGTGAATAATTAGGAGTTTTTAACATTGGAGAAGGGGGAATGTACCATTTTGGAGCATTCCGCCCATTTTGCAGAGGTGGTGCATCTAGCATCAGAGCATTTCACTAATGTGTTCCTAAAATATCATAGGTCAAATTTAGGTTTATGGTTGGATATTTGGTAAATTTTGATTCCTATATTCCTTCTAAATTTTTTGTATATTTTAGAAAAAAACCTTGTTTACAGAATGCATAGATGGAATGATAGGTTTTGGTGGAGCTTTATTTGGTTCAGCTGTTATCTAGGGTGTATCTTCTAGATAGAATATGAAGATAATGGTTGGTCAGTATTGAACAGGATCCATATTAGGGGCATCATCAGGATAGTAGTAGATTATATGCTATCAATATGGGAGGTTTTTTCATAATAAGACTAACTGTGTGGAGGGTCCCAATAATTTTCATCTTTGTGGACGATATGGCCATATTAAACATTTTTTTTTGATAAGATAACTGAAGGAAGTAAGACATGATCCTTATTCACCAAGGTTTATTGGGTTCATTGAGAAGATTCCAATGGTGGTGGGTCCTATCCTTAGGAAAAGGGGGTGCTATGTGGCTAAGACATCTATGGGAGGAGGCAATAGACCAAACACCTTTATGTAAGAGAGTATGCACCAGAGGAATATGATGTCGGGCCAGTTACTATTAGAGGCAAGGTGTTTATTTCATCTTCTATGGTGATATCTTTATTTGATAAATGTTTTACTTACTACTCTATATCATCATAATTAGTTTATGTGTTGGGTGTGAGTTTTTATCTTATTTCATACTTGTTGTATCTTTGCATACATTTGTGAAAGAGGTCCAAAAATAGTTTCAAGTGTCCTACATGTCGGGCGATGATAGCTAACTTTGAGGGGGGTTGGTACTCCCTGGAAATCGACCTTGGAATATTATAATTAATTATTTTCATGTATTTAATGATAAATGTTTTGGCCTATATAGTGTTTTATCATCATCAGGTATAATTCTTATATTCTGATGGGGTTTCCCATGTGTTTTAGGGTGGGTGGGATGGTATATTAGAAATGGTATGACATGCTGTTCTTTTTTCTAGGGTAATCTCATTCCAATTTTTATATATGTTCCTTGATAAATTTTACAAATGTTCGGGTGGTCTGCTGCCTATAATTTTTTGTGTGTACCCCAAAGTAATTTTGGATGATTTTTTTACCTTCCTAGAGATAGGACAAGTTTACTATTGAAAATATCCTTGGTATGATTCCCATTTCTATACCATCTTATCATATTGAGCCAACTGATTTTGGTGAATGTAAGGTCCATGTTGAGGGCCTAGATGCTAAAGTATTTATTTACCCACTAAATTCACTATGGGTTTCACCTGACATATTTTCTATGTAGGATGACGGGAGCCTCTAGCATTTTATTAACTGTCGAATGTTAAATAGGGTGACCATTAAGAATATATATCATTATATTAGGATTTAAGATCGTTTTTATTTGATTATATGGGAATATTGGTTTCCAAATATTCACCTATGGTCTGTGTACCACCAGAATAGGGTCTGATAAGATGATATAACTAAGATAGGAGTGAGGATTCAATATGAGAATTCTGTGTTTCTAGTTATGTCATCTGGTGTCACTAATTCCCATGTAGTATTTATATAATTGATGAACCAGATCATTCATTTTCACTTAGATGCTTTTTATGTTGAATTTTTTCATTATATATTGATGGAATCCAAGTCAAAGGAGAATCAAATAAACCATTTTTATATCACTCTTCTATCCTTGAGGGAATATCATCTATATGGTAAGATTTCCTAATGTGATTTTTGGATTTAAGAAGTGAAATTTATGGGGCATGTGATATCTGAGAGGGGATTCATAGTGGATCCTGAAAAGATACAAGTAGTTATGCCATAAGAGCATCCTATAAATGTGTTTTAGATATGATTCTTCTTGGGTTTTTCTAGTTACTATAGACGGTTTTTTGGGATTTCTCCAAGATTTCATCTTCGAGGTTATCTTTAACCAATAAGGGTGTAATGTTTTAATGGAATGAAAAATGTTACAGTTATTTTGATGAATTGATGGTGATGTTTACCTTAGAACCAATTTTGATTATTTTATAACCATGTTCATGTTATGATGTTTTCGGTGATGCTTCTAGTACAAGATGGGGATGTATCTAAATTTTGGGGAAATAGGTGGTGGACTATGGCTAATGCTAGTTATTCCATCATGAAATAAACTACCCAACCCATGTTATTGAGTTAGTAGTGGTTATTTATATACTAAAAACATGGTGATACTATCTGTTTGGGGAGTGGATATAGTTTACTCGGATAATAAGATGCTAACATATATTTTTACATATTTGGTTTTTGAACATGAAATAGAGATTATAGGTGGAATATCTTTATACATTCTATTTTAACATAGCATATTCTCCTTGAGAAGGGAATGTGGTTTTCGATGTGTTGAGTATCAAATGTAAGACACATGTTGTAAAGTAGTAAGTTGAGAAGTGGTATTTAAAGAGTTTTTTTATGAGATGAGATGGGGAATTTGAGAGGCTTGTTAAAAGGTGTAATTGTATTCTATCAAATCTAACTCATCATTTGATGAGTGAGTTTAGATCAAAAATGTGATAGACACTGAGTGCCATGGAATTAGTGAAATCGATTATGGTGGGGAGACATCAGGTGAGTGGTATTAGTCTCCCAATGGAGCTTTGTGCTTCTATAGTGGTTTGGTTTTTATGTTTTCCCTGAGTTGGGATTTAATGGATGGTGGAAAATGGCCTTGTTGTTACATGTACCCTAGGTCTACCAAGATGAATCCAGACTCGAGATAATGGTATTGGTGGACAAGGATGGGGAAATCAATTATTGATTGTGTTTCCTAGTATCTTACTTGATAGGGAGTCATGGTGGAAGACAAGAGATTTGAGGGTGTGTTATATCACATAACCATTTCATTATGGATGTGGGATTTGATTTCCATGTATTTATTCATTTGTTTTCTATGTGATCCTAGTTTAAAGTATGTGATTTGGGTGATAATTGATTGAATCTTGAAATTGATGCATTTCCTCCCATACAAGGAGAAGATGAAATTGTAACAGCTTGGGGAATTGTATGTCTGGGATATTATGAGACATCATGGGGTTCCCTCTACGGTTTTATATGATAGGGATATGTATTTAACGTCCACATTCTTTAAAGGATTCTGAGAGGTGATGAGATACTAAGTTAAATTAAGTATGGCCTGTCATACATAGGAGGATTTACAAATAGAGAGGGCTATCCAGGAACTTGAGGATATTCTCTAGGCTTGTGTGCTTGATTTTGGAGGATCATGGGAAAATTATTTTCCTCTAGTTGAATTTTACTATAAGAGTAGTTATTAGGATTTGATAAAGATTTATCACTTTGAGAATTTTTTTGGGATTCCATATATATCTCCCTTATGTTGGGAAGATTTGTGAGAGTTATCCATGGTTGGGGTCAGTCTTGTTTAGGAGACAACAATCATTGTGTAGTTGGTTCTGAGGAGATTGATCACAATTTATAGTCAATAGAATTTTTATTAGGACATTAGAGAGTGGTCACTGAAGTTTGATGTTTGTGATTGGGTATTTCTCATAGTCTCACCTCGTTTGAGACATCATCATTTGGGTAAGCCGGATATGTTGCCACTGAAGTTTGTGGAGCCCTTTGATATCGTTGGAATACTATGAATGGTGGCCTATTAGATGGATATACCATGACATATCACTTCTATCAAAAATGTGTTTCATACTTCTTAGTTGAGGAGGTATAAATTGGATCATTACCATGTGATTGGATGGGAGGATGTTGATCTTGAGACCAACACCACTATGGTTGGGAATATAATTCAAATTATAGATATCCAGATAAGGTACTATACAGTAAAATGATTCCACTAGTCTGGGTACTTTAGGAGTGAATATTGGACAACCATGATACGTGGCATCAAGAATCATTGATGAGGTAGAATTGGACTTCTATAGTTGATAATCATGAATCTTGATGCCTTTATATGGGATGAAATAAATTATAGAGGGGAGATTGTAAATCCTCGTTACACTTTTCATGTAATTATTTTTTCATGATTTACATATCATCCTTATTTGGTTGCATTTTCGAGATTCTTAGGAATAGAGAGACATTTTGGGGGAAATGACCCAAAGTTCAGGGATGTATGTTTCTTTGAGTTAAGGGCTTCCAATTATAATTTTTTTAGTATCATTGAGGGGTACTCCCAAATTTTGGAGAATGTCCCAGGTTCTCTTGAGTTTTTCTCTTTAAATTTGGGTTTCAGTTTTCTATTTGGGTATTTACATACCATGTAAAGGGATTACACACCATATAACGGTCTCCAGGGAGATTTTGTGAAACATGTTAAGGGAGTGAAACGATTACACATCATGTATTTGTTTCATGTCATGTAAATGTTAAAATCATTTTTTTAGAAAAAGGTGATGTATTTTTCTATGACTACATCCTTCATGGATTATGCAATGTGTAATGGGATTACACATAATGTAAATATCACAAGATCAGGTTTTAAGGTACTTTATGAGTTATTAACATTTCAATCTACTATGAAACATCACACTCTTGATCTAGAGATCACTCTATGTGATTTTGGAGATATCTGATCCTTCCATATAGTTGTTTCAATGATCAATCATTATGGTTGATGTAGTGTGCCTCTTCAATAAGCGTTCCTTCTGGTTCTTTTTCTTTTTTTGTAGCTTTGTTATTAGGTACGATTGTGTCCAGATTCGTGATAGGCTAGTGTTTTATATCGATCCATTATATTTTCTTATCGTGATTTTTCTTTCTAAGGTTGTTCTCATGGGTTTTAATCACCATTGTCAAAGGATGCTATTTTTATTCCATTTTTAGGTAGGTGTTTATAAAAAATGGGTTAATTATATGAATTTATTATAATTATTGTAAATTCCATCTGGGTTGTTTGGAAAGGAAATTTTTTTAAAATGAGTATTTCATTGAAAACAGATTTTCATGATTTTGAAGTGCTATTTAAAACACCTAAGTGAATTTTATTGGCTTTGAAAATGTTTATATAATTTGGAACATGGTTTTGAAATAGATTTTGAAAAACATTGCACATTGGGAACCTTGGGTGCATCAGTAAAAAGACATGGTTAGTGTATGTGTGTGTGGATCCGCTAGGAGGTAACATTTTGGATATCAATGGACTGTGGTAGAACATGATATTGGTTGGATCCAACATTATTCAGGATTTGGAACTTTCATTTATAGTTTTATTCCCACAGTATAGAGCCCAATATGATGTGATTTGTCATTTATGGTTATTTATCACATGGATATTTTTATAATGGTTTGTTACTCAGAGGTTTATTTATAAGAGTTTGTATCACATAGCTTCACATTGTAGTTTATTTCAGGGATACGTATTTACCTAATTACATATTGATTTCTGGACTGGAATCCATGTTTTATTGATTCTACTTTTCACATTTCTATTTTTAAATATGAATGGATTTTATAAAAACAAAATAAAAAATTATTTTCAAATGGATTTTAGATTTTTGAAAATTATTTATAAAATTGTTTTGTTTTAAAAGTTAGAACTATTGAATTCAGGATATTAGAACTTGTAAAAACTCTATTCTGTTACCCTACCAAGCTTTGTTCTTACAACCTAATTTCTATTTCGGGATGTTTTAGATGTTATATTGCATGATATAGGAAAAGTGAAGGGAATATTATAGCATGATGGCTTCTATTTGTTTTCCATCAGTTTGGGTTTTTTTGGAGGTGACAGATGGTCACATAGATACATAACATACTTTTTGGATTAGACTGTTTTGGATATGATTTTATAGTTCTAGTTTTTTCTCCTTTGTTTCCTATTTTTACTCTCATTGTGTATCATGTTGGGTGTATATTCAATACTTATTTCTATTATCCAATTTTACATCACAAACATAACTTGATGGCTTTGGTGGCTTGTCCATTTGACTCTAGATGATATGTTATTGTGATTTTTTTGAGTTCATGATAATAAATATAAAGGCGCATTGACCTATCCTTCTTCTTAATGAAGAGGACCAACAAATCCCATAGAGATGCACTCGGACATATAAAACCATTTTTTAAATTATCTTGGGGCCTCTTTTTCAGCTCTTCCCACTCAATGGAGGCCTGTAATGAGTTTTTCATATGGTTTGAGATCTAGGTATAAGTTTGATTGAGAACTCAACTGATCAGTTTGGAGGAAAATCATAAAAATATTTAGGGAATACATCAGTATAATAACTCACAATGGGAATGTCTTGAAGTATGATTTCCCCCATTCTGTCAATTATTTGGGATGTTTATTCTTTCTCAAAAGGTAATAATATCCATGATTTAATAGAATACTCTACAGGAGATTCATCATCCTCCTTGAACATGTACAGAATTAGAGGATGACATATGATTTTCATAGTGATCTCCCTCTTTTGATAGTCGATGTTGGATTTATATAAGTATGGGAAATCCAATACCAATATAGCATCAAAATATACTAAAGGAATTCATAAAATATATTTTTAAAGATTAAATCCACAAAAACTGACTGGGGATGAGTTATATACTAGGGTTGTGATAATTAATATTTTTTTATTCTCACAAATAGCCCAACCCCTATGTTTTGAGGGGGGTGTTTAAAATAGTTATAATAAACATTAAATATGTAAAATAATTAGTAAAAATACAATCATGTAGTACATTAATTATTCTTGAATGAATAACTAGCATACCTTCCACCACATCGTTTTCAGGATCCAGCTTACTTGTAGGGATATCATATTCCCCTTCTAGTTCTATCGGACCTCTAGGTTGTTATTGTTGATTGTTTATAATAACCCTTATCTTTGGACATTCCTTTTATAGTTCAAGTGTTCCTTATAGATGAAGGACCACATTGCAAGATAACTGTTGATCTTAATCATCTTTTATTCATCCACATTAGAGGGTTTCTTTATTTTCCTACAATACTGATTATCCATATAAAACCATTTTCAAAATTTTAAATATCTTCTAGTTAACTTGAGATAATTTATAGGGTTATTTTTACACACCATTGTTTTGTGGGATGTTGGGTATTTTTTCCTAAATGATATTTTTTTGTTGATACTCCCAAAAAACTAAATATTAAATTATTTGTCTCTAGTCCCATGATACTACAGAGAGTCATAAATATACATCTCAAATTTTAGGTTTCATTATAAAATATCATCATATTTCTAAATTTCATTCATTTATAATTTTTTTCCTAGACAGAGATTAAACCAACTAATGAAACGGTCAAACTATCATTCTGTGTAGATGAAAAAGACATAGGCATACCATTAAAGCCTTATGATGTTTAATTCATACACAATGAATGACTTGTCTTAATTTTTCTTCAATATAGGGAACACAATATCCATTTTAAGATATATATTTCAGGTAAAATATTTATTTAAAAAAAATTTATTGACTCATTTACATTCCAGGGAATCAATATCCTCTTTGGAATATTTTTTCCTGATCACTGTCCACCACTGGTCATCTTCTCCCTCAATGTGATAAATAATCACCACCAATTTCTCTTCATCTATATATTTCTGGATAAATGATATATTTTGAATGTATTAAATCCATTGTTCCATGATGATGGTATTAGAAGATCCAATAAAGATAGGAGGCCTTTGTCATGTAAAAGACTCATATACAACTTTCTCTTTATTATGAGGATGAGGGTATTCTACATGATTCAATTTATTATTGATAATTTGAGAGTGTTGAGAAAATACTTCCCTTATTTTCTCATATCCATCTCCCATAATTTAATTAATATCATGTATAAAATCATTACATTTCCTCTCACATTGGTTGTTGGCATGATTTGTCTTATTTCCCTCCATTAGAATAAATAATAAAGAACAATACGAGAATACAGTAACTTGAAAATGGGAGACTTATAAACTTAGAATGAATAACATATAAATGATAAATATATCCATAAATATGGATCTATAGGTTTCAATCAATTTTATCTTGGTAATGTGTCATATTAGGTTTTCTAACCCAATAATTTTTTAAAGTCGTTTATAATGGTCCTTAAAAAGTTAGTGAATTTCCAAAACATATCCTCTAAGAGTGTAAAACCATGTGTGAAAAAGTTAATCTCTATTGCAAACCATGTGAAAATATATTAAAATCCCAATTCACCCTTTTTATATTTATTACCCCTTGGTACAACTGTTATAGAGTAGTATCCACTTATAGTATCCTCCCATGGATGTAATTTCTTTGAAACCACTTGATATATCGTTCACTAAAATTTCAAAATATTTTCATATACTTTGACATATCACTAGGGTTATGAATAAATTATTCTATCCATAATACCCAAAAAAAAGATAACTTAAAATGACACCAACTATAGTGACCCAATCTTTTTACACATATTATTGCATGATTTTTAAATATAAATATCCAATAAGTATAACTCACGGTTATACATTCCTTGTTCCATTAGAAGAATAAATTCATAATTAATCAAAAGGACACAAACATATTAATTCCTTATTTTATTATTAATAATGATATCTTAAATCTATTTGATCTCCTAAATCATGAAATGATATCCTTGGAAATGCATAAAATAAACGGGTGAGCTAAAATTCCCAATAATTTAATAAACATGGTAAGGACACATAATGTTTGAGTTGAATGTATAACATGATATAAAAAAAGATAATTATTATGAGTAATCATGTTGAATAATTATATAAATTACATTTTATCATAATATCATATCAACCTATGAAATGTGGCTGAAATATATAACATGACATAAACATGATTCAAGGATAACATACTAGGTAATATCACAAGGTGGATGAAGTCCTGTAGTGGAGTAGGTTTACTTTCTAAATCCATACATAATGAATCATGAGACAAAAGCATTACCCAATTAATTAGAGTTCTATCTGGGTGTTCCCATCATAACATGTTCATTATTATGTCTTCCAAAAAATTCAAGTAAACCATAATTCATAAACATAAGAATTAAGCATGTAAAGAAAATGGGTATCACAATGTTTCCTCATATCATAATCATAGATATTTCATAAGTAATTCATATAATAAATAATCATAATGCATGAATTATCCCTATAAGGAATGGATAATATGCTATGAATATATTTGAGATACATATATAAAAAAAATTTAAGCAATCCATAACATTCAATATTGATAATAAGTGAGTTATAAAGAGAATGGTCAAACCTCAAATAAAATGGTGATTTAGAGAGATCCCATAACTTGAGTCAAACATGCCATGTGTGTTCATTATCTTCATGAATAAAAAACATGATTTAATTTTATACTTTTTTAATAACATTTTTCAACAATATTATTCATGTTATATTCAATAACTTAATCATTTGGGTTCATGTCAGATGTTTTCAAAATATCCGGCTCATATATCCAAAATCACATTGGTAAGTTGAATGAGTTTAAAGAGATATGTTCATTCATTGACTAAAAAATTAAGAATCATGAAATAATTATCAATTTTATACATCAATTATAATTTAAGAACAAACCATGAAATATTGTAACTAAAAATTAGTTGTTTTACAATCATGGAGATGGTAGGACATATACAACCTTGAAAAATGTTTCCATTTTTAATCGATCATGATGAAAATAAGTTATGTCCTATGATTTATTTAAAAAAATAATAACAATATCATAAGTATCATATTATGTCTTTAAAAAAACTCATATATACCATCTATGTGATGTGATAATGAAAAACAAATCATACTGCTTCATAGAGGTGGTAATCCACACGTGCATGCGAATAGTGATACCGTCTATCAATGAATGAAATGTTAAGAAAATATATCATATATTAATTTTTCAAAATTAATATCACATATATACATTAAATACATCTTCGTAAATAACTATGAAATGTGATGATGGAAAATGAAATGCATCGGTTCACGGGGATGGAGTTCGTCGTACACAAGAATGGTGGTTTTATTTCCCTTTTGCTGGAAGAAGAGGTGGATATAGCTTATTAAAATAATATAATTAAATATAATTATATTATATATACTAATTATATTATATATAATTTTTTAATATTATTTTAATGAGGTAGAAGAAGAAATAAAACAAAAATGCTCGGAAAAGAACAATACATCTTCTTCGTATATACCTATTTATGTTTGCACCAAAATCCATCCTAAGAGGGTTTTATAACAAAAAAAGGCCTCTATGACATGGGAAGGGAACTAATTATGGATATTTTTATTTATTGTCCCAAAAAATGGTTATAAAGTTTCTATATGAGAGAATATTAGGTTCCCTTTTATATGTGATAGGGAGTTGTGTTTTTGTCATTACCAAAAACTATTCAGTAATGGGAAGTCACTCTCAATTCAAGTGTCTCCAATATTTATAAATGATTTATTTTATTGAATATAATTTCTATACACACCACCTATATTAAAAATAATTTTTTAAACATGTTATTCTCTTTATATTTATAGTTACTAAGTTTTACCATTTTAGATTTCCCCATGATAACTATTTTTTACTTACGTAATTTATCCTTTAACACTAAAAATTAAATGAGGATTATTATAAAATATGTACCTAGTTGTTATAGATATGGAATAAAAAATTTTAAATAAAAATAATGTGTGTCTGGAAAATTAATTTTAACACAAGCACATGCAACATTCAAAACCCTTTTTAAAACTTCATTCCAGTAATTAATTTTTAATATTTTTACTATTCATTATGACCAAAAATTAAGTCGATATTAATTTATAATATTAATTATTATGCTTAATAACTTTGAATACATTTTATAAAATTTAATTTATATAATTTGTATAATTTAATTCAAAAGGTAACCTTCAAAACACCATGAAAAGATGCTTTTTAAGAAAATAAATTTTTCAAGAAATAGATGTTATTATATTAACTCTATGACCTCCATTAATACTTATATGAATTCCAATTCACCACAATAGAAATATAATCAATACATTTAAATTAAATATTTTTTTACTAGTGGTTATTTTAACTAATTTAAATTGATAAACTTTATGCACATAAAAGAGTTTCTAGAAAACAACATTTTTAAGCATAAAAATATAATTATAAAGAAATCATGAAAATATATGATTGAAATTAAATTAGTATGATTATTATAAATAACAGGTTTTATATCTATCTTTATTAATAAATAAAAAATATAATGGGACTTTTAAATTACATGATTTAATGAAAAGAAATAACAGTATTTGAAAAATCAGAAATTTTCATTATTCATTGAAAAATAAATCATTTCATAAAAATAGGAAAAAATTCTGAAAATAATGATTTTAATATGATTATTTTAAAAATTAATTTCATTTTATTAAATAAATTTTTTAAAATTTCCAGAAATAAATTATAATATTTTCTCTAAAAAATCAATAAAAATCATTTTTGAAGTCAATATATTTTATTTTCAAACAAAATGTATTCTTTGAAAATTGAGTGCTCATTTCCAAGGAATTTATCAATAAATTTATATTGATTATAAATTCGACATATTTTTCAAATATTACTTGATCCTACAAATATAGACCAATTTAATAGTTACATTATTATGGTTATATTTAAATATTCATGGTTTGTATAAGATTAGTGTGGCTTGTCATATACTCTGTTTAATATATTTTTCATTTTTAAAATTTATAGGTGTTACATCATTAATATACCAGATAAATTGTATAAAGTAATGTCCCAAACATGGATACCACTCAATAGTGCCCCAATCCAAATTGTCCACATGGCCTCAAGCACATCTCCCCAAACACTAGAGGCTACCGACTAGCAGAAAGGACCTAGGTGTGTCTTTAGAGATACTTTGTCCTCTTAACCATAGTGTAGCTAGTGGAAATAAAATATCAGATAAGTAACATAAGCATTAAATAATATAGAAAAATGATAAATGAACATGAAAGTAATATATAAATAAATCCATAAGGTGTATCATATTCCATGATGATGACACATGTCATATGTCTCAACAAAAAATCCAAAATAGGTATACATGGAAGGTGTGTAATACAAGGGAAAATTTATAAAAAGGTCAAAAAGTTTCCATCTATAATCAATATCCAAATCTTGGTCCCATTCTCCCCATCTCCTAAGTATTAAGAAATAACATTTTATAATGCGTTTTCCCTTATCAATACCGACAATAATGATGTTGGTTCAGGTACCAAGGCAGCCCGAACAGGGTATGAGACTAAATCATAGTAGGCAAACACCCATGTTCTAGCTCCATCCAGTGAGTGAATATATATATAATAGAGTGAAGGAAGTATTTTTTTAAGATTTTAGGTAAATATGAAAAAAATATTATCAGTTCCAAGTTCTCATTTAATGACCAAAATCATTTAGTCAATTTCATTTAGAATATGAGTCTCTGAATAAATAGTCGGGCCTATGTCATTTATAATAAAGTTCATTTAATGATTCAACTTCATTTAATTAATATGTATCCAAACCTAGCCTCATTTGCAGCTTCCCCTGTGATGATATAATCAAAATCTTCCTAAAGAATCCATCTATAAAGTGTAAGTAAAAGACCACATCCATGTTTGTGCCTTGGCTTGGAAGTCAGACCATATAAATCATTTCACTCATTATTATTTTATGAACCTCATCATATCCATGTAATTACTATTTTGGAATCTAGGCATCTTTCTCGGTATAATATAATCAAACACCCTATAATCCCACCCATGGAGATCCTCAAAATATCCTAGGTATCTTTATAGGTGTGGTATAACATCTCTATCATTAGAGTTGGTCCTTAGCAGTCAACTAAGGGAGCCCAAGTATCACCCATAGAATATAATCAAATTCCCTTTGAGTCCATCATTTTAAATATATATGGATTTCATGTGTCACTTTTCATATAATAGTCATCCTCTATGATTTTTTCCTTTATATCCCCTATAAGAAGTCCAAGTGTCACTCGGGTATAAGCAAGGTAAAAGCCAGTTGAGTCCATCCATGGAATTTTTCATTTAAATACATGTGTAACCAAAGGAATATAATTATTAAATGTAATTTAATCAAATTCGTATAAATATTTTAAAGTAAAAACCATGATCATTCCATTTAAACTCACCTTGTAAGGTGAATCAATTCATAGGCTAAGCATAGAAGTATTTCCACTCATGTACTCACGTGGGAATTTCATTACATCCAGATTCTCATTATTAATTAAAAAATACATGGAAATGGTCTATGAGCATTGAATAAACATCCCCATTACTTTATAAAATAAAATAAATTATAATTGATATTATAATTCCAATAAAAATTTATATTACAAATCAATATACACATTAATTCAATTCACAGTTCACATCCCATGGAATGGGGTAAATAGGGACACCTTAAAGGAATCCAAAATCATATGCCATCATAATGTACCATTTAATTAAATTAAAAACTGAAAGATGTGGTTCTGATTTCATGGTCATCAACCTATAATATATAATTAATATGCATCTTTAATTACATAGGTCTTGCCTAGTAATTTAATTCAAGGATTTAAATTCATTTCAATGAAACTCTTGAGAATTGGGCATGCAGAACAATGGAATATATAAACACTTTTACTTTTATTGATAGTCACAAGTCAACCTACTATAGGTCTGTAGTTGATATCTGATCAAGTATCATCTCGTGACTCGACTCAGATGGTGATAAATTTAAGAACTAACAAAGAACCTATTAATAGGGAATAATATCATGCACCTAACTGTCATAGCTAAAACCAATCCAAATGAAGAATGGGTAAAAAATTAATTGAGAAATCCCTAGTGTGGATCCAACAATACTAGCAACTCTTGAATCATAGATCGTATGGAGAGTCAGTAGAAAATACAAGAATAGACTCCCAAGAGGCTTCAAAATGGTGGAGTTTTTGTCTATAGAATGAAATGAGATATTTATGTTAGAAATATATTTAATTATGGTTAAAATTGTAAATTAACTCAAAAACATAGGGTCACATGGTTTAGTCGCACAGTTTTACCAAACCATGTGCCTACTATGCATGATTAGCCATAGGGAAGGGAACCACACGTGGTTTTGCATCACATTTGGAATAACCATGTGAAAACCATTAAAAAATCCATTTTCAAAATTGTAGACATAGTGGCATGTATGTTCACCCCAAATCCTGGTTTTTTGATCTAACTGTGTGGCCTATAGCTCCCCATTTTCCAACCTTGCATGATTTTATCTTAACATGTTGTCTGCCCTTTATGGTTTCAACTACTCATGCTTTAGGCTTATTTCATATCAAAACATGGGTTCTAGGCTCCAAACAAGACCTATACACCCCCAGATACTTCATTAACCTCAATGGGAATTCACAACTATCCATTTCTAAACATTTAAACTAATAATTGATGCAAATTAATGGATTTTCACCTCTTGAAAGAACTAGGTTCTTACAAAATCCCCCCTTAATTCAATTCATACTAAAATTTCCCTTCTAGGGGCGGAGAAACATGATCTATGTATAACTCCATCCACTAAAATCATCCATCGGGCTCCTACTCCTAGGACTCGTCCTATACGCAGTCATACTTCTATAACAACCATACTAAAGGAACTAAATTGACTCATAGAACCTATATTCAATGATCCAAAATACATATATGATTCTCCTGAAAGGATGCATCTACCTATAACTCAACCTTTTCTAGATGAAAAACATGATATAGTTCTGAATGATAACATCATAGCTGAGAAACATCCCATGCGTCGTACATGGCTCAGTACCTCTGAGTTTACTACAACCGATAGGTTACTGGACCTACTCTCTTCAGAATATCAAACCACTCGTTATACCACGGTGAAAACATACCATATCCTTTGATCCTCATGTGTCCCATCCTTGGTGAAACATGTGAGAAAACACAGTCCCCGACCTCGAACTCTAGAGGTCTTCTTCAACGATTAGTGTAAGATTGATATCGAGACAGAATAGTAGCCATGCATTTCCCAATAAACTACACCTTCTCTATGGTCTCTTGAACAAGACGAGGTCCAGGCATAGATGAATCTCATGCCTCTAACCAACACAATGGTGATCAGAAAAACCTACCATATAATTCCTCATAAGGGTCCATCTAAATAGTATCATGAAATATATTGTTATAGGAAAACTATACTACTGGAATGTGCATCTCCCAAGATCCCCAGAAATCTAGGATTCATGCTCATATAATATCTTCATGCACCTAAATTGTACGTTATGTCTAGACATCAATATGTAGGTGGTAAGATACACTTATTAGAACCTATGTACTAAGTTCCCTCTAGAAACACTACCAGAATCGAGATGTAAACTAGGCATCCCTATCTGAAATGATAGTTCATAGAACCATGTATGTCATACTATATCACGGATATACAACCTCTTAATCTCTTCAATTGAAAAGGTCTCTATGATCAGTAGAAAATGTGAAACCTTTGTGAGACTATAAAAAAAATCAAATGGCATCATTACCTCGAGGTGACCTTGGTATACCTATCATGAAATCCATCGTGTCCTCATCCAATTTCCACATGAGAATGGGTATCTATTGTAATAGTCTGGTAAGACTTTAGTGTTCCCCCTTCAACTACTGATAGGTAGAACATCTCATGAAAAAACCATATATATCTATTTTCATACCGAGTCACCAATACTTCTTATTTAAATCCTAATTCATCTAGGTGATTACGGGGTGTACTACCTAATTTGAAGCATGAAGGAATTGTATAAACTCCACGTAAATGTCTTCTGAAACCCACATGATACAAATTACAAATATAATTTAATCCATTCCTATGGTCCAACTAGGATGAGGGTCCTCACCTACCACACTTTACCATTGGACTAGGCCCTTCGAGTCTAATAACTACTTTAACCTGACTTTATACAGTAGGGTTGAGGTAACAACTAAGCATGAAAACAATTTCTCCCCTGAATATCCTATACCTCAAATTTTATATCATAGAATATACCAAATATCTTCCACTTGCAATTGGATTGTAGCACTACCTGTATTTGATTCCTCCAGCATTGTGTATCTGCCACAACATTTGTTTACCTTGTGTATAATAAATTTGTATATCCAACTAATATAAGAATTCAACCCACATTTGTGGTATCGTCTTCCAATCACAATATGTAAATATGAACAAGGTGTTTTTTTTTGTACCCCAAAAAATTCTCTCCAAGTAATGCCTCCAAAAGCGCAATTTTTTAACACCTGTAGTTAACATGAGATCATGAGTCATGTAATTCCTCTCATGTGGTCTCAACTACCATGACCCTTCCACCCATACTCTATATTTCTTCATAAAAACTGAACCTAGACCAATACCAGATGTTTCCCAGTAAACAGTGTTACTCCTTCTAGGATTTGTAAAAATTTGTATTGGCGCTGAAGTCAGTCTCCATTTCGTCTTATGAAAGGCCATCACATAGGTATCTGACTTTAAAAAAATAATACCCTTCTTATTCAAGATCTTAAGTGGTGTTGATAATCTTGAGATGTCTTGTATGAAATTCCTTTTGTAATAGGATATCTCTAAGAAACTCCATTCCTCAAGGATGTTCATGGGATTCTCCTAGGAAACTACATCTCTCACCTTCTTTGGGTCAACTGATACTTCTCTCTCTAAGATAATGTGCCCCAAGAAGGTAATATGATATATCCATAGGAGGATAATTATGTGCTTAGTATATAACTAATTCACTCTGAGTTCATTCAATAGGAACTCATGTTTTTTTCATGGTCATGTAGATTGTGAGAATACATCAACATATGATCCATGAAAACAACCAAAAAAGAATACATACCAGGATGGGACACTCGGTTCATCAATTACCGAAAGAAGTCTATCATGTTTGTGAGACCGAACATCATAACCAAATACTCAGGTAGATCATACATGCTAAAAATGTTTTTGTGAAGTATGTCTGGTGGTATAACACACACCTTATGGTAAACGATTCTCAAATCAATCTTTGAGAAAATCCATGCTCCTAGAAGCGGGTCTAAGTGGTAATATATCTGAAATAGAGGACACCAGTTCTTAACCATTAGTTTTTTTTATATTCTCTAATAGACACGTAGCCCAAGGTTACCAACCTCTTTTTTTTTTTGAAAAAGGACCAGAGAACCCCACAGAGAAATAATGGGTTGAATAAAACCATTTTACAATAATTCCTCTAGCTCTTTCTTTTGCTCCTTAATATCATTAGTATCCATCATGTATGGAGAAATGGATACTAGTACATCACCTCTCACTATCCCAATAGAGTAATCTACCTCTCTCAATAGAGAAAATCCTGAAAAGTCATCTAGGAAAACATCCCTAAAACAACCAACCTCTCGAGTTAATTTTTCCCGACATAGTCCATTATCATCTAGATATAAACTCGCAATATGGATGGTAATCCCACCTAGCCCATAATGCTCAGGTCCATCTCATAAATCCAGGACATCCAATTCACCCTTGTGAAAAAAAATCTCCTCCCTCAAGTGATGTTATGGTAACCATACCGAAATACCAGTTAATAAAATCATGAAATAAAACTAACCAGTTCATCCTAAGAATAATGTCAAATGCTTTCATCTCAAAGAAAAACAGTTACCATACACAGTGACACCACCCAATATCAAGGGTTATCTCCGAATAGAGATAGAAATCCTCCTTCATGATCCCAAATGGAGTGTTAAGTGCCAATAATCCATCATAAAACTAAACCACAATGCCAAATATCTTCATAATAGGCACATATATTAATTTATCAGAAGACCCTATATCAATGACTGCAGAAAATAAATTACAGGATACCATAACAATACCTCAGACAGTAGAGGGTTTGGGATCCTCCTCCTCATGGGTTTGTGGCACTACATATATTTTTCATTAACTACGACCTTATGATACTGGCTAGATAACCTAAGAAAATCCACCATGATATTGTTGCAGAACTGGGGTCTGACTACCCTGGCCAAAAACACCACCATTTGTAGATGGAGGAGTTATACTATAGATCCTTGTATGATGAGAAGCTATTAACCATACTCCTAAAAGTGTAATCAATGCAGACCCTCTCTCACTAGTTGTCGAAGGAAAATTTCTTCAAAGGATTTGTAGATAGTCCATATCTCTGCATGATCGACACACAACTGGGAACCTCATATAATGTGGCCTCAGATTCCTTGGACTACGACACTGGTATCACCTCAGATGGATACATGAGTATGTGATCTAGACACTAGAATCAATACATGGAATCTTAAGACAATTAATCCTACTACTCATTGATATAGTACCAGATTGAGATCCAGAACGGACTTGGATCACACCTCCTACCCCTCTTAGGTTATTCTCTGTGATCTGCACCTAATTCACTATTAGAGAAATAATAGTCAAACTAAATACATTCTCTTATGGTCAGATTTCAAACTTGAGACCACACTCTAATATCCTAGCTTTAGATAACTCATAACTCTTCATAATAGGACATAAGTGCAGGAACTCATTATAATGGTCCAAATATTCTATAACTGATAACGCTCCCGACTCCAGGTGCATAAACACTCGGGATTTATCAACCCTCAACATATCATGGTATAATTATTCATATAAAGCCATATTAAAATAAATCCTAGACATATCCTAATGACATTCTATCTCAGTTATGACATCCCAATAAATCTTGGTAGAATCACACATCATATATGTAGAGAGATTTACCCTCATCTTATAAGGAATATATATATATATACTCAAAGATAGATAGAAAATACCTTTATACGTGAATCTTTATCCTTTGATACACCATACCCCAAAAACAGGGGTGTTTGGTGCTACTCGAACTCATAGATCAGCTCTTCCATAGTCGGGGTGCATTGCGGTGCTCTATGAACAATATTCTAAAATCTTAATAACCCACCACGAAACTGTGCCTTACAACCTATGTCTGGTAAAAATAATTTTGTTGTAACTACCACTACTGGAGGATCCACTGGTAGCTCATGTCCCACCACTTTTAGAGTTTGGTCGTCACCACCCTCATAGTATATGACTGGAGGTCATCGTAGTGGCTTACCTCTAAAATTCTGAACACAAGCCTCAGTTTGAGATCTTAATCAATGTTTATAGATCAAAAAGTGTATATATTTAAATAGGATATGTATGATCATTCCTCTGTAAGAAAAAACACCTAAGGCTTCTCCTAGAGTCAGGTATGGGCCTCGTTATGCTCATATAACATCTAGAGATACTTACTAGTTCCCAATAATATGGATGGTTCTGGGTAAATATTTCTGCTATAAACAATTTAGTATCCATTTTCTTCGTATCCATTTTCTTTTCACATGAATTTATACTCATCTCACAATTATCACAATCCACTTTGAATAGGTTAAGTCGAATGGTTTTCCAAATTCGGATCCATGAGGTCCCATAATCCTTGGGTATAAAATTCTAGAGTCCACCTAATTTACAACATAACATATTCGAAAATACCTATTACAATATTTGGTATCTCTACCATGGAACATATTACAATAGAAATCCACGATTAATGCCTCCTAAATGAAATGGAATAATGCATGAAATGTTATTCTTGTAAATTTCCTAACATGGAGCATGAGATGGAATACCCTCATATCATTAGGTTTAAATAAAAATATGACAACTAATATCATTAATAATAACATAAAAAATAATTTTCATCACCAAATAGTAGAATCAAATCAGTTGTAGCTGTCAAAATTCGAGAAAAACAGTAATTTAATTTGAGGTAATTTTCCTTTTTCCTATTCACGGGTTAGATACATCTATGAAAAACTTATTACCAAAACCTTATTCCTTCCTATCCCTATCTATTATCACAAAATAGTGAAGAAAACGAGAAAAGAATGTTCTGATACCAATTTGTAACATCTTGGACCTAGATTCGACTCCAAAAGTGCCCTGAGCCTAGTTCTCCACATGGCCTTAGGCATATCTCCCCAAACTCCATAGGCTACCGAATAACAGCTAGGTAATAGGATATATACCTTAAGAAAGATCTAGGTTCTTATAGGAAAACATACCCTATGAACCTCTCTTATGCAAGTCATGAACAAATACTTCATCTACAAAATCCTCAGTCATGACATCAACTATTTTTCACACCATGGAATCCTCTTTTTTCCATACTCTCATTCCAAAATACTAATATAAATGATATATTCTTCCTCTAGAAATCAAGAACTTCAGAAATACACAATAGAATATTCTAGAATAATTCAGTCCCTTTCAATTGATTCCATGTGGATTTTTGGGGAAACAATGTTATATGGTTGGTAGAATTGAAAAATACTTATGTAACTTTTATGTGCGAATGATTATTTACTTTATCCTACTTTTTTTAACCATTCTTCATTTGTTCTCGGTGTTTTTGAATATTTTTAGTATTTTTGTCATGTGAAATGTATGCACACTATTAAACAAGAATGTGTGGAGTTCCTATGAATCTATGTGGGTTGTGGTAGATTAGGATAGTGTACATTCAAAAGGTTGGCTAAAAATTATTAAAACCATGTGAGCAAACTATGTAGCTTCCCTAATATATAAAAATAGGTGCATAGTTAGTGCAACATTTTTCAAATTGTGCATTTAACTATGTAAAAATAATTAACTAATCATAAAATTGTTTTTAAAATTTTATATTCCTCCCATGGAACTCATTCATTTTCCTACATCTTGGCATCTCAACCTTAATTATTCCTATTAGAAATTTTGGTTCTTCATTTTGTTTTAGAGAGCGATACTAATGGATCTTGAATAATTGGATCATGGAAATGAAAGGAAAATATTTTTTCATTGTTGTTCTTCATTGTTATTATAGATATCATCTATTCTTCTTATAAATTGTCATAGATAGAGAGAATTTTGGATAGATATATATGTTATTACATGATCTAATGATATTTAATATGAATCATTTTACGGGAGAGGAATAAGAACCCAGATATTACATTATATTCATATGAATGTTCAAGGTTTTTCATGGTAACTGGGTTTATGTGATTTAAGTTACATGTATTTTGATTCATGGATTATTCCTCTTTATTGATACCAAGGATACATCTTTCTCTTTATCTTGTGGAACCCATTCAGATCATGGAAATTCTATGTGTTTTAGGTTGGTGTCCCAACTATCTCTCTTTAAAATTGAATCTATAATTTCTATTTATTTTATTATGGGGCTTGTATTATCATTAATTATTACCTCTTACATCTATTAGCTATATAAAATAATAATTTTTTCAAGAGATCATGTTAAAATTTGGAAAATACGGGTTTTCGCATGAATTGATCTTTTAATCCTTTTAAAGGATTATGCCTTTGTTTTTAATGTTTTAATTCTTTATTAGCCCTTGATAAATTTTCATGATTGTTTTTATGATATTTATTTACAAAATGATGGAAAATTTTGTTTTATAAGGATCAGGTGGGTTTTCCATTTAGGTTAATACTATGATTGTTTATATTTACTAAAATTATTAAACTATGAATTCAAGGTTAGTTTACTAAAAGGATTTTAATTACCTACATTTTTAAAGAATAACCCCAATTCTTGATTGGTATACATAATAATTTAATTGGAAAATAAAAACCTAGAGAAAATGCCTCTTTTATATGTAATGTGAACTCATTGTTGTTTTGAATATCGTGGGATAAATACCCTTGTAGTGGTGGTTATATTGTATCGAATAGAAACTCATGATTTCTTTAGATTCCACAGCATAACTAACCCACTGGTGTTTATTATATTGTATTAAATGGAAAATCATGGTTGTTTTAGATTCCATGGTATAACTACCCCTATAGTGGTAGTTATGTTATGATATTACACTTGCATAAAAGGGATATACTAATGTGGGTGTTCAGAGTTGTAAGTGAGATATATAAATGAATAGTTGTTTTTTGAAATGATTATATAGAACACTTATTGATTTGAAATGATCACCTCTTTTTGTATGTTATTGGAATTCCTAGTTTGCTAGTGGGATGTATAGGTAAACATGTTCAATTTTTTATAAAGACACTCTGAATAGTGGCCTTGGGTGTTAATTATGTCAACCAATGTGATTTTTCACCTCATCTAGGATATTAAGGGTAATAAACGGTGTTACGATAGAGTCTATTAATTTGTATTTGTTTTCTAGATTATTTAATTTCATTCATTAAGAACCATGTTAATTTTTTACTTGATTATTTACCTTGATCACCTAGGATTTCATGATGATGATATATATATATATATATTTGAAATTATAATTATCTGGTTTTGTTATAAAATAATGTTTCTAATTTCCATTAAGGGTTTCCTTAAAAGTATTTAAAATACAAATTTTTAATGATTTTTTTAAATTATATAAACTGTTTTCTCATTTTGGATGAGCATTTGGTTTTTTAAAATATTTCGTTTCATGTAAAAAATATTGATAATTATTTTAAGGAATGAAATCTAGGAAACATATTTTTATATTTTCATTTTCATACATGCATAAAATAGGTTTTCTTTTAAAGTGGTATTCTATGGGTCAATGGGTGGTGACCTTATGGACTTTTTAGATCACGCCTATACATATTAAAGGCTCAAAATGGTACTATGGTGTAATGGACATCCCTGTATCTCTTGGTTAAGTTTATATAATGGAGGTACATGAGTTTCTCCCTCACTTTCACATGGAGACTTGGTGTTGGTAGCTTGTTGTATTTTCTTCCTTATTGTCGCTTGTATTATCCATTGAGCATTCAACCGGATATCATATACTTAGGTAGGATAATATTTTTATTTGAGTTCCTATTTTCTATCTTGATGATTTATTTATCTTCTTAATATTTATAATTTTGATTTGGTGAAATCATTCCTGATGTGTTTTTATTCATTTCTAGGTGCTTTTCGCTAACAAATGTGCATTGGGAATGCCCTTCAGGTCTTTTCATTCCTGTAACAAGTGTCCTTTTGGGGATATTCTAGGGTGTATTATGACACAAGAAATAAAGTATATATTTTATTTATTTTATAATTTTAAAAACATATTTCATGATGGGTTGTGAAATTATGGTGAAATTTTATATTGTGGGTCTGGAGAAGGGATCATTTTGAGAGCAATAATTTTGGATCAGAATTCTAAGAGTTAGAAAATCATGAGAAAATCTATTTATATATATATCAAGGTATTAGAGTTAATTGACATGCATAGGTTATATTTTCATTGGTTTTTACGGGTTCCATCACCCTTTCTATTTTTTGAAATGTTTGTCCATTCATTTCATGACTCGTAGTTTATGTCACAATGACCATGAGTGTGTGGTGTCTCAATTTGGGCACTATTTCAAGAGAGGAGAGTACATGGCATCATGTCATAAGGAGAATGAGGTTGTTCCATAAGTTTTTGGGGCCTTTTGTGTCCATATAATACTATAGGTTTCGCACCACGACCCAAGAGGGCTACATCGTGATAGAGTTTTGACAAGGGTCAATCCCACTCCGTCATGTTATTGCACCACAACCCATAGGGGTTGTGCTATGATGAAAATGTCCATGGGTTCGATACCACTACCTAGGGGATGTTCTCATAGTGACTGAGATAAATACATATTTTTAAAAATACATATAGACCCATAACTTCATGGTCAGACCCAAAATTTGAGGGTTACCCCCCATGGTTTCTTCATTGACAATGTTGTGCTAGGGAGGACATTCCATCTAGTCCTCACCATTACATTCCTCTCTTAACCCCTTAAATAATGGTTTTTCATAGTGGTGATTTTTTACTGATTATAGGTGAGTTACCTTCTCCCCTCATTTAATTTTGGTTTCTTTTCATCACCTATTTTTTCATGACATTTTTCTTGGAATTTGAGGAAGAGTTCCACAGGTGCTTGATGTAAATAATCAGATATGATGATACTTTTTCATGACATAGGATGGAGATATACAATAGTGATTATCTCATGTCTTTTTTCACTGTATTTTAATAGGAATGTATCATTTGGGATTTTTCTATTGTTTTTAATTAAATTATATTAAATTGAACATTGAATTGGGAGAATAAATTGGGAATTTTATGTGACTTAGGTCCATTTGTCTGTCAGGAGTAAATTGTACCTTATTTCTCATGGTTTGGAAAAGTAGATGTTTCTCAATTAGTTTTTTGGTGTCTATTCCTATTTAAATGAAATAGTAAAAATATCTATTAATTGTTATGATTAATATAATTGGGATTAGTATCTTGATATTAATGCTTGAGAAGTGATACGAGTTTGGATGAACATGGTCAATGATGTATGGAGAAACCCAAAGAAGTTAACTCTATATCATGTTGGTGGTCTCTTAAAAATCTCCCTTTGTTTTTTCATTTGATATGGAATGTGATAGGTTTTCCTTCCACTGTGGTTGATAAACATTTTAATTAAATAAATTTATTCACTTAATTAAAACTCCTACGGATAGATGATGATTCTAGATCTATGGTGGACCCATAAACACTATATTGATTCCAAAACCATTAATGGTCAATGGAACCATTATATATATGTGAAACATGATACATGTATATGACAGTGGTTCTAATGATATGATAATGAACATAGTGTCCACAGATAGGTCCCTTAGTTCCCTTGAGTAGGGGTGAGCAATGTACATGTAATAGTTGGCCAAGGGTTTAAGTTGTAATTAGACCTCAATATACCTTATATAATATGGTATTGTTAATTAGAAAGTGAAAATAATATGAATCCCACCAAAATATTTGAGTTACAGGGTGGGTATTTCTATGGTAGGATTGTGTAAAGGGTTAGGTGAGAGGGCCGACCAAGGGTTATTAGTGAATGGATATGGACATGGGTTCGTACCTCTAGTGTGATGATATTATGGCCTATAAAGATTATTTGGATGGGATAAAATTATAATGATGATGAAGACATTTATGAAATCCAAATCATGGGCTTTATATGAGATATAAGAGTGAGATCAAGAATCATGGGTAGGATTTCTGGACAACGTTGGGATCTAGAGGACCTTTAATGGTACCGTGATCCCTTGTTGTCCATTCAGAGAGTTAGTGTAGGGGGGTGACAAGTGGTGTAAATTTTTTTGTCTCCTTAAAACCCAAATGTCAACGTTATGAGCCTAGTCTGGCATAGTACCTGTGAACAATGAATGAGAGGAGTTTAGAGGTCCCTATGGGTATCCCAAGTGAGATAGATGAGGATGGTGATGGATTTTTCATGACATGTCTATCCAAATGGGATGATCTTGATAGTTATTCCTGAGTGGATAAGAGGACGTAGAAACATGACTTGAAATATGAGGTTACGCCTAACTGGACAACACCCTGGTGGGGGGGGGGGTGATCTTATGGATAAGTTTCCATGCTCAATGATTATGTATTTTGTGATAGTCAATGGGATAGATAATCCCACCACAGGGTGGTATGATCCATGTTTCTCATAAGGGTGTGATCACACCCTTGTACTTTTCGATGGTATGATATATTTTTTCCAGTGGGTTTTATTTATCCTTGAGTTTCCAGTGTTAGAGGTAGTTCCCTTGTACCAATTTATATGTACTTTATGATAACCTATAATTGCTTTTAATATTAATAATATTTTTATCACATCATGATTATTCTTCTGTGTAACATGGTATGTGATAATTTCCTAAGATTAGTTGTTCACCTACAAGTTTATAGTATTTCCCTAATATGATGAGAACCCAGAAATAATACAATGCTATTCTTAAATATATGTTCTATAGTCAGATGATATTATTTTAGTCACAAAACATATACAGTTTATCAGGGGTGGAGACTCATTTCACATTAATGCACCTTCTCATAGTTTATTCCCATTGTAATATCTAGTGTAGGATGTTATGAGAATGAGACCCACCAGTAGAAAATCCAATTTTACATGTGTCATTGGATGTTCCTATATGCGTATTTTTGTATTGATCCTTTGAATTTTAGATTATTATTTATTGGTGTTATAAGTCATGAACATTGTTTAATTGATTAAAACAATGATGACATATGTTTTTGGTGAGATAGGATATGTTGGGTATGTCACGAGTAATATTGCATCAATGAGTAATGAAATAATGTATTTTTATCTTTTTTTATTTGAAAGAAGTTAATATATCATCCCCTCTTATGGAAATAATGTTGCGTAAAAATCAATGGCCATGGTGTTCTATAGGCATGTTTTATTTCTAGAAATTCAAATAAAGAGAAATCGATCACATATGTTGATGAAACCGAAATTAAACCTTCTTGATTAGATATATCACATTAAAGGTATTATATTAATAAAAAATCATCTGTATGGGGTAATATGTCTTTGAGGCATTGAATTCTTTCTCTATGGGTTCCTTGCTGGGTTGATAGATTCTAAACATGGTCTTTTGGATGCATCGCCTAATGTTACTGAGAAATAGGCCTAGAGGTTAACAGACTAAATGTATCCATGTTATCAGTTAAATAATATATTATTAATATTTATTTAAAAATTTGAATAAATATTATTCCCAGACATGGTTTAATAATTATTATTATATGCTTGATCACATATATTATGTCATCGGTCATTCGAGAGAATATTTTGTGAGTATAATATTTAATAAATATTTATTTCATTTTTTGTGAATATAATATTTATTTATTTATCATCAAATAATGTAGAGATATTTATTTATTAAATAAATATTCACTATTCAAGGACCAATAAATATTGTGTAGGAATGGAAGACTGAGTTTTTAGGTCTGGTGTGAAATAGTATATATTAAATATTATTTGAGTAAATAATATTTAATTTAATTCACATGTTAAATTCATGTCAAGGAAAAAATAATATTATTATTATTTTAAGAAATGGGGTTCCACGAGGGATAAAATAAACATTAAAGGGAACTTGTCAAAATATTTAATTCTAAACCATACTTGTATTTAAACCAAATTATATTATTTTATTTGAGATCCAATTAATTTGTGTTATCCATAGTGACAAATGGAGTGAATCCTATAAAGACCTAGAGAGATCCCTCTATAATAATTATCCTAATAATAGATAGTGATTTTCCTCTACATCTCACTCTTAAGTCTGGAATGATCAAGGAAAACCCTTTGGAAGTGAATCATATGGTGATCAAAGGCCAACAACATAATCGATATGATCTGTCATGTTAGCACCTAGAGATTCCTACAGAGACCTTTGGAGATTTGTGGAACATGTGTGGATCACCGATATGGGGAATCTACTATCAATTTCTATAATTAAATGATGGTTCAATATAGATCTATTGTCAGATCCACTAATGAATAAATAATCCATAAAAGGAAATTATATAATTATTTAAAATAATTATAAATAATATGTGAATATCTTGAACTTGGTTACGATTTTCTACCCATTATCTCTCTTCATTGAATCAATTCTGTTGATTACCGTGTTCACCATCTTTTAAATCATGGATTGATCATTGATCATGAAAAAAATGAACATTGGGAGTGTCTTATCATATTCTTCCACTATGACTGAAACCTAAAAACGGTCTCATAGAGGTCACATGATTATTTATAATTTTTTAAGGATAGTTGATTGATTTACACATTTTTTATTTAGTTTTCAATTCAAGTTTTATCGTTCTTTAAACCAAATTGATATATCTCATTATTCCTTTTTCTTTTCTCATAGATATAATCAAAATGATAAATTTTATAAAAAAACTAAAATCAAATCTCTCATCTAGAGGTGTTGAGGATTCTGTCTGAATAACACAAGAGTGAACTTAGGGTAACCGAAGTTACATGTTGTGTACTAGTGTTCAATAAACTAGGAATTAACTTGGAATTAATTTAAATTGCTTACATTGAATACATGTGGTGTATTCAAATACATTAACCACATATTGATTGGGCTATCCTAGAGCATGGTCAGCTAGAGCACATGCTATGCATCCCACGTACATGATGTATATCCCTTTATGTCCCAAATAGATCATTTATTTTTATACACTGAATACTAGAATTCTGACCATGTTATTAAGATACCACATGTTTGGTATCCCTTTTATGCATCGTGTACATCAATTTTTCTAATGCATGGTTTACAAACTAAGACCCTAGGATTTTTTTTCGGATAGACTATGAGAGATGTACACGCTGTATAGCTCACTCATACACATCACACACTTATACCAAACTACATAGAATTAATGTTAAATTATTATACTATGTAACCCTTATTCGTGTTCTTTTGTGTGGTCCTAAAGTTTATAACATACACAATGTGTTGTATTTAATGTATATATATATATCATTAATTAATTTATATTTAATTATTAAATCTTCATATCATGTGTGAGTCGTAATGTAGAAATTAATCTAGGTTAATTGCGCCATAACATGTTACAGAAAAATAATGTATTTTGTATAATCATTAATCTGATATTACATGTCATTAAAATACATGATAAGTCATGTATACCATATATAAAAATATTAAACAATATACAATTATAATACGTCATGGGTAGATTCGGACATGTATTCATCATGCTGCCTCTGAGGTAATTTAATTTTAAATAACTTTTAAATTTTTTTTTAAAATTATAATGGATGCGAATCACAAGGAAATTAATATGGGAATTAATATAATAGAATTTATTAATTAAACAAGATAATTAATTCATTCAATAAATATTTATCTTAAATAAGAATGATTTAGAATTAAATACATGTTTTGTTTTAAATTCGTAATTCATTGCATGTGTGAGGAAAATAATGATCATAGACTAGACCTTTTAAATGTGATTGGTTTTTTTTTAATTTATTATTATATGAAATTATTGTTTTTGACGCCTTCTCTCCTATTATTATGTAAGGTACTACGTGCCTATGGTTTCTTTTACGTAAACTCTTTTCCCTCAGTTGTGTGTGATTAAAAGAATATTTAATGGATGGAGATCATATGATAGTGGAGGACGTTCATGTTTGGAGCTGAGTAAAAACTCAATCTCATAGAGATACATAAGTTTATATGTGGAAAGATGTAACATGACCCTTAATTGGTCCAAGGTTTTTCCCCTAGGTTTATTTTTAGTTTATCAACCACTCGATAAAATAACCATTTTTAATAGCTCATGATAATACCACTTTATTACATTATTTATTTCAATTCCCATGGTTATTCCGTTATGGGTGTTTCTTCATGATCACATGAATTATTGAATTAACAAGCATGCAAGATAGAACTAAAATAAATTTTCTTATGCATAAATATTATGTAAGACAAGGTTATTCACTTAACTATATCCACTTAAGCTTAAAAAGAATGAAATAAAGACAATAATTATAAATTTATGCATAAAAGATAAAATCCATCAATAATATATATTAACTCAGAATTCCATCCACTACTTCAGTTAAAAAAACCATAGTTCAAAGTGTTTGACCATCCAATGTTGGGAAGACATCAATTATAGGGGAGTTATAACTTGAATTTTCGGGTCGACTTAAATTAGTTCACATCAAGGGTTCACTTCCAAAGTAGAATGTGGTGTAATTGAGAGGTAAGGGTTGAGGAAATCCAACTTAAGGATTTCAAGATTGGGGAATCCACCCAATAGATCAACGAACAGTAAGTGAATGCAGTTGGAAATTATGATGCCTAACTAAATCCATTAATGTTACTTGACTAAACAATGTTGGGGTAATAAGAATGGGAATATGAATCATATATACTATAATTTCAAAGAAGTTGGATATTATTAAGCCAACTAAGAGGGCTATTGGGTTTTTATAAAATAGTGGAAGATTAATAAATATAACATTTATTTTTTTGTATAAATTTTATCAGATAAATTTTAAAATCTCTGCTCATCTTACTTGTATAAATAGTAATAAAATTTATAAAAACATATCACTATGATCCATACATGAAAATTATAACCATATCACTTGTACAAATTTACAAGTGTGAAACAGTTGTTTATGCGTTATCATTATCCATGAAAGCAATTTATATGTTCTAGAAGAATCAAAACTTGATTCATGTAGAAATCAAGTTAGTGATGAAGAGTTGTCTCTCTATGATAAACATGTTAACAATGATATAAATGTTCAGTGATTAATGTTATCATCCAAGACCAATAATATTTTTAAGAAACATGAGTACATGGATGCATATATCATGATGTCTCACTTTCAATAGCTTCATCCATATAATGTGAGACAAGAGAGATATGATATCTCCAATGATTGGTTTATAACTAATATTGGAGATTATATACAAGATGGACCTCATTAAGTTAGGATTATTGGCTACATTGAATTCTTAGAAATCATAGGGATTAAATTATTGGATGAGTTGTGTACTGATATCATGCATTCATAACTACCCATGGAATTCTCTAGTTTTATTTGTAATAACAATATGAGAAATAATTAGAAGAGTCTATTGAAACTTCTTACTTTGATTCACCAAGTGGAAAAGTACGTGGTTCATGATAAACTCTCAATTTCTATTGTGAATAAGAAAAAGAAGATCAAGGCGATGGGGTATCATACTCATTACGTCTAAATCTCCCAAGTATTAACCATCCAAGAAGACAAAGATCCAAAGGTAAGAAAAGTAAAATTAGGTGGTATGTTTTTCAAGTGGAAATCAAGGCCACTGGAAGAGGAAATGAACCTAGAATAGATGTGAATCTAAATGTGCATTCACAATCAAGTGTAATATTTCAATATCTATATATTGGATATTAGAAATTTATTTTGGTTCTCACATCTATATCCAAATACAATAACCAAGTAGAATCTAATACATTTCTAGAGGAGAGGTGTATTTGAGAGTATCTAATGGTGAGAAACTGGATTCTTTAGCCATTGGTGACTACCAACATTCGTTTCCAATAGGAATGATTTTAGTTTTGAATTACTGTTATTATGTTCAAATAGTTACCAAGAACATAAATTATATATCATGATGAAAATGGGTTTATTTTTTAGTTTAGAAATAAATGTTTTTTCCTATATGAAGACAACATATGTTATGGAATGGAACATTTAAATATTGGAATTTATTTGTTAAATTATGGTAACCAAGTATTATAAATAGATAAATAATCATGCTTACATGACTCATATAACACCCAGCTATGGAATTATCATATTGGTCATGTAAACAATAAGTGTTTGACAAAGAACTATAAAGATGGTTATTTAGACTAGCCTATGATAAACCACTTGAAATATGTCAATCTTGTTTACAAGGTAAAATGTCCAAAACTCCAATCTATGGATAGGGAGAAAGGGTCAAAAATATTCTAGGATTAGTATATATTGATGTGTGTGGACCATTTCCAATTTATTATAGAGGTTGTCATTCATACTTCATTACATCAATTGATGACTTGAGTAGATATGGTTATGTCTATTTGATTAGGTTTAAGTCTGAGTCCTTTGGGAAATTATTGGAATTCAAGAATTAAGTATAGAATAAACAAAAACATAAGATAACGAATCTTAGATATGATTGAGGTAGAGAATATATTAACCATTATTTTATCAAATTTCTATGAGAATTTGGGATTCTATCTCAACTCACGTCACCTTACATACCATAGTAGAATGGTGTTAGTTAATGGAGGATGCATACCATTTTATACATGGTAAGGTAAATAATGAGTCGTGTAGATATTCAATTATCCTTTTGGGGATATGAATGAAAAACTATAGTATGAACATTAAACCGAGTACCAACTAAAGAAGCAAATGGAATTCCCTTTGAGTTATGGATTGGAAACTTGTTTGGTCAAAAACACATGTTTGGGGTTCTGATGTGTTTGTTATGTCGTTATTGGGAAATAAAATAGAACCCTAAGGCAAAATTTGTATCATTATATGGTATCCTAAGTAAAAAAAAGAGATAATTCCAATAAAACCCCTCAGAAAAGAAGGTGATTGTTTCCAGACAAGGCCACATTCATAAGAGGGATCACATCCCCAAAAATTATATTGTGATAAATATTGACAACGATTAAGTTGATGCTCAAGATACAAAATAGTAAGTAAATGATTAAGATACACATATCCATGTTGAATAAGTAGTTCCTAAAACACAAGTACTACATAGGATCACAATAGAGTTAATAAAACTATAGAGATATGGTTTTATTTTCATTGAAGATGGTGACTCATTATTGGTTGACAATGATGATTGTCTCACCTAAAAATAGGTGGAAGAGAGTTCAAAAGCAGCAAGATGAAAAAATCCATCAATTCGGAAATGGACTCCATGTATCAGAACCAAGTTTGGGTTCTGGTCAATGCACAAGTTGAGGTAAATCCTGTAGGTTGAAAATGGATATTTAAGAAAAATATATACATGGGAGGTAAATAATATACCTATAAAGTAAGTCTAGTGGATAAAGGGTTTAAAAAACATCATGTAATTTACTATAATGAAACCTTTTCACCCATTTCCTTGTTTATTTCCATTAGAATTATACTTTCTATAGAATCAACCCATTACTATGAGATTTGGATGATGAATTTAATAACTAAATTCCTTAATGGGAACTTTCTAGAAGATGTCAATATGACACAACCAGAAGGTTTTGTGACTCCATATGATGCTGAAAATATTTTCAAGTTATATAGATCCATTTATGTATTAAATAAAGAATCAAGGTCATGGCACATTCAATTTGATGATGCTTTAAAATAAATTTATTTCATTAAGAAAAAATGTGATCCATGTGTCGATAAGAGGTTTAGTGTAAATGAAGTCAGTATACTAGTAGTATATATTGATGAAATGTTAATTATTGGAAACAATATACATGTCCTATAGTATGTTAGGGAGTAGTTAAAAAAATTATTCTCCATGAAGGACATAGGTTAAGAAATCTATATTCTAGAGATCAAGATCATTCATGATAGATCCAAGAGGTTTCTTTGACTCTGTAAAAGTATATATATTGACTAGATTTAGTATTGAACAATCCATGTGGGGATTCTCTCTATTGTCACATGATTTACATCGTTATAAAAAAATGTGTCCTCAAACACCATAGAATAAATAGAGAATGAGTAAGATCCCATATGCTTCAGCGATATGGTTAATCATTTATGTCATTTTATGTACTAAAAATGTTCTTGTTTATGATTTTATCCTGGTAGGATGATATCATGTTGATATAGGAGAACAACATTGGTCTTCTTTTAAGGATATCATTAAGTATCTTAGGTGAACTAATGACATGTTTCTGGTGTATGGAGGATACATAGAGCTGGTCAGCAGGGGTTATACTAATTCTAGTTTTTAGATGGATTAGAATGATATGAAGTCACAGTCAGGATATGTTATATGTCTCGATGGAGGATTTGGTAGTTTAAAGAGTTTAAAATAGCTAGTTGTTGCTGATTTAACCATTGTTTCTAATAATATAGCATCTTATGATGTTTCCAAGGGAGCTATTTTGAAAAAAAAATTTCTAAGAGAATGATGCGGTACAAAGTATTAAAGTCCCCATCATAATGTATTGTGATAATACTATAGTGGTCTATCTTGAAAAATATCCAAGGTCACACCAATAGATATAGCATATACTATGGATGTATCACATCTTGAGGGATTTTTATCAGAGGGGTGAAGTTGTAGTAAGAATAAGTACCCATTAAAGAGAATGTGATGGAACCCATAACTAAAGGCCTATATCAGTTTAATATTGAGTATCATATTAGATCTATTAGGATGATGGTTTTTAGTAGTTTTCTCTAGTAATTGTGGGATTATATTAGAGTTGGTAACCTTGAAACAACTTTTGTAAAATTTATGATAACATGTATTCATAGTTTTGAATACTAATAAACTCATTATCACATCATGATTGTTATTTTTTGTAACATAGTATGTGATAATTTCCTAATAATAGTTATCACTCCAAAAGGTCATAGTAGTTCCCCACTCTGATGAGAACCTATAAGTACTAAAAAACTATTCATAAATATATTTTCTATAGCCTGATGATATAAATTGAGAGACATAAATGATATATGCTATCACAGGAATAGAATCATCAGAATTTGAGAAACATATCATAGTGTACTCCCTTGGTAATATCTAGTGTATGATATTATAATAATGAGACCTGCTAGAAGGAAATCCACATTTATATGTGTTATTGGATGTTTCTATCTGGGTAATTTTCTATTGATCCTTTGAATTTATGATTATTATTTATAAGTATTATAAGTCACAAACATTGGTTGTATTGATTAAAACTATGATGAAATATTTTCATGGTGAGTTAGGATACGTTTGGTGCATCATGAGTATTATTCCAATAATGAGTAATATGGAAAAGGATATTTCCCTTTAGTTATTTCATGGATGTTGATATCTCAAGACCATTGGAAGAAATGATATTGCCTAAATAAATACATGGTTATGGGGTTATATTGGAAAGTTTGATTTCCAGAATGTCAAAGAAAGATACATCGAGCACATAGGTTGATGACACCGACATGCATCCAAATTGATTATAGATATCATGTTAAAGGTATTGTATTACATAGTAACTGACCTTATGAGTTATTATTTCATTGTAGAATTATCATCTTTCCTATGGGTTCCTTGGAGAGCTTCTAGATGCTAACATTGGATATCAGGATACTACACCTAATTCCACTAAGAATGTGGCTTAGAGAGTCACACACTAAGTTTATCTATAATCTCAGTTAAATAATATATTATTATTTATTATTTAGCAATTCGAATAAATATTATGCCCACACATGGTTTAATAATTATTCATGTATTTTTATTGTAAATATTTTGTCACTAGTTATTCGATATAATATAATGTTAAAGGAATTTTTAATAAATATTTATTTTCTATTTAGTAAATATAATATTTATTGATTTATTGATTGATTAATAATGCAGTGATATTTATTTATTAAATAAATAGTCATTATTTAGGGCCCGATAAATATTTTGGAGAAATGGTGGACTGCATTTTTTAGGTCTGGTGTGAATATATATATATATATATATATGTATATAATATTATTTGATTAAATATTATTTATTATAATTAGAAAGTTAAGCGCATGTCGAGGAAATATTATTATTATTATTATTTTACGACATGGGGTTAGGTAAGGGATAAGATAAATATGAAATGGAACTTGTAAAAATATGTATTTCTAAACCCTAGTTGTATTTTAACCCAATTATATTATTTTATTAGAGATACAATTCATATTTGTTTTTCATAATGGCCGCCTAAGAGGTTCTTCTAAAGCCCTAGAAATATTCCTCTCCATGAACACTCCCATGAATAGAGAGTAATATTACTCCACCTCCAACTCCTGAGTCATGAGATATGAAGGAGAATTATTCAGAATATATTCTCATGGAGAACAAAGGTGAATGACGCAAGTTACGGTATTATCTGTTCTATCACCTAGAGATTCGTTTGGCTACCTTCAGAGAGTTTTTTAACACATATGGATCACCCCTATAGGGAATCTTCTCTTGATTAATACAACGAAATGAAAGTACAATGTAGATCTACTGTGATATCCATCAATAAAGAAAGAATTAACCTAAGGTAATTCATTAATTAATTAATTAATTAATTATTAATATGTGATGATCATATTCATGGTTCCAAAATTATATCTATATTCTATTTTATTTGATTCAATTCCATTTATTATGGTGTTCACTACCATGTAAATCTCATAATGATTATTGATCATGACAAAAAGAAAAGTTGGGAACGACCCATCACACACTTCCGCTGCACATAGAACCTATATCTAGATGATATAATACATACTTCCTAATGGGGTTCTATTACACCCATGAGTTTTCATGTCATAGGATATATGATTCCTGATAGTGTTCAGTTATTTTCTAGATATTTAGGTTGATATTATTTGTTTTTCATGATAGGTGAAGTCTTCCCTTGAGTTACCAGATGATATGTTTGTGTTTCCTAACATAAAGAGTTTTCCCGTGAGTTTTGAATGGTGTGATACTTGTTCCATGGAAGGTAGCCGTTATGACCCTAATTTCAAGATGATGCAACATATGTGCTATTGGTTGTGAGAATTTATGTTCATAGGTTCTAGATGACGGTATTATGATCATAGATATACGAAGCTAACTGAAGTACGTATGGTTTTTCTCAGGTGCTACATTAGAACTCAATGATTTATGTGGGGTTATTTTATTACACTTCTATAGCACTCTATTAATTATTCTGATAATTGGACACATACATACAAGGTGTTTTATTTTTATATATAGTACATCTTTGTTGGTTTCTTTCTGATTTTTACTCATACCCTATTCAGGTGGCTATTGTAGTGGGGTACCTAAGGAGACCTCATGCTTGAAGGTTTAGGTAGAGAATAGGCCCAGTGTTTCATAATCTAGTTGGAAATCCTAATAGGGATTTTAATCTATGATTTGGTGTGGATCAACTATTGTAGTCTAGTCTCCTTGTATTTATTTATTTTATTTTATTATTTTTTCAAGTGATCAGCCTAGTGAGTGACTGGTTGTGATGTATGATTGTATGTTTACAAATTAATTTGATATATCATAGTAATTTTTATTTATTCTATGTACTTTTATTTTGTATTCTAAATGATACTTAGTTATTTCAATTATTTATACTCACTTATATATAATGTTATTTTCTCCCCACGGTAACACATTGGGCCCTAAATGCTATTCAGGATCCTCTGACATACGGAGATGTGTTCATGTGGTGTTGTGGTGTATTATTTTCGACACAAAGTGAGGGTTAATATTCCTGGGCATTACAAAGGGTAATGAGGGTTTATTTTTCTTTTTATACAATTCGGGGTATAGTAGATAGGGAATAGGGACTTGTCAGTGCTTGTGATGGAACATATACTGGTGCTTTATAGATAATTTTTTATGGGAAGTTAAGGTTACTCGGGATATAAGATTGATAATTTTTATTTTTACTTTTATAACTATGATATTTATTCATGTATGATATGTTTATTTGAGAATGTTTTTTTTTGGTTCCTAGATCATTGGAAAGAGTCTTATGTTCATGCATCATTATTGACACATAGAAATTGCATAACATTCATGTTCTTTCCTATGATTGACATCACTAACGATGAGAGTTCAATTTTTTTAGGTTTCAAAAAACAACATATATGGTGTTTTTCCATATAACTTGTTAGTGGAATACTAAGTTGTAAAATGGTATATTTTTGGAAGATGACATGTTATGTTGACATTTTAGAGGGATGTTCCTTGATGATTAATAAGTACTCCCTCTTTAAAAGTGGTGCATTGAAACCCTTTATGGGTTGATAAAGGAATTAGATTCCTTGATGATCAAAATATTTTGGGTGGTTATGATTCTAGTTTCAAAAATAAAATGGGGATTAGTTAATTAAATTGTTAACAACAACCTATATGGTGTTTTACCATATTGATTATTAGTGTAATTCTACATAACTAAACCATATAAATATGGTTCTATCTTAGTACAGAATTTCATAGAGTGATTTTATTATTTGATGCTAGAATATATCATGGTTCTCAAGTGAGTAGTCTAGTATGTGTACTATTGGTGTTGATTACTGCCCTGAAGTAGGCAGATGACGTTACATGTGATGCTTCATAAGTATATGTATATGACAACCTCTAGGTGGGTGTTGGAACTTAAGATTCCTTATGATATTTTAGACGGGAAAAATATAGTTCCACATTAGTGGTAACATATATGAGATAAAATTTATGAGCTCAGTGGGAGATCTATCTCCCTTGAGATTTGACTTGGGATATTGGTGAGTTGAATGATATATATGGGTCACTCGAGAGAGGGGTAAGGAAAAACATATGAGTGACCTAAAGACGATAGGAATAGGTTGATTCCTTACATTTGGGACTGATATATGAGAAGTGTAGTTAGATATGTGGTATAACCATGTGAAATTGCATGGGTTTTTAAGAGGAAAATCATTCTGAGTGCTAGTGATTTTGGAATCAAGGCTAGTTTTAAAAGACATTATTAACTGGAGGCCCATATCTATTGATTTTGGATGTGGGGACCAATTTTATTGGGTATAGTTATCCTATATGGTAGGATCTTGGGTGGATAGAGTGTGTGTGTGTGTGTGATTTTTCACTATGGAGATGCTCGAGTTCCAGGTTATCATGTGATATTCCTTGGATTGAGTGAGATATCATTATTGTTGGAAAGTAATCATTGTAGTGCTTTTGGAAAGACGTGATTGACATGTAGTGGGTACAGTCAGTTTGATAACTATTTGATTCCATGTTGGATGATGTGAAATTCATTGGAGTGTGACTCTGATTGTCTGATAATGTGGTAAAATATCATATGGATATTGGATATGGATGATATTGAGATAAATAATAGATGAGAACAAGTGATAAGATTATATAGATAATTACTCTATATTGGTATAGTATAGTGAGTGTTAAAATGGATTTCTAGGGGAAGCATCAATGCATGAGGTAGAGTGTCCATCAGTTATACGCAGAGCTCATTTAGTTATGAATTTGTGAATGGTTGTGTGCAGTCTGAGGACTGATGGTTTGGATGAAATGATTATGTGTATAGTTGTCTATGGTTTTGATGATAATGGGATGTATTTCCAATATAGTGTGTAGTGACATTGTGGATGGATGTTGTTCGGAGTTTTCAAGATGGATGAGGTTGAATTGAGAGGAGTAACATGTGTGTGATGATGGATCTTAAAGGGGTTTTTAATGAGGAGTGGTATAACGGAAAAAATATGATGGATATTTCACTATTGTCCGTTAGATTTTGTGACCCTCTTCTCATGTTGATTTTTTTGCATACAGAGGATCATGTTCTTGGTGAGATGTGAACATGTAGAAGTAAATTTTTCATGTTAGTGCTTCGTTTGAGCGGAGAAATCGTGCTTAATAATTAAATATGGTAATTTATGAATCATAGGTGGGGTAGATCCAAAATTTTGATTATAATGGTGATAATTAAGAAACTCCTATGTTATGGAGCATCATATCCTTTTTAAAGGCATGACCCTCATGTAGGTAGGGACACTGGTGTAATGAGATTGATAGGTGGATGGTCGAGATTCCATTTGGATGGAGTTGTCTACATGGAGCTAGTTTTATATTTTTTATTATTAAATATTATATTTGGGATTCAAATGTGGTATTAAATGGAGTATATAATTTGGAAATGGGCTTAAGAAGAATTTGGGTGTGATCTAAGGGGGATTTTGATTAGATGTGCGTCGATGATCATGTGTGGATTATTATGAATAATTAATTTAGTAGTGGTAATAAGCATGGTATAACAGTGAATGATGAGTTTTGACATTGATGTGGTGTTTTGGATGATCTCAAGATGGACTCATAAACTCATACATCGTTATCAGGAAATATGATAGTTTGTTAGCAGGATTGACCAATCATTTTCAAGAAAGGTTGAATAGAGGATATTGAATGTTTCTTTTGTATATAATTCAATGCAGTGAGGTGGAAACTACTTCAACAACTTCAATATACCATTAGAATCTTTTTTTCGGAAGGTGGTCCATTGTATGAAGCACTATGGTTCGAATTCGGATTTTATGAGAAAAGGCTTATAGTCTGGACAACTGTGATCCAGGTAATGAATTGGATAATAAATTATTTATCTATCAGGATAAATAATCTCTGGTAAAAACCATATTTGTGATTTAGAAGTAATTATAAGATGGTAACACTAGTTTTTTAGTAATAGTGCACCATTATGTCTGGAGTTTCATAGCAGGGGCTCATTTTGTGTTTGGTTAAAGAACATGGATAGTTGGTTATGAATTGATGGAAAAGGTAGGTCTAGAGTAATGGTTAAGGAACTACCTAGTATTATTTGTCATGGGAAGTGTTATGATGAGGATGTTGTAAAACTATATGTTGTGAAGGGTTGTAAAATTCATGAGGGATTTGAATTCTTTTTCTCTGAAGTAGTGGTCATTTAAGAACCAGGATTTGAATCAGAATTACAAGATTTGGGGCATCAAGAAAATATATTTTTGGATATGTATCATGTAATGTGAGGTAATTTGGGTGCTCAATGAGATTCATATAGAGGTCAAGGTTGTCCCACACCCTAGGTTTTTTTTGGTTGTAGGTAGATAGTGGCATCATGATGACCTATCGGATGTGTTGTTGATATTTGGGAACTATGTTGTATGATGGGGTGTGGGGTATTACAACATAAAGATAATGAGAACATTACATGAGGTATAGGGTAATTGGGTTTGGTTCTATTGTAGGATGCATAACGTCGTGATCGCTAAGGGTCACAATATGAAAATGTTTGGTCGAGGGCTGATCCCACTGCCTAATACATCTACACTACATCCCATAGGGGCCATGATGCAATAGAGACACGCATGGGTGTCGATCCATCTACATGGTGGTATGGTTTTTCTTTAACCCCCATGGTTGTGTCTTTATCGATCTACATACATATTTTTTTAGGGAAGGCCCGTAATTTCAGGGTTGATCCCCGGAGTTATTAGTCCAACAAGCCATGCATGGGGGGACATTACACACAGTCATCCACCTTCTATTTTATTTCATTCCACATTATTCGAGGTGTACTAGGTGAATATTATATGGAAATTATATGTGATTTACATCCTCCTATAATACTATTTTGTTTCTATTCATTACCTATGATTTTTGTGCTATCAGGAAAGGGATTTGGTGATGATTTCCACAAGGTCATAGTGTAAATCATTCAATATGATAGGGACTTTTTTCAACATGGATTGTATACATATTGTAGTGATGATAACACATTGTTAATCACTATTCCATTATAGGTATCTCACTCTACTAATTTATCTTTCATTCTCAATTAAATTAGATGAACTTGACCGCTAAAATGGGAGAGTATGTTGGGGTTTTATGTGTCTAGGGTTTGGGTGAATTTTAAGAGTAAACTACACCCCATTGGTCAAGGATTCGATGATTAAATGTTTCTTGTTGAGTTTGAAGGTGTTATTACTATTTAAATTAAATTTTAAATTTAATTATTAATTTTTATGAATATGTTAGTTGGGAATTATGGCTTAAGATAGGTTCATAGGATGGGATATGATATTGGGATGGCATGGTTAAATATGTATGGACCTGCCCAAGGATATTAATTATGTATGAGGTAGGTGGTCCATTGAACATGTCCCTATGTTTTTTAATTTAATATGAAATTTAATAAATGATCTCACCACTCCATGTGATCAACCATTTTAATTAAAAAAATCGTTTCACAAAAGAATGTGTGTAGATGATATTCTCAGGGCCATGATGGACCCTCGAACATTAAATTGGTTCCATTATCATCAATGTTCAATGGATTTATTAGTATGTGGATCATGATATATGTACCCTATAGGGGTTCCAGAAATATGATAATGAATTTAGTGGGTCTAAGATAGGTCCCTTAGTTCCCTTGCGGAGGGGAAGGTATTGGATTCATAATGAATTGTCAAGTAATAGGTCATATGTGGAACTCATGATACCTCATTTCTTGTGGGAAAGATTATTAGAGAGTGGGAGGAGTGTTCCTACCCAAATGATATTTGATTAAAATGGTGGATATTCTCTATAAAAGAATGTGGAAGGGGTTGGGTAGAGGACCGACCTTGGTTGATTGGTGAAGGGAGATGGTCATGAGGTTATCCCTCATATTGGATTATGGTATGACCATTCTATGAGGCTAATTAGACTAGAATGTGATTATAGTGATGATGACAGATGATATTACCTATTAGTGATGGACTTACCATAATAGATGAGAGTGAGATCACTGAGCCCATGTAGGGTGTCGGAAATATGGTGGGATCTTGGGGTGGAAGGTGGTGACCTAGTTCCATATTAATCCTATATAGGGGTAGTATAGGTAAATAGGTAATGTTGATTTTGGATGTCCCCGTAGAATCCGAAGGTCCTTGGTGTGATCCTTTTTGTGGCTTAGTACTAGTGATAAAGGGCTAATATGGGTCTAGAGGACACTAAGTGATGCCCAAGAAGGAATGATGGGGGTGTTAATAGAATATATATGACGTGATTTTGTGACTAGGATAGACTTTTTAGTTAATACAATGTGTCTAGGAGGATTTAAAGACATCACTTGGTATGTGTGGTTGGGCTTGAGTATCCATCACCCCAATAGTGAGCTGTTGAGATTAAGGATTGACTGTGACGCTTGATGTGTGTGTTATGTGTGATGGCTTCAGAGAGAGAGGATCCCATGGGTGTATGGTATGGTCTATGTTTCATAGTATGGTGTGGTTATTCCCCTTGGTTTATATATTATATGATCTATGTTTTCAGGTAGGTTGGGTTATGCGCCTGAGTTTCTAGATGATATGATATATATTTCCTTGAATGTATGGTTATGACCCTATTTTTCCTAGTGGTATGATATATGTTTCATGACATAGTGAGGTTACACCCACGGGTTTCCTGATGATATGATATATGTTTTCTATAAAGGTTTTGTTATTCCCTTGTGATTCTGAAAGATAAAATTTATGTTACCTAGTTGGAAGATATTTCCCATGATCTATCAGAAGGATATATATGTGTTTCTGGATATGATAATTCTATCCCTATGTTCTGAATGACCTATTACTTCTTGCCTAATGGTGAGAGATTATTTCTCTGTGGTTTAGTATAGGTTTCATACATTTCCTGTAGGGGAATTTTTCACTCATTTCATTGGGAGTGCAAAAATAAAATCTATTTTCCTAATGAAACACAAAGGCCACCTAGGGTTGTCTCACTTGAGGAGTTTTCTTAGTTGTTCACCTACTAATTATATCTGATATAAACTACATATTTTTATTGTTTTAAATAATATAAAAACAATGGAATTTTAAACACATAAAATATGAAAAATTATAACCATATACTACCATGAAATGATAGTAGAATTAAATTATGAAGAATGTACTTGGATTTTTAAGTTTGGTTTAATGGTTCTATCATTATCTTTGTGGATGTTTAGATAAAGGTTGACAATTCAACTCTAAGATCGCTTTCATGAGTTACTTTTATTTTATTTAGTGGTGTAAAAAATTTAATGCATTTATCAATCAAAATTTGACCTCCTCCTATAATCAAGGTTTATGTAACACCTCAATAGAGTGTGATACATATTCTAAGACCTAGCTCCTTTATATTCCATTTCATCCACTGAATGGATCAAAACCATCATATGAAGATCTTGTATATATTATAAGGGAGGTTAAATATTTAATAAAATAATATAAATGAGTTTTATTTCAGTTTCCTGGTGGATTATAACTACACATGTTCACTTTTACTCTTTTTCATAACAAACTATATCAAACTTATGAATTTAAGTGCATAATAAATGAAATTTCCACTTAAAATCCCTGGGCCAAACATCTGGTTATTCCCTTATATATGAGGGAAAGAGTTCATGGTGGAATGATAAAGGAAAAAAATAACTGAAATAAATGAAAAAAATTAAGATTATATATATATGTATTAAGGAAAACACACACGTGAAATCACAAAATTAAAATAATTGAAGAAGAAGATGAGAAGAATAATAAACGAAATATAAAAAGATGGGTGTGTTGAAGAAGACAAAAAAATAAAAAATATTCATGAATTATATATTTTTTAAAATAAACTAAATTAAATTTATATTTCAAATAAAAAAGTTAATAATGAATATGAATAAAAAAAGTAGAAAATAAATGGGTGTGGTAGTTTCCTTCCAGAATTTGGCTACTGTTCTACCCAACATGTTGTAGAATATACTCAAGGGTGATTCTTTTAAGATTCTAAAGATTATGTTTTCAATTTAGCCAAAAAAAATTCAAAGTAATCGGATTTTTATAATATAAGTTGTGACATAGTTGATTATTCGTACTTTTTATATATACGGATTCATAAAATCTTCCCTCAATGTTGAGAATTCAACAGTAGCCATAATGAGTGAATAACATCATTAAATTTAATATTGAAACATGTATATGACTCATATTTTAAATCCATTTATAATAGTCTCAATTGTAGGTGTGCAGCCAGAGTTATTTTTCATTTACGAAGCTGGGGTACACTCCGTCAACCCAACATATTTTTAATATTAATTGATTTTTTTGGGACTTTAAATGCATGAACTGGACTAGGTACCGAAGATAAAGTAGAACTAATGAAAATTGGATTCCAAAAAAATGATCACATCAATAGGATTACTGTTTTATATTTTATGCTTGAAATACCGAAGTGATTGAAATTTTTTAAGAATCCATAATTAAAATTTTTTCACATTGTTAGCCTAAAACACACCATAAATCCAAAATTGATGAAAATAAGCTCAAATTGATAAATTAGTGGGGATTAAATACCTGAAAAAATATAAAAGTGATAAAAATATTATATATACCAATTCCCTTAGACATAAACCTTGATTTTACTCCTGTATAAAATCTAAACCTTGAATTTCAATGGGAACCAATGTTTCCAATAATCAAATTTTGTGTAATTACAATAAATGATTTTCAATGTCAAATAAAATTTTATAAAATCCACATAAAATATAAATTTATTTTCTCATTTTATAAATAAATAATAAATTCAACAATTTTACTTTTACCCTTTTAAGAATGATGAAACTCGCCTTTTTATTCATTAAAATTCCTCAATTCATTATTATTAAAACGTCCAAATCATTATTTTTCTCTCTGTAATTTCTCTTCACTAATCTCTCAAGTTAAAAATCAAGTGGGTTTCTTGTCATATCAGGAAAACATTCTTCTCATCCATAGGCTTGTAAAGTAACTAAATTTTCCTCTTTTTAAAGAAAAAAGACACCTAAATTCATATGGACATGCAATAATGGTTCAAATGACATGGAGGCTTAAGGTTGAGAGGATTTTATACGTTGTAAATTAAGGATCAAGGAGGAGGTTTATCTCTTCATTATAATTCATGATTTAAAAAAAATTAATGAAATTATCCCCATCAAAGTAGAGACTCCAAATTCCCCCAAAATTTCAAAGAAAATATCATGAATAATGAAAGTATAATGATTTATGTGAATTTTGTTGAATTTTTCTGTACTTTTTTACTTTTTTGTTCTTTTAAAAATTATATTTCTTATTATTTTATTATTTTTCAAATTTTATGCTTATAATAATCCTTAAATCCAACACCTAATAAAATATGATAAAAATCATCAATATAGTGATAGTGATTTTTTATTCTTCTAAGTCACAACCCATTCTTTTTTCATTTTTCCTTATTTTTTTTTGTTTTTATGAAGGGGAAGCAATTAAGTAAATTGGATTATTCAAAAATTATTATTTATTCCAATAATAGCACGACCACATATTTTTCTTACAATTCATTTAATCCCTTCCCCCATAACTCCTATCACCCACACACTTCAACTTTAAAATATCATACATTTACCATGATTATGGTTGGAATGGATCAAAATGGCTTGAAATATGGATCATGCATAACAAGGTAATTAATGATCTCTATGGGATAAACAACAATTGGTGTAAAAGTGTTTACAAGGATAAGATATTTTTAAAAGATTCCATAATAATTTTAAATTTGTTTTTATACAATCATATCTTTGACAAGTTCAAATTCTTGTTCAGGTATGTGACATTTCTTAATATCACTCAAGAAATATGATCAAGATAAATGGGAATTATTTGGTTTAGATATCCTATCGATAATGGGGAACAATATTTTGAAAATCAGTCAAGTCGTGAATAATAATAAAAAATCAATTCTCAAGAATTTCATATATTAAAATCATTAAAATTGATAGGTAAATTTCATTTACGTGAATCAATAAAATTCACTCAAATCATGATTCTAATTTTAATAAGCATTATTCATTTTAATCTTCAAAATATCCATTTTACTCATTCCATTTAATTATCATCGAGATTTAAAACCTGGAATCATTGGATTATTAAGAAAATAATGTCCACTATATAATTCAAGAAAATCATAATAATGTGTGGGCATATTATTCAACATTAAATCTGAAATCAAAATCTTATAAAAAAAATTTAAGGAGTTTAAAAGATAAAAATTAAAAGAGAACTTCATTTTAAATTAAGTTTAGTCCTCTTTCCACCTTGACTATTTGGGTACTTCCTTGTGCCATCATGGTCCTTCAATATAGAATTACTCAATTAAACATAATGATGATTTCATTAACATTAAAAATGATAGAGGGGGTGGGCTGCATACTTGACTAATAAAATTGAAATCCTAGAAATATTGTAGGGATATATCGTGGTATGATCCCCCAAGTGGGTCCTAAATTTTTACTACCACAAGATGAAAGTACTAGCTATTATCCTTAATATGATGGTTGGAGGATCATTTTAGATTTGGACCACAAAATTTTGTTCTTCCCAGCTTTCAATTTTTTGTTTTTGTTAAGTATAATTACATTTGTATAGTACACCAAATATTACCCCTTCCCAATGTGGTATAACTTCATGGAGGGGTTAGGATAAATTATGGAAACTCTGCATCCTTTGTATCTACCAATACAACATTGTCTTCACAATCCATTAGTTCGTCCATATGTGCTTCATTGAAATAATTTTCAACATAATATTCCGAATTTTAATTTGAATAATTAATTTCAAGATCATCTCATTTAATGTTGGAAGTGTGTATCATTTTTTCTTCAAGTAGATCAAATGAGGTCCCTTGATGGGATTCCTCCAGTAGATTTTTAATATGTTTAGGGAGCTCTACTAGTTCCTCAAAAGGTGTATTTTTATTTTCATCATCTTTCCCTAGGAAATTTTTTTTCTCGCCCTAATATACAGAATTAAAACATAAAGGGGTGATATTCATTTAAATTTCAATGAAATTGAATGAGTTTTAGGTCAATAAAGCATCATATGTCTAAGTTGGTTTTCTTAAATCTCATCTTCAGTGGAATTCACTTATTAAAGTTGAATAGTTGTAGATAGAGGCTGGTAGTCAAGCTCCTCTATTTTAAGGATCTACCCAACAAATTATTGAAGACTAAGGGGAACTCTTCTTGTACCTTGTTAGCTTCATAAAAATCTATAAATTAATGTGATAAATCAATTATCTCCCAAGGAATTGCTTAAAAAATTTGATTATTGATGTCCTCCCTCATGGATGCTTTCAATTCTTTGAATTCCTACTCTACATTGTTTTATATTCAGAATAACCTCACGTGTATAATATCAATAGAAAAAACATCCTCCAAGGAAAAGTGCTAGTTAATAATTGGTGCTTTCACTTGTGGATAATTGTTCCATGAATTAAAGAAATAATCATTTAAAATCATCATTAAAGAAGAATCTTTTAAGGAATTTTTTTCAAAAAAATTGAAATCTATCTAATTTTTTAAAATATAAAAGACAAGAAAACAACTAATTGTCTCCATAAAAACGACACTAGTTTTGAAGCACGCCTATCTTGCGGAGTGGGGAATGAAAATAAAATTTCCAGATGTATCATAGAGGATTTATAGTGTTTTATCACATGAGGATATTTCTTAGTTGTTCACCTACTTATTCTATCTCACCTAAACATCTTATTTTTATTATTTTACATTTTATGAAGAAAATGGTCTTAAAAAGACTTGAAATGTGAAAAATTAATAATTTATTCTAACATGCAATTCTATCCAAATAAAAATATGAATAAAGTACTTGGCCTTTGTGGTTTGTTTTGGGATTATTCATTCTCCTAGTTGGTGTATAGATTAAGTTTGATAATTCAATTATGAGAACTCATTAATAAATTAATATTATTTTATTTTGTGGTGGAAATATTGAATTAATTTTTCAATATAAATTATACCTCCTCATATAATCAAAGATCATGACACACCTCAATCGAGAGTGTGAAATCTCCCAAGGCCTAGCTCCATCGTATGTTGTTTCATCCACTAAATAGATAAACTCCATCATATGAGGAGATTATATAGAGCATAAGGGATTGATAAGATTTAATAAAAAAATATAAATGATTATGAGTTCAGTTTTTTGGTGGATGATTGCTACAAACATTCACTTTTACTCTTTCTAATCACAAACTTAAGCAAACATATGAATTTAAATGCAGAATAAATGAAATTACCACTTACCTCCCTTGGAAAAAACCTTAGGTTATCCCATCGTTTTTTAAGGTAAGATTTCATAGTGGAATGATAATGAAATATAAGAAATGAAAATAAATGAAAATAATGAGGATGGGAAAATATTAATAAGAAATACAAACACATGAAATCCAAAAATTAAAATAGTAAAATAAAATAAAGAGAAAAGGAAAATAAGGAGGAGAAGATGGGTGACTGGAAGAAGACACAAAAAATAATAACCATGCATTAATCATTTTTTATTTAAAATAAACTAAATTTAAATTACATTTCATATAAAACTAAAGTAAAAAAATATTAACAAAATGGGTTCAGCAGCTTCCCCTCCAGAATCTGCCCTCCCAAATATGGCTCATATTGTGCACTCAAAAAGGCCTAATATCCAAAATTTTCAATCTTATAAGATTATCTATATTAATTTTTCTATTAAACCTCCAAATTTCAAAGTAACTAGACACATATAATAGATTTTATGACATAATTAATGAGTCTCGTTTTTCTATCTGAGGATTCATTAAATATTACATCAATGATTAGAATTCAATAGATGCCCTAATGATAAAATAACTCCATTAAATATAATGGTGAAAATATGATATGACAAATCATTAATATAATACAATAATAGCATCAATTGAAGTTTTGTACCCCAGGATATTCCTCATTTATAGAGGTGGTAACACTCTATCATCGAGAAATATGTTTAACATCCATAATTTTTTTTGGCTTTTAGATGTTCGAATTGGATCTTAATCTAAAAGATATAGTTGAATACCAAAAACATAGTAATCTCAAAACAATAATCACATTAATTGGATTATTATTGTAATATTTATGATCAAAATACTAAAGTGTTTAAAATATGTTAAAATTCAATAATTCTGCATGTTTTTCACATTTTAGCCCGAAACACAGCATAAATCCAAAATTGATGCAAATAAGCTCAATTTGATAAATTAGTAGTGATTAAATCACTAAAAAAATTTAAACAATGATGAAAATATTATATCTATCATGGATAATGTAGTTCCCTAAGTTACTAATTATGGTATTATGATTAGAGACATCTAGTGCTGGTTAATATTAGAGAGGTTGATCTTAGGTGTCACTTTAGATCCTGAGGATTGTCATGGGTTTATTTTATTTGACTTCAATAGTTACCTATTTAATGTTTAAATCATATCACATGTATAGGCCTTGTATTTATTGTTTATGTTATGGATGTAAGGGTGTGTTCCCTATTGTGTTGTACTCACACCCTTCTCGGGGGGACATGGAACATGGGTTCCCAATTATACCTCATGTTCATAGGTTCTGGCGGGGAATAGGTACATTAGTGCATGATCAGGTGGGAGAATCTCAATTTGGATTGGATACTAGTATGTGATGAGGCTAAAGGATGGTAGTAGAGCCTCCTTGTATTTATTTCATCTTTTTTTACATGTGATTTTTTCAATGGGTAAATGATTGTGATTTATAGTTGTATGTTTTTTTGGAACCAGAAACACCCAACGGTTCCCTTATTTGGCATATTTCACAAACCTTCTTGCATTAACAATCAATTTTTACTTTGTATTAGCTTTAAAATAATCTGTATATATCTAAGGGTCTTCATGGATGGAGATATTTGTATGTATATGAGGTTCGTCATATATGGTACCCTTTTTTATATGGATTATATATTCATTTTTTTTATTTTTATGATGCTGGTTTTAATCCTTGTGGTGGGGATCTTTAGAGTTTTTCATCATCTAATAAGATGGAAGTTGTTTTAATTTCTGGATCAGACCAATGATATGGGCTGCCTACATATCCTTTGGAAAGGAATTGGATCTCATGTATTTCTATTCCACTTAATCGGACACATAATACCATTTAATGTTGTGTGATGAGGAAAAAACCATCAATTTTATGGTCATGAAACTAGTAATTCTAGGAAAAATGTTCTTAGTTAAGTGTTCTTGTTGGACTAATTCCAGAGAGGCATAAGGAGCCTAAGAAGGGATGTATCCTCCTTGGTTGGATGTGAACCAACATGAAATATTTCCTAGAAAATATTAGGGTGACTGTGGGGTGATGGGTTTGTACCACAGGGTGGATTTCTACATATCCAATTTGTATAGGAATAAAATCCCATGTCTTTTGAAATGTTGGGGATTACACCTATGGAGGAGGCCCATGCCAAGATAGGAGGAAGATCCCAAAAAAGACTTTCTACTGAGATGACTATGTCATTTCCTTATATGATTCCTCCTTTAAGAATTACATGTTCACAAGATGTGTACCTATAGGTGTGCTATATTGTAAACATTATTGTGGAGGGGTAGAAATCAAGAAGTCCAAGGGGTTTCCTTGTGGATAATATGGACCTTTTAGGTGGTGATATGGTTTTGGGTCTTACACTAACTATGAATACATAAGGAAGGTGATAAAAAGATTCATAAAAAAACATTTCCCTTCTGGGATAGGTATTTGATTGTGTGAGTGTCAGGATTATTACTAAGACTAAAGCCCACATGAGTCATTATTAGTGTGGGAAACTACAGTAAGTGGATGATATGTTAAAATTTGCAATCTTTTTTGTTCCCTAGTGGATGAGAGTAGGAGAATTACGTGTAATAAATACTGGGGGATGACACTAGGAGGGATACCTAGTTGAAAGGTGATATGAAGAACTATAAAATGAATCTCTGCCAACAAGTTTTATTCCTCATATACTAGTAGAAAATGGTATATTCATTTGAGGGAGTCGTGGAGAGAGAAATGGATTTGATGTTCTTTTCTCCTCTATTATTTTCCAACCCAAGGTCCCTTCATTATCCCCGAGGTTGAGATCCTCGTTACCCTGGGAATTTTTAATTCAAAACACATTGAGGATCTGACCAATTAGTTAGGATGAATTTAAGAACACCATTACCATGGGAATGTATAATCAAAAGGACACACTTATGTGCCCTATTATTTTATTAAAAATGTTTATAGGCTTTGAGGGATGCCTTTTATTGGTACCCCTTAGATAAGGGATCCATGGGAAGAGGTTCTCATCCATTGGTTGTATGAAATAGTGATCAGAGGGTGGATCTTGCTGGTGAGGCCTGGGTAGACATAAGGTGACTCACACAGGAGAGTTATGGGTGAGCTAAATATTTATTGTGTGGGGTATACCTAAGTGAGATGAATATGTCTCACATTGGGTAGACTTACGCAAGCAGAAGGTTATTCATGTAGGGTATACCTAGGTGAGCTACAAATTCCTTTGGTCGATGAAAAACCAAGGAAATGCCACTTGGGTGAGACCTTTCACTTAATTCCAAGGGTCTCCACATATGTCTTTGGTTGACTAGTGATCGTATTTTTAGTGGTGGAAGGGTCCTTCACCATAGTGCTTTGGAATGTGGGTTTCTTCCTCTAACAATTCATTGTATTCAAGACCTTGAGGGACCTCAATATATTGATTTCTACTAATTTTACCTTATTTTATAGGCTTAAGTAACTACATGAGTTTTGGAGGACATGGGTGAGAGACTTGGGGGAGCATAGATTCCGGTGGTCCTTTTTCATTCAGTTTTTTTAAAGGAGTAGCCCTTGGTCCAATTTATAGGAATAATTGGGTCCCTGGTTAAAGGAGGCCATCTTTGTAGGTCTTTCATGCATGTGCCTCATGAAGGTCCTTCATATAGGTGTGGCTTCTTCTGTTAGGTTGTACATATAGGTCCTAAGAGAGGCTCTAGGCTCATAGGTGGGGTTTGTGAAAGTTGACCTGGGTGATTTCCTTAACTCACATTCTCTTATACCTATTTAGAGTATTTATTTCTAAATATTCGCATCCCTATGTGAAAAGGAGAGTTTCAAAATCTACCCTCCCCCCTCATGATTGGATCTAATCAAAAGAAGTGAGTCTGATCCCGATGAAGAGGAATAAAGATGTTTATGAATCCTTCATTCTCTAGAATCCATATGTTATTTTGTACCCACGTGATGGTGCAAAAGAGGGAGATTATAGATCAAGTATAGATGTCCACAACTTAGACCAGTCATATAGGTAGTTTGGACTAGTGAGACACATAGTTCATCAGAACAGATATACCACATAGGTCAGTTATGCTGGTGATTGGTCATATATAAAAATGGTTGCATTTTTGAATAGTTCTTCCTCACCAATCATTTTCTTTCTCTCCCCATGATGGTACTCCATGCATCTTTTTCATGTAACCCTCTTACACTAGCAGTCTCATTCAACTTTGCATATACATGTTTAGATAGCCTGGGTGAGATAAATAAAACACATATCTTGAGCGTGTGTCTTGAATGAGGCCACTTGATCCAGTGTCAAATGTGAGGACACATGAGAAAGTGGCATGTGTGAGGTCACTGGAGTGGGTTACCTAGGTGAGGCCACTCCTATTTTTAATTATTTTTTAGTAAATAAAACTCCAAACTAAGGACTTAATACTAATAAAAAAACCTAATTCCGTCCTTATAGATCTCTAATAGAAAATAAAATGGTTTTTGATGATCAGGATACGTCTCATGTTAGGAAGATGATAAAAACCTTTGGGTTAGATTATTATGACAAGTGTGACTCTCCCCTTACAGACATGGTGAAATACTTGAAGAATTACGGGCAAAAGTACCCACTAATCGATCAACATCCACATTACAACCGCAGTTATCTAAGAGATGAATTTATCCTAAATCAGTAGAGTTATTATCTGAATTCATAGTTCATAGATTAAACTAACTATGTGGAAACTAACATATCCTCCATGGGGGTATTTATCATATATGGAACAGTATGCTCTGCATTCATTTGGAATCATACTCTATACACCCCAGATCTGAAGCCTCACACCGTAGAATCAAAACCACATTGCTATTATTTGGTCTTCCATGCATTAAATATATATCAATAAAAATATTTTAATGAAGATTGGGACTTCCATTCTGTAGGGGGGAGTCAATCATAAGTATATGTGGGTGTACTGGGTGTCAAAAATATTTACATAATTTAAGACCGATCTACAAGAAGTCGGAATCTAAGAAGCTATCTAGGTGTCCCGGATATACTATATATGAACCTAAACATCATCCCTGAGTTTTTGATCTGTTGGATCCCTCGTAAGAACACATTCAGTATAAAACATTATGAAGTCGACATTATATTATGGGATTTTTATAAGATAACGGGTACACCGATCCTTGGAGAAATGTATGATCAATTCATCCTGCTAAAAGCATCATGGATTGATGTTAAAAGGGAACGGGATTTAGACTATGAGCTATTAATGTTATCCTGGAAGGTGTAGAAAAAGGATCCCTTCCTAGGGGTAATATTCATTTTGGGGGATGGATTAAGGTCTTTCTAGTGTTTCAAGGAGAGGTCCTAATTTACAGTTCCCAATGGGAAAACCTTCACTATAGAATTAGATCATTCCTCAAAAAAAATTCCTATGTTAGAGAAAGGCCAGTTTGATGGGTGGGGATATATAGTAAAGTATGAAATCCTTACAAGTACGCACCTGGAAAACTTTTTGGTGATGTGGTTAAGCACCTATCTACTATCAGTCCTCAAATCTCGTGGAAATGTGAGGTTGGAGGATTTTGTTATAGCCACAAAACTATAATTAGTTAAGAACATGGATTTGGGTGGCCCTATCCTAACAAATAATTACCATTTATTATTGTATGTATACATAGGGAGGTCCCCCGACCAAATTTTGTGTCCATTTCATGATTTTTGGGGGTAGATTGTGGTGAACTTAATTTCCTACATTGTGCAAAGGTGAATTTAAGTTCATGAAGGTTGTTTTCATCTATTTATTCTGGTTATTTCTGTTATTCATCCTTTATATCAGAAATATGGTGAAGCTTTCAAGAATATGAATATGCTGGGATAGTTTACATTATTCCCTAATAGTGAACAGCCAGCTGGAATGTTTATTGACAATTTCCAAGGTGACGATGATCTGAATTCATGAATGATTTCCTTAAAAGAACGTTTTTTGGAACCCTATATTGGAAATTTGATTATATGTTAATACTATGATCCATTTTTATTTTCCCATCCTTAAAAGTCTTTACAACAACCAAATGTATCTATCATCGCCCCACACATGTTCATTTTAAGAGACACTTCATAGTGGCCTAGAAATTTTGGATCCTCATGGGCCATGAGGTATACTAAGAATCAATCAAGCTACCTCCGTCTGGTTTATCTATTTGGTTAAAATATATTAATATCAGTTCCCAGATTTCTTCCTACCCTCAAGGGTTGTTAACAACACTAATCCCCCATGTTGAGGCTTTGATGACTACTTGACATAGAAACAATGCTAGTAAGACTCATCCCGCGGGTGATGATGCCAAGCTCTAAAGTCTTCAAAATCGTATTGGATCCAATTCATCGATTATGATTGGGTTAAAAAGACCACATATTTCTGGTCGATAATGTCTAGTCATCACTACCAGGAGGAATCCAAATCTCTAGTTTCTTAGCCTCCTTCTCAGATAGATAGGCTGAAAGGGACCTTAAAGACAAAATATGTTGGGTCTTTCTCACAACCATCCACATCATCATTAGATTATGTGTGAGCTATGGAAATTCATGCATGTCAAGGAATAGTCAGTGAAATTAGTTTTTTATTTTTATTTCTCTAAGTTGGTATATATATCTCATAGCATAGGGATACCTGAGCACCCTCCGATCATCACCCTGATGAAATTTTTCTATGTTGGGTCATTGTATTTGGGAGCTATAGATTTTGGTATATGATACCGATGATCAGATCCCATCCACAAATAGGGTAACTGAAATACTTCCTCATGGTTATGCTAAGAGAATAACTGGGCAATCTAACCACAAATGGTACGAATTTATCAATATTGGTGATGTAATATTCTTTCATTTTCCATTGAATCCACAATCATTTTTGTAAGTATATTAAGTTCTAATAAGGAACACCTTTGACTTAAATAAGGTGGTATTAACAGAACTAACCTCCCCAAGAGACACCTCAATAGGAATCTCGATCAGGTTTAAAGGATTTATCCATGATCCTATGAAGTTATCTCTAGGTTATAGCCAAATGGAAATGAAGATGGTGGGGGAACCTTTCCACCTATAGTTCCCATATTTTAGAAGACTGACAAGCGCCCTTCACCATATTAGGTGAAGAAATAGAAAATTGGCAAGGCATTGATCGGGTGTATGCATCATTGTATGTTTCCATAATGTCATTTTGAACCTTCACTCACCTGATATACAATTATAATCATTCTTTCCCTTTCCAAGTTATAATTCACTTTACTATCTCAAGGGTTTTAGCACCGATCTATCAAGGACTGTGGGGGAAAATCCAGATAAGGGCCACACATGTACTTGTGAGTCTATTCTATTAATAGGAGAAGTGCCAAGAGAAAAAAATTTCTCTTTCCATATTAATGTAGAGATAGAGGAGGATCCTAGTAATCTCATATGTGCATCATAAGGTTTCATATACTAATCATTGAACTCCCTACTTTATGATGATTTAGATTTTTCACATACATTGGAGGACTCTTTGGCGATCACTACTAACCCTCTTACTTTCTTAAAGGAAGTTTATCGAGGTCTTAGTTCATTAGATTAGGTTGTTTCACTATGTGAAAATCCATATTTTCCATGTGTATCCAAATCTGTGGCTACCATGGGGCTTAGGGAATTAATTCATGAAATTATAAATAATGACATGATAATTGAAGGTGTGCTCATAAGTATTAATTTTCTCGACTCTTTAGAAGAGATTTATGAATCCAATAAATAATTTTATAAATACGAGTCTTTATATTCACAGAGCCAAACATTAAACCAAATTTTATAATCATTAATACATGTTTCATGTAGATCTATCCATAGAAATCATTGCCATGGAGATGTGTGACCAAGGAATCAAGGTTCGTCTCGCTCCCTTTGCTAAGGGAATAATAGATGAGGTCCCCAAAGCGGGATATTCATGAGACCCTTCCATCACAGTTTATATGAAATCTCAGTAGGATGTCCCTCATCAGGAGATCCATACTCAAAATGTTGAGACTGAGGTTGTTAGGATGGAATCAATACCAATAGTTGATCTATCAACATGTGAGCATTATCAACTGCTCTGATCATCTCATTGTCCATTCTATCAGTTATACCCTGATGTTAATGATGATTCAAATTTGTTTACAAGTGCCATCAACTTCAATAGCAGAGATTTAGGGGGAGCCTCCATGCTGATTCCTCAAATAGAATAATGTGCTTGTAATAATGATTTAGAAGTAGCAGAATATGGTGAGTTGTTGACTGAATTAATCCAAGTGTACATCTCTCCCTCTAAAAGAAGCTTCGAGTTAGACTTAGAGGCAAAGGATTCCTTCCATCCCTCACACCATTTCATTTGGTGAGAAATGTGGAGGTTAATATTGGAGATTCCTCTCAATTATATTTCATCATGACTTCACCAAATCCCAACCATGTTTTTAATTTTGGGGTATGGAATATTTTATAATCACACGATCCACCATGTCATGAAGTCACCCATTTGGAAATGAGAAGTGGATAAGAGATCATAGCAGATAGGGGCATAACAAGTGGGATAGTTTGAATAACTAAGAGCTATAGAATTCTAGGGGAGTTCATTCATTCCAAAATTGTGGTGGATATCAGCACTGGGTTGATTATAAATATCTCTAAATGGTATGCCTCTAAGAATAATTAGAATTTGTGAAGTAAACTATGGTCTAGCTTCACCAATCCTTGTATATGATCTTGGAATAATGAAGGGATATTGATGTTACGTCTAAAGAGAAACATCATCATGCTGAGGGGGACATCACCACACAATTTCATGGCCTTCGGTAGACTATGGATAATGATAAAATTGTAGTTCATAAGATTAAATCCAATGTCAAGTAAAACTTGTAAAACAAGATGGAGAGACTCCATCTTGTAGAAGTTACTTATGATTTTAAAACCTGAATTAAATGGATTTCACTCCCATCCATATATTTATATGTTTTGTACACATTCTAACCTTAACATAACGTTGAAATTGACACATTTGATTGAATGTCATTATGTTAATTTATTGCAATTACAATAATGGGGATAAGAGAGTGCTCTAATATTTTTTAGGTATATGGAACTAGAGAATTTAGTTCAAATATTTATAGAGTCGCATGATAGACCCTCAAACATTGTGTCATTTGTTAATCACCCAAATTTTTTCCTAAGTAATATATAAGAGTGTCTTGAAGAATAAGACTTGTCTTTTCAATAGGACATTATTTGAGGGTTTTCAACCAAACAATTTTTTCCTCTTTCTTTTCATTTATCAAAAAAAATTCCTAAACCATGTGGAGATCATTCCTAGTGATTTGAAGCATGAAATTTTCCAAAGGATTCCTATTGGGATTTTTCATCCCCACATGTTCTGTGTCTCTTTTTTGGGTAGTTTAGAGTCCTTTAGGATAAATTAATGGAACTATTTTTTTAGTTCAAATGTATTTGACCATGAGTTATGGGATGATGAACAAAGCAGGGCTTGCTAGCCAATAATGTTCTGTCATTTTTCAAGTACTCAAATGGGGTATTTTAAATCATGATTTTGTGATTTCTGCATATGAAACATGATATGGGAAAATTATGTAGGGAATTAACATGGAACATTTGAAGAGTGGTTTCAAGAGTGATGTTGTTTGGTATTACAGAGTTAAAAGAGATTTCTCCTAAGGAGGAAAGTTCCCTTGGTTGATAGGAATTTGGGGAGACTTACGAAAAGCTAAACTGGGGTATATTATGCATAGTCAAAACCCTGGTCTAATTTTGAATTAGAAATTCTATTATAGATGGCCTGAAACATTATGAGGATACAGATTTATCAAGACCATGGAGGGTGTTTTGGGAAGGTAATGTGTCTGATAATGAAGGGAGCATTTAGGTCATCACTCTACATGAATTAGAAATAGTACCTACCAAATGTGGTTGGCATATAAAATAGGGGAATTTATTTCTAACAAAATCCTATAAAAGAGGGGTCCTAGGAGAAATCCAAAAACTTGGGCCTAGATCGAGTATGTGTCTATGAATAGAGGAACACATGCATTTTTTCTATTGTAGCAGTTGGTCCTATAATGAAGGATCTTGGAATCACTACATGTCGTTATGGAATGAGTATCATGTTATAAGTAGTTCTTCAGGGTATTGTGTTGGATGAACAACATCAGGATAAAAGGATTCTCCCCATCGAGGGTTAAAGCATCATTTAGTTTATTTACATTTAAAAAATTAATGAACTATATTTTTTAGTGTTTTACAATAATGGAATTTATGGTTTCAATTTAAGGTCATTAATATTTCATTAAAATATTAGTTATTTTTCATTTCACGGTAATCTTACCAAGAATGTTCCATCATCCTTCAACAATGAAGAGAGAAGGTTGTAAGCTGTAATATGTGGGATTCTAGATCAAAATAGTTATATGGGACAAGTATGAAAGGGTTGATCATGGGACATGTTCAAAAAGTGGTTTCCCACATATTGTTGTTAGGGATTATGGTGATAGAAAAGGTTTATCCTAAGGATGAATGTGCATCAGGTTGACTATCCATTGAGGGAGACTTATACAAATCCAGACTATGAAATATTAATGCATAGTCGAAAAAAAGGTGTCTTCGTGAATCGGGCATTTTATCACCAATAGATTGGTAAATATTATTGGGATTCATATTTCCCCAGAAATAATGTTTGATTTTTGTAAGGAATGTTCCTAAGTATGGAAGGAGTATTTCAAGTAAAAATCACTAAATATCGGGGGAAAATGTTTTCTATCTAGGTATGAACCATATACCAGGGGGAAATTTTTTATATATTTTTTTGGTACCAATAAATATAATTTTGTTTTTAAGTGTGGTGGAGTTTTATCTATCGACCATTCAAAGTTAGGATGTTATGATAATGTGTATAGCAGCACTCAGGTCAAATCAGCGGTGATGGTATATATTTTAGAATTGATTGTTTTTTATTTTTATTTTTATTGGGGGTTTGTTTATTGAGATTAATTAAATTTATTTATTGATGATTTTTTATTTATAAAATTGATAATTATTGGCCTGACTTCATTATTTTGGATTTAAGCTTATGATAGCCTTCACCTATGCTTTATATTTCATGAAATCGGCACCCACAACAAAAGTTGATTTTGATGGGAATTCCAAAGTGTTATTTCTTTAATCAAAGACTTAACATGACATAGGGTTCTAATGTTAATCAAAAAAATTATGTTAGTGTATTTATGGTTCTAATAATCCATAGAATCCACAGGTTGAACAAATCATGTCATTAATCAGTGAAATTTTAAGTTTAACATTCACAATGTTAACCTAACGATTATTAATTGAGAAAATTCTATAAATCACTTAACACACCATAATTATGACTCACCCAATGGATGATTCACTCATCCATTTATAAGGTTAGTAATTTGGTTTAATATTTTTATGGTGACGAGTTAAAATAAATTGAAAATAAGGGGATAAGAAAAGAGTAGTGTGCTAAACACACACATGAAACATGTAGAGAATTAAATAAAAAAATGTTGAATGAGAAAGAAAAATAAGTGATTGGTTTTTAACATGATTTAAAAAAAATTAAGAAAATTAATATTAATAAATAGTGGTTTATGATAATAATAGATAATGATAATGAAACAATAATTAAAATAGAATTACAACAAATACACTGATGAGATAACAAATGAAGAAGAATGAAAAAGTAAATCAAAAGAAACATAGAGGAATGGTATCTCAAGAAGAAACATGATTATAGAAAATCCTACCAAGAATTTGTAAGATCCTTGTTCATGAAAAACTATCCATATTTTCTAAAATATTCCAACCCCTTCCATGGAGAAGAGGTGGATGCATTTCTAGCCCAAGGTGGTGGTCTATTTTCATTCCAAATCTTCCCCTCCACTTGGATTGCCAATTTGGAAATCCAAACAGCAAAATCATAAGATATATTCTTCTTGAATGTTTTTTATATTTGTGTATAATTTAATCCCTAAAAGGTTGGAGTCCATCAGAAATATTTATCCAATGTTATGGAAATTTAACTAAAAAATGTCATTTTGTCCATTTTTTGGTTTAGTTTTTCCTTCTTCTAAATTTTAAATTATTTTAGACTGGTAAGATACCCTCAAATACAAACACTTTTTACAAATAGATGGCCGCATATATCTTATCATTCTCACCAAATATTATCATATCCATTGGGAAAATGTATTAGGTGAAAATTCATGAATAGTGGGAGGTTTTTAATTCCAAGATAGAATGGTGGGACGGACTTCAAAGCATTGGTTGTTCCCCTGTTTTGGATTTGGTCCTTTATACTTTTACCCATTATTGTTTAAGATATTCCATAATATATTCAGAATTTTCACCAATTATGGGATTATGGATTGACCCCAGAAATTCATTCAACATGGCTAGTGTGGTTTCATTGAAATATTCTTTGGGCCTTTTTTATAGACCATATGAACCTTCGAATGGTTGAATTGGACCAAAATCTAGTTTAATGATATGTCGAATATTTAATTACAGACCATAAAAAATTAACAAAATCTAGATAATTAGGCTGATAGTTATAATTAAAATAGTAGTCTTACTTGGATTTTGATTAATAAAAATAATGCCCAAAAATTATATTTAATTTTAAAACATGATTATCTCACACCAATTATGCACAATTCATTGAAAATTCTTAAAGGGGGTAAATGAAAAGTTTTGAATAAATGAAAAACCTCAACTCCTCTATATATAGGATTTTTCATGTCCCTATATACAAAAAATATAAAAAACATAACTAAATCATTTTCACTCGCCAAAAAATATTTAAAAAAAATCACCAATCTAGGGGGTCTAGACTAGTTCACTAATCAATAATGAACTACACTATAATTTGTTACAGAAACATTGTTCCAAAACAATTCATTTTTTCATTCTCAAAATTATAAATTAGAAGCATATGAACTCTGAACATACTCCTCTCGTGATAATAAAAATTTATTTCTGGAGGTTCAATCATTCCCCAAGAAAATGTAATAAAATTAGAGATTTTAAGAGCTCTCAGTATCCATTTAATGTCCTAAAGATAACAATAATAATGTGGTCTTTTTTGGAGATTTTTATTAGCTATGGAATGGTAGGAATATAATATCCAAAAGATAGGAAAAGATAGGTAAAACACCATCATGAAAAAAGTAATGCACAATTTTTTTAAATGAGTCATGAAAGGAAATGGAAACGCATATTTAAATGGGAATGGATATGTGAATGAAGACAAGAGATTGAAAAAATTGTAAGAGGATGAAATGATGAAATATGTAAAAAAACACAAATCATGTCCCAATGACATAATAAAATAAAATGTGACTGTTATTTGATTCATTTATTGTTTTCATTTTTTTGAAAATTGTACTTGAAACAAATCTCTCACTAATCTCCCAACCCCTGTTTTATATCATCAAGAAACTAATTTTAATAGTTATATTACGATCAAAGTTTAGGGAATAGTGTTTTTTGACCCGCCCAAGACAAATCCCAATCATTGTCTCAATTTGTTTTCAACAAAAATTAGTTTTTTTACACTTCAATATCATTTGTAAAATATATCATAAACATATATACATTAACAAATCCCACTGAATGAAAAATTCTCCCCCAAACTAATATGTATTCTTACCCTCAAGCATATGATAACACACCGAAAATCAATAAAACGATACCCAAATTGAAATCCATTCCCCCACACTTAAATTTCAACAAATTATGAAATGTAAATCCCTATATATTTTTTGTGGGAAAATATATATTCTTCTTGTATTTTGGATATAAAAGAAAATTTTTTCATAGGCTCTAATGGGAATTCAAAATTATGATTAGTGTATTGGTAATGGGATGTTATTTGGGTATTGTGATTCTCATGAGGTTCAAAAAATGCCTCTATAATATTAATGTATACTAAAGTATGGAATTCATCTCAAATGTCCACAAACTCAAGACTCATAATAAGAGTTTAAATATAAAAAAAATAAAAATATGGCCCTGGGAGACCTTTTCATGAATGCTATGGTTGTTCATCATGGTTGGGGAAAATCATTCTCCAAATAAATAATTGATCATTAAAGATTTATTATAATTGACACAAAATTTATAATCCTATTTTATGATGAAAATAAAAATTTTATGAGATAAAAAATTCATTGGAATTCCGAAAAGGGTTTAGAATGTTTCAAAATTTAATGGTGATTAATTATGACTCCTTTGGTTTTTTGTGTTTTCTTAGTTTTATTAAAATAAAAACAAACAAAAAATAGAAAGATAAAAAATAGGATTGAAGAAGAGAATGGTAAAAACGATAATGATAGAGGTAGAAGAAGATATAGAGAAAGTGAGAGAGATAATGAGAGAGAAGGTTAAAGGGAATAAGGTGCACCTAGTTTAGATTTGGGGGGTCTCCACCTCCTTCTAGTAGTAGGTCTACAGCATTGGTTGGGAATTCGATGGAAGTTGATGTGGTTCATGAGATTTGTGACCTCTCATGGTGACACTTTAACTTATGTCCATTAATCGTGAATGTCCTTTTGTAAGTAGGGTCTTGTTCTTTTACTGCATCAAATGTGTATACACTAGTAATAAAAAAGGGACCATTACAATGAGAATTAAGCATACCTTGGTGAATCTAAAATCGAGAGTTGAAGAGAATTACCTTTTCAGTATCATGGAATAAAATTTTAAGGATGTGTTTATCATGGAGTTCCTTAGACTTTTCTTTGTAGATATAGGTATTATCATAATAATCCAGTAAAATCTCTTCCAATTCATTCAAATGCAACAATATTTCTTTTATATATTTTTCACAATTAGAATTGCATGTTTTGACTTCCCAAAATGACTTATGTTGAATTTTAACTGGTAAATGGAATGATTTACCAAAAACTATCCTAAATGTAGAAATCACAGTGGGTGTTTTATAGGTAGTTTGATAAGACCAAAGTTCTTTACCAAGTCATTTAGGACAGTCATTTTTGTTTGGTGTTAGAGTTCTCCCATGAACTCTTTTCACTTCTCTGTTATAAAGTTAAGCCATTCCATTTGTTTGACAGTGATATTTTTTTTTACTGAAAATTCATTTTTTTAATTTTTGAAACACTTTTTGGTTAAGTGAGAACCCACCATAAAAATCATTTTGAGGCTATGTGAGAACCAGCATATCATCACAACTACCCATTAATAGGTTGGGCAAAGAACCCTGTCCAAGACCAAACCTGTCCCAAAAAAACACCACAAAAAGACCATCACATTGTAGCTATGTGAGAACCAAATAAAATTAAAATCCAAAAGCATCACAACATCGACCGGAATCAATCATCATCATCGAAAAAACACCAAATCTCTCCCTTTCCACCGAAAATAGAAAGCAGGATGGAAACCGCCGCACCAAACCAACCACCAACAGATCCCCCAATCATGCCGCCATACTAGAAGACACCAGCACCACCCAAATCATCGAGGAAGGAATCAAAGAAGACCAAAATGGAGTCTCACGTGATGGATCTAGGTGAAATGGTAGAGGTGACTAGGGAATGGAAGACCCGCACAATGAGAAATAAACAAGGAACCAGAAAACAGCCAGCAACCAGGCCGAAAAGGGAAAGCAAGACCTGAAAATGAGTTATCAGAGGAGGAAAGAACATGCAAGGGTACGCTGCTGGGTCTGAAAATTCCTAAGGACACCATCTGCAACCTCATAATAACTCAGGAAGAAGACAAAATCCTTGCCTTATTCCAGCCCTCAAAGACCAACCACCAATCAGAGGCGCCAACAGAGCCGGACCTGGAACAAGAAAGGTCATAGGGGGGGAAAGCATAGAGACCATCATTCCGGTTTTGTCGGAGGACGGTGAATGACATCAGTTGTCGCCAATGCTGTAACAATCCATGAAACCAAGAGGAAGTCAAAGAATACAGCACTGTGCCTTCAGCACTGCTCATCCTGGCCGTGCGAGGAGGTGAGGAGGTGAGGATGCGAGAAGGTGAGAAGAGACTGAGGGAGGTAGGAAAGGAGAGGCGGCGGTTGGGAAACCCTAGACCATAGAGATAACTCTTGATCACACTTCTCCCCTTATGGGCCCATCCCATTAAGGGTGATATGAAGATGAATATTTAGGTAATCCATCATTATTTTTCAAAATATATTTCATGGTCTGATTACAAAAATGAGTTCCTAAGTCATTTATCAAGGAACGGGGTGTTCGCAATTTATGGAAGATATGGGTTTTTAGGAACTCACTAACAGTATGTGAATCATCCTTCCTAGTGGGTTTGGCCTCTACCAACCTAGAAACATAATCGACTACAAGAAGAATATATAATAATCCATTGGACAGGGGAAATGTTCCCATGAAATTGATACCCCAAACATTGAATATATAACAAAATATTAAGGGAATTTGGGGTATTTCATTTCTTTTAGAAATTGATCCAAACTTTTGGAAAATGGTATATGATTGAAAGAACTCATGTGAGTCCTTGAAGAGTGAATGCTATAAGACTCAAGCGTTTAATACCATTCTGAGTTACTCTATGGTCTAATGTTGCTACCACCATGAATTGAGTGAAAAAATTCTAATATAGATGAATTTTCATCTTCATCAACACATCTTGTAATTACCATGTCATCCCTAGTTTTACAATGTTTATTATCATCCCAAAAATAGAATTTTGATTCACTTTTCAACTTTATTTTTCGTTATTTCTAAAACGATTAAGTAAAAATACTATAAACCATGTAATTAATAATTGGAACATATAATGGTATCTTTAGAGTGAGATATTAAAGGTGCTTAATGGGGAATTCAAGATCAATGATTTCTTAATGAGAAGAATTAGAAATTATACTCAATTGATAATCCATAGAGTTTACATTTCCTATAATATCTTTCTTTTCAAGGTAAAACTCTTGGATCATTAGGATCAATCTTATTAGACTCAGTTTGGAATAACTTTTCATGAGTAAGAACTTTATAATAGAATGGTCTCTAAAGATGATGAATTTGGAACCTAAGATATAGGGGTGGAATTTATCTAAGGAAAACCCCACTACTAAAAGTTCTCTTCTAGTAATTGTGTTGTGATATTGAGTTTCATAAAATATTTTTGAGCCATAATAGATGAAATGAGGAATATTTTCTCTTTGTTGGCCATGAACGGACCTAATTTCCCTATCATAAGCATCACACATCAACTCAAAGTTTAAGAACCAATCTGGATGTTGGATTATTGGGGAAGATGTAAGAGCATCTTTGACTTCAATGAATGATCTATTAAAAGCCTCGTATAAATGTATTTTTACATCATTTTGGAGTAGTTGATGATTGGAAATCCTAATGATTTTATATCTGAATCATCGATAAAAACCATCATGGCCAAGGAATGAATGGATGTCTCGAACAGATGTGGGTTTAGAAAGTTATTGGATCACTTTAATTTTGGCAGGATCTACTTCAATACCCTCTTGTGAAACTATGTTCCTTAGAACAATCAAATTTTCAACCATGAAGTGATATTTTTATAATTTTATTACTAGGTTACATTTGACATATTTTTTAAGTAGTAATGGGAGTTAATTAAAGTAGGATTAAAATGAATCACCATAAATGGTAATGTAATACATCAATACCTCCATGAAATTCTCAATGAATTCTGAAAATATACTCATCATACATCTATAAAAAGTTTCAGGATCATTTGAAAGGCTAAAAGGAATTATATTATATGTATATGTTTTAAAGGGTCAGGTGAATATAGACTTTTCATGGCCTTGAGTTGAAATTGATATTTGAAAGAAGCTATTATATCCGTCAAGAAAGTAATAATGTGACATTCTAGCAAATATTTATTACATTTGATCAATTAAAAGAAAATGGTGGTGATTATTTCATGTTTTGACATTCAATTTTTGGTAGATGATGCACATACACCATTTTCTTCAGTCGAGTTGTGATTACCTACCCATGTTCATTTTTGACAACAGTTATCCTGCCCTTCTTAGGTATAACTTGAATCGGACTAACCTGTTCATTATTAGAAATTGGGTAGATAATAACATCTTGAAGAATCTTAGTGATCTCTTCTCTAACAACCTCATGTATTAGTGGATTTAGTCTTCATTGTGGTTTTCGGATTGGTTTGGTAGATTCATCAAGATTTATGTGACATATTAAAAGGTTATGTTTGATTCTTGGTATGTCATATAGGTACCAACCTAATTCCTTTAAATTTTCCTCTAACACTTGAAAAATTCTGGAATCCTTGGTTTCAGTAACTGTGGAAGAGACAATGAAAGGATAAGAGTGATCATGGAAAAAGAATTTACATTTCCTGTGTATAGAAAGAGGTTTCAGATTAGTCTCATCATTAATTTTTTGTCTGGAAAATTAAAGAATGGATGAAGGTATTTTAGTTGGTTTTGATTCATTTTCCTCAATACTTGACAGGTTAGATAAGGATAGATCATAGTTAAGATGGTATTTAATAGAGTTTTCAAGATCCTCTAGATTGATGGAGTATATTAATGAAAGTTAAAAATAAAATTCCTTATTTATGACTTGATTAGTCATGGTGAAAATATCACGAGCTCCTATATCATTAGAACATGATGAAATGTTGGTGAATCCACTATCAAAAGTGACCTTAAAATCATGGATTGAGAAGGAAGAGTGATCCCCAGATGGGTATCTCATGGGTTGAAAATATTGAACATGAATAGTTGGCCACCAAATTACATGGATAAGATGCGATCAAGGACATAAATCTTAGTTCTAGCCATTATGAGGAATGGTATTCCTTTAATAACGGGATATTGAGAAGAGTTATTCTCACCTTCCATGTCAATGACATAGAAATTGGTTGGGAGGAGAAGAGCATTAACTTGGACAAGGAAATCCTCAATTATTCCCTCTGGACTAGTTGTGCCTCAATTGGATAACTAGATGAAAACACCAATTGGTGGTATGGTACATAGACTAAGGTTGGATAATGATGATTTGGGCATGAAATTTATTGAGTCTCCTCAGTCTATGAGTGAATAGTCAATGTTGGAACTCCCTATTTGGCATGGAAGCATAGAGGTACCTCAATCTTTTCACTTCTTGGGTATGAAATACTGGGAAGAATCATTCTCGATGGTCCTAAGTTGACTCTTATGGGTTCACAACTCCTTAAGAAACATTTAATACTTAGGGATTTTTTTAATGTCATCAATGATGGTAATTTTGACTTCAAAACATTTAAACATGTCTTGCATTTCATTCTCAAGTTAAAAGGACTTACTTGGCATAACGATAGCTTGAGGAAAAGGAATTGGGTTCCTTATATGAATGGAAGGAGTTCAGGAAATAGCTTCAGGTTCTTTTTCTAGCTTTTTGGTCTTCTCATTTTCGTGATAAATATTCAATGTTTAATTTGAGGATCCATCGTGAGGATTGGAAATTTTTTTCCAAATTTAAGTGAATTTGAACTTACATTACCCTTGGGGATGGGAAATTGTTGATCTAAGAGAATAATTTTATGTTTTCTTCTAGATGAGGGTGTATTAATGTTGGCCATTTTGGGTTTCAATGTCTTTAAATCTGGAATGGGTGAATAAGTAAAGATCTTCCATAGATATTTTCCACGGTTTCTAAGAAGAAGATGTGTGTCCGGAATTGGGATTTCCTTGATTTTGGTTCTTGGGAATGTTCTTGTATAGGGTTTGGAATTGGTACAACTCATTAGGATAGTGGAATCTAAGAGGGTAATTAAGGTGATTGACCATTTTAGTTTGATGAACTAAAGGATATGGTTGTTGGAAGTTACCACAAACTTGAACATATTAGAATTGGTTTGGATTTTGAGGAGGGAACTAAGGGGGCTGAGAAATTGGATTACCATACCTCAATCCTTGGTTAATGGTAGAGGAAATGGGATTAGAGTGGGGTTGGTTGAATTTTATATTGAACAGATCTGATTGTTGTGGATTGGTGTTCCTCTAAGCATATGCTTCATTGAGCTCCATTGGTCTTGATGAATCTGATGAATCGTCTTGAAGCTATGGGAATGTGTGTGCTAGATTATCTAGTGAGATTTGGATTCCACAATTCTTGATAGTTACATGTAATAGATATTGTAAAGAAGATGAGGATGGTGATTTAGAATCTATAGCTAGTTGTCTCACAAGAACTATAAGTTCGGTCATCCACTTGGTTACCTTATTGGGATCTATGGATTGATTATCTTGGAATTTTTTGAATTGACCATGTGATTGAGTATGCACTTGCTATGTGTTTTCTTCCTTATTTATTATAATACCTTGTGTTGCCTCAAGATTTTTATAAACTAGAACACTACCCCTTGCGGCATCAATGAGAGTTCACTCCATATTCAGTAAATCCTCATATAAGTGTTGGATCATCATTTTATTAGGAATTTTGTGATGGGGGAAGGTTTACATGGTCTTTTTGAACCTCTCCAAATATTAATGGAGTGATTCATTGGGGAATTGATGAACATCATTTATTTACATTTGGATTGAACTGGTTCGAGAAGAAGGGAAGAATTTATATAAGAAGAGTTCCTTCATGTCATTCCATATTAGATTCATGAATTTGGGTAGTTATATAGGGAGAAATGGAATTTTATATGTTTTATTTGTTTTTAAAAAACCCCTTGGGGCTTCATGGTAGAGCACACCACTTGGAACTATTTGATATGAAGATGTGCAACCTTTCTAGCTATCATGTGGAAATGAGGTATAATATGAATCAAAACCTATTTCTGTTCAAAATCAACCTCAATATTTGGATATTGATACCAAGGGGTTGGTAATTCATATGAAGGGTAGCAAGTTATTTAAGGTTTTTTCCTTATAATTTTACATATCTAGAACAACTATATGGGAAATGAATGGGTCCATGGTTATTTTATTATCTCTAATGTTCCTCCTATTTCGGCGAAGAGTTTTCTCTATTTTTGGGTCGAACGAATCTGGAGGATTCTCTGGGAAACTACAGGGCATTTAGAGAAGTTTTAAAAGGAATAGTAAGTCATGTTTCTCTTTTTGGTTTTTATGTTTAGGATTTTTATGAGAAGGAGAATTTTTCATTGTAATGATTTTGTAGATGTTTTTTTTGTTTATTTTATTTTATTGATTTTATTTTTTAAAATATAAAACTATATACTATAAGTTTCCCCATCCCCAAAAATAGAACCATTTGAAGAATGGTTGATTGTTGCCAATCTACCATTCAATTTTTTGGTGCTCTGCTAATGTGTATATTAGTAGTCATGTCAAATCATCGGCGATGGTACAGATTTTAGAGTTGATTGTTTTTTATTTATCTTTATTAATGAGGGGTTTGTTTTCATAACTTAATTATATTGATTGATTTTGGATTTTTGATTTAACAAATTTAAAAGTATTGGGGTGATTTCATTATTGGGGATTTAAGATTATCATATCCTTTAGCTTTTCTTTATATTGCATTAAATTAACACCCACCTCAAAAGATGATTTTGATCATAATTTTCAAGAATTGTGGCTTTAATATAAGCCTTAACATAATGTATGGTTTTGATATTAATCAAAACTTGTTTATGGTAGTGTATTTCTAGTTCTAATAATCCATGAAATCAACACATTAAACAAATCATTTCATTAATCCATGACATTTTTTAACACAATCAATGTTAAACCAATGACAATCTATTGAGTAAAAACTCTCAATAACTTAATATCCACAAATTATGACTCACCCAGTGGATTATTTACACATACATTGAGATGTTTAGTAATATGGTTTAATATTTTTATCATGATGAGTTAGCATAAAATGAAAATACTGGGATAAAAAAAAGAGTACTTCGCCACACACACAAAATGTGAAGAGACTTAAAAGCAGACATTTGATTGAATGAGAAAGAAAAATATGGGATATATTTTCAAATTGATTTCAAAAAAATTTAAGAACATTAGTATTAAAAAATATATGGTGGAATATAATAAGATATAATGAGAAGGAAACATGCATTAAAGTATAATTACAACACAAACACAAATAAGATTACAAATGGAGAAGAATGAAAAAGTAAATCAAAAGAAGCATGGAGAAATGGTATATCAAGTAGAAAAATAAGAATGGAAGATCCTAAAAAGACATTAGAATACCCATGGTAATTCTATCCTATACATCTTTTCCGTGAAATTCCTACCCCTTTCATGATGAAGAGGGGGGGCATTTATAGCCCAAGGTGGTGGATTGTTTGCATTCCAAATCTACCCCTCCACTAGGATCCCCAATTTGGCCATCTAGATAGATGAATCTAAATACATCCTCTTCCTAACAGTTATATATATATATATATGTGGACTATCAACCCTAACAATTTTTTGTACATTACACTTTATTAACCAATGTTATGTCTATTTTGCAAAAAAATGGAATTTTATCCATATTTCTATCTATTTTTTCCATTGTATAATTGTGAAATATTTTAGGCTAGTCATATTCCCTAAAATCTGAACCATTTATTCTAAAAAGGTGTCCTAATATATCTTAGCTTTATCACCACAATATATCAACTCAATTATTCTAATGTATTAAAAGAAAATTCATGAATGGTGGGATGTCTTTAATTCCCACACAGAATGGTGGGATGGACTTCAAAGAATTATTTGGGCCCCTTTTGTGGAATTGGGACTATAAATTTTTATTCATGATTATTTTGGATATTCCCAAATATATTCAATAGTTTCACCAAATACGGGTTTTTCGATTGCGCCCAAAAATTCAATCATCATGGATAGTATAGTTTCTTTAACAGATTATTTGTGCATTTGGTATGGACCATATGACCCTTCAATGAAAGAGAATAAATTAGTAACAATAAAGAACAAGAATAACACAAATTCAAGAATATGTTTGAGATTTATAATGAAAATATTAAACTAACTTGAATATAGATTAATAAAAATAATGCTAAAAAATTATATTTAATTTTATAATATGAGTATTTCACACCAATAATACAAATTGCATTGAAAATTAGTAAAGGGGGTAAATTGAATGTTTTGAGTAGATGATTATCATCTAGTATCACTGCAGGTATTTTCAAAGAGGGAATCAAGCCACAAATATTTATAGAGCATATTCCCCACACTAATCAAATTATTCTAGGGAGAGGTCGGATTTTTTATTTGAATACAGGCTCATGAGTGGAATGATAACCCATACTAGACCCTAATATTAATATCTAGATTGTTCAAATGAGAGTCGTGGAATTTTTTATATTTTATCTAGACTAGGATATAGGATCTAGGTGTCACTTCATATCTCGTCAAAATGAGAATCAAGACACATGTAGTTCTTGGATTTGTGTCATGCAATTGATGTCAACCATTCAGTTTAACGTCATTTGGTAAGGACATTTACTGTTCCTTTTATGGTCTTACATCGAAGACTGTTCTAACCATGAAATGAACTAATACACTAAGATCTTATGGGGAAGACTTCACCAGAACTCCTAATCCCACATGAGTAATGCTCAGTGTGTGAAAAAATGAGTGGAAAAGGTTTCTTCTAATAAATATAGGTGATTAGATGAAAGGATAGGGAAATTATTATCATGTGCTATCTCGACCAACATATAGTATATGTCATGACTACGTATCTCAAAAGGGTGAGTATTAATCCATATTTAGTTCTAGGAGAATGTCATCACCAAATAAGAGGGGTGATAACCATGAATTTTTGTGTTGTGTGGTAAGGAAGAATGGTACCTTGTAGTTTTAGGTCATATAACTTGGACTATATATATAGAAATTGTGAGTGACATAGGGATTATTGGGAAAATTATATTCTGGCATTCTTAAAACATTAATAATGAAATTAAAATCCTTAATCAATGGGGTTTTTGGATCGAGAGAAATGACATGGGACAAGTATATAAGGAATAACCATGAAGCATGATTGAAAATTGGTTTCAAGCATGATATTTTTGGGGATTATAGATATAGAAGAGGTTTTTTCTATGTAATAATGTTCCCCTAGTTGATAGGCCTTTTAAGGAAAACTTATGCAAAACCATACTGAGCCATATCAATTCATAGTCAAAACAATGATGTGCTCAAGAACTATGAATTCTGTTACTAATGGTTTGGGAAGGCTTATGGAGATTAAAATTTACCCCAAACATGGAGTATAATTCATTTAAGGAATGCGTGAAATCATAAAGGAAGCATTTGGACCTACATTGGCCATGGAGTTTGAAGTTCCTTACATAGATCATTGTTTATATGCAGGAGAGGGATCATTTCCGTACTTTATGGTTGGTCCTAGTACATATGGTCTGGGAATCACTATGTATCCCATTTATATGAGAATATATCAACATATTGTTATGGAATGGGGTGTGGTGAGATACAATCACCAAGGATAATTATGCTCTCAAGAATTAATCGAAATGTTATTCAGTTTTACACCATGCAATAAGGAAATGAACCATTTAGTTTTACTTCATGTGGAAAGGATTTTGTTGTATAGTTTAACATCTTGTGACTTTGATGCTGGGAAACATAGTTTACTGTCTTACATGTTATACTATAGTGTCTTGAAGTTATAGTTTATATGACTAGGACCCTGTTTCATGACTTTTATGGTAATGTGATGAATATCATTTGGTGTTCCTTTCAAGGTATTCCATCTACTAAAAAACATGATTATAGCCCAAATTATTCATTATATACCTTGCATTGGTAGGGGTCGTAACAATATCTCCATCTATTTATATCAACGAATAAGCTCCATTGGGGTGGACCTTGTGTATGGAATAAGGTTACTCTTACTTTGGTTCCAAAAGTGGAGGTTTCTTCCCTAGTATCATTAGGGTCCTAAGGACCAATACCAGTTCTCCTTGGAGGAATGGGAAGAGGAAAACATTCTTGTAAAAAGACTGTGTTATCTAATTTTAGTGGAACATAAAATGATTCAAATTATACAGTCCTTTCTCTTCATGTTTATCTAATTCAACCAACCATTTTTTGGATTTATCATCAGTGGATAACTAATCGCAGATATAAATGTGAAGCGAGGGAAATTGGACCTCAATGCGCAATACTTCTTTTTTCTTATATACCGGTGAATATAGGACTTCATGTGTAGTGGTGCGGGATGCAGTATAGTTATCCCACAAGGTGTGCTAGAGTTTTTTAGGCTATGAGTTTTTATATTTATCCACTATCTTCTGGAGTATATATGATAAGTTGTTATCTAAAGCCACTATCTATCCATTAGCTACATCATGATAGTGAGATAAATTGTTGGATTTGATAGTGTACTCCTAATACAGCTTTTCTAATAGTATTATTTTTTATTGGTATCATATGAGGGACACCAAATATATTAATGATATTGTATTTCATGATACTGACAATGCCTTTTGTCCTGGCTTCATTGGGGGAAATAACTTCATCCCATTTATAAGAGAATTCGGTAGTAGTGAGGATGTACTTAAACTTCTAGGTTGTAGTTGGAGTATATCTCCCTGCAATATCCATTTCATATATAGGGAATAGCTAGGATTATTTGTATCTATGTTCCAACATCGAGTGTGAATGGATGAAGTTGGAATTCACTTGGTAGGAATGGAACTTTTCAGGGAATTCTATGAAACCATGCATCATAGAAGGAAAATAGTAACCAAACCTATAAATTTGATTGGAGAGCATAAACCAGGACTGGTTAGATCCACAGGTCCATATGTGTACTTATTTCATTATAGTTTTATTCTTGTATTTATCAATTCAATTGAGAAGGATTGCATCGAAGCCCCATTTATAGAGGAAATTATAGTGTTTTGGGCCATCATGAAGAGTAAGGTTGTTTTCTTGTAATATGTTTTTCACTATTCATCTTTTTATAGTGGCATACTCAATCATGAAGGTAGTCTAAAATGGGAATAATCCAATCAGTTATAGGACCATCTGGTTCAAGGATGGAATTAATCTTGATGATTTCTTCCATTTCAACATGAACAAAAGGCAACACAATATGATAATTCATGATGAAGATTACTATTCCATCATGCTTCAGATCCATGAAATACATAGCCGCATTTTCTAATGCATCTACCTAGGAATTCTATGGTTATGTAATCTGAGTTAATATAGGATCTAAGGGAAATTATTTGATTAGTCCATATACATATTCAGGCATAGGGGGTTATATTTTCCATTCTAAAATAATAACTATCATTGATCTTCATTATTACCACCTCTAAATCACCTTTTACCATCAAGCGGTGCTCTAGAATTTTAATTGCCTATTCTAGGATTGCAATGAGGGAATGATATCCTATTTCATTGTATGTATGGCCTTCTCGAAAAAGGAAGGAGTAAGGTAGGATAGCCTTTGATGGAGAGATGATCATGACTCCTAACCTAACCTTATTGAGTGTGGGGTATTCCATTATTATACATATTAGTCTTCAGGGTGCACTGTCAAAATAAATCTCCCATATCTAGGGGCCCTCTTGAATAAAGATGATGTCTTTATTTGGAAATTCGGTATTCAATGACATTTTTCTGTAGAAGGTTGTTTTTTAAGAAAGTATGCTAATTTTTAGCCTTTTAGCACTTTATGAGGCATGAACTAAATGTCAAACTCCTACAAGTTAACCACCCACCATTAAAAAAATACAACCAATATAGGATAGATGATTCTGTATTTGAGTGGGTTGTTGCAAGAGAACAAATGTACCTTGTGGTGATGCAGGTAGTGCCTCATCTTATGAACCATAAATATTAATGTTAGATATCTCTTCTCAATATATGAATAACAATCCTCTGCATTGAGCATAGTTTGACCAGGATAATAGAGGTTGTTTTCATTCCAATAGTGTCATTCTTTTGTGTGATAAAATCACCTAGTGATCATTCTAGGGATGTCACATAAAAAATGAGTGGATTCCCTTCAACATGAGTCATTAGAATTAGTGGAATATAAAGATATTTCTTGAGACTGTTGAATGTTTCTGGATAGTCATCAGCCCACTGATAAGTGATCCCCTTTTTCATTAACCTTGTGAAGGACAAAAACATACCTGTGAGGTTTTCTATAATGTTCCAAATACAATAACGGAATCCTTGTAATCCCATAAACTCTATAAGTTTTCAAGGATTCTAAAAATCAAGGATAACATGTTTTCATAGGATTGAATTTGCTTCCATGATGGTGTACAACAAATTTGTGAATCTTTCCTAAGGTAACTCTAAAAGCACATTTCAATATGATTATCTTCATTCTATGTTATCGTAGATCATTGAATATAGTTTCAATATAATATAGGTGTTAATAACACTATCAATACTTGACCACCATATCATTAATGCATCATTCAAAATTCCTTCCCAAAAAGGGTTTGATGATGCGATGCCTGGAACATTGGTATGTAGAGCCATCATTTTCCAAATCAAAGGGTGTTACCTGATAGTAATATACCCCTGGGGTTATTTTAAAGTAGTGGAATCCTAATATTTAAGGGACATACAAATTTTTGCGTAACTTGAAAATTCATCCATCAAGGAAAGGGTTTGATATCCTTTTTTAGCATCACTCAGTAGCTCTATGATCAAAATCAAGAAATCATCTTTCGGTCAATTTAGGTGGATATATCTAAATTCAATGAAGACCATTATTTCAATATTATTTATATTCATTGACACTATATTGAATCTATATTTTGAATATGTGACTTCTTGAATGAAAATTTCATTGATAATCTTGTCAACATTATCCTCAATTTTGGCCGCGTGAATCAGGTGTGTCCTTCTAGCTTCCGGTTTGTAACCCCAATTGTTTTTTGGAAATCATTGGTGGTGAGTGGCCAACATGGGATCTAGAATTGGAATTTCAATGTAATTACAAGAAAAAATGTTCCATTTTTTCATATAGGATCTATATACCTATTTTTCTTCATAATACATGATTGTGCTGATCAGAGTGGGTCGTGGGTCCTCTTATGTACCCTAATTTATTTTTATGAGTTCATCAATAATGGTAGAGACACCATACTAAAATAATAGTGGGGAATAACTTAGGTTCTCTTCCTCTTCCTCTTCCTCTTCATCTTCATATTCCTCTTCATCTTCCTCTTCCTATTCCTCTTTTTCCTTACACAAAGGGGAAGTACATGATTAAGGAATTTTGTTGACATTAGGAGAGGTGTTAATATTTTGAAATTTAGAAGATTAAGTGGATTCCTCCAACCCAAATAGTGATAAGGGTTTTCTTTAGAGTTCCAAAAGAGATATGAGGTATAGAGAAAGAGTATCTTCACTTTCCCTGGTGAAATGATATCATTTTCTCAATCTGCTGATGAGGTAGGTAGTTTTTGAAGCTCATGGGATGGAATGATGGAATTTTCACCTGATCCTTTAAAATAATTTAGAGGGTTGACACCCTTTTAAATGATACTTGTATTATTTTTCATGATTGATATCACGAATTTTGTTGAATATGTGATTGATGTGAAGAACATATTCTTCAATGGTCTATTTTAAGGGATTGGCTGAGGACATTTTTAGACAATTTGGTATAGTAACATAAGTTACACCATCATCCATGTGTTATTTACCTTAGCTATGATAGAATCCAACATCAATATATTATGATTAAAACTATTGGAATGCATATTTTTCACCATGAAACATCCCAATTTGACAAACTATTTCTATATTTGAGGCATCAGTGCTATGAAGAGGGGACTGTTGTATGCTGATTAAACCAAGGCCTTTCGATAAGAATGTTTAATGTAGTATCTTTCAAGAAAACTGGTTATTCTACGTCAGATAAGAGTTTCTCAAAATGAGTCCCAGGATTGATTCTTTCAAGATTCCTTTTCTCTTGTTTTTCATATCTCTGTAGTGTTATAGGGTAAGGGGATAAGTGGGACTCACTGTAACCCAATCAACGAAGTTCTTGAACTATAAATAGGTTGAATATTGATCCAATATCAATTAACTACCATCATATTTCAACATCATTTATCCTACATGAAATATATAAGGGTCTATTGTTTCCTTGTATAAGGGATTCTTTGTCTACTTCCATGAAAGAGATGATCATGTGTAATTGTAAAGGATCAATCTATATAAAATATATTTGAACAACGACAACCTTAGCTTAAAAATCATGAGGTCTCAGAAAATCCTATATGAGTGATTCACATAATTATTTCATTAACATAGGGTATCTAGGATTTACAACCTAGCTGACACCATAGACAATTGATTTAGAATAACTTTCTTCTAGGATAAATTTATGAACTTCCCATCATGAATCTACTCATTCACTAGATCCTTAAAGGCTGCCATACCTGATGTTAGTAGGTCTTCATTAGGAAGAGTAGTTTAAGGTGCTCATATACTTGGTGGGTAAGGATGTAGAATTATTACTTATTTCCAAGGATGATTAGAGAATTTCACCCCCTCTAATTTTTATTCCTAAAATATCAGGTTAGGTTGACCCATGGAATATGTGTGGTGACTTTCTTTCTATTTCTGGGGCTATTGGATGGCTATCCCACAAGTTTTGTTGGCCTAGAAAGTCTGATTAGGAACGTGTATAGAGTATTGATTTCTTCCATGACCTTGTTTCCCCTATTTCTTGAGCCCATGTGGACGCTTCCTTTGGTTCCCCAATCAGGTGTAGGGAACTCAGGTTCATACACACACTCATCATCAGAGAAGGAATCCATTAAAATAATAAAATTTTTAGAATCAATGATTAATTATTCTTCTTATGGTGATTCATGTGTTTGTTTTATGGTCTTCTGGCCATGTTTTTTTAAAGACCATCCTTTGGAATGTTGTGGTATTGACGGTGTTTTATGTGCCATAGCGTAATAGACAACGGGAAAAGTTGTTTGTTTCAATTATGCATGAAGGGTGTCACGAGTCTGATCGTTTGTTTTTTTAGTCATCTAATCACTAAACTTCTACATGTTCCTACTAGTAACTTATATTCATTCTCCCTCTTCCACCAAAGTGGTAAGGGAAACACATGGTACATGTGTGGTTCTTTTTTCCATCTTCACATACCCCGAATCAACCATATTGTATTGGAAATATTTGAAAACAAATTAATCTTGAAAGGATTTCCCCATTATTTTGTGAAAGGGGAAGTAATTCAGGTGATCATCAAGTCCTATTTGGTCAAATATTTTGGGTTCTGGTAGGGTTAACATGTTGTTTTCCAAGGCTTCTAAGATGTAGCCATGATCCTTCTCATCTCAAAATAATAACACCTTGTTCTTCAAGTCTCCAAATTTGGAGTATTTCTGCTCATTTGTTTCATCCAAATTAGTATGTTGTAAATGAATCTCCCATTCCTAATGAGGTGGGGTCTTTTCAGTTGGAACTGGCAAAGAGGATGGTTCAAACATAACTGTTGAAGACTCCTCTTTACTCATCATCTTCGCTTGATACACCATCATGGGACAAGATTAAGCCTTGGTTCAAAAAAATAGAACCTTTCAAACTCTGTTCTACTATATTAAGATCCCAAATTACACCTCGATACACTACAGGGATAATCAATTTTTTGTATCTCATCTTGAATATTTACAATGCAATAACCTATAAAATATTCTTTAGAGATCATCTAGTTTAGGGAATAGGTCATACTCTTCAACCTAGTGATGAAATCCAACATCCTCTCATTTTATCATTGTATACATTTTTAGACATCAAGGAACATCTTTTTATACAATGTAGAGCTAAATTGATAGTGGAATTGTCGATGAAGATATTTTCATCCCTTCGTCGATCTGGCTGGTAGACTAGTATACCAGGTGAAGTCTAGTCCATCTAAATTCTATATAAATAATCTGATCTGAGTTGATTCTTACTAATCTAGGGTCCCCATCATGGGGACACACCTAGACACGAATTTTTTTAGATGATATTTCAAATCCCCTCAACCATTAAATGTTGGGAACATAGGATTCCCAAAGCTCAACGTGGGAAGAGTTGCATCCACACATTCAAGGTAATTATTAATCTCTTGTTTTACAATCCCACGTCATTCTTCAATATATTCAAATTGATCCACCAAAGTGCTGATAGTTTCAATGCGATGTAGTGGAATGGCCAACTCAGAAGCAGATTGGAAAAGGGAAAAATATGTTCTAATGGTTGTGGCAATTCTTCTTATACTAATGGTGGGTATGCTACAGGTGATGGTATGTGAGTATGTGTTTGACCTAGATTTGGTCATATACCCAATGGTGGGAACTTGTGATGTCTTTATAATATTGGATCGAAATACATTGGTTATTGACACCCCTGGTTGATCGGATGTTCTGGATCCATTTTAGATTCTAGGATGAACTCCTTTTGTTGAGTTGTGTTACTGGGAGCTCATTATGAGGCTTCACTTGTAAAACATGTCCAATATGGATGTTTCCTCATAGTAGTTCTACATTGAGTTTTATCATGTCTTCTATCTCTTCCTCCTTCTAATAAAATATTTCCACAAGTATGTGATTCTCTAAATCATTGGGTGGTGAGTGAGGTATGGATGCCCCATTACCCATTTGATTGTTATATTATCATCAGATATATAGTATTATATTATTTTAGGGAATCCCCAAATTCATAGAGAGCCATTAGTTTTGGGAACACATGCCTTCTTCAAAAATTTTGGTGTGGACTATATTAAAAACGGAATCCTCCTCCTCTTATTCCTATGTATTGACCTTTGTTCTGTATCATCTTTAGGGGTGATTCTAAAAAAATTCACTAATGTTTAGTGCATTTATGGTGTTTCATTATCCTTTTAATGATAAAAGGGTCAGTTTTCGTAGGAATACCTATCTAAATAAATATGATCTGTAAGATAAATCATACCCTTGAGATATTTCCTTTGTTTTTATTCTCCATATGCCCACTTCCTCTCCTTCACCAGTCCCCTTAGAATCGTGTGGTGAAGGTTGGTTTGAAGGGAATATCTACATATTTTTTTAATGTTTCTAGTAAGGAAATCAGGTCACAATATACGAAGAACATGGAGGATTCATTTTGTGGTTCTCCCATTATATGGGAAAAAATGTATTTTGTTGAGAAGGAGATTAGGGTAAACAAATCACCCATATTTATGGTATGGGGATACTCCTAATCCATTTTTACTAACATTTTAGTTTGGTTTGTCCACATTGATTGTTTTATTAAAAAAAGACCCTAGACATGTGATCTAGGGTTATTCCTTGATTTTCATGGATTATGCTATTGCAACTACTTTTTTGATTTAATGGAGATTTTTTCAAACATGGGTTGGTTCGATTATTTGATTTTCACCTGATCCTACTTCTTCTAATGATATTGTTTATTCATGATTATTATCATCCCTTAATGCAGATGCTTGCTTAATATTTTTGGATTCTTTATGGAAGATCCTTTCCAAGGTTCTCTCTCTTCTAACTTGATGCCTTTGAGAGTCATTTTCGACCATCTTTTTCTGAGCATACCATATATTGTGATAATATCACATTTCATGAAGTCTTCATGAGGCTATGAATTACATGATGTTCCCTTTATTTGGGATTTTCTAATTAGGGAGCGATGTTAAATGTTACACTTTTTGATTTCCCCATCCTCTGATATGAAAATAATATAGGGAATTGGTGATCTGCTGATTTAACTCATTTAATGCATCGAGTCATACGCACTGAAGGGTTCCTTGATGTTTTCCCAATTTAGGGTTTCATGAGGGCCGCAAAGTCAATTTGATGGTGTATACCATCTTTTATATTGAACATTTTTGGATATTCCTCATATGGTAATATTTTTTTTAGGGTATAATGAGTATTCTATATATTTAGGCAGATGTCATACACAAATTCACCCAAAAATTCATCTAAAATATTTTATTTGGGAGTGGAAAAATTCAAGAACATGATTGGTATTTTTTCTTTATCCAATGGTATCCTCATGAGAAATATGTCTTTTATTCCTTTCGTAAGAGGTTCCTCCGCCTGATTCGACCAATGTGGATGTTTCCCTACAACTTCATTAAAAATATTAGGATTAGTGTGGATTTTCTATGTCATATTGGAAGGCAAGAAATCTATGTGAGGTTCAAAGAATGACCATTTCTTTGGGATGTATTTTGGTTGAGAAAGGATGTAACTTTTCATTGATGAGGTATCAGACATTACTAGCCTTATTTTCCAAAGTTCCTCACGACAGGAGGCCTTTCTCATATTTAATTCAGAATGTGCAGGACCTCCTTGATAAAGTGAAGTGTCGCTATGGGGAGAACATTTATAGGGAATTTCATCATGGGGAGGACTACCATCATGAACTGACATCTGAATACAGGGATAATTTATATAGTGTATACCATTGGGAGGAAATTTAGGGTAGATGAAACAAAGGGGAGGGCCTTGTTATTGTTTCATCATCTGGCCCTGAGGAGGGATACTATGGTCTCATCGAGAGATGGGATCCTGTGATCGATCAAATTGTGGGCATCAAGTAAGACTTCATTGAAAGGTGTCCAGGGAGGACCTTTGTAAATTCTAGTAGAAAAACTTATATGATGACCATATCATTTATAGCTATTATTTCTGTAATTTTTTAAAGGATTAGTTGGATCCTAATCCACCAGTGATTAAAATTTGACGGATTTAAGAACACCTATATTGAGAAGATTGGGATCATAGACCAGCCCTTCATTTTCTAATCTCCATTATTGAGGATTATTTTTTAGATTCTCTCTTCCAGGGGATTGGGGATGCTTTCTATGGATAGAGAATTTCAAATATGGAGACCTATTTGAGTATATCTTATATTATTGCTAGAATTTTCCAACCGGTTTCTAGAATTATGGAAGGGATATATGCTTTCCCCAGAGTGTCCATTGGGAGGGACAAATGAACTCTAGTAGGAATGGGGGCAGGGGCATGGTCTGGTTTTTCATTTATCATGGTATTTTTCCAATGACCCTTCTACACGGGATCAAGGATATTTGTTTTCTCTGGAGTGACCCTTGTATTATATTGATAAGTCACCCCAATTTTTGGGATATATTTTTTTTATATTACCTTCATCAACATCGTCTTATATCATTATAGATTGACAGGTTTGTAGAATTTTGGAAATAATTTTTACATTCCCTTTCATCATTTTTTGGATATGTTAGGCGACTTAACTTATTAGAACATGGATATATGTTGATTTTGTGGTTGGAGTAGTGATGTGGGCCTGCTCCTATAGTCAATTTACTATTAGTATATAAAGAGTGTATTCATATGTTATAGTAGAGATATGGGTATTTCCCCTATAAATTATCTAGATTCACCAACTAGTTTCTATGAATTCTGCCCAGACTAGGCGGGTACGCTTGGTGGACACGGGAAGGTGTGTGAGCCCACTTATGATTTGTCACCTTATTTGACTAGAAGGCTTCTCTAGAGGGTATAGAGGTATGGTCTTTTTCCCTATTGACTGGTCACGTCCCTCAATGGGATATCCTGAGTGCCTAGGGTAAAATTACCTAGTATGGACTCCCGAGAATGACACCATCATCTTGTTGAGGGTTTTTTGTCACACGGCGTTGGTGATAGTGGCCTGTGGAAGGGGCCCTTTGGAGGGACCCCTATGTTTTCAGGATGAGGTCATTGGTGACCTCTTGATCAACCTCTCTATGATAATGGAGGAACGTGTTATTGAATTCATGGGATAAACTCATAAAACAATTTGAAATTGTAACCGATGTTATATAAGTCTAGGTCATCATCTAGTGCTAAGTGGATAGTTGGTGGGGCTTTGTGAGCTTAAGGGATTGTCGTGAAGCCTCCATAGTAAAGATAGTATCATTGGGATAGTACTCCCAAATCAGTGCATTTGACACTCGATGTTGAAGGTGATGTGTTGGAAACAACATCCTCAGATTGTATGAGGATCCTACTTGTGAAATGGTCGAAGCCTATGTTTTCTTAAAATAGTAATCAATCATTTGGATTGAAGGAAGTTCTATTTGAATGTTCCTAGAATATGAATGAATAACGCAAATAATAAAACCCCATCAAATTATCATCTTAATAAATGACCACATGCATAATCAATTTCATTAGATCTATATTTTTAATTCTATCATTTTTTGTCAGCATGAAAGGCGAATAACATGTGTGAGATACTATCATTTTGGTTAAGGATTCTCATCGGGTGTATCATTTTTGTTTCGGGGAATTGGAAACACCTTAATGTTTCCCTTATTGAGGATGCTTCCCAAACATTCTTTCCAAAGGCACACGGTCATTAGGGAATGTCTCCAACAATTCTTAGGGACTCACATTGGTCAAGAGGATGGGTTTTAGATATTTTCACACCCTTTTATGGGAATTATTTCCTACTATGGGGTTCTCTTATATATTTATGAAATATTAATGAATCCTTCATTAATTCCCAAAAATGATATAGTTTACCCTTGTATTAATATTCAATTGTTATCATGTATTGTCATTATAATCATTAGTATGTATATGAAGTTCTTCATTGATGAAGATATCTATATGTATCCAATGTTCTCCATCAATTGTACCCTTTTTAATGGATTAGAGAGTCATATATAATTTATTGTTATGATGTTGTTTTTAAGCCACATTGTGCCGTGCTCTAGAGTTTATCATCATCCATGAAGATTGTTTTGATATTAGGATTGAGCCCATGATATAGGATTCCTATGTATCCTTGTTAAATTAATCAAAACCCACATAGTTCAGTTCCACTTAATGGGAAACATCATACCTATTATGGTTGTGTGATGAGGACTAAACAATATAGATTACCGTCACACAGCCAGGATTTCTAGGTGAAAGGTTCCTAGTAAAGGGATGGTGTGCGACGTACACTGAATTAGTCCAAGGTACATAGGAATGGATGTATCTTCCTTGGTTGGATGTGACCCTACATGTAATTTGTCCCATAATATATTAGGGTGAGTTTGAGGTGTTGGGTTTGAACCTCATGGAGGCTTCCTAAAAATCCAATTTATAGAGGAATAAAATTCCAAATAGTTTGGGATGTTAAGGATTACACTTATGGAGGAGGCCTATTTCATGTTGAGATGAATATCTAGAAAATGATTATCTCCTAGAAAAGGTTGGTCCTTCCCCTCAGGTATTCCACCTTTAGGGATTATATGTTTACTTAATGTGTGCCTCTAGATAGGGGATGGTGTGAAAACTACCAGGGAAGAGTGGAAATCAAGAGGTACAAGAGGTTTCCTCCTTGGTAATATGGACATTTGAGGTGGTGACATGGTTTTGGGGTTTAAACCAACTAGGATGACCTATGGAAGGTGAGAGGAATATTCGTAAAAAGGATTACCCTACCAGGAAAGTTATTTTATAGTGAGGGATTCATGATCATTACTAACACCTAAGCCCATGTGAGTCAGGATCGGTGTTGGTAATAAGAGTAAGTGGATGATTGGGAAAACCAAACAATAACATTCATCCACTAGTTGATTAAGTAAGGGGAATTACTCACAAGAATGTAAAGGGGTTTACTACTACAGGAATTACCTATGGGAAGGCGTCTGGAAGATCTATAAAAAGACTCTCTACTAAGAAAATTTATTCATCGCCTATTGGTAGAAAAGGCTTGAGTCATTCAAGGGAATTTGGGAGAGAGAAAGGGATTTTTTGTAAACATCCCTTCTCTTAATTTAAACCATGGGGTCCCATCATTATCCCTATGTTTTATATCCTTATTACCATGGAATGTATAATTGAAAACACTATAAGGATTACACCTATTAGTTAGGATAAATACAGGACCATCATTACCGTAGGAATGTATAATTTAGAGGAAACATTGATGTTATGTATTCTATGATTTTACATATCTAGAGGCATTGGTGTAGTTATTAGCTTAGTCCCCATTGGGTGAGGGATCTAGGTTAATATAATCCCTACCAATGGTGGTATAAAAGAGGGATCAAAAGGTGGATCACATAGGTGAGGCCTAGGTAGACAGAAGGTGGTTCACGTGGGTGAGGCTTGGGAGAACTGAAGATGTCATATGCAAGGTAGTCCTTGGCGAGATAAAGTTGTCTCACGTAGGGTAAACTAGGGAAAGATAAAGGTTATTCACATACTTTAGAAGAAAATGATCTAGATATTTATTTTATTTTCGGACAACCTGGTCATAAATAACTTGTGTGAGATCTTTATCTAGGCTCCAAGGGTCTCCTTGGGTGTCTTTGGATGACTGGAGCTCTTGTTTTGAGTATTAGAAGGAACATTCATCCTAGTAATTTTGACTAGGGGTGTTTCCCCACTAATTTCTTGGTATTATAGACATTGAGACATCATAATAGATTGATTGATAATAATTTTCCCTTATTTTTTAAGATTAATTTTTAACAACTGGGACTCACTAACAACATAGAAACCTCACCATAACATGGTCATTGGGTCCTGGACCGCTAGGCACCACTAGTTTCCCTACAAACACATGGTCCCCTACCTGGGGCCCACCCACTTGCCTAAAAGGATCATCATACTAATGATTTTCCCCACATTACAACACTTGTTCTTTTAGTGTACTTTTTCCTCACTAACATACAACCTAGGAAATTTCTTATGGGTTCACCAATCCTAATCACAGCTCCAAGCCATGCATGCCTAACTGTGGAGTTATAATCAGGTAAGCTCTCAAAAAAATTCACCTTTTTGACAAGGTTGGTAACATTTTGCCTTTAGGTTCTCACTTTTCCTAGGGTATTACACTATCATCCCCTTTAAATCATAACCCTCTCATTTTGGACCCCAAAAACTAATCTCGGGTAGTTCCATTGCACATTCAGCTATGTATTGGAACAGATAACATTTTTCATGACCTAGAATTCCTCGGGCCATGAACCCAGTCATCTGACCCCATGGGTCTTTTTTAATACCTTGACTGCCTTCTGAGCGCACCATTGGCTATTACCCACCACGATCTCTTATCATACAAATGACTATCCCCACCATCCATCAGAAGTTATTTTAGTGTGTATTTTCTTCACTCACACACACCCTGGGATACTTCCCAAAAGGTCAACTATCTGGATCACTACTCTAGGTCAAGCATGTTTAGCTATGGATTTCTAATTAGGTAGGCTCGAAAAATTAAAGGTACATTAAGTTAACAATGTTGGTAACATTTATACATTTAATTCTCACATTTATAGGGGTGTTATAATCTCCACCCTATTAAAGTAGGATTACATAAATATAGACCCCATATCTTAACCTAGGAAGTGTCATCACACTTCCATATGGTTTCCTCCTTTGATACCAATGTAAAAACCGGTCCCCACTGAGAGCACAGACACCCCAGCTTAACATTATCATTAGGTCTTGTCCTGCCAAGAACTACTTGTTTCCCCATATACATGTGGTCCCCATTTTGGGGCCCAATCATGTTCTTGAACGGTCATTATACTAATGAATGTATCTATAGTCTAACACGTGTTTTCTCTAGTGTGATTTTTCCTCACTCGCTCACACCCAGGGAAACTTCCCAGGAGGTCAGTCATCTTGATCACTACTCTAGTCAAAGAACACTTAACTATGGAGTTATAATCAGAAATATAGCATAGATTATACATAATGAAAATGATAGATCAGACATTATTTCATGTCAAAAAATATCATAATCAAATTCATTATAATCCATATGCAACCCACAGATGCATAGGTCAAAGGCGATACACACACACCACATGTGATCAATTATCCAACATAGATCTCATGTTCTACACACATATAGTCCAGAAAATCATTTTGATAACTCATATAGTATATACACAAACATTAAATACGTCCTACACATTGGTATCACACTGGGCTACACAAGAATGCCAAAAACTGTGACAATAACACATATAAATCATGTGCTAATGTCAAGGAATTCCAACATTAGGTGCAATGATGATTTCTGAAAATGGATGAAATCCAAATTTAATTTCACCGTCGAAACATTGATACTTTTGGAAATGAAATTAGGTTTAAAATTATTCTTGTCGAGACAAACCCAACACAATTGATGGTTTTTGAATCTAAAAAATATTTTAGAAGATATCTTGGATTGAAGCATGAGGAAAACAGTAATATCAAAAATAATACATGGGATACGGATAATGATGAGTGATAGGTATGAGGGGGTTCACCCATAATCTATATAGGCACCTCCCCCATTCCCTATTTATCACGTAATTTTTTAAAAATCATTCATTAAATATTACATGAATTGATTTCCCAATTGATTTTATTTTTATTCACATTCTTCTAAAACATAAACAACACCCTATAGAAAATTTAGAGGCTTCTTTTATTATTATTTTTTCAAACCCCTTTTTTAATAAATTCAAACATACAATTAAATATATTTTAATACATCATGCATTTTTCCAATACTTTTATTTATTGTGGATTTATAAAATGGTAAAAGCTCTATTAATACAGTGGAATATTCTATTGAATATTTTCCGAGTTATGCACTGAGTTAGCGTAGAATTCAAGGGTCTATATAACATCGATATTGATAACCTAAAAATGTTAAGTATATTATATTATTTGTGAGAAATGTTTCCAAAAAAATGAAATAACTCCCAAAAATTATATTATTTGAGAAATATAATATTGTTGTTAGGTCCAGGATATAGGGATTACCCTAGAAGTTACATAACATTATTATGTGTTGGATGTTTACTCAAATCGCACATAAGGATAATTGATTTAATTTTTTTATTATATATTTTTATGAAAAAAATGGAATATGATTCAAAATGTTTTTGATGGAAAATATGATATCATCGTTAGTTACAGAATATGGGTTTTTTCCGATGTTCTATATATGTTTTTTTTCGGATGTTTGGTAACATCGCACGTAAGGTTAAAAATAATTTGTATATAAATATTTTATTTGACACCAAGACCTAATAATAATAATAATTTTAATAATATTATTATTATTATTTTCAAAGAAAAAATTTAAAATATACTATGTTATTTAATAATTTTGTTGTTGTGGAATTAATGAGTTGGAAAATTAATAATGATGATAGCATTACTTATGTTAAATAACTACTATTTTTTGGTAATGAAAATTTATTAACATGTAACAACAATGTCCCATAGATGGTATAGACACCCCTCCTTAACATGGTCATTAGGTCCTGGCCTTCCAGGCACCACCAGTTTACCTGTAGACATGTGGTCCCCTACTTGGGGCGCATGCACATTCTCAAATGGGTTATCAGACAATGATTGTCCCCATATTCCAACATTTTTTCTTTCAATGTTCTTTCTCCTTACTCATGCACAGACTTCCAATATTCCCAGGACACCCATATTGATCACTACATTAGGAGAATAACACTTAACTATGGAGTTCTAATAATGTAGGCTCCCAAAAATAATGGTGTGCCTTGTCGGCATGGGCGGTAACATTTAGCTTTTGAAATCACATTTTTTGGGTGTCTTACATATGGTACTACCTGTGGGTTTGGAGGAATTAGGTGAGAGACATTGGTGAAAAAATATAGAAGAGGTCTCTCGGTCATTTATTCATGTCAAATTAAGATCCCCATGGTTGTATTTATAGTAAAACTCAAGAACCAGTGAGAGGGATTCCATCCACATAGGTATATCGTGCAGGTTCCTCATGTCGGGTCTTCTCACTAGTGTGGCCTCTCTTGCTGGTCCATGTAAGAAGGGAATCGATGAACCACTTGGTGTATAGGTGGGGTGTCTATAGGTTTACCTAGGATACTTCTTTCACTCACCTTCTATTCTACCTCTTTATATTCTTTTTTTCTAAATCATCTCAACTCTATTCGAAAAAGAGTGTCAACAATGTTTCCTCATTCACTTGATAAATCATGGTTTTGTTTATTTATTATGCAAACTTATATTTTTTATTATGAATGATGCTTGGTTATTTAAAACATCATTTATAACACTATATGAGGGTATAGTCTCCTCATGATAAAATATTACATCATCGCTGCTAGTCGGCAGCCTTTGGCGTATGGGGAGGTGTGACTGAGGTGATGTGATACACCGATACATACACTAGGTGAGTGGTTATTAGTCGTGGTGTTAAAATATTATTATGTTTCTATAATTAACATGTGTATTTTAGTGTTCATTATTATATTTTATGTCATAAGGAATATTTCAACATAAAATTAGAAAAGGAAATATTTTTTGACTAAATATAGAAACATCCATGACCATATTCTAGTTTTGGAGAATGAAAATGTTAATGAAGAAGAAATATACCAATTTCATGGAGTTGTATAGTCCTCACACCAACATAGGCATGAGTCCATGAAAAATTCCATATGTTCCATTGTGATGAAAAAATTATAGGTCAAATGCAACATATTATTATTATGTACATATCACTATGATTTGTTACATTTTCATGGTTTTTTTTATATAATTCATACAAACAAAATACATTAAAAATAATTGTATGCTTTTATAGGAAAATTCTTGTCTCAGAGATAGGGGTATTTGTAGATAAATTAATATATAAGGAAAATAATGAATGAAGTAAAATATTGGCGAGGAGGAATTTTAGATTGATCATAATGGATTGGTGATCATCAATTTTTTTCTAATAATTTTAACTAAATATACACACGGTTAAGGAAATAGGGGTTGAGACTAAAATCATACATAGTGGAACCTATTTTATTGAAGACAATGAATGATTAAATTTTTATTATTAAAACTTTTTAAAAAAAATGGATAAAGGATTTACTATGAAAATAATTTCCTAAAAATTAAATTTAAGGTATTCTTCAGTCTCTCTTTTCCAAATTACTTATGAACACTTCTTATGGATGGAGAAAGAAAATTTTAAATAATAAATATTGATATATGTGAACCTTCCCCTTATTTACCATCACATGAATAAGTTGAAAACATCTTATTTTAAATACTATTAACATATCAAAATGTGAACACTTGTGTTTATTTTATTTGAAATTTTAAAATAATGTGGGTTTTATAATCATTATTAATTTGTATAAAAAGTTTAATTTTTTAGAAAAATTAAATCATTTTAATATCCAATAAAATATAAAATGATTGTATTTTAAAGCCATTTCATCTTTTCTTTTCTAGAAATTTCAACTCATTCATATAGGATTTTTTTTAATTAAAAAACAAGTTATATTTCATTTTCATGTCGTAATAAGTGGATTCAATCATATATTCATGTCATATGCACATTAATTAGTTGTTTAATTTTTAACTCTTTTATATACAACCACACATATGTGTATTGATATATATAAATTTCATAAATATAGTGTATTCCAAAGCAATCAACCAACGATGTTTTTGTTGTTGTTGTTGTTGGGGAACAATTGATCACACACTTGGATATCAAGTATTCATTATTATTTTAATGAAAAGGTTTTAATTTCTTGTTTATATATATTTTTTCTTTAATATAAGAGGTTGGGGTGAAAACTGGTCGAGTACCTTCTAAATTTAGGTTACGCAAACCATAAAATATTTATTTTCACAAAACTCTAACTCTTTAGTTATTGAAATTTTCTACCCTAACCCTACCCTAAAATATACTTAACTAAAAATTTAACAATCCTAACCCTTCTAAAATTACATTATTAGAAATTAAAATATTAAAATTTTATTTCTAACCCTTCAATAACATATTAAAAATATGTAAATATATTGTTAATTTTACATTATTTTAAAAATTATAATTTATTAATTAGTAATGATTAATTTTAATTAATTCAAATGTAAAGTTTACTTATAGATATAATATGAACCTCACTCAAAATAAATCAATATTTGGCTAATTATATTGTCATTTGATTTTTATTTATTGCTTAGTTATTAATTATATTCAAAATTTAGTTCGTGTTTATGATCCCCTAAGAGTATTATCCTAACTCTACCCATTTATTAATCAAGTTTTCAATTTTATAACAAATCCTTATAAATAAATGTTTAAATACTCTTCAAACCCAATTGAATCAAATCTGGTAGGGTTGGATTCCCAGTTAATGGGTATCTATTACCATGGTATTTATTTGTATTTTAAGAAACATGATTTTGTGGATGCTAAGAAGATCTATTTTTGTTAGAGAAGAAAAAGATGATGCATATTCATAAAATGGTGAGAATTAAATAACACTCAAAAAATTGGTTTTTTATATATTTTTTTCAAAAAAACATAATATAATTCAAGGTTTAATTTAAAAAAAATCACAGAAGCAATGAAGATATTCAAAACCTTCACCACTTTTGGTGGAGATCAAAGGAATCAGGGGTTTCAATTCCTTTATCCTTGAGTAAGATCCAAATGCATTTAGATCTCAAACATCATTGGATTAAACAAACTAAATTAATTTTTTTTACTTTTATTGATTTTTTGTATATATATATAAACCTGTATATATATATATAATTAGTATAATTTAACTATTAATAAATATCCAGAATTAATTTAATTAAAATAATATGAAATTGTAAAAAAACCTCCCACATTTCTCCCTTATATAAGGGTAATGATTGAAAATCCTTATGGATTTCCAATGTGGGACTCATGTTCCTCGTTTTCTACATAGAATTAATAATATATTATTATTAATTAGTTACAAATTAATAATAAATTTTAATTAATTATTAATTTATAATGTATAATAATAATTTTTAACAAACAATTTAATTAAATATTATTAATTAATTAAAAATTATTAATAATTAATAATAATATTTAGTAAAAAAATAACAGGTATGGGAAACACCCCTTCTTATTAAGGAATGAAAGCCCTCTTTCCAATAGGGTTTAAAGGTAACCCATACATGAACTGAGTGTCTAGTAGCCCGAGGACCCATTACAATTTGATTCCCCAATGGTCTTGTGACCCAAAGGCCTAATCCGAGTGACCAAACTTTGCATCATGATCATAGGGTTCTTGTTGTAATGCCCCTACCAATTATTAATAAAATAATAATATTTTTATTGAATTGAAATGAAATAATAATTTTATATATTTATTAGTAATTAATATTAATTGGAAATTAATATTACTAAATAGTGAGAAATATTATTTAATTACCAAGTAATTAATAATTTATAATTATCAATATTGTTGTGAAATCGATCGAACACTGAGTGAAACTAAGAGAAACTTCAAAACAGAAATTGTAAGACCTATTGTTTGTGAAGAACATTGATGATGAAGTGAGTGTTCAATTTTGGTATAGATAATGAAACAACAAATACAAATAAAAATATAATATAAATAAAAGAATTAATAAAATAATGCAATGTAGATCCAAATATTCTAACCATTTCATTGACATATCACCATATATATAGAGAACATGGACTTTGATCAAACGGTTGAGATTAGTCCCTACAATATCTAATCTAACAGCTGGAATTCCAATGGTAGGAGAATATATAATTTTTCCCATTATGAGGTCAATTTATTGGGAATTGAGGAGTCCTTGTTAGTATCATAATTATGAAATTCATTTAATAATGTTTCATAACATCCCCCTCAGATCTTATAATTTTATGTCATGTTGCCTTATAAAAAATCATACCATGAAAACCTAGATGGGAAAACCTGATGATGGTAAAAGAGTACAACATTCCCAACTTCTCCTAATTAAATCATTTAATTATGTTTTCCAAACATTAATTAATATTATTTTTGAATGATGTCTTTATGATATGGGAGGAATACCATAGGTAAAAATGAATGGTCTCCTTAAAAAAAATTAACCATGGGGAAAGAAAAACATTTCCATTAATTAAAAACATCTATAATAATTTATAACTCCCTTGAATATCTTTAATGATGTATGATTCACACATTAAACCCCTCATCAAGGAAACCCCCTTGAGGGGAAAACCCTTGATTATGGAAAAAAGAGTATAATAATATCAAGTCCCCAAATTTTTTCCTCGTTAAAAATCTGATCAAGTAAACCCAATAAGAAAAGATTCCTTAGGGAAAAAGGGTAAACAATTTACATCTACCTCCCATAATGTTCATCACTATTAAATTACATAATATCCATGAAAAATTCATAGTCATAACATTCGTTTTTTAATTTTAGAATAATAATAATTTATACCCTTTAGATTTCAATGAATAGGGATGGACATTACCCTGTAGTGTAATATGATTTCCCATTATTTAGAAGGTACTTGTGCACAAGTACATGTAAATCAATCAGGGATAAATAAAGTGTTAATTTATATTTAATCTTTCTGAGATAAGTTTGTTATTCATCAAACCCTTGGGTATAATGTACATCACTTTTGGAATCAATATATTTAATTATTCGATAAGGGTAAAACCATTATAAAAATTAATATTTCAACTTTGGGATGACTGATTCAAAATACAGGGACATTCCATGTAATTTCATGATCAAATAAGTTAATTATTTTAGAAACCTCTTAAAGAGTTTAGATGTTTTACAAATATCTTAATAATATGATGAGTATAATTATTTATACAAATGATGGAATGAAAAATTCAATTTAATATTATTCCTCATATTAATATGGACACTTGAAATACCACTTATTCAGTTAACCCCATAATTTATCATATGTGGTCTAACATTCCAAGTTTTGAATATGTGTTTGGAATTTTGAATCCTTCGAGGATTAATATATAGATGTTGTAATAAATAAATTGTGACAACATCAATTGTAAAAACATTAAAACATATAAAGATCCCAATATACACGGATGAATATTTCATATAATAAGATCATCAGTCTTCAATAGTATTGGTACTTTGTGTAATCAAAAAAAACATTATATGTTGAACATATCATAAGTTCCACTAATAAATTTGGATCATTAATATAATGTACACATCTATAAAAATCCATTGTTATCAGTGAGTTTTGAAATAATACATATAAAATATATCTTTAATAACATTTCTATGGGAGTTGTAATTTTTTCGATGCCAATCTCACTTTTGGGACAACATCTAAAAACATTTAATTTTGTCAATATATTCATTTCCCACTTTTAGAGGAAAATATATTTATTAATTTCTACTCACGATGAACAGTGATTTTATATAATCAGTTCAACCACACTTCTTGTGTGTAAAATTAGACTATTAATTTTTTAGCAATTTAAAATCATTTAAGTGTTGTGATCATCTTATCAATGGTTTTTCAGGACCATTTTCTATATAGTATGGGATACTCAATATTTATTTTAATCAAAATCCATAGAATGTAATGTACACTCACTTACATAAAATACCACACATGATCATTTAGGGGATGCATATTTCATATAGTATTTAAATGGTTCACATGGTAGGTGGGTGCACCCATACATACTTCATAAGTAGTTCTTCATAAATATCTGGGAAATTTATTTCCAAAATAACTTCTAATGATATAAATAATTTACCTAAAAAATGAGTACCTCATTGTAAGTTATTATACTAGGGGGATTCATAATAACCTAATGAGAATGAATTCGTTGATAATTTAGTAGACATGAATCCATTAAATTAATTCATCATTCTCCCCATTAGGGATGTATACTATGTTATCAAAAAATTGATGCTCATGTAAGCTTGATTCAGTGTATTTCAATATAGTTGTTCCTGGACGGACAGAACCACCATGTCATAAATGTAAAGTGTTAGGATCTGTAAACTTAGGGTTTTCCATTACTGATTTTATTTGCATAAAAATTCTGTATAATCACTTTCTATTAATGATTGTTACATATTAAGGTGCTCTTTTATCTAATGCCTCCAAATGATATTTTTTTAAGAATATCATTGCTACATCTCATCCTGACTTCTGATATAACAATACAGTAATAATTTTTTTTACTACTAGATTTGACTATTTTCATTCTTATGGAGATGGTAATTTATTTTATCTAATATTAAATATACTTACACGATCATATACTAACTCATATATGAGTTCTTTTCAAGAATTTAATCAAAATAATATTTATAAATATTTTGATGAAAGGTCGATGCATATAAGATCTTCATGATATTTCATTGTGCATACTTATATTTTTCGTTATAATTTCCTCTTATGGTCATTGATGAAATCATAATATAATCATAATGGTTTAGGCTCATCACCAAGAGGACTATTGTATATTTGTAACTTTCATCCCATTTATATTTTTACAATAAAAATACTTGGGAGTGGAGCCTCCACATATTTTAAAAGTGGTGAATGTGGTAGATAGATTCAATGTGGAAGAATCTTCTAGAATCACAACACACACCTCATCACCATCCAAAATAATAACATTCACTTTACCAAATGATGGAGAAATCATTTAGTCAAACATTATCAACTCTCAAATATTTGGTATAAAATTCTACGAGTTTCGCAAATCATATCAATTTTTGTTATGAATTATTTCATTCTCTTCAAGGAATGAGATAATGTAATTACATTTACAACTATGAATGAACTCATTTATTGCATTTCTTGATCCATGAATGATAATTCATTATTAATAAATAATTTTCACCGTGTATAAAATATTAATTTTTATTGATTATGATGATCATTGTTTTAGCCACTTCATGTGGTAAAATCATTTTCATAAAATACATAGGATTATCAAATACATGCAATTCATTCACCTCATTTTCTAACTAAATTAAAAATAAAATCCACTTTAGGGGATATAATTTAATGATTTACTTTAGATGATATTGGTAATTCATAAAAACGTGAATAATAATTTTTCCCTTGTTATTGCTACTATAGAAACAATAATTGATAAATAAAAATATTCTTCAATATAATTTAAACTGAAATGGTTTTATTATCATCCTTCATATATTATTTATTTTATAAATATTAATAATTTTCATTTGGTTATGTACAAAATGTTTTCCATCGAACCACTTCTGGGGGTAATATTATTATTATTTGCAAAAAATACAACAAAATGATCATTCACATAACATCATATTCACCACCAACATGATTTAAAATAAAATCATGAATATTTTCATTCACTTCAGGGAATGAAATAAATCATTTTAAATAAGTATTATAAATCACTTCAGGGATCAAAATAAAATTATTTTTTTGAGTTTTATAGTGTCTTGACAAAAATAGCATGAATATTAAATTCAATAATTTCATTAATTTCATCCCCTTTTGAAGTTGATATATGTGAAATATATTTACAGTTTTCTATCATGAGTATTTAATTTCTCTCTAGCATTTTATGGGAAATAAAATTAAAGAGGAATGAAATAAAACAATATGATATTTAAAAAAAATATTCCAAGTAAATATCATATCCATCATGAGCCTTTATACATCATAATCAAACTTGGCACTTTCACACTGAACAAAGGAATAAGAGATATTAAGTTTCATGGTTCAACTGATGAATGATGTTTCTCTTGACATCGACCACATCAGTAATTAATCAACCACGTTCTCTTTAGGGAATGGACAGAGATTTTCATTCATGAGTTATTATAACTCTTCATGAGATCATTAATTTTCCCATGATAAAAGATATATATGATGTAGAAAATAATACACTCCTTTCTCATTTAGGAACCATATTACGTCGATGATAGGAATAACATCAGCGTCGTCAAGAATCACAATGCAAAGAATGTGATCGTGTAGATAACATGATGTGGAATCCATTGAATTCTGATTGAATCCATCAAAAATCCTGAAATCATAAATGCAAGACACGTCGTAGGCAGTGAAAATTATTGATGAAGCGAGGGTTGAATTTTCCTATGGTTATGACGATAACAAATAGAAATCTAAATATAAAATAAATACCTTAATTAAAGAAAAGAACACAATCTGGAGCTAAAAGTTTTCGTCATTTGATTAAAATATCATAATTTAAATAGAGTACATGGAATTTAATCCAATGGTTAAGATAAATCCCAACAATATCTAACCCAACTGCAGGTTTTCGAATGGTTGGAGATTATAGAAACTAGGTCATTGTGAGAGAAAATTATATGGAATTGAGGATTCATCATTATTATCATAATTATAACATCTATTTAATAATGCTTCGTACCAAATATGTAATAGAATTATTTTTAGTAAATTATTATTTCATTGTTATTAATATTAATTATTGATAATTAAAAAATATTTAATTAATAATAAATTTAAAATTATTGATTAATAATAATTAATAAGTACTTAATTGGTAATTGATTACCTATTTTTTAATATTATGGATTAATACTTAATTATTAATTAATTAGAAATTTATTGACATTATTAATTATTAATTAATATTTATTACTAAATAATATTGTTAACTAGTAATTAATATTATTTAATTCGAAATAAATTAATATTTATTAATTATTATTATATCGTAGTAATTACGAATAGTAAATTCTTATTTATTTATTATTATTTAGTTTATATTAAAACTATTAATTAGTAATTAAGAATTATTTAATTACCAATTAAATAAAAACTATTAACACTTAATAATAAATTAGTAAAAATTTATTTATTTATTAACATTACAAATTATTAATTATTAATATTTTTAATTAGTACTTAATGCTTAATTTGTAATATTAATTATTTAATTAATAAATATTAATATTTAATTGTACATTTTAATAGTTTAGTATTATTAATTATTTTTATTAATGAGTAATAATGAATCTTTAATTAGTGTTTAATAGTAAATAATTGCTAATTATTAATAATAACATATTATTGATTTTTTATGAGAAAAATAATGGAGAGTATTTTTTTTAAATGCGTTTTTAAAAAAAATATTTTTGGAAAACTATTTAGGTAAAAAAAATTAAAAAAATATGCTACAAAGGCGGCATCACCGATGCCGCCTCTGTGTTGAAGCGCAAAGGCGGCATCGTCGATGCCGCCTTTGTGGTTGAAGCGCAGAGGCAGCATCAACGATGCGCCTTTCAGGTTAAGTGGAAAGGCGACAACTCTGTGGCTGCCATTCTACTAACACCAACATTGTTATATATATATATATATATGTATATATATATATATATATATATATTAAAAAAACAAAACAAATAAAATAAAAAATTTAGCAGTATTTATCCGCTATTTAAAATCCAGCAGTACTGCCATTACGGCAGTTTGGATTCTGACAGAATCTCTCATTCAGGGCTCCCTTTTATAATAGATCTTACTCTGGAAATCATTCTTCATTTCTGATATGGGATTCTAGTTCTCCATTTTCTACGCAGAACATTCTGCATTTCCGATGTGGGATTCTGTTTCAAGTATGTGACTTTGAAAGACTATAAAATATAAAATATAAGAACAATATAAATGAAACATAAAACATGGATTAAACATATAAAAAATAGTTGAAAACAGAAAGAATTTCATAAAAAATTATGATAAAAAATAATTTATAAGCTTTCAAAACCACACTCTTGAAACTTAAAAGGATTCAAGTATGTGACTATAGAAGCCTATAGAATATAAAATACAATACCAATATAAATAAAACTTAATACATGGATTAAACATATAACAAATTGATGAAAATAAAAATAATTTTGTAAAACATGTTGATGGAAAATAATTTATATGTTTTCAAAGACACCAACATGAATCTTAAAAATGTTTCAAGCACAATACATTGAAAGCCTATAAAATATACACTATATGACCGATATAAATGAAACCTAAAACATGGATTAAACTTATAACAAATAGTTGAAAATAAATAGAATTTCGTATAAAATGTTCAAGAAAAATAATTTATAAGCTTTCAAAACCACCTACTTGAAACATAAAAATGATTCATGTATGTGGCGTTGAGATACTATTAAATATAAACTATAAGACCGATATAATTTAAAGTTAAAACATGGATTAAAAATATAATAAATTATTAAATTATGAAATTAATATTATTAAAAATTAATTATATAATAATTAATTAGTTAATTAGTAATTATTAATAATTAATTATATAATAATTTTCTAATTAATTAGTAATATAATTCTTCAGTATTTAATAGTTAATTATTTATTTAGTAATATAATTATAAATTATATTTATTCATTATACTTAGTAATTATTAAAAATTATTATACGATAAATAAATAGTTAATTGGTAATATAATTATTAATTATATAATAGATAATTAGATAATTAGTAATATAGTTATAAATTATCATTATTCATTATAAATAATAATTCTAATTATTCATTATAATTACTAATAATAATTATTCATTATAATTTTTAATTATAATAATTATTAATTAATTCTTAATTTATAGTATAATTATTAATTATATAACTATTATTTGTATAATAATTAGTTACTTAATTAGTAATTATTAAAAATTAATTATATAATAATTAATTAGCTAAATAGTAATATAATTATCATTATGATACAATAATTTTGTTATAGAATAGTTTACTAAAATATCCTACATGTTTAGGTTGGGGTTTAGGTTTGAGGGTTAATGGTTAAAAATTTTAATATTAACGTTCAAGAAACATGTTTATATATTAATAACATTTACTTTACAATATGGGTTAACTATTCCACTTTCGGATTTATGAAATAAATTCTTTTATCTCGGTTTTAAACTTATTTTTTGAAAGCAAGAATATGAATATGAAATAAGTTCTATTATATAAAATATTGAGTCTTGAATTTGGTTACACATATTTTGGGGGAGCTTTATGATTAACTACTTATGGATTGGATTAAGAAAAACTATGTCAATTAGTAATGATGTTTTTAGAATTTATCTAATTGTATGTATTCAATAACTTATGTTAATCATTATGATACTATAATTTCATTATAGAATTTTTTACTAAAATATCCTACAAGATTAGGTTGGGGTTTAGGTTTGAGGGTTTAGGGTTAAAATTTTTAATATTAACATTCAGGAAACATGTTTATGGGTTAATAACATTTACTTTACAATATTGGTTAATTGTTCCGCTTTCAGATTTATAAAATAAATTCTATTATCTCAGTTTTAAAATTATTTCTTGAAAGTAATAATATTAATATGAAAAGTTATCTCAGATGTTTGGGGTTTAGAAAACCTAGGAATAAAGAAAAGATAACAACATTTAGTTTACAATATGGGAATGTCACAATGAATACAATACATCATTACAAATGAGACAGTGAACTCGACCAAACAATGTTAGGGCATAGTTTCCGGTTATGACCATATTTATGACATATCGTGCATCGCAAACTCTGTCATTGTTCTCGAGGCCAGTCCATCTCATTACAGATCCTACTCGCCTTCGGTCTCCCATGAGGACGTAACTGATTAATGTCAGGTATCACTATCGGCTGGCCTTTAGGCATTGGGAAATAACAATACTCCCCAATAGCTATCCATGGTGGAACATAACAGTTAGAAATGGTATCCATCTAGTACACTAGATCAACATATTCTTCCCATGATATGTTCATATAGGAACATGTTGTGATGGTGTGTGTACATGGAAACCATAAGGCCTAAAATTTTCAACATTGACATTGCCTTGTTTCCAATAATACCACCTTTTTTCACCGACACAATTTGTGATGGGGTCTAAACGCTCTTGAACTTCAAATTGGGAGTCTTCTCTTCGAAAGAGACTAACATGATAACCATAAGCTTCTTCAATATTCTTTTCAATCTCTCGTTGAAAGTGTCTTCCGTGTCTTAGCCCTTGTTGTACTCCATCTGATGCTAGTTTTTGCCTATCCACAAAGTACTTCATGCATCGATATAATTTATCCTGAACTAAGGTGGTTATAGGTAGCTTGTGAAGCCATTTTAAGATACCATTGATGCACTCTACAATGTTTGTCATCATGTGTCCATACCTCTTCCCCCCTTTGTATGCGAATGCCCATTTCTCTTTTTGAATTTGCAACATATAATCATAAACTTCTTGATTAGCCTGACGAATTTGTTCAAAACATTCTTCAAACCGCCATTGGTCTGACTCATATGCTACAAAGCATAGATGATATTTCACATAAATTGATTTTATCTTTATGTTGAAATAGTAAAACAGAATGAATAGAATGCGTACCAAGCCTCATGATTTCCTTCTTCATCGGTTCGTTGTGGAATTTTTTATGCACATTACTATCAATGTGTCTAATACAGAACCGATGATGTGCATTTGGGTATCTCCATGTATCAGGATCTACATTGATTGCCTCATTAATTTCTAGATGGTGGTCAGATATCAAACAAACACCCAGAATGTTGGTGAAATGGTTGTTGATACATGCCAAAAACCAACTCAATGATTCATAGTTTTCATTCTCTACAAAGGAAAAGGAAAGTGGAAGAGGTGAATAGTTTCCATCTTAGGTTTCTGAAATCAACAGTACACCCTTGTATTTTCCATACAGAAATGTTCCATCAATCTGAATAAACTGTTTACAGAAATGAAATGTGGAGATACAGGGACGGAATGCCCATAACAACCGATGCAATTGAACACGAGATGAATCAAGTCGGTTATCATGAGAAACATGTTCATTTGTATCCAGATGGAAGAAAAATTGGTTATGATGCCTTGGTATGGCTAGCAATTGTGGTAACACCCGATATGAGTCATCCCAATCACCATAGACCTTCACAATTGCGTTTTGTTTCGCCTTCCATGCCTTATTATCAAAAATCTTATAACCGAATGTATGTTGAATCCTCCCTTGGGAAAGGGATATTGGAACATCTTGACATGTCCTAATCATCTCAACAATAATAGATGATAAAAATTCTACATCTAATGAGTTATGATATTGTGTGAGGCTTGGCTGAAGGCAAGTATGAGCCGCCTCAATCCTCTAGATTCTCCAACCTCCAAATGTAATGTCTGGAATTGTCCTTAAGTGAAATATAAAATAATCCCCATACTTCTCACACCGTATAAAATATTTACTACATTATTATTCGTGAACTACAATGCTGAAGTGTCTCTCAATATGAAATCTCTTTAGCGTGCTTTTTAAGGCATCTTTACTAGGAAAATTCCATCCAATATATAAGGTTTTGTCCACCTCACTAAACCTATCTTGTATAACTCTAGGGAACTCAGTTGTCGGTGTGAGAACAGTATCTTCAAATTCAGGTACGCGTGTCATTTCTTCTGACCAAGATGAAAAGAGTGGTGGATGATTTATTATAGGTCGAGGTTGGTGTACAACTAATGCATTTCTCAAAACCTCCTCTCTATCTTCTGTTGGTCGCTTCTCATCAACACTGTTTTCACCATTTGATCCATCATTACAAAACTACTCATCATAATTTGGATTGACATGAATATCCAAGAGATCAATTAGGTTTTCATCTTCTACTGCATCATTTAGAATAGGCTCAATTTCATGGGGTGGACTATCTTAAACCACTCTTGTAATTCTACATCTTCATACAAGTGGACGTTGTTATTGTACAGTAGAAACATCAAAGTATAACTCCATCATGGTACCATCTGACCATTGAGAAAATAAATTAATTTCTTGGACGCACTGCAAATCAGCAACCAATGGACAATCTAGATCTCACAGTGTTGTCGGAAATGGAAAATGTCTATAGCTCATACACATGATCTCTTGATCAGGCCCCAGATTTAAGGAAACACTAATTCTCTCTTGAAGGTCAATTATGGTTACACAATCAGTTGTACTAACCACCATAATTGGTTGTGTACTGTAAGAAGATCCTTGATCAGTTTGAATAACCTCCCCATATCAGTACACACAGGCAAACATGACTCTCTACGTCAAAAATGTTTCTTTCATCAAAATTATGATAGTGTAATAAATATTAACAATTATGTTTGACCATATGATGTCTATTAGAATGTAATTTTAGGGCGCCTTTTTATATCCTATACTAAGCTACTGATGTTTGACCATATGATATTTATTAGAATGTAATTTTTGGGCACCTTTTTATTTAATGTGGTTGTTCTTCTTCATTTCACTTTATATGTTCATCAGTATCGTTATCTAATCATTATATAGACCCATGTTTTAATCCTCTGTTATTTATTAATTATTCTATAATTAATTATGTATAATAGTAACTGTTATTTATAAACGATATAATCTTTACATTTTAAAACATTTTCTTCTCCATTTCATTTTAAATAATTATAATTGTCATTTTAAACTGATTTTCTTAATACATTTTTTAACTAATCAATCATTCCTTAATCACTATTTTTTATTTATTAAGTTATTCTTTAATTATATATTCTTTAATAGTTAATTATATTATATTCATTATTTAATTATAATTAACTAATAATAAAATTAATTCGTTAATGCTTCTATCCTTATTTGATTCTATAAAATTATATCTATCATTTTATCAATGATAAATAAACTGATTTGATTTTTCTTCCCTTAGATATTTTATTATTTTATAATGAAAATAGGAATCACCTTATGCATATTCCCTAGGAGTGTCAAACCAGGATGCAGCAAGGCCCGTTACCGTGCACCAGTTCCCGTTCGAGTCTAGCTCAAAGCGTTGTTTCCTGGTTTTACCCCTACGTATATCTGTGTCAAAGCCCCATCCACTTGTTTGTATCAAGACATAAATTTATTTTCATAGATAACCACATAATATTTAAGATACAGAAATTCAAAATAATTAATACTATGTTAATCTATACTTAATCTATACTACATAAAAATAATTATTTCAAGCTATATATAACTAATTACAAAAACTAAATAACAAAATATTAAAAACTACCTAAACAACATAAAAAATGAAATATAAAAAACTGAAAAAAATTATTTAAATAAAAAAATTAAATTAAATAAACATACCTCTAAATGAATCTTCGTAAAAACCCACACAACAAATGAATTTTTTAGAGGGAGAGATTGAATTTAGGAGAGATGAAGGCAAGGATCAAGTGAGGTGGGGGGTGGCCGCCCTTTTATAGGTAGTTCAGGCCAAGGTGGCATCGTGGAAGCTGACATTGACATGTCATCGATCCAGGACAAAGGCGGTGCGGGGGAGCAAAGATGGTATCGTCGATGCCTCTTTTTCACACTAATAGATAGGGGGTATCGCAGATGCCGCCTTTGTAGCATGTTTTTAAAAAAAATAACATGAGCGGTTTTTCAGAAAAAAATTAAACATATTAAAAAAACTTGTGAATACTCTCTTGGAAATTCATAATGTTTTATAACTAGCCCTTTTTACATCCGTCGAAGGAGGTTGAAGGGGGTGAAGGAGTTCGATGCCTTTGTGGTTTTTTTCTTTTCAAAATGATAAAAAAGATCTTTAAAAAGAGGGAATTGAAAGCTGGCGATGCTCATCCTTCTAGAGATGCAGATCCAAATTAATATCCAAAAAAGTCTTCAATGGATTATGAGATGACACCAACTATTGGAACCCATTCCATTATGGAGATTAGTAATTGTGTATGTGACTTCTAGATTATCTCATATTGCGTAAAATAATGAAAAATTTAGTAGTTTTGTGGGAGACGAGGAGATCTGTTTTTTAGGGTTTGTCGTCCCCTAGATTGATTGTTTTTATTCCCAAAATAAACCGCTCAAAAAAACGTTTAAAAATTTCCATAAAACCCTAAACTATGTTCCCACCCCCACATTCTCCTCTTCTCTTCTCCCCATTCAACTACGAGTAACACTTTTCATTCAAATTTTCATCATCTTAACCTCCAATTTTTTCAATTTACAATATAAGAGGATCATAACCTTGGAAGGTGCTCCAAGAAAAAGGTGGGGAGCCATGATCCTTCATCTCCATTCACTCTCACCTATAAAATCACTAACTTATCCTGCATCGGTGTTGGGGGAGGCTGCGCTATGCAAGGAAATCCCCCATTCGAAATAGCCAAGATCCATTGGGTATAAATTAGGATCGTATAACCCCAAAATACGGAATCACAAAACTATATTTATTATTCTGGTCATACATCAAATAAACCAATAAACATAAACTAATTTGCAATCAATTCCAACAACCAGAATTGAAAATATTTTCCAACAGCAACAACCCCAACGACAGCATGGTCAAAGCTGCTTCTAATTAAATCAACAAGCAAGCGAAATTCAGAAATTAAACAGGTCGACAAAAACAAATGTGGAAAGTAGTAAATGGACACATAGATGTAACGTGATTCAGCCATTTGGCCTATGTGCATGGGGAAAAATCATCACGGGTGTTTTACTATGCAAGGTAAAAGAGTACAAGAGATGTGATATAAATCACCAACGCAAATAAGGATCTAGACAATCATGAATATCATGCCCATACCCCCCTTACTAGGGGATTGGCTTACCTAATGGAAACCCAAATGTTTTCGAAGCATTAGTTGAATCCCTCAGCAACCAAGAGAGACAACGCTGCTATCCAAGGTGCTTAGAAAGCAGCGATCATCCAGCCGCTGCCATCCAGGTCCACCATTGATGTCCAAATCCTCCGCACCTGTGGAGATGCGTTGTTGCTATCCAAGAACGCTACGACTATCCAAGGTTGATGTAGTCCAAGATTTTGAACAAGAGCCACCGCTGCTGTCTAATAATCAGCAATGCTTCAGGTTCATGAACCAAAAACAGTAGCTTCCTCGAGAACAACCTTCGCACGCTGTTACTGGGAAACACCAAGGATCAATGGAGCTCCTTCCCAACAAGGATGTCGACGCAGGCTACGACCGTTTCTGGTTCTCCTACGACGAAAATGAAACGTGGAAGCAGGGATATAAATGACGACGCCCCCAACAACTAAAGAACAAATCACCGATTTTGCAAGATCTAGAAACTGGATGCTAACCAAAGTCGCATCACCGCCTATTGAGGATGTCGCGGCTGATTTCCCTATGGATAGGAAATCCATTATCCATTTTGATCTCGATCTCACTGGCCCTAAGGAGAAGACCCACCGCAAAGACAAGTCGGACCGCATGTTCTTGATCTCCCTGGTCATGGAGAAAGATGATCTGTCACTGAGTTGCCATCATGAGGAATAAGAAAGGCGAAGCTGAAGGCAACTTCACTGTCGTCGCAACAAAAAAACCCGATCCGCTGCACTCGGCAAAGCCCAGACTGATGCTCTGCGAAGAAGGCTGAACAAACAGAGACCCTCACGCTGGTGTCGTGGGTGGTTTCTTTAGACCGTGATCTTGCACTCACACCTGGAAAGGTCAGGATCCACTGCCATCCGATCTCTCTCTATTTCATCTTCTCAAAGAAGTCCCTGCCAAAGGAAAAAAAAGAGGTGCAGGGATCGTGCATCCAGGAGGACACGCGTATGGTGAAGAAGAAAAAGGTGGTGCCCCTTTTTCAGCTGCATAACAAACTTAAAATGACATATTAAAAAAACGAATTGTAATTAACAATAAAAAAACCATGAAACAGAAATTCACAAAACTCCACATTGGTGATTAAAATTCATAAATAGATTAATATGCAATAACAGCATACTCTCCACCTTTCAAATAAACTCCCAACCACATGATGATTCTGCACCACCTAGCATCATTAATTTGGGAATCACATCCTAAACAGAAAACAACTACAGGGTATGACCCAAACAGTCCCCCTATCGTGCATAAACAAGACACACGCTGCCCAAATTAATGGTATTCTACACTACTGCTAAACATGCTCATAATTTAAGAACTCCAAACATAAACAGAATGCATACCTGCACTTACCTGAGCAGACCTCTGAGATGATGTCATTGAGGAATTCACATACTACTAACAAGTACCTGCACACAAGCAGTAAAAAAAACAGCAGTACCAATCCTCAAACAAAACATGGTAAAAACATCTCAAAAAATCATAAAGAATCACTCAGTAAACCAGTACAGTCATTTAAATAGCAGTAATAAAATAAACACTAAGAAATCAAGCATAGTAAAGAAAAACTGGTCTCCACCTATCAGACTCAGAAAACCCTCCACCTAAGGAGAAAACACTGCCTAGAACTGTGCAATAGGGGAAGACATGTCCTAACATCAATCGTTGTATAACCCATACAAACTTGATCCTGGAGCCTACTCATAACCAAGAGGAAACACACCCAACAAGAAAGGGCAACCCACTACCAACCTAGGGAAGAACCATCCTAGTCTAGCCCAATGACATCAAGAACCTAATTCCCAGGTACCCCTCCAATGTCATCAAAGAGAAGTACCGTCATGAAGTCTGGTGGTTAGCCAAACATCTCCCCATGAAACTACTACTCAAAACCACTGCCCAACAACTTACTATCCTCGCACCAGGTTACCCGAGAAGACCGACCCTCCTAGGACACGAAGAAGGAAAACCCAAAGTTGAACCCACAACTCTGCCCCACTAAAGCACACTAGACAAAAACACAGCCTAAACCAAGCCAAAAATATAGGCTCTTCAAAACCATGTACCACTGCAAACATGCAGTCCTACGAGTCCTAAGGGAAAAATCTAAGCCTATGAGAACACCGGTGATCCAAGGACAGCCCGCTACCGACTAAAAAATCTCATCTCAGTCTAGCCCCAATGATGTCAATGAACTACCTAACATCGCTAACTAGATCCCGACATAACCGCCATGAATCTCAATCATCACCGAACCTATTCACATGACACTGCCTCTCTTAACAATGCCCAGGCCCAATCACCACTCACAGCGGGTCACACCTAGAGACACCAGCCCAAAACCAGGACACACCAGAGGAACAAACCTTGAGCTAATTTCCAGCTCACTCTCCTAAGTCTAAAGGTAGAACTAGGAGACCAACCAAAAAACGACCGACCCTGCCACAGACCTTACTGCTAACCAAGTCTCTCTCACCCATGCCATCCTCGCACTAACCACTTCCTGACCCCGAAACAAGAGACACAAGCTAGACAACCGCACGCTTCCTAAGGTCTCTATTAGGGTAGACAATAAAAAAATGGATATAAAGGCAAGTAAATAGAAATCAACAATATATTGCAAAATTTCAGCCAAAAATAGTAAACGACCTATGCTGAACAAATCATGGAAGCATGTTGCAAAGGTAAATTCCATTAACAAATCATTTAAAATAATGAATTTTAGATTCTGAATTTTGACGATAAAAATTATACCCAATTAGGCTCTGATACCACTTGTTGGGGGAGGCTGCGCTACACAAGGCAGCCCCCCATTCAAAATAGCCAGGATCCATTGGGTATAAATTAGGATCGCATAACCACAAAATACGGAATCACAACACTATGTTTATTATTCTGGTCTTACAACAAATAAACTAATAAACATAAACTAATTCGCAATCAATTCCAACAACCAGAATTGAAAAGATTTTCTAGTAGCAAAAAACCCAACAGCAGCATGGTCAAAGATACTTCTAATTAAATCAACAAGAAAGCGAATGTTCAGCAATTAACCAGGTCGACAAAAACAAATGCGGAAAGCAGTAAATGGACACATATATGTAATGTCCTTCATCCATTTGGCCTATATTCACGGGGCATAATCATCCGGGGTTTTTTACTATGAAAGGTAAAAGAGTACAAGAGATGTGATATAAATCACCAACGCAAATAAGGATCTAGACAATCATGAATATCAGGCCCAGACCCCCCCTTACGAGGGGCTTGGCTTACCTAATGGAAACCCACATGTTGTCAAAGCATTAGTTGAATCCCTAAGCAACCAAGAGAGGCAACGTTGATGTCCAAGGTTCTCAGAAATCAGCGATCATCTAGCCGCTGCCATCCAGGTCCATCGTTGATGTCCAAATCCTCCGTACCTGTGGAGATGTGTTGTTGCTGTCCAAGAACGCCGCGGTTGTCCAAGGTTGATGTCGTCCGAGATCTTGAACAAGAGCCACCACTGCTATCGACGAATCAGAAATGCTCCATGATTACGAACCAAAAACAACAGCTTCCTCGAGAACAACCTTTGCACGCTGCAACTGGGAAACACCAAGGCTCAATTGAGGTCCTTCCTAACAAGGATGTCGATGCGGGCTACGACCGCTCCTGGTTCTCCTTTGACGAACAAGAAACGTGGAAGCAGGGATATTGACGACGACGCCCCCCACAACTTAAGAAAAAAATCACCGATTTTTCAAAATTTGGAAACTAGATGCTGACCAAAGTCGCATCACCACCGATTGAGGATGTCGAGCCGATTCCCCTGTGGATCTGAAACCCAAGATCCATTTTGATCTTGAGCTCACCGGCCATATGGAGAAGACCCACCGCAAAGACAAGCCGCACCGCCTGTTCTTGATCTCCCTGCTCATGGAGAAAGACGATCTGTCGCTGAGTTGCCGTTATGAGGAATAAGAAAGGCGAAGATGAAGGTGACTTCACTGTCACCACCACACAAAAAACCCAGATCCGCTGCACTCGGCGAAGCCCGCACCGATGCTCTACGAAGAAGGCCGAACAAATAGAGACCCTCACGCTGGTTTCGTGGGTGGTTTCCTCAGCCCGCGATCTTGCGCTCACACCTAGAAAGGTCGGGATCCACTGTCATCTGATCTCTCTCCATTTCATCTGCTCGAAGAAGTCCCTGCCAATGGAATAGAAAGAGGTGTAGGGAGCGAGTTTTTTTAATACATTTTAAAAAAAAATTCACAAAATGGTTAGGTCGATTTTTTTTTCAAAATACCCCTCAAAGGCGGCATCGCAGATGCCACCTTTGCATTACGGGTGAAAGGCCGCATCACGGATTACGCCTTTCCACTGGGGCTGAAAGGCGGCACCCGCGATGCCGCCTTTCCCCTAAGAAAAAAAAATATGACATTTTTTTTTGTTTTGTTTTGTTTATATATTTATTTATATACATAATTCAGAAAAAAATGTTCAGGAGGATTCCGCCTTTCACCTAACAAAAAAAACTATTAGTTTTTAAAATTTTGTTTCAAAATTGCCTACTTTAAAGTTAAAATTATTTCAAGTATGTGACATTGAAAGACTATAAAATATAAACCATAAGTCCAATCTAAAAGAAACATTAAACATTCATTAAACATATAACCAATTTTTGTAATCAAAAATCATTTCATAACAACTGTTCATGAAAAATAATTTATTAGCTTCCAAAACTGCCAACTTGAAACTTAGAAATATTTCAAGTACGTGACATTGAAAGACTATAAAATATAAACCATAAGACCAATAGAAATGAAACTTTAAAAATTCATTAAAAATATAACCAATTGTTGTAAACACAAATCATTTCATAACAACTGTTATTGGAAAATAATTTATTAGTTTTCAAAACTGCCTACTTGAAACATAGAAATGTTTCAAGTACGTGACTTTGAAAGACTATAAAATATAAACCATAAGACCAATCTAAAAGAAACCTTAAACATTCATTAAACATATAACCAATTGTTGTAAACTCAAATCATTTCATAACAACTGTTCATGAAAAATAATTTACTACCTTTCAAAACCACCTACTTGAAACATATAAACGTTTCAAGTACATGAATTTGAAAGACTATAAAATATAAACCATAAGACCAATCTAAACGAAACCTTAAAAATTCATTAATTATATAACCAATTTTTGTAAACACAAATCATTTCATAACAACTGTTCATGAAAAATAATTTATTAGCTTTCAAAACCGCCTACTTGAAACTTAGAAATGTTTCAAGTACGTGACTTTGAAAGACTAAAACAATATAAAACATATGACCAATCTAAACAAAACATTAAACATTCATTAAACATATATGAGTAAACCCCGCATCAATAGGATGCACGGTGTCACTAGTATCACATACATCTATAATCATTGATGCATGAAAACATGTTATATCTCCTTTCATGGAACAACGAAATCCATTCTTCCACCCGCCATGTCCACATCCATATCAACATCCGACTGCATAAGGGTATGTTCAAAGATATGACACATGAAATTATCATATGTTCCCATTCCTGCAAATATCAACCCCTTCAACACCACCATGCATCCAACCATTATAATTTCTTCTACAATTGTCACCCCATTTCCGCACATCCAGTTGATCAGATGAAAACACCAATGATTCCACATAGCCCATTGAACTCTTCATCACCAAATATTTATCCTTTATCATCTTTAAAAGGCCACTGTAGGACCTCCTTGGTCTATCCATTTCAAACACTCACATACAAGTATACTATAAACATAAAAACCAACAAATTTTCAGGTTTTAATGTTTATATTATACTTGTATGTGAGTATTTGGAATGGATAGATCAAGGAGGTCCTACAGTGGCCTTTTGAAGATGATAAAAGATACAGATTTGGTGATGAAGAGTTCAATGGCCTATGTGAAATCGTTGGTGTTTTCATCTGATAAACTGGGCATGGGGAAATGGGGTGACAATTGTAGAAGAAATTATAATGGTTGGATGGACGGTGGTGTTGAAGGGGTTGATATTTGCAGGAATGGGAACGTATGAGAATTTCATGTGGCATATCGTTGAACATACCATTATGCAGCAAGATGTTGATATGGATATGGACATGGCAGGTGGAAGAATAGATTTCATTGTCCCATGAAAAGAAGATATAACATGTTTTCATGGATAAAAGATTATAGATGTATGTGATACTAGCGACACCGTGTATCCTATTGATGCGGGTTTGACTAATGTATGTTTAATGAATGTTTAATGTTTCGTTTAGATTGGTCTTATGGTTTATATTTTATAGTCTTTCAATGTCATGTACTTGAAACATTTTTAAGTTTCAAGTAGGCGGTTTTGAAATCTTATAAATTATTTTCATGAACAGTTGTTATGAAATGATTTTTGTTTACAATAATTTGTTATATGTTTAATGAATGATTAAGGTTTCATTTAGATTGGTCTTATGGTTTATATTTTATAGTATTTCAAAGTCACGTACTTGAAATATTTCTCAGTTTCATGTAGGCGGTTTTGAAAGCTAATAAATTATTTTTCATGAACAGTTGTTATGAAATGATTTGGGTTTACAAAATTTCATTATCTGTTTAATGAATTTTTAAAGTTTCATTTAGATTGGTCTTATGGTTTATATTTTATATTCTTTCAAAGTCACGTACTTGAAACATTTCTAAGTTTCAAGTTGGGGGGTTTGAAAGCTCATAAATTATTTTTCATGAATAGTTCTTATGAAATGATTTTTGTTTACAACAATTGGTTATATATTTAATGAATATTTAATGTTTCGTTTAGATTGGTCTTATGGTTTATATTTTATAGTCTTTCAAAGTCATGTACATGAAATATTTCTAAGTTTCAAGTTGGAGGTTTTGAAAGCTAATAAATTATTTTTCATTTCCATAGACATAAAACAAATAAATGAACATAAATAATCAATGTCTATGTCTACAGTGAGGAGACCCTGTCCCACATGGTGTTCTAACACAAATAATTTCATAAAATATAATTTTTCATTTCCATAGACATAAAACATATAAATGAGCATAAGAAATCAATGTATATGTCTACGGTGAGGAGATCCTGTCCCACATGGTGGACTAATAATAGGACGTCCGCTGCGAGATCTCTGGGGAGTCTGATGACCTAGAGAGGGCTGGTACTCGGGCACTGGAACATTGACTGACATATCCTTCACCTCTATGCCAGTGGGAGAAAATGTCAACTCCACCTCGTACGGGCATCCTGATCCCTCTCCCACCTCGATGGTAGAAGAACCCGACATCATGGCAGTACACAGAGGATAACATTCATCTCTACGTAAATAATGGTTTCTGATCAAGATTTTGATAATGTAAGTGACATTTAGAATGATGGTTACCAATATAAGTTGGATTTTATACTTTGAAGATATAATTAAACTACTTATTAAAAATAAGTTGGATTTTACCTCACGATCAAATAATAACTATTACTTCTAAACTATACAATCTTTATGAAACTTAAATTTTAAAAGATATTATATCAAAAACTAAGATATTTCTTATTACACTTTCAAATTAGTGAGTTAAAATATAAATAACATCGAGTAAAAATATAAATAGCAGCATGTTTCTAGCTTATAGCCTTTCTTGCAGTGAATTTGATATCAAAATTTCAAAAAACCCATTGTCACATGTGATTTTTGAAATTTTGATATTCAATTCTATTCAAGAAAGGGTATAAGCTCGATACATGATGTTATTTATATTTTAACTCCATGTTACTTATTTTTTAACTCCATGTTATTTATTTTTTAACTCCACTAAATTGTTGTTTTTTAACTATGTTATTTTTTAACTCTATATTAGTTTTTAACTCCATGTTATTGAATATCATTTGAACTATACTTTTCTTTTTAACTCTATGTTATTTATTAATTAATTTCTAATTAATCATTTCTAATAATAACTATCAATATCTTTACTAAATTGTTGTTTTTTAACTATGGTATTTTTTAACTCTGTGTTATTTGTTAACTTCATGTTATTGAATATTATTTGAACTATAGTTTTAATTTTAACTCTACGTTATTTATTAATTAATTTTTAATTAATCATTCCTAATAATAACTATCAACATCATTACTAAATTACCAATTTATCATTTCTTTTCTTAGATATTTTAATAGTTTATAAAAAATATGCATATCTTAAGCATATACTCCGGGAGTGTCAAACTAGAATGCAGCAAGAGCCATTGTCGTGCACTAGTTCCCATTCGAGTCTAGCTCAAATCGTTGTTTTCAGGTTTTACCCATAGGTACATATGTGCCAGAGCCACATTCACTTTTTTGTATCCAGACACGGATTTGATTTCTTAGATAACATAGCCTTTATGCTACCAAAATTTCCTTAAAAGAATCCTAAATTAATTTATACTAATGAAAATTATAATTCCTAAATATATATAAACAATCTAATAAAAAAAATTAAATCCAACTAAACTATTAAATTTTTAAAATATTTAACTATAAACAATTCAACTAAATAAAAAACATTAAAATTATAAAAATATTTAACTAAAAACAATTCTACAAAGTAAAAAACATTAAATTAAAAACCATACCTCTAAAAGCTTTCTAAAAATTCCAAACCACAAAACGCCGCCACAAAAGATAGAAATTGAGAGATAATGGATGGTTAGAAGTAAGGAGAAGGGGAGGGGGTGCTGCCCTTTTATAGGGCGCGGAGGCAAAGGCGGCACTGCGGGTGCCGCCTTTGTCATGTCACCGATCCGTGCCGGCAGTGCGAAGGCGACATCGCGGATGCCGCCTTTCATGCGCATTTTGAATAAAAATCGACCTAACCGGTTTTTCAAAAAAAAAATAAAAACAATGTATTGAAAAAAACACGCAAGGAGCACGCATCCATGAGGACACGCGTATGGTGAAGAAGAAAAAGGAAGTTCCCCTTTTTCAGGTGTGTAAAAAACTTAAAACCGCATATTAAAAAAAACAAATTTTTATTAACAATAAAAATAACAGTGAAACGGAAATTCACAATCGAAAAGTACAAGATATATTCAGACTTCTTTGTTGCTGGTGGGTACCCATGGTATGCCACTCTACTCCTCCAGCCCGATATAGTATTCTAATACATGTTTTTGTAAGCATAGTTTCACGATGATTCCTTTCTGGAACGAGGTTACTTGTTTCCAAGGGGAGAGTGGTGGATGTTCGGTCTCTCTATCTGGATGCTTCGGGTATTTGAATATTGTCATACGAGGGGAGCGGACCCATCAAGTTCATCTTGGCAGTGATCAATCAGTCTGATGACACCCTAACTGTGAGGAAGTATACAAACCATAATTTGTTTTGGCATGGATGTTACTGGCGTATTATAAGCTTGATACATTTGAATGATCTGAATAGCACGACGGTTTCCTTGTTGTGAAATTGAATTTTCTCATAATTCATTTTTTAATTTTTTACATATTAAAATCCGTCGTTATTCTTTTCTCCACAATGTATTTTCACCTCGGCCATGCTAGAAACCCGTGTTTCTTGCTCAGTAAATCCTACACTTTCAATTACCCTCACCTCCATTTTGATGCTGGTTGTTCATCCATCAATCTATTTGTTCAAACTTGTCAGTCAGTTCGGGATGCAATAGGCTGGCAGTTAGGATTTTTTCCTTCCATTCGCATGGGCTTTTATCACCTCTGTTGCGACTGTTCCGAAAAAGCAACGTGTTCATCTTCTGGGCTTCATTGTGGTGGTCTCATTTTTTCTTCTGGGTGAACACTTGTCTTTGGGTTTTTGGTTCTGTGCTCAAGCCTCCTTTTGGTGAAGATCGTCTTTGCCTTTTGTTCCCCCTTGGCGCATACATCGCGTGCTGATTCATGGTGGAGTCAACATCCCTTCCAGGCGGAAGACGTGCGACATCCGTTGGTGATTTCCAGAACAATTGTAGAAGAAAATAACCACTACTGCTTCTTCAAGATCCTGAGGACGACCACCCAACCTTCAAAGCATGAAGAGATCTGGACTGCCCGATATAGACAACCCCGGCGTCGTAAGTGTTTTGCATTTTTTTTCTTTCTTTGACACAACTTTGTGCATGTTTGCCTATGTTGTTCCTTTTTATGGTTTCTGCTCTTCATTGTAATTCAGTTTTTATTTTTAATGGTAATAATATCTTGAGTGTGTGTGGTGTTCTTGCCCTGCAGTAGGTCCCAAATGGGCCAAAGCACCTAAATCACTATGTTCCCTTTATTTTTCTGCACTACTAAAGTTGTTCTTTGGTTCATGCTTCATATGCACACATCACGAGTGATCTTACGCTCATTTTTTTTTGTTTTGTTGTTTCATTACCACTACCCATCAACCACAACAATTGGTATCAGAACTAACCTGGTTGTTGTGCCTTGTGATTTGTTTCTTTTCTTAATTAAGCCTATGGCCCTGTTTGATTATGTGATTTTCTTGTCGTATTTTGTGTTTACAGTTGTTCATTCATTGCAACTTGCATGCTATCATTGTTTTCTATCTGTTTTGAATCTATCTCCCACACCTTCCAAACTAGAAAATTGCATTATGCTATTAGTTTGATAATCTGCATGTTTGGTGCCTCTGTTTACATTCTATTTTAAAGCAGTTTCTTGCTCCTGTTGTACCAATTTAGCTATTACCTTTTTGTTTTATACCTTGATTTCCAATGTTATGTTGACAGCCCATTTTCACTTTGTTTACAGCATTATTATAATCTGTTGGGTTGTATTATGTTTACAATTTAGTACTTGGTTTGCAGCTCATTAATTTGGGTTTCTTTAATTGATTTCAGCATTTAAATTTGTTCAAATTCTGCATAAACATTACTGTGGTTGTTTTCTTTCCTTTCAAGTGGCATCATTGTATTCACCAAAGTATTTCGCATTCATATCTCACGGTACACGTTTACCCGATGAGATTAGTTGATTTTTGGGGATGTATGCTGATCGTTATCCCCAATCATTTGGCATCTACTAATTTGGATAAACATGTCTACAATGCGATATGAAATCGAAATGTTCAATGGAGAAAATGACTTCAATTTATGGAGAATAGAAATGAGGGCATTATTAGTCCAACAAGGCCTTATTGATGCCCTATCTGGGCCTACAAAACCCATTTCAACTGTTAATGAAACTGTTCAAAATGTTACAGAACACCCCCCCCCCCACCGACACTCTTGTTAAAGCCCATAGTTCGCTCTTACTTTCCTTTGGAGATAAGGTTCTTAGGGAAGTGTCTTATGAGTCTACCACTATTGGAATATGGATAAAAATTGAAAATTTATACATGACTGCCTCCCCAATAGGAAGACTTTATAAGAAGCACCGCATGTTCACCTTTAGGATGAAACATGGTACCTCTATAAAATCTCATCTTGATAAATTCAAGAAAATAATGTTCTACTTAGAAAACATTGATGTTTCTGTAGATGATTAGGATTAGGCGACAATCCTCTTAATCTATCTTGACCACGATTATAGCGCATTGGTTGAGACCATGATGTATAGTCGAGACTCCTTGATTCTAAAAGAATCCATGTCTGCCCTTCTATCCAAAGAACTTCACTATAAACCTAAAGTAAAAGTTGAGGCTGAGAGTTTGTTTACAAGGGGAGACCTCAAGGTAATGTTAAAAAGAAATAGTTTAATATGGACAAAAGTAAAGGTATAAAAGAACCTAGGTAAGAACCAATGTTGAAGGGTAATCCCAATGAAAAAAGTTACATGCTTCCACTGCGGGATACCTGGGCACATTAAGCTTGAGTGTAGGAAGCTCAAGTGTGAACTAGAATGAACACAACCCACTGGCCAGTCACTTGTTTTCGACTCTGGATACGACACTGCAGAAGTGTTAAATATTACCATCCATGCACTCAATCGTGCGTAGGCCCTAGACTATGGGTGTTCTTTTCATATGTGTCCATATAGAGTCTTTTTTAGAGCTGGTTGAGAAAGTGGAAGGGGATGTCCTGTTATTAAACAATAAGAAGTGCAAGGTTGAGGGCAGAGGGTCTGTTCTGATAGAATTGGATGATCAATCAGTAATTATCCAACTTGATGTGAGGTGGGTCCCCAACCTACAATGAACCTTGATTTCCATAGGAGTCTTTGATCAAAAGGGAAACACCATTAGAGCATAATCAAGGTCTATCAAAACATATATGGGATCTAGAACCATATTAAGAGGGTATCTTGTGAATGGGTTGTACGACTTGAATGGAAATACCCCTTCGAGACAGTTTGGTTGTGTTTACAATACAAACACTAACAACACAATGCTTTGGGATACATGGTTGGGGCATGTAAGCTCTAGGGTCTAGAAGAACTCAACAAGCAGGGGTTGATGAGTGATATCACACCTTTGAACCTTCCATTTTGCGAAGACTGTTTGATGGGTAATTCCAGAATGGTGAGTTTCAATAGGTCCTCCTTCAGGGATACTTCCCCACTTGTGTATATCCATTACGATTAATGGGGTCCAGCCAAGGCCACCTCGTATGGTGGAGGATCTTATTTCATCACCTTTATTGATGATTACTCCATGACGGTTTGGGTTTACACACTCAAGAATAAATTTGATTCTTTACAAAATTTCAAAACCTGTTAATATTTAGTTGAAAACCAAACTGGGAAGAAGTTTAAGACCATGAGAATGAACAATGGTCTTGAGTACTTATCCACTCAGTTCATTCAATATTGTCATTCTATAAGAATTAAAATACAAAAAATCATTAGGGAAACTTCCCAACAGAATGTCCTTACAGAGAGGATGAATCTGACTATACATGAAAGATTCCATAGTATTCTTGCATACTTGGGCCTCCCCAAATCATTTTGGGCCAAGGTCACTAGCACTTCTATGTACCTGATCAATAGGTGTCCCACTTCTACGGATCAATTCAAAACTTTTAAACAACTCTAGACCGGAAAGCCCCCTATGTATTCTTAATTAAGGTTTTACAGGTCTACAACGTATGTTCACATCAAGACTGATAAATTAGAACCTATAGCCATCAAGTGCACTTTTGTTGATTATCTCGAGGGAGTTAAGGGATAAAAACTCTGGGTAGATAAGCCAGGATACCAAAAGTGAATTATTAGAAGAGATGTGGTCTTTCATGAATCATATATCCCTAAGGTCATGACTATTACACCTAAAATTAGTGTACTAGACCTTTGTAAGTCTGATGAACATGAGCCACCAACTCATGTTGAGACAAATTTCCAGCCTACTCCACCTCCTCCTCTTCAGCCCACTGATACAGCTGATTCTGAGTCTAGTTTTAGTTCAGATTCTGATTCTGGACCTTCTATCACTAATGAGGATTATCAATTAACCCGAGATAGATAAAGGTGGTTTTTGAGCCATCTAGCTCGGTTTACCCAATATTATATGGATTCATATACCTTTCATGTGGCCCATGATATCATTGATAATGACCCACAATCATATAATCAAGCTTTAAAAGACAAAGATTCCAAACATTAGATCTTTTCTATTAATGAAGAGATGAAATCTCTAATTAAAAAAACATGTGTACCATTGTCAACAAGCTACCTAATGAAAAGTGATTGGGTCCATGTGGATGAAATATGTTAATGGAAGAATACACCATTGGAAATAATGTTAAATTTAAAGAAAGTCTCGATGCCAAAGGATTCCATCAAAGTGAAGGAATTGACTATTCTGAAATCTTCTCCCCTGTTGTCAAGAACTCTTCTATTAGGCTCTTATTAGCCTTTGTTTCTTATCTCGATCAACACATTGAACAACTAGATGTTAAGGCTGCCTTCTTACATGGGGATCTGAATGAAAAACACTATATGAATCCTCTTGATGGTTATTCTAAGGAATTCAAGCCAAACCATGTTTTCCTGTTAAATAAGTCCTTGTATGGTTTAATGAAAGTGTCTAGGAAATGATATAAAAATTTTGATTCCCTTGTGATAAACAACCAATTTACCAGAAGACAATATGATTCATGTGCATAATTTTAATCAATTCAAAGTTGTATGATTTACCAGCTGCTTCACGTTGATGACATGCTAATCATATGTAATAATTTGAGTTTTACCACTTCTATTAAATCCCAATTAAAAGGAAACTTTGAGATAAAATACCTAGGTGTAGCTAGTGTGATATTAGGTGTTGAAATAATTATAGATAGATAATAAAAATTTATTTACATATCTAAGAATGATTATATTTTAAAGATCTTAAACAGATACATGTTTAAATCTCTCAATCCAATTAATGCACCTCTTGATCAACACATTAATTTGTCTAACAAGTAACCACTGCTGATGATGACGTGTAATTATTGTCTAAAATTCCATATGCTAACATTATTGGTAGTTTAATGTACTCTATGATTTTCACCAGGCCTGAAATGGCCTTTGAAATATGCACTTTAAGTATATTTATGGGCGCACCTTGGAAGACACATTGGCATGCCCTTATTGTGGACTTGACACACTAATATCAACCCCTTTAAAGTACAACACCCTCATTATGGACCCGACACAATAATATCAAGTATTTTCATTACATTTCTAGCTAGGTATTAGATATAATACCATTTTTCATGACCTAGCCTTCCTTGGGCCATGAACCTAATCATCTGATCCCAGGGGTCTCTTGTAATACCTTGGCTACCATCCGCTTGCACCACTGGCTATTACCAACCACGGTCCCTTATCAGACTAATGATTATCCCCACATGCCAACACAAGTTATTTTAATGTGTCTTTTCTTCACTCAAATGAACCCTAGTATTATTCCATGAATGTCACCCATCTGGATCACTACTCCAGTACAAGAATGAGTAAATAAGCATTTCTAATAAGGTAGGCTCCCAAAAACAAAGGTACACCTCGTTATCATGGTCGTAAACATTTTGTCTTTTAGTTCTCATATTTTTAGGGGTGTTATAATATCCACCACATTAAAGTAGAATGACCTCATTGTAGACCATATATCTCAACCTAGGCAGTGTCACCGCACTTCCAAATGTGTTCCTCCTTTGGTAACAATGAAAAAATTGGGGCCCATTGACATGAAAGACACCCCACCTTAACATGGTCATCATGTCCTATCCCGCCAAGCACCACCTAATTCCCCACATACATGTGGTCCACTATGTGGGGCCCACCCAGGTGCCCAAATGGGGCATCATACTAATGATTATCCCCGCAGTCCAACACATGTCCTCTCTTGAGTGATTTTCCCTCCCTCGCAAACACCTGGGGAAACATCCCTAGAGGTCACCAATCCTGATAAGTACCCTAGTCAATGAACACTTGGAGTTCTAATCAGAAATATAGAATAGACTATAAAAAATGATACTGACAGATCAGATATTATGTCATGTCAAAAAATATCACAATCACAATCATCATAATCCATATGGAAACAACACAATCACAGATCAAAGTCTACACACACACCTCATGTGATCAATTATCAAACATAGGTCTCATGCTCTACACATACGAACACAGTCCAAACAATCATGTTAATAACTCATATAGGATATACACAAACATTAAGTACTTCCTACACATGGGTTTCACATTGGAATGCACACGAATGCTAAAAACTATTCCAATAACGCATATAAATCATGGGATAATTTCATGGAATTCCGACATTAGGTGCAGTGAAGATTAATGATAATGGTTGAAATCAGAATTTAATTACACCACCAAAACCTTGATACTTTTGGAAATAAATTTAGGTTTAAAATTCTTCTTATCGAGATGAACCCAATGACATCTATGGCATATCAATCCATCAAATATTGAAGAAGATACCTTGGATTTATGTTTGAGGAAAAATAATAATAAATTAATAATACATGGGATTGGGAGAATGACGAGTGATTGGTATGAGGGGGTTCTCTCATAATTTCCTTAGGTTCCTCCCCAATTCCCTATTTATCGTGTAATTTTTAAAATTTATTTCATTAATTACTTCACAAGTTTATTATTTAATTGATTTTATTTTATTTACATTCTTATTAAACTCAGATGGTGCCCTCGAAAACAATTTCGGGTTTCTTTTATTATTATTTTTAAAAAACCCTTTCTCAATAAATTCAAACACACAATTAAATATATTTTAATACATCATGCATTTTTTTAATAATTTTATTTATAGTGTATTTGTGAAATGTTAACAGATATCTAAATATATAGGAATATTCAATGGAATATTTTTAGAGTTAGGTGATGAGTTAGCATGGAATTCAGGGGTCTGTAGAGCCTCGATATTGATAAAATAGTAAATATTATATATATTAAATTATTCATGATTAATTTTTCCTAAAAAATAAAATAACTCCCAAATGGTGTCTTACATGAGAAATATATTACTATCATTAGGATCAGGATGCAGGGATTACCCTAGAAGTGACATAACATTAGTGTGCGTTGGATTTTTAGTCAAATCAGACATAAGCATAATTTATTTATCCTTTTTATTATATACATTTATGAAAATAATGCAGTATCATTAAAAAGAGGTTTTCAATGGAAAATATGATATCACCATTACTTCCAGAATAAGGGTTTTACCATTGGTTCTACATATGTTTTGTTCATTTCAGGTGTTTGGAAACATCACACATATGGTTAATTATAATTGGTATATAAATATTTTATTTGACAGCTTTAAATAATAATAATAATAATAATTTTAAAATTATTATTATTATCATTTTAAAATAATAAAATGAAAATATAATTCGTTAATTAATAATTGTGCTGTGGTGGAATTAATGAGTGGGAAAAGTAATAATTATTATAACATTACTTATGTAAAATAAATGTGGTTTTGTTGTTAATAAAAATTTATTAACATGTAACAATAGGGTCCCGCTGATGGGACATATACCCCCACATTAACATGGACATTAGTTCATGGCCTTCCAGGCACCTCAAATTTTCTCGTAGACACGTGGTCCCCTACCTGGGGTCCAACCACATGCCCCAATGGATCATCAGACTAATGATTGTCCCCACATGCCAACACTTTTTCTTTTAGTGTTCTTTTACCTCACTCACACACACACATTGAAAGTTCCCAGGACACTCACAATGATCAACACTCTAGGACAAGAACACTTAACTTTGGAGTTCTAATCAGATAAGAACCTTGTCGACATGGGTGGTAATATTTAGCCTTTTAAATCACACTTTTTCGGGGGTGTTACATATGGTACTACCTATGGGATTGGAGAAATTAGGTGAGAGTATTTGGTGATGAATGTCTTAATAAGTCTCTTTGTCATTTATTTGTCTCAAATAAGGATCCCGAGGGTCCGATTTATAGTAAAACATTGGACCCTTGGAGAGGGATGTCATCCACGCAGGTCCATCATGCAGGTGTCCCAAGTAGGGTCTTTGCACCGGTGTGTCTTATCCTAATGGACCATGTAGGAAGGGAATTCATGAGCCACTTTGTGTACAAGTGGGGTATCGACAGGTTGACCTGGGTGATTTTTTAACTCTCCTTCTCTTCAACCTCTTTAGATTCTTTATTTCTAAATATTCTCATCCCAATTCGAAAAAGAGTGTCAAAAATGATTCCTCATTCATTTGATATAGCATGGTTATTTATATTTGTTATGCATACTTCTATATTTTATTATGCATGATGATTTGTTATTTACACTATCGTTTATCACACTATATGAGGGTTTAGTCTACCCATGGTAAAACTTTAGATCAATGCTGATAGTCGGCAGCCTTTGGCGTATGGGGAGGTGTGGTTGAGGTCCTATGATACACCGATACATACACTAGGTGAGTGGTTGTTAGTTGGGGTGTTACTAAATTATTATGTTTTTATAATTAACATGTCTGTTTAGTATTATTTTTTATATTTTATGTCATAAGTACAATTTTAACATAAAATTGGAAAAGGTTGTATTTTTTGGTTAAATAAAGAAAAATGCATGACCATAATCCAGTTTTGGAGAATGAAAATATTAAAGAAGAAGAAATATATCAATTTAATGGAGTTGTATAGACCTCACACCAACATAGGCATGCAGTCATGAAAAAATTCCATAACTTCTATTTTGATCAAAATTATTGTTCAAACACATCATATTATTATTATGTACATATCACTATGATGTGTTACATTTTCATGGTTTTCCTAGTAAAATTCATACTAAAGAAATAAATTAAAAATAATAGTAATACATTATAAGGATAATATTATCACTCAAAGAGGGGTGATGTTTAGATCAAGTAATAGAGAAGGAAAATAATGAATGAAGTGAAATATTGGTGAAGAGGGCTTGGAGATTATTGATAATGGTTGGCCATCATTAGTTATTTTTATTTCTCATGCTTTTAACTAATTATATACAAGGTTAATAAAATAGGGATTTAGACTAAAATCAAACATAGTGGAACCCGGTTTATTGAAGACAATGAAATATTAAATTTTTATTATTAAAATGTATTTTTTAAAATTTGTATAAAAAATTTAATATGACCATATTTTCCTAAAAATTAAATTTAATTGATTCTTCAATATCTCTTTACCAAATTACATGTGAACACTTATTGTGGTTCAAGAAATAAAATCTAAAAAAAATATGGATAAATGTGAAACTTCCCCTTATTTCCCATCACATGACTAAGCTAAAAACATCTTATTTTAAACAATAACAACTTATCAAAATGTAAACTCTTATATTTTTTTATTTGAAATATTTAATAATGTGTGTCCTATAATAATTATTGATTTATTTAAAAACATTAATTTTTTATTTTAAAAATGAAATCATTTTAATATTATATAAAATATAAAACTGTGTGTATTTTAAAGCCATGTCAACTCTTCTTTTATAAAAGTTTCACCTCATTCATATAGGATTTTTTAATTAAAAAACATGTATTATTTCATTTTATTTTCCTAATAAATGGAGTTCATAATATATTCTTGTCGTATGGACTATACATAGTTGTTTAATGTCGACCTCCCATATATACAACCATTCATAGGTGTAATGATATATATAAATTTCATAAATATGGTGTATGCCTCAAAAATCAACCAACCATGTTTTTGATGTCGTTACTGTTGGGGAACAATTGATCACACACTCGGATATCAAGTATTCATTATTTTTTCAAGGAAAATGTTTTAATTTCATGTTTCTATATTTTTTTGGTTTTTATTATAGCAGGTCGAGTTGAAAAAAGATCGGGTAATTTCCAAATTTATAGTACACGAACCCTAAAATATATATTTTTCACAAAAATGTAACCCATGTTTTATTGAAATTTACTACCCTAACCCCACCCTAATAAACACCTAACTAAAAATTCAACATTAAAAACCATTTTAAAATTAGATGATTGGAAATTCAAATATTCATATTTTATTTATAAACCTTGAATAACATATTAAAAAATTAAGTACATATATTTTGTAATTGTAAATTATTTAAAAAATATAATTATTTAATTATTAATGATTAATTTAAATAAATTCAAATTTAAAATTTACTTATAGATATAATATGAACCGTACTCAAAATAAATCAATATTTTTTTCAATTGTAAGGTCATTTAAAATTTTATTATTGATAAGTTATTAATAATGTTTATAATTGTGTTCATGTTTATGGGACCCAGAGGTTACTATCCAAACTCTACCCATTTATTAATCGGGTTATCAATTTTCTACCACAACCTTATAAATACTTGTTTAAATATTGTCCAAACCATATTCAATCTGATATGGTAGTGTTGGGTACACAGTTAATGGGTATCCATTAACATGGATTTTTTTAGTATTTTTTGAAACAAGATTTTTTGGATGCTAATAATATCCAATTTCGTAAGAGAAGAAGAATAAGATGTATCTTCATTAAATAGTGAGATTTAAATGACACTCGAAAATATGGTTTTTTATATTGGTTTTTCAAAAAACAAAATATAATCCTAGGTTTATTTAAAAAAAATAAATTCACAGAAGACTTGAAGCTCTTCACAACATTCCCCTCTTTTGGAAGAGTTTAAAGGCATCAGGGGATTCAACACCTTTTTCCTTGAGTAAGATCCATAGGCATTAAGACCACCAACATCATTGGATTAAACTAAAAATACTATTTTTTTGGTTTAAATTTTTTTATTTTATTTGTTTATATATATATATAAATCTATATATATATATATATATACATTTCTTATAATTTGACTATGAATAAATATCTAGAATTATTGTAATCAAAATAATACGAAATTATTGAAAACAACCCTCACCCATGGCTCCATTCTATAAGGGGAATGCTTGAAAATCCCTAGGGATTACCAATGTGGGACTCATGTTCCTCCTTTTCTACACAAAATTAATAATATATTGTTATTATTAATATGTAATTAATTAATAATAATTATTAATTAATTATTAATTTCTAATACATATTAATAATTTTAAATAAACAATTTAATTTCTAATTATTAATTAATTAATTTTTTTAATAATTAATAATCATAATTAGTATAAAAAATAACACGTAGGGGAAACACCCCTTTTTATTAAGGAAGCGAGTGTTAAATTTGCGTATAGATATAGAAACGATAAATACAAATAAAAATATAATAGAAACACATGAATTAAAGACAATAATTAAATTTAGATCCAAAATTTCTCACTATTTCATTAACATGTCACTATATATACAGAGTACAAGGACTTTGATCCAATGGTTTAGATTAATCCCTACAATATCTAATCTAGTGGTTGGAGTTCCAATAGTTGGAGAATATGCAAGGTTGTCCATTATGAGGGAAATTTATTGGGAATTGAAGAGTCATCATTATTATCATAATTATGAAATCCATTTAATAATGCTTCATAACATCCCCCTTTGATGTCATAATTTAATGTCATGCTACCTCATTAAAAATACTACTAGGAAAACCTAGTTGGATAAAACTGATGAAGGGAAAAAGAGTATAACATTCCCAACTCCCCCTAATTATATAATTTAATTATGTCTTCTAAACATCAATTAATATTATTATTTAATTATGTATTTAAGATACGGGAGGAATACCATCGGTAAAAATGAATGGTCACATTAAAATTTATGACTCATGGGGAAGTCCAAAAATATCCATTAATTACAAACATCTATAATAATTTATAAGTCCCTTAGATACCTTTTATGATGTATTACATCCACATTAAAAACCTCAACAAGGAAAACCCCTTCAGGGGGAAACCCTTGATTATTGAAAAAGAGTAAAATAACATCAAATTCCCATAGTTGTTCCTCGTTAGAAACCTTATCAAGAAAACCCAACATGAAAAACATGAATAAGGGAAAAAGAGTACAAAATTTACATCTCACTCTCATAATGGTCATCACTATTACATTACATAATGTTTCGGATCAATTCATAATCAAAACATTCAGTTTTTAATTGTAGAATAAAATTAATTTATACCCTTTAGATTTCAATGAATAGGGATGAACATTTCCTTGTAGTGTAATATGATTTCTTATTATTTGCAATGTACATGTGCACATGTACATGTATATCATTCAAAGATAAGTAAAGTGTTCATTTATATTTAATCCTTCTCAGATCAGTATGTTCTTCATCAACCCATCATGTATGAATTACATCACCTTTCGAATCAAGAGATTTAATTATTCGTTAAGGGTAAAACCAGTCTAAAATTTAATATTTCATCTTTAGGATGATTGATTCAAAATAGAAGGAAAATCCATGTAATTTCATGATCAAATTAGTCATTTATTTTAGAAACATCTTCAACAGTTTAGATATTTTGTAAAATATCTTAATAATAATATTAATATAATGATTTATACAAACCATGGAATGATAAATTCAATTTTATATTCTTCCTCATAAAAATATGGATACATGAGATACAACTTATTTAGTTCACCCTATAATTTTTCATATTGGGTGAAACTTTCATAATTTTGAATATCATTTAGGCATTTCGAATCCTTTGAGGATTCACATATAGATGTTCTAATAAATAAATAATGAAACCATAAATTGTAAAAAAAAATCAAAACATATAAATATCCCTATATACACGGAAGAATATTTCGTATAATTAGATCATCAGTATTCAATAGTCTGGGAATTTGGGTAATCAATCCAAAACATTATATGATGAACATATCATAAGTTCCTTTTATAAATTTGTTTCATTAATATGATATCAACATCTGTCAAAATCCATTTTCATCAGGCAGTTTAGAAGACATTCATTGAAAATATATCTTAAACAACATTTCCGAGATATCCTGTAATTTTTCCAGTACCAATTTCACTTTTGGGAAAATATCTAATAATATTTAATATTGTCAACATATTCATTTCCCTCTTTTAGAGAAAATATATTTATTGATTTGTACCCATGATGAACAATGATTTTATATAATCAGTTCAACCACACTTCTGGTGTGTAAAATTAGACTATTGATTTTTAACACTTTAAAATCATGTAAGTGGTGTGGTCATCTTGTCAATAGTTTTGCATGACCATTTTTATATAGTATTTTATACTCAATATTTATTTTAATCAACATCCATAGAATGTAATGTATACTCACCAGCATCAAGTAACTCACATGATCATTTAGGGGATTCATTTTTCATATAGTATTTAAATAGATCACATGGTAGGTGTGCGCACCAATAAAAACTTCATAATTTGTTCTTCACAAATATATTGGATATTTATTTCCAAAACAACTACTAATAATAAAAATAATTTACCTACAAAATGGTTACCTCATGGTAAATTATTATATTGGGGGGATTCATAATAACCTAATGAGAAGGAATCCATTGGTAATTTAGTATACATGCATCCATTAAATAAATTCATCATTCTCCCCCTGATGGTTGTATACTATGTTATCAAAAAATTGATGCTCATGTATACTTGAATCAGTGTATTTCATTATAGTTGATCCCGGATGGACTGAACCACCATGTCGTATATGTATAGTGTTAAGATCTGTAAACATTTGGTTTACCATTATTGATTTGTCTCTACATAAAAATTAATTATAATAATTTTTTATGAATACCTGTTACATATTGAGGTGCCCCTTTTATTCAATGTGTCCATATTATGTTTGTTTTTAATAATATCATTGATGCATCTCATCGAGACATTCGATTTAACTATACATTAACAATTTTTTTCTACTAGGTATGAATATTTTCATTCTTATGGAGCTGGTAATTTATTTTATCTACTGATAAATGTACTTACACGAGCATATACTAACTCTTATATGAATTTTTTTCAATCATTTAATCAAAATAATATTCATAAATATTTTTCTTCAAGATCAACTCATATAAGATCTTCAGGATATTTCATTGTGCGTACTTATATTTTTCATTATAATTTCCACTTGTGGTGGTGGTTGAATTCATAATATAATCATAATGGGTTAGGCTCATCACCAAGTGGACTATTGTATATTTTGGAACATTAGGCCCGATTATTTTTTTACAATACATCTACATGGGAGCGGATCCTCCACATATTTTAAAGGTGGTGAACGTGGTAGAGAGAACCAATGTAGAGAAATCTTCTAGAATCACAACACACACCACATCACCATCCAACATAATAACATTCACATTACCAAATGAAGGAGAAATCATTTAATCAAACTTTATCAACTCTCAAATATTTATGATAAAATTATACGAGTATCACAAATAATATCAATTTTTATTCATGAATAATTTCATTCTCGACGAGGAATGAATTCATTTATTTCATTTCATGATCCATGAATGATAATTCATTATTTGTAAATAACGATAATCTTGTATAAAATAATATTTTTATTGACTTTGATGATCATTTTTTTAACCACATTATGTAGTGAAATCATTTTCATAAAATACATTGGTTTATGAAATCCATGCAATTCAGTCACCTCATTTGTGAACTAAAATAACAGTAATATCCACTTTAGGGGATAAAATTGAATGAATTACATTAGATGATATTGGTAATTCATAAGAACATGAATAATAATTCTTACCTTTATATTGCTAAAGTAGAAACAATAATTGATAAATGAACATAATCTTCAATATAATGACAAATGACATTGTTTTGATATCATCTTTTATAGATTCATTATTTAATAAATATTAATAAAATTCATTTTGTTCTGTACATATTTTTTTCCATCAACAAAATTCTAGTGGTAATATTATTATTATTTAAAAAAATATAGAAAAATGATCATTCACATAACATCATATTCACCTCAAACATGACTTAAAATAAAATCATGTATATTTTCATTCACTTTAGGGAATGAAATAAATCATTTTTAATAATTATTCTATTTCACTTCAGGGGACAAAATAAAATTATTTTTTCATGTTTTATAGTGTCTTCAAGAAAATAGAATGAATATTCAATTCAATAATTTGATCAATTTCAACCCCTTTGGGGAATGGATATATGTGCAATATATTTATGCTTGTTTTTCATTATCATTTAATTTCTCTCAAATATTTTATGAGAAATAAAATAAAGGTAGAAAGAAATTAAACAATAAGATATTTTAAAAAAAATATTCAATGTAAATATCATATCCATCATGAGCCTTTATACATCATAATCAAACATGACACATTCACTCTGAATAAAGGAATAAGAGATATGAAATTTCATTTTTTATTTGAGGAATGATGTTTGTCTCGACATCGACCACGTCAGTTATTAATCAACCACATTCTCTTCAAGGAATGGACTGAAATTTTCTATTCATGAGTTATTACAACTCTTCATGAGATCATTTTTTTTCTCAAAATAAAAGATTAAGAAAATATATATGATGTAGAAAATAATACACACCTTTATCATTTAAGAACCGTTTTATGTTTATGATAGGAATAACGTCAGCGTCGTCAAGATGTGCAATACGAAGAATGCGATCATGTTGATAACGTGTTGTGAAATAAATTGAATGTCGATTGAATTCATTAAATTTTTTGAAACCAGAAATGTAAGACCCATCATAGGTGAAACAAATTTTTGAGGAAGCGAGAGTTGAATTTCCCTATGGTTATGACAACGAAAAATAGAAATCTAAATATAATAGAAATACCTGAATTAAAGAAAATAACACAGTGTGGAGATAAAAGTTTTCACCATTTCGTTTACATATCATCTTATATATAGAGTACCTGGAATTTGATCCAACAGCTGAGATAAATCCCAACAATATCTAATCGAACGGATAAAATTCGAATGGTCAGAAAATATGGAAAGTTGGTCATTGTGAGGGAAATTTATTGGGAATTGAGGAGTCATCATTATTATCATAATTATAACATCCATTTAATAATTTTTCGTACCAAATATGTAATAAAATTAATATTAGTTAATTATTTTTTGTTTATTATTAATATTATTTATGGGTAATTAAATATTATTTAATTACTAATAAATTTAAAAATATTGATGAATAATAATTAATAAGTACTTAATTGGTAATTAATTACCTGATTATTAATATTATTAATTATTTCTAAATTAGTAATTAATTATCAATTTATTAAGATTATTAATTAGTAATTAATTTTTATTTCTAAATAATATTGTTAATTAGTAATTAATATTATTTAATTAGTAATAAATTAATAATTATTAATTATTAATATCTCATAGTAGTTATTAATAATAAATTGTGATTTAGTTATTATTTAGTTTATATTAAAACTACTAATTAGTAATTAACTAGTATTTAATTAATAATAAAATAAAAACTATTAACTCTTAAGAATTAATCAGTACTTAATATTTAATAGTTTATTATTATTTAGTTATTTTTTTAAGTTTTTATTAGTCTGTAATTAGTATATTTTACTAACTAATTACTAATAATTAATAATCACAAATTATTAGTTTTTTATGGGAAAAATAATGGGGAATACTCTATTGGAAATTGATAATGATTTCCAACCAGCCCATTGGACATCCGTCCCAAAAGGCTGAAGGGGGTGAAGGATGTCAATGTCTTTGTGATATTTATATTTTTTTTAAATATAAAAAAGATAACCCAAAAACAATCTTTAAAAGGATGGAATGAAAAGAAGGAGATGCTCATCCTTCTCGAGATGAAGATCAAAATTAAAATCCAAAAAAAGACTTCAATGTATTAGTAGATGACACCAACTGTTGCGACACATGCCAGTATTGAGATCAACAATTATATCACGTGACTTCTACATTATGTCAAAATTGCATAAAATAATACAAAATTTAGTAGTTTCGTTGGACCAATCTCCGGGAAGATTTAATTTCTTCCTTTCAAGTACTGGTTCAGGCCACCACCCTCCCTTCTCATCAATCCACTACAATCAATGACTTCTTCAAGTGGTTTGGATACTTTTGCGAGTCCTACGACTCCAGCATTTCCGATTCTCGCACCACCCAACTATACTTTGATACCAAAGACACTACCATTGAGTCGCTAAAAAATTTACATGGATTCCAGTTAAAGATCCACGCATCATTAAATCTCATAAAAAATGAGACTGAGACATTTCACAAGTGCTTGAGAGAACTCGAGGAATCCTGGTGTCAAAAGTTGGAAGAATATGGTGTTGTTGGTAATGAGGCATCTGTGGTTAAGACTAAACGGGATCGTCTGATGGTAAACCATGATGCAATGGGTGATCAGAGAAATAAGGATGAGAATGAGATGGCTAATATAGAGACCCATTGTAAGAGCTTCATTTCTCATTTCAAATAAGTGAACTATCTCCTTTTATGTGGTTTTTGAGAGCCCAGATGGCTAAGCGTATGTAAGTTGCTTATAATAGATGTATGCTTGGATGTATTTGTAGTGGTTTTGGGATAGAATACCCAAATTACCATGTTTCCAATTTCATAGAAATACGTGATATGTTAAATTTTTTTGGAGGTAATAGTTAAATATCATATATTTCCATTTTATTTGAGTGATAAGGTGGAAAACAAGTTAGATTGAAATTAGGTACTTTCAATGATATGAGGATGTATCATTATATTATGTTTGACAAAGATTCCAATATTTTATTTTTAAAATCTCTAAATCATAGACTATAATTCTCATTTACGTTTGTTTATTCGACTCGAGTGCATCTTTCCGTACAACGAAGGCTGCTGATTAGAAGCGAGAGCATAAATGTGGTACAGTGGAGAGACTATACCTTCATATAAGAGTAAAATTGTGGAAATAACCAAATATCATCCAAAATAGTTATAAATAGAGTGTGGTAGCTGTAAATAACTGAAATAAAATATGCTATAATAATAATGGAAATGTTATAAATGCCCGAACAACCATGTCAATCATAAAATACTGATTGCTGATGGGTACTACATAGGTTATAAAAACATGAGGAGGTGACTGTGTTTATAAAATGAGTAGAAATAGAATTACAGGCGGTGCAAGGAAAAAGAAATGGGGACTAAGAAGGATAGAGAAGGAACAAGAAGACTCTAAAGGTTTAACAACACTCTCGCCCAAGCCTAAAGGCTGATGTCCCACGTCAAATGGCCGCCCAACAGAATCACATTCTCTGCACCTCTTCTCTTCAGCCACCCCCTTCTTATGACCTTTATGACTTAACCCCCATGTGTCAGTTTTACATTATCCCCCTGTCACGACTCTTATGCCCCTTCTAGATTATTCCCAATTATTCCATTTACTTCCTTATACTCAGGTCTCTATCACTCGCACCTCCTTGAATATCAATCTTGTCCTCAAGACAGAGGAAAAAAAACTGAATACGATTTCCCCTTTCTTCATAGAAGTGTCATGCAATATGCCAAATGGTCCCCCCAATTCAAGGAGCATACAGATCCTATTGACAATGCACCCAGGCTACACCCACTCTCCAGACAATAACAAAGATGGTCATTCCCATGCAGTGGATTGACCATGTGTGTTGGTGCCCACTATAGTGTGAGGTTCGCCTCTTAGTGCCCTCGTCCTTCCTAAAATAGTTGTGTTGGCCTCCCCAATAACCCTATCCACAAACCACTATGCATGACTCATCGCGTGGATCCTTCCATAACCATCCTTAATCATTTTATTCAAATCTAGATGATTTCTTTCCCGGTATGATATTAGTGAAATCCACCAATGCCCCCTAGGAAAACTTAGCACCTTCGATTCAACAACCACCTCTAAATCTTTCGAAGTTTGCCGATGTGTTTCCAATGAGGCCCTCTCATCAGAAAGACTCACCTTCAATTGTAACAACATGATCATTCTTCCCCTAACTCAACATGGCTCTCGCAAATCTTAACCCTGTAGGTTTCGGGCCAAGCAGATTCTAGGGAGGGGCGATGCCCAACATTTATTTGTGTCATTATTAATGATTAATCTGAGATTAATCGGTGATGAGCGCCATGATCAACAGATTTGAATCAATGAAAAAACAAGGGTTATTAACCCGTAACCAAGAGAGGGGAGATCAACACATGTAATTTATAATTAATTTAATTAAATAAAAATTACCTAAAAGGTTATTCTTTATTTGTTGATGCATCCGACTACATGCCTGTAGTGAGCCACCATTGAGTTATAAAATCCAAGAATAGGATTCCTCTAGCTATGATCCCCACGTTCTTCATAAATCTCCGAACTTCACCAATGGAGTCTCTTGGTGATAGCTTGAAATATCTTTGCGCTTGTGATGTCCTCCTTCGATCGCCTTGAGAAATTATTCCAAATAATTCTCCTTCATCTGATGAAGGTTGATATCTCTCATTCATAAGAGTGTTCTTGGAGAGGGATGAACCCTTTATGCTTGAGATCTTTTCTCCAACACATTGTGCACAACGATTTTCTTGACTAGGGTTATGTGAAAATAATCATAATTGGGTATTTATATAACTAGGGTTAAAATAACATAATTTCACTAGTGCCCATATATATTTTATTAATCCTAGAGAAACCCCATGTCAAATAATAATAGTATTATTATATTTATTTCTTGACATGCTACAAAAATGTGAATTATAATTAAATTGTTTGCACACAATATATTTTATTGAATAACTAGTGTCCGAATAAATTTGATGAGGCATCCATGAATAATTATTAAACTACTGCCGAGAATAATATTTTTTCAATTTGTTAAGTAAACAAAAATATATATATTATTTAACTGAGATGCTGGATACACTTAGTGTGTGACCCTATAGGCCTTTTTCTGAGTGGAATTAGGCGGAACATCCTAAATTCTAGTGTTAGAATCTAGCAACATGCCAACACACCAATAGAGAAAGATGTCAATTCCATAAGGACATGTCACCTCATACTAATGTTTACCATTTAATGTAATCCCTTTATCATAATATCTCAATTCGAGAAAGTTGCTTGCTAGTTCCATCAAACTATATGCTCGATATCACTTTCTTTGACTTTTCAGAAATAGAACTTGCCTATTGGTCAATATCGAAAAAAATTTATTTAGGATATATCATTTCAATAAAAGGGAATAAGCTATTATCTTCATTTAAATAACAGAAGGGATAAATCCTTTCTCATATTATTCATTAACGTAGTATTACTCATGATGCACCCAACATATCCTACCTCAGCGCAAACATACAATGTCACTATTTTCATCAAAACATCTAAGTGTGCGAGTTATAATACTCCTTAATAATAATCTTAAAGTCTAAGGACTAATAGACATGTCTGCAGACAAGGGAACCCAATCACACATATAAATGTGGATTTCCTAATGGTAGGTCATGTTCTCATAATATCCTCCAGGACATTACCAAGGGCGTGCACCATGAGAAGGTGCATCAAAGTCCTATGAGTCCCCACCCATGATAGCCTATATCATTTTTTCCCTCAAATGATATCATCCAGATATAGAACATATATTCAAGAATAGAGTCATAACTCTATTGGGTTCTCATCATAGCAGTGATCCTCTATGAACTTTTAGTGATGCAGTTACTCTTAGGACATTATCACATTCAATATCACATAGAAGAACAATCCTGATGTTATAAAGAGTTTATTAATATTCAAAACCATGAATATAAGTTATCATAAGTATAAAAGATGTTGGTCATAGGGAAAAATCCCACAAAATCCAACTTGAACTAGAGCCAACTGCTAATAACCGTGAGTCCTCTAGCTCTCATATGAAATTAATCTTTCTACTAAGATGATCATTTAGTCAAGGGGTTCACCACATTATCTTCTTTGGGTTCTCTGCTCAAATTAACTTCACCCCTCTGATAAAAATCCTTCAATAGGTGGTACTTCAGTAGTATGTTCTTTGTTCGTTGATGTGACCTTGGCTCTTTTGCAGGATATACCACTGTAGTATAATCACAATACAATGTGATAGGGTCTTTACTTATAGGTACCACATTAAGATCCTCGAAAATGTATTGAATCTAGACAGCTTCCTTGGCTATATCAGAAGTCGTTATGTACTCGGACTCCACTGAAGAATCTGCTAAAATTAGCTTATTTGAACTCATCCAGCTCACAGCTCCTCTATTAAGACAGAAAACATATCCTGATTATGACATCGGATCATTCATATCTATCTGAAAACCAACAGCAACATACCCTCTAATGTAATTCTCCTCATCAACTCCATACTCTAGGAACATATACTTAATTATTCTCAGATACTTAAGGATAGTCTGAACAACATCCCAATGATGTTCTCCTGGATCTTCTTGATATCTGTGTACCATGATCAATGCATAGACAACATCAATTCTAGTACATAACTTGGCATACATGATTGATCCTATCGGTGAAGCGTATGAGATCTTACTCATTCTATCTTCCTCCTATTGTGTCTGGGGATATTTTTTCATAAAATATGTATACCATGTGACACTAGAACCAATCACCTCTAGGATTGTTCCATACTAAATTTCTTTAGTATGTGTTGAATATGTGTACTTTGGATTAGTCCAAGAAGTATCTTGGATCTATCACAAATGATCTTGATCTCTAGAATGTAGGCTGCTTCACCTAAGTCCTTCATAGAGAAGAACATGTTCAACCAGTTCTTAAATTATTTAAAGACTGGTATTTCATTTCCAATAAGTAACATGTCATCAACATACACTACTAGGATAATGACAACATTTACATTAAACCTTTTTTAAACACATTTCTCACATTCATTCTCAATGAAACCAAATTCTCTTATGGCTGCATCAAATTGAATATTCCATGACCTGGATGCTTGTTTCAATCAATAAATAGATCTCTGTAACTTTGAAACCCTTTTAGAATCGCCCAGTGTCAGAAAACCTTCTAGTTGTGTCATATAGTCATCTTCCTAATAAGTTCCTATTATGTAATGCATATTTGACACCAATCTTTCAAATCTCATAGTCATGGTAAGCTGCTATAGCAAGTAGGATTCTTATAGATTTAGAGATGAAAACTAGAGAAAATGTTTCATCATAATAAATACCTTGACATTGTTTAAAACCATTATCCACTATACTTTATTTATAGGTATTTACATTACCTTCCATGCCTATTTTCCTCTTGAATACCCATTTAAAGCCAAAAATATTTAAATCAACTAGCGCATTGAACAGAACCCAAACATGGTTCTAATAAATGGAATCTATCTCATATTTTATAACTTCTAGCTATATTGAAATTTATTATCTCTCTACAACCTCATAATAGGATATAGGTTCATCATTTTCCAATAATAATGAGTCACCATCCTCGGTTACTAGAAAACCATATCTCTTTGGTTCCCTTACCACTCTTCTACTCCTAGGCAGTACTTGTGTTTTAGGAACTAATTCTTCCACGAGAACTTATGAAGCTTATTCCAGTACCAAATCATGTGTATCTTGATCATCAACTACATCAAAGTCAATCTTGCACCCACTATCCCATTTGAGGATGTTCTCCCTCTCAATAAAGATAACTTGTTCGACGACAATCACATTCTTGTCTGAGAGGTTGTATATGTAGCATCCCTTTGTTTTATTTGGATACCCTATAAAGATAAACTTTATTCCCTGAGGTGCTAGTTTGTTTCCTAATAAGGCCTTAATGAATACCTCTCAACCCCATACACATGTATGAGAGAAAATGGATTTGTTTCCACTCCATAGCCCAAAGGGAATTCCATTTTCTTCATTAGTTGGTACCGAGTTTAATGTGTATGACACAATTTGTAATGCATATCCTCAAAAGAATAATGGAAGATCTCAATGACTCATCATCAACCTTACCATTTACAATAAGGTACAATTCCTCTTTTCAATAACACCATTCCACTATGGTGTATAATGTGGAGTGAGTAAAGACAGAATCCTAAACTCCCGTAGAAAGTCGATTAACTCTTGGTTAAGTTATTCTCTACCTTGAACTGATAAAATATTCTATATATTCATACCAATTTGATTCTCTGATTCATTCTTGAATTCCTTGAATTTCTCAAAGGACACGAACTTATACCTCATCAAGTTAATATAATAATATCTACTCAAGTCAGAAGTAAAAGTTATGATGTAAGAATATCAAACTCTAGATTCTTCGAGAAATGGTCCATAGACATCAATGTGTACCAATACTTTATTCTCTGTGGACCTTTCACCATGTCCACCAAATATAGATTTGGTATTTTTTCATTGTAAACAAGCATGACATCTATCAATTGGTTTTAGCTCAGAAGAGTCTAAATATCCATCTTAATAGAGATTTGTCAAACACTTCTCGGTTATGTGACCAAGACGGTGAGGCCAAAGTTGGGTGTTATATGAGTCATGTGAACTTGATTATTTATCAATTTTCAACACATGGTTTTAATAATTTAATACATACAAATTGTTATTTTAGTATGCCATTCCATGACGTTTGTTTTCCTTATAAAAGAAACTACCTTTACATCCAAACATTAAAATAAAATCATCATAATCTAAACATGATTCCAACATTATGTTTTTGGTAACAATAGGCACATAATGAAAATCATGTAAAACCAAAATCATTCTCATTGGTATGGAAATGTGGTAGTCACCAATGGCAAGAGGGGCCAACCTTGCACTATTGATAGATCAAAGATCTACCTCTCCTCTAGTAATCTTCTAGAATATTCTTTGGTTATTTCATTAAGATATATATGTGAGCATCAATAAATGTATCTAATACCAAATGTGTATATATTTTAATATTTCATGCGATAATGAACACACCTTTATCTTCCCCACACTTTTGGGTGCAGTTCTTCATCTAGTGGCATGGCTTGCCACATGAAAACCATACTACATCCTTTTCATTTACCTTTATCTGGATCTTCTTCTTCTTTGTAGGAAGGTTCATGGGAGAATTAGATTGTTTATAAGAATTAGTCCCCTTTTCCTTGTCCTTCATTTTCATATTCACAATAATGAATGTCGGTTTTTCATGCTCTATTTCCTTATCCAATTGGCGAATCCAGATCAAAAGTTCTTACAGACTCTTCAAATTATTGATTATATTATAATTCACAATAAAACTAGATAAGGTCTTGGGAAGTGAGGATAGTATGAGATTTTTATGCAACTAATATGTGAATTTAATCCCTAATATGTCTTGGCATTCAATGTATCCAATAAGCTTGACTACATGAGGCCTAGATAGTATAGACTCTCCTTGTGTAGTGGTAAAAAAATAATTGGATATCTCATACCTCTCTTGTTTTTCCTTCTCTTTATTGAGATACCAAAGGTGAGACATCTTGTTATAGACATCCATATCTTCAACTTCTTTCAGGAGCTCATTAGACATGGACGATGTCATGAAGCACTGAATATTTATAACATAATTTAGATGAATCTCATAGAGATATTTCCCTTCATCACTTTCCAAATTTCCTAGAGCAACTGGTATAGATTCTCCCTACACATATAATTTCCTTTTGTGGGGAAGGATGACACATAAATGGCTCTTCCATCCCTGGAAATTCATGATAGTTAGAATGATTTAATTCTCGAGTATGTATCACAACGATATGTTTTATTTCATTTTAATGATGTTTATAAAAATTATATAATATTAGATTTAGTGCTTTATCAGATAAATTTAGACAAATAAATATTATATTTATTAGTCTCCCACTATTTTATCTAAACGTAATGTCTATAACCATTGTCATTAGAATATCTTGTTTCTTGGACATTATAGAGACATGGACCCATATATCCCTAGTCATTACCCCAAATTTGGTATGTCAACCAACTTGAAAGGTTTTCGGTAGGAATTACAAATTTCAACTGCATTAACCCACAGTTCCCTGATCCGCTGAGTGGAGTCCCCAATCCTAAAATCATATAAATGGATTTCCTCATCCTTTTCCTCTTAGTTTCACTAATTCCTACTTTGAAAGTAACCCTTTGATGTGAACCAAGTCAATTCAACCCAAAACCTCAGGTTATAATTCCTAGATAATTGAAATCACCACAAATTTGGATGGTCATGAAAATTTAACTATGGTTTGATTCTAACCAAAGTAATGGAAAGCTATACAAATATAATATTTTATTGAAGGATTTTATCCTTTATGAATAAATTTATAATTATTATCTTTTTCACATGCTTGATAATATTAAGTAGGATTAATTAATTGAATAAACATTTGTTTAGATAGTATTTACCCATAGGCCAATTTATTTTACTTCCATCTTTCATGCTTGTTAATTCATTAGTTATGTGATCATGAAAAAATATCCAAAATGAATAACCATGGAACTGAATGAAATAAAATAATTGATATGATCATGAACATGTTTTAATTGGTAGTTAATCTAGATATTGATAAACTAACCCTTGACCTAGGGTAGAAAAACCTTGAACCATTTGATGGTTCTTGTTTATAGATTTCCACTTTTCAACCTTTGTATCTAGCTTGGATTGGTTTTGCCTCATCTCCTAACTTGAACAACCTCTACTAGCATGGTATCTATGTCTATTACATATGATTTTTCTCACATGAAGGTGAGGGTAAAAGGGTGGTTTACATAAAATAAAAAATGGGAAAACATTCCCAATATATTAATGAGGAGTGAAGGCACACACGACAACAATTTAATTTAATAATAAATTAAAATGAATCCAACCACATACAAAGGTCTGGTATAGCTCATGATCATCCACTCGCATGAAACGAATTTCACATTAAATAAAACTACAATTCAATTATTAATCATTCTTATTTAAGAAAAATCACAATCAAATTGATTAATTATTATTTTTAATTAATAAATACTTTTATCTTAATTCTTATCTTAATTTCCTTGATATTCTCATATCTTATAATTTTTAACAAATTAAATAAATTCATTTAAAATGAATAGTTTTCATAACTTTTACCTAGGTGGTAACCCAATTAATAACTATCCAAATATACCCAACATGTATTATGCTTATATATACTTTATTCTTTGTGACATATATCATGCACGACTTATCACATACTTTCATGACATGTAATTCATGAATGATTACACGTAATATATGATTTTTTAGTAACATGACCTACTTTAATATACATAGAATAATAACTATAATACAACTCATATGTGACATTAAGATCATGAACATTACATGGATATTAATTAAACATTTAAATATTTGTGTATACTAAAAAAAATCACATGGCATGTTGTTTCGGTGCGGATGTGCGTCGGGTTACGCTGTTCCGCCAGGACGCGTTCGCGCGTGCACCCGTCAACCCGAGGGGATGGGCGCGCGGCTTGTGGTCCCGCAGTCCCACTTTCCAAGGGCGGGCGGCATCCGACCCTTATTCAGGGGCGTCTGCTCCTTGATCGAAACCGGGATGATGGGATGTCGGCTCCTCCTTCCTTGGACGTCTCCTCGGAACTCGTCGCCTAATCCGGGTCTCCCTCATAGACTTAAGAATGTTCGTGAATCTCGTTCCTGGCGCCATATCTTCATGGACACCGGTTAATTACGCTGCTTCCACCCGGACGTTCCAAGGAGTCTGGGCGGGGCAGCAACCTGCGGTGAGAAGGCCGGGTGGCTCTGGGTGCTGGGGGCGTGTCGTAACACTGCGGCTCTGCACATCTGTCTTCCGTCCCTAATAGGGCTTCTCGAAGGCATGATGGCCTGAGGCATCCCGTACTAGGTGCGGGGAACTGTGTCACCTGAGGTTTTCCTCAGCTTCCCATGTTTAACACGGGGTATGCCGCGAGTTTAACGTCCAGCGGGGACGGCATCGGACCGATCAACACGAAAAGTGGATCGGATGACAGAACCCCTTGCGGGGAACCTCCGACGCTGGGGCCAGCACATGGGCGGCTTCCCAAGTAACGTGGAGTGGAGTGAAGTGACATGACCCCACCGGGATGTGGCGGCCCGGGTAAGGATCAGGATGGATGATGAAGTGAAGAGCTTGGACCCCAGAGGGGCTTCCTACGTACCGCGCGTTAACACGGATCAAAGTCAACGTAGTTCGGGCATACAGTTTAACGTCATGCTGGACGTCGGCAAGCCGACTCACGAAGAGGTCGAGGCCGCCGGGCGGAGGATTGAACCGAACCACCTCGCACAGAGGGGGATGGAACGGCCGGGTGGATCACAGTTTCACGTCATGCTGGACGATAAAAGGGGAAATGGAAAAAGGGGGGCCGTGGGGAGGCACCGTGGAGATACACACGGGCAGTCTCCCACAGGGGCGGATTCATAGGTGAATCGACGCAAGCGTGAACCCTGGAGGGGTCCACTGATGGACGAACCGACGTAAATACGACCGGGACGACCAGGTGGTGGGCTTGAACCTCGGGGAGGCTTCCTACGTACCCTGTATAGGAGACAGGGATCAAAGTCCACGTAGTTCATTCTGTCAGGACTTACGCACTTGGGGCAGCCCGGATGCTGCAAAACTCAGTTGGAAGGGACTTGGACCGAAAGCAGAAGACACCTCGATCCCAGTCAGACCCTCTACTGGCTTCGGCAGTGGGGAGGCGCAATGGAGATACACATGTGCAGCCTCCCACGAGAAATTAGGGGTTTGTAATACCCTGCCCCCGTAGGGAAAAGCCACTCCCATTAAATCGTCCCTAAAGAGGGGCAATCCCGACATCCCTGCAGAGACGAGCGGGTGGGGGCCACATCCAAACCGGGGGGACCCTGCGTGCAGAGCACGGGTTCAGGTTGCGGACGGTTTAGCGTCTTGCCAGACGAAGTACAGTTTAACGTCATGTGTTGAGGACGAAGCGGACGGTTTAACGTCTTGCCGGACGAAGTACAGTTTAACGTCATGTGTTGAGGACGAAGCACTTGGCAGTTTAACGTCTTGCAGCGCGGACGATGGGGGCTAGGCAGTTTAACGTCGTGCAGCTTGGACGGATGTGCAGTTTAACGTCATGCTGGACGAATATGCAGTTTAACGTCATGCTGGACGTATGCGCAGTTTAACGTCATGCGGGACGAAGGCGCAGTTTAACGTCATGCGGGACGAAGGCGCAGTTTAACGTCATGCGGGGCATAGGTTGCCGGACGAAGCACTTGGCAGTTTAACGTCTTGCAGCGCGGATGATGGGGGCTAGGCAGTTTAACGTCGTGCAGCTTGGACGGATGTGCAGTTTAACGTCATGCTGGACGAATATGCAGTTTAACGTCATGCTGGACGTATGCGCAGTTTAACGTCATGCGGGACGAAGGCGCAGTTTAACGTCATGCGGGACGAAGGCGCAGTTTAACGTCATGCGGGGCATAGGTTGCCGGACGAAGCACTTGGCAGTTTAACGTCTTGCAGCGCGGACGATGGGGGCTAGGCAGTTTAAAGTCGTGCAGCTTGGACGGATGTGCAGTTTAACGTCATGCTGGACGAATATGCAGTTTAACGTCATGCTGGACGTATGCGCAGTTTAACGTCATGCGGGACGAAGGCGCAGTTTAACGTCATGCGGGACGAAGGCGCAGTTTAACGTCATGCGGGGCATAGGTTGCCGGACGAAGCACTTGGCAGTTTAACGTCTTGCAGCGCGGACGATGGGTGCATGTCACTTCGCACGAACCTGGAGGGCCGCACGGGAAGACAACGCACGGTGCGGGCACCCGGGATGAGAATCATCGGGTGCCACGCAGGCAGGTGCCCTCAGGGGGTCAACAGGGACGACCCTGGCAGATTGCGCGCAAAAAGGAAGCTTCGCGCGCAATACTGCGGGCCGGCGCGCAATCGGGGCGGCTGGCGCGCAATTGGGCCAGCGCCTTGCGCGCGGATGCTTGAGATTGCGCAATCCGGGCTTCGGATAGCGCGCGGGGGCAACGGCTCATTCTCTAATGAATGGCCACTTGAAATAAGGGGGGGTGCGCGCAATCAGGCCGGATTGCGCGCACCCCGGGGGCAATTGCGCGCAAGCGGGTTCTTTTGCGCGCAACGGCCTTAGGGTGAGTTTTTATTCAAATGAAAGGAGCCAGCGGGGATTGCGCGTGAAGGCGGACCCCGAGGCTTTCTTGCGCGAAAGAAAAGAGGTTACCTGAAGTTCGTCATTGCGCGCGGAAGGGGTGGAATTGCGCGCACGAGAGACGTTTCGACTTCCAGCAACCCTTGAAACGTTGGGGGTCGCCTTGTATTTATAGGCAACCCCGGGCGCGGAATCCAGGGTGCGAGCGCGAAATTCTCCTCGCGGGCGCGGAATCGGGCGCGGCGCGCAAGGGAGTCGCGCGGACCCGCGGCGCGCAAAATTGCGCGCCGGGCCGGCGCATTGCGCGCATCCCGGGGGGTTTGCGCGCGGAACATCACCTTTGCGCGCGGGCCTCTGAAATTCCGCGCAAGGCCTCCGGGCCCTCCGAAACGTTCTTCCGACTCCAAATATCACTTCGCTTTCCGCATCCGGAGCTTCGTTTGGGAACAACGGACTTTTCCGGCGTCTACAAAAGCCCCCCCTCGGAATCTGATCGGCGAGAGGTCGCAACGATCGGGTTCCGAGGGAGACGCCGGAATGCCGAAGTCCTGGGCGGCGCGGGACTTAGGCGCGCAAAAAGGGGCGTCGATCGCGAAATTCGCCGCTGCGGTCGCGCAAAGCGCTTTCCGCGCAGCGCGGACCCGGCCTCGCCTATAAATAGGGGCGCTGGGTCCCGCGTTCCGTACTCTGGCCTTCCGCGCGATAAGCTCCAAAGCTCTCGTGCGCGAAATTGCCTCTTCCGGTCGCGAAATTCGCCCGATCGGCGCGCAAAACCGTCCGGATTTCGCCTGTTTTTGCGCGAAAACCCGGAACTTTGCGCGACAGTCTTCCCAATTGCGCGCCGTCCACTTGGATTGCGCGCCAACCTTCAAACTTTTCCACCAGCCTCGTCCGATCCCGCACTCTTCATCCCTTAACCCGCACGACTCCCGAAACTTCTGAGATGGCCGCGCACAGAGGAAATGAGGGGGATGCCGCCACTCGCAGAGCTGAGATGGCGACGAACGAGGAGGTTTACGGAGCCAAGGAGATTGTTTCCAACAATCAATCCTTGTTCGACTTACTAACGCCGGCCCAGAAGACATACCCATTGTCAGACAACCTGCCGCTCTGGAACTTCGGCATCCTGGATGAGGTTCCAGTGCCAGGGTTCGAGGTTGATGCGCCGCGGACCTGGGTGACCCGGGAGGACGAGCTTCTCCGCTATAACATCACCAACAATGGGCATCCTGCCAGGGAGACCAGACACTTGGATGTCTATGTCCTGAACCCGAGGATGCGAACCATTGATGGGGGTGAGCCTACTGCGGAGAATTCTCCAGCCCTCTACTCGAGCATATATCGCCAGAGCGTCACGGATGACACCAAGGGCTGGCTGAAGGACTGGGACTTGCGGTCTGGGGGAAACTTTACCAGTGAATGGGCCTGGGCGTTCTGGGTACGCCACACTTGCGATCACTTCGCAGAGGAGCTGCGGTACATCGGCCTGTTTGAGGCGGTGTGGACGTCGCAGTTCCACTTCTACCAGCAGTCTGAGCTCGGGCCGGAGCTGTTCACTCGCTGGTCCCCGGATACCAACACCTTCCATCTTCACCATGGGGAGGTCGGCATCGGTCTCTGGGACATCCACTGCATCGGAGGTATCCCGCTGGAGGGCTACCAGTACGATGAGTTCCTGCCACCGAAGAACATCTGGGAGGACAGGTCACGGACTCCCATTCTGACCTGGCATCTGCTTGACCTGGCTACGCAGCGGCTCGAGATCCAAGACTTCCAGAAGGACATAGCCTACAAGGATTGGTTCGGCCAGTTCCTGGAGCATGACCCGGCGGTCAAGATGCCAGGCAGGGGGAAGCGGTGCCCGACCGCAGCTCAGAGGAGCCGGAACGGGTCGTACTGGCGGGTCCTGGAGACGGGCGATTACCGCTCATGGGGGTACCGCGTCATCGAGGCCCGGGACCCGAATGTCCGGTACGCGGCGTTCCTGGCCGCCTTTCTGAGCGGGTGGCTCCTGCCAGTGCGGGATGCGAGGATGGGCGTCCGCCCGGCGACGCTGGCGATGGCGGGCGCCATGGCTGCCAATAAGAGGTACAACCTCGGGGTCCCAGTGCTGGCGAGGCTGTATGCCATTCTGGGACGCATCTCACGAGGGGGGTCGCCACGAAGGATCTGTGGGCCCTTTCAGTTCTTCCACGGCTGGGTGGCTGCTCACCTTGGTGGGTATACGTTCCCAAATGCCATCAGTCCTCCGGGCAACGGCCTGCGACCCTCCCTGCTGAACATTGCGGGGGTCGCTCCGATGACCCTCAGTGAGGAGGGCGTGAGGGTTCGGATTGGCAATCATGCCAATTTCAACTTCAGCCCGTTCCCCACTCCCGTCGGCCAGATGATCGACAACGGACAGGGCCCGCTGGAGCAGCATGAATACTTCCTGAACATGCGGGGCGGGGTGCTCGTGACTCGGATCGACGGGAAGGTGATCTGCGAGCCTTACGTGCCGACCCGGTTCGCCAGGCAGTTCGGGTGCCTTCAACGGATGCCGAAGAGGGTATTCACTGCTGTCCGGGAGGAGACGAACCCTGGCGTCCTTCGCCAGATGTGGCTGATGTTCGTCGCCTTCGGCTCTGGCGACGTCATCACCCTCCCTCCTACCGGAGTTGACGCAGGCTTGGCAACCGAGTACGCCGAACACTGGGCCATCGCGTACCCTGAGGGGCTCTTGCGGAAGCTAGTTCGGCGGCTCGAGGCTACCCGTGCGGAGACCGGGCATCAAGGAAGGAGGCGAGGCACCGCCACACGGGGGAGAACGGAGGCGCGCCAAGCAGCGGAGCCGGCGCGGGCAGGGACTTCGGCGGCGGGCGCATCGCAGGCTGCCGCCACGGCCTCGGCGCCCAGAGAGGGGGCGCATGCGTCGGTCGAGGAGCGGCCCGGGAAGCAGGTGAGGCGTCTGCTCGAACCCTCCCACGATGCAGTCTTCCCGGCGCTGTGGTCGGCCTGGATGACCCTGCGGCAGTCACTGGGGACCGACGTTATCTGGCGAAAGATACTCAGAGAAGGAATCTATCTGCCAGAGGTCGGGCGCCTCCAGATCACCGACAGGGTGGACTTCAACCGGCAATATGCATATCTGACGGCCATGGACGAGTACGCGCGCCAACGTGGTCAGCGTGCGGAGCCATCCCTTCTGGTGAAGGTGATGCTCGGTCTCGAGCCCGCTCCAGAACAGATGCCGCCGGGAGAAGATGACAGTAGCGGCTCCGAGGAGGAGGAGGAGACGGGGGAGGATGAAGGCTCCGAGGGAAGGTCCCATCGGGGGAGCCCACGGGAGAGTGGCGAGGTGGCCAGCTCTGACAACGTTGATGTCACTGAGCTCCTCGAGGTCCGCTTCTATCCCTACTCAACTTGCTTCATCCATTCTCTTATGCAGCTTCTAACCCGTTTCTCCATCCTTCTCAGGAGCACACGGATGTCGGTCAGGCGTCCTCAACAGGAGTAGGAGAGGCGCCAGCAGGACAAGGCGGGGGCCAGGCACCCATTATCGAACTGTCAAGCGCTAAGGGGTCCCCTACTGCAACTGTTCCTGCGGCGACCGGGGTAGCGGAAGATGACGCTCCGAACTCCCGTAAGTCTCCCTACTTTACCGCTGGTGCTTGCCATTGACGATCCGTGACTAACCATGGCATGCCCCGCGCAGTGATCTCAACATTGGAGGCTCGTCGGGTTGCCGAACCCGGGCCATCTACGAGTGGACCAGTGGTGGACATGCCGCCTGCTCCGGAACAGACCTTCCAAACCAAGCCGGCCCCACCAACTGCTGATCAAGGGGCTCCGGACATCGGCGGTGCTGACGTCGGAGAGAGGTTGGGGGCTGACGAGGGTGTCAGCGCCGCTGGGGAGAGAGAAGAAGGTTGCCCGGATGTTTGGGAACCTATCCCTCGTGAGGACCTCCCAGGGGCGGACCCTGCAGCAGACCTGCTGGCTGCCTTCCCTGCTTACCGGCCTGCCGACCCCGAGGAGATGGATGACTCGGACGCGGAGGCGGTCGAGGATAGCCGGGTAACGCGACGCAGGGGGTGGAAGTGCATCCAGCGCTTCCTCAAGCGAGACCCATCGGAATGGCTGGGGCGCATGGGATCACTTCAGACCTGGCTGCGCTTCCTGTGTGCCGGGGGAGCTGATGCTCAAAGCCTCCATCTGACGGTCCGTGATTTCATGGCCGAGAAGATGCGCGAGAGCCGCCGGCGTGCCGACGTCGCACAAAGTCGGGACATGTTGGAGAGCACGCAGGCGCTCATCGCGGCAGAGCAGGAAGTCCGGCGCCTCGAAGGGCAGGCGGCAGAGAAGGAGGCCTTCGTCGCAGCATGTACCGAGCTTGTGGAGCAACTATCGGCACAACTGATCGACGCTCAGGTACAGCTGACGGAGGCGGGCCAACAGATGGTCACACTCCAAGTCGAGCGGGAGCGTGCACAGGCCAGGATTGACGAACTGCGTGCTGCGACCGCCGACGAGGAGAGGGCACGCAGAGAACGAGAAGCAGCCCTGGAGGCCGCCAGCCAAAGGGTAGCGGCATTAGAAAGACTTATCCAGCACGCTAATCCCTAGGGGCTTTGTTTTTTGCCATTCCTAGAACATTTTGCTTCTGTTATTCAATATTTCGATCCATTTGTATGAATCAATATATTTATCTGCGTCTTTCGGTTTAATATGCTCAACCACAATTCGTTGTCTTGCGGGAGTGTTAACCAAGCATCAGGCATCCATAATTGGGCCCGGGTTTCTGGAGAAAAGAGGGAGGTCATTCCTAGGAAAGGAGACCTCAGACCTAACCAATGTATCATCCCCCAACTTGTTCCAACACACGAGCGGGACAACGCTAGGGGCGTTGAGATTTTATCCGAACATAGGGAAATGAGAAAGGGTGAATCGCGTGTCCCGAATCCAGACATCCACAACGGTCGGCCTTCCAGGAAATGCCCAAGACGGTAGGCGGACAGTGGATCGACCATAACAACTGCAATAGACGGACCGAAAAAGGCCATCATTCATATTGCAGGAGGCGGACCACATGTCATCATGAATACCGCTTTGGGGTTCCTTCAGACACAAGGGTGGAAAATCCAGATCAACAGGGCATGCGAAGCGTGGGGCGAAGTGACGATTTGTTCGGACAGAATCCAACGCTCTCAAAATTGCGCCACCGTGGGGAAAACGTACTAGGCGGATGCACTAATCTGGCCGTGAGTCACCTCAATTCTCAGACAGCACCTCTCTGACGAGGAAACCGTCGCTTCCCATCCTTGCGATGGGGCATCCCGAGCTGAATCGGGGAGAATATTACGACTGCACCACTCTACCCGATGTCAGGCCAGACGGCCGACGGCGAGGAGGGGCGGGACTTAACGATCCCTGAGGCTGGACCCGAGTCGAAATGCCCGGGCGTTCCTACGTACTCCATCAGGCTGGAGATCAAGCCACACGTAGTTCTGTGAGTGCAGTTTAACGTCATGCAGGACGTAGGACCCCATTTGAGGTAGATCTTAGTTTAGGGTCTTAGAGCTCGGACCATTAGGGCTGGATCTTAGTTTAAGGTCTTAGAGCTCGGACCATAAAGGTGGAGGATCTTAGTTTAAGGTCTTAGAGCTCGGACCATAGGGCTAGAGGATCTTAGTTTAAGGTCTTAGAGCTCGGACCATAAGGGCTAGATCTTAGTTTAAGGTCTTAGAGCTCGGACCATAAGGAGAGATCTTAGTTTAAGGTCTTAGAGCTCGGACCATAAGGAGAGAGATCTTAGTTTATGGTCTTAGAGCTCGGACCATAAGGAGGGATCTTAGTTTAAAGTCTTAGAGCTCGGACCATAAGGGGGGATCTTAGTTTAAGGTCTTAGAGCTCGGACCATAAGGGGAGATCTTAGTTTAAGGTCTTAGAGCTCGGACCATAAGGGGAGATCTTAGTTTAAGGTCTTAGAGCTCGGACCATAAGGGGAGATCTTAGTTTAAGGTCTTAGAGCTCGGACCATAAGGGGAGATCTTAGTTTAAGGTCTTAGAGCTCGGACCATAAAGACCTCAAAGTACGCCGCATCTGGTCATATCCCCTGGATATGCGAAGATGCACTGAGGGATAGCGTCAGGAGTGTCGAGTTTTCGCCTGGTCAGAATGGGAGGTGGGAAATGTGAATCATGCGGCCATTCACTCGAGGACCGGGAGCACCGGCGTGACGATATGAGAGTACTGCCGACCGTGGCGGAAAAGCAGCATCAATATCGCACTAACCGTTGATGGAATGAGGCAGCAAACGAGCATCGACCGCTCAATCGCAGGATTCATATCGATTTGCTGCCCGAGGCCATTGGGGGTACCGGCCCGAGTCGGTGGGAGAGCACTGAGGCATTGTGTCCGAACCGTTCACGGGGGCTCCACCCAGGGCATAGACGATGGGTCCGAATGAAAGGGAGCACGAAGCCTGAAAAGTGGAGGAAACCTGACCAAGCGGATCCTGACCCTCCTGGCAATAAACCAGAGTACTCTTGACACCGGTGGACCACGGCAAGGGGTCGGGGAACACGCCTTGAGGGTGACCTGAAGGCGGCGGATTCCCCAGAGAAGGGGGAATCTCTAAGAGGTGGGGGGCTGGACCCGAAGTTTCAAACATCCGGGCGTTCCTACGTATCCCATAAGGATGGGAATCAAGCCGCACGTAGTTCTTGAAGCGCGGTGCAACACAATCGGGCACCAGCGCGGGGGAGAGTGCGGGTCTGACCCTCGCACACAAAAGGAGCGGCATTTGATATTTCTTGTTTGTCCTTAAAGATGAATGGTTTTTCTTTGTGCGGTGACATGCCTGTGATTGAGAAATCTCTGGCGTCGCCACAATAATCAAGCCACGGAAGGCATTGATGAATGGCGTGGTTATTAACCAGCGCCCAACGTGAGTGTCCCCTGAGGGGAACATCACGATGCAGTGCCGTTTCTCGTCGGGCGGCCAAGACGATCACAGTTTACGGTCGTGTGGTAGGACCAGACAACACAGTTTAAGGTCGTGTGGTTCGGACCATGGAGGAATCCGCTTATTGCGGTACGACGGACACGGCGGAGGTGGGAACATACCCAGCCCTGCGGTCACGCACGATTCCAGGAGAAGAGTCTTGGGATAGGGGTCTGCACATGTCCATCACCCGAGGGGCGGAGATGCTAGCCTCCAGATATACTGGGCCCAGAACGCAATTGTTCGGGCGACTCCCTCCTCCTTATGGGGACGAGGGTCCAGCTACGCATGGCCCTTAGGGAGGATATCTGCATACATCCTTGGTGCTCAGATCATGGGAGCCTCGAACGACATCATTACCCTGGTTGGTCTGCCTAACGTGTAGAGGCGTACCGGAGGTCAGTATGAAGAGAGTGTCAAGATCCCACTACAACGCACAAAGGCGGAGTGTGATGAGGACTGCGCAACCAATGTTCAGAGCCTGAGAGAGCTGACATGGCGATCAAGGACGTTGCTGACGCATTCGCAACACAACATCCGATCGCGTCAGCCTAAGACGGGGCAAGCAAAACGAGCATCAACCGCTCAATCGCAGGATTCATATCGAATTGAGGCCCAAAACCCGCCGGTAAATCGACCCGGAGCGGTGGGAGAGCACTGAGGCATCGTACCCAAACCGCTAACGAGGATCCCTTTGAGTGAAGGCTCGAACAAGAGGAAGCGCGGGGCCTGACAAGCAACACAGGACTTGTCGGGATTGAATCTGACACTACGAGTCATAGACCGAAGCACCCAAAACATGTTAACAGATCTCCGGAAAGGGTCGGAGGACTCACCCTGAGAGCAACCGAAGGGGGGCAGATCCCCGTGATCAACCAAGAGACGGGGCTGGACCTGAGACACAAGCGTCCAGGCGGTCCTACGTATCCCATAAGGATGGGAATCAAGCCATACGTAGTTCTGGAAAGGCAGTTTAACGTCATGCAGGACGATGAGGGGTGTGAGGTAGTCCCACACACGGGGGAGGCGTACGGCGCGGCCAGTAGACCGACGTGAATGAGGACGTAATCCCCCGCTCACGCGATACGCCTCGCACAAAAAGGAGGGGAACTGGGGCCAGAGGCCCAACGCGGGATGGAGATTCCCGGGAAATGGGGCTGGGCCTGAAACATGAATGTCCAGGCGGTCCTACGTATCCCATAAGGATGGGAATCAAGCCATACGTAGTTCTTGAAGTGCAGTTTAACGTCATGCAGGACGATGAGGAAAAAAGAAGGGGGAAGCAGAAGGCATCCCCAAACGTGGGGGGGCGTACAGCGTGACGAGCAAACCGACGTGAATGAGGGCATAGCCCCGCACTCACACCATACGCCGCACACCCGGGGGCAACTGGGCCAAGGGCCCGAGATGGGATGGAAATTCCCGAAGGATGGGGCTGGGCCTGAAACATGAATGTTCAGGCGGTCCTACGTATCCCATAAGGATGGGAATCAAGCCGCACGTAGTTCTTGAGGGGCAGTTTTACGTCATGCAGGACGAATGCTGAACAGTTTAACGTCTTGCAGCTCGGACGTAGTGCAGTTTAGCGTCATGCGGGACGAAGCACTTGGCAGTTTAACGTCTTGCAGCGCGGACGAAGTGCATTTTAGCGTCATGCAGGACGAAGCGCAGTTTAGCGTCATGCAGGACGAACGGACACTCAGGCAAAGTATTGCTTGAGGAACCTAGCGTTGGTGGGAGGAGTGACACGCTCACCATCCATAGTCGCTAGGGAGTACGCGCCATTGGGATAGACCTTGTGGACAACAAAAGGTCCCTCCCACTTGGGCTCCAACTTGGGCGGCTTCCTGCCGGGGATCATCGGTGCTCTTAGGGCTAGCACTAGATCACCCTGCAGGAAGGAGCGGAGGCGAACCTTCTTATTGAAAGCTCGAGCCATTCTGCTTTGATGCCTCTCCAAGTTGTGCAAAGCGCGAAGTCTATTCTCATCCAGTGCTTCCAACTCGACTAGACGGGCTTCAGCAACTCTGTCCGGCGCTTGCTGGTCGTAGACCGCAGTGCGCAAGGACGGTAACTGGATCTCGATGGGCAGGACGGCCTCAGCTCCATACACCAGGGAATAAGGGGTCATCTGGGTGGAATTGCGAGTCGTCGTCCGATAAGCCCAGAGGGCGTTGGGGAGCTTGTCCGGCCAACTCTTCTTGTTCTGACCAACCATCTTTTGCAGAATGTTAGAGAGGGTTTTGTTAAACGCCTCGATCTGTCCATTCGCCTGCGCATGATAGCGAGATGTATGGTTCGAGCGGATGTTATACTTGGCGTACAACTTCTTCAACTCGGCTGCTCGGAAATTGGTTCCGTTATCCGTGAGGATAGCGTGAGGCACTCCAAATCGATAGATGATGTTGGAGGTCACGAAGTCAGTGATCGAACAGGATTTGACCTCTCTGAGCGGAATCGCTTCTGCCCATTTGGAGAAGAAGTCCGTGGCGGTCAGAATGAACCGGCACTGGCGAGCTGTCGCCGGCGGGTAAGGTCCCACAACGTCCAGTCCCCAGACTGCAAAGGGCCAGGAATACCTTGTGGTATGGATAGGCTCCGGCGGCCGATGCACAAAGTTCGCATGAACCTGGCACGCATGGCACCTCCTGGCGTACTCGATGCAGTCATGGATCATAGAGGGCCAGAAGTATCCCAACCTCCGAATCTGGTGGGACAGCTTCGGCCCAGTCTGGTGGGCGCCGCATGAACCAGCATGAACCTCTTGCATGACTCGTGGGATCTCAACTCCCTGAAGGCAACGGAGGAGAACACCATCAAATCCGCGTTTGTAGAGGATCTGCTCCAGGCCGGGACTGCTCTGGAGGACGAACTGCGATGCGCGGCGTCGAACTCGCTCGCGCTCGGCCCGATCTGACGGAAGAATTCCATGTTGGAGGTACTCAACCAAAGGCGCCCTCCAATCACGGGCTGATTCGACTGCTATATCTGGGGTACTCGGGGCTCCGGGCATAGGGGCAACTGTGGTGAGGTTACTTACCAACGGGCCGCGATCTTCTTCCGGGATAACGGGAGCGATGAGCCTGCGGCGCGTCACGCGGACGATCAGGTTGTCCTGTTCAGGTTCCGCAAGTGACGCAGCCAGGCTGGCCAAAGCATCTGCTCGACCGTTCTGCGACCGGGGAACATGGACAATTTCCGGCCGAGAAGGGAACCGGGCCATCAGAAGAAGGGTGCACTCCAACAATGGCACAAGTTCCGGCTTCCTGACAACGTAGTCGCCATTGATCTGCTTAACGACCAGCTCGGAGTCCCCTTTCACGCACAGACGGGGCACGTCGATCTCGAGAGCCAACTCGAGGCCGGTGATGAGGGCATGGTATTCCGCCTCATTGTTGGTACAGCCCTCTGACAACAGGAAAGAGTATGGCAGCACGGCTCGCTCCGGGGTAATGAAGACGATGCCCAAGCCCACTCTATTGAGCTTAGGATTATCGAGTCTTCTACCGGTGGGGCTCCGGGAGGCACCGTCAAAGTGCATCTGCCAGCATGGATCGGCTCGATCAACCGAGAGAATGGTCTCATCAGGAAAGCCTAGATCCAGCGGCTGATCCGCGGAGGTCGGGTGAGCGGCCAGAAAGTCTGCCAACGCTTGCCCTTTGATGGCCTTCTGAGACACATACCTGATGTCGAACTGCTGGAGAATCACAGCCCACCGCGCTAGACGGCCAGTCAACATAGGTCGGCTCAGGATATATTTCAACGGGTCTACCCGAGAAACCAACTGTACCTCATGGTGCTGCAAGTAGTGCCGTAATTTCTGTACGGCAAATACGAGCGCCAGGCAGCTCTTCTCGATGGGGGAATACCTAACCTCCGCATCGAGGAGCATGCGACTGAGGTAATAGAGGCTATTCTCTGTTCCCTCGTTGTTCTTCTGGGCGAGAAGGGCACCCAGGGACCGTTCCAGGGCTGTCACATAAAGGACCAGCGGCTTTCCGGATACGGGCGGCATCAGGACCGGAGGTTGAAGCAGGTACTGCTTGATTTCCTCGATAGCGGTCTGACACTCTTTATCCCATACATAGGTGGCACCTTTCTTCATAAGCCGAGAAAAGGGCTTACACTTGCTGGCCAGATTCGCAATGAATCGGCGTATATAGGCTAAGTGGCCTTGGAACCCTTGCAGTTCCCGGACGGTACCCGGGGGAGGCATCTGGCTAATCGCCCTGATTTTCTCTGGGTCGATCTCAATACCCCGGTATCTTACCACAAATCCAAGGAACTTTCCGGAGGTGACCCCAAAGGCACACTTCAACGGGTTCATCTTCAGGCAGCGAGACCGGAGGAAGCTGAACACTTTCTCAAGATCTTTGAGATGGTCCTGACGCTGGCGCGATTTGACAACCAAGTCGTCGACGTAGCATTCCACCAGTGTGCCGAGGATTGGCTTGAATATGCGGTGCATCGCCCGTTGGTAGGTGGCACCTGCATTCTTCAGGCCGAAGGGCATGACCCGGTAGCAAAAGGTACCTTGGGGGGCCCTGAAGGCAGTGAACTCCTCATCCTCAGGGGCCATCCGAATTTGGTTGTATCCGGAGTATCCATCCATGAAGGAGAGGGCTTGGAACCCTGCCGTGGCATCAATCAATAGCTCTGTCACTGGAAGGGGAAAATCATCCTTCGGACAGTGGCGGTTGAGATCGCGGAAGTCGATGCAGACTCTAATCTGCCCGTTCTTCTTCCTGACCGGCACAATGTTGGCCAGCCATTTGGGGTACTGAACTTCCCTCACGAAGTTGGCTTTGATAAGCTTGTCAACTTCGGCCTCAACCATGGCACCATGGGATGGGTGCATCTTCCTGGGAGGCTGCTTGAACCCGCGATGGTTCGCCGGGAGACCAAGGCGGTGGACGGCTACCTGAGGATCTAGCCCCGGCATCTCGTCATAGCCCCAAGCGAACACATCACGGTGCTGCCTGAGAAAGTCCACGTACTGCTGCCGCTCCTCAGAGGGAATGGCGGCACTAACCAACGTGGGTCTTGGATCGGCCTCGGTTCCAAGGTTCACCTGTATTAACTCATCGACCGTGGCGGGGACGCCCTCCTCAAAGGCTGGGGGTGCATCTTCCACGTCCTCTCCACTCGGGGAGGGATCGTCCACGGGAGAGACTGCGTTGGCAACTGCATTGGGGCTACCAGGTCCTGCTGGGCCACTGGTGCTGGCGCGGGCGGTCGCGGCCGTCTCATCAGGAGACTCGCGGACCGTCAAGACCATGGCGACGTCCAACCGGTGAATCGGGAGGACGTAAGCGTCATCCAGACCTGCCCAGGGATCGCTCGCAACAGCGACAGGCTCAACCTCACCTGCCAGGATCTGCTTATCCTTGCTCTTGTAATAGTCCGCGTCCAGATAACGGGCTTCACATGAGGCAAAAGGAGAGGCATCTCCTTGGAGCACGCCTACTCGACCATTAAGGGAGTATTTGAGGCATTGGTGGTATGACGAGGGAACCGCCGCGTGAAGGTGAAGCCATGGCCTGCCCATCAATGCGTTATACGCAGTGTCCTGAGAGACTACCATGAATTCGGTGTTGGCAACCAAGTCACCGAACTGGGTCTTCAAACGTATCTTGCCGACCGGGGTTTTCTCGGTGCGGTCGTACCCCTGGATCCTGAGGTCGGAGGGAATCAAGTCATCCTCAGACAACCCCAATCTCCGGAGCGTCCGAGTTGGAATCAGGTTAATCCCGGACCCCGTGTCGACAAGACAACGCCGGACTTCAAGGCCATTGAACTGGCCAGTGACATACAGCGGACGAATGTGTCCCTGTATAGGAGGGTCTTCATCCTTACCAGAGAACGAGATAACTGCCTGACATTCGGCGTCCTCGATCGTTTCGGCGTGAAAGGCCTCTACAGCCGCAACCTCTGTCTCAAACTGGAGGGGGCTCTTCAGGGCTTCAGCGAGTGCCTCACGCATCTCAGATGACATGCGCAGAGCCTCAAGGATGGAGAGCCTTGCTGGGATGTCGGCCAAGTGCTTCAGGACATCATACTTTTTGGCCAAGCGCGAGCTCCTGGTTACAGGAGGTTGCTCTGCGGTTGGTGGCATGACGGGCCTTACCGGTTGGATCGGCGGCCGACTGGTACTTGGCGCATCTCGCTGTTCACTGGTCGCAGTCCGGGAAATGGTCACCGTACTGGAGTCAGGAGGCCGGGATGGACTTGTGGCAGGGCGGAGCTGGTCGCGACGCGGCTGAGGCGGTTCTGCCTGGTCCCACACCACAAACAGTGGCGGAGGCGAATCCGTCATCCCCGAATGGGGGGCCTGCGCACGCTGAGCTCGATCTTGAGCCTGCTGCCTAGTCTCAGTGGCGTGCACGGCCTGGCCGGAGGTACCGACGGCTGTGCCCCGGCGACTCCTGCTGCTGCGGTTCTTCCGACGGTGGCGACGACCGGGGACACTAGGGAGGTCCACCTGGTGTTCTTAAACGTCGGGAACCGAAAAGGGATTTACCAGCTCGACGGTGTTAACCGAAGCGTACCCAATACCGTCATCGGACGAATCATCCATCACCGGGCGGATCCGAGGAGGGACCCCCATCTCCGGGGGCATGAAATCGCCGAGAGTACGGGATAGTGGCGGAACTGGCGGGGCGCGCTCTTCCTTCTTGCGCTGCCGCCGTTTGCTCCTCTTGGAGGAGGCAGACCGGGACGACGATGCCGAAGCAGCACCCGCGGATTCTGGGGGCTCAGGCTGATTCAAGCGCGCACGGATGATTCCATGGGCGCGAATGGTCGTCTTGCGGGCCAACCAGTTATTGTACTTCTGGGATCCGCGGTCGGAGACCAGCTGCCACTCTTCCTCATCGCCACCATCGCCATCTGATCCCACGAACACGCCCGCTACCTGTGTTGGAGCTGGGCCCAACCTGATTACATTGTTGTTAATCTGGTGTTGGAGCCAGTCCTTAAACACATAGCACCGCTGGATGGTGTGCCCCAGGGCTCGATGGTAAGGGCAGTAGCGGGGGTTATCTGTGAGATGTGCCTCCTCTGGCTTCCAACACTCAGGCAGTCGCACAATCATCTGCTCCAGGGCGCTCCGGAAATAACCGGGGACCTGATCCTCATGGAATGAGTACGTCAGGTGTCGCGGGCCCCTGGGAGCGCGGTCTTGACGAGGGGCTGGAGGGGCCTACCGAGGAGGTGGACCCTGATTATCTCGCCTAGGTTGTGGCGGTACATTACGCGGAGGGGCCGGCCGGTTCTGAGGCTGCCGTTGCTGGGCCGGGAACTGAGCCCGTGGAGGCGAATTCCTGTGAGGCTGCGGAGCTGGCCTCACCGGCAGCAGCTCCAACGGCCTGGGAGCCTCTATCTGGGCCACAGCAGCGGGCTCAGCCCTGCTGGCTCTCCTTGCAGGAATCATAGGAGGCAGCGGGTGTGCCTGGCTGGCCTGTTGCAGGGCTTCCTCAAGACGTTGAGCTTTGTCTGAGAAGTCCCTGAACCCTCCGGGGTAATTCTGAGTGATCAGGGAAGGGACCAGCTCGGTCTTGACGTTCCCGACGCACATTGTCAGCAACTGCTCCTGAGTCAATGGCATGTCAAGGGAATACGTGAGACCCTTCCATCGGGCGACGAAGTCCGCGACTCGCTCATCAGGCCTCTGCTTGCACTTGAAGAGGTCTGCGATACTCGTCTTCCGGGTCGTGGAACTGAACTGGTAGAGGAATTGTCTACGAAGGTCCTCCCAGCTAGTTATCGACCCGACGGGAAGCTGGCTGTACCAGACAAATGCTGGCCCTTCCAGTGTCTGGACAAAGCAGCGAAGCTTAGCGGCCTCTTGCTGCGCCGGAGTCCCCAACATAGGCCCGCACCTCGAGTTGAAATGGGCCAAATGCTGTGGCGGATCTCCGGTCCCGTTGAAGGGGGCGAAAGTGGGATTCCCGAATCCCGGAGGCGCCGGCATGTCATCCACCCATGCTGGGTAGGGCTTGCCGTCCGGTGGGATCGCCACCTGCCGAGTCTCCAAGGCTTCCAAGCGGGCAATGAGCGCCGCCATCGGATCGTCCGGACATGGGTTCCAGTCCTGGCGAGGATCTCTAACCACGAGCGCATTGCATGGCCCTTCAATCGGGTCGTCAACCGGGTCGTCGAACTCGGCAGCTCGTGGGATGGCGGGCGGAGCGGCCCTTGGGGCAGCGGGAGGAATCCGAGCGGGATCTCTCAGGTAGTCCCGCCGCTCGGGAGGGTGTGGCGAAACATACCGCGCCCTCTTGCCATAGGCAATGGCCTCTCTCCTGTCGGCGAACACGGCGTAATCACGGTTGCCCGGGAGAGTCTCGTCGAGGAGCGGTTGTTCCGGTCCCTGCTGTCCTGGCCTAGGATCACCGTAGTCAGGCCGCCGTTCTGCAGCGCGCTCGGCGAGGAGCTGGTCAACCAGCTTCTTCTGTTCGGCGAGCTGCTGACGTAGAGTAGCCTTCTCGGGATCCTCCTCTGCCCTCTGCATGGAGGCAGATGGGTCGGCGGGCTTTATAGCCTCGCTGTGCTCTTTTCCTTTGCTGACGTTTCGGCTTAACGTCAGTGCTTCAGTGGGCGCGGGGAGCCCCAGGAGGTTCCTCTGATGACGAGTAACTCTCACCGATGGATCTGACGACGGCTTGTCTTCGGGGGGGAAGCCCCCGTCGAGAAGTTCCAAGTCATTCCCCTCTCCCGACAGGTCAGCCATATTGACTGTTCCTGTCCCTGGGGATATACCCTCAGGGCCACCCAGCGAATCGGGCTGTCGGCGGATCACACTGAAGCGTAGGGCAGCGTACTGCCCCCATCCACGGATATACACGTGGGGAGTGGCTTCCTCAATAACTTTGCGGAGTACTTGAAAACACTCAACGCATCGTTGTTGGAGGGCCTCATGGTGCCCAAATGACCCGGGGTGCCGAACCGCGGGGAGCATGGCCAGGTCAATTTGACGGCACTGCTCACCAATATCCTCCAGGTGCGCTTGACTCCCGGGGTATGGCATTTGTAGGCGGTGAAGACAGGAGCGAGTCTCCCGGAGAGTTCGGCGGAAGCATTCGAACTCATCCGGGGTGAGCGATTCGGGTGCATCAAAGCCCGGTCCTGCGACTGGCCAAAACTTCTCAGTGAAGTGGCCCTCTGCAAGGACGGTCCAGAAGCTCCACGACTCAAACTCGGGACCCAGATCTCCTTGGTCCTCTTCAATGGCTGGGAACGGACGGGGAACTGGTAGTGGTGCCGAGGCGGGCCGCCGGGCCGACGGGCTGGCCGGCGGTGAATACGGCGAGCAGGCCGATTGGCCTCCATATCCCGGACCTCCCCCTGAGGGTGGCGGTGGCCTGGCTACCACATCACGATAGGACGGGCCGGCGAGCGAACATCCTGCCGTAGCATCGGTGCTCGCCGAGGGTGCACTAGATCGTGGTTCGACCGTCGGTCCCCAGAAAAAGTCTTCGGCTTCTCTGATCGAGACGGAAGGCACTTCCGGAGGGGCCGGTACCAACCGCAAGTTTGATCCTTGGGGGTCTACCAGGCCCTCGTTACTCCGGATATACCTTCGGAGAGACGCGGGGATCACATCGATCTCGCTCTCGGGGAGCACGAGGCTGACGTGCCGCATTCCTACCCCTGCCCTTGACTGACGGGATTGGGGAGAGGGCTCTGTCGCCGAATCGTACTCCGCCTCTGAGTCAGAGAAGCAAACCGGTCGGATCTCTGTCCGGAATTCCGCAACATTCTTCCCTCGGCGTCGACGCCTTGCCTTCCTGCCCCTGGGTGGTTCTTCGGGGCAGGGCTGATCTCTGTCCTGGCGTCCTCCGGCCGCACTGGCGCTGGGGCCAAGAGGACTGGGAACCAAGGTGCGAGGGGCACCGGGACAGATATCGAAGGGGACGCGGGGAGAGATGATTCCGGGCAGGACTCCGGGCCGGGATCGGAAGGTGGGATGACCCATGCCTCCTGGATCGGCCACACAGAGTAGATCCTGCCGGTGAATAGCACTACCGCGAGGTGGTCCGCGGTGGCTACTGTCAGTGCCAGCAACCGGGAGAGTCAACCCAACCTGCCTTTGGGGCGGTCGGGGCCTCGATCCGGGTCGGGCATAGGAGTTCCCCCGCTCAGGATGCGCAGAGGCCTGGCGACTGGAGCCAGCGGTGGCTCGGGCCAATGCGGCCACTGTTGCTAGAGCCCCAAGGTGGGCATCCTCTTCCGCTCGTGCCCGACGTTGGCGTCGAGACAGACGAGTCGGGATGAGCGGCGCGGGCAGGTGGAGAGCCCGCTCTTCGACTGGAGAGGCCTGGCGGCGGTGTCGCCGTGGCCTGGCGGGAGTCCTTACCGAAGATCCCTGGAGCGAATCCCGGATAGGGTGATCCCGGGCCTCTTCCACCTCATCCGCGTAGGGAAGGGAACTGTCAGAGCGCTCCGGGGATAAGCTCCCGAAGCGGTTGGACGTTGAGGTAGGCGGCGGTGCCTCCCTGCGCGGCCCTCGGGGGCGGCGGTGGTGGCGAGGCGCAGCCTCCTCAAGGTCTAGGCGAGCCATTTCCCTAGTGGGGATGACTCCCTCTTCCTCGTATCTCCGCACCAGGGTGTTGATCACCCTTCTCTGGATGACCTCCGAGGGGGAGAGAGGGCGTGGTCGTCCCGCAATTGCGGCTGCTGGGACGGCTGCGGAACGGGCGGGACCGCGCGGAGTAGCCGCGTCGGTGTTTCCCCTGTCCCTGCGCCAGTGGGCGGGTGGCGATCGGGCACTGGATCGGGCGACCTGATTTCTGAAAGCAGGGAGAATGACCCATTAACACTGACAGGAAAAAGGAATCGACAACCAACCATTAGTGCCACGACGCCTTCCGTGGGGGGAACCCAGGCCCTCGACGTTGCGAGACGGAGTGCCCGATTTCACTTCCCCAGCCCCTGGCGGGTAAGACTGAATGCTTGGCCGGGCAACACGCCGGTCTTCCAACACCTCTGAAAGCCATCGGTCTTCGTATCGAGGAGAATAGATTCACGTCGGGTTCACCATTTTTCTGTTTCGGTGCGGATGTGCGTCGGGTTACGCTGTTCCGCCAGGACGCGTTCGCGCGTGCACCCGTCAACCCGAGGGGATGGGCGCGCGGCTTGTGGTCCCGCAGTCCCGCTTTCCAAGGGCGGGCGGCATCCGTCCCTTATTCAGGGGCGTCTGCTCCTTGATCGAAACCGGGATGATGGGATGTCGGCTCCTCCTTCCTTGGACGTCTCCTCGGAACTCGTCGCCTAATCCGGGTCTCCCTCATAGACTTAAGAATGTTCGTGAATCTCGTTCCCGGCGCCATATCTTCATGGACACCGGTTAATTACGCTGCTTCCGCCCGGACGTTCCAAGGAGTCTGGGCGGGGCAGCAACCTGCGGTGAGAAGGCCGGGTGGCTCTGGGTGCTGGGGGCGTGTCGTAACACTGCGGCTCTGCACATCTGTCTTCCGTCCCTAATAGGGCTTCTCGAAGGCATGATGGCCTGAGGCATCCCGTACTAGGTGCGGGGAACTGTGTCACCTGAGGTTTTCCTCAGCTTCCCATGTTTAACACGGGGTATGCCGCGAGTTTAACGTCCAGCGGGGACGGCATCGGACCGATCAACACGAAAAGTGGATCGGATGACAGAACCCCTTGCGGGGAACCTCCGACGCTGGGGCCAGCACATGGGCGGCTTCCCAAGTAACGTGGAGTGGAGTGAAGTGACATGACCCCACCGGGATGTGGCGGCCCGGGTAAGGATCAGGATGGATGATGAAGTGAAGAGCTTGGACCCCAGAGGGGCTTCCTACGTACCGCGCGTTAACACGGATCAAAGTCAACGTAGTTCGGGCATACAGTTTAACGTCATGCTGGACGTCGGCAAGCCGACTCACGAAGAGGTCGAGGCCGCCGGGCGGAGGATTGAACCGAACCACCTCGCACAGAGGGGGATGGAACGGCCGGGTGGATCACAGTTTCACGTCATGCTGGACGATAAAAGGGGAAATGGAAAAAGGGGGGCCGTGGGGAGGCACCGTGGAGATACACACGGGCAGTCTCCCACAGGGGCGGATTCATAGGTGAATCGACGCAAGCGTGAACCCTGGAGGGGTCCACTGATGGACGAACCGACGTAAATACGACCGGGACGACCAGGTGGTGGGCTTGAACCTCGGGGAGGCTTCCTACGTACCCTGTATAGGAGACAGGGATCAAAGTCCACGTAGTTCATTCTGTCAGGACTTACGCACTTGGGGCAGCCCGGATGCTGCAAAACTCAGTTGGAAGGGACTTGGACCGAAAGCAGAAGACACCTCGATCCCAGTCAGACCCTCTAATGGCTTCGGCAGTGGGGAGGCGCAATGGAGATACACATGTGCAGCCTCCCACGAGAAATTAGGGGTTTGTAATACCCTGCCCCCGTAGGGAAAAGCCACTCCCATTAAATCGTCCCTAAAGAGGGGCAATCCCGACATCCCTGCAGAGACGAGCGGGTGGGGGCCACATCCAAACCGGGGGGACCCTGCGTGCAGAGCACGGGATCAGGTTGCGGACGGTTTAGCGTCTTGCCAGACGAAGTACAGTTTAACGTCATGTGTTGAGGACGAAGCGGACGGTTTAACGTCTTGCCGGACGAAGTACAGTTTAACGTCATGTGTTGATGACGAAGCACTTGGAAGTTTAACGTCTTGCAGCGCGGACGATGGGGGCTAGGCAGTTTAACATCGTGCAGCTTGGACGGATGTGCAGTTTAACGTCATGCTGGACGAATATGCAGTTTAACGTCATGCTGGACGTATGCGCAGTTTAACGTCATGCGGGACGAAGGCGCAGTTTAACGTCATGCGGGACGAAGGCGCAGTTTAACGTCATGCGGGGCATAGGTTGCCGGACGAAGCACTTGGCAGTTTAACGTCTTGCAGCGCGGACGATGGGGGCTAGGCAGTTTAACGTCGTGCAGCTTGGACGGATGTGCAGTTTAACGTCATGCTGGACGCATATGCAGTTTAACGTCATGCTGGACGTATGCGCAGTTTAACGTCATGCGGGACGAAGGCGCAGTTTAACATCATGCGGGACGAAGGCGCAGTTTAACGTCATGCGGGGCATAGGTTGCCGGACGAAGCACTTGGCAGTTTAACGTCTTGCAGCACGGACGATGGGGGCTAGGCAGTTTAACGTCGTGCAGCTTGGACGGATGTGCAGTTTAACGTCATGCTGGACGAATATGCAGTTTAACGTCATGCTGGACGTATGCGCAGTTTAACGTCATGCGGGACGAAGGCGCAGTTTAACGTCATGCGGGACGAAGGCGCAGTTTAACGTCATGCGGGGCATAGGTTGCCGGACGAAGCACTTGGCAGTTTAACGTCTTGCAGCGCGGACGATGGGTGCATGTCACTTCGCACGAACCTGGAGGGCCGCACGGGAAGACAACGCACGGTGCGGGCACCCGGGATGAGAATCATCGGGTGCCACGCAGGCAGGTGCCCTCAGGGGGTCAACAGGGACGACCCTGGCAGATTGCGCGCAAAAAGGAAGCTTCGCGCGCAATACTGCGGGCCGGCGCGCAATCGGGGCGGCTGGCGCGCAATTGGGCCAGCGCCTTGCGCGCGGATGCTTGAGATTGCGCACTCCGGGCTTCGGATAGCGCGCGGGGGCAACGGCTCATTCTCTAATGAATGGCCACTTGAAATAAGGGGGGGTGCGCGCAATCGGGCCGGATTGCGCGCACCCCGGGGGCAATTGCGCGCAAGCGGGTTCTTTTGCGCGCAACGGCCTTAGGGTGAGTTTTTATTCAAATGAAAGGAGCCAGCGGGGATTGCGCGCGAAGGCGGACCCCGAGGCTTTCTTGCGCGAAAGAAAGGAGGTTACCTGAAGTTCGTCATTGCGCGCGGAAGGGGTGGAATTGCACGCACGAGAGACGTTTCGACTTCCAGCAACCCTTGAAACGTTGGGGGTCGCCTTGTATTTATAGGCAACCCCGGGCGCGGAATCCAGGGTGCGAGCGCGAAATTCTCCTCGCGGGCGCGGAATCGGGCGCGGCGCGCAAGGGAGTCGCGCGGACCCGCGGCGCGCAAAATTGCGCGCCGGGCCGGCGCATTGCGCGCATCCCGGGGGGTTTGCGCGCGGAACATCACCTTTGCGCGCGGGCCTCTGAAATTCCGCGCAAGGCCTCCGGGCCCTCCGAAACGTTCTTCCGACTCCAAATATCACTTCGCTTTCCGCATCCGGAGCTTCGTTTGGGAACAACGGACTTTTCCGGCATCTACACATGTCCTATCTTTACAACCATATGCAAATAAATTTCTCAAGGTTTACATTGTAAAATAAATAAATTCTAAATCTATGTAATCTGGTAAAATTATGCCGCATGTTGATTCGATCTACACGGAATGTACATGCTTCACAGTTTATTTAAAGTACACGCCTAGATACTCAGTGTGTGAGGAATACATCAGAAATCTGGGAGTAAAAGGTGTGTCTAGTGGGCCACACACTCTGTTGACTCTATGTTACACGATCGAGGATTATATAGGATGTGTATGGAATACACACCCAAAACCTGACCCGAAGGGACTACATGCTGTGTCTAATGGGCCACACAATGTGTAGTTCGTCTAACCATGAACTAGTTATTCCTAGTTAACACATGGTGAATTAATGGTGTAATTAATTCCCTAATCACAGAAAAATATCAAATTGATTTCTGAATCAATATTGATGCATTGAACATGATTTCACAATATGTAATATTGATTACATTATGTGAAGTCTTATATTGTATGGCCAGAATCATTGGAACCTTCAGATGAGATACTTGATTTTATTTTAATCATAAAATTAATAATTTATGTTAGATCTATGAGAAACAATGGAGGAAGAAATATACCTCATAATTCATATTTAATGAACAATAAACTTGAACTGAAAAACTAATTTTTGAATGAGTAAATCGCCAATGAATCTAATTAATTATAAATAATGAAGTTCCCACTTTGATACCACTTGTAGGTTCTGGGCACAACGGAAGAATGAGAGGGGTGGTTCCCAACATAACTTTTTTTTCATTATCACTGATTAATCTAAGATCAAGCGATGATGAATTCCATAATAGACAAATTTGAATCAAAGAAAAATAAAGGGTTATTAACTCGGAACCAAGAGATATGAGATCAACACATATTTTTTCTAATTAATTAAATTAAATAATAATTACCTCTAAGGTTATTCTTTTTTTCTTGATGCATTTGTCCATAGATCTGTAGTGCACCATCATTGTGTTGTAGAATCCAGACATTGGATTCCTCTAGCAGTAATCCACAAGTACTCCAAAAATTCTCATACATCACCCAAGGAGTCTCTGGGTGCTAGCATGAAAGATCCTTACACATGTGATGTCGGTCTTCAACAGCCTTGAGAACCTCTTGAAAAGCCATCCACTTGATCCAGTGGAGGATGATATCCCTCGTTCATGAGATCATTCTTGGAGAGGGATGCACTATCTAAGCTTGAAATATTTTTCTCCAATCCATTCTTCAAAACAATTTTTTTGGCTAGGGTTATGAGAAAATAATCATAATTCAGTATTTATATCACTAGGGTTAAAATAACATATTTTCACAAGTTCCTTTATTGATTTTATTAATACTAGAAAACCCCATGTCAAATAATAATAATAATATTATTATTATTATTATTTCTTGACACGTGCCTAATTTGAAAATTATAATTACATATTATTTAATAAAATAAAATTTAACATCATTATTTCTCACTGTTCCCTTGAACTCGATCCTCTAATCCTCCACCATATTTATTGGGCCTTGAAAAATGCATATTTATTTATTAAATAAATATCACATCATTATTCTCTAATAAAAATAAAAATATTATATCCACTAAATAGAAATTAAATATTTATTAAATATTCTTCCGACAATATATTCTCTTGAATAACACGTGTGTGAATAAATGCGACTAGTTTTCCAAGAATAATTATTAAACCATAACCAGGAATAATATTTATTAAAATTTTTAAGTAATAAACAATATATATTCTTTAAATAAATATCACCTCCGATAAATCTTGTTACACGTCATTCGATATTGATGGGAAATAATATAGAATCATCCCATATAGTAGCGTTGGGGCCAGGAGTTGCAAAAGGAACACAATTTTCACCAAGATTAATACCCCTCGTCTGCATCTACAAAACAATAGTGGTGGTGGTTGAAGGCCACATGTGGCTCCTTCTATTGTACACTGTTGTTGGAACAATTGCAGCAGAGAGGTGTGATTCATAGGAGAGGTGCACCACCTAATTCTGGAACTAATCTTACATTGACATCATGCTATGTACCTACTATTTCATTCCCTAGGTACATCGGTAGTGGAAGATGAGATTTATCAGATCACACGTCTGAGGGAGTGGATGAAATCCAACAATGTGCCACCATCGATCAAAGACGTGTAGTGGACATTCAGACCAACTGATGGGTACCGCACCTGTCAAAGAAACTTGAGGAGGATACATTGTTTATAAACTGAAAAACTAGAATTATAGTTGGGGAAAGGAAGAATAAAAATGGAAGAATTAGGGTGGATAAGGAAGAAGAATACTCGAGAGGCATAACAACACTCTCACCCAAGCCTAATGACCAACATCCCAAGACAAACGACCATCCAAAAAAATCATATGATCTCTTTTCCCCTTCTCTCTAGACACCCCCTTCTTATAACCTATATTCCATAAACCCGACATTCCAGTTTTACATTCTCCCACTATCATTACTCTTACACCCCTTCTAGATTATTCCCCCTTATTCAATTTACTCCCTTATACATAGGTCTCTATCAATTACCCACTATGTCGATTATACATGTACGAGTACATAAAATAAACAGAAATAAAAGAACAAGACTCTAATACTAACACTAATCTGGAACACATAATTTGTCTCTAGAGAATATTGAACTGCACTAACAAAATCATAATAATCCACCTGGGTAACTCCTCTCAGTCATGAAACTCTGAGCCTCAGCCCTATCCATTATGTAATTGTTCTCAACCTGAAAAGCATACAAAAAGTCTACTTCGACCCATACTAGAAATGTATCTGAGAGAAGAGACCCCATGTTTATATACTCATATGTGTATGTGTATATATTCCCATAGAAATATACATAAGTATATATGTATGGATATGGAGTTATTTAGCATGTATCAACCATAGACTATCCTTTAGTACATAACCTCGATCATCTAGACATCCAGGGAAAAAGTCATTTAGTTGGATGTCTTACCACTAAAGTTGTGTATAATTAAGTCAATATTTGGGTCCATAATCTCGATTGAGAATTATTGCATCATCCAACTCTATAAATATCTCTAAGTAGACAATGTCACCATAGGGGGATACCTGTCCTAACTTTGGATTCACCAATACTCATCTAAAATCACTATAATAGAGGATAATGTATACCTATGAACAATCATGTAAATGTTGTATTTTTCTAGAATTCATACTACTCAATCCTCAAGTAATATAGACTGATATATGATTCCCATGTCTCTGTCAATAGAAAATCATGACATTGCAACTCGAATAATCCCTTATTAGGGTGACCCTTATGCAATATTTATGGAATACACTTTTGATCTTCTTTATCAACACAAAATCATTAAATAATTGTCTTAATATCGATCTCCTTAACAATCCTAGAGAGTATCTATAATGGATTGTCCACTGATCTAAATCCATGGAATGAAACGAGGAGGTCATGTTCATCCTCTAGGAGCTCATCCTCGTCCCACTGCATGGGGGAAATGTTCCCATCCCACAACCATTGGAATATTCTTTAATTCTAGAGGAATAGCCATTCCTAAAAAGATCTAGTATGAGAGGGGTTCCAAGACACTCAGTAGTTGACCTTTGTATCAAAAAATAGGGAAGAATCCGAGTAAAAATGTGACTTATAGTAAAATTATCATTCAATCAAGTAAGATCATAAGATGGAGACTAGGAAGTATGTCTAGAAATCCTAATAAAATAAGGATCAGAATCCATCATTCAGGTATTGCATTTGAAAATACCAATAAAATAAGGCTCAATAACTGGATACCAGGAAGTAAGTATGCCCATCCCATCATACAAATAAGATGGATCGTAGGAAATATGTTTGGGCATTCCAATGATAAAGAAAGACGCATCATGTTAGGATCATTTTGCACTAAACAGGATGCACCTTTGGTAAACATCGTTGCATCAGCATTAAACAGGTGAATGAAAAAAATAAAAGAGTGAGGATGGCTGAATGAATAAAACCAACACTACCACCTTAGTATTATGGGATTACAAGTTTGGAATGGGTTCTATGGTGGCACACACTACCATCCCTACCCAAACCCGATGTACTAGACAAGAGTCAGTTAAACATAGGGGCACTCACTGGGTCCCTCAAGTCATAATAATGAAGAGACATCCTACATGGGATCTTTGAGGTCTACATATATGTTAATACATCCTACTGAAGATCATCAACATCTAAGATATAAGGAGGAATCCTATATGGGATCCTCTAATGTTATTTAAGAAGACACACCCTACATGGGATCCTAAAAAACATAAGTAGGAAGAGGTCTTCTACATGGGACCCTTAGTAACAGGGTACATAGGAAAAGGCATCATACAAGGGATCCTCAGAATGTTAAGAAGGTAGAGGAATCCTACAAGGGATTGCTGAAGTCAGTATATAAGAGATGTATTCCCATAGGGGACCATTAGTATTGTAATAAAATAGAGGCATCCTACACAAGATCCTTTATGTTGAGACATAAGTTGAGTCATCCTATAGGAAATCCATGAAAACAGCAAACTACACAACATACGGGGATAGAGGGAAAAATCTTGAATAGGTGACATCATCAAGGGAGAGATACCTAAACATTTTTCATGAGAGTTGAAAAATGGACCATCTCATATCAATGTCTCTCTCTTAGGAGACAACTGTATTAAATTACAAGAGGAAGAACCTCTCCATTTAGGAAAAATACTAAAACAACACCCAAGAGTCCAAAAATCACATCAGGGTAGTAACATCACAATATATATATAGAAAAACACTCATAATGGTCTACTCATGTTTCCAATTCAGAATTTAGGATGTAAAGATCAGAAAACACATCAAAGGGTTATAAGGGGAAGTACACAGCCAGCATACCCTAGTACCCGACATGTACTCCCAAATCACCACCTGGGTGTGTACTCCAACTGTACTTGGCATGTAAAAACCCAAGTATGTTTCATGTTTTTCATGTACAAAACATGTACCCTACATGGGGTACCTACCCATGTTCCCCACATATCCTACCCATGTACTTGGATTGGTCATGTATGCCATCACAATGTGAAAACCACTTGGGGTCTAGCCCTATACTCTACATGGCCATGTGCCCGTACATGGTCTTTCTACTTGGGTACATAGCTACATGATCAATTCCCAGTATATGGTGTGTATACCATATACATGATGTTTAATTCTAAAAATATCATCTTCCCCAAACGGGAAGAACACATGGAATTTGATCCTGAAATACACACTGTGTGATCCAGATTATCAAATGGGAAACCCCAAAATAGGCCCAAAACCCTATTTTCTCCCCAAAAGATATATATCAACCCTAAAGGGGTCTTGAATAGGAATAATTGTTGTTTAAAACTTGAAAATTGTAAATATAAATGGATTTATAGAAAAAAAATTAAAAACGACATAACTTTGGGAAGAATCCGTTGAAGTTTTGCTCATTTCTGTAATCAAAGGCTACTACACAATGATCTGGATCCTCTAGAGCTCCATAGAGTGTAATGTCCTAGAACACTCTGATCCATTACTTTGTGAAAATACAGTGTTTGGGGTGTTTTGGGAGGTCACATTGGATTATTTCCAGAGTTTTCAAGAATCTAGATTTTCCAACCGTTATTTAGGACTGGTAGGTGGAGACAGTAGTTTGCAATGATGAGTCAAGACTGGTGAGTCCAAACTATAACTTCAACTGGTGACTCACAATGGTGAGTCACTGATGGTAGGTTGTGATCGTAGATTGTGATATTAGGTCTCTAATTGTGAGTCACCCAATGATGACTCATCCATCGATAAGCCGCCATATGTGATTCACCCAATAGTGACTCATCCACCAGTAGCTTGTCCCACAGTGAGTCACCCAATGGTGGCTCATCCATCGGTATCTTGTCATTGATAGCACACATTGCTGAATCATCCATCTGGGACATTTTTTAATAGTTTTTCAAAATTCTAGTTTTCTCTAGTTTTCCTAGTTTCTCCCATTTGAAGTTTTATTTGACAAAAAATAAGTTTAAGATAATATTAAAATGGTTTTTAATCCCTTTAGAGGGATATGGATCATATATTTATTTTTCCCAAAAGTCCCAGAGACTTATAAAAGTCCACACTATGTGTTCTTGGTCAATATTTGACTTTAATGAATTTTAAAACCATTCCTCCCATTGATATAGGGTATGTCCATTCAAAAGCCGAGACTCCTTATTCTATGTGCATTACTCTTTTCTCATGATATCAGATGTTCCCTAGAACCTTTATTTCTGAGGAGCTGTGTGTTTGTAATGTGGGGTTTGATCACGTTTTCCATGGAGTTTTTCTACTACATGCGTACCCCTGTCTGGGAACAATAAAGAGGTGTGGATTGTCTATTCTTCAAGGTAGGGATCCCTTCATCTCTATAATGTGTGTATCATGTGGGTGGGTTTACGATGGTATCACGGTGAATATAGTTGAATCCAAATTCAATAAATATAATCGAATATATTTGTAAAAAATACATTTTGGATGGGGAAATTTATGTATGGTTATGATTTATTATTATTTTGATCCATGTTATGAATTTTATGTGTTGTAAGCCTGCTGAAAACCATGGGCATTGGTGTTCCTTGTTTTCGTGCCTATGTTGGTTGTGAATCCTTGTCTTTGATCTTCTTTGGAATGACTATTTATGTGAAATATCTCAACCACTTTTATTTTTTTAATTAAATGGATTCCCTAGGAACAAACATGTTCTGTGATAACCCCTAAATTAATAATTGTAACTATATAAGGGATGCATTATTAAATCTGGAAAATTGTTCCTTGTGTGGCTATGTGGTGATCTGGCTTATAGAGAAACTGTGTGTGGGGTGGGTCAGGTGGTGTAATGGAAGATCAGGTTGAGAGAATTCTGTTTCATTGATTTTGGGATGGAGGAGAGGTGTTATACAGTAGGTCTGTGTTTAGGTTGTGTAGTTTTGCGATGATTGGTTTTGTGTGGTAATAAAGCAGGTTTACTAAGAATGTTTGTGATGAAAGGTTTTCCAAGGAGTGGCTATAAGTTTACAATTGTTTTGGTTTGGTGGACGGATTGGGAGGGATTAGTTTTAAGAAGGGGGATCATATGGGTTAATTTTACCATGTTTCTTTTTTTCTCTAGGTGAATTTTTCTATGTGGCATGACATGTGTTGTGCTTGGTATTTTCCTGAGTAGGGATGGAATGAATAAATGAATTGTTTGATAAAGAATGAGAATTGGTTAAATGAAATGGGATTGGGGTATGAAATGAGTTGTGTCAAGCTCTGTGGTTGTGTATTTTGAGGTTGTAATAATGTCGGCATTATTACAGGATGGTTTTTTAGAACCCATAGGTTGGGCTATGTTTTTGGAATTTATGTTTATTAACTATATTTTCCTTCTAATTTCTAAACACACCCCACCATAGTTGAGCACTATGTTCCAAATTCTGCAATTATTATGAGGGAGGGTGTCTTTTTTCAACATTCGATGGGAGGATTGATGGATGGTTACTTTCTCTTCCTTGGTCCCTCTTCTACGCATTGATAGCCAAAGATTATTTGGGAAGGTTATGGTGCGGTTCAGGAGGCCTAGGTGTTTGTGGCTGGGTTGTGATTTCAGAGGTGTTTTCAGGAAGAGATGTGTAGTGCTTTCCTAGGTTTCATCGAGATGTCGTGTGGTTGCTTCCTAGGCGTTTGCAGGCGGGATGTGATGTGGTACATGGCCTTGGTGACTATGAGAAAGATGAGATGTTGTAAGTGTCCCAAGAATATATGACCGAGATGTGATCACCTTCATCTTCCTATTATGCGAGACTAGATGTGGGGCCCAAGTGTGTGCATGTGGGATGTGATGTGGTGGGTGCGGACGAGGTGTGTATGGGCATGTTGTGACATGGGGCTTGTGGAAGAGGTAAGAGAACCAGAATGTTTGTTGTTAGTGTATGAGAAGAAAATCAGTGGGATGTGGTGTGGGGTACCCACCTCATCACTATTCTTAGTATATTACCTTACTTGACTTGCGTTACTTTGTGAGAGTGTCTTGGTGAGAATGTGGTGGCTAGTATACCTCAATTGGTGATGTTGGGTTTTTCTGTTTTCTCACGGGGGAATTAGTATGTTTCCTCCACTTGTGCCTGAGAGAACATGGTTTTTCCTACTGATTATACATGTATGATCACCCTATGTATATAAAACGGATTTCAGGTTTCTAGGAGGACGACATGGACTGTTTTGGTCATTTCTAGCTCAAACATTTGTAAAACAATTGTGTCTCTTCGTATCCTTACTTTTCGTACTTATTTTGGACGTCTGTTTTATTTTTGGTCTAGTTTTATTTTAAACAAGCATGTGGGTTTGATTTTGGATTTATATTATATATAGTTCTTCTAGTCGTTTTTGGATGGATCATCTTATCTCCCGATCTTTTTCCTAAAAAAGGGTAATGCATTCCATTTTATGAGATTATACACCCTTTGTGATGGTCTCCACGATGTGTCCTACTGGAGGAGAGACTTGAGGGTCATTATCTAGCTTTATTCTTCATGGAGAAGGAGGGTCGCGACACTTTCTCCACCTTGAAGAAGGAGGGTTGTAACAATTACATCATTTTGGAGAATGGGGGTCATGATATAATGGTATCATAGGTTGATGTTTGAAAGATATGATGGAGTTTGGAGTTATGAACAATTTACATGGGTTGGTAAGGAAACAATGTCAGGTGATCTTGGTGCAAGACATTATCCAGAGAATACTAGTTATGACATGGGATTTTAGGCCCCCCATGATCTGATGCAAGGAATCTAAGCCAAACAAATTAACCAAGTGAGGCTATACCATTATTAGGGTAGTTATCCAAGGGAAGGTACATGAATCATAATGACTTGTGTTTCTATTCGAATTAGGTGTTTTGGGGAAATTGAAATAATTATTGAGTTAAAATCAATCTTAAATAAAATTCCATACTATTCTGGTTTAAGGGTAAAATGTTTACATTTTTCATCCATAGCACCCAGTCGTCGACCACATGTGGCTTAGATAGTCAAGGCTTAGTAGGCCGATCTGGTTGATCAGTAGAGGGTTGATCTAGTGGGTTAGGATGAAAAGTGGTACATGATGTTATGTTCTTTCCAGCGACAAACCTTGTAAAAGTAAGAGGGTAGTGTTTCAGACATGGATATGGTGAGCTGGATCAAAGATCATGAGATCACCTTCAGTTTGAACTTGACTCCAACTGAGTATGGAGTTTCCTTAACAATGATTCAGATGAGGGAAGTTTCATGTCAATGGTGGATGTTTTACATGGGGGAGAGGAAGGAAGATAACATTCTATGGGTCAATTTTGGGAAGTAATTATAAGATAAATTCCTTTCACCGACCACGAAGGCTGAGAAGAAGTAGGAGTTACTCTACATTTAGTAGGAGAGTATGCCGATATGAGAACTAGGGATTTTGTTCAAGGATCTCCTTCTATTTTCTCTAGATATCTTTCTAGATGAGGGGTCTCATGTGAGACACCTATAGGAGGCTCTTCGTCCTTCTATCCAGTACGTGATTACTCCCTCTACCGTACGGACTTACTAAGAGATCTAGAAGATGGGGGAGGTGGTATAGGGGATGAACTTGTGGGGAGGTCTACCATGAATGGGGAGTCAATATAGTTCGTCATGGGGAAATGACACTAATAGAAAGTCTCAGGTGATGGGGCCTTTGAGGTTTTGACCAGAGATGAATCAACCTCAGTAGTATCCTTTTCGACCATACAACCCTTGTACCTTTTCTTTGAATTTAGTACCAAGGTTTTTCCATGATAATCCCATGGTAATATTCATTGTGAATGACAGACGACCATTCGAGCTCAGTATGGTGGAGGCGAGAATGTTCGGCACCCGCCTCAACAGTAGTAGCTAGAAGGGTAGTTCAAGTAGTAGTTGTAGCACTCTCATGCTCCACCAAAAGGAGAGGGAGTAGGTAGTGGCCGACCTCAGTGTATTCATCAATGTCATCGACCCGAGAATGGTTGAGGAGGTGGTTGTTAGTAGAGGGGTAGAGGAGCTGGGCATGGTCATCTAAACATGATAGAGGCAACAGTTCCCGTAGGTCCATATATCATTTGAGGTATGGTTGGTCTGTTTAGTAGTATAGCTTGTGATTTATTTGACTCAAGAGATTCACACTCCCTTTTTTTACCCAGTCTATCCCATGCTATGGGATTAGACATATAGAGGCTTCACATGCCCCTCGTGTTGAGTACATCAGCCAGAGGTCAAACCAACTTATTTGATGTATTTTGAGGATATATACTGATGATGGGACTGTATCAGTCCCATGGGGATCTTTTCCTGCTGCACATTTATCCATACAATTTTATTCTCAAAATATAATGGTTTTATATTGTGTGTACCATTATCGACTGCTTCTTGAGGAGAGTCGAGTATTTATACGTGGATGGACATCGTGTGGTTTCATTGGTGATCTGAGTTGCTCAGTGGGTGGTTAGCATGTAGAGCCTCTACTTTCCTTGTGGGATTAACTGATAGTAGGATTAGTGGATACTGAGGCAGAGGAGGTTCCCAGAGTTTTTGGGGATTTATTTGGTGTTTTCCCCAAGAAGTATGTGACTCTACCCCCTTGATGTGATGTTGAGATTGGGATAGACTTACCGCCTGGTGCTTTTTCAATTTCGATGTCTTCTTATCAGATGGAACCATCTGAGTTGTTGGAGATGAGGATTCAACTTGATGACCCGATGAAGAAGGGAATTATCCGGGCCAATGTGTCACCATGGGGTACTCATGATTTTTTTGTGAATGGGGATAGTGGTATGAGATTTTGAATAGACTATCATAGTTTTAATTAGGTAATGTTCAAGAACCATTACCTTCTTCCGAGGATAGATGATATTTTTGACCAGTTGAGAGGAGAATGTAGGTTTTCTAAGATCAAACTACGGTCCAAATATCACCAGTTGAGGGTGAATAAGGGTGATATGCTGAAGACTTCTTTCAATTGAATGTATGAGAACTTTTAGTTCATAGTCATGTTGTTTAGTGTTAAGAATGCACTAGACATGTTCATGGGGCTCATGATGTATTCCTTCCATTATTTCCTTGAATGGTTTATTATAGTATTTATTGATGACATCCTGATTGAATCAATGTTTGAGTAGGAGAATATTGAGCATCTTTGAACATTTTTTCTGGTTATTCGATGCCACCATCTCTATAGAAACTTGTCCCAGTAAAGGTTTTTGACATCAGAGGTACATTTCTTTGGGAATATGGTGCCACATTAGGGTGTATCCATGGACCTCTAGATGTATGGGGTGGTTTTTTCTTGGGAATCACCCAATAATGTGATATAGGTTCATAGTTTTCTCGGTCTGGAAGGATATTCCCTGGCATTTTTTCCCGATTTCTCTCGAGTTGAAGCTCCTTTTATAGATATGACCATAAAGGACCTGTATTTTCTATAGAGAGATAATTTCTAGTTAGAATTTGACTATATAAAGGGGAAGTTGTTCAATGATCCAGTGCTCTGGTTTCCAGAGGAAGGGGTGATGTTCGAGGAGTTTTTTGATGCTTCCCATCTGGGAGAGGGATGCGTGTTAATGCAATTGTGGGGAGTGATCTTCTATGGGTCTGGGATGTTATGTCCCCAAGAACACAACTATGCTACCCATGATTTGGAGATAGAAGTGGTAGTTTTTTTGCTAAATGTTTTGCAACACTTCCTCATTGGGGTGTGCTTTGTGGTCATCATAGATCATAATATCTTGAGGTATATCTTTTCCCAGTGAGATAAAAACTTGCGACAATGGAGCTTGATGTATTTTCTTAAGGAATGTGATTTTGAGATCTCTTACACCTCATGGAAGTGGAATGTTATGTCTGATTCTATGTGTAGGTAAATATCAAAAGGAGGTTGTTCAAGAATCTACAGACACTTGGAAGGTGATGGAGGAGTTGCCATCCCTACACATGGATGTAGGAATGGATGGTAGTCAAGGTTTTCTATTTCAAATAACAGTTCAGGCTTCCTCGATTCAATAGGTGGAGGAGTCTTAGTGGGAAGACTCAGAGGCAGAGGTAATGAATGACCGCGTTGACCAGGGTGATGCTGCATAGCGATGTTCTAAGGATGGTTAAAATCAGATGTTGTTTTGTGTAAAGTTTTTTGTTCTAGTGGTGATGCACAAGGGTGTCCTCCTTGAGTCTCACATATCACCCTTTGTGGTACACCTGGGTGTTTCCAAGATGTGATCTGTCTTGAGGGAGTAGTTATGGTGGTCTAGGATGGAATGGGTAATAGCGAAGTTTGTAGCGAAGTACTTAGTGTTCCAGCAGGTGAAGACTGAGCACTGTGTTCCCAGTGGTTTTTTTTGCCATTAGATTTACCCAAGTGGAAGTGGGATGAAAACTCAATGGATTTCATCATAGGGTTACGCAGGGCTTACAAAGGCTATGACGCTATCTGGGTAACATGGGATCAGATGATGAAATCATCCAACTTCTTAGTGATTAAGCAGTCGGGCATAGTGGATTCCTTGGACATGAGGTGTGTGTATAAGGTGGTGCGTTTTCTTGAAGTTATGAGCTCCATTTTCTCTAATTAGGATAAAAATTTCACCTCATGAGTTTGGAGACGATTGCATCATGCCTTTATCACCCAACTACACCTCAACACTACCTTCCACCCTCAGAAAGATGGGCAGACAAATTGGACCATCTGGAATTTGAAGGATATGTTGTGGGCATTCTTCTCAGACTTAAACAAATCTTGGGCATAAAAATTTCCCTTGGAGGAGCACACTCACAATAAAATCTATCCCTCTAAAATCGGCATGGACCCATTTGATGCTTTGTATGGAAGGATGTATCGGTCACCCCTGTACTAGACAGATGTTAGGGAGACAACTGTTCTTGTCCCATAGATAGTGTAGATCACAAAAAAATAAATTTCATCTTGTTTGTGATAGGATGGAGGCAGCACAAGACCGACACAAGTCATTTGATGATTGCAAGATGGGACCCATGGTGTTCCAGGATGGGGATTATGTGTTACTGATGGTTCCCGCTTGATGTGGGAAACAATGGTTTGGAAATGGGAGTAATCATTCTCCTAGGTTCATTAGACCCTTCAAGGTGCTGGGATGAGTTGTCAAGGTGCAATACCAGTTAGCACTGCCACCATAGTTGGTAAGGATCCATGACGTCTTCCATGTATCTCAGATCTATCGGTATCATCATAGTGACTCCCATGTCATTGATTTGGGATAGTTGGATATCGAAGGTGAGACTACATACATGGATAGACCTATAGAGATCCAGGACTACTGGGAGAAGGTGATTTATTGGGGAACCATTCCTTTGGTTTGTTTGTTTTGGGGGCATGGTGGACCAAAGGAGAGTACATGGGATCGAGAAGCACAAATGTGTTCCCAGTACTGGAAGATGTTTTGAGTTCTACCTTGTTATGTTTTTCCTTATTATACGATGCTTGAACCTTGTTTCTATGAGATGTGTTTTTTACTTGTTATATAATGTGTGATGATGTCATGATATGTACGAAATGGATGACCTGATTCCTAATCGATATGCATTAATTGAGATGAAATTAAACTCATGCGGGCGATTTAGTAATGCCCAAAGAATGTAGTATCTAGAAACGGAGGGAGTTATTCCCTGGTTCGTGTGTTTAGGATAATTTGGTTGCTATTATTTTGTATTTTTTTCTTTTGTTCGGTTGGGTTAGAAGATGTCAGATGAGTTGTTCATGTATTTTTAGGTTTCACTCCAGCTTTGAAACATTATACGGTGGTTAATCATTGAACATTGATGTTGGTAGTGGTGTTTCATGTGTAGTGAGATCCTTGAGAGGTATCTCATGAGGTGGTTTTTTGGACCACTCATTTCCTTCTGGGGTTGGATTTGAATTCTAGACAGTCAGAATAGTTTGAGAGGTATCTGATGTAATGGGCTAGACCTCTCTGGTCCATTACATTGGGAAGATATAGTGTTAGGAGTGTTATGGGGGGTCATGGTGCCTCATTTCAAGAGTTTTCAAAAATAAAGATTTTCCAATAGTGAATCCAGACTGAAAGGTGGTGACAATAGGTCATAATGGTGAGTCAGGACCTGTGAGTCAGAAAGGTGACTTGAACTAGTGACTCACAATAGTGAGTCACTGACGGTAGGTCATGATGGTAGGTCACGACGGTAGGTCACCAGCAATGAGTAACCCAACTATGACTCATCCACTGGTAGGTTTCCAGGGGTGAGTCACCCAATGGTGACTCATCCACTGGTAGGTATACTATGGCGAGTCACCCAATAGTGACTCATCCATTGATAGCTCGTCCAATGATAAGTTACCCAATGATGACTCATCCATTGGTATCTCAACACTGATAGCTCATAGTGGGGACTCTTTTCTAGTAGTTTTTCAAAATTTTATTTTTCTCTAGTTTTCCCAGTTTCACCCCTTTGACATTTTATTTGATGTAAAATAATTTTAGGACCATATTTAAATGGTTTTGAAGCTTTTTGGAGGGATATGTATCATATCATTATTTTTTCTAAAGTCCTAGAGACTTCTAAATGGCCAAACCACATAGTCTTGGTCAATGTACAACATTAATGGATTTTAAAACTGTAACACCCATTGATATATGATCTATCTTTTCGAAAGCAGAGAATATTTCTTCTCTATATGATTCCCTTTTATCTTGTTATAGTACATACCCCATAAAATTTATTCCAAAGGAGTCATGAGTTTATGTTGTGGGGTTGGATCATGTTTTCCCTAGAGTTTTTCTACTACATGCACACCCCCAGAATTGGTACAATAAGGAGGTGCTAATCGGCTGTTCTTTAAGGAAGGGATCCTTTCATCTCTAAAAATTGTGTATCATGAGGGGTGGGTGTACGAATGTATTGTCGAGAATATATTTGAATCCAAATTCAATATTGATAATCAAATTTGTTTTAAAACAATAAACAGGGGTTGGGGAATGTTACAACATCAAATGAATTTTTTCAAGAAAAATAAAATAGTACACACAAAAGGCCCATCAGGGAAGGTCAGGGGGAACAAGAATATAGAGCCCTAAAATGGAGGAAGCTAAGGTAATCCACTATAATGATATTAAACCCTATTGGTTTAATACATTGATTGTCATGATGAAATAAGCTCTCTGATCTGGGGGTGTCCAATGAGGCTAGGTAATCTGCTTCCTTTTTCCCCTCTTTCTAGGTGTGAGACACATTGGTACCAGTGTCAAGGATAATGGGGAATTTTACACATGCTTATGATTTTTTTTGATCCATTTCATTAATTTTATGGGCTACATGCCTACTAAAAATCATGGTTTTCGGTTTTATTTTTTTTGTGTACATTTGTTTGTTGTGAATCCTTGTATTTGACCTTATGTAGAACAGCTGTATATGTGAAATTGATTAAAAAATTATATTTGGTTAAGTAAATAGTTTCCCAAGGATCACACTTGTTCTGTGATAACCCCTAAATTAATAATCAGAACTAAATATGGGATGCACTATTACAAAAACGGCCTATATCAGCGCTCAAAATGGGCTTTAACAGTGCTTTAAAGCTCAGCGCTAATATGGGGGGGTCCCTTTTATCAGTGCTCCAAAAAGCACTGATAAGGGCCTCTTTTATCACTGCTAAAAAAAGTGCAGATAAAAGACCCCTTTATCAGCACTTTTTTTAGCACGGATAAAAGGGGCCTTTATCATCGCTTTTGAAAAGGGCTGATAATAATCAAAAAAAGAATTAAATAATGTGGGGAGATCTTTTATCAGAGATTGACCCCCCAATCAGCGATAGGAGGTCTCCCACGTGCTGCCCTTCTCGTGCATCCTCACACGCGTGAACCCCCTTGCTTCCACCCAAACTCAAACCCACAACCTCCCCTTTTCGCGGCTGCACCTTTACCACTAAGCTATTTCGTTTTTTTGTTTATTTAATGATATATCTATATACATATAGTTATATTTATACATATATTGATATAGATTTATATTAATATAAATATATTTATTCATATATTAGTATATATATATTCATTAGTATATTAATATATATTAATATATATTTATTTATATATATATTTTTAGTTATAGTTATTTTTCTGTATATTTATTTGTATATTAATATATACTTATAAAATTAGTTTTAAATACATTTATGAAATATGTTTTTTATGTGTGTTTATAATTACACAAATAAATACATACATACATATATACAACACACACACACACACACATATTTATGAATAAATACATATATATGTGTATTTGAAAAGACTTAGAATGTTAAAATGATCATAACATATAATCCAGAATCTTGTTTTAACTCTACAAATAGTCAAATCGAAGAAAATGAAATAGTCTTTGATATGATATGTGGTACAGGGCTAACAGAAATCTGGATCAGATGTTATACCTATTTGAATGTTAGAAAATCGGTGTGTACCGACTAAAAACTCAGTTTTGGAGGACTTATGGACGTTTTTTGGCCTCAAAAATTGTGAAAAAAGCTTCTCTTGGTCACCAGCGAGTAGAGATCATCACAAACTTCGATTTGATATGCTGTAGAGCTCAAACGGACACCTAGATCAAAAGTTATGGCTGTTTGAAGTTTGAGTTACGTTTTCAACTTATTTTAGATCTTTTAATAATTTTTTTGATTTTTTTGTGTCTTCAAATTGTTATTAAATGATTTTTAATCCGTAATAATTATAAAATTATTAATTAATAATATTTTTTTTAAATATTTTAATGCCATTTTCACTAAATTTCTTATATATTAAATGTAATAGTCTATTTATACGTATCTAAATCATATTTAAAAAATATATATTATATTTATATATGAATAAATATACATATATAACAATAATTTATTTTTCATGAATTTTTTTTGAAATATAAATTTTTTCAGCATTGATAAATCACCCCATTTATCAGTGCTACTAAAAGAAGCACTCATAAAGGGGTAGTGCTTCCCTTGCCCTTTTTGTAGTAGTGATTCATTATTAAATCTAGAAATTTTTTCCTTGTGTGGTTGTGTGGTGATACAGTTTGTATCATGTACATGTGTAGGGTGGTTTGGGTGGAGTAATGGAATATCAGGTTGTGAGTTTTTTATGTTTGTTTTATTGTGGGATGGATGGGAGGTGATATACCACAAGGCTATGTTTGGGTTGTGCGGTTATGTGTTGATGGGTGCAGTGTGGTAATGTAGAGGGGCTACTAAGAATGGTTTTGATGAAAGGGTTTGTTGGGAGTGGCTATGAGTTTGATGTTATTTTGATTTTGTGGATAGATTGGGATGGATGCATTTGAAGAAAGATAATGAAGTGGGTTAATTTTATCATGGCTCTTCTCTCTTTTGGTGATTTTTTTTCTTGGATTGACATGTACTGTTATTTTTAGTTTCCATAGTAGGGATGGAATTAATAAATGAATAGTTTAATAAATAAGGAGAACTTTTTTATTGAAATGGGTTGGGGGCTTGAAATGAGTTGTGGCATACAATGTGGTTTTTCATTTAGTTGTTGTAGTAAATTTGTCTTTATTGTGGGATGATTGTCATTTGAGAAACCATCGGTTGAGTTGAGTGTTTGGTATTTATATGTATTACCTATATTTTCCTTGTGGTTTCTATATGCACCCCACCCTAGTTAAACACTATGTGCTGAATGCCCCTATCATCACGGGGGTTAAAGTTTTCTCCCAACATCCCCGGGGGAGGATGAATGACTAGTTATTTTCTATTCCTTGATCCCTCTTATAGGCATTGATAGACCAAGATTATTTGGCCTAGTTGTGGTGTGGTTCATGAGGCCCAAGTGTTCGCATGCGGGTTGGGGTTTCCAAGGTATTTTTAGGATGATATATGTTTTTCTTTCCCAAGTGTCTTCATGATGAGGTGTTGTTGTGTCCCTGATATCTATAGGTAGGATGTGATGTGGTATAAGTCCCAGGTGTCTTTGGGTGGGATGTGATGTGGTGTATGCCCCAGGTGTCTATGGGTGGGATATGATCAGCTTCATTTTCCTAGGATGCAAGACTAGCTGTGGGGCCCAAGCATCTATGGGCAGGATGTGATGTGGTTGGTGTGCCCCACATGTGTGTGGTAAGGTTGTGACCTGGGTCTTGTAGATGATGTACAAGTGCCATGAAGTTTTTCATCAGGGTATGATAAGCTAATCAGTGGTTAGTGGAGAAAGGTACCCAAATCATCGTTGTTCATTCTAAATAACTTTACATTACTTGCGTTACTTGGTGAGTGTGCCTAGCTGAGGTTGGTGTGAATGGTATACCTTGATAGGAAACGTTGGGATTTATTGTTTTCTCATAGGGGAATTAGTACTTTTCCTACACTTGGGCATGAGTGAACTTTGGTTTTTCCAACTGAGTATACTTTTATGCTCACCCTACGTATATAAAATTACATTCTAGTTTCCAAGAGGACTTTGTGGACAGTGGTGGGCATTACTAGTTTGGAATTTTGGACAGCTATTGTGTCACAACATAGATTTAATTTTTGGTACTTATTTTGATGTTTTTTTTATATTTTTTCAATTGTTTTTTTAAGTAATGTGGGTTGGTTTTAGGATTTATTTTATATATAGTGATGTGAGTTGTTTTGGGACAGATCAACTTATCTCATGGTATTATTTCGAATGAAAAGGGTAATGCCTTCTATTTTGTGAGATTATAATCCCTTTGTTCTAGTTTCCACCCTAGGGACTACTGGGGGCGGGACTTGGGGGTCATTATCATCCTTTAATCGTATTGAATAATGAGGTTTGTGACACTTTTTCCACCTTGAAAGAGGGTTGTGACACTCACTTAATCTTGAAGAAGGGGGGTTGTGACATGGAGAAACCTCCTTTCTTCCCTCCATATATTCCTCTATCCATCTCCATTTTCTCTCTTGATCACATGATGAAGGAAAACCCCTAGGAGAATACCCATGATGATAGGGGAGGAAGAAGAAAATAAAAAGGGAAAAGAAAATGAAGAAAAGGAAAAAAGGGTCTGGCTTAGAATCGATGCATAACATGAGTTTATCCCGCCCCCTAGAAAAACCCACCATTATAAATTCAATAAAAATATCAAATATGAATTTCCCAATCCATTAAAAAGATATGACTGAACTAACCTGCATGAATAAAATAATATTTATTTAGTTAAATACGATGTATTAATTATTCTGCTAAAATTATAACAACTTTTAATTCAACTAAAATACTATATTTGGGTGGACACCATATTATAGGACTAATAAAGTATTCTGAAAAATTACCTAAGAACTTCTTATAGAGTAAAATGACCGTTTTACCCCTTATAATCATATGAAAGAATAAATTAAATTTCATCTCAAATTTCCAATCTGAAAAAACATGGGCCCTTACAAGATCCCTACTAAAAAATTTATCATCCTTGAGAAGCCTAGGTGGTAAAACTATAATCCATGCTCTCATCCTGGTCATCTTCACAACTGTGCTATCTTTAGATTCTAATGACTAGTCTTATAACTTCAACAACTATCACATACATAGGATATAATTAAAATTGATTGATATAGTACTCCCCAACATAGTATTACCCTTTTCATCATATCACAACATCACTGATTTCCAATTCCTAATAACGATTTACACATCCAATTCAAGATATCAACTAAAATGCGGGTCACCACTCCCAAACTACCAATGAATCACTTTCCACCAAATGGATTACCTTACACATATTCTCATGTGACACCTCAATATGTTCCTTCATCAAAACAATAGATATATTTAAAATAAATTAATATCATTGTAGATATAACTCTATCTCAGCATACTCAGGACAATATCAAGATATGGCATGATTATATCTCATAAGGAGTCCACTAAGAATCCATATAAAGGCATTTAAATATATCTACAAGCCATGATCACATCAAAACAGATTTCACTTTCCTATAATCAACACATGAAACCACATCTCCAGGTAATGAGTGCCTCGGTCCATCCATGGGCCAACCATATCACATAATCCATTTCATTTCCATTGTCTCCTCTACTATGTAGGTACATCTGTCATTTGACCACATCTCTTGGATAACATTTCCCACAACATGTATTGAAAACATTGGTCATTGAATTTCATACGAACAATCATCGATTTAAAATTTAAATAGTATGATGTTTAACTAGTGTATACCTTTATCAATTGAATCATACTTCAAAAAGTAATCCATCATAAGGCTAAGCTGGTCGTGCTACATGGTGTGTCAGCCTCAAAAACTGAAAACTCTCATGGAACTACTCTTCAATATCTAGCACCTCACCTATTCCATGATTTATTCTATGGTTTCCCATCACCCAGAATCATTCCAATCATAAGCATCTACCTGTTCTCTATCTACATTAGCATTAACAGAAACAGAAGTCAATAATGATGGGAACCCAATAGTCATACCTACCAAAGACAGTCTTGAAAAAAAAGCCACCCAAGGTTCTTCCTCAAAATCCAAAGGCATCAACATGAAATAAAAAAATAAGGTGATTATAAGGGTTTTTTCTCTTTATAAGAGGTTAAAACACCCTCTAAACGCTTTAGCAGTGGTTACCCAAAACTACCGTTAAAGTGGCCGCTTACTCTGATTACAGAACGTTCTCAATAAGCACTGGTAAAATGAGTTGGTATTTATCAGTAGATCAATTAGATGGGGTTTTAACCCCCTCTAATTTCGTCCTAATTTCACAGTAAATAGCACATTAGAGGAAATTTATAACTGCCTATAAATTGATGTTCCCCATTTGGGGTGGTTATAACCGCCCTTAAATGACATCAAAATTTATATATTTAAGGGCGGTTTCTACCACAATGACACCTAAATATACCTTCCACCACCAATTCTTCCACCTAGGGACGGGACAACCCATGCACCCACGCAGACACCCCATGGAATCCATGAGGACACCCCTATGACACCCACGCAGACACCCCTTTGGAACCCCATGGCTCCTAGAAACACCCCCTATGACACCCCATGGCACCCACTAGGAATCCACCCATGACACCCCATGGCACCCACATGGAGACCCTCCCATGACACCCTATGGAACCCATGAACACCCCCTATGAGACCCCATGGCACACACGAGGGCACCCACATACACCCCTTTTGACACCCCATGGCACCCATATACATCCATGAGGAAACCACCCCCTATGACACCCCATGGAAAGCACGCTAACACATCGACATTCAACAAGCCCCGTACTATGTCTATGGGACCCCCAAACACGTTGAGCAATACCTCCTCTAAATCCCGCCTCTTCTAAAAGGAGGTCTCCAGATGGAATCAAACTGATATCCCCCTACCATGCTAAACCACTATTCTACTATGCCACCTTCAAATTTTTTTATTATAAATCCTATAATATATTTATTTGCATAAAAATATATATCCAAAAATATATATTATTGTATAGAAATATAAATAATATTATATATATATATATATATATATATTTCGGGGTTTATATAATATATAAAAATAATTATATTTACACATATAAATATATATTTATTCATATATTTAAAAAAAATTATGTGTGTGTGTTTATATATTTATATAATATTTATATAATATATATATATATATATACTTATATGTGTGTGTGTGTTCCCATAATATTATTAGTTAATTATTATTATAACACTTATTTTTTAAACTATAAAAAATTATGTCTGTTTTATAAATACCATATATTTTTATGATTTATGTTATATTAAATTAATTTATATTATATATTTATATATTCAATTATATGAATTTATATTCTGTCATGTACCCCCACACACACAAATATATATTCACACAAAATTAAATGCATTCAAAAAATTGGAAATGTATAATATAATTAAATTAAAAATATATATTTACTAATTTAATTTATAATTAATATGGTATACAATAGTATATATAATATATATAAAGTTATATGTAATGAGATATTTATAATATATATATATATTTAATTTTTCTATATTATATTTTTTTTAATACATGATATAATGTAAATGTATTTATGCATAAATATAAAATAAAAATGTTTTCAATATAATATATATATAATATAAATGTATTTAGTAAATTTATAGTATTTAAAAAAACACATATAAATTTTTTATATTAGAATAAATTTATTTATAATTACATTTATATCATGTATACCAATATTTATATATGTATACATTTTTTATATGTATAAGTATTTATTTAAAGTATTTATATAATGTATTTATATATATAAATGTTTATAATGTATTTAAATACATTTATATAATGTGTTTATGTAATATATATATACACACATGTGCATGCAGACATCTATATTATAAAACGTAAATTTATTACAGATTTATTTTTAAAAATAAATAAAAAAATTAGATTTGGTTAAAAAACCCCTCTAATAAAATGGATTAACGGTGGTTCATTAACCCCCTCTAATGACATAAATTAGAGGGGGTTTGTTACCCACTTTAATATCTTATATTATATGGGGTTCATAACCCCCTCTAATTTCTTAAATTATAAGAGGTACAAAACCCCCTACAATTTCTTAAATTAAGAAGTGGTCAAAAATCCCCTCTAATCTAAAGGATTATGTGGTTCGTAAACCACCTATAATTTATTAAATTATATTGGGTTCAGAACCCCCTATAATTTAAGGGATTAGCTGCAGTTCATGAACACCCTCTAATGTCATGCATTAGAGGGGGTTCAAAATCCCCTCTAATATTCATATATATATATATATAACCTCTAAAATCCAAACGAACACATAACACCACTATTTATTAAGTTAGTGGTGGTTTTGACATACTAGCCTCTAATATATAACCAAATATAAAAAAATTCAAAAACAATTAGAGGGGGGGTGTCCATAACCCTCCTTAAAAAACCGCTGCTAAAATACTGTGTTTTTTAGTGATTCCTAAATCAAAAATCCTGGGTACAACCCATACACTGGACTTGAATGAGGGTATAACCAAGATCACTACCTAAAATGCATCCACAAACCTGGTCTAACCTCTCATGCTGGTTCTCTTGATCAAATAAAACATTGACCTATAAGTGTCTGAGTCAAAACTAAGGGCCTCTAGATATCTCACATAGCCCTACTGATCATGTCTCAAAACCCGGTCACAAGGTCTAACCACCAAGGCCAAAATATCAAACCAATCTAAAAAAGGTAAAGACCACAATGACCTACAAGGGTAAAAATATTATAGAATGAAAAACATGGGACCAGATCCCCTCCAAGAATCCTCATAAGAAAATTATCCATATAAGTCATTATACCGTTGTAGAAGAGTTACTCGATGGACACTCACTGGGAATCCATATATGGTAATATCCCCTCATGGTTCAGACCATGAGAAACATCCTCGTACCTATCAGTATTTTACTCAATGATCCAAATATATAACCTAAAATAATGTCCATTTAAGTACAGTATCCTTAAAATACATGCTAAAAACATTTTATAGTTTGTTACTTAAACTTTCAATAATCGATCCTTGAACAACACCTTGCAAGGGGTCCAACAAATGAGTACACTTTTCCCTATCGACATACTAGGGTCACTGCACCTTCTATGAATGAGGAACGAGTAATATGACTCACCCCTAAACATATTAATATATATATACATATCCTTAAATAAGATGGTAATATATATGAAACCATCCTAATTGAGTAGTATGGAATACTTCCTTTTTTTATTACAAAACTTTTCATTACGTTGTATAAAGAGGGGTTCTTTTAATGTTTGGTTTCTTGGGAATAAGATACATCATACATGAAAACATATACAATTCTTCTAAAAAACTTATAATCCTTCTTAATTGTTTCAACCTAAATTATTTTACTACATCTCAAATCATTGGGACATACATCAAAGTAAAGGGTGATAATAAGGCCAAGTAAGGGAATATGAATGGGAAACCATTTACATGTAATCTTGAGGAGTAGCAAAAATAACATGAGGAATATAATAGTGGCATGGGAAAGAGAAAAAAAGACAAAAAATAATAAAATGGACACGAATAATAACTTGTAAACGTGTCTACAAAATTTAATTTAGATATTCATATGTATATAACCAAGGTGCCATAAAAATTACCAAGGTTATTCACCAAGGTTTCACATTTCATCTCTAGACATTAAATTCATTACCAAATCTAGTGGATAGCTATCATGGTGTATACTAAATATATCAAAATTAATGTGAGACACATATATCATAATAAAAAAATTCATAAATAACCCAAGTAGAATAAAATAAATCGATTTCATATCAAAATCTTGGCGTTTCCAATGTTCTTAAAACATGAATATTATGTCATTTTAAATTTACAGAAAAGGAATGAGGGTTTCATGTATATTAATAACATAATAATATAAATCATTCTTACATTTGGTTGAGTACCCTTGTAAAAGAAAGAGTCTTGGGTATTAAAAATAATAAAATCAAACTTAAATTATGGAGGAGAAGAGAGAAATTTGGAGAAGTAAATTTGGCAACATAACAGGTATAAAACATATTACGAAAAAGATAAAAATGGGAGGGGAAAGGATATATCATTAATAAAACCTAAATTTTAAGTAAGGGTATGATCACAATGGTAATATAATAGAGTATCCATAACATTTATAAGAGATATATGAAAATATTTCTTGAATCGAAATGAAAAAAGTGTAATTCCCTTATCTTGAAAAGTATCTCCTAAAACATAAGGATTGAGACCTTGGGGGATTGAGGAAACCATGGGAGGACTATGTTTGAAGTAAAACTACCATACATCCATGGATTATAGATTTTTACTTAAGATAAATCTATAAATGGGTGAGTATTTATAGAAAATTTTGAGGATTTATTTATTAATTTCCAAATATAGGTCTAGGAAATCTATGCTGTGGAAAATCCAGAACCACGGGCTTGGACATGGTTTTCCCATGGTTTTTAGAATTAGTGACCTTTTTTATGCTATTTAAATCCTCAAGAGTCTGTCATCATTTTATATTACTTCTTTTTTAAAGTAAAATTAAATTTTCCACACAAATATTGTTTTTAATGTTAATGTTTCCATTTTAGAGTTTGGAAAGTAAATTACAGTTTTGGAAATTGATTAAAATATATTAAAATACATGATATTAATAAAATAAAATATTTTAGTCCATTTATTTTGTTTAGTTATTTATTACATAATTATGACATAAATATGAATTCATTAAACATATGTCAAACCTCAAAATATATTTGTAATATTCATGAAAAAATAAAATATTTTAGAAAATTCTCTTAAATAAACACTAACCAAATTTAGGCATCCGGATTACAAAAATAATTTTTATTTTATCATATTAATTATATTAATATGATAATTTTTACTTTTAAATATAAATACTTATTTATTAATAATAATTACATGTTTAAAATTCATGGTAAAATTTCTGACACTGAAAATTTTAAAATTATTTTATCATTTATATTTAAATAAAGTTTTTTAACATAAAATTTCATTAAAATAAGTATTATTTATAATAAATTAGTTTCTTAAAAAAATTACCTTTTCTTAAAAGTACAATTTCAGTTAGAAAAGTCAATTTATCAAATTTATCTCAATTAGACATATATTTTATTAAAAAGCTATTCTTAAAAAATAATTGATTGAATAAATTTTTTTCTTATAAAACTAAATTAAACGTTAAGTAACTAATTTATGGAAACATATCCCCTTATTACACCCCCATACGCCCTAAGAGTAAGGTGTGTGATAGTGGACATTTTAGGTTGTGCCTCAACTAACATCAGCAGAGTGGTAATCTCCCCAAACATGAACATATCCCATAAGAAATTTCATTCATGATACACTTTTTGAACATTGAATTGGGATTTGTCAAGGGATAACCCCAGTAATGATACCTCCGTCTCATGTTTTGATATTTGGGCTTCAAACGACATGAATCTACTTGTTGAGGCCATGGAGTAATCTTTATTCATCAATTATCCTTTTTCAAATTTTACTTATAAACACTGATTATAACATTAGAATTATTATCAGGTGTATGGTTCCTAATGGTAATATTGACCAATGATCATATATTGGTCAAATCCAGATGAGAAAATTTTCCTTTATATTTACATATTTATTAAATTGATATGGTTTTGTTGTAAATAATATAATATAACACACATTTTTAGGAAACAAATATCATTCAAAAGGTCTAGGTCATTACAATATTCCCCCTTAAGAAATTTCTTCCCAGAAATTTCAACTTGTTCTCTTAGTTGATGAATGATGTGGGTGTTTCTGCCTCATTATCTCATCTGGTTCCCACATCAAATCTTCATATTAATGGTTCCTCCAAAATAGTTTGATGATTTTGGTAGTTTTATTTCATATAACCTTTTCTCTATAGTCCAAGATCTCCACCGACTACTCCTCATAAAAGATATAATGTTCCTTTTGTACCACCTCCAGATTCAGTACATGTGAGGGATCATGAATATACTTTCTCAAGAGAGATACATGGAATAAAACATTAAATTGATCTATATTTATCGTAAGTTCAAGCCAATAGGATACTAATCCTATGTGATCAAGGATTTCATAGGGGCCATTGTAACTAGGGAAAAGATCCCACTCTCACAAAACGCATTATTCTCTTCCAAGGAGATATTCGAAGGAACACTTTTTTACTAAAACAAAATGACATTCCCTTTTGAAGGTTCTTATAATAGTTATTCTTCTAACTCTGTGTATAATTTAACTGTTGTTGGATGGCATGAACCTTTTCTATCATCTCTTGCATACGATCAGGCCCAAAAAGTTTTATCTCACCAACTTCACCCCAACAAGTAGGAGTTCTACATATCTTCATGTAGAGAGAATAATAAGTTTCTATCTAAATATAAAAATGAAATATTTTGTTGTATGAGAACTCAAATAATGGAAGATGTTGAACCCATGTACCTTTAAATTCTATTAATAATGTTATTAGAATTTACTTTAGTGTTTGAATAGTCCTTTAATATTGAACATTTGTTTCGGGGTGATAGGTCGTAATGAGATTCAATTTAGCACTTAGAGCAAGTTGAATACTTCTTTGGAATGTTGATTTAAACCTTGGATCATGAAAAAAATGATATAATGTGTAACTCCATGCAACCTCGTGACCTACTTTACATATATATTGGAATGTTTTTCAAGAGATGAATCTTTCCAAATAGAGATAATATGGGATGTCCTGGTGAGTCGGTCCACTATACACCAGAACACATTGTCTCCTTTAGATGTTATTGGGAGAATAGTGACAATTACCATAGTGATATTATACCAATTCCATACTGGTATGGGTAGTGGTTGCAATATAACTTTTGGAAGTTTCCACTCTACCTTCACTAGCTGACATACCATGCACCATGCATTGTAGTTTCCAATCTCCCTTTTCATGTTATCCCACCAATAATGTTCATGAGGGTCCCTATAAATTTTCATGATTCCAAGATGTAAAGATATGGTAGATCTATGAGCTTCATCCATCAGATCCTTATTTATTTCTACAATTGATGGAACACATAGCCTTGTATGAAATTTTAGTACACGTTATTGATCAATATTGAACTCAATAAACTTCCCATTATTCAAAGCATATATCTTCTTGTGTAACAATGGATATTATCTTTGAAATTTATTTATCTTCTCTAGTAATGATGGTTTAAAAATCTTCTGGGATAGGGTTGACAGTGTGTCTTCCCATATGATTCCCATTTACAGTTTTACAGGGTCTTTGATCAAAATATATCATTAAATATTCATCATTTAACTCACAATAGGGTCTTTACTAATTAATACATTAGTGGCCTCATTTCTATTCCAAGATGATAATGAATTTAACAATCATAGCATTTAAGAAGTTCTGACCATCCCACCCATCTCATGTTAAATTCCTTTGGCATGAAAATATACTTCAAACTTTGGTGGTATGTGTATATATCTCATTTCTCACCATAAAGATATCACCTCTATATCTTCAGAGCATAAAATAACTATAGCTATCTCTAGGTAATGTGTAGGATAATTCTTTTCTTGAGGCATTAGGTGTTGAGATGCATAAGAAATAACCTTGTCATTTTTCATGAGGATGCAAAAAATCCCTTTCAAAGTTTCATTACTAAAAATAATGAATACTTCTTCAATAGAGTATAGAGTTAACATAGGTATGGTAACAAATATATTCTTCATGTCATGGAAACTTTCATCACACTCTATTGTCAAAATTAACTTATCCCCCTTTCAAGTTAACTTTCTTAGTCAATTTAAATGTTTTGAAAAGTTTTTCCAAACCACCTATAATATAATTTTAAACCAAAGAATCTATGAATCCTAGTTACTACTGTAGGATGATGCCACTCATCCATAACCTTTATCTTGGTAGGGCCAACTAATATTTCTTCATTGGTTACAATGTTCCCAAAGAAAGAAACTTCTTGTAACCAAAATACAAATTTCCTAAAATTTCCAAATAGCCTCTCATTCCTCATAGTTTTCAATATAACCATTAGATGATCCCCATTCTCGTAATGAATTTTGGAATATACCAAAATATCATCAATAAAAACTATGATAAAGTAATCAAGGTAGTCCTTTAAGAATTTAATTATCAAATCCATAAATATTACAGGATTATTAGTCAATCTGAAGGGCATAATAAAAAATTTATAATTCCCATATTTTGATTAGAATGAAATATTAAGAATATCTTATTTTTTCACCAAAAATTGATTGTAACCAGACAAAATATCAATGTTGGAGAATAATTGAGCCCCACAAAACTTGTCAAATAATTCATCAATCCTTTGGAGGGGGTACATATTCTTCATTGTGATCCCATTAAGTTATCAATAATAAATTCATATACACATTGATCCATCCTTCTTCTTCACAAGGAGAACATGTCATGACCCATCCCTCGGGGCCCATGTCGTGACAACCCCAAGCCTGCCTTCCATAGGCCAAGGGCTAGAGACTAGCATCGGAAAGGCACATCCCTAAAACCTGGAATGCTTTGCCTTTAAACCTGTAAACTCACACAAATCGAGCACACAACAAGATATAAGTAAAAAAGTAAACTATATAGTAAACATGGTGTGTACAGTAAGAAAAGGTCTATAATACAATCCCAACTGGAATGTACAAGTAAAACATAAAAAACAACTCCTGCGAACACTCACCAAGGATCCTACTTGATGGGTAGGTAAAACTCTCAAACAGTAAACTCTATGGTATGCCTCATCTATGGTCTACCACAGCGTAGCCTCCAGTCCAATTACCCTCATCCCTGATCAGCGCTTTCTGTCATCTACACACGAAACAGCAATGTGCGGGCGTAGCCCGTGCAGGGGTGAGTATAACGATAGTCAGTAGGGACCCCGATATCCCCTAAGGTTTCTCTGAATCCACAAAGGATAAACCAAAAATCCTGAAAACAATAGTAAACCCTACTTAGGTATATTCCCATACATATACCTAAGTTATCTAGTATACCCATCTCACTAATGAGGAAACACAAGGCCCAAATCTTTATCCTAAATCCCAACTATTCCATGATGGAAAGAATACCACAATGGTAACCCCACATAGGTAAGTACCACAAAGGTAACACCACACAGAAGAATACCACAACGGTATCAACACAAAGGTAAGTACAACATAGGTAACTCCACACAGAATAATACCATAAAGGTATCACCACACAGAAGTGTACCACAGAGGTACATACTCATATAACACCGTGTATAACTTAAGTACGAAATTATGGATGATTATTTGCATTACTATACCATATTACTTCATCGAGAAGCTTTACTATTGACCCACACAAGATCAAAGATGACCCACAAAGGATCGGGAGATGACCCACACAGGATCTGGAGATGACCAACATAGGATCCGATGATGACCCAAATAGGATCTGAAGATGTTGGCCCACACAAGATTCGAGGATGACTTACATAGGATCTGAAGTCTCCTCAAGTACAGATAGCCATAGGGTTCCCGCACAAAGCGTGCTTGATTCAGGGAGGTTACACTCCTCAATCCATCAGTAAATACTTCAAATTCCATGTAGTTCTATGGATAAGTATCATGAAGGTCCATCATGTCATATGGGACCCAACATCACAGACAGCGCGTTAATTGGACGCCCTGTCTGTGAGTTATTAGCGTTTCTGTTCTGAGGGTCCGGTTGGATTCAGGATCGGTCCAACCCGGTCATACTCCAATTTTATCCAAAACACAAGTATAGTATACAAAAAGCACCGTATCGATCCATGTATTGTGGTGAAAATGACGGTTCGTTAAATGGACGTCTGGTTCTCATGTTATGGCCAAAACGGAAAATGTGGGTCCAGATGGGCCTGGGTCCGGTCTGGCCCGGTTTGCCTGGGTCGCGGCGGGCCTGGCCAGTTGGGCCATGTTCCGGCCCAGTCAGTGAAGGGGGTGGCCTGACCCAGCCCACTGGGTGCGGCCCGCTTGCAGCTCGCTTGCAGCCCGCTGCCAGTGTGGCCCCTTATGGTGGGGTCCACCCTAGTCGCCACCCTGGAGGGGAGGAACTCCCCCCAGGTCAACCGAATGGACCAAAGGACGTTTGGTTTTGGATAACCAGGCGGCGCCATGTGGCACCTCTTGATGGCACGTAGGACCCTCCAGAGGGGTCGTAATCAGTGTGAGACAGCTAGCCGAAACCACTGTCCCTTCTTCCAGTGGCGCGGACACGCGCCTCTCCTCCCCCTCGGTCGGCCGGCCGTCGACTGCCCTCTGACCTCCACTACGATTAAGCAGTCGCGGTCTCCAGCTCCGGCATGCATGGACATGTGCTGTCGATTATCCGCATGGATGACTGGCATGCCGACTGCCACCCTGATCTGCCACGGCCGACGAGTCGTGACCTCCTTCGTTGCCGGTTGTACGGACGCGCCACCCCGGTTCCATGCAGCCTATCGGGTGCCAGCCATCTCCTTTCTCCACCACGGTCGATGGGCCGCGGTCTCCTTCAGCGGCGTGGTTGCGCTGCCACCATCATCGCGACCCAGAAATAACATGTCAACCTTATATATGGAGAGAGATCAGTCCATGTTCATTTAGTTCCCACCCTCCACATTAGACCGAAAGTATGTGGCTTCGAGGAGAAAGTTTCAACATAATACCATGAAGAACAACATAAACTCACCCCTACCTTGATCATTCATTAGAGACGACGTGAGGAGGAAGATGATTCCGATGAAGAGACCGAACAACATTGCTCCTGAAACTCACTCCAAAGGTTGGTTCCACATTCATGATATGGAAAAAGTTCTTCGTTGGAGAGGGTCTTCATTTGGAGGATATTTCTCCAAATCTCTCCTTTTCCAATGATTTACCCCATCCTCAGGAAAGGTGAGGATCCAACTTAACAAATTAATTTTATTAATTATAAAATTAAAGTTGTCTCATTAAATTTGGGGAAAACCAAGAGTTTCCCCCCATTAAAAGAGGGGTTCGGGTGGTCCCCACCACTAAAATTTAAAAAGGATGATTCAAATAAAAATAAAAGTTATTGTTTTATTTTTATTATTTTCCTTTTAAATCTCCTGCAAAAATCTGAAAAAATAACATCCAACCTCAACCTACTGTGGTCGAGGTGATGGTCTCCTTAAGAAAATATTGGTGTTATGAGTTTAACGGTGTCCTCTGATTTCAATTCAATGCACCGGTTAAAAAGTTACAAATTTCCTCTCGCACATTAACTGAAGGTACCTTAAAGAAAGTTCCAAAAATAATTCCTGGAAATCCAGGACTCGGAATCACGTACCATCAATTTTCAAAGATTTGTAACATTTCCATATAATTAAAAAAACTACATGAAAAAATCTGGGACTTTACATTCTCCGCATCTTAGGGTTTTGCATCCCCAAAATCCACAACATAATCTAGGGAAACAAGTGGAGGGGTACTGAGCATGAATCCGAGCCTCCCGTTCCCATGTGATCTCCTGAAGGTTTCTGTGCTACCATTGTACGTGCACAATAGGTATCGCTCATCCACGAATGACTCTCTCCTGTCGATCCTCAATCTCCACTAGAACCTTCAAAAATGTCACCCCCATCGTCGATGTACAGCTCACCCAAGTCAGTGATGTGCTTTGGATCATGTATGTATCTCCTCAGTTGGGATACGTGGAAAACATCGTGCACTCGGTGAAACTAAGGGGGATGATCAAGACGGTATGCCACCTCACTAACTCTACTGAGGACCTGAAATGGTCTAATAAACCTTAGAGATAACTTTCTGCCCTTCCAAATATCTGAAAACCTCGTCGAGGTGAGACCCATTAAAAGACATGGTCACCATTCTCGAACTTCAGAGGTCTCCATCTCCACTCAACATAAGACTTTCTCTTGTTCTTTGCAGTCTTCATCCGTTCCTGGATGATCTGCATCTTCTACGTGGTAGTCCATACCATGTATGGTCCCATGAGTGCTGACTCCCCTAGGTCAATCCAGCAAACAGTTGATCTACAAGGTCGTTCGTACAGTTCCTCAAATGGTGAATACTGATAGTGGAGTGATAACTATTGTCGTAAGATAACTCTACTAAAGGCATGTGATCCTCCCACCTGTTGTCTAAATCAAGGATGAAAGCATGAAACATGTCCCCAAGGGTCTTAATGGTCCGCTCTGTCTGCCCATCCATCTGAGGGTGGAAGGTAGTGCTCAAATAAAGACAAGTCCCAAAAACTTCCTGCAACCCCTTCGATAGCCAGGAAGTAAAACGTGAATCATGATTGGATAAGATTGTATATGGAACCCCCTGAAGCAGCAAAACCTCCTCCACATAGAGGCGTCCCATGCCCTCTACTAGTCCCTACTCTCTGATAGGTAGGAAGTGGGAAGACTTGGTGGGTCGGTCAATGATCACCTAGATATAATCATGTCCCTTAGATGTGCATGTAAGTCCTATGATGATGTCCATGGAAATTTCATCCCACTTCAACTCTTGCACCTTTAGTGGAAGAACTAAGAATTCTGGAACCTGATGCTCTGCCTTCACTTGCTGACAAGTGGGGAATCATGAGACAAACTTGGTTATTGCTTTCTTCATCCTCGACCACCAGTGCAGACACCGATGGTCCTGGTACATCTTTACCAATCTTGGATATATCGCTAGAGGAGACGTATGGAACTCCCTCAACACTTCCTCCCGTAGCACCACCAGTAACATAGTACGTCCTCTAAAGTGGATGACGTGCTCCCCACCTTCAAAAAATCCATCAGCTGCCAGTTCTATGTATATATGAGCATGTCGAGCCTCACAGTTAGTGTCCCCAAGATACGCCTCCCTGACTCGCTGAAGGAGTAGGGAAGTGACTGTCAGAGACTAAAGATAATCTGCTCCATCTCAATCCACACAGGATATCTATACAATGGATAACTACTCCGTCACCTCACTTAGTAACTGTATACCAGATCTCTTGTTGAGATAATATACTACTACATTCCCCTTCCTAGGAGTATAGACTATTTCTAAGTCATAGTTATGGAGGAACTCAAGACAACTTCGCTATCTCAGGTTCAGGTCCTTCTGGGAGAAGATCTACCTGAGACTCTTATGATCATAGTATACTATAAAAGTTTTTCCCATTAAGTAATTTCACCACATATTCAGGGCGAAGACCACTACTACCAACTCCTGGTCATGGGTATCATAGTTCTTCTCATGCTGTCTCAGCTATTGAGAACCATAAGTGACCACTAATCTCTACTGCATGAGGACACATCCAAGACTGCTCCCTGATGCGTCGCTGTAGACGATGTACCAAATTCCCTCCTCTGATAGCCTCAAGATGGGGGAAATCATCAGTCTCTACCTCAGCTCCTGGAAACCTCACTGACATCTCTTCGACCACATGATGGGTTTCCCAATCTTCGTAAATGCTGATAAGGGTGCCGCAACTCTAGAAAAGTCAGGCATAATCCTCATGTAGTAACCAGCCAAACCTAGGAAACTCCGCACTTCTGTCACACTTCTAGGTGGATCCCAAGAAAGAACAACCTCATTCTTCACTGGACTCACCGCAACTCCAGCCTCTGAGATGATTTTTCCCAAGAAGTGTACCTCTCAGATCCATAACTGGCTCTTTGAGAGATTACCATAAAGATAGTGCTCTATGAGTGTGTCCATAACTATCTACAGATGATAGGAATGATCCTTCTATTTAACTGTGTATATCAATATGTCGTTGATGATGACTACCATAATGCGACTGAGGTGTGGCTGGAAGATCCAGTTCATGAGTCCCATGAACACTTCTGGGGCTTTGGTCATGCCAAATCGCATAACCAATAACTCATAATGGCCATACCAACATCTAAAGGTCGTCTTCTATATATCCTCTTCCCATACCCTGAGCTGGTGATACCCTGATTTAAGGTCTATCTTTGAAAACCATCATGCTTCCATCAGCTGATCAAAGAGATCGTCAATTTTCGAAAGTGGGTACTTGTTCTTCATGGTCACCTGGTTCAGGCTCCAATAGTCCACAAAGATTCTCAAACTATCACCCACCATATTGGCGAACAAAATCGGGGAAACCAAAGGAGAAACACTAGGCCTAATGAACCCCTTTCTCTGTAAGTCCTCCAATTGTACTCGCAGCTCTCGTAGCTCCGTGGGAGCCATCCGATATTATGGTGTAGATATCGGTGCTGTCCCAGGGTAGAAGTCGATGTAACATTCCACCTATCTATGAGGAGGTATACCAAGAACATCATCATGGAAAACATCAGCGTACTGGTCCACCACTCTAGGATAGCTCAGACTCTCAACATCAGCTGCTCTGAGGGTAAGGCTATCCAACTGATGTGTGATCGGCTGCACCCTCCTCTAGGTATGTCTATCCTATGCTGCCAAGGTTCCCTTCTCGCCTGTGAGGAAAACATGGTCCCATCCTCGTGGACACACCCCCCTTTTCTCCTAATATAGTCGATCTGAGCATGGACTGTGGATAACCATTCTATACCCAAGATGATGTTGTAAGGCCTCGACGCCACTACTAGATGATCCCAACAGAAGCTCTCACCTCGTAGAGTAAGCTCACACTGCCAGAGCCAATATTTAATTGTCGTATCTACTCCCATAGTAGTCTCTAGCTGTAAGGATCGATCCAACGACTCCACCAGAATCCTCGAGCTCCAAATGAGGGCCATGGGAAAAAATGAATGACTGGAACCTGTGTATATAAGTACTAAAACTAAGGCATAGTAGACACATATCATACCTCATATCATCTCTAGAATGTCATGGTTATAGGCCTCAGCTACCTGGAGCTGAGCTCATCCCTGTCCACCTGCTCCCTGTGGTTGGGGTGGACCACCTGGTGGTGGTGGTAGAACCTCGAATTGCCACCCACCACCTGCTGCATGGCCTGCTCCTCTGCCATGTCCGCCTAATTCCTACGTATCTCCTTGATCTCATATTCGCCTCTTCCCAGGTGGTCCTTTGACCGTCTTCTTGTCATTTGTACGACAGGTTAGGCAGTCACGTGCCATGTGACGCTGCCCGCCGCATGGGTAACACTGTATACTCCTCACCTATCCTTCTCTGTCCTGAGAGCCACAAACAACCGACCATGTATCCTACAGTTTTCAACCCATAGGTCTGGTCCTCTTGGACCTCAATGTCATCTATTAGATGCCAGTTGCATATGACTCTGCGAAATAATGTCTGATGGTGGGTCTCAGTACCGGTGACTAATCAACAAGAAAAATCATCACTAACAGTGCTCTCTCTAACACCCCCGCCTCCGTTGGGATGCTAAGAGAAATCATCAAATATCTAATCTCCCGTCTGATCCCCTGCATGATGTTCTGGGCCTTGAATAAAGGGTCCCACACCATGTCAGTGGAATAACACGAGTGGTCAGTGACCCTCACTAAATACTGAGCCATATTCATGCTTCCCTACTACACGTGAAAAAGCTCATATATACACACAGAGCATAAAGTCGTTGGAACGAACTCTGCCCTAAAAAGTTTCACAAAGTCTGTCCAGATGAGAGTGACCACATCGTGAACCTGGAGCATCATGCTCCACCATCTTCCCGCTGCTGCCAGAAGAATACTAGAGGCAAGGATCAACATGGGATTAGCTGGTGTCCCTACTAGTCGAAAAACTCTAACCATGGCCTCCACCTAGTCCTCAGCTGCCTATGGATCCATCTCTCCATAGAACATCAGTGTCATCGGCCGCTGGAACTCGTGAAATGTGCTCAAGCGGCGTGCACCCTCTTTTGCGGGGGATGGTGGAATCAGTTGTCCAACGGGTAGTGGTGCTACTGGTACACCATCCGATGGTACAACTGTGAAATGGGGGCCCTGCACAGAAGCTTCATTGCTCAGTGGTCAGTCATCATGTACTCTACCTGGAACCTAGGCTAGCTGTCTGCATGGAGGAATAACGAAAAGAAACAGGTGCACCATGGTCAATATGTTATAGCTGGTGTGCTGACCCAAAGTGATCACGAATAAAAATTTTCAAAAACACACACACAATCTATGTTTTCATGCACTGAGTCAGAAATCAGAAGTCAGGGTCCTCGTGTATGGATACGTTAGCCACCGTACCAATACTAGTCTCCCCAAACTAAAAACCACACTCATAACACTTAACACTATTGCTTCACAAAACAGATCATAATCCTAGTTTTCTGGTAGAACTGAACTCTATGATACTAATTTGTCATAACCCGCCCCCCAGGGTACGTGCTGTGACTACCCCAAGCCCAGCATCCATAGGCTAGGGGCTGGTGACTATCTCCGGAAAGGCACATCCCTAAAACCGCGAAGGCTTTTCCTTTAACCTTGTAAACTAACAAAAACTATGCACACAACAAGATACAAGTACAAAGTAAACTATATAGTAAACATGGTGTGTATAGTATGTAACGGGCCAAAATACAAGCCCATCTGGGAAGTACAAGTAAAAATTAAAAAACCACTCCTACGAACGCCCACAAAGGATCCTACCTGAAGGGTAGGTGCAGCTCTCGAATGGTCATCTTTGAGGTAAACCTCATCTAAGGTCCACCTATGTGTATCCTCTAGTCGTAGTACCCTCGACCCTGATCAGCGATGTCCATCCTTTGCACATGACACAACAAGGTGTGAGCGTATCCCATGTTGGGGTTAGTATAAAAATACTCACTAGGGACCCTAAGACCCCCTAAGGTCTCTCTGAATCCACAAAGAATAAACCACGGAGCATGAAAAAAACAGTAAACCCTAATTAAATATATTACCTTACATATACCTAAGTTATCAAGTATACCCATCTCACTCATGAGGAAACACAAGGCCTAACTTTTTATCTGAAAGCTCAACTACTCCACGAAGGAAACAGTACCATGAAGGTAACACAACAAAGGTAATACCACAAAGGTAAGTACCACAAAGGTAATGCCACACAGATGAATACCACAAAGGTATCACCACGAAGTTAAGTACCACAAAGGTAACACCACAAATAAGAATAACACAAAGGTATCACCACAAAGAAGTGTACCACAAAGGTAATGACTCATATCACACCAGGTATAACTTCAGTACGAAATTATGGATGACTAGTTGTATTGCTAAATCATCTTACTTTGTCGAGAAGATTTTCCATTGACCCACACAGGTTCGAAGATGACCCACACAAGATCTGGAGATGACCCACACAGGATCTGGAGATGACCCACATATGATATGAAGATTCTTACCCACACAAGATCCGAGGATGACCCGCATAAGATCTGATGTCTTCTCAAGTACAGGTTTCCACAGGGTTCTCGAAATAAGCGTGCTTGATTCTGGGAGGATCCGCTCCTCAAGCCATCATTCAATACTTCAACTGCCATTAAGTCCCATGAATAAGTATCATGAAGGTCTGTCATGTCATATGGGACCCAACACGATAGAAGGCGTTTCAATCGGATGCCCGGTCTGAGAGTTATTAGCATTTCGGTTCCGAGGGCCCGGTTGGATTTGGGTTCGATCCAACCCGACCATACTCCAATTTTATCCAAAACTCAAGTGGAGTATACCAAAAGGACCATATCGATCCAAGGATTCTGGCGTCACATACATTTCATCTAACGGACGTCTGGTTCTCAAGATGTGGCCAAAATGACGTATCTAGGTCCAGATGGGCCCGTGTTCAGTCTGACCCGGCCCGATCTGAACTGGGCTGACCCGACACTGTTCAGGTTGACCCGACTTAGTTCGGGATTGTCCTGGTTGTCCTGGGCCATGTTGAGCCCGGTCTGACCCGCAAAGGGGGCTGCACGGCCGAGACCGCGCTGGGCGCGGCCCACTGGCAGCCTGTGGCTGGGGTTCCCCCTTGTGGTGGGGTTCACCATCACTGCCACCCGGGAGGGGAGGCACCCACCCAGGTCACCCGAATGACCTAATTTTCATTCGGTATTTTACAAACAAGTGGCATCACGTGGTGCAGCTGACTGGCACGCGGGACCCACCATAGTGGTCCCGCTCAACGTGATATGGCCGACCGAAATGGCCGACCCTCCTTCCAGCAGTGCAGACCCACGCCGCTCCTCTACCATGGCTAGTTGGATACTGGCCACCCTCTGACCCCCGCCGTAGCCATGCAGTCATGGTCTGCAACTCCGGTGGCGTGGACATGTGCCGCTGCTTCACCACATGGCCGACCGGCTTGCCGGCCGCCACCCAACTCCAATGCGGCCGATGGGCCACAAACTCCTACTAAACCGGCAAGCGACGCATGCCGCCATAACTCCACGTGGTTTTCTGGCATGCTTTCCATTGTCCTTCCACTACCATGGCCGACATGCCATAGCCTCCTTCTCAATCGGCTGCGCGGACACGCCCCCCATTTCCACGTAGCCAGCTTGGTGGCGGCCTCCACCTTTCTCTGCCGCCACTGACGGGCCACAGTCTCCTTCCGTGGTGTGGTTCCTCCACCACCATCATCACATCCCGTGAAGAACATGTCAACATTAATGATGCAAGGGGGTTATGACATGTTTTTTTGGTCCTCACCCTCTACGTTAGACCGATAACCTGCAACTTCGAGGAGAAAGTTTCAACATAAAACCACAAAGAACAACATAAAAAGACCCCTACATCGATCGGTCGTTGGAGACGATGTGAGGAGGAAGATGATGATAATGAATACGCTGACGCCCGTTGCACCCACAACTTGCTCCAAGTTTGGTTCCATGTTCTTGATCTAGAGAAAGTTCTTCATTGGAGAGGTTCTTCATTTTGAGGATATTTCTCCAAAGCTCCACTTTGCAAAACATTTTCCCCAACCTTAATAAATGATAGGATCCAAATAAATAAATTAAGTTTATTAATTAAACATTTACTATTGGCTCATTAAATTGGGGGAAAACCAAGAGTTTCCTCCCATTAAAAGAGTTGTTCGGGTGGTCCCCACCATAAAGATTCAAAAATGTGATTTCAAAGAAAAATAAAAGTTATTGTTTTATTTTTATTATTTTCCATTTAACACTCCTACGGAAATCCAAAAAACTAACTTTCACCCTCGACCTACTGTGGTCAAGGTGAATGTATTCTTAAGAGAATATTGGAACTACGAGTTCAACAGTGTCCTCAGATTTCAATTACGAGTACCAGTTCAAAATATACAAATTCCTATATTCACTTTAAATGAATGTACATTAAAGAAAGTTCAGAAATCCATTCCGGGCACTCCAGGCCTTGGAATCACATGGTGTCAATTTTCACAGATTCTTAATATTTCAATATAATTAAAAAATTTACATGAAAAAATACGGGTCTTTACAGAATATGTGCTTCCCAAGGAGAGACACTTAGTCAGATAAACCCCTTATCCAAAATATCTTGAATTCGTTACATTAATTCCTCCATACACATATTTTAAATTCTATATAGGGTCATTAGTATTTTCTTTTATTTTGGTATGTGTTCAATGGATAACTCTACCACTATTTTTGGGGGAGGCCTAAGAAACTCTTTATGAAATATGTTAATGTATTCTTGAATAATGGGGACATTTTATATTCATATACTTTCATTTACTTCTTCCTATACTCCAATAATATCTGTAAAGAGGTCTATGATATGTGAATTTAGACAAATCTCAGGTCACAATATCTCTCCATTGAAAATAATAGTAGGTTTTCTAGTCATGAATTCTAATATTTCCTTATTTCTACATTTGAGATTAGAATTATACTTTATAGAAAGTCCATCGCTAGTATAATGTCGAATTCCATCTTGGGAATGACTACTAGATTTATGATGAAATTATTATTTCCCAAGTCAATACTATATTTTCAATATGTTTTTGATTATTGGATAATCCCTTCAGGAGTATTGACTAATTACTCTACTTATAACAATTCAGAGATTTATTCTGTATTCATTACAATATTGTAAGAAATAAAGGAATGCGTAGGACCAGAATCAAACAAAGTAATTTCTATCTTTGAGATAACAATGAGAGTACATTCCACCACTTAATTTAGAGCCTCTACATCAGCCGCTGTGATAGAAAACTTCCAACCTTTCTTACTTTTCCTATGTTGAGGTTGATGGTGATACCCCTAAATTACCTTTTGATTTGAACAATAATTGGAAAAGTGACCAGGCTATCCACACATATAACATTAGACTTCAGGATTGGCCTACACCATCTTCCCTTCTGCATTATTTTAGAGTATTTGAGGATTCACCTTACTATTTCAGTACCAATATATATCTCCATCTATTCTACATATGTAACATTTTTAATTGTCGATCAATGAGTTCCCCAAATTCTTCTACCACCATTTTTTTCATATGGGATGTTGTACTTTCATTCCTCCACATGAATGATAAAAGATCCTTCCTATGTTTGGATCCAAATATCTATTCTTTCCATTCAATTTGTGTAACCTCTCCATATCTCTAAACTCAAGTTCAACATTCATATCACTCTTCACTGTCTCCTCATTTTTTATAGTCTCGATTGGATAGATTCCAACAAAGATGGGGTTTTAGTCCACTAAAAAATATATCTTACTTTCCATTAGGATCCATAAAAATTCTAGAAGTGTAATGAGAAAGTCTTGTAAATTTCATTTCATACATTCCCATAGATTCATTTTCCTTTTTCTTTAGAACTTGTAATTAATTCTCTATTTTCGTTCACATCGAATAGGGGAAATATTTATTTAAATTGGATCCCCTAAAATCTTCCCTCCATATAGTATCAATCAACCTTATTATATTCATGTTTTTAAATAATGTCTAATACTGATCATATTCTCCCTCTTGGAGGTAAATATCAAGGGTGAATTTATCTTGTTTCCAATAATGATGTACATAGAAGATCTTCTGTATATATCTTAACCATTGTTCAATAATCAGTGGGTCGGCATATCCAAAAATTGAAGGTGTTCATTAATGAATAAAGGACTCAATAGAAAGTTGTTCCCTTCGAGGTGAATCTGGTCTCTCATATTGATTATGGTTACTATTTATAACTCAAGTTATTTAATTCATCATTCTCACAAAGTTTTCCATTTCTGCTTCCATTAGATGGCTTTCATTTCATTGTGTGTTGTGCTCACTATTTACATGATAGCTCTAGTTTACCACTATTTTCTAAAATAATAAACCTTTAGTGAGAAGCATTTTTCTTTTATCAATGCTATAATTATAAATTAATTTTATTCCTTTAAACGTCTTGCTTAATTATGTTAATCATTAATAACAATTATAATAAAAATAAATACTTTATAATCATCCATAAAAATCTTGTGATTAAGGAAACATATCCCTCATGAGTGTCAGACATGGAGTGAAGCAAGGCCCTTTGACATGAACCAGTTCTTGTTTGATTCAAAATCAATGTGGTTTTTTTGTTTTTACACCTATATACATATATTACAGATCCACATCCACTTGTTTTTTTACAAATAGTCTTTTTTTTCTCTCAAAAACCACATACGTAAAAATTCTCCAAAGTACCATGTTGTTTTCATATATTTTAACTTGTCCCTAGATTTTTTTCCTCAAGTTTTAAAATCATAATTCCCACAAATAACCGATCCTTCCTTTGATAGAAACTATGTAATCCTTCATTTTTTATTATATTTATTTTCATTACATTTTACAAATAGAGGATTTTTGAATGTTTAGTTTCATGGAAATAATGCACATAATACACGAAAACCACAAAAATTATTCTAAACAACATTAAAGGCTTCTTTATTGGTTCATACTAAGTACTTTTTTGAAATCTCATATACTAGGGACATGTATCAAAGTAAATGGTGATCATAAGGCCCAGTAAGGGAATAAGTAAGGGAAACAATTTACATGTGATCTTGAGGAATATAAAAGAGTACATGAGGAATATCATTATGGAATTGGAAAGAGAACCTAAGGAATAAATTAATTAAAATAACATGAATCATAACTTGTAGGTGGGTCCGAAACATTTAATTTAGTCATTCATAAGAATATATACAATGTTAATCACCAACGGGTCACAAAAATTTCAAACGTTATTCACCAAGGTATTGTGTAACATGTCATCTCTATAGACTATATATTTTACCAAATTCAATGAAGGGTTATTAGGGAACACCCTTTATATATCCTAATTAAAGTGAGACACATATATAATAATCACAAGTTTCATAAATAACTAATGGAGAATAAAATAAATGGTTTTTATATCAAAATCATGGTGTTTCAAAAGTTCTTAAAAACATGAATATTATGTAATTTTTAACACATGAATAAGGAATGTGGGTTTCATGTGAAATGGCTCTGCACTACCCCAGACCTATCCTCTCCCGCTCGCTCTTGATCTTGTCTCTTTATCTGCTCTAGGTTTTATGGATGAAACCTTCTCCACTCTTGGGTTCATTGCATCTTCTTCAGCTCTCTCTACCCTTCCATGCTTCTCCTATGGTTCATCCCCCTATTTTTTTTCATGGATGGTCCACTCCCAGGTTCTGTCCCATTCTTCGGCTTCGGTGACGGCAGTTCAGTTTTACCCTAGGGCACCCTAGAATGCTCTTACCTGGAGTTCCATTACTCCTCTCCAGGTCGGATCTGGAGCGATGGAATCAAATAGGTTTTGGGCTTCAGGTTCGGCAGCTGTGGGTGTGATCGATGTCTTCCCCGTTTCCCCCACATTTCTTTGGGTTTGTCTCAGTTTGGGCTTCATCCCCGATTTCTTTTGGGTTTTCCCCCATTTTCCTCTTGCTTGTGTTCCCTCTAGGTTTCTTTCCCTATTTTCATGCTTTTTCGCTGTGCTGATTAAGAATCCTCAGAATTAAAATCCCTACCCTGGACTCAATGTCCTTATGCTCTTCTCCGGGTTGGAGTCAAGCAGTGGTCCCTCAGAGGCTTTGGGAGGTGGTATTTGGATGCCGAAGGTGCTCCTTGCATGGTCTGTTTTGGTTTTCAGTGTTGGTTTGTTTTCTCCTCCCGTTTTTGTGGTCGATCTTTTCAAGGATTGCTCGGTGAAGTTTGTACGGTGGTGACTGTGGCAGTGTTGGATATATCAGTGATTATTTCTTATGGTTTTTGTGTTTTTCTTTGTTTCTGGTTTCTATGATGGATGGTCAACGATGGAAATGTGATGATGTTTCCGTGGTTGGTGATGGATATCAATGAAGTGGATTCTGTTGAAGTTTCTAGTTACCTTCTCCAGTGGTCGATGGTGATGATGACGGTACTAAAGATGGGGGACGATAGTGATGTGACCGGTCTCTTGGTTCGAGGTCACCTCATGATTGTTGATTTTTTTAGATTGTGGTGGGTTTGTTCGTGGCTCAAGGTAGATTATGGCAATTTTCAGAACTCTTGTTTTTTATTTGAAATTTGAATGTTAATGTTTTAGGTTGAATGGGGCGTGTACTGGTTTATATGGTTGTGGGTATGTTGGAACAACTGGCACATTTTTATGGTTCCCACTTACCCAAAAAGTGGCTATTTGAAAATTCAAAAATTGTTTTGGTGGTTTTGGTGGTTTCATGTATGTTAATCTCAAAATAAAAAAAATTACATTTTATGTGAATAACCTTGGAAAAATAGGAATGGTTATTAATAAGAATAAAATAAAAGATAATTTCTTGAGGAGAAGAGAGAAAATTTGTGAAGAAAATTCAGCATCCTAATAGGCATAAAAAAGTTTTTGAAAAAGGGTAAAATGAGTGGGAACAAGGGTATTCCATTTATAAAACATAAATTGTACATAAGTGTATGATCAAAATGGAAATATTAGAAAGTGAACATAACATTTATAAGACATTTACAAAAAGTGGTTCTTGAATTGAAAATAAAAGAATGATAATTCCCTTACCTTGAAACGCAACTCCTAAAACATGAGGATTGAGACTTTGGGGGTTTGAGGAAACCTTGGAATGACTCATTTAGAGGTAGAAATACTAGATATTTTTTAAGGATTTATTTATAGTAAATTTAATTGGAGATATGGGTGGGTATTCAATAAAAAGTGGATGATTTGTTTATTAATTTCCAAATATAGACATTGTAAATATAGGTTGTAGAAAATGAAAAACCACTCTCTTTCCCATGGGGTTTTCCCATTTTTTTTGACATTTGGGACATATTTTTTGTCTTTTTAATCCAAAATAGTCGATCATAATTTTATATTACTTCTTATGGCATGTAAAACGAATGTTTCCACAAAAATAATGTTTTTAATGTTAATGAATCCATTTTAGTGTTTTAAAAAAAATTATTGATTTGGAAAATAATTAAAATATATTAAAATACATGATATTAATAAAAAAATATTTTAGGCCATTTATTTTGTTTAATTATTTATTACCTCATTATGAAATAATTATGCATCAATTAAACATACCAAAAACTTCAAACTGCATTTTTTACTATTCCTTAAAGAAACAAAATATTATAAAGCATTCTGATCAATTAGCCCTAAAATAATTTCTATGTGATGTTTTTTTTATCATAGAAATAATTTAAATAATATAGTTTTTTATTTTCTAATACAAAAACATTATTTATTAATAAAATAGCGGGTTAAAAATTCATAGTAAAATTTATAACACTTAAAAAATTTAAAAATATTTTATGATTTATAATTAAATAAACTTTTTAACATTATATTTCATTAAAATAGATATTATTCATAATAAAATGGTTTATAATCTAAATTTTTATCTTTTCTGAAAAGTACGATTTGGATATGAAAAGCCAATTTATCAAATTCCATCTCAAATAAACCTATATTTGATGAAACAAATCATAACTTGAAAATGACAGAATAATTTTTTTATTTATACAAAGGAATTAAAGTTTAAATAACCATTGACCATACATGTAACCCCTTATTACACCCATGTACACCCCAAGAGTAATGTGTTCGATGGGGGATGTTTTGTGGGGTGTCTCAACTAACATCGACCAAGTTGTAATCTCTAATAAATAAAACTTCTCCCATATGTGATTTCATTCACGGTTCACTTGTTGAATCTCATATCAGGATTGGTCAAGGGTGAACCCTTGTGATGATACCTCCCTCCCACATTTTGATAGATGGGTTTGAAACGACATGACTCTACTAGTTGAGGCCATCAACTCTCCTTTATATATTAATTATCCTTTGTCAAATTTTACTTATAAAAAATTATTATATTAAAATTATTATCTAGTGTATAGTTCCCAATGAACATATTTTTTAATGGTCATAATTGACCAACGATCATATAACAGTTGAATCCATATGATAACATTTCCATTTATATTTAATTTATCATTAAAAAGATATGGTTTTTTTTTGTATAATATAACATAACACTAATATTTAGGAAAAAAATATCATTCAAAAAATTTGGTTCATTATAATAAGAATTCCAACAATAACTTATATGGGAAATTCCCATTTAGGTTTTTCTTCACAGAAAAACCAATTTTCCTCTTTCATCAGTAATTATCAAAATAGAAGACATATAACATGTGAATCTAAAGTGAAAAGTATGATGCATGAGATGTCTCTTACCTTTGTTATCCAAGTGTCTAAATCAATCCCAAGACACTTTACAATGACCAAGATTGAGAAATCCATAAATAAATTATAAAATTCATAGAAAATGTGCATTGATCAATTGGAAAATCATATACAACTATAATATTGAAGATCATAACAAGAATTTCATAACCTTGACAACAAAGACTTCTCCGAAAAATAGGTTTTCTTGACATACCAGTATGATTTCAATCATAGGTTCTGACACATTCCTAATACTCCATTCAATAACATCCAAAACAGTAATATAATAGGAAGGTAACTACTACGATACCAATTTGAAAGATCCTAACCTGGTCACCACTAATTAGGTTCACCAAGCCGGTTTACCACAAGGCCTCAAAAGTGCCTCCCCGAATGCCAGAGGCTACTGACTAGTAGAAAGGGTCTAAAGGTGGTACAATGGGGAAACTATACCCTAATATTAGAGTAACGTAGTGAAAATAACTAGATATTATCCAAAGAATTAATAAACAGAGTTCTACTGTAGTAAATAACTGAAATAGAACATTCTATAATAGTAAATGAAATTCCATAAAATCCTAAACAACCATGTCACACATTTAACACTGATCACCCACTAGCCTGACCATATATATAGGAGTAAAAAAATAAACTGAAATAAAAGTATAAATATTTACTACTAACTCTGATCTGGACTACATACTTGGTTTCCAAACGCTATTGAACTGCACCATATCGATCATATGAATCTATATGAATGACTTTTATCGATCATTCATCCCTAAGCCTCATACATATCAATTATGTAATTATGATCAACCAAAAAAGCATAAACAAGGAATTCTTTGGCCTAATATAAAAATACATCTGAGAAAACATCCCTCATGTATATATACTCATATGTTTATGTATATATATACATGATTATATATGTATGAGTAAGGCGGTAATTAACATGTATCAAATTCAACCGATCCTTGGCTGTGTTACCCCAATCTTCTAGACATCCTATGAAAAAAAAATTGAGATGGATGTCTCTTCACTCATGGCATGTATCATTAAGTCAATTTATAGGCCCATAATCCTGATTGACAATACCTGCTTCAGCCAGCACCGAAAATGTCTTTGAGTAAGCTATGTCACAATATGGGGATACATGTCCTAACCACGGGTTCACCCGTACTCACCTACAATCACTATAATAGAGTATATCATATACCAATGAACAATCATGTAAATGTGGCAATGATCCTGATGGATGAATTCTCAATCCACATGTAATTCGGTCCGATGTATGATTCATGTATCTCCATCCATAGGTAATCACAACATTGCAACTCAGATAATCCCTAAGGGGGATGACCCTTAGGCAATATGTAGGCAATATTGTCCTGATCTGGTATATCAACATAAAATCATTCAATAATTAGATCAATATCCTACTCACATAAAGGCATAGAGAGTATCTATAATGGGGAATAAACCAATCCTAGGGAGTATCATCGTCATCAAAAAAGGAGAATGTGTCCATATTCAAGGAGATCATTATTATCCAACTGTTCAAGAGAAATACGCACAACCGCAAACAATTAGCATTCTATGGAATGCTAGCATACTAGCCATTCCTAGAGTGACCCAATATAAGAGGGGTAACAAGAAACTCTCAGAAACCTAAATCAGTATCACTGAATAGGGAGTAATCCCAGTGAAAAATTGGACTTCCAGTAATAGTATCATTCAATAAAGATAGATCATAAGCTCAACCCTAGGAAGTTAGTATGAAAATCCCAATAAACATAGTCTCAGAAGCTAAATTCCAGTTACTGAATATAAAAATCCCAAAAAATAAGGATCTTTCGTCAGATTCCGAGAAGTATGTTCAAGAATCCCAACTTATTAATAATATATATCCCATAAAATACATTTGGGAATCAAAAAGATAATGAATGTTTCATGGCATTAGGATCATCATCCACAAAACATAAATCACCACTGGTAATCAACACGACATCAGTAGTAAATAGGTGAATTCATAAATAAACTTGTTAGGGTGGACTAATGTCTAATTCCACCACTAATTCCTCATACTCATGGGAATACATGTTTGACATAGGTTCTAGGGTGACAACTAGTACCATCTCTATGAAAACATGATGTACGAGCTCAGGGTCGGTCAAACATCGGGCTGCCCACATGGTCTCTCAAGTAATACCACTAGAGAGGTTTCCTACATGGGATCCTTGAGGTCTACATATAAGTGAAGGAATCCAACATGCGATCCTTTATTGTGAATATTAAATGTGGAATCCTACATGGGTTCCTCTAATAGTAATCATGAAGAGGCATCCTATGTGGGATCCTTGAAATGGTACATAGGAAGAAGGGTCTTACATGGGACCCTTAATAATAGATAACATAAGTAGACACATCCTACAGGGGATCCTTAAAATGGTAAGTAGGTAGAGGAATCCTACATTGGATTCACTATATTTACATATTATAAAGGACTTCCCAAAAGGGATCCCCAGTACAGTAATAAGATAGATTCATCCTATATAGGATCCTCTAGGTTGAAAAGTATGTTGAGACATCGTATATGTATCCTAAAAAATCATTATCCCCATGAACTCCTAAGAAAAAAGGAAATATATTTCAAGGGAGACATCATCAATGGAGAGATACATAATCATTTGTTATGGGAGATGGATCATGGACCATCTCAGATCAAGGTCACATTATCAGAAGACAAAAGGATTCAATTACCTGATGAAGAACCACTCTCTTTAGAAAAAATCGTTAAATTCCACCTTAGATTCCTCAAATCACATTAGGGGTAGTACCGTCACGATATAAGTTGAAAAATTACCTAAATTAATTATTCATGTGTCCAATTATGGCTCTAGGGTGTAAATATATTAAAAACCCTCAAAGGGTAGCAAGGGGAAGTACCGACGTTCATACCCTTACAAATGATATGTACTCCCAAATCCCCACCTGGACATGTACTATAGCTGTACATGGCATGTAAAAACCTGAGCACATGAAATTTTGGACATGTACATGGAATATAACCTACATGGAAGTACCAACCTTTATAACTCACATGGACTATCCATGTACTTCACCAACCATGTACCCCTACATTGCGTGAAACCCACACGAGGTCTGGCCTTGTACTCTATATGTCCATGTTCCCTTACATGGGATTTCTGGAATAGTACCTCGATACATGGATGAGTCCTAGTACAAGGAAGGAATACCCTATACATGGAGTGTAATTATAAAAATATTATCTTTCCTGAATGGGAAGAACACATAGATTGTCTTCCTTATGTACACATAATGTGATCTACATTTCCGAATGCGAGACACCTCAATTCTGCCTGAAACCGCATTTTCTCCCCAAAATCTATAGATCAACCCTCAAGAGTTCCAAATTATGAATAATAGAAGTTAAGAACATTAAAACTATAAATATATAGGGATTTTATGAAATCATATAAATGTATTTCCATTGGGAGGAATCTGCAGAAGCTTCGCTCATTTAAGCGATCCACGACTACCACATGACGATCTAACCACTTCAGAGGTCTGTGATGGAACCTCTATTATTCCCTCTCTATCTAATTCTCTCTATCTCTATTTTATCTCCCAGACATGTGATGAATATAAACCCAAGGTGTGTTCTTGAGAATCAAGTTGTTAAAGAAGAAAATAAAAAGAAAAAAAGGAATGGAAAAAATAAAAGAAAAAGAAAACTGCGGTCCAGCCCGACCCCAACGCCCGACCCAGCCCCAGTACCTGACCTAAGATTATTCCATTTCTAGGAAAAAATTCCCTTTCTAAACTCAATGGAGGAGACCGAATCTCAATATTACACTTCATTTAAATGATATGGTTGAATGAACTTGTGTGAATAAATCAATATTTTATTACTTAAATATAAATATTAATTATTATGCTAAAATATAAATGACTAGAAATTCTTCAAAAATCATGTACTAGGGTAAATAACCTAGTGTGAGACCAAAATTGTGGTCATAAAAATTATCTATGATCATCTACTAGGGTAAATGAAAATTTTACCCCTTATAAGAATCTGAAAGAAAAAATGGAAGTCTCTAGTCAAATTTTCATTTTAAAAAAACAAGATTCTTTAAAATATTCCATATATGTAACCATTTATTTGAAACTATAGCTATTTGGATCAGTAGAGCAAAAACCTGGAAAGATCAAGAAGAAATATCAAAATCTCAATCTCTTTTGAAGAATATTTCTAGCCTATTATTCTAGGAGATTACCCCAAATTTTCATGAAATATTATTTTCATCATTTAAAGTACTAGTTTAGGTCACCACCCTCCCTTCCAATCAATCCACATCAATCAATTATTTTTTCATTTAGTTTGGATACCTTTTCGAGTCATATGAATCTAGAATTTATAGTTCTCACACTGCCAAAATATACATTTATAACGAAGACAATACCTTTGAGTCATTGAAAAAATTAAATTATTTTTATTTAAATATATTTGAATCAATAAATGGAATAAAAAGCGAGTCTAATACATTTCATGGGTTCTTAAGATAACTCTTCAAATCCCATTGTTGAATGTTGGAAGTGTTTGTAGATGCTGGAAATGAGGCATCTACAGTTAAGGATGAATGGGATGGTCTGGTGGTAAACCATTTTGTACTAGAAGATTATAGAAATAAGGCCAAGAATGAGATGGCTAATGTAGAGACCCAATGGAAGAGATTCAATTATCATTTAAAATAGGTGATTTATCACCTTTTATGTGTGTTTTGACAGTCCATAATGGATGAGTTTATGTAAGTTGCTTATAATTTTTGTATTCTTAGATGCATTTGTAGTGGTTTTGTGATAAAATACCCAAATTCCCATATTTTCAATTTCATAAAAATATGTGAAATGTTAAAAATAATTAGAGGGATTAATTATTTAAATATCATGTATTTCTTTTTTATTTGAGATATAAGGTGAAAAACTAGATCCGCAGGATACCTCAAAAATTTCTTACCACTTGGGGTGATCAAGTACAAATGTTTCTTTTTTTTTCCAAATTAAAGAATGAAATTTAAAACATTCAATGATAATAGGATGTGTCATTGCATAATGTTTCTGAAATATTCTAATAATTTTTTCAAACATTTCCACATCATAGCATATAGTTTCAATCAAGATTGTTTATTCTATTAAACCATGAAGACAATCGTGTTCGTGTTTTAGTTTAGAGGTATTACTATTTTTTATTTTCAGTCTATTACTTTTCCATGGGTATTCCATTTGAGTTTTGATGAAAAAATGATGATTTTGGGCATGGGATTAGGTGGCGCACGGTTGGCACACAATTTTCTCTACCCTACGCCCTTTCCCATGAAACCGTGCAACAATTTGGCATTTTTGGACACTGGCTAACCACATAGTTAGAGCATGATTTCTAAAACATATGGGATAATTGTGTGAAATGTTTCTCTTGGAAATTAAGGGTTTTATGGTTTCCACATGGTTTGGAAAACCATGAGACTTTTCTAGGTCGTTAAAAATTAAATTTTTACCTTTTCGCCCATTCGATGTTTATCCATAAACTCATATAATCTTCTGAATTATATATTCTTCACCCTATAATCCTCCTCCCCCCTCTATTCTCCCTTAGATATTCATTTTTTTGTATGATTTGGTGTAGTTTCTATAATAATATTCATGTAAGTGGATTTATCCCTTGATTTTTTTCCCTTTTATAGGGTTTCTCTTCCTCATTCTTTGGGGTCTTGTTCTCTAGTGGGTTGGGTGACCCATTTCTAGTGGAATATTGATTATTAAGGTTCAATATTAATTTTTTTAGTTTTATATTTAATTTATATGATTCTTTTGGATCGTTTGTGGTTTCAAATTGTATTATAGATGTTTCTACACTTGAGGTAGGTGGTTACATGCTTAAACATTATTTGGTGACTTTGATATGCTTTCTTGTATTCTTAATTATCATTTATTTATTCTGTATTAGGTGAAAATTGGGTTTTAAAAAGGATTCAAGGCATTTTTTTATTTCAAAGTGGGATTTCAAAGGGTATTTTTATGATTCATGGGTATTTCAAGTGTGCTTTTCTGTTTTCTCCTTGAAGATGTTTTGGAAAATGTGTCGGTGGCGCAGAACATATTTTGAAATGGTTTTGGTGTACATTTGGATATGAAAGTGGTTTTTGTTGCTGAAATAATGATTTATCGTGTTTTTTTATATTGATTGGCATATTTGCATGTGAATGTAGTGATCTATGTGATATGTGGAATTAAAATAAAGAATGAAGGGAATCCTAGGTATCTGGGTGGGCGGACTAGGACTAGTATGTTAGTTGACTTAAAATTGGGTTTTCCAAGATTCTTCTACTAGGATTTTCAATTACAACACTAACTAAATTATGATGATGTTTGAATACTACGATAACATTGGATGGATTCCTATCTAGTGGATCGTGCATGAGGACGCTGTGAGATGTGATGGTTATACCATGTTTCGCTGAGATACAAGGTTCCTAGTGACCCATTTTATCTAGTGCCTATGGGGATATACCGTAACTTAGTGCTCTTTGTGATATCCTTCCTATAGTCAGAATATGATATAATTTTTCAATTAATTCAAAATCAATGCATGTTATTTAAAAATGTTTTCTACAAAAATGTATCTTGATTTGCTTCTATAAAAAAACTTGTTAATTTGTCTTATAATCTTTAGGCATATAATATTTATTTTTGGGTGGCATCCTACTGGGCTTTGGATCACACCGTGCATACACCTTTGGGTGTATGTAGACATGGTTATGTTTGAATTGGGTAAATAAAAGAGGTATTTTGATGGTTGTTTGGGTTTTTAGTGGCCCACTATTATAGGTGTTGGTGGTAGTGGCTTGAGGATGACACTCCTCCTATTTCATGGAGGTTTTCGGGATAGTGTCATTGTTCCATTTATGTTGTATTACTTTTCGTTTTTTCTCAAAAAATTTAAATATTGTATCTTAAAATGGTTTTTTTCATGTTTGGTTATTATTATTCAGTTATGTGATGTTTAGTATTGTTGGTGTTTTTTTGATTTCTAAATTAGGTAGTTTCCAGCACATGGGGATCGAGAATGGCCTTCAGGCCATGCCACATACCGGGATGGGTGTCGGGATGGATGGAACATCGGCTTGGTTCGTGAAAAAATGATATCAGAGTAGGAAATGCTCTCTTTGGGTCAAGTTGTTTGGGAAAGATTTGGGATATATCAGATCTATGATTTTGGGGTTTATGAATCTGGTTGCGAGTAGGGTTCCTGGGTAGTACAACTTGTGATAGGAATCGAGTTTCTAGGGGATGTTGGGACTTGATTTGTCTTCTCCTCTAGACGATGTGTACATGTTGTAAACTAAATATAGACACTATTTGTGGGTGAGGTGGTTTGTGATTATTTTTTATTTTATTTTGGTTGTGTTAAAATTTATGGAAGTGCATGATATTTGATCTTGTTGCGGGAATTTTTCAAAATTTTTGTTTTGATGTTTTCCATGCGGTTATTACTTATTGTAGAAAAATTCGTCCCAAGAGAATTCTGGTTCAACCATGTGAGGAATATGAATATATTTCTCCCACACAAATTTATTAGATACTGGTGGAATCATTGGTTTGTGTTGTCCATTAATTGGGAGAAGGAGAGGACTTTGGTCCTACTCAGGTTAGAACCATTTTAGGGAAAGGACAAGGAATAGGAGTTACTTAAGAACAAGAATCCTTCTTTCCATGGTAGGGAAGAACCTGAGGAAGCATTGGAATGGCTTGAAATGATTCAGAGTATGTTTGAGTTTGGGGATACTACAGAGGCAGTCAAGGTGATATGTTATTTTTTCTTTTTGGAAGGTCTCAATTGGAAGTGGTGGGACTCTGTGGTTCAAGCTAGGAAGCATATGTATATGGGATCGAAAAACGTCTTGGTTGTTTTTGAAAAAATATATTGTCCTTAGGTATTATCCTATTTCAGGTCCTTGGAGTTTATGGTTTGTAACTAGGGAGAACGGTTTGTGATAGAATATACTAACTGTTTCACTGTGTAGCTTTGGTACACACCCAAGCTCGTTTCCAATGAGAATGTGAACTCTCATAGGTTTGAGAATGGGTTACAATAAGATATTATATCTAAGGTATTTTTGTTTAAGATAATGACCTATGATGAGGTGTTAAATAATGATATGATGGTAGAGATCGATCGTAGTGATCAACCTATCCTATATGGATTTGTGTTAGGTGTGGGTAGTGTCAATTCATCAGAGAAGAAGATGAAGAGGGATGAGTGGGGGAATATGGGAGGTGTAAGTTCCAATCATCCTTCATGTCTATCATCATTTGCGGCTTCTGATGTTGGGTTAGTCATGTACCATTAGTGTGGGAAGGCAGAGAACATACTTTCGACATGAACATCTAATCCAAAACCTTTTCAACAATATTGAGATATGGGAGACTTGTAGTAGTTTTCAGGTCCACATGTTCTTATCAGAGTGGTTCATAATTTGTACCCTCTAGAGGAATGTTATCCCAGTCACTACCATCCAGGATAGTAGGTTCTTAGTTTAGAGGATGTGGTGGTAGGGTTGGATTATCTTTTGGGGAGAGTGAATTTAGGGTCGAGCTATAGGGAAATTTTCATTGTTAGGATCATGATGAGACTTGGAATATTCATGATATAAACCAAGAACCAGTAGGATTGGATGTGGGACCTATGAAATTTCAGGATGTCATTTTTATTACATCATATTTATCTGTTGTTCTATTTTATACTGGTGCATCAATTTATTTTATTTCGTCCTGCCTTCTTTATGTTTTAAAATTTCCTACCGAGATTATGTCTACGTGATGGAGTGTGTAATGCTTCTTGGTAGGAAGAGAGAGCAGGGTTTCAGCTGTGTGTCTTGTACACTCACAATGTCAGGGGTTGAGCTAGATGGTATTTTCTTATTTTGGAAATATATATTTTTTGATGTAATCCTTAGTGGATGTTGTATTTTATGGTGGACATCAATTTATATAGGAAATGAGTGAGTTTTATGACACTTGATGATAATAACCAATTATTTCATGGTGAATGGGATCATTGGTCTGGACGTGATAGACCTCCACTTCCGGAGTTGGGAATTTTTTTTTTTCAGATATCATAACTCAAGTTTAAATATTATGGTGGTTCTCCTATGGTATAATTACATCCATAGAAGGATGAGTTCCCAAAGTGTTTTCCTGGTTATTTCTTATGTTTTCCTCGAGAACATGATCCAGAGTTCTTGATTGATTTTGTTACTAGAACATAGCCAATATCTCTCACCTCATACCATATGTCCCCCACCAAGTTGTGGGAATTAATGGTATAACATGATGATTTTTTATCTAGTGGATTCATTCTTCTGAGTGTCTCACCTTGGTCCACCCCAGTTCTATTATCAAAAAATGTCAGTGGATATCTCCAATTATGTATTGATTACCAGAAGCAGAGTAAGGTGACCATGATGAACAAGTACATTTTCCCCATATTGATCCCCTTTTTGATCAAATAAAAGGTGAAAGGATGTTTTCCAAAATTGTCTTGCATTCTGGGTATCAACATGTCATATTTAAATTGTAGTATGTTATTAAAATAGTCTTCCAATGTAGGTAAATCCATTTGGAGTATTTGGTCATGTCTTTTTAGTTAACAAATGCATCAGTGGTCTTCATGGAACTCATAAACTGTGTGTTCCACCATTCTAATGACTCCTTTTTTGTGGCATTCTAGGATGAAATCCTAGTCGATTCTGGGACTGAGGAGGATCATGAGTGGAATTTGAAAATTATCTTGGGAAATATTCAAAACCTTCACCATTTTTTGATTTTTTCTAAGTGGAACTTCTTGATTAGGAATGTTATGTTTCTATGTCATGTAATCTCAAAGCGATGAGTCTGAGTGGACCCCAAGAAGATCATTTTAGTTATGTCATAAGAACATCCAAATAATGCATTTGAGATCAAGTGATTTCAGGGCTTGTAATGGAAATACACAAAGATTTTTCGGATTTCTCTTATGATGATTCTTCTAGGAATAATATTACCTAGAAAAGGGTGAAGTTTCAATGGATATCAAATTGTAAGGTGTACATTGAGGGGATTAAGAAGGTATTTGACTACAAATCCCATTTTGATTTTTCCGGAAGATGGAAAGTGGTATGTCGTTTATTGTGATTCCATGGGTATGGGTCCTGGGTGTGTTCTGATGTAGGATGATAATTTGGTGGCTTTTGTTTCATGTAAACTATGAGCACATGAAAATAATTACCCCACCCATGAAATTGATTTAACAATAGTGATGAAGACCTTGAAGATATGGAACCATTACCTTTTTGGGGAAATTTTTTTGGTTTACTCGGATCATAATAGTTTAGCCTACATTATCTCCAAGAAAGATATGAATTTGAGTTGGTGACATTAGGTTGAGTATCTTCAGGTGTTTCATTTTGATATAGTGTATACCCCAGGCAATGGAAATGTTGTGAAATATGCTTTGAGTATAAAAGTTCTTATTAAATCATTGAGAATGTCCAATGATTAGTGGTTTTTGATGGACCTTTTTGATCAAATGAACATAGAGACCAAGGAGCATAGTGGAGGTGAGTTCTTGGCTAGCGTACACCTATATTCTTCTATTCAAGCGTTTATTTAGTGAGAGAATCCTAGCGATGAGTTGTTCCAATAGTATATGCATCTTCATAATGATGGAGAGACACCTTGTGATTGGTCATTGTCTCCCAAGGGAGTATTATGATTTAAAGGTTTATTTGTAGTGCTGTTATCTGTGATGATGGTGGTAATGCAGGTCATCCACCAGTCTTAGTGGGCCATTCATCTTGGTGAATCAAAGATGTTTTATGATGTGAGTAATTAGTTCAGGTTTCTTATCATGAGGCTGGATATACATAGCTTCACATCATTGTGTTGTACAGGTCAGAAAGTTATGGAAGAGAACCAAAGACCCCTCATTTTTCTTTAGCTTTAACCCATTCCTACCTAGAAGTGGAATGAGACCGCTATGGACTATGTTGTCAGCATAAATCATACACCACGGGGGAGGAATTATATTTGGGTGATGTTTGACTATCTTACCAAATAGGTATATTTCATTCCAATACGGGATTCATCCTTGGTGGATGAGTTAGGCCAGTCATATGTTTTGGAGGTTGTGAGGAATCATGGTATGCCATCGAAAATTGTTTATAAAAAGGTCCCCCATTTTAAATCATGTTATTTGGAAGGCCTTCAAAAGGTAATGGGGTCACAGGTCAAGTTGAGCATGACATACCATGCTAAAAATGATAGTTAGACAGAGCGGGTGAATCCAATTCCGGAAGGCATGATTGGTAATGTGTGTTTGATTTTGTAGGTTTGTGGGATATCCATTTGGTATTAGTTGAATTTTCATATAATAATAGTTACCAATAATTGATTCAAATGGATCCTTTCAAGGATCATTATGGCCAGTCATGTTGATTTCCATTATGTTGGGATAAGGTGGGTGAGACCTCATTATTGGGACCAAGCCTTATTTAAAATACATATGATAAATTCAAGTATATCAGGAACCAATTGATTAAATTTTATAGTCAATATAAGTCTTATTCCAACTATATATTCCAATATTTAGTGTTTCCAATGGGTGAATATGTTTTTGTGAAAGTGGAACCTTTATTGGGTCATTATATTTTGGGTACGCAAGTGAAGCTTACGCCAAGGCATTTCATACCTTTTTATATTACTTGGTAAATTTTTATGGTGGAATACATGCTAGATTTTCCCTCTTTGTTGACATTGATTCATGACATGTTCTACGTCTCTTAGCTCAAAAACTACAACCCATATATGTCTCATGTCTTGAATTGGGAAGAGTTGGAGTCCGATTTTTCTATATTTGAATGGCCAAAACGGATTTTAGATTCTCAAAAAATGTGATTCATTAGAAGTATATTCCCTTGGTTCATGTTATTTGGATGAATGGTAAGTATGAGAATGATACTTGAGCGTGGAAGTATTGGGTTGAGTTGGAGTACCCATTTTTTTCTCTAATCAAGCTTCAAGTTGAATTTCTGGGGGTGGAATGTTTTCATTGAGGGGGGAATTGTCACATCAGTGTATTTATTCGGTGATATTCCTTTTTTATTTTTTATTCTACATCTTATATATGGGATTTACCTTTTATTTTTGATGAAAAATTTAGATTTTTGGGCATGAAATCAGGTGGCACACAGTTAGCGCACGATTTTCCAAACTATGCACCCTTTACCAAGAAACCGTAAGACAATTTCGAATTTTTGGACAATGGATAACCACACAATTAGAGAATGGTTTTTGAACAATGCGAGGAAACTATTTGTTATGTTTTTCTTGAAAAACATGGGGTTCACAATTGATTCATGGTTTGGAAAATCATGCAGGAAAACCACGTGATTTCTCCAGTTCATTAAAAATAGGATTTTTACCTTTTCCCCACTTTAATTTTTAACCCTAATCGAACATAATCCTACATATTATGGATTCTTCACCCTAAGTACCTCCTCTCTCCCTCCTTACGCCCTTAGGTCCTCATCCCTGTGGTGTATTTGGTGTAGTTTCTCTAATAATATCCAAGTAAGTGTCTTTCTCTATTGATTTTTTCTCTTTTCTAGGGGTTCTCTTCCACCTTCTTTGGGTATTTTTCTTTAATGGGTTGGATTACTTATTTCACGTTTAGTATTTATTATTAGGGTTCAATAATGATGTTTATGTTTGGATCTTTCATTTAATGATTTTTTTAGGTGTGGTAGTGGTTTCCCATCATATTTCAGAAGTTTCTATGCTTGAGGTAGGTGGTTACATGCTTAAACATTATTTTGTGACTTTGATATGATTCTTTTAATATTTGTTATAATCTATGTATTATGTATGTGGTGAAAAATATTTTCTACAAAATAATTAATGCTCATTTTTTTAAAAAGTGTTTTTTAAAGGGAATGGGTTCTGATTCAAGTCGGTTTCATTTGTTATTTCCTATTGTGCTCAATAATGGTGTTTAATAAAATGTTTATGTGGTGAGAAACATATTTTAAAATGTTTTTGGTGTGTTTTTGGATTTAAAAGTTGTTTTGGTTGTAGAAATGGAGATTTATCAAATGTGTTTATATTGATTGTCATGATTTCATGTGAATGTAGTTTTCTATGTGATATATGAAATGAAAATTGAGCATGAATGGAATCCTAGATATCTAGGTTGGAAGACTAGGACTAGTTGTCTAGTTTACTTGAAAGTGGCCTAACATGGATTCATATAGCAGGATTGATGATTAAAACATTAACAAAATAATGATAATGTTTGGATACCACTAGAACTTTGGATGGATTCCTCTCTTGTGGCTCATGCATGAGGATGATCTATGTTGTTGTTTATATACCACATTTACCTGAGATATGAGTTTCAATGTGTCCCATTTTAGCTAGTGCTAATGGGGATTTCGTGGGACTTTGTTCTCTTTGTGATTTTGTACCAACTGTGGGCATATAGTGTACTATGTTGGTTAATTTAAAAGAAAATCATGGTTTTATTTGATGTGTACCTAGAATTTATTTTATAAAACAAGCTTATTAATATGTATTATAATAATTTGGAGTTTAATATCATTTATTAGGTGGAATCCTACCGGGATTTTTCTTACACCCTACTTACACCTTTGGGTGTATATAGACTTAGTTATGCTTAACTCAGGAAAATGAAAGATTTATTATGATGGTGGCTTAGGTTTATGGTGGTATTCTATTGCATGTGTTCGTGGTGGTGGCATGAGCATGACACTACTATTATCACATGGAGGTTTTTGGGAGAGTTTAAATGTTCCCTTTTGTAGTCCTTTTGGGTTTTGTTTAAAATTGTAAATTTTGAATCTTAAAATTCTTGTTCCATTTTTTTGGTCATTATTTAGTTATGTGATGTTTCGTATTATTGGTTGTTTATGATTTTGAAATCAGGTGAAATAATTCCCAAGGTATTTCTTTTATACTCGACTAATAGTTTCCAGCTCATGCGGATCAATAATTCCCTTCAGGCCATACCGTATACCGAGTTGGGTGTCACGTTGGATGACACTTTGGCTTGGTTTTTGACAAATACAGAAACTTGGATGATACTAGATGTAATTTTTATAAGATTATTTTCCACTAAATGACCATAAAAGATAACTAATATACATGATGAGATGACACAAATAATTTTTTAATGGCACATAGAGAGAAGATCATATAAAATATGAGAGTATAACATCGATCAATAAACAATGTATGAAGAAAGTGTTTTGAAGATACAAAATAAAATTAATGATTTGATAATAACACTATAGTATATGGAAAATATTTTTTTAAAAACACACATGTTAATAATGTGCATGATTATATTCATAAATGATTATCATAGCATCATGATCCATTATCAAGTGAATTTTGATAAACAAGCTATGCTGGCTATGGAAGAAAAGAAAATAAATGAATGGATTTTAAAAATCTATATAAATAATCATGGAATAACCATCATAATACAGATTTTGGAGGAAAATTTACCATCAGGTAAGAGGAAAATAAAATCCTATTTTTTAATAACATTCATAAAAATATAATCAAAATATTAATGCTCGAAATAAAAATAAAAATAAATAAAAATTATAATATCAGTTGATGAAGTTTTCATATGAAAAATTAATTCAACAATTTATAAACATGAAACAATCTCAATTTAAGGATTTAATTACTCTCATTAAAAATAAAAATCATCTAAAACAAACCATAAGGGTTAGATAGAATATATGTCCATCCAAATATATGTGAAAAGTAAAGGAACACTTCTGAGAAATATTTAATAAAATCCATGTGAGGAAGTTAATATGATTATTATTAAAATTTTAAGTGATATTAAAGTAAGGATGTTGAAAATAATAATTATAATCATGTGGTTGTTAATGAAATTTTAAAACGGGGATTAAAATAAAAACCTATATGATAACATTGATAAGAAGCATAATGAGGAAATAATTCATAAATTGAAGAAATTAGAGGCCAAATATTAGGTTCCACAAAAACAATTTCTATAAACATTAATGGAAGAAAATAGGGAACTATAATTATCAGAATTCAAAAATTTATTCAAACAATCAAGGATAGTGTGATTTCATTTGTATTTATGGGTGTGAAATATTCAATGATATTTCAAAATTTTAATTGGTGGATGGGTTGGATTTTGAACCAGTATTCATAATTTAACTCTAAAGGTTAATACCACTTAGAGGAGGTGTTTTGGATGGTGAATCGGGTCTAATTGGTGAAGGGTATGACCAAGTATGAATTAGAGGAGATATAGAGTTTTATTAGAAGGGTACCATCAGATAGTGGTGGGTTCCGAATGATGATCCAAGTTATTTTTTTCTGTTTTTACTCACACTCTTCCGCCTCTTACTATTTTGTGCCTTTCTTCAGATTTTGGTTAGGTATTTAAATCTCATTACACCAGAGCGTGGTAGAATCATTCGAATTTGATGTGGGATTTTTTTCAGACTAGACTGAGGATTTCCAAGGGTGGTAATTGCCTATGGCGGATCAATGTTTCTTTAAGGTATAATGTCGTAGGGATTTTTCTTTGTGTTATAATTAAATTACTCATGATTTAATTGTGGAATTGGTGATTTGTACTGGGGATTTGGTCTAGGATGATACTAGGGGTCCTTATCATACCTCCTATGAGGTTTTCGTCACAATTCTAGTGTGACGGGATCATCAGTGAGTGAAAAAAAAATTATGAAACTTTTATATTAAAATTTTTAATTAATTGAATATGTTAAAATAATTAATTGTGGATGTTTGAATTGAGTTAGGATCCTAGTTACTTGATATGAGCTCATTTTATCTTAGATAATGATGGACAGACTTAGAAGGGCCTTGAGAGCTATAAATAAATCAGAGGAGATCCAAAAGAGGTAGGTGGTCTTGTGTATGAGCCATTTTGTATTTGTGCTTTTGATATATACATAGTGAGGTGACAGATCTCCACTGTAGGCTATAAACATATGATTAATTCAATTTATTGGTTTAAATTAAAGGACAATTTAAATTGAAATGATTAATTAATAGAAGGTATTGAGTGAAATGATTCAGTGCATAGGCATCATTATTCATGGGGTGCCAACTTGACTTATCATCCACTGATGGTTGAGTCTTTAGCTTGATAATTTCCTTAATATGTACAAAACCCTCCTAAGGGGTGTGACACATATGATTAAAATTATTTGAACCAAGTAGAGTATACATTGATTTGGATCTCATGGCCACGTACCTGTGAAAGTGTGGCATGAAATGAGGTTGAAAACCCAAGTAGGTCGTGTGAGTAACATTAATATATGATTATATAAAGTGGATGGAATATAGTATATGAATGATGTTTGGGTGAGTGGACCAACTGATTGTGGACTTAGGGACTGAGATGATCAAAGTGAATACTAATGTGACATACCCTGTATCGCCAGAGAGGTTGCACTATCATGATTATGTTTTTAGGGGATATAGAATCTTATGGGAATATGGTGATTACATGAAACCTTAGTTGAGAATGAGGACCCTTATGATGGTTCCTCTAATGTACTCTTACCGAGGGGCCCTAAGTTGGTGCTCCACTGACTTATTAACCCTGATTGGGTGTTTTTGGTATTGGTTAGAGATGGTATCAAATTTCTCATTATAACATGTACCGAACATGTGGCCTTGAGGGATTTTGGAAAATGGTGTTAGGTAAGGGAATTCACCCAACCCTTGATCCTTCTTTTATTTACGATTTTTATCGTGTATTCCTTCAGGATAGTTTTAGTTATAAAATGGAAAACACCCTTGGGGAAGTATTTATTTATTACTGGAATCCCCGAAGGGGCAGTGTCAATTTTGTGCTATTAGATGAGAAAACTCCCATAGGGGAGGGGTGGAAAACATGACAAGATAATTTTAATGTGTTTATATGAATTATAGGGATGTTCAAGGAGGTAAAAACATGGAGGTGTCCAAGTGATCTGGAGGATGGAAGACCAAATTCTATGCAGCAGGGTGGATTCAACAAACAACTGAGGGATGGAAAAATTTGGGTCAACAAGTTGTGGTGAGTACCGCAGGGAAGGACCACGGTGAGGAAGGTCACACTAAAAATATATCAAAAGGGTATATGTGATATATATATATATATATACATATAATAAACAAGGGCTCAATGAATAGTTTATTGATTGTTCTAAGTTCAAAGTAATCATGTAGTGGTTAGGAAATATATTAAAATTTATTGAATTATGTTACTTAAAACCATGAGGGATGATCTTGCATGTAAAATTTATCATTAATTTATTTAATATCTTAATAAATGAATTCCTAGGCACAATATCTTTATTAATTGGTGAATTTTGATTGTCCAAAAAGGCCCTTTTATATTGCCTTGATTTCCCTTGCGAGGATCCATGGGTAGAATCCCCCAAACGATGGTTGACATGTGCTCCAATGGTCTCTGAGAAACACCACCCGATCTTTAGGTGTTAGAACAGTGGTTCAAATGTCTTGAATTTTTCATTCTTGATATCTCATTCTTTGATATTGATGAAATCTATGTTGTTTTCTCATTCTTGAAAAGGAGAGAGTTGGAGGCATCAAAAGAGAATTTGATGTGTGAAAAAATTACATCTTCGATGTTTGATACAATATGAAATAGACATAATCATCTATTTATAAAGACATGGTTTATGTTAAAATATTATTTAATTGAATTCGATCCATTAAATGAATTTTAAAACCTTTAATAATCTCCATTCTATAAAATAATAATATTATTATTATTATTATTTTATAGCATAAACCAATTTTCACAATAACAAATATTATTTAACCTTCTTTTTAATTAATATTTTTCATTATTCTCGGTCATGGTTAATTTGAACTCATCTATCATTTATTAAACAGTCAAATTAATTTTTTAATAAATAATTAAATATTTTCTTCACAATCGATAAACAATTTTTTTTTTATAATATTGAATCAAAAAAAATATTTTACACGCAATCTAGAAAATAAATTTTATATATATTCACGTAATAAAATAAATTATTTTTTACATTAGGAATATTAGATATCAATAAAAATTGGATAAAATTATTCCCCATTATTGATAATAATATTTATTTCTATAATTAAATTCAAATATACTTTAATCAAGATAATAGAAAACACTTAGTGTGTGCCCCAATAGGATTATTCCTCATTGGAATCAGGTAGGATTTCCTAATGTCCAATATTACTATATAGAAATGGGTATGTCACCCAAGTGAAAGAACTTAATATCAAAATTATGATAAAAACATATGAATGCTCACTCTGTAATATAATCCCTTTATCAAAATATAATATCAAGTAGGTTTCACATCTATGTCACCAACCTACTTGCTCGATATGTATTTATTTAAATATTTGCGATAAAAATTTAATTAAAACACAACAATATAATTTAATGTGATGGTTCTATTATAATCAAAGGGTCGAGTTATCATATTCCATAAATACAGAAGGGAAAAATCATCCCTCAACTTATCTGGTAATGACCTGTCACTCATGACGTACCCAATGTATCTAACTTCTCCATGAACTGTAATTGTAATGGTTTATGAAAAAAATCTATGTACGTGAGTTTTAATATGTATTAATAATAATAATAAAGTCCAAGGACCATAAAGCATGATTAAATATAGGAATATATGATTATAAAAAATATGCCGAGTTCCTACTGGCAGTTCTGTTATAATCATCTCATGTCTTAGAGATTACCATGTACAAACTTCATGATAAGAATCCTCATCTAATTATGAGTACATGTACCTAAAATTCCACATACTATCTGTCCCATCATAATATGTTATCCAACCACAAAAAAATATTTCCAAATATCATCATTTAACATTATTTTTCTTATCTTAGCGGAGGAATCTATGACCCTGTCAATGCAACATATACTCTAGGACATTATTACATTATATTCATAAAGAAACAGAGAGAATTTGTAATAAAAAGTTTTACTGATCGTCAATTCATTGAATATACATGTAATCAAAGTATAAATAGTTGGTCATAGGGCACCAACTCCAACAAAATCCAACTTAGACAAGAGACAAGTGCCTAAAACCTTTAGTCTTCTAGATCTTCCATTATAATAATGTTTCTTCTAAGTCAATGATTTAGTAAAGGGGTCCTCTAAGTTTTATTCCATTGAAATACTATTCACTAAAACTTCTCCTCTCTATGAAAAATCCATCAAGATATGATACTTCTAAAGTATGTTATTTTCCCACTGATGTGACCTTATCTCTTTGGAAAGAACCACCACTATAGTATTATAATAATATTGTGTGATATGATATTTATTTCTTGGTAATACATTAAGATCTTGGATGAAGTTTCACGTCTATATTACTTCTTTAGTTTCTTTAGAAGTCACAATATACTCAGACTCTATATTAGAATCTTCTATCACAACTTTCATTGATCTCATCTATCATAGAAGGCATACATTAAATGTGAAGATGTATCCCATTTGTGAAATAATGTCATCTTGATCAGTTTAGAAACTAGTATATGCATATCCTTTAATGGATAGTTCCCCATGTCCTCCATAAAACAGGAACACATCCTTAGTAAACCTTATATACTTAAGGACAATCTTGATTTTCATCCAATGGTAGTCAGCTGGATCAGCTTGATATCTTCCTACCACACTTAATGTACAGACAAAAACTAGCCTAGTACACGTCATAACAGAAATGATTAACCCATTCATTGATGTTTATAAAATACTTGACATTCTGTTTATTTCCTCATGTGTCTGACAACACATTTTCTTAGAAGGTTGAATTCCATGGGATATTGGAAACAATCCCCTCGTGGATTGTTTCATAATGAATATCTTTAGTATCTTTTCAATGTGTGTACTTTGACTTTGTCTGAGAAACCTATTAGATCTATCATGATTATTCCTTATCCAAAGAGTATATGTTATCTCTCCCAATTTATTCATAGAGAATTATTTATTTTACCACTCCATAAAAGAATGTAATACTAGTATTTCATTTAGAATGAGTAATATGTGATCAATATATATTATTAATAAAATTATTTCAGTCCAACAAAACCGTTTAAAGACACACAGATCACATTTGTTCTTTATGAAACCAAAATATTTTATAGCCGCATCAAAATGAATTTTTAATGACCTGGATGTTTTATTTAATCCATAAATGAATCATTGTAACTTGTATACCGTGTTGGAATCTTTTAGTGTCACAAACTCCTCGTGTTGTGTCATGTATACATCTTCCTGATGGTTCCCATTAAGGAATTCTGTTTTAAAATCCATTTTCTAAATATCATAATCTTCGAAAGACATAGTGGAAAGTATAATTCTAATATATTTCATCATTGAAACCGATGAAAAGGTTTAGTTGTAGTCAATTCCTTGATGTTGCATAAACCAATTTGCAACTAGAAATTCATTTTGGACAAACTTTTCCTTATACCATTTTCAAAAAACAATATTTACATCTACTGGAGGGTTTACCAAAAACCAGACTTAGTTTTGGTACATGAAGTCTATTTTAGAATTAATGGTACCTTTCGAAATATAAATGTTTGTTCCACATACATTTTCATTGTATATTATTGGATTATTATTATCAACTAATAATGAGTCATTATCCTAGGTTAATATAAAACCAAACCATTATCGTTCTCTAACCTCTCTAGTGATCTTATAAAATAATTGTGTCTCTATATCAATTTTTTCATCCACAGGGCTTTGTGGAATTTTTTCCTGTGCCAACTACTGTCTATCTAGAGTCTAGACTTCATTAATGTCTATCCCCCTTCCACAATATCTATTAGAGATATGATCCTTCTTAGGAAATCTGGGACAACTATCAACCACAACATTTTAATCTGAAGTATTTTGTAGGTAGTATCACTTTGTTTCATTGGGACATCCAATAAAGATAGACATTGTGCCTCAGAGTGAAATATTGTTACCTGAAGGAAACTTAATAAATTCTTCGCAACCCCATACATGTGTGTAAGACAACATAAGTTTATTTCCATTCTATAATTGGTATGGTAAACCTTCTGTTGCTTTATTTGGAAGTCATGTTAGTATATACACTGCTGTTTGTAATACATATCCCTAAAAGGATAATGGATGAGTTACATGAATCATCATTGATCTCACCATGTGTACTAAGGTGTTGGTCCTTATTTCAATTACATAATTCCAATTAGTCATATATAGAGGGGTGAGTTAATATTATATCCTAAAATCTCATAAATAATCAATGCAGTCTTGATTAAGATATTCTCCACCATAGTTTGAGAAGAGTTTCTGAATATTCTTTCTAAGAATGTTCTCAAACATCATTATTGTATTCCTTGAATTTATCAAAATAATCTTACTTAAACATCATTAAATACAGATATCCATATCTACTAGAATCGTGATTAAAATTTATGATGTTTGAGTACCCAACCCTTGCCTCAACAAGAAATGATCTACACACATTCGTATGAACTAATTCAAGAATTTCATTATCCCTTTCACATTTCCCACTAAATGGGTATTTGGTAATTTTTCATTGTAAACATGCATGACATAAACTATTTAATTTTAGTACAAAGGAATCTAAATATCCATCTTGATGTAATTTAGTCAATCATTTTCCATTTACATGATCGATTCAGTGATGCTAATGTTGGGTAAGGTATGAGTAATGTGATGTAAATTTACTATAAATTGCCATTGCGTTTTTTATGTAATCAAACACCAAAATAACAACATTTAAATTTTCCTTACCATAAAAACATCTATATTAATAAAATAAGAAAAGTTTTTTCCCATATTTGAAAATAAATCCATCTATATCTAGTATGGATAGAAAAATAATGTTTTTGGTAACTTAAGGAACATAATAACAACCAATTAATACCATGATATTTTTTATTGGAAATGTGAGGTGGTAGTACCTAATAGATACAATAGTAAGTTTAGCTTAATTAGCTGGAAATGGATCTACCTCCCCTTGGTCTATCATTATATCTATACGTGGTTCCTATATTTGAATACATATGTGATCCCCAAATGTTATATCAAATACCCAATTTTTAGGAATATATATATTACACTCGATAATAAAATTTACCTGTAGATTCCCCATTCTTCTTTGGCTAGGTTTTTTTTCTTCCAGTGGTCCTTCTTTCCACCTATGAAACAAACATCATCATATTTCTCCACTTTCCCCTTGATCTTCCTCTTTTTGGAAGGGCATAGAGACTCTTTGGGCTTAATGATATTCACTTTACATTTTTGTTTTTTCACCATAATGATGAATGTATTTTCATGATTCACATCAATATCTACTTAGGGAAGGACAGTAAGAAGACTCAGAAGAGACTTCTCAATGTTGTTCATATTAAAATTTACAAAAAATGTGGATAAGATATGAGGGAGTGATTCCATAATGGGATTGGTTTCCAGTTATTTAGGGTGTTTAGAACTATGAAATTCTATGCACTCAATTTATCCAATGAGCAGGACTACATGAGGGCTAGAAGGGGAACCATCTCTAAGATTTCATAGAAAGAGCATCTTTGATATCAAAAATCATTCCTTTCTAGCTATCTCATAGTAAGGATCTCATAGGTGATAAATCATGTTAAATGTATCCATGTTTTCATGAGACTTCATGAGTTCACTAGAAATAGAAAAAACCATAAAAAATTGAACTTTGATCGCGTTACTCAAATGTTTTCCGTAGACAAGGAACTCTTCATCCCTTGCCTCATTAGTAAGAAAATCAAGCATTGAGGATTAAATAATGTAATATTTTTGTTCATGTTGTAGCACTACCCAATGGCATCTAAACTAATCCATGAAGATACTTCCAGTTAAGAGGTTTTCTTTCTCAAATATTGATAATAGGGATAGTGTGGATGATGAACATGTCAATTTATTCTATATTTAAAAATAGAATATTATTATTACTTTTATTGATTGCAAATTTTGTGAAAAACAACAAATTACTTGATTTGTGTTAAATCTTCCATTATATTTCATCTCTTAGTAGCCCCACCATTGAACAAAAAATTCATAGTTTACATGAAAATCATGTGGAAATGATTCCTCAATTTTCATAATGATGTATACATTGGCCATTAAAAACCTAGTAATATAATTAGGTAGGAGATCTTTCCAACTAATGGCTTGTAGATACTTGATTCATTAAGTTGATTCCCCTATCCTGAATTTTGGACGGGGATTTCCTCAACTCTTGCCGCTAAATTTGTATTGAATCTTCTTTGACTATTAAACACAATAAAATTTTGGTTATGTCGACCCAAAAATGTCATGGGAACTACCTAATAAATGTAAGTGTCCAGAAATTGGCCAAGGACTACGCCAATCTCTTTGGATTAATTTTTAATCAAGTAATGGAAGGCTTATTCTGACTTAATATTAGGTTGATGGAATTTAATTAATATTTGCATAAATGTTATCTTATTTTATCTATTACATTTCTTGTTAATATAAAATGGATGTTACATAATTAATTAACCATGTTGGGTGAAATGTTTACACATAATTAATTTATTTAATTTCTATCTTTTTATATTAATTCATTAATTTATGTGATTGTGGCCTTGTATACATAAAATAAATAATGTATAGACAAAAATAAAAAAATAATGTAAATGACCTGATCATGAGCTCATGTAACGGTTTATTTAATGAGCAGATAATATATCATCATATGACCTTTGGGAATATCTCAATTTTTTGGTCTGGTCATGAGTTACTACATTCCACCTATATATCTATGTACCACCAAGATGGATTTATCATGGTCCTGTCTTGAACCACCTCCACATGCGTTGAGATGCTCCATTAATTAAATGTATTTATTACACAGACGTAGGTGAGAGAAACCAAATGACTGGTTAAAGGGATCATATAAATATCATTGGACACATAAGACCAACATAATAATTGAGGGAGGGATGAGTCACATTCCATCATTTAATTTAACATCAAATAATTTAAAATTCAGGCAATAAATTAAATTAAATAAATTTCAAAAGAAACATAGGTCTTGGTCAAACTCATGATCGGTCATACATTCAATGAGTAGTCAAAAGTAATAGGATACAATTCATTTAATTATTCGTTCATTATTATTATGATACATGTTGTTGAATTAATAAATAAATAATTTAAATAATTTATTCACTTTTATCTTAACGATCATCAGGAATTAATTTGAGATAACCATCATTTATGGAAAATAAATAAATGTGCCAATAATGAAATATTTGTCACAATAAATTAATTGGCCATTTAAAAATCATTAAAACCATTACTAAATTATAAAATAAAAAATAGGTGTCATTCAACAAATTATGGTTTTAATACTGGAATTGTAAATTTAATGTAATTTAAAACTATCATTAATTAAAAGACTAGAGAATGTGTAAAATATAGCTAGATATTGTCTACCTCAGTTGTCATGTATATGAGTTACACCCCTGGGGATTTAAAGTGTTAACTCCGATGGAATACACATCGTGTACATGATATCTATATTCCATGTATCTACTTGTCATGTGTTAGGTTGGAATGGTAAACACGCTATGTGAAATAAATTCACCATGTGTAATTAACTGCCCGGTGCATCCAGGTACAATGCGCATGGGTACACGATGTGTACTGTGGCTATGCACTATGTAACCCAGTTTTACTTGCCAAATATTTGGAACTTCCTGATGGAATATCTGGCCATTCTTCATCTATTATTAAACCTTTAAGAAAAATAAACACTAATTGAGAAAAGTTAATATGATGATAACATGTTAATTCTAATCAAATTAATTAATTAATAAAATGAAATAAAAATATAACCATAGCTACACATAGATAATCAATCAAATAAATTATTATAAAATTAAACGTTACTGCTCTAGTACCATATGATAGTTCTAGGAACAACAGAAGCATGCAGGGGTTAGGAGATATATTAAAATTTATTTTAATAATCATTACCTGAAACCATGAGAGATGATCTTGAACTTCCATTTTATAATTAATATTTTTAATATCTAAGGAAATTATTACTTGGGCTTAGGATCTTTCTTCATTGATGAATTTTGATCATCTGAAAGGACTCTATCGGATTTCCTTTATTGCACTTGTGAGGATCCAATGGTAGAATCCCTCTAGTGATGATCCACACATGCTCCAATGACCTCTGAGTGATTCCACTCGATGTCCTGGTTCTAGCATCGTGAATCGAATGTCTTGCATTGTTCATTATTGAACGCTCGTTATTTTGTCTTAAAGAAAAATATCTTGCATTCTCAATTTTTAGACGGATAGGGATCGAGTAGTCAAAATATAATTTTTAGTGGCAAAAAATTTTATCCTTTCAGTATATGATACAATATACAATAGATATGACCATCTATTTATAGAGATTGAGTTTGGGTTAAAATATTATTTAATTACATGTCGGTCAATAAATAACATTTAAAACCTTTAATAATCCCCCCGAAATACAATATTATTATTATTATTATTATTATTATTTTCCGTGTGCCAACTTACTTAATAAAAAATATTATTTAACTATCTCGTTAATTAATATTTTTCACCAGACTTGGGTTTGGTCCTTTGAACTCTCATAACATTTATTAAACACCTGAATAAATATTGTATTCAAAAAAAATATTTTATTCAAAAATAAATATTTAATCATAGTCTAGGAATAAAAAGTTATTAAAATATTCAATAAAAAAATAAATATTATAGTAACAATCCACTAAATAAATATTATATGTATATTCACATAATAAAATAAATTATTTATTACATTGAAAATATTAGCGATCAATAAAACATAAATAAAATTATTTCTTGGTCTTGAGGGTGATATTTATTTCATTAATTAAATTCAAATATAATTTAATCAAGATCATCAAAAACACTTAGTATGACCCTCTAGGATTATTTCTCGTTGGCATTAGACGAGCTTTCATAACATATAAGATTACTATCTAAAAATGGATCAAGGCATCCAAGATAAAGAACTTAATATTGAAATTATGATAACCACATATGAACATTCACCCTGTAATATAATCCCTTTATCACAATATTTCATTAAGTAGGTTGCATATCTCTGTCATCAACCTATATGCTCGATATATCATTCTTTGACTATCTGAAATAAATATGCCATTACTCCTTGTTCATTGAATTAAATGTTATGGTTCTATTCCAATCAAAGGGCTGAGATATTAGCTTTCTAAAATATATAATAGTTATTACTTAATTATTAATAAAATAAATTGGACCTAAATAATAAGTTTAAATATTTATTAGTAATTATTTTATTATAATAACAATTAATTATTAATTAATAAGCAAACTAACAATTAATTAATAATTAATAATTGTAGAATTAGTATTTTTTTAATTTGTAACTAAATATTATATGTAAATATTTATTAATAATTATTATTAGTTTAAAATTAGTATTATTAAATAAAAATAATATTATTTAACTAAAAATTAATTATTATTGTTTAATTATTAACATTTAATAGCAATTATTAATAGTAAATTATTATTCAATTATTATTAATATTATTTATTAGATATTAAATATTATTTAGTTACTAATAAATTGAAATATATTAATTATTAATGATTAGTTACCAATCCCTCTTAATATCTACATCAATGTTATTATGAATTCAACTATCCAGACATGAGATCAATAATTATGGCACATACCTTTTGTATTAAGTCAAACATACTCAAACTTTGAAGAATAAAGCAAAATCCAGTGGTTTTTTCGAGCAACATGGAGATACATTTTTTTAGGGTTCCTTTCCTTCGAGATAGATATATCATAATAAAACTTGGAAAGTTTACTATTAAGACTCCATTGAAAACTCAGTAGACTCATGGTGAAATTGTAGGTAAACTAATAGTCTCGATGTAAACTCACTGGTCTCATTGAGTATACTCATAAGCCAGACTCGTGAGTTTAACTACCCTAGGCTGGTAGTTATTATTCTGAAGAGTAACCTCATAAGAATCTTTTAAAGAATTCTATAAAGCCTTAAACCTCGTCTTACCCCCTTAATTATCCCTTTATCTTATCCTTAATTCACTTTACTATATACGAGGATCACAACCATGAAAGGTGATCCAATAAAAAAGGTGGTGAGCCAACACACTTTATCTCTATCCACTTTCAAATATAAACTCACTAACTTCTCCACCATGGGAAACATCAATACATATTCATACATCTTCATTACTGGTGGCTACCCATGGTATTCCCCTGTAATCCTCTTCTATGTTATAGTTTTCTAATTCCTTCTACTGTAAACTATGTTGCATGATGATTCCATTCGGGTAGGTAGATTCTTGTTTTCCCCAAGGGGGAAAGGGAGGACGAGTTTTCACTCTTTCTGGATGCTAAAAATATTGGAAAACTACAATATGAGGGTAATTGAACCCTCATTTTCAGCATTGAAGTGATCAATCATCTTGATGACACCCTCAATGTGAATAAGTATATAAACCATCCTTTTTGTGGTTGCAAGTCTTTGGGGGGGGGTTAAGGACATGATACATTTGAAAGACCAGAATACCACCACATGTTTCCTTACGAATGGAACCTGTATAGTTGATGTCAAGTTTGAGACCCTTAAACTCTTAATTTTATACAATAAAAGGGAAGAGAATATAAAAACACCCATGGATGACAAAAATGAGAAGCAAGGAGTAAAATCATATTAAATCAAGAATGAAAGACTACAAGTAAGAAACGAGGAAATATAAAACCCTTCATCACCCACTGGCACTAAATAGGAAAATTCAGTGGCTCAAGCTAAAATTAGTGCCACAGATTTTCCAAATTATTTGAGTATATGGAAAATGTGATTGGAAAGGGCGCAATGTAGATAGATTAGAAAGAAATATCATAATCCTTCTCTCTGTTGAAGGAACTATCTAACCATTGCTTCTATTTTATTTCTACTATAATCCAAGAATATTTATTTTCTACATTTCATGAAGAGGTTAAAACCACATCCCTCCCTTTAGATCAAGACACAACAATCAGTGACCTATTCAAGCAGTTTGGAGACCATTGTGAGTCGTACAACTCTATCATTTCCAATTCTCTCACCACCCCCATATACTTTAATACGAAATACAACAACTTTGAGTCATTGAAAATTTTACATGGGTTATATTTAAGGATATACTCATTAATAAATGGAATAAAAAAATGAGATAGAGACATTGCAGAGGTTCTTAAGAGAACTCTATAAACCCCGATGATTAAAGTTAGAAGAATATTATACTTCTACAAATGAGTCATTTACAAAAAAGGATGAATGGGATGGTCTTATGGTAATGTTGGCAGTTCATTTTTTAGTAAGTGATTTTAGCATCAGATTCACAAAATATATCATCATTATGTGATCTCATTTTTGTGTGGTATTTTGTGATGTTTATTTTCCCATTAGTCAATAGTTATGTTTTGAGTAGTTTCTCCTTGTGATAGGGAGGAAGTTTGCACCCACTTTTACACATAGTTATCATTCTATCCACCTGGTTTTTTACCCCTTTCATTTGGGGGGTTTTCCCACATTACATATGTTGTGCATTTATTTCCTCATTTTTCACTTTGTTTTATCTCAAAATTATATCTATACCAGTGGTTCAGTAATTTATAGTGCCAAAAAGTGTTATCAAAGGAATGTATTGGTCTTATTTTTTTCACTTGTTTTGGTATTAATATTTCTCGTTAATTTGAGTATAGTCTATGATTAAGACTCCAGTTGATCATTCAAATCCTAAAAAATTTACCGAGATGATTAAATATAGCATTGTGAAATAGAGGACGTTTTGTAATGACAATGTGTCCAGATGGAGGAAAAATTAGAGAACATGAAATTCAATGACAATAATATTTTGTTTTGGAAAATGGAGATGCATACAGTGTTGCGGAAGGATAATTGCCTACTTTCAATTGGATAATGTAAGACATGTGAGACAGAGGATAGATGGAATGACATGGATGGGTATGCTATTTGCAACATCCATTTTTCTTTGGCAGATGGGGTCCTATCAAGAATTATGTAGAAAAAGGAGATGAAGGAAATATGAGATACTCGAACGAAGCTATATGAGGCAATGTCACTACACACCAAAATTTTTCTGAAGAGAAAATTGTACGCTCTTCAAATGGATGAGTCATCATCATTGACTAGACACATCAAAACCCTCAATACCATGTTCATCAGCTCATAATTTTGGGCTATAAAATTATAGATACTGAATGTGAAAAGTTCCTTCTCTAGATTTATGTAGCTTCATATGAATAACTCTTCATCAACCCAACCAACAATATCCTAGTATATTTGTTTCTCTTAAATTATTTTATAGATGTGGTTCTTAAAAAAGAAATTAGGTGCAACAGAAATAATTTTACATGTTATAATTGAGGTATGAAGGGGAATGTAAAGAAGGATTGTGGGAATACGAAGAGTAGTGAAAAGAGATCTCAAGGAAATATGGTGAGTACTTCTGGTATACTATTCAGTGGAGTGGTGAATACTACTGCAAGAAGGAAACATCTCAACAATGGATTGATAATCAAATCAAGAGAAACATGGCCCATGTAGTCTCAGTGAGAATGATTTGATCTATACGAAACTATTCCTGAATGACTTGTGTTGATGGGGAATGATAAAACATTGAATATTTTTTGTATTCAATGCCATCAATATGAAGATTCATGATGGTATTGTTTGAACCATCCAAGGAGTGCTCCATGTGAATGGTTTGAAGAATAACATATAGTCTTTGGGACAATTTAATGACTTCTTATGAAAGACATACACCATGAATGGAGTGTTGATAATTGTGAATGGAATGATTATATTAACAAAGGAAGAGAATATCTCAAATAACCTATATGTTATTATGGGTTAATTGAAAAGGATGAGGAAATAGTTGTCTCATTAACTACCTCAATGAAAGAATTGAAAATGTTGTGGCATCAGAATCTTGGCCATATGTCCGAAATAGGCATGAAGAATCATATAGATAAAAAGGTGATGGATGGTCTTACAAAGGTATCCTTACCATTTTGTGATCATTTTGTTTTTTTCAATCAACATTGGTTAACATTTGGGATTTCAAGAGTAAGAAAATAGGAGATATTAGAGTTTATCCATTCCGATGTTTGGAAAAAACCATTAATATCCCTAGGAGGAGCACGATATTTTGTATCATTAATTAATGATTATTCTAGGAGGTATTGGTGGGTTTTAATCATGAGTAAAGGGGATTTTTTTTAAGACTTCAAAACATTCAAAGTGTGTAAGGAGCATGAATCTAGAAAGAAGATCAAGTGTTTAAGGACTACCAATGGTGTATAATATAGAAGAGAGAAGTATGATTATTTTATTCAACAAGAATTCATCAAGATACATTTCACAATGGCATATAATCCTCAGCAGAATGGAGTGTTAGAGTGGATGAACAAAACCCTATTTTATAGAATAAGGGTGATGTTCAAGACAACAAGAGTTTCCCAAACTTATTGGGTGGAAGTTGTGAGTATAGAATGTTATGTGATCAACCACTCTCTTTAAATTTGTATTTATCTAAAGGCACCAATAGAGATGTTGACTAGTAATATCACCAACAATTCTCTGTTAAATATATTTTTTTTCCTATATATGAACATTTTAATGACCATGAAATATATAATTTTTGTCAAGATCCCATAAATTTATCTTATTGGTGTATGCTGATGGTGTAAAGGGGTATCATTTGTGGGGAACCACTTACCAAAAAATTATCATCAATAGACATGACATTTTTTCGGAATAAAAGGTAAAAATGATAATTGATAGAGACATGGATAAAGATAATATAGAAACTAAAATAGTTGAAGTGGAGGAAAAATCCCTAGAAGAACCAATTTTTTCTGATGAATTACCAGAGCATGATAATCAATTACCGATTTCATTTGGACCACAATAGTCATATTAGGAGAAAATAGTACTATTATAAAACCCAACTATGGAATCGAGAGAAATATTTAATAATTCTTGTTGACTAAGGATAAAGATCCATATTCTTTTGTGGGGGTGACCTAAAGTCTAGATTTATCTTCATGGATGGCAGTGATGCAGGAGGAACTTGATGCCCTGCCCAAGAACAAGACTTGGGGCCTTGTTCCATTACCTAATAGAAGGAATGATATTGAAACAAATTTTTTTTCTTTTAGATAGATAAGGATATAATGGAATTGGAGGAAAAATATCATGCAAGACTAGTGGTCAAAGGATATTCTAAGAAGGAAGGTATTGATTTCAATGAAATATTTTCTCATGTTGTTAGAGTGAGGACTATTCAGATAGTTTTTGTTATCTGTTATACATATAGAATACGTCTGGAGCAGTTGGATGTGAGGAATAATTTTCTCCATGGTAATCATTATGGTGATATCTATATAGTCCAACATGAACTATTTATAGAAGAATTCAAAGATAGATTGGTTTACAGGTTGATCAAATATCTATATGAACTAAAGTAAAAACCAAGGTGTTGGTACATGAGATTTTTTTCCTATATTATCAGGCTTAGATAAAACAAACAACATTCAGATCCTTGGGCATATTATAGGGGTTCTGATGGTAATGATTTCATCATTACTCTATTGTATGTGGATTACATGTTGGTTGCATTCCCCAACAATGATTAGATCTACGAGATGAAGACACAGTTGGGTAGGGAGTTTAATATGGAGGAATTGGTATCAGAAAACAAGAGTATTGGGTTGCAAATTTAGTGAGATAGAAATAATTGTAATATGTGGCTATAACATAATAATCAATTACAAAATGTCTTGAAATGCTTCAACATGAAATACTATAAGACAATGTCCACCCCAAAATAAATGAATTACATGTTATCCTCTATAATGAGTCCTAGTAGTGAAGAAGATAGGATGTAGATGTCTTGAGTACCATATGATTCAATAGTGGGGAGTCTTATGTTATTTATGGTTTGTACTAGACTAGACATTCACTATCACAAATCAACACAAGGGAAGTGGCTGCTTTTATCAGCACTAAGCAAAAAGCGCTGATAAAAGCCTCGCCTTTATCAGTTCTAGGTAAAAGCACTGACAAAGGTAAAATCGGTGATAGAGGGTTTTAATAAAAAAATATTATTAATATATTAATATATAATTATTATATTTATATTAAAAAATAATGCTATTTATGTACATTAATTAAAAAACCATGTTTACAATTTATATAAATATGATATATTAATATTTTTTCAATAATTCATATATATATAAGGTTTAAAAAACTATTTATAAGATTATGAATAAATAATTAGATATTTAAATAATTATATAATTAAAATATTTCTTTAAAAAATAAGTATATTTATAATTATGTATAAATACATTATATGTATATATATATAATTGTAATTATAATTATGAATAATGTAATATATATTTAAATAAATATATGTATCAAATGAATTATGTCAAAAAATATAAATATAAATATTTATCTCATGAGATAATTATGATATTCATTGACATGATTATTGTTATTTATGTTCATATATTAATGAGTGAGTATAATTGGCACTATATGATCATAAGTTTATTTGGGGATATGATTGTGGGTGGATATGTTCAAAATACTAGGATTACCTATACCATGACAAAACATTCAAATGTAATATATTGTGGAATGTTGAATGTTCATTTACACACTGACTCCATTATTATTCATTCTTTCCAAATATGTGATGAATAATTTTTTATGATTTGTACTTTACTAGGTACAATTCATTCATGTAATTCCCATGGAATTATTATGTTCTGATAAATATATATAAAATTACAATAAATATATTTAAATAATAAATATATTTATTATATTTATAATTATAAAATTTTAATTATATATTAATACTTTTTCAATATATTTATTTACCATTATAGTTATAACTATATATATACATTTAAATAATTATAAAATTACAATAAATACATTTATTATAATTTTATAAATAAATAAATATATATATATATATAATAAATAAATTTATAATTATATAAAAATATTTATCAAAATATAAATTTATAATTAAAATTATAAATTTGACGGGTGGTGGAACAAGTAGAGACTCACACGAGTAGGCGATCAACACACAAATTGAATATGATGATGATTCAAAGAACTCTAGGGCATGGATGGATTCTACTCGACTTTATATTATGGGTATATTCTTCTTTTTCATCTTTGTTCATTTAGAAAATTCATGTCATGAAATTGTATGTACCCTTGGAGTCTTCTGAACCAAATAAAAATTTCAAAGAGGTCATCAAATTAGAAGCGAATCTACCCTTCTCCGATTTTTGTATTCCCTCTCTCGAAATGATAATCGGCAAAGGATGCATTGCACATGTATCTTCCAACCAGGAAGGTGTTAAGGGAAGGATCAAAATGTGAAATTATCTATAATTGTGGGAGTTTTGAATCTGATGGGTGAGAAAACATGGAGGTTTAACGATCATGTTAATAGAATTTCTACGGTCTGGGGCTTTGGGGATTGGCGGATGACTACTATATGAAGGGGATAATACCACATTGTATTCCCACATAACGAGTTGAAGAATAATTCATTGATATTTGATACCATTTCAGTGAGAACTATAATTTTTTTGATATATGAGTGGGATAAAAACATTGATCAACATAATGTGAGGAGCACTCACATGCTTGTATGGATTCACATATGCGAGCTAAATTTTCATTATTGGCATCTGATAATTCAATGAGATATTTCAACATTAGTTGGAAAACTAATTAGAGTTTGTGAAATATAGATAATCCAATATTAGATCACTTTTTTCTAGAGTCTTGGTGAAAGTGAATATGGCCACCACATTGGTGAAAGAGGTGGTTCTCAGCACAAGGGATGCGAGTATGATGCTGGAAATCCTTTATGAATGGATGACAAAGTTATTTAAGGACAATTTCTTCTTTGGTCACATCGAATATGAATGAAATAGTTGAAAACAATTTAATATATGAAATATAAAAGGGAATGATGAGGAATCATAAAGAGGGCCATAGATAAAGGTAAAGGGACGAAAAAAATGACCTTTAACTCCAATTATCATGCATGATACTCCCCTAGGAAAGATCCTCAGTCTAAGAATTTGAAAGGTGAATCTTTTTCTCAGAATTTGAATACATCAGTGGAAGCTCCTACTTTGGAAACATAAGTGGCTGCAATTGTTGGAATTGTTGAAATTGAGAAGACTACAATGGACCTTAGAATTCAAAAAATTGAAACTCAAATGATGATGATGGAAATGGATGTTTCATATCATACAAAATGTGAAGAAAATTTATCTCACACTCCTAGAGTGGGTAATCCAGATGATAATAAGGAGGAAATCCTAGGTTCTATCCTCCCATATTATGTCAATATCTTCAAGGATTAAACTACTCATAACAAATAGGAACATGACTAAGGAATTTTTTGTTCAGTACAATTTTCCCCCTAGAAGGTAATCAACCTATTCAGATCCTTATAAAGGAATAGTTCAATGCTCTATTATCCTTTATCCATAGCGAGAATCATCTCAAAAATGTGGATTATATGGTAAACTCATTTATTGAGATGATCAGTGATGGAAAACAATTTTATATGGGACACTAAAAAACTCCTCCTTAGGATAACACAACCGATGGCACCACATCATTAGGATGGAATGATATATTCCATACAGAAAACCTTGAACAAGGAAATATCCATGAGGAAGATTATGGGGTAATTAGGAAGATTTATGGAAGTATCCAAGAGCTACATATTTAGACCACAACTTCTCCTAGAATTTATCTAAGAACCTATGAAAAATCACATAAAGAGGGTTGCTTTAGATCTAGGACATGCTCATCCTATCCTATGAATCAATTAAGGATGCATAGGGATCCATCTAATAACATACTATCAACTCTAATTATTCCCAAAATGAGAAAGTTGAACAATAGAATAAGATGGAGGAACCTTTATCTCAAGTCCAATCTGTTATGGGAAGGGTCCTTCAGGAGACCTCTTTAACAATTGATCAATCTCCTAAAAAATTCACCCATATCTATGGAAGGATATGCTATTATTATATTGATTATTTTCCCCCTATGAGACCCCATATGACCCCTATGATAAGGATAATGTTTTATTTGATAATATGTTTGGAAAAGGGAATGGAAAAGGAAATACCAATAAGAAAAGCGTGGAACTACCAAGGGAGGGAGGGAATCAAACTATAGGAAAATAATCCCTCAATAAATGAATATCATATTTTGTAATTTTAATGTGACAAGGAACTCTCCCATGGTAAAATAACTAAGACATTTCATTGTGAAAAATAAACAGTTGTTGATTTCTATAGCTAAAACAATAAATAAGTTTGGAAAATGGAATTCTTTTAAATGGGATTCTATCTTTTACTCTAGTATCTCACATAATTTAAATGATAATTGTGCTAAAAATCATAGGATAATCAAGAATTAAAACATTTTCCTTAACTCCTACATTAGGAATTAATATATTGTCTTAGTTTATGATAGAATTCATGGAGTCATTATCTCCCTATATTTTTTATGCCCCTAACTTCTATATCAAATGAAGGGATTTATAGAAGTATCTTGAAAACATATCTACTTAGGTATTTAAGAGCTGGGTATTCATGGATGACATCAAAATTTTTCAAAGACGCGATGAGAAAACTTTCAATCACTTCAATATATTGGAAACCTCTGACTTCTCTTCTTATATTTAAAAATTCAATTTTACAAAAGTCCAAATTAAGGGAGAAAATTATACCTGGAGTAGGTACACTCTCAAATGGAATAAAACAGTAAGTTAAACTAATTATTTGTTCAAATTAATGATAAAAATTATGGTATCATGGTCTCTAGACTGATTCAACCCAAGTTTCATTCTGATCATAAAACTATTTTAGTGGATATTTTCACTATTAAGATAAGATCATCTCCCCTTACATTCATGTTCGACAAAGATGGTATTGTTGTTCATGGATGCATGGAGGTCATCTAAAATGCACATATGCTTGATTCTATTGGAATCCCTATTTCAATTCTATCCCAAAAGATGTATATTTGAAAAAAATGCTAGAATAATGGAGCATGGCATCATTTTCAAATCTGTACAATGAAATTATGGATACAAAAAAAAACTCATTCAATCATAAAATACAAGTCAAAATCATTATGTACCTTCTAGAGATGATATTCATGACCTTTACAGTCTTGATATTCTTATTATTCTTCCGGAAAGAATGGCCATGAACTAATAAAATGCAAAATAGTTATAAATAGGGGATAGGAATTTAATGTTATTTTAGTTCTTTTCATAGACAGATGAAGACATGGAGAGGTGTTACAATTATTGAAATTAGTGGGTATATATATATCTTAGAGTGTGAAATATCCAATATTGTCGTAAATTACAATGATTATTTTTACATAGAGAAATATATTCATAGAACGCTTAATTTTCATGATAATATTGAGCCCACCATTATTAAGAAACATAACAAGATGCTTTTTGAAGACCAAATGGAGATTGAAATAAAGACTTCACTTTCCTAAATGATTATTGACAGTGTGGCTAGTACAAATGGGTTTAACAATAAACTCTTCATGTTCAACCAGTGCATTGTGTATTATGAGTTCATCGATGATGTGAGAGACATCTTCAATCATGAATTCATTCCATATAATGTTAATGATAATTTCATTTCCTTGTTTCCAAAAAAGAAAAATGCCCTGGATATCATGGACTGTAGGCTGGTTTGAATTGTAAACACAATCCCCAAAATCATCAACAATATTATTTCCCTAATTCTTATACACATTTCCAGTGATATGATAACCCCAAATCAATTCAGCTTTGTCCCTAGAAGAAATATTCAGAATCATCTTCTCAAAATATCAGAATGTGTCAATTTTATGAAAATGAATGTTAAGAATATAAGAATTTCTCTTAGATTGGACTTATCTAAGGCCTTTTCCACTATAAATTTGACAATCATCATGGTGATTCTGAGAAACCATGTCTTCTCTATGTATTCCATCAATTTTTTCAATACCATCATGAATAGTGTTAGGCTATAAATTCTTATTAATTGGTCACCTAGTTGATATTTTTGTTAGTCCAGGGGCTCAGACAAGGATACCCCCATTCTAGACTTTTCTTTCCCTTGTTTGAATAATACTTAAGTTTTTATTTGAAAGATCTCATTGAGGCTAAATTATACTAGAAAATTAATGTTAGAAGGCTTATATTACTCCCCTCCAACATTCATTATGTTTACGACATTCCTCCATTTTTCAAGCTAATAGAGGTATAATTTTGTGCATCCAAAAAATATTTTCTCATTATGGGGAAATTTCTGGACTGGTGATAATTTGAAATAAGTCATCTATTGTGTTTGGGAATGGAATGATGATTTCCAGGAAGAATATTATTTCTAGGAATCTTGGTTTATAGAAATAGACCCTTCCTTTTACGTATCTTAGGGTGTATCTATTTTGGATATGGGTTAAAAGTGGTTACCTTGAAAGAATATACTCCATAACTACTTCCCAAATCACTAACTGGAAAGGTAAAACCATTTCTTAATATGAAAAAATTTGTCTTGTGAATTTGGTTATGACTTTAATGTTTGTCTATGTCTTTTATATTTATAAATATCCTCAAACTCTCATTAAGGATCTTTAGTATTTGATCAATAACTTTATTTGGACTGGATCCATATACAAAAAGAAAAACATCACCGTATATTGGGAAGAATGCAACAAACCCACTGATTTAGGGAGTATGTGGATTAAGGATATGAAAACCATATATGATGAACATAGAAAAGAAATTCAGTTGGACCTTACTAATATCCAATAATATTTCTATGGAGTTTCTATCCCATATATTTCTCTCACAGATACATACTAGGCATTCTATTTATGTTTCTTATTCCATCTAGCCTTCCATTAACATACCAGTCATTGAATCATGAAATGATCAACATGGATGATCTGAAAAAGTTTAAATCTAAATATGTGGACCAAAAAATGTATATAAATGCCCATAAATAGTATAATGGAGGACCCAACCCTAATGGAAAACCTCTCATTTGCTAATATCAATCTGAATCCTAGACTGTAGAGTTTTTTTCCACTCAAATTAGGATGGAGGTATATAGATATACGTTCATAGACAATGTCCCCTGGTATAGACCCCAAACTCTAATGGAATGTTTTCCATTAATTAGTATTACATGTACATGTGTGATGGTTATAACCCCAATCCTCTGTGGATGAAAAATTTCAATAAGCCCTTTATTTTTCCACCATATTACATACTGTTTTGGAGGGCCTGAAAGTGAATACATCCTATATATAATCTCTACCAAAAACTGGGATCCTTTCTCATATATACTAATTGTGTATCTGGGATTATGAAATTATCCAACATGTTTTCTTCTCCTCTATGTTCTCATGTAGAATCTGGAGACACATGTAGGTTGTGTTTGGTGTTATTATGTCAATGGATAACCTGGATTGCTTCATGATGTCCATTACTACTTCTAAACATAGTGAACATATTGTTCCCCTAATGATCACAGTAATGGCCAATGCCTTTGCATTTATTTGGAAGGTAAGAAACAATATTTTCTTTGATAAACATCGGGACTCCTTGAAGGCTGGTCTAAATGCTATGTACAGGGAGGTTTTGACATCCTCAAAAATCCAATCAGGTTCCATGAATAATAATATCTCTGATCTAATTATTCTAAAAACTATTGGTGTTCCTGGTAGGATCAAGAAGCCTTAGATGTCAAAATATATTTGACGGATCCCACCATCATCTCATGGATGCAAGTGAATGTGGATGGGGCAGGCTCAAGTTCCCCATGACCATTGGGATGTGGTGGTAACTTCTATAACCATCCGGGTATCGCTAATGGTTGTTTCTATCATTATAATGGCATTGGATCCGCAATTGAAGCTAAATTGTGGGAGATGATTAAAGCTATCAACTATGCTATCCATTATGGACATAGACATATCTGGGTGGAATCTGACTCTACCACAACGGTGCAAATTTTGAAGACATGGTCTAGGAATGTCCCATGGAGAATACAACCATCATAGATTTCATGTCTTCAACTTCTTGAACTTCTTCACCTGGATGTCACTCATTCTATAGGGAGGCCAACTAGGTTGTTGGTGCTTTTTCCAAGAGAGAAATCATGGAGGTTTCCTCAAGACGGTCTTTTATTTCTACAGACATTTTATCCCATCCGGTTGATATGGATTCATGTGGTGTGTTTCACTTTTACCTTTATAAACCCCCTTATTCTGCCACTTTTTATATTTTTTAATAATTTCATAGGGATGGGCTTTGCCTGGATCATGAACCCATTTGATTAAAATTATATATTTATAAACATATTTAAATAATTATAAAATTATAATAAATATATTAATTGTACATATAGTTTTATAAATATATATAATTATAGAAATATATTTATAAATATAAACCTATATTTATAATTATAATTATAAATAAATACAATTATATTTAAATAATTATAAAATTATAATAAATATATTTATTAAATATAATTATAAAATTATAATAAATAAATTTATTAAATATAATTATAAAATTATAATAAATATATTTCTTAAATATAATATAAAATTGTAAGTATATTAATTATAATTTTATAATTATAAATAAATACATATTTATTTGTAGATATAATTATAAATATATGTATATTTATTCAAACAATTATAAAATTATAATAAATATATTTATATATTAATATATATATATACATATAATTATATAAATATATTTATTATATTTATAATTATATATTAATAAATATAGTTATTTATAATTATAATTATAAAAAAATAAAAAAATATTTATGTCATTATAAATTATAATAAATATATATAAATTATGAATAATTTTATTATATTAATAAATATATATTTATAACAATATATAAATACTTTTAAATATATTTATTTGTAATTAAAATATACAGACACACACACATATATATAATTTTAAAATAATAATATATGTATATATATATATTGATATTAGTATATGTAATCATATATATATACCAGAGTAATGTGGGCAATGAGATACTATTATATATATATATATATTTATAATTATATAAATATAATTTCAATTATATTTATTAATAATTATAATTAGAAATAAATAAATATATAAATTATTATAAAATTATAACGAATATATTTAGATAATATAATAATATATAATTTTATAAATATATTAGGAAATATATTTATAAAATTATAATAAATATATTTGGATAATAAATATATTTATTTATTTAGTTCTTTCCTAGTGCTTCTCAGTACTGATAATGATTTCCCTTTATCAACACTAAAAAAGAAATAATAAACCCATTTGTTGTCATCTCTAGATTTTTAGTGTAGGTAAAGACTCATTTTATGAGTGATTTGATAGTGCTAATAAAGGGTGATCTATATCGGCACTAAAAAAGTGCTAATAAAGAGTAGTTTTATCATCACATTCTATATTACTACTGATAAAACTACTCTTCACCAGTGATTTTTTGAAAGCACTGATAAAAACCTTACGTATTCATTTAAAAAGAACCCTAATAGATTCACCATATCTTCATGGCTTTATGATTTTGTGGAACCATTGTTCTGCCACCATTGCTCTCCTTGATGTCACTCCCTACCACCACTCCCTGCCTTCACCTTCACCGTCACCATCACTCCTTACCGTCACTGTCACTCGCTTCCACCGTCACTCTCATCAGAACCCCCATCGCTCATCATCAATGAATCATCACTACTTTAAGGTCTGATATTTTTACTACTCCTCTTTAATCACTTCTTCAATCTAGGTATTTACTCCCCCAACCTTGAAGCATGGTGTTCGGACATGATTCACAAACATAATTATATACCAACACAATACATGTGCAGTAATAGTGAATAGGTACATTTAGTATTAATATACTTTTCCTATATTTTAAAAATTCCATTTTGTTAGGGGTTTGAACCTAGGTTCATCAAGGATTCTATCAAATTGGTCTAATTCACATATGAACTATGTTTCAAGTGTTGATAATTATATATTTTAATTTTAGTGTTATCGACAATGTGTTTTTATGTCCAAGGAGGCCCTTTTATGGAATTATTTTTTCCTTTTTCAATGATTATATTTTCTCAAAATTATAGTTAGACATTAATATGACCATGTTATAGTTGATTATTTTAACCTTGTTTATTGTGATATGATTTTTCTCAATAATTTTTAAATAATAATTTTTCCAATGTAATGATTCAATTTATTTTGAGTTTATTTTGGTTTTCTAGATGTTTATATTTGAAAGTCTTCATGATTTAACTCTTACAAATACCCATGAAATATAAATTAAATGAGTTTTTAGGATTTTAAATTAAATGATTAAATATTATCATGCTGTAAATGGATTTGAAAGGTGTAAGGTTGAATGTTTGTTGATTTGAATGAGAATATGAAATTAGTGAGGATTATTCTAAAATAATGATAACATGTTATCTGTTTTCTATAGGAAAATTTAAATATTTTACAATTCTGTTTTATATAAATTAACTAGGAATATATTCATTTTTTCATGTTTCAGTGTTCGTGAATTGATCTTAAATGAAATAGGTTTATTTTTATGGTTTTATTTTTGTTTGGGGATGACTAGAATGTTAATTATTAGTTTTTCTCTATTAAAAGTATATATTAATTGCGAAGGGTGTCTGTTTACTATGATTTATTTTGTTATTAGGATATCGTAACATTTGACCAACCCAATGCTAATTTCAATTCCATTTAACAAGAAGATAACATATGTCAAATGGTTATTTATAATGGTGACATATTTGGTTTAAGGATTATGATACACTTTCTGATTATTGGGATTCTTTATTTTTATATACATATATCAATATATTTCGTTTGTTTAGTCATGAGAATTTATTTTATCAATAGTTCTTTGGAAAAAATGGATTGTATAGTTTATTTTTCGGAATATTTATCTATTTTTAAGATCCATGTTTGGGTAAAATCATTCTTTTCATATTTTTAAGTATAACATCTCATGATATTACTATGAGAAAGAAGTTACGATGGTCGATCCATAATTGGAAATGAGTTTTTATGCTAGACCAACCATTGGAAATGAGTTTTGATGCACCATCCACTATAAGCAATGAGTTATTGTGATCAATAAACTAAAGTAATTGGTTTTGGTTCTTGATCCACAATTTTATGATGGTATTCCTAGATAAAGTTGTCATATTCAATTATTTTCAATGATTATGTTTGTGCCACATTTTCTATGCCACACTTATAAGTTATGCCACATGTTTATGAAATTATCTAGGGCTCGTATTTATTTTCATATATCATTAATCCTCCTAGGGATGTACCAAAAGTATTATAGGATAAAATAAATGTGTCCAATATTAAGACATCTTGAGTTTTAATTTTCATGTAGTGTTTCTTTTATGATATAATTGTTTATTACGCATGATTCACACTTTTTGTATTAGTAAGGGCTAGATCTTGGAGGGAACAATATAACAATTAGTTTCATGGACAATGAGGTGAGTGTACTAATAGGAAACTAGATGGGAAGAGACATGAAGTGAAAAATATAATTATAATACTTAGCCAACATTATCAAGAATTGAATAATAATATGAATAATTTTAAACTCCCAAACATGCTAAGGACGAATCAACTCACAATATATTCATTCATGAAAGAATTCCATTTAACCGTTTTGGTTCCTCTAATCAACTAGTTTTGAAGAAATGGATATCAATTTAGAATCTGGAAGATGAAGTAGATAGATGGTGGGTACTTATTATGAAGATGATATAAAATAAATAAGTTTATAGTATGAAATGAGAGGTGTTCGAGGAAATATTCTTCCCCAAATTTTTCCTTTAACTACTAAAAAATAGAGAGACATGTTTACAAAAAAATATTTTTAATCCATTGGTACTTATAAATGAAAACTCATGAGACTTTCAAGGTACACATTTAGTTTTTCTCTTAACCCTAAAATCGATATCAATCATTTCATTAATAAACTAAAATAGAATAATTTTATACTTTTATACTTTCATAAATTTTAATTTTATATATCATAATTTTATACTTTTTAAAACTTTTAAAACTATATACTTCTATAAATTTTTTATACATTTATATCACATATTCACTTTTTAATAGTTTCATAGATTTATATACATTAATAAATTATGAACATTTCTTTAAATTATATATTCTTTTAAAACTTTTATTTAATTTTATACTTCTATGTACGTATATAATTCTATATATTCATATATATATATATATAATTTATACTTTTGTACCAGTATTTTTTTTCAATTTATCAACATATTAATAGTTTTATATTTTCATAAACTAAATATCAGTGATAAAAATAATTTAAAAAATATAATAATTTATTTTTTATTTACGAAACCATTATTATATTCAATTAATATACATTATATTATGAAAAGGGTTCTCAAATAACATAGTTTTTTTTATTATTAAATTAAATAACCATATTTAGTAGGTTTTTTATATTGTAAATGTGATTTTATACATCATTTATACTCATACAAAAATGGGCTTGATAATTAATAATATGAAATAAATTATTGATTGATCTCTAATCATTCATGATGATAGTTCTATCATTCAAAAGTGAATTATCCTCTATTATATTTATAAATTTTTTTCGATAAGTTTTTCTTTGATCATGTGGGATGATAAACCATTTTTCATTCATTCCATTTTCATTAATGAAATTCACGAGGTCCATCTTAAATTAAAAATGTTTTGTTTATTTATTTTTTTAAATATTAATATTATCAAATAAAATAGGATAGATATGAATAGATAATGGATGGATGCTAATTTTATAAAAAGGAGTATGAATATGGGGTAAATGAGTTCGTCATGAATGAAAAAGATCATGCATATAACCCTTCTCTAATCATTTTTCAGTGTTTACATTGTTGTTATTGAGGACAAATTAGTCCAGGGGAGTTAGAAGAACACTTCATCTATCATGGAGTTGATAGAAGTTATAAATGTTAGAAGAAACATGGGAAAAAAGTTAATGTAGCTAGTGACTGGGATAATATTGTAATGTATGGATCATCTAATATGATTACAGGAATGGATAATGATGAAGACTATATTGAAGATGTGATTATAGGTGTGAATGATGATGAAGATCGTATTGAGGAAATGACTTTGACAGTTGACGATGAGGTTCTTGATTATCCTAAATTGTTTGAGAAGTTAAAGATTTCTTCAAAGATGAAATTATATGCTAGTTTCAGTAATAATACAACATTTCTAGAAATAATTAAGTTGTATAATTTAAATTATGGCAACAGATGGACTGATGCACGTTTTACTAAACAAATTTCTCTCTTGGATGATATCATCCTAGAAGATAATGATTTCTGAAGCTGAACATATGATGCTAAAATAATTCTATATTTGATGGGTGTGATCTCTGAAAGAATAAATACCTACCAAAATAACATTATATTGTTTCAAAAAGACCATAAATCACTTAATTAAATCCCAATGTGTGTTTCTTCTTGATACAATAAGTATGAATGGGGTCTTATGAATATTGTATGGTACTTTCTAATTATTCCAAGGTTTTGTAACATATTTGGTAGTGAGGAGACTATAAGTAAATTGACATGGCATGAATTTACAAGAAATAAATATGAGAAACTTCATCACCTGATAGACTCTCCACAGTGGAAGAGAATTGATCATGATTATCCTGAATTTGAAAATGAGGTGAGAAACCTTCGTCTTTCATTATCTTTTTATGGAGTGAATACTTTTGGTTTTCAAAGTAGAACTCACAGTACAGGTCTGATTATGTTGGTAAATTATATCTTTCCAACGTGGTTATTGATGAAACAAAAATACATTATGTTATCTATTCTTATATTAGGGAAAAATAATCAGGTAATGTTATTGATATTCATTTGGATCCATTGATCAAATATTTGAAATTATTTTTGGATTCAAATGTAACATTTTATGATTCATATAGAAATAAATATTTCATGTTGAGATTCATGTTTTATGGGTTGATAAATGAATTAGTTGCGTATAATTGTTTTTTCAAGATATTGAATTGAAGGAACTCATGGGTGTCCCATTTTCTAGCAAGGTACACAATCAATTATGTCGAAACATTCATCTAAGATTGTGTTTCTAGGACATCGAAAATTTATACCCAAACTAAATTAGTAATTATCTTTGATAAAATCACTCTATTAAAGTTTATAAGAACATACAATACCATAACCACTAATAGAAGATCAACTATTTGAGAAATTAAAAGATTTGGAAACTGCTTTCGAAAAAACTTATAAAAAATAGTTGGAAAAAGAGATCCGTATTTTTTGAATTATAATACATGAATCATATTTATGTCAATATTTTACAAGATGTTTCTAAATTCACTTGAAAAAACAAAGGATGAAATTATGTTGACTTCAAACATGGTTGATATAAGAATACAAGAATATTTGGTTCTAGTGAGGGGTGAAAAATGAACATTTATTCCTAGAGCTAATAATAATATTTCAATGAAAAAGAGATATATATTTTGAAACATATTGAATAATTTAATGGTTCCAGAGTAGTATTCATAAAATACCAAGAATATCTTGTCAAATACTGATTTAAAGTTAAAGGGTCTTAAATCACATGACATTCTTTTTTTGATTCGAGATCTAATTCCTATGGATTTGAATTGATGTTTTCCCCATAATTCCCATCAAAAATTTACCATGATCACTTTATTTTTCAAATATATATATAGAAAAGTTATATATTCAAGGAAATTTAAAACTATGGAAAATGATATTGTCTTCATATTGTGTGAATTGTAAATGGTCTTCCTTACAAAAATCTTTTATATGACGGTTCACATGATGGTTCACTTGGGGAGATATATTCAAATATATGAACATATAAATTTTATAAGGATGTACCATATTTAATGGTATATAAATATTATGACAGGGTGTGTAAAAAATAAAAGTTGGCCAGAGGGATTTATTGCATATTGATATATTGTTGACAAATCTATTGAATTTTATACAAACTACCTATTCAGTGTGGAAAAAATTGGTCTACCCAAATCTAATCACACATAGTGGCTTGTGGGTGATGTTATTTCTGGAAGAGATATTGTCACAATCAATGTTATAGATTGGGAGCATGGCCACAATTTTGGTTTACATAATGGGTTCGAGGTTGGAACATAGGGTGAAACCCGTAAAGAAATTCACAGGAATTTGAATCCATGATGGGATGAAATATGGATATCAGATAAACATAATAAATAGTTTATAGGATGATTTTAAGCCAATATTTTTAATTATTCAAATGAAAATTTAGATTCAATTTCAAAACTACTTCTATGGCTAGATAAAAGGCCATGTTTATATGTATTATCTTATGATGGTTATGTAATTAATGGTTATATATTCTATAAAATTTAACATGATGAAGGATGTATGGTTAACAATAGTATAGTTTCACAAGTGGCTGAAGCTATGCATGTTTAAGGTAATCTGAAAAAAAATCCAATTTATGCCAATATTTCATACTTTGGCATCATCAAGCATATATAGGGGTGGTATTATACAACATTTAAAGTTCTGATTTTTCAATGCAAGTGGGTTGATAACATGAGTTCTTTTAAAATAGATGAATTAGGATTCATGATAGTTGGTTTTAGAAAGGAAGGTTACAAAGATAAAATATTTATAATGTAATCATAGGCATTACGTGTATTTTATGTTCCAAATCGCACAAATCGAAAGTGGTCAATTGTTCTATAATCGACCAAAACCACTGAAGGGTAAGATGAAAATTCAACTGGGGATGACCTTTTCATTGGTTTTTCGCAATCGTTTTGTAGTAGTCACAATGTAAAAATGGATTATTTATGTCAAAGGAGAGCACAATGAAGGGGTTTGGTTACTCAATTTAGGGTTCACATCCCTACATCCTTCAATAAATGATTGTTTAATAATTAGAATAATTTTTCTTGAAATATAAATTTCATTACTTCATGTTACTATCTATTAGATTCTACAATTATGTTATATCAATTAAATTTAAAACCAATTATATAGATAATTAATTCTGTACATAATGATGCTCTAAATCCTAAGAAACAATTGGTTTCTCAACCTATAGATGCTCCTAGTGTAGAGTAACAATGAACATATGAACATTCTGATGCCACTAATTTTGAGGAACAAAATATTAATGATGCTGAATTTGAAGAAATGGTATATGGGAAAGAACTGATGATGTAAAAAAATAGGAGCATAATATCATGATACTGTTAGAAAAAATTATTATGGTTAAAAGAAAATTCATCAATATCAATGTCAGATGGAATGTGTGCATTTATCCTGTTAACCGCAAGAACTCAATCTTCAATAGTTACATTGGGATCATCCCTCAGTAATGCATGCCAATTGATGTAAATTTGGGGGACCATGTTTTTCCCACACATATAGAACAAATTTAGGAAGATATTATGATAATATTATGATATCATTCATTATTTTACTAAACAATAAAAATTACTAAACCTCGACTAACTATTCATCATCCCTTGAAAAGTTCATTTATAATAAATGAATCCTATAATAAATTTGTTTCAATTCCATTTGGAAGGATTAAAAAATTATTTCTCACAATTCTAATGAGATTTCATATTAAATATGCTGAAGGGAAATTAAACATGCACCAACCACTTATATATTCACACCTGATAAGCTATGAATCATGGGATGTGTTTACTGGGTGTCATGTGGAGATTTATTTTTACGTACATTGTTTCTAGTATTACATTGTTTGAAAATACGTGTATTCATCACATTCATTGGGAATTTTTTATTTTTGAAATAGAAACTAAGTGCTAAAAATAAGTAACAGGAAACAAAACCAATGTGCCCCTACTGTAAAGCAAGTATGGCGAACAATTCACTTAAAAAAATTGGTACATATTTTAAATCTACAATATTAATTTTGTGTGAAATGAAACAAAAACACAACTATGTTCTTCTATTTATATGCAGTTTGATGAATCCAAATCCAAATCCACTTCCATCCCATGTAATTTTATATGGAAAGAGGAATGTGTAAATAAATATGGGATACTAATAGATGAAAACACACAAAATTGTTGGAAACATGTGTAAGTATGAAATAATTAAAAACATTCTTCAAATTACTATTACATAATAATGATTAATTATTTTTCTATATTTTCAATCTAAGTTAGACATGGGAATCATCAATACCTACACTAGATGAACACCTAATATCGATGGCATGTAATCAACCAGAACAGTATGTCCCTATCAAAGGTACAAGTTTTGGGATGACACCCCGAACATATTTTGAGAAAAAAATACGAGGATAAAGATAAAGAAATGGAAGATATGGAAGCAATATTATTTATCGTTAAATAATAATTTCATTACTATACTAAGTTTCTATAAAATTTTATGGCGTGAATCAAAGAGAATAAACAAATCAATAACAAATATTGTGGGATGATCCCACCCCACACCATGCTTTAGGGTGAGACATTCCCCTCAAAGATCTGACATAGATTAGGTAATCAATATTCTATTTTTTTGTGAATTATGAATCAAACAGAGAATAATACCTTTTATAAACCAATATTCTATAATGTAAAGGTGGCTGTGATTTATATCTATCAACATAAACCCATAACATTATTAATAGGGCTACTCTTTCTAAAATTCAAGATGAAATTCTACACAAACGACCACTTCCAATAGGTGTTGTGATAGTGGTAATTACTATAACTCATGTGCCGAGCTCTGTTGTAACTATTCCTTTTGATGATGAAAATATTCATATGGTAGAACAATTCATTAAACCATTCATAGCATGGATGTATGATATTTTAAAAAAACATGTGGACTCGAAGGTATTCATTTTCAATTAATTTTCCATCCTTAACCTTTAACAATTATTGAAAATGTTCTGAATTGATGAATGGTGGTATATACAGACAATGGGACGGGTTAAATGAAAGGTTGAATCAGAACCATTGATAGGATGAACCAACCATCCAAAAATATCTTCCAAAAGCACCTTTAACCCACCCATTCAATGCCAACTTTTACTAACATTGAGGTTCATGCAGATACAATGTTAAAAAATGGTAGTAAACACATTGTTTAAATTGAAAAAAACATACAGATATTCCATTATAGACTACAATACTCTTAAGAATCTAAATAAAATCCTCAAGAATGAATAGATAAGAGTCATAGTTGTAAATGTATACATGAGGAGTGTTTTCATGATTTGATTTTCCAACAGAATATATGAAATGATAATTATGAATAAATACATTTCATTTTTTTAGGTATATATATGAATAAAAATTTAAGGGATTACCCCATGAACATAAATTTTGTCTCTTTAGTCCTCAAATAACTTCTACAGACAAAAAAATGAATAAAAAATTGTTGAAATAGTGGGAAACCATGCCAAATCATTTTAACGAAAACATACTGATGAAAGACTCTTCGTAATACCAATTATTTATGGGTAAAAATATACAATTTAATCATATCAAATATAATTCATTCATTCATTATTCATTTTTTTTGTTTTTAGGAAACATTGTATACTCATTGATGTTAATTTGGATACTCTAGATATTTATTTCCTGGATTCACAGCATGGATACCCAATAAATTGACCACACATGATGTCATTTTTAAATTTTAAATACAATACATCTAACACTTTAGAAATAAAATTCATGTTATATATTTTATTTTATATTTTAATGAGAATTATGTAATGATAGGGTAGTTTTTATATATCGTGAAATTCATACCATGAGGAAATCCAATGTGCACAAGGAGCCAACTATAACTATTGAAAATTATTATATTCCCCAGTGTAAATAAATTTTATTAGAAACAAATTTACAGTGAACGTAATGGTGGAATACACATATAACATAAATATGTGACTTCCATAAAAGTAATAAATTTTTTCAATTTTATGTTTAATTATTTATTTTTAGAATTAATCACATAAAAATTGTTTTCTTATAGATTTGAATTTCATTGTTCGAGTTGGGTTTGTTTGTTTGAAACTGATATTACTCATGAGATTTTGGACATTGAGGCTCCAACTAAGAGTTCAATGATATAGAAAAAGTGTTTTTTATAACACTATGTTTTTTTAATAATATTATTTGTCTTTTACTACATTAACATAATATAATTTTCATTTTTACTACTCATGCAGAAAAAATTTTCTAAACATTATGATGTTCCCAATCTTGAAGAAAAACAAACTACAATAAAGGAAACCCTTTGAGAAGATATAAATGTAATATTACGATATACATTCTCAATTTTACCAAATAATTATATAATGAAATATTGAATTTATTTTAATTATTCCATAAGAATTTGATTATTTGAGAATATTTTGGTTCATCATTCATGTCGTTTTTTAGTAAAACATCCACATACTTCTTCTCCCTCAAAACCGTTCACCTCGACAGTGTTGGAAATTATCACTTTCCTTCAAGTTCCCACCAATGCCATTGTAGGAAGAGAAACAAAACATCCACTACTCATTAACATAGGTAATCTTGATGTTTTAATAGTAAAATAAGTTTCCATTTAATTAACATATTTTTTCATAATTTATTTTAATTTATTTCCTTTTATAATTACTCGCATAATAATTTTTTTATACATGTCAATTCTTTTGTTTGAGTTGAGATCGTTTGTTTGAATATACTCAAGATCATGAGAGATTGGAATTCAGGGATGAAACTGAGATAATTTAAATAAGTAAATGTGTCAAAAATGTATACAACCATCAAGAAAAATGTAAGTAATAATACTTATTTAATAAAATTTTCATCATTTTTCTACTATTTGTATGTTAATTTCCTTATCTTTTTTATCAAATACTTATTTAGTTTTTTTCACAAATAATTTGGAAAGTCAAAATTTTCATTCAAATATCCATAAAAATTCACAAAAGTGATTAAATGTTCCTTGTTTCCCATGGTACCACACATTCCATTTTCCTTATTTTTAGAACTAACAACATTGCATATTGAGTTGATATTATTAACGGAAACAAATTTTTCAGCTAAGAACATCGACTCAATATTAATTTATGGTAGTTTGGAAAATAAAGGAATGAAAATTATTGTAAAATTGGTATTTGGGATATTTTTGAGACTTTGGGAAGTGTAGGAATCATCCACACCTCAATCTAAAACATGATGTGACCAGTATGACTCACAATGCTTCTTTTTATTTAAAATTGGCCAAAATTTTAGTAAAAATGATAAGTGACATTCTTGAAACTAATAAAACACATTTAGATAGTTTATAACCTTTATTTTAATGATCCATATGTATTTTGTTACATTTATTAATTAACATAACCTTAATCTGATACACAATGTTCTAGGTATGACGAAAAGTGTTCATTATCTATTTAAAATTGACATTTTAATTCAAAACGTTTCACTCATTGGAAACTAAGAAAATAAGATCAGGTTTTATTAGTAATTTAGTAAAATGATTCTTAAGTCATTATTCACATGTAGGAATCATTCTCAAATCAAACTGATACATTATGTGACTGGTATGACTCAAAGTGTGTGTTTCTAGTTTAAAATCACATTTTAGTAAAAAGGATAACTGACATACTCAAAACTGATAAAACAAATTCAGATTATTTTTTTAATTTAGGAAAAATATCCATCAGTCATTTCAGACATATAAGAATCAGCCTCACCTCAATCTGATTCATGTTGTGACAAATATCACACCAAGTGGATCTTTTTATTTGAAATTGTCATTAATTCTTGCTAAAAAACCTGACATAATCAAAACAAAGAAAATACATTTGGAAATTTTTGACACATTAATAAAATGATCCATAAGTCAATTTTGACATTTAGGAATCAATATCACATCAATAATATACATTATGTGCCTCTTATGACTGAAAGTGTCCGTTATCAGTTTAAAATTGACATTTTCATTCAAAATGTGTCACCCACTAAAAATAAAGAAAACATGGTAAAATTATATTGATAATTTTTAAAAACGATTAATAAGTAATTTATGATGTGTAGGAATTAGTTTCACATCAAACCAATACACGATGTGGAAGATATGACTGAAAGTGTCTGTTTCCAATTTGAAATGACATTTTACTAAAAAAGACAAATGTCATACTGAAAAATGAGAAAACATATTAGAATTATTTTGATACTTTAATAAAATAATCTAGAAGTCATTTGAGATGTGGAGGAACCATACACTCCTAATACAACACATGGTATGATGGGTATGACTCCATGTGTGTCTTTTTATATAAAATTGACCTTAATTTTAGTAAAAAGGGAAATTAACATACTAAAAATGAATAAAACACATTCATATTGTTTTGATACATTAGAAAAATGATCCATAAATTTTTTTGATGCATATGATTCAAACATACCAAAATCTGATACATGATGTTCCCAATATGACTCAAAGTTCCCATTATTAGTCTAAAATTGACATTCTAGTTCAAAAATGTCACAAAATGAAAAATGATAAAACACACTCATATTTCATAGATAATTTAATAAAGTGACTAATAATATATTTCTAATGTATTTTAATTACTCTCATGTCAATATGTCACATGAGGTGATAGTTATGACTCAGAGTTCATGTTTTTAGGTTAAAATGACATTTTAGTAAAAATGACAAGTGGCATACTAAAAAATGATCAAGCACATTTGAAATGTTTTGATACCTTAGAATAAAAATAAATAAGTAATTTTGGAGGTTTATGAATCATCTTCACCACAATCTAACATATGGTGTGAACAAGTTGACTCAAAGTCCATCTTTTTGTTAAAAAATGACATTAATTTTGGTAAAAAAGAAAAATGTCACAATCAAAATGGAGAAAAAATTATCATAATGTTTTTATACGTTATTAAAATAGAATATAAGTCATTTTTTACTTATAGGAATTAGTTTCTCCTCAATATGATATATGATGTTCCCAGTATGACTCAAAGGGTCCATTATCAGTTTAAAATTGACATTTTTTTGTCAAAAAGTGTCACACACTGAAAACCAAAAAAAACATACTCCTTTTGTATTGATAATTTAGTAAAATTAATCTAAATCCATTTTTGACATGTAGGATGTATTCTCTTGTAAAAAAGATATATGATGTGACTTGTATGACTCAAATTGTGTGTCTCTAGTTTCAAATGAAATTTTAAGAAAAAATGGAAGTGAATTTCTTAAAACCGACAAAACACATTCATAATATTTTGATACTTAAATAAAATGATACATAAGTAATTTTCACATGTAGGAATCATACACACCACAATCCAACTCATGGTGTGACCGATATAATATAACGTGTGACTATTTATTTAAAAGTGACATTAAATTCAGTAAAAATAAAATGTGACATACTGAAAACAAAGAAAAAACATTCATGTTGTTTTAATAATTTATAAAAATTATTCATTATTAATTTATAACATTAATTAATTAAACCCATCTCAACCCAAAACATGTTGTGACCAGTATAACTCTAAGGGCGTCTTTTTATTCAAAATTGGAATTAATTTTAGTAAAATGAAAAAGTGACATAATGAAAACCACGAAAATTCCTTTGGATTGTTTTTTATACATTAGGAAAATGAAACCTATTTAATTTGTGACATGTAGGAATTAACTACACCTCTATATGATGCACAATGTGACATGTGTAACTCAAAGTGTCTTTTTTTTATTTAAAATTAAAAATTAATTTTCGTAAAAATAAAAAGTGACATACTAGAAACTGTGAAAACTTATTAGGATTATTTTTATAATTTAGAACAATGATCCATCTGTAAGAAACCATATCTTCTTTTCAGGTATGTATTTGTTTTCTGGTTGTTTTTGAGAAAAAGGGGAGTTTTTGGAAATTTCAGGAGTATATGCCGTGTACTTGTATGTACACACCGTGTACCAGATTTCCACAGTTGACCATGTACTAGCCATGTAATGGCAGAGTACATGACCGTGTGGGGTGACCTAGAGACTGCCTAATGTAGAGGCCGATTAAGGAAAGTACACGCCATGTACTTTTAAATAACACAAAATGTACTTTCTTTTTATTTCATTAAACGGACTCGGGTCACATCTCATTTATAGAAATATCTTCTTCTCCATTCGTCTCTTCCATGAGCGACCATATGACGCGATTCTTCTTTGAGCCCCCAACTTTCCATATTTTTTCTGAATCAACTGCTGACGATTGCATTGGAATTTCCACGGTAATCCATTCCTTCTTCTAGAGCCTCATTTCTTGATTTCTCCTCTCCCATGAGTTATCTTCGATTGAATTTTTTGGAATTTTTTTGTAGATATATCGTGTTCTAGGTCAATTAAAGGAATGGGGATCACATATATCGATCGTAGAACGTCGGGGTATGTGGTTTGTTCCATTCCATAGTCTTTGAGTTATATGTGAAAATGTGCCCAATACCCTTGTTCGGGGTATTGCGTGTTTATGGTTATTAGCCCTGTTATTTACTGCTATTCCTTGTGTTCCTGAGTAGAGGATTCCTGATTGTAAATATAGTTATTTACCTTGATATGGATATGTTCCCCATGTCTTCTTGATTCTGACTGTTTGGTCTAGCTTTTCCTGTTAGGATTCTTTATTTTCCATGACTAGTATTGTTAAGATGGAGTGAATTTATCTAAATGGCTATGAGATACTGTAGACTATTTATCCAAGTATTTCTTGAAGATTTCTTTGGTAGCTTCATATCATTTGTGCATGATTTATTTACACACGTCTTTGGGAACCCGGTGTAGTAGACAATAGGGAGAATGGATGCTAAGGGCTTCTCCAGAGTGTATGTTTAATTTTACATTGTGAGAACACAGGGGGGATGGACTTTTTGATCCCTCGGAGTGTCTTTAGTTACTTGTTATGAGACCATAAGGATAATGGGATGTTCTGTTCTTCCCTAGAGTGTCTATAGTTACTGATACGAGACCACATGGGGAATTGACTTTGAGTGCTTCCACAGAGAGTATTTTCTATTGCTGAACCATAGGGGTTAGACAGTGAGTACTTCCCAGAGGGTTGCTTGTGGTTGTTTTGTACAACCATCTTGGTTAGGCTATGAGTAATTCCCGTAGGGTTAATTATGTTTATTGGTTTCTTAACTAATAAATGGAAAATAATGTAATTTAAACTATAGGATTGTTTACATGATTACTTGATTGTTTATTGATTCATTTTTCATATTTCCTACCATATATATTCACCGATTTTCTGGCATAGATATTTGGGTAGTTTCCTACTAGGATTCGTCTCACACCCTATTTGGGTCATGATTTTTTAACCAAATATATTATATTGTTGCATGTATAGATAAGGGCAAGTACTATTCTATGTCTTCTTCTTCTTCTTCTTCTTCTTCAGGTACTAGATTGTTGTAGTGCTGGAGATCATGGGACCAAGCTGAGGATTGTGATGCTGCTGGAGTTTACTTGCTTCCTTGTACTTTTCTTAGTACTATATTCTAGCATTGGGACTTGTTTGGATACTTTCATATACATATGTATCATGCATCATTTATACATGTTCTCTAATTTTTTATTTCTTTAGTATTCCAATGTTTACTATTGTATGGTTTTATTATTGCTTCCTCTATTGTTATCTATTTATTTTTTGTGTGTTAATATTCCAATGAGGTCATAGTTTCCCCACTATCACACCCAAGGCCCTCACTACTAGTTGGTAGCCTCGGGTGTTTGGGGAAATGCGCTTGAGGCCATGTGACCAACCAAGTATGGGGCACCATTGGGTGGCTTCCAGAACTGGGATGTTACAAAGTGGTATCAGAGGTATTATTTTCTTCTCGACTAAATATTTGGATCTTATAGTCAGGGAGAGGACAAAATAGGTACTTGGTAATAATTTGTGCCTGGGAGTAGCTAACTTGTGTACATGTAAAAGCCAATTTACCTCACATACTTTGATTTATATGCTTTTTCAATTATTACAGTTAATTTTATTTCACCGTTGGGTGATTCGCATGTTTTTTTCGGTTATTGATGATATTATATAGGTTCTATTTCAATTTCAAATTGATGAGATGAGGGTATGCCATCTCGGGCATCATATATGAATTTTCTAGTAATCACATGTCATGCATTTTTTCATGCTAGTTAGGGTGCATTTCCAATTTCATGTTGTTATGATAGATGTTGTGCTAAGTATGCATGCTGTTGTGATAGATTCTATAATAGAATACCTGCTATCTGATAGGGTATTGAGTTTTTTAATATTTTGTTTGAATGAATTCGAAACTTTGGTTCTTGAGGTGTTATGTGCCCTCATGAATTGGAATTTTGTGGATCATTTCCTTTTTATTCTTTTTATATGACACGTAATAGATTACAAGCATTGATTCATGGGGTTAATGGGCCCTCACAGATCGAAATTTCGAACTTAAATGTTAATTTTATTGTTTTTAGGGGTTCCAGAGTAGCTTCTGAAGCTTACTGTCTGTAAAAACCTAGAATACATGGCGTGTAATGATAAGTACATTCCATGTATCCTTTTTTTGAAGGAAATGTTTTTCTTAAGTATACACTATGTACTGTATGTACAAGCCAGGTGGTATCTAATCATGTCCCTAGCTGTGTGGACAGAGAAAGGGGGTTGGAAAATATTTGGTGGGACACACAGTGTACTTGACGTACATGCCATTTTATAGAGACTATGTATTCGGCAGCGTGAATAATGACATGGGTGGATGAAAAATCAGGAATTACACACCATGTGCATATGGAACACGCCATGTACAGTAAGTATTGTAACCAACCATGTGACTAAAAACATGGGTTGGTGAAGTTTATTCTAGTACACACTGTGTATGGAACAAAAATTCCATGTATTCTTGTTCTAGGGGAATTTTGTGGGTTATTAATGTAGAATAACTTGGTCAGGGGAACATGATTCAAGTACACACCGTGTATTGGGAGAACACGCCGTATGTTTGGGGTGTTTCACGACCAGGGTTGGCAGGATTATACACCCTTGTGCAAGATTAAGGGAACATGCCATGTAGGAGTTATACACACCATGTCTCCACCTTTTTGAAATCAAGAGTTCTTTATTTCTCTTGATCTTTTATTTCACTTCTAGGTCTTAGTCCTTGATAATATTTAACTAAGGCGTGTGTTTGACCTTGAAAAGTCATGCCACTGAGACGTCCTCTGGTTATACGCCAGTTACAGGGCAGTGATCAGACACCATACATGGATGGTCATAGACTACCTGTAGATCCTCATGTAGTCCCAATATTGTCACTAGCCATTATCCGAGATGCAGGAGCCGATGCATAGTTGCGAGTGGGCTTCATGAGGTTCATGCATACTTTTCGAGGAGTACTGCCTCCTACCCCTTTTATGGAAGATATGGCACATGGTTTCCAGCATCAGCATCCTCCCACCTTCATAGGGGACCGAGGACCTTAGGCTACAGAGTCATGGTTAGAAGACATGAGTTCGATCTTTGAGCATCTAGTGACTCATCCAGAGGAGAGGTTCACACTTTCTATGTATATGCTTCAAGATTACTCCAATAGATGGTGGGATGTGATCTCAGAGGAAGTACACCAGAAGGTCATGGCGTGGGATGAGTTCTAGTGTGCCTTATATGAATATTTCTACCCAAATATTTTGAGGGATGATCGAGCCCAAGACTTCATGAGTATAAATCATGGTACTCTTTTAGTTATGGATTATTCTTCTCGCTTCATAGAGCTACAACGTTTCATACCCATCCCAGGAGGTGATGAGTTATTCCAGGCAAGAACATTTGAAGATGGTCTCAGGCATGACATCTAATCTCAGGTGAGCATCTCAAGGTTGACTTCCATCACCTCTATAGTCATCTAGGTGATGATCAAGGAGTGAAATCTGAGGGATTCTAGAGCTATGAGATAGGGTGGTTTAGCATCTAGAGTTGGTACCCCTCAGACGGATAGTAGGAACCACCAGAGGGAGTCTACACATAGAGATCGTAGTAGGAGGGATACTTGTTCTTGTGGAAAAGTGGGGTGCTACCAGTGTGGGAATAGACAGAATACAAGGCCACATTTCTTGAGAGACATAGTGGAGTTCTTATCTTGCAACAATATGGGTCATCTTCAGTGGTTCTATCATTTCTTCTTGCCAACATCTGGTGATATTAGTTCTTCTATGACTCCACGTTTAGAAACACCACCACCAGTTTCTCATCAGTTTAGAAATTAGAGTTCTTCTAGCTATTCTGTCCAAGGAGGAGGTCGCATCCATGGGGTTAAGTCAGCATACATTCAGTGATAACAAGATGGATTAGCTCAGGGTGGTCAGGCATGGTCACAAATCTGCACTACGACCCAGAATTTTGCAGTAGAGCAGACCTAGCAGGAGCAGGATCTCAGAACCACTACAGTTCTATGTGCGATCCAAGTTGCCACAGTTTTAACTTGTGCACTTTTTGATACAGGGGTATATCATAGTTTCATAACTGATGTTTTTGTGGAGAGTCTTGGGCTCTGTATCATTACCTCTACTGATATATTGATGCTAAACACTCCATTGGGGACTAGAACAACTAGTGTACATCAGTGCAAAGAGATCCCCTCTTGAGGTTGGTGGGTTTCACTTCTTATGGGACCTATATTTATTAGATATGAGAGTCTTTGAAATCATTCTTGGGATTTACTGGTTAGTTCCTCTCTTGGAATTTGTTGACTGTTACCGAGGTAGGGTGAGTTTCACATCACCAGAGGGTAGTTTGTTTTTACACAAGGGCGAATGAGATGCCCAGGTGAATAGAGCAGGACCCGAAAATCATGGGTTGGGAGGAATTACAGCCCAGATTGCTATTCTATATTTGGATAACTAGGGGTCTTCACAGATGGAAATTCCTCCAATGGTGGATCATTTCAGGGATTTCTTTCCAAAGGACTTTTCAGGTTTGCTTTCAGAGTGAGAGGTGGACAATTCTATCGATCTTGTGCCAGGAGCGGAACCAGTTTCCATTCCTAATTATAGGATGGATATTCCAGGGTTATAGGATCCCAAGAAGCAGTTGGAGGAGTTGCAGTTAAGGGTTTTTATCCAACCCAGTACTTCTCCTTGGGGTTCTCAGGTCCTTTTAGAAAAGAAGTTGGATGGTGCCCTCTGACATTGGGTGGATTATCAAAAGCTGAACCAGTTCACAATCAAGAACTGATATCCCTTGCCAAGGATTGAGGATATAATTGATTATATTCAAGGAGCCTATGTGTTCTTAATGATTTACTTGAAATGTAGTTATCATTATTTTTGTGTTAGACCATCAGATATACCTATTAGATCCTTTTTGAGTAGGTATTGTCTAAACGAGTCTGTGGTTATGCCATTCGGCCTCATGAACATGCCTGTAGTTTTCATGGAACTGATGAACCAAGTTTTCCATCCATACTTGGATTCTTTCATGGAAAAAATCTTGGTGTACTCTCACACTCAAAACAATCATTTTGGGTACACTAAGAGAGAATCTGTTATGTTCTAATCTCTCAAAATTCCACTTTTGGATGGGCCACATTCACTTATTGGGTTATGTCATCTTAGAGACAGGAGTGTCAATAAACATAGAGAATGTAGAACAAGTATTTTCTGGGATGAAACCAAAGAAATTCATTTAGGTACGAAGTTTTCTAAGGTTGGGTGATTACTACAGAGGGTTCATACAGTACTTCTCATGCATAGCAGTGCCTCTGACATGCCTGACTAAGAATGGTGTGATGTACTTATCGTAAGATTCCTGTGAGTCAGTATTTCAGGAGCTGAAGGGGAGGTTGACTTCATCACCGATACTGGTATTTTCAGATCCAAGAAAGAGCTATACTGTTTACTATAATTTATTATGTATCAGGCTGGGAGCAGTGCTTATGCAGTGGGAAGGAGTCGTTGTGTATGGGTATCAATAGTTGAGGCCACATGAGAGGAATTACCCGTTGTAAGATCTCGAGTTAGCTATAGTTTCTCATGCTTTACGCTATTGTAGACAATACCTGTTGGGAGAGCATTTTGTGATTTTCACTGACCATAAGAGTCTCATGTATATCTTCACATAAAATTATTGGAATCTGAGATAGTGAAGGTGGGTTGAGTACCTTTAGTCATTTGATTTTGAAAATTCCTAGACGCATGGAATGGGAAATGCAGTGGATGATACGTTGAGTAGGAGGACTCAGATACATGCAGTTCAGGAGGTTAGTAGTGAGTGGAAGCTTATGGCTATGTTCTTTGAGATGTATTTGGAGGTGAATAATAGAAAGGGGATGAAATTTCTTTCTTCTATGGTTTTTACCTCTGCTCTACTTGATCGAGTGTGAATGAGGCATCTATCAGATGTTGAAGGCCTAGTACTGCGGGAGAATGTGTCAGGAGAGGACACTATTCCGTGATGGATTGTAGGCGATGATGATATCATTCACTTTCATGGGAGTGTATGGGTTTCAGTAGACGTACACAAGGAGTTGATGTGGGACTTTCATACCTCAATTTGGGTAGTTCATCCTAGCGTCACTAAGATGTATCGAGATCTTCAACGTCAATATTGGTGGCCAGGTATAAAGAGAGATGTTACTGGGTTTGTCCTGAGCAGTTTCACTTATCAGCAGGTGAAGGCAGAGCATCAATGACCAGAAGGGATTTTACAGTAGTTACCCAATCCCGAGTGCAAGTGTAATGATGTCACTATGGAATTCATGACATGTTTACCGAGGTCTCCTCAAGGTAATGATGTAGTGTGGGTTTTCATTTATAGACTCAGGAAGGTTGCTCATTTCATGCCAACCAAGGAGACCTCCAGTGTTAACGAGCTGGGAAGGCTACACATCAGAGATATTGTACATTTTAATGGAGTTATGAAATCCACTGTTTCATAAAGGGATGCAGGTTTTCCTTCTCAGGTCATGAAGGGAATACAAAGGGATTTGGGAACACTAGTACTTCTGAGTACAACTTACCACCCCTAGACATATGGCTCGTCCGAGAATACGATTCAGGGGCTAGATGACATGATTGGGGTATGCTTCCTAGATTTTGGAGGATCTTGGGAGAAGCAAATACATATTGTGGAGTTTTTCAAGAATAATAGTTTTCAATAAACTATTCAGATGGAACCTTATGAAGCTTTTTACGATAGGCCATTCTGATCACCCTTATTTTGGCTAGAGGTAGGAGAGGCAGCGATGTTGGGACCTCGTCTTTTTTAGGAGACCACAAACCAGATAGATTTGATTTGGTAGAGGATGGATACAACACATTCATGACAGAAGTATTATGATGATCGACGAAGACAGACTATGGAGTTCAAGGTCAGAGATCTGGTTTTCCTATGTGTCTCACCGAGGTTGGGAAACTGGAGGATTAAAATACAGGGCCATCTTTTTACGAGATTCCTCGTGCCATTTGAGGTTCTGGAAAGCATTGGAATGGTTGCCTATCAGTTGTAGTTACCTCAGAGGTATCTGGATATTAATAAAGGCTTCCAGGATTCTCAGCTACGATGCTATTTCTCAGACTCATCTCATGTTTTTTAACTCAAGGAGGATGAGCTAGAAGTGGATACATCTTTTGAGGAGAATCCTATCTAGATTTTTGATCACAGTGTGGAGGTTTTCCGTGTTCAGTCTATTTCTATGGTACTAGTGCTATTGTAGCATGTGAGAGTATAAGATGAGACTTGGTAGAGAGAGGCTGATGTATGATTGTAGTGGCCAGAGATATTCGAGGCATCTTATTCTATGTCTCCTTGATAAAAAAAATTGGGGATGAATTTTTTTAAGGGGGGAAGTTTGTATGAAACCTGATCATCTTTTCAGGTATGTCTTTATTTTCTAGTTGTTTTTGTGAAAAAGAGGAGTTTCTGGAAATTTCATGAGGATATGCTATGTACATGTAAGTACACACTGTGTACGCGGTTTCCACAAGTGATAGTGTACTGGTCGTGTAACGGCCGAGTACATGGCTGTGTGGGGTGACGTGGAGACCGCCTTAAACAGAGGCTGGTTAAGGAAAGTACACATCATGTACTTTTAAAGAACAAGAAGTGTACTTTATTTTTATTTCATTAAAAGTAATGGGGTCACATATCGTTCACAAAAATACCTTCTTCTCCATTCCCCTTGGTGAGGAGTGACCATATGAAATGATTCTTCTCGGAGCCCCTGACTCGCCATCCATTCTCTGAATCGACCATCATCGATTGGATTGGAATCGCCATAGTAATCCCTTCCTTATTCTATATCCTTGTTTATTGATTTATCCTCTCTCGTGAGTTATCTTCGGTTGAACATTTTGGATGTTTTGGTAGATAAACCATGTTATAGGTCGATTCAAGGCCTGAGGCTCGCATATATTGATCGTACAATGCCGATGTATGTGGATTGTTCCTTTCTGTATCTTTTCATTGAGCTATATGTGAAAAAGTTCCCAATACTTTTGTTCGAGATATTTGAAGTTTATGGTTATTAGCGATGTTATTTCTTGCTATTCCATCTGTGATTGAGTACATGATTCAATATTTTAAATAGTGTTATTCACCTTTCTATGGATGTGTTTCCCATGTTTACATGATTTTGACCGTTTTTTCTATCTTTTCCTATCAGAATGATTTTTTTCCATGCCTAGTATTGCTAGGATGGAGTGAATTTATCTAACTTGTTGTGAGATAGAAAATACTGTTTAGCAATGTCGTTCTTGAGGTTTACTTTCTCTTCTACATATCATTTGTGCAAGATTTATTTTCAGAGGACTGTGCAAACCCAGTGTTGTAGACCATAGGGAGATTGGATGCTAAGGGATTCTCCAGAGTGTCTGTTTAGTTTTACATTGTGAGACCATAGGGGGATGGACATTGTGATCTCTCTGAGTGTCTATAGTTACTCGTTATGAGACCACATGGAGAATTAGACATTGAGTTCTTCCCTAATGTGTCTATAATTACCGATACGAGACCACATGGAGAAATGATAGTGAGTGCTTCCTCAGAGAGTCTTTGATAAAGAGGAACCATAGAGGATAGAATATGAGTACTTCCCAGAGGGTTTCTTGTGGTTGTTTGGTTGAACTATAGGGGTGGGGCTGTGAGTTCATCCTATAGGGTTACTTATGTTTGGTGGTTTCTTATCTAATAAATGAAAAAGAATGTAATTTAAACTGCAAGATTGTTTACATGAGTACTTCCTTGTTTATTGCTTCATTTTTCATATTGCCTACCATATATATTCATTGACTGTTAGAAAAATATATTTGGGTGGTTTCTTACTAGGATTCGTCTCACACCCTGTTTGGGTCATTCTTTTTGTCCCAAAGAGATTATATTATTGCAGGTATAGAGAAGGGAAAGCATCCTTCTTCTTCTTCAGGTACTTGACTGCTGTGGATATTGAGAGCATGAGACCAAGTTGAGGCTTGCGATGCCATTGGAGTTTATTGGTTTCCTTGTACTTTGGTTTAGTACTGTATTCCAGAATTGTGATTAGTTTGGATACTTTCCTAGAAATACATATCATGCATCATTTATATATGTTCTCTAGTTGTTTATTTCTTCAGTCTTCCACTATTTACTATTTTATGGTGTTATCATTGATTCCTCTATTGTTATCTATTTATTTCTACTGCGTTACTCTACCAATGAGGGAATAGTTTCCCCACTATCACATGCAAGGCCCTCACTACTAGTCAGTATTTTTTGGCATTTGGGGAAATGTGATTGAGGCCATGTTACCAACTGGGTACGGGGCACCTCTAGGCAGATTTTGGAACTGGTAAGTTAAACCATTAGTCATTATTGATTTTTAGGAATCATCCTCTCCTTAATCTGATGTACAGTGTGACCGATATGACTCCAAGTGTTTCTTTATTCTTTAAATTTGATGTTAATTATTGTAAAAAGAAAAAGTGACATACTAAAAACTGATGAAACACATTTGGATTGTTTTTATACTTTATAAAATTGATCCATGATTTATTGTTGACATTTAGGAATAAAACAAACCTCAATCCAATTCATAGTGTGATTATTATCACTCAAATTATCCATTATCTATTTAAAATTGACATTTTAGTTCAAAATGTGTGCCAATCACTAAAAACCACAAAAATGTCTTCTGATTGTCTTGATACTTTAGGGAAGTGATTAATTAGTCATTTTGGACATTGTTGACGCTCCTTTATGTCATAGAGTCTAATGAACGAAATTGGAAATACCTTAACACAAAGTGATTCATCCTTTGAAGAAACATCAAAAATTGATGAAGGCATGAACAATGATTGCTTTGAGCATGGGTCGCGCAAGTTCCATGATGGTCACGTAGGTATACCTGCGCGCCCTATTTGATTTTCACCCAAGGTCTTTAGTAGCCTATAAATACCCCTGGTGGGCCCCCTATTTAAGTGGAGGAAAAATCCAGAAACTCAGATTTGAGCTCTTGGAGCCCTAGTCTCTTCTCAAAGCCTTATGAACACTTCTAAGGTAATTTCTTACCTACAATGGAAGATATAAATATGGGGAACAAGGCCTAAGTGTTGAAATTCATCAACACCTATGTGCCTAAGTGTCTAACCCTTCAGGAAATTGAAGACACTTGCGCGCCTCCTTATCCCTTCAACAGAACTTTCGCGCCACTCATTTAAAGGTCTGTAGGGATAATACTAAGGGATTGATCCAAGCCTCACCCAAGTATTACCCTATGTGTTGACCGTCGTGCAAGTACACCTGTGTCGCGCAGGTATACTTGTGCGACCATGACCTGTGCACCCAAACAGGACTTGCGCGCCTACCTTCTTTTGGGTGCCCCTCCTGTCCATTCATCTATTTTAATCAAATCCACATCTCATCTTCAAGATTTATCCTTCAGAATCCTCTTAAAAATCCATTTATGGAATGATTCCTTGGTTGGATTCATTATTTGAAAGGAATTCTGTGGAACATCTCTCAAAACCTAGTGATTTACATATCTTCATATCACTAAGGTGAGAGATTTCATTCATTCAACATCATACTTTAAGATGAGAAGATCTTTAACCTGTGCCTTCTTTTCAATAGTAAACCCCAATTCATAATTCCCCTAACCTGGGCCTCCTTCTCAGGAGTAAGCCCTAGTTCTCAAGTTCCTTTAACCTAGGCCTCCTTTTTAAGAGTAAGCCCCCGTCATAATTCTCTTAACCAGTCTTAACTACTTTTGATTTGGGCTTCATTCTCAGAAATAAAACCCAATCACAAGTCCCCTTCTAATTTGGGCATCCTCCTGAGGAGTAAGCCCCAAGTTAGAGTATCCAAATTTCCGTAAAGCAAATATACCTTTATAGACCTTGTTCCCGGGCATATTCTTTAATGTAATTCCTTATCTTTGTCTATTTGGAAGTCATACATACATAATCCCCATATCATTCCTTGTGACCACATCTTTCATGGAACAAATTGTCAGGTTTTCTGATACCTCTGTTTTCTCACACCGAGCATGACTCACGTTAGATTAGAGTGTAAAAGTAACCACGACACATCTTTTTGGGCCGTTAATCATATGTAAGACCCATAATTCCCAACCGAACTACGTGGACATTGATCTCTTTCTTAAAAGTGGAGTATGTAGGAAGCCTTTCTAAGGTTCAAGACCATAACCCATTAATTATAATCCAACCCATATGACATTAAACATTATCTTAATTCCTAAACTATGTGGGTTCTGATTCCTTTTCTAACAAGGATACGTAGGTAGTTCATCTACGGGTATGATCCCAACTCTGAAACACTCCATGTCCTTCTGAATGACAATAAACTTCAAGTGCCCCGCTGAGCGGCATTAAAACCAGTTTGGTTATCATAATGACCAAGAAATATTTATATAATGTGTTGAAGGATTCCATTGACTAATAATATCAAAAAAAAATACAGATGATTCTCTATCGATGAAGAACCTCAAATACATATAAAATATTCTCTAAATCTCATACATATTATTCATTGATTGTAAGATCTTAAGGAAATCTCATTTTCATACTTGGTAGTGTAATAAGGATTCACAAACACAACTTAAATCTAAAAAGAGAGTCCTGGAGTGGACAATAATTCCCCCCAAAAAGGTGTGATGAGTCCGACCTCCCATCCTCTCGACCAATGAAAATTATTAAGCCTCATCGGTCAATAACTAATGAGCACCTACCTTTGGAAAGTAGGTCCAAATGGATATAGAATCATTGGATGTTTTCGGTTCAACAAACAAACTCATTATAAACCGATTGGAATGTTTGAACCTTAAGAGAACAAGGTCATCCAATTATTCCAGAGGAAACAAAAAAATAGTGAACCCGACATGAATACTTATCCAAGTTAAAATGATGTTCTAATTATTTGTTAGGCCCCTATTAAAACTCAATCAGATGGCCAACAAAAGAATCAATAACATACATGATCATCCAAAAGATGTAGTGGCCGAAATTATCTTGATTATGTATGTTACATCAAATAGAAATTCTATTCCATGATCTTCTGCATTACAGAAATGTCTTCTCTTAAGTTCACACATGTGAATGCCTCTGTTGTGAATACATATGCTGCTACTCCCATTGGATCGTCGTCCACTCTGAGGACAACATCACCTACTCAGCGTCTTCAACACTGGGTATCAAATGCACTGGTTAAGGAATACCATTGACATAGTACCATTCTTACTCTGGAGGCTGCTCGACAATCTCTCCAAGTCAATAGTTCACCCTGGTTGTCCAGACATCGACTACCAGCGATCAAGAAGCAGGTGGTGCCAACCACTGTTTCCAACTGTTTTAGGTCGTTGTCCCGGAAATGCAATCACCAGTCCCTCCCATATTATGAGGAGTTGAATGAGAAGGTCACTCAAGGCATTAATTCATGGAGATAGGAGTCCTTCCCGAGGGCTCCCACCAACAATCGCCTCCAAACTTGTGCGGCTGTGCGCCCTCAACATGATGAGGTTGTTGTATCTAGGCGTTCAGCTCAGGTTCCTCAAACCCGAGTAGGTAAGAAGAACCACCAGAGGCGATGACCGGTCAACAGTGAGAAGGTTATTATCTTTTCCACTTTCGGAGAAGTCCACCAACCTAACTTGGTGGAATGAAATCAGTGGGCACACACATCTATCCGTTCTAATCCCGCTGTCCAGCATACTCGTCTAGCAAAAACACACCAATACCGCCAGGAAATTCCGGTGGAGTATTATAGGTAGGCATATACACCTGTTTATAAATCGTCAGCTAGTCAGAAGGCTTGTATGACTACATACGGTGAAGCCCGCCAACCCACTGTGTTGACAACTAGTAAATAGGTACATACACCTGCTAACACTCATCAATCTTTCCAGCAGCCTCGTCTGCCAGTATTGAACGAAGTCCATCAACCACGTTCGTTGGAGTGCAATCAGTAGGCACATTCACCTGCTAGTATTGATCAATCCTACCAACAGTCTCGTTTGGTAGCACTCGGAGAAGTCAATCAGAAAGCCCTGACGACAAAATTGGAGAGGACTCAACTCTCTGCCCCCACACATAAGTATTGTCAGAACTCACTGACAGCAAAAGGAGGACAGGAGCAGGAACACACACCTACTCTAAGAACGGAATGGACGTATATTCCTGTTCCAGTAGATGAAGTCACCAAACACATTCTAACAATGGTGAAAGAGAAAAAGCAAATCCATGCTCATATTCTGGATGCCTGCCAGGATATTATAATAGCTTCAGTAGCATCATAGGGAAAGAAAAGAAAATCTATCCCTATTAGTGGAGTGACACATCAAAAGTTCACTCTGGAATAAACACACACCTCTGTTCCAGTCCAAAAGGGTTGTGGGGAATACTCCCCCATATCATATGGACATCCAAGTCCGAAACATACACCTGATTTGAGTGGAGATAATCAGCCGAACCTAACGATTTCTCCTGAGTAGGCACATACACCTGCCCTTAATAACCACTTTCTTCAACAAGTAGTTCCCAATGTGAGTAAGAAGGAATCTAAGAAAAAGACTCGTCCAGAATAGTCAAGAAATCAAGGGCCAATCTTTAATAAGGCCTTACTCGATGCTGGAGTTCTTGATGCACTCAGACAATTATCTGTTGCAACTCAAGATTCTACTCTCTTATTTCCCAATAGTGGGAACATTAATTCCTAAGGTATGCATCAGACACGTCCTCATGAGGCCTTGCTTCATGACAGTTCAGTCGATCTCAAAGTATCATCTTCAGATGAGCGCCATGATAACTCTCTGCGTGGCCAGAAGACTAAGGAGCAAGAGGTTTCATCTTTTTCTGTAACCCACTGTGGTGGTCCTCCCCATGATGATGAATTTAACTGCAAAATTTGTAATGACCCAAAGTTTCATTAATGGAAAATCCCTCTTGATCCAGTTAAATGTCTCTTTATAAAAAAGTTTTTATAAGATGCCAACTTCTTTGGGTTTATGATAAGAGTTGTGACCATTACTTTTATAGTCGTTGAACAATGATCACATGATTAGTGTAAATTTAAGGCTTTAACGAACCCAATTTTTACTCAGACAAAGGAAGCGACGGCCTCATCCAGTAGAATTCCCCATATGAAGCCCATTTGTCGGAGCTCAGAAAGGAGGTGGCATATTTGGGCTTCGCCCTTGACCAAGCCCAAGCTGAGCTTCATTATGTCAAGTTCGAACGTGACTGTCTACGGGAAAAGTGGAAGTTGATTGAAATTACCACTCGAGCGATGTTATCCGATCCGCCCCAAGAGTATGTCACCATTGCACACCTTACCCTTAGGTCTTATGCGGCTGTTTTAAGGGGTTATGTAACATATAAGTAGTATTATGTTCATGTTCATTATTTTTGTATATAATAATGAATATAATTTCTAGTCATTTTTGATACATTGTAAATAGTTTTTCAAGTACAAATGGTGTTTTTAATTATTATTTAATTAAGAAATCTATTTTATTAAATTAAGGGATTTTTGAATTAAATAATATTTTAATTAAATATTATTATTAATATTAAATTAATTTTTATAAAATATAAATGATCATATAAATTTATGAATGCAATTAAAATTTTTATTAAGGTTTGAAAGCCATTTCTGTCAAAACACGTGAATTTTTGATAAATGTTGGTTTTTATTTTAAAAGTGAAAATTAACATATTTAGAATTTTTTATATAAAATAAATGTCATTTCTAGAATGAGGACATCGAAATTATCCAACAGTGAATTTGTCATAATTTTCTGAGACAGTCAAATTTTTGGGTAAAAATTAAATACCATTTATTTATATAATGTGTTTTATGACATCATAATGACCCAATGGTGATGTAATAAAATACCATAATCCTTATTTTCGGCCAATATATGTTTTATCACTAAAATAATGTGATTTTGGGTTTTTTTGACTTACTTTTCAAAGCATTAATGAACCCCTCAAGACTTATTCAACACTTTTCCTTTTTAAATTAATTTCCATGGGAGTGTGACTCACCTCCACATAAACAACCCTAATTTTTTAATAAGTTCGGACCTTGGCCTTGTAAAATATTTTTTTCCTCTTTCCTTTTCTAGAAACCATGGGCAAATACCATGGGCTGGTTTGTGGTTTGGATTATTTTAATATAAGGGGTCCCATACCTAAATAATAAAGAATTATCTCACCTTTCCTATATAAACCCACCCAATCTCCCACTTCCTCCTCACTAAAATCCCTTGGAGTTCGTCCAACCTCTGCCCTACTCTCTCTAGAAACCTCCCTAGGTTCCCCAAGCTCCCAAGAAGCCTCTCACAAGCCTCTCTCTAGCCTTTGGAAGCACACTTCCAAGTAAGGGTTTTTCTTCCTTTCTCATTTTGTCAATTTTATTTAAGTTGTATTGCCCTTTTAATTTCAATTATCAATGTTGGGGTATGGTTTTGAACCTCCCCCATACTTCCCTCTTATTTGTTGAGTGATGGGAGATCCCTTTCCCTCTCATTAAATGCCTCCCATGTACACCCATTACTATGCCGAAATTCCGAAAGGTACTTCTCTCTCTTCTTTTACATTCAAGCAATACTTTTGTATCATGAATATAAATTCCATTTCAATTGTTGGGACATGTATATATATGACCTCATTACTGTAAATTACATTTAAATATGATGAGGAACCTTTTCTCACTCATCGACCATTTTTATTAATTCTTATGTCATGCCGTTACGCTGCCGAAATCGCACCGATTTTCTAAGCCAACGTCATTGTGTAGTGAATACCATGCTCATTTCTCCATCAAGGGTATTCACCTTTATTCACATTTACATATTGATTGTAAATTTTCATGTATTAATTCCACATTCCTTTATCTTGGAATAAATGACTATGTTTTATGAATCCATGTTTTATGATCCATGTGGCACACTTATGCATGAAATGAAATGTTTAAGAAGGGTGCACCCTTATAGCGCTCCAAAGCATTGGGTAAAGTATAGTATCATGATACGTCAAGTGCAATGAGTGTTGACTCATGATAATTCGAGTGCAACGAGGGTTTACTCGTGCTTCATGTGCAATGAGGGTTTACTCATGCTCCATGTGCAATGAGCCTTGGCTCATGCTAATTCAATGTTAAGTGTTTTTGCCAAATTTCCATGTTATGATTATCATGCTTTATCATGCCTTTATGTTCATGTTTCTCTTATGATCTATTGACATTCCTATTTCTTAACATGTATTGTACTCCTCATGTTATTCCATTTGTACTCCCTTACTGGGCTTTATAGCTCACCCTTTTCTTATGCATGTCCTCAGGTTATCCCATGCAATGCTAAGTATGAGGGAATGTAGTGGTCATGTAAAGGAAGTTTTCAATAAATATGTTGTATTTCATGTTTTAAGTTTTTATGTAATGATCCTAAGCCCCAAAGATAGTAAACCTCTCGATCTTCATTGTTGTATCAAGTGATGGTTTATGTAATAAGGCATGTTTAAGTTGTAATAAAAAGCAGGGTTGTCATAGTTGGTATCAGAGGATAGGTTTAGTTATTTTTGGGATTAGGAAACCCTAGTAAAGCCTTAGATACAAGACTAAGTATAATAAAAACATCCCTAAGTTATGTTAAATACTAAGTAAGTGGTTTATCAAACAAATACATCTCTGTCGGGATACGAGCAGTTAAAGGCGGCTCTAGCACAGATGTATCCTAGGGGTAAAACCTGAAAACACCGCTTTGAGCTAGACTCGAATGGGAACTGGTGCACGACAACGGGTCTTGCTGCACTCTTGGTTATGACACTCCCGGGGGATATGTTTTGATAAATTCACAATCTTGGTATAAACCCTTATTAAGGAAAAAATGCCCCTAAGAATATATGTTAGAAAGTAGATCATGAAAAGCCTAGATTGAATCCTATAGACTCATGAGTTAAAGAAATAAAAGTTTATTTATAAGTCATCAACTTTTGCCTTTGGATTAACCTTTATGTGTTACCCCCAACTTTCCTTTTATTCCAGCCAATGTCTGGTAATAGGAGGACTCGGGCTAGCATCCGTTGTGAAGATCAGTGTGATGATTGTACTAATGAGATGCCCAATCCAATGGGAGCGGGAATCGCGAACTTTGTCATGCTTCTCTCTCAGCTAACTCAAGTTTTGAATAGAAACATGGGTCAAGAGGAATGTCCAAGCCCCCCTAAGAAGGAACAAGTCGCTATCGAGAGCTTCATGAGGCAAAGGCCTCCAACTTTTAGTGGATCATACGATCCCACGATCGCTGAACAATAGATCAACTCCATTGAAAAGATATTCTCCATCCTCCAATGTTCTGAACAAGAGAAGGTCTCCTGGAGGCTTATCGTATGGAGGGTGAAGCTGATCAATGGTGGACATTGATAAAAAATACGAAGCCTGAGGAGGAGATCAAGGCTTTGGAATGGAAGGAATTCTGGAAGATGTTTTTTGATAAATATTTTCTGCACACCCTCTGTCTTAAGATGGAAAGGGACTTCCTTTACCTCAAGTAAAAGATGAAGAATCTGTGGGAGCGTACGAGGAAAACGTCACAAGGCTTGCACGATACGCTTCCATCTTTGTCGTTACCCCCGAATTCAAGGTTGACCGCTTCTTTGGTGAGCTGAAGCCTAGCTTGCAGAAAGCATTAGCGATCCGTGACTTCAACAGCTATGAGAAAATTGTCCGATGTGCCCTCAAGGTTGAAATGGAGATCGGAGAATCACAAGGGTATCATGGGGACAAGAAGCGTAAGGTGGACTTCAATGCTGGTGGTCCGATGGATAGATCCAAAGGCGCTATGAAGTTCCAACACCCCACTTGCCAAAAGTGTCGAAAGAAGCACCCTGGAAATTGCCTTAAGGGGATGACAAAATGCTTCAGGTGTGGAAGATAAGGGAACCTAACTATTAACTGTCGGCAAGAAGGACCCGCGACTGCGACAGGGGAGAGGAATGCTCCGTTAAAACCTCAACGTGTTGTTCAATGCTATAAATTCAATGAACCGGGTCATTTTGCAAATCAGTGCCTTAATCCAAGGGTTATCAGAGGCAACCAGCAACCTCCAAGACAACAAGGAAGATCTTTTTCAATCACTTCTGCTGAAGTGAACCCCGACAACGAGGTGGTGACAGGTACACTATTTATTCCTTAAAGAATAGAGAACGTGATTTTTGATTCAGGTTATACGCATTCTTTTTTATCTAGAATGTTTAGTAGAACAATCCGAGCACCACCACAAATCATGGAAGTAAAGATGTCAGTGAGTACGGAAAATGGGGCAATCATTGCATCCCATGAATATAAGTCCTCCCCGGTTATAATCTGTGGATTGAATTTCCCGGCGAACCTCGTCATACTCCCTTTGGTGGAATTTGATAAAATTCTTGTCATGGATTGGCTTTCCTTATATAGAGCCAACATAAATTTTCGGGAGAGGTAAATCACCCTCCATATGGAGAATCGACCCCCGATTCATTACAAGTGTCAGGAGGAAGATGAATCTCCTTTAGCTCCATCATCTCAAGCATGGATATTACTTCCCTATGAGAATGCATATCTAGCTCAGATGATTGAGTCCAAAGAAGAAACCATCCTTGAAGAAATGCCTATTGTGAGGGAATTCGCGGAAGTGTTCCCCGAGGAACTGCCTGGTATTCCTCCATGAAGAGATGTTAAGTTCTCAATTGATCTTATACCTGGGGCGCTACCAATATCCAATACTCCATATAGAATGGCTGTTGTTGAGACTTAAGAGACGAGGAAACAACTACAGGAGAATCTAGATAAAGGGTTTATACGCCCAAGTGCTTCACCATGGGGTGCACTAGTCCTCTTCGTTAAGAAGAAGGATGGGTCAATGCGGCTTTGCATCGATTATTGTGAACTTAACAAAATCACAATAAAGAACAAGTATCAACTCCCACGAATTGATGACTTATTCGATCAGTTGCGTGGAGCACTATACTTCTCCAAGGTGGACTTGCGGTTGGGATATTATCAAGTAAGGGTGAAGAAGGAAGATGTCCCCAAGACTGCTTTTCGTACAAGATTCGGGCACTATGAATTCATAGTAATGCCTTTCGGACTCACCAATGCTCCAACAATCTTCGTGGACTTGATGAATAAAGTCTTTAGAGATTACCTTGACAAATTTGTGGTAGTCTTTATAGATGATATTCTAATATACTCCAAAACCAAGGAGGACCATGAGGAGCATTTAAGAACTGTACTATAGACTTTGTGCAAGGAGAAGCTCTCTGCAAAGTACAACAAGTGTGACTTCTGGTTGAAGGAAGTCTCATTCTTGGGCCATATCATCACAAGTAATGGGATATCTATGGACCCCTCCAAAACAGATGCAATTGAGGGATGGATGATGCCAACATTGGTAACAGATATCCGTAGCTTCATGGGGTTAGCTGGATATTATCGACGATTTGTGAGAAATTTATCACGATTGTCCAACCCTCTTACCAAGGTAACTCGAAAGGGAATAATGTTTTCTTGGAGTGATGAATGTGAATAAAGATTCAAGGAGTTGAAAAGGAGGCTTATCACTACGCTCGTGCTCACTTTACCCACAAGTGGGGAACATTTTGTGGTATTCAGTGATGCCTCAAAGAAGGTCTTAGGCTTTGTGCTGATGCAGAATGATAAAGTGATATAATATGCCTCAAGGCAGTTGAAAATCCATGAGTGAAACTATCCAATACATGATCTTGAGTTGGCGGCGGTGATCTTTGCCTTGAAAATCTGGCGGCATTATCTCTATGGAGAGAAATGTGAGATATATACTGACCACAAGAGTCTTAAATATATATTCACACAGAAAGAGCATAATATGCGCCAGAGAAGATGGATAGAGCTCATCAAGGATTATGACTGTTCAATACATTACCACCCTGGGAAAGCGAACAAGGTGGCAGATGGCCTAAGTAGAAAGGATCCAGCGATTCTATCAATGATGAGAATTGAGAAGGATCTAATCTTCTTAGACTTGATGAAGATGGACGTGGGAATCATAAGGAAGGGAACATCATCAATCCTTTCACAAATGATTGCTCAACCATCTCTTTTGGAAAGGCAAAAGGATGCTAAAAAGTATGATGTGGGAATTCAAGAAAATGTGGAAGCTATAAAAAAGGGGAAATCCTCGGAGTTTAATGTTAATAAAGAAGGAATTGTGCCGTTTGGGAAAAGACTATGTGTTCCATCATGTCTGGAGCTGAAGAAGGAACTTTTGGATGATGCACATAGTTCAAATTTCTCTATTCACCCAGGGAGCACAAAGATGTATCAAGATCTCCGAGAAAACTTTTGGTGGTATAATATGAAGAAGGAGATCGCCGAATATACATCAAAGTGCCTGGTGTGTCAGCAAGTGAAGGCAGAGAGGTAGAAGTCTAAGGGGATGATGCAACCACTACACATACCAGAATGGAAATGGGAGAACATCACCATGGACTTTTTCACTGGACTTCCGAGGACATCCAAAGGCAACAATGCAATCTGGGTTGTTGTGGACCGTCTTACAAAGACGGCACATTTCATTGCTATTCGAGAGGATTTCTCATTGGATCGACTGGCATGAATATATATTAGGGAAGTGGTAAGGTTGCATGGAGTACCACTATATATTGTGTCCGACCGAGATCCAAGATTCACCTCTAAGTTTTGGAAGAGTCTTCAACATGCTCTGAATACTGAACAGAATTTCAGTACGGCCTATCATCCTCAAACCGATGGCCAATCTGACCGGACTATCCAAACACTTTAGGATATGTTGAGAGCGTGCTCGATGGACTTTAAAGGAGGATGGGATCAACATCTTCCTCTGGTTGAGTTCTCTTATAATAACAGTTTCCACTCGAGCATCCAAATGGAACCATATGAAGCCCTGTATGGGAAAAGGTGCATAACACCGGCATGTTGGGATGAGGTTGGTGAATGTAAGCTGCTTGGACTAGAAATGGTCGAAGAAATGGTAGAGAAGGTGAAAACCATTCAACAGCATATCAAGGTAGCCCAGAGTCGACAGAAGAGTTATGTAGATAATCGTCGACGAGACCTTGAATTTAAATTTGGAGACATAGTGTTTTTACGCATATCTCCATGGAAGAAGGTCATGAGGTTTGGAAAGAAAGGGATGTTAAGTCCAAGGTACATCAGCCCCTTCAAGATTCTTGATCATGTTGGGTTGTGACCTATCAACTATAACTTGCACCTACTATGACCAAGGTGCATGATGTATTTCATGTATCCCTCTTAAGGAAGTACATACCGGACCCTTCACATGTACTCTTTTCCGAGGTGGTACCACTACAACATAAACAGTGTTTAGCGGCGGTTTTGTGGCGGCGGTTCACAAAACCGCTGCTAAACGTTATCAGTGAAAGATTTCGCGGCGGTTTGTTAAAAACCGCCGCGAAACCCAATCTATTTTGAAAAGCCGCGACGCTCTCCCCGACCCTATCGCGTACCCCTCTTCCCCAATCCCCCTCACAAACCCTCCCCTCTTCCCCGATCCCCCTCCCGCTACCTCCGGCGACACCCGCGCCCTCCAGCGACACCCGCGCCCTCCGACGACACCCGCGCCCTCCGGCGACCCCCGCGGCCCCCGAGCCCCCCGGCGAACCCTTCACCCCCCCTCGACCGCCGGTGACCCCGGCGCCCCCGCGCCCCTCGCGCCCCCCGCGCCCTCCGGCGACCGCCACACCCCCCGCGGCCTCCGGCAACCCCCGCACCATAATTTCAGTCCTCCCACCATAATTTTCAGGTTTATTTATATATAAATTTTATTTTTTCCACATTTTAATTAGGGATATTGTGATTTTTATATTCCAAATATCGTTGTAGTGTGTTTTGGTCTTCATTTTGGCAGGTTTGAGCTGTCATCATCAAAGGATTACATGTGTATTCATAATTAAGAATCTATATATAAGTTCTCCATTTATATATATTCAACCTTGAAAGTATTAATATATATCATGGGGCTATATGTGCTTATATGTGTATATGAAAATGAATATGTGTATCATTGAAAAGGGGTATATGAAAGTATAGTCAAATATGTATAGATCCCTTATAAATATTTGTACACCTTAATATGTATATATGGACTAGGTATCATTACATATAAGTTAAGGTGAATATGTGTGCATTTGAAAATATTAAAATTTGAGATTCCATCATCTATTTTAGCATGGCTTGAGTTTTAGGTAGTTTCCATATTCATGTTACCATTATTTTAATTCCATGATAGCATGGATGTTTTTTAATCTATTATTCATTATTTTGTCAATTGAATATTGTATATCTTTTTATATATATTATTGGTTTTATTTCTCGGAATGTATCTCCCAATGTGGTTGATAGAAATTATCCTAAACATTTAAAATGTGTTTTAAGTTGTAAAGCATGATTTCAAAGTGAGTTTTCTATCGTGTGATTTTTTGTTTAGAGATAATGTTTTGAAAAAATGGTAATATGGTGTCAAGCGTTTTGAGTAATGTGTTGTGAAGAGGATCGGGCCGATGGGGAATATATTGGATATTCCATGATGGTATGACTTTATGTGAATTATTTCTTTATGTTTCATTTTAGGTGATGTTTCCTAGACTTCTCTATAGAGTCCATGTGGCTGAATTTTTGTTGGAGGCTGAATCATCCTTTAAGAGAATCTAGTTTATTTTATGGATCACAATGGGATGTTTTTGCAAGGTAGTATTGTACCTTTTGTTCTAGTTTTATTACTACATAGTACCATTAAAGAAGAGACATGGGAGGGGAGATGAATATGTAGGCATAGTGGTCCAATATCTTTTTTAACAAAGCTTTTATTACTATATAGTACCATTAAAGAAGAGTCATGGGAGGGGAGATGAATATGTAGGCAAAGTGGTTCAATCTCTTTTCTGACAAAGCTTAGTGATACTTTGAAATGTGGCTCAAAGCTAAGACATTTCATGTTAGGGAGGGTATGATATTCTATGATTTTTTCAGGTACTTTCTCATTTCAATTTTACTTTAAATAGATAATTTGGGATATCAAAATGTTTACTGGATGTATGAACAATTTTTGGGGTGTCCAGGGTTTTTAGGACACAAAAGGTTGAAAAAGTGCCTATCCAGCTCAAGTAATACGATCAGAGCCCAGTTAGTAGTTATTGTGTTCCCTAACCATGATTTACAAGAGGTGGGGTAAATTCAATGAAAAAATAAGGAAAGGGGGAGAATAAACCAAGTGGAAATGGATAACACATTCCTCATGGTTATAGCATGACTTAACAAACCATACAGGCTTTATCGAAGATCATGTGACTAGCCCGCATTTCTATCCAACAGTCCAGCATTTCTAAAATATTACTTTTGAATAGCATGAATTGTCTTTAAAGTTTCCATATGATGAACTTTTTCCCAGCAATACTCATACACTGATCCTTTCTTTTCAACTTCATTCCATTTCTCATAAATCAGATGAAGTGCCAAACGATCACTGTAATCCTTTGCAGAAAATCTAGATTTTACCATTACAGCTAAAGCGCTTTTTATCTTGAGGAAGAACTAAAGTATCCATGACGCTACGTCCGACCACAGTGGTAAGCAAAGGATCGTAGCAATGAAAAATGGCACCCATAATTAGTACTTTCCGCAGTTTAGGATCCACCAGAAGGATTGACTGGGCACACCGGCTGGCCGGTGGTGTCTCACCAGCTGGCCGGTGGTCATCCACCGGCTGGCCGGTGACACCAGGCAGTGGGAAAGCCTACTTCCTGGATCCTCCGGCTGGCTGGTGGGTAGGAACCGGCTGGCCGGTGCCCATACCGGCTGGCCGGTGGAAACCCACCGGTTGGCCGGTAGACTCAGTCAATCCATTTTCAGCTTTCTTGGGCGAGCTCCTAGGAAATCATTTTCCTAACATCAAAAACACTTGAAAACAAGTTAGAACACAAATAGAGTAATTGTGATCATTAAAATCCAAGAGAGAGGGGTACAACAACTATTGTTTGTTTTATATTCATGGACTAGATTATGCATTAGAAACCATTAGTGGTGGCCTACTTAATTTACCTCACACACCATATCGAAGTTCCACGTGGCCTTCCCTAAGAACCCCCAAACATGTCCCTTATTGGTTTCTATTTGGAACCTTGATTCCTCCACATCCACTCTACAGTTTTCTCCATATTTCCATGACTAACATAATTCTATCCACCTTAGGAGGGTCATTATCACTAATTTATTCAAGAAATTCAAACACCATGTCTCATGCTTCCATCACAAGATGAACCCCAAAACTTAAATGTGGCCATTTAGATTTCCCTAGAACAATAAAACAAACATTACCCATTGTGAAAATGGTTTCAGTGAATGTAGTTAACTTGATTTAAAATGGATACACTCGTACTAATGATTTAAGGTGGTGATTTTGTAAATAGGTGATAAGGTTGGTTGATTTGGATCTTAATTCATATGTATATCATAATATAATGGGATAATAATAAAATATCAATGTGGTAAGAGTGTTCATCTGGGGTTGAAATCAAGGGAAATTTCATCTTGACCATGTAAAGTGGTCTATAAAAATCCACTAGGGTGAGATATTGTGGGAGATCTAGAAATTATGGAGAAACATGTAAGAGGGTGGGGGTAAATTGATCTAGTGATCAGCTCACACTTCATTTTGGTGGGTACAAGTACAGACATTGATGTGATAGAATTTCAGTAGTGTGGGGAAGCCTGGTGTGAACAAGTGGTGTTATGATTAATCAGTGATTATAGAATGATTATATGATGATTTAATGGGGTATTTTTTATAGTTTTCATGGTTGGGATTTTATTCCATGACCATTCAAATGAATAGGGTGAGGTGTATTTCCCAAATAATTAATCTAAAAATAGAATAAAGTAAATAAATTGAGTCAACTTTCTATCATCGAATAGTGATTAAGATATTTAATGATGGGAAGCACCGACAACAACATATAGGTAATTTAACTCCCTATTTTAAGTGAATAAATGAAATTTTAATCATGGAAAATGGTGATTGATTTGTGTATTTTATTGTGACGATGGTTCTGAAATCTCCCATTGTGGATTCTCCCACTCTTAGGGTTTCCTAATCTACATTGTAGTGTCGATCCCCTTGGTTTTGCCAATAGGAACTGACCACATTGTCATGACACGTCAAATTGATTGTATCTTTAATGTTGGTTTATGGTCTAGTTAATACCCTAGTTCATCTCTCAAGGATAATTGATAGGTTTATAGTGTGTATTTTTAATAAAAATGACTAAAGATCATCTCTCAACTATTTATTATCAACATCAAATGAAAATTAAAGGTTTAGGTAATGTTACTATACCACCGCACAAGAGGATATCGATAAGGCACTACACTACCCTGTGGAGAGCCAATCGGAACACCTTTGTTCCAATCCTCTCCACAACTCATGGCCCAAAATTCTTAGCACCACCTCACCTAGTTACCAAAATTATAATGGTGAAACAAACTCATTGTCGCTGAAGGGATACATAGATTCCAACTAGACGCATCCGGATTGCCTTCATCCTTTAGGAGAACGATCCACGGGTCCTTGGTGACGTGTACGAGTCAACCCCGCCTCAATCTGAGGCACGGTGTGACCGCTACCACCCAAAGGGTCGCTCTCTTGTTTAAAATGGACACCACTTTAATTGGAAACAACAACTGACCTCCGTAAATCTGACCAGACACATCCGGATTGCCTTCATCCTTTAGGAGAAGAATCCACGGGTCCTTGGTGACATGTACGAGTAACATGCAAGAATGATGGACCACATTTCTTTGTCCTTTGGACAAAAAAACCAGTAAAATCTCCAAAATACCTTCATATCATGCATGAACCAGTAAAATCTCCAAAATACCTTCATATCACGTAGTTCTGAAAAGAGTCACTATTTAAAAGAAAGTCACAAATTTAGATACATCTCGAGATGGTCAGTTTAAAGACATTTTGAGGGACACTACTAAAGACATGCTCAGATATGCACACATCCCCCACTTTTAGATCGTTGTCTACTACAATGATCTTCCAAACAAGATATGCATTAGAACGCTCATGATACATAGAGAAATTCACTGGCGACCTTTGAGAATGATCTGAAGCACAAACCATGACAGCATTATGTTTTTAACTTCAGCACCTCAATTGAGAATGTGACACCTTTCAGGACTTGGCGCCATTGTATGTCGTTTCGTCCACTGAATGGGTCTATCCTTTTATTTAATATTTTTAACTTCAGTCAAATATTCTAGAAAGATGTCGCGGCAGATCCTTCACCATTTTGTTTTTCTGAACATCTCATTACATTGTTAAAAAAAAGTAGGGTGTCTTGCATGGGCAATACGTTCCTGTATTGAAGATGATGCACTCCCATTTATTCGAACCCACAAAACCACCCCACGGCGCGGCGGTCATCGGCAGGTGCCTGGGTTCCTCCCCGCCTTCCAGAAAAATATGAGTCCCTGTTTTCTCATGCGGGGTGGTTTTGTGGGTTCGAATAAATGGGAGTGCATCATCTTCAATACAGGAACGTATTGCCCATTCAAGACACCATGTATTGAAGATGATGCATTCCCATTTATTCGAACCCACAAAACCACCCCGCATGAGAAAACAGGGACTCATATTTTTCTGGAAGGCGGGGAGGAACCCAGGCACCTGCCGATGACCGTCGCGCCGTGGGGTGGTTTTGTGGGTTCGAATAAATGGGAGTGCATCATCTTCAATACAGGAACGTATTGCCCATGCAAGACACCCTGCTTTTTTTTAACAATGTAATGAGATGTTCAGAAAAACAAAATGGTGAAGGATCTGCCGCGACATCTTTCTAGAATATTTGACTGAAGTTAAAAAAATTAAATAAAAGGATAGACCCATTCAGTGGACGAAACGACATACAATGGCGCCAAGTCCTGAAAGGTGTCACATTCTCAATTGAGGTGCTGAAGTTAAAAACATAATGCTGTCATGGTTTGTGCTTCAGATCATTCTCGAAGGTGGTCAGTGAATTTCTCTATGTATCATGAGCGTTCTAATGCATATCTTGTTTGGAAGATCATTGTAGTAGACAACGATCTAAAAGTGGGGGATGTGTGCATATCTGAGCATGTCTTTAGTAGTGTCCCTCAAAATGTCTTTAAACTGACCATCTTGAGATGTATCTAAACTTGTGACTTTCTTTTAAATAGTGACTCTTTTCAGAACTGCGGGAGATAACATTTCTCCAACATATTCACACACAAAATCACCCTTCGACATATCGTGTATGCATACACACCTTCAAATGTGACGTGTACGAGTCAACCCCGCCTCAATCTGAGGCCTGTTGTGGCTGACACAACTCCAAGTGCCTCTGTTTTGTTCAAAATGGTATTATTTTTAAGTGAGAAATCAACAACTGACATACGGGAAACCGACCAAACGCCTTCGGATTGTGTTGACACTTTAGGACAACGATTCATGGGTTATATGTGACGTGTACGACTCAACCCCGCCTCAATCCGAGACGCGGTGTGACCGGTATCACTCCAAGTGTATGTATTTAGTTTAAAATGGACAATATTTTACGTACATATGACAAACTGATCTAACGGCTTCTGATTGCATTGATACTTTTTCACAATGATCAATGACTCATGTGTGACGTGTACGATTCAACACCGCATCAATCCGAGGCCCGGTGTGGCCGACACCACTCACAGTGTCACTGTTTTGTTAAAAATGGACATAATTTTAAGTGAAATAAACAACTGACATACGGAAAACCAACCAAACACATTGGGATTCTATTGAAACTTAAGGACAACTATCCATGGGTCAAATGTGACGTGTAAGATTCAACCCCGCCTCAATCAGAGGCGCGGTGTGACCGGTATCACTCCAAGTGTATGTATTTATTTTAAAATGGACAATATTTTACATACATACGCCAAACCGATCTAACGGCTTCTGATTGCGTTGATACTTTTTCACAACAATCAATGACTCATGTGTGACGTGTACGATTCAACACCGCATCAATCTGAGGCCCGGTGTGGCCGACACCACTCACAGTGTCACTGTTTTGTTAAAAATGGACTTAATTTTAAGTGAAATCAACAACTGACATACGAGATGTTATGGTCACTATTATGAGGATGTTGGTGACATGTACGAGTCAACTCCGCCTCAATCCGAGGCACGGTGTGACCTCTACCACCCAAAGGGTCGCTCTCTTGTTTAAAATGGACACCACTTTAATTGGAAACAACAACTGACCTACGGAAATCCGACCGGACGCATCCGGATTGCCTTTATTCTTTAGGAGAACGATCCACAGGTCCTTGGTGACGTGTACGAGTCAACCCTGCCTCAATCTGAGGCACGGTGTGACCGCTACCACCCAAAGAGTCGCTCTCTTGTTTAAAATGGACACCACTTTAATTGGAAACAACAACTGACCTACGTAAATCTGACCGGACGCATCCGGATTGCCTTCATCCTTTAGGAGAAGGATCCACGGGTCCTTGGTGACGTGTACGAGTCAACCCCGCCTCAATCCGAGGCATGGTGTGACAGCTACCACTCATGTGTGACCTGTGTCCATTTTTAATGTTGGTTTTTATTATGGTAAGAGATGTTATGGTCACTATTATGAGGATGTTGGTTTTTGTGTGTAGTGGTTTGTGGTAGTATTCTTTTAGTTATGGAATATGAAATGGTAATGATGTAATAATGTTGTAAGCTGTTGTACATTACAAATATGTGTGGATGTGATATTATGTGGGGCTGATGGGTGAGATGTGGCTGTGGTTTTGGAAAATTTAGGGCAGTGGTGGAGCAGATCCAACATATTTTTTTTTCCAGTTCAACATTTAGCGACGGTTAAAACCACCGCTAATTCCATACCTGTGAGCATTTAGCGGCGGTTTTAACCACCGCTAAATAACCGGGAATCATTTAGCGGCGGTTAAAACCGCCGCTAAAAGATGAACTGGGCAGAATTTAGCGGCGGTATTCACCGGCGCAGAATAGGCGCATCAAACGCCTGAATTTCGCGGCGGTTAAAACCGCTGCAAATAAGATACCCATATAACCGCCGCTAAATGAAGAGAAACCGCCGCTAAATGACGGGCCTACGACACATTTCTAACACCGCCGCGGAATCGAAAAAACCGCCGCTAATAGATTGCCGACGCCAAACTTAGCGGCGGTTTTTGTAAACCGCCGCCACATAATATAGCGGCGGTTTAAACCGCCGCTAAACCGGAAAAAAACCGCCGCTAGGACCGGCATTTGTTGTAGTGTACAATTGGAAGATGATCATTCTTATGAGGAGCAACCAGTGAAGATCTTAGATCATAGAGAAAAAGTTCTATGAAATAAGACAATGCCCCTCGTCAAGGTGTTGTGGAGAAACCACAAGTTTGAAGAAGCAACTTGGGAGTCGGAGGATATAATGAAGCTGAGTTACCCACATTTGTTTTAGTATGGAAAAAGGAAAATTTTGAGGGAAAAATTTCTTAAGGGGGGAATGTTGTAACGACCCAAAGTTTCATTAATGGAAAATCCCTCTTGATCCAGTTAAATGTCTCCTTATAAAAATGTTTTTATAAGACGTCAACTTCTTTGGTTTTATGATAAGAGTTGTGACCATTACTTTTATAGCCATTGAACAGTGATCACATGATTAGTGTAAATGTAAGGCTTTAATGAACCCAATTTTTACTCAGACAAAGGAATCGATGGCCTCATCCGGTATCGGAGCTCGGAAAAGAGGTGGCGTCTTTGGGCTTCGCCCTTGACCAAGACCAAGCTGAGCTTCATTATGTCAAGCTCGAACGTGACCATCTACGGGAAATGTGGAAGATGATTGACATTACCACTCGAGCGATGTTATCCGAGCCGCCCCAAGAGTTTATCACCATTGCACACCTTACCCTTAGGTGTTATGTGGCTGTTTTAAGGGGTTATGTAACAAATAAGTATTACTATGTTCATGTACATTATTTTTTTATATAATAATGAATATAATTTCTAGTCATTTTTTATACATTATAAATAGTTTTTAAAGTACAAATGGTGTTTTTAATTATTATTTAATTAAGAAATCTTTTTTATTAAATTAAGGAATTTTTTAATTAAATAATATTTATATAAAATATTATTATTAATATTAAATTAAGTTTTATTATATATAAATGATCATATAAATTTATGAATGCAATTAAATTTTTTATTAAGGTTTGAAAGCCATTTCTGTCAAAACCCGTGAATTTTCGATAAATGTTGGTTTTTATTTTAAAAGTGAAAATTAACGTATTTACAATTTTTTTAGATAAAATAAATGTCATTTCTGGAATCTGGACATCGAAATTATCCAACGGTGAATTTTTCATAATTTTCTGAGATAGTAGAATTTTTGGGTAAAAATTAAATACCATTTAATTATATAATGTGTTTTATGACATCATAATGACTCAATGGTGATGTAATAAAATAAAATAATCCTTATGTTCGGAGAATATATGTTTTATCACTAAAATAATGTGATTTTGGGTTTGTTTGACTTACTTTTCAAAGCAGTAATGAACCCCTCAAGACTTATTCAACACTTTGCCTTTTTAAATAAATTTCCATGGGAGTGTGACTCACCTCTAAATAAGCAACCCTACTTTTTTAATAAGTTTGGACCTTGGCCTTGTAAAATATTGTTTTCCTCTTTCATTTTCCAGAAACCATGGGCAAATACCATGGGATGGTTTGTGGTTTGGATTATTTTAATATAAGGGGTCCCAAACCTAAATAATAATTAATTCTCTCACCTTTCCTAAATAAACCCACTCAATCTCCCACTTCCTCCTCACTAAAATCCCTTTGAGTTCGTCCAACCTCTGCCCTAATCTCTCTATAATCCTCCCAAGGTTCCCCAAGCTCCCAAGAAGCCTCTCACAAGCCTCTCTCTATAGCCTTTGGAAGCACACTTCCAAGTAAGGGTTTTTTCTTCCTTTCTCATTTTGTCAATTTTCTTTAAGTTGTATTTCCCTTTTAATTTCAATTATGAATTTTGGGGTATGGTTTCGCACCTCCCCCATACTGCCCTTTTATTTTTTGAGTTATGGGAGACCCCTTTCTCTCTCATTAAATGCCTCCCATGTACACCCGTTACTATGCCGAAATTCCGAAAGGAACTTCTCTCTCTTCTTTTACATTCAAGCAATACTTTTGTATCATGAATCTAAATTCCATTTCAATTGTTGGGACATGTATCTATATGAACTCCTTACTGTAAATTACATGTAAATATGATGAGGAACCCCTTTCTCTCTCATCAACCATTTTTATGAATTCTTATGTCATGCCGTTACGCTGCCGAAATCGCACCGATTTTCTAAGCCAATGTCATTGTGTAGTTAATACCATGCCCATTTCTCCCTCAAGGGTATTCAAATTTATGCACATTTACATATTGATTGTAAAGATTCATGTATGAATTCCACATTCCTTTATCGTGGAATAAATGACTATGTTTTATGAATCCATGTTTTATGATCCATGTGGCACACTTATGCATGAAATGAAATGTTTAAGAAGGGTGCACCCTTATAGCGCTTCAATGCATTGGGTAAAGTATAGTATCATGATACGTCAAGTCCAATGATTGTTGACTCATTCTAATTCAAGTTCAATGAGGGTTTACTCTTGCTTCATGTGCAATGAGGGTTTACTCATGCTCCATGTGCAATGAGCCTTGGCTCATGCTAATTCAATGTTAAGTGTTGTTGCCACATTTCCATGTTATGATTATCATGATTTATCATGCCTTTATGTTCATGTCTCTCTTATGATCTATTTACATGCCTATTTCCTAACATGTATTGTAATCCTCATGTTATTCCATGTGTACTCCCTTACTGGGCTTTATAGCTCGCCCTTTTCTTATGCATGTCCCCAGGTTATCCCATGCAATGCTAAGTACGAGGGAATGTAGTGGTCATGTAAAGGAAGTTTTCAATAAAGATGTTGTATTTCATGTTTTAAGTTTTTATGTAATGATCCTAAGCCCCAAATACACTAAACCTATTGATCTTCTTTGTTGTATCAAGTGAAGTTTTATGTAATAAAGCATGTTTAAGTTGTAATAAAAAGCCGTTTTGTTATAAAATTCCTCTCCGCAGTAGTAATTCGCATTGCCTGGAACGTTTTTAAAAGGACAATGCAATAACGATAAAGCCCTCTTATCTTTAGGCACTTTCAAATGTGAAGCCAGTCATGTCTGATGCTTTACCAATAGCAGGTGAAATACTTTCTCAACCAGAAGATAGCCCAGGGTGTGGGTCATTCTCCGAACCACCCCTGAGTCATGCATCTTATAATTTGGTAAGTGAATTCTCTACTGATCTTGTTGAATCTGATGAAGCAACAAGTAAGGATCGGATCTGGTCTAATCAGGTAGAATAACATTCATTGAATGATAAAGAGGATGTGATGAATATGAGAAAACAACTGGAAAAATTTGAAGTGTCATTCATGTTTTGGCCTTTGGCTGACTCTCAGTACGACATTCCAGAAATGTTGACGGAAGATTGTATACAAGATATTCGTCTAAAAATGTGGAAAACTCTTTGTCAGTTGAAAAAGAAAATATTATCTTATGAAGAATATGAAAATCATGTCAAGATAATATAAGGGTTAAAATGCCAAATTGACTTGGCATCTCTCTCCATTTCTCGATATCCGAAATCTGAAAAGCAGCAGAGAGCCCATCAGTGTTCATGCCTTGGTGCATTAAGAAGATTGCGCCAGTTAATTTCCAATGCCCCATATGGTATTCATATCAGGGGATGGGGTCACTACTGGAAATGCAGTCTTTCCCAATGCTTCTTTACCAACTGTTATCTTAAACTGCTGGTAAAGAAGGGCTAAGACACCCTTTCCCAACGGTTTCCAAAAAACTGTTGGCAAAGAGGTTTCCAAGGCACCCATTCAAAATGGTTCTAGTAAAATGTTGGGAAAGGGTGCCCTTTTACCAATGGTTCTACTAAACTATTGGGAAAGGGTTCTTTGGACACCCCTTTACCAACAGTTTTTAAAAACCGTTGGTAAATTTTTACCCCAAATTCAGTCGGCCAATGCTCTCCCCCAGTCGGGACAGAACCCTAAATCTCTGCAGCGCTCAGCTCCTCTCGCGACCTCCTCCATCCGAACCAGTGAAACTCCATCGGAATCATCTAAAATCAGGTATTTTATTCTTTATACTCATAAAATATTTATGTTATACCTTGTTTTTATTGTTATTCATCTAATATTTTAGTTTTATGTTTTGATTTTGATGTGTATATCATTTTTTGTGTTTTGATTTAATCTAGACTTTCTCCATTCCAATCCATTTAATTAATTAATTCTTTAACCCTCTATCGAAGAAGCAACATCTCAAATTCATTGCGGTTGGATTCTAGATTTTCTAATTATGTGTTTTTATGATTTTTCTTCATCTTGTAATTAATTGTTACTTGGAAGTTTTTTTATATGTGTTTATAAATTTTTAGAAAATTTTCTATGAATGTTTTCCTTAAAATTCCTTGAGGAAAGTGTTTTATTAAAATGATATTTTTTAATAAGGCTTGTGTAATGTAATTTGTTATAGTACACTTGTTATGTGACTATGTTTGGTATTTAGTAACACGTGAGATAAATGGTGTGTGAGAATGTGTTGTGAAAGAGATTCCATGGTTGGTTCGAGATTATAGTTATGTTTTGAGCCTATTAATGAGTTGTTTTAAAGTTATTTTGAGATATTTACCTTATGTTTGTTGGTGAAAACTGAGAGCTTTAGAGGTGGTTCTTGATTAAGACATATAATTACTGCTAAACATGTGGATAAACCATGCATAGTATTGAATTATTGAAATGTTTGATGTTTTTAGTCCTTTTTTATTTGGAGTTTCTTTTGATGCTGATGATTCTTATTGATACCAATGATGGGAATTTATTTTAGTTTCTAAATCGACTGAGGCTCCCCCACCATGCACAGTGTATGAAACCTCTACTCTTATTTAATCATTCTGTTAACACAGCCTATGAAACCTCTACCCGTGTTTAATCAGTGAACTCAAGTTATTAATTCAAGCCTTCATTCTCACTATCATGTAATAAATTAATTGATGTAAACCCATCCTCACAAGATTTCTTACCTTAGATAGTGTCCAACATATGGAATTCAAGATTTTGAATTCATCAGTTAAACAAGATCATATATTCCATCTCCCCCAAGATGACTGTACTAATATAACTTTAGGTTCAATTAAATATGGTTCTCATTGTACGTTGTATATTATGTTTCCTTCTTGGCCAATATTCACTTTTATAAGGGTGGGGTTCCTTTTACTAGACATGTTGGCATGTGTAGACATCCATAAAAATGTTAGATAAGTCACAAGTTTAATTCAGTAATGTTGTTATCATTGACATACTTTATTATAAATCTCAAATTTAAAAATAAATTCTTTTTTCTATACTTAATGAAATTAAATATTTTTACAAGCCATGAACAACCTATTATTGTAGAAGCCTAAAATTTATTCACCCATGGAGTGCGATTGACTTGGGGAAGTAATTGGGAAATGAATGGTATGGCCATATAGGTTCCAATAATGAGTTATTGAACATGAGGGAATGATTTGGGATGCCTATAACACATAATGGGACCTGGGGAATGTGCCTCTTATAGACCTAATGAAAATGAATATAAATAAATTTTAATTTAATTTATGAGTAATTGTTCTTTACATTGTTTTAATAGTTCACTACATCAACTAAAAACTTATTCCTTTATCATTTACTTAAATGTATTTTATATTAAAGTTCAATCCTATTGAATTGTTTATGAAAAAATGACTTATATAAATTCTTTTTATAGAATGGATAGAAGTTGGATGTATGAAACCGATCAGATCTCAAGCGATTTTCAAAACAATTTGGAGAGATTTATAGCTTTTTCATTTCACAATGCTTCAAATAGTGGTCGCATACACTTCCCATGTTCCAATTGTGTTGGTAGACCTTGGTTGATCCGTGAAGAAGTCAGATACCACATAACCAAAATTGGTTTTCAAGTAAAATACTTTGTTTGGTGTCACAATGGCGAGAAAATGAAATCTCAAATTGGTGATGATCGAAATGAACGGACTGGAATGGAGAATTTGTTAGATGACCAGTTTATATTTATTCGTCATCATGAAAAAGAAAGGATTTCAACTCAAAAAGGCTTATATATGAGGACAGATGATGCATCTAGTGAAATTTATAATATTGATAGGGTGAAAAAATTGAATGATGCTGCCATGACTCCAGTATATCGACAGTACAATAAAATGAAAAAGATGGAATTTTTAATCTGATTATTTCATGGGAAAACTATGTATGGGATTTCTAAGACAGCAATCGATTACATTCTTACCCTCTTTAAGGATTTACTTCCAGATGATGCAGATATTCCCTCAAACAACTATATGGCATCGAAGTTAGTCGAGGAACTTATATTTTCAAGAAAAAAATTCATTCTTTCCTGAAATATTGCAGTTTATTTTGGGAGGAAACTGCTGAACGAAATGATTGTATAAAATGTGGCACATCCCGCTAAAAGTCGAAATCTGATGGAACACCACCCTACATTCCAAAGAATGTATTGTGGCACTTTCCATTGATCCCCAGACATCCGAATTTTTTTATGGCTGATGAAATATCAATAAAAATGAGATGGTATGATACCGAGAGAAAGAAGACTAATGATGAGTCAGTTCATCCTGCAGATGGATTTTCATGGAAGAGATTTGATGCTCGACATCCTGATTTTGTAGCTGACGAGAGTAATGTGAGGCTGGGTCTTTCATGCGATGGTTTAAATCCCTTTTGGAAGATTCTTACTTCGCACAACACATGACCAATTTTTATACACATTTATAATATTCCACAGTGGTTGTGTATGAAAAAACCTTTCACATTTATGAGTATACTCATATTTGGTCCTTCTGATCCTGACATTGATATTGATGTATACATGAAAACTTTAATAAAAGAGTTGAAACTTCTTTGGGATGTGGGTGTTTGTACAAATGATGCATGTTCGAAAGACATGTTTCAAATGCGTGCTGCGCTTATGTGGATGATTAATGGTTTTACTGCTTATGAAATGATGTCTAGATAGAGAACAAAGGGAAAACTATCATGCCTAGTTTTTATGAAACATACATGATCCAAAAGACTGAAACATCATTGTTGTTTCAGTTTTATGGTACATAGACAATTCTAGCCAAATGATCATCCATATAGAATGAATCGTCAAAGATTTGATAATACCATAGAGACTGAAGATCCACCTCAGCGTATATCTGAAACAAATGTGCTTAATGAATTGAAAGATTCCAGTTTTTCATTCAGGAAGGGTCAAATGAAATCTAGAAAGAGAAAGAATATTTCCACTAAAACCTGTTATAATTGGAGAAAGAGGAGTATCTTTTTTGATTTGCTTTATTGGTCAACCAATTTTTTACGTCATTTCTTATACTTAATGAATATTGAAAATAATATATGTGAAATGTTGCTTTCGGTTCTTCTAAAAGTCAAGAGGAAGAAAAAAGATGATTTACGATCACGACGTGACTTGGTGGATTGGAGCATCAGACCAGAATTGCATCCTGTGCGTATCAGTGAAAATAAATGGAAAATTTAATGTGCTTCTTATGTGATGACACCTAGGAAAAAATACAATTTCTAGAAGTATTAGAGACTATTAGAGTTCCTGATGGCTATTCAAGCAACATATCTAAACGGGTCAAAAGAAGAGTGTTGAAGCTAAAATCTTTGAAGACTCATGATTATCACGTTCTAATACATGAGTTGCTTCCAATAGCAATCCATCATCTTTTTTCCAATAACATAAGGGTGAATGTTATTCGGTTGTGCCATTTGTTTAGAGATCTTTGTGCTAAGAATTTTTCCAAGTCTTTCTTTCAAAAAATGATGACAGATGCCCGATTAATTTTGTGTGAGTTGGAGAAAATATTTCATCCATAATTTTTCACATGCATGTTGCATCTGACTGTCCATATTCCCACTAAAATAATTCTCATAGGACCTGTTTCTTTTCGTTGGATGTATCCAACTGAAAAAATATGTACACCTTAATGTCTTATGTCCGAAACAGGAATCATCCTGCAGGTTCTATCATGAACGGTTACATGGCTCAAGAATGTATGGATTTATGCTCAATGTATTTGACTGATCTTACTATAAGAACGAACAAACCAATGAGAAATGAAGAAGAATTGTATGAGAAAATTGAACCCAGTTTTCCATCACTTCCTCAAATAGAATATATTCCTAGATCATATACATTGAAGACATTAATCCATGAATAGCGGGAGCTGGCACATCACACAGTTTTGTTCCACTTTGATTTGTTCGGTGACTATATCAGGTAACTAAATTGAATATATATATCTTACATATATATCTATAAAACTATTCATATTTTTTATCTACAAGTAACATAAAACAATGATAAATAAGAAGCATCGTTCTTTATCTTTGAGATGGAGAGAAACTTTTCATAGCAAATAGTTTTCTGCTCGGTTAAAATTGAAGGTAAAAGTATTACTATTTAAAAAAATTATATCAATATGTACTTAAGTTTAATAGTCATTTATATTGCAGGTATTGAGTTTTTATACTGACTCTGTCTCTGAGGAAATAAGATATTTTGCATTTGGTCCTAATACCATGGTTCGTGACTGTAAATCAATTGTTATCAGTGGGTACAAATTTATTGTCACTAAACAAGAAAAGAACATGAGAACACAACATGATGGTGTTATGGTTACTTCCACAACAGATTGTTATGCCAGTGCATCAGATAGTAGACCACGATTTGAAAATGTGGGTTATTATGGAGTCATTTAGAAAATAATAATATTGGATTATTACTCTCATGGACGAGTCACAATGATGAAATTCCATTGGATTGATTCGATGATGAGAGAGGGCACATTTGTTGATGATTGTGGATTTTGTGTAATTAATATGACTCACACACTTGCTACCGAAGAACAATATGTGTTGGTATCAATGGCTAAACATGTTTTTAATGTCAAAGACCAACTTTGACCTGAATTTGGTGTCATAGTTGAAGTAATTCCAAGACATATTTTTGATGATGGTGATGATGGAATTGACATTGTAACTAGGGCCATTGGAACTAATCCATTTATTTCTTTTGATGACTCCAATAGATCAATTGACAGAGTTTATTGAAAACCTGAAGTTGTGGTTTAAAATATATAGAATCATTCATCCATGCTCTCAATTCTTTTGGTTTACCTCGAGTTGGGTTGGCAAGGTTGGTAATATTCAAATTGATTTAGTATTGATCACAAATATGTTTTAGCTGACATGACCGTTATGGGAATTTTCAATGTTTATTGGAAACAGTTTTATTTTAATTGCATTTTCTAATTTGGAATTGAACTGTATTCAAACCTTGTCAAACAATATTTCTAACTTGGTGAACATTACAACTTGTATGATTTATTAAAACCATTCAAGCTCTTCTAAAACAATTGATAGCTAATTTACCAATAAACCCCCTTATTACCTCATATATTTATATTTTTGGGTTACACATTAGTTTCCTTTTTATAATTAATTACATTTTTTTTTTCAAAAGCAGGAAATACTGCCAATTTAAGAGAGATGAAGGAAAGAAAATGATGGAGAACAATCGTCGAATGGCGGAGATGGGCGTTCCACCATTAGTGCCTATAATGAGTACATTATTTTAAATATATATATTAAAAGAATATATAATGTCATGTGATTAATTTTTTTGTAAACTTTTTTGAAGGATCCACCTATACATCGACAGTTATTCGACGAGGAGCTTAGTACTGGTCCTAGTACTCAGGCCGGTGGTACGAGGAGTGTTCGTACTAGAGGTGGATGAGCAGCTTCGCATACCCAACTAGACCCTGCCCTCCCACTGACATGTCATACTTCCCACGTTCTAATCCTGGTGTGTTGTTAGGGACCCACGGGATATTTAGGTCTCCCATGTTTTCGCCACCTTTTGCATCTTCTGGCCCATCTTTTTCATATCCCATAATGATTCCCAATCCCCAGTCAGAATCTGGTCATACAGTTGTCCCATCTTCTTTTCCTTCTACTTCTATCTCTCCGAGATTCTATATTCCATCGTCTTCGACTCCTATTTTACCACAGGGTGTTCCATCAGTTTTTGTGGATCTAGCAGTGCTCAGCGATAAGATTAGCGCATGTATATTTATAGAACCCTAACAAATTTTTATAGCAATATTTATTTTCATTATAACATGTTTTGATAAAATATTTTTTTTTTTTTTCATGACAGATACATCTACTGACTGGAGGGAGGTTCGGGGGCATACACGCATGTGTGCGGTGTGTAACCGCCCCACATAGGTTATGGTGGATTATAATGATGACAACCAAATGGGTGAGAAAACAGGGCAGCAATGTCAGAGTTTTTTGGCGACGCTTGCCAAATACTCCGACATCATTCCTGTCAGCCCGCTATCATGGAGACATTTTTTACATGAGGTCAAAGATAGAGCTTGGGCAGAGATATGAGTAAAAAATCTATTGTATTTAATGCCATGAATTATTTTTTTATTTATATGAATTAGTATTTTGATGTCAGCTTCGATTTAATTTTCCCGATGGTGAGGGTGCACGACCGGAACGTCTAAAGGATTTAGGCGAGCTTTGGAGAGCCTACAAGCATGAGTTGTATATTGGATGGAGTGCTAGAGTTGGCACTGAGTTAGAGGAAATACCAGTCATGGATGATTGTCCTACTGAGCAGTATCGTCAGATGATTACTCATTGGACGACTACCCAGTTTAAGGTATTAATTACATTTGAGGTATTTAAATAATAACATTCATGTTTTCCATTAATATTACCCTTTACATTATCGGAATCATCTGGAAAAAATAAAAAAAACATTGATGCAAAAAAATACCTCCATAGACTAGGACGTACTACGATGCCAGATCATGAGAGGAAGCAGGTATGACAATTGTTTATAAGTTTTCTTTACGACTTACACTTTCTTTTGTTTCCTCAATTATTTAATCGTTTGCTAATTGTTTCATATAACTTTAGTTTTCAATGTCATTGTAGAGGAAAATACAGAATATTGAAGGACGTGTGCCTCGAGCAAAACAGTTTTTCTCGAGTAGAGGGAAAAAGGATGGAAGTGCCATCAACAAAGCGACTTAGTAGCATATTGTATGTTTTAATCTGTTGATTTTATATATTAATATCTATTTCGTAACATAATAATATATTTATATTTTTAACGGTCTGTTTTAGAGGACCTTGATGCCCAAGAACTAGACAATTTTGGGACAACTGATCACGTACATCAGGTGTTGGGAGAGGAGCATCCTGGCAGAGTATGCTGCCGACCTAGGATAGCCCGAAAAAGGTATTGTCCCTCATCAAGTTTGATTTGTAGTGCCACCGAGCTAAAACATGTTAGGGAACATGCAGAACAGGCTGAAAAAAGGGCCATAGAGATGGGAGAACAGTCTGCTAGGGAAAACAATGCATTTATGAATTTTTTTGAATTTCTACGTCCAACACTTCCACCAGAGTCCAGACCAGCTTTTGATGAATATATGTCATCGATACGTTCGATATATGATGCACCAGGTGGCAGTTCTAGTGGCGGTCAAGACGATTTCTGGACTGACGATGATGATAGAGAGGATTTTGATGCGGAAGAGGGGGGAGAGGAGGAGGGCGAGGCAAAAGGCGAGGGAGAGGAGGAGGGAGAGGGTGAGAAGGGGGTCGTTGAGGAGGGTGAGGACGATGATGGGGAAGAGGATGAGGGTGATGATTATGGTGATGATGGTGATGTTGATGTGGGAAAAATTGATCCGTTACATTTTGGACTAATATTACTGATATTTGATGTTTAATCTATTCTAGTGGTTGGTTTTTTCTAGACCTGTAGTATAGTATTAGAGTTGAGTTATTTTTATATATTGTATTTTTTTCATGTATGTTGTTGTCTTTTAGTGGTTGTGGTGTACCTTGAGCATGTTTATAGAGTTTTGTGTGTTTGGTAACTCCCTGGATAGCCCCTTTCTTCTTGGACCCCGGACGACCCCCCACCATCCTCCTTGGGCCCCAGACAACGCCCCAGATAGTCCCCGGACACCTCTCAGACATCCCCCCACCATCCAACTTGGTCCCCGTATAGCCCCTCGGACACCCCCCATACATCCCCCCAGACAGCCCCCCGGATAGCCCCCCAGACAACCCCCTCGGACAACCCCCCAGACAGCCCCCCCCCCACTGCTCATGGGAACTCGAACAGCCCCCAGACATCCCCCCACACTCCTCCTTAGACCCCATAGATCCCCCCGAACACCCCCCCAGACAGCCCCCCGGACAGCCCCCCGGACAGCCCCCCCACCCTCCTCCTTGGACCCTGGACAGCCCCCCGGACACCCCTCGGACAACCCATCGGACAGCCCCGCACCCTCCCCCTGGACCCCGGACAGCCCCCAGACAACCCCCCCCCCCGGAAAACCCCCCAACCTCCTCCCTGGACCCCCAGACATCCCCCACCCTCCTTGATTTCACATGCCTTTTTTATTTCTCTGATCATGCAATGTTATTTATGATTATTCCATTTTTGTATGTCTTGAATTATATGAATGTCTTGGTAAGCTTATTAGCTCATGCTCATCAAATGAATGCGATGATATACATTAATTTGAATACAAATTCTTGTTGTACACTCACCGTGTTATGTGAATTATTCCTTGTTTTATTTGGTTTACTTGTCAATTGTTAGGATAAGACATGGGTTACATGTTAAGGACTCATGGATGGACTCGTCATGCTCAGGGAATTTAGACTTGAAATTCTAGGATGTACACTTTGGTTTCTTGGTGAGGGATACCAGGATGGTTTCTATTACTCATTTGTGATGTGTACGAGTCAACCCCGACTCAATCCGAGGCCCGGTGTGGCCGGCACCACCCTAGTATCTCCGGTTTATTTGAAATGGACAACATTTTAAGTGAAAATAACAACTAGCATAAGGAAAACCGACCAAATAGATTCTGATTGTGTTGATACTTTAGTAAAACAATCCATAGGTCATATGAGACGTGTACAAGTCAACCTTGCCTCAATACAAGTCCCGGTGTGGCCGACACCACGCAAAGTGTCTCAGGTTTATTTCAAATGGGCAACATTTTAAGTGAAAATAACAACTAGCATACAGAAAACAGACCAAACAGATTCTGATTGTGTTGATACTTTAGCACAATGATCCATGGGTCATATTTGACATGTACGACTCAACCACACCTCAATCCGAGGCGTGGTGTGGCCGACACCACTCAAAGTGTCTCTCTTTTGATTAAAATGGACAGGATTTTAATTGAAAACAACAACTGACATACGGAAAACCGACCAAAAAAATTTGGAATGTGTTGATACTTTAGGAAAACATTCCATGATTCATATGTGTCGTGTATGAGTCAACCCCGTCTCAATATATGGTTCGGTGTGGCCAACACCATTCGAAGTGTCTAACTTTTGTTTGAAATGGATAACATTTTAAGTGAAAACTACAAATGACATACAGAAAATTGACCAAACACATTCGGATTGTGTTGATACTTTAGTAAAATGATCCTTGGGTCATTTGTGATGTGTAAAAGTCATCCTCGTTTAAATCCAAGGTGCGGTGTGGCTGGTAGCACTCTATGTGTGTCTCTTTTGTTTAAAATCGATGAGATTTTAAGTGAAAAGAACAACTGACATACAAAAAACCAACCAAACACATTCATATTCTATTGATACTTTATCACAATGATCCATGGGTCATATGTGACGTGTATGAGTCAACCCCAGCTCAATACGAGGCATAGTTTGGCTGGTACCATTCGAAGTGTCTCACTGTTGTTTGAAATGGATAACATTTTAAGTGAAAAGTAAAACTGACATTCATAAAACCAAACAAACACATTCAGATTGTGTTGATACTTTAGGAAAATGATATTTGGGTCAATTGTGACATGTACGAGTCAACCTCTCTTCAATTTGAGGCCCGATGTGGTGAAACAACTCAAAGTGTATCAGGTTTATTTGAAATGGACAACATTTTAAGTGAAAATAACAATTAGCATATGGAAAGCTGACCAAACGAATTCAGATTGTATTGATACTTTATCACAACGATCCATGGGTGATATGTGATTCTTATGAGTCAACCCCACCTCAATCTGAGGCACGGTGTTGCCGGAACCACTCAAAGTGTCTTTCTTTTGTTTAAAATGGACATCATTATAAGTGAAAACAACAAATGACATACGGAAAACCAACCAAACACATTTGGAATGTGTTTATGCTTTAGTAAAATGTTCCATGATTAATTTGTGACCTGTACGAGTCAACCCCATATCGATCCAAGACGCGGTGTGTCCGGCACCACTCAGAGTGTCTCTCTTTAGTTTAAAATGGACTTCATGTTAAGTGAAAAAAGAAACTGACATATGCAAAACTGACCAAACGCATTAGGATTCTATTGAAACATTAGGAAAACTATCCAGGGGTTATATGTGATGTGTACAAGTCAACCGTGCCTCAATCCGAGTCATAGTGTGACTAGCACCACCCAAAGTGTCTGTTATGTTTAAAATGGACAACATTATAAGTACATACGGGAAACCGACCAAAAGGATTCTTATTGTGTTGATACTTTAGCACAACGATAAATGGGTCATATGTAATGTGCAAGAGTCAACCTCGCTTCAATCCGAGGCACGGTGTGGTCAGCACCACTCAAAGTTTCTCTATATTTTTTTTTAAAATGGACTTAATTTTAAGTGAAAACAACAACTGACATACGGAAAACCGACCAAACGCATTAAGAATATGTTGTTTCTTTAGAAAAACTATCCATGAGTCATATGTGACGTGTACGAGTCAACCCCGCCTTAATCTGAGACCAGGTGTGGCCTACACTACTAAAAGTGTCTCTTTTGTTTCAAAAGGACATCATTTTAAGTGAAAACAACAACTGACATACGGAAAACCGACCAAACGCATTCTGATTCCATTGAAACTTTAGGGAAACTATCCATGAGTCATATGTGATGTGTATGAGTCAACCTATCCTCAATCTGGGGCACGGTGTTTCCAGCACCACTTGAACTGTCTCTCTATAGTTTAAAATGGACAATATTTTAAGTGAAAACAACAACTGACATACAAAAAACCAACCAAACGCATTCATATCCTGTTGCAACTTTAGGATAAAGTTACATGAGTCATTTGGGATGTTTACGAGTCAACCTCACCTCAATCTGAGGCCCGGTGTGGCCGGAACCACTCAAAGTGTCTTAGGTTTATTTGAAATGGACAACATTTTAAGTAAAAACAACAAATGACATACAAAAAACAGACCAAACACATTCGGCTTCTATTGAAGCAATAGGAAAAAGATCCATGTGTCATATGTGACGTTTTCGTGTCAACCTAGCCTCAATCTGAGGTGTGGAGTGGCCGATACAACTTAAAGTGTCTCTCTATAGTTTAAAATGGACTTCATTTTAATTGAAAACAACAACTGACATACGGTAAACCGAGCACAAACATTTGGATTCTGTTGAAACTTTAGGAAAATGATCCATGGGACATATGTAACATGTAAGAGTCAACCGCGCCTCAATCTGACTCGCAGTGTGGCCGGGATCACTCTAAGTGTCTCTCTTTTGTATAAAATGGATAACATTTGAAGTACATACAGAAAACCGACCAAACGAATTCTGATGGTGTTGATACTTTATCACAACGATCCATGGGTCATATGTGACATGTATGAGTCAACCCCGCCTCAATAAGAGGCGTCGTGTTGCCAGCACCATTCATAATGTCTCTCTTTTGTTTAAAATGGACATCATTTTATGTGAAAACAACAACTGACATACAAAAAACTGACCAAACACATTCAAAATATGTTGATGATTTAGGAAAACAATCCATTGGTCATATGTGACATGTACGAGTAAACCCCACCTCAATCAGAGGTGCGGTGTGGCCGGCACCACTCTAAGTTTCTCCCTTTTGTTTCTAAAGAATATCATTTTATGTGAAAACATCAACTAGCATATGGAAAACCAACCTAACACATTCGTATTGTGTTGAAACTTTAGGAAAATGATCTATGGGTCATTTGAGACGTGTACGAGTCAAACCCATCTAAATCCGAGGCACGGTGTGGCCAGTACCACCCTAACTGTGTCTCTTTTGTATAAAATGGACAGGATTATAAGTGAAAAGAACAACTGGCATACGGAAAACTGACCAAACACATTCAGATAATGTTTATAATTTATCACAACGATCCATGGGTCATATGTGATGTGTACGTGCCAACTCGGGCTCAATCCGAGTTGCGGTGTGGCCGAGATCTCTCTAAGTGTCTATCTTTTTATTAAAATGGACAACATTTTAAGTATATACGGAAAACCGACCCAACACATTTGGTTTCCATGGAAAATTTAAGAGAAAGATCCATGGGTCATATGTGACATTTAAAAGTCAACCTCACCTCAATCTGAGGCATGGTTTTGCTGACACCACTCAAAGTGTCTCTCTTTTGTTTAAAATGGACTTCATTTTATGTGAAAACAACAACTAGCATACGGAAAACTTACCAAACAGATTCTGATTGTGTTGATAATTTATCACAATGATCCATGGGTCATATGTGACGTGTACAAGTCAACCCCGCCTCAATCCAAGGTGCGGTGTGTCCGACACCATACATAGTGTCTCTTTTTTGTTTAAAATGGAATCATTTGAAGTGAAAACAACAACTAACATAAGAAAAACTAACCAAACACATTCTAAATTTGTGGATTCTTTAGGAAATTGATCCATGGGTCATATGTGACATGTACAAGTCAACCCCTCCTCAATTAGAGGTACAGTGTGGCCCATATCACTCTAAGTGTCCATCTTTTGTTTAAAATTGACAACATTTTAAGTACATAAGGAAAACTGACCAAACGGATTCGGACTGCGTTGATACTTTAGCACAAACATACATCAGTCATCTGTGACATGTAAAAATAAACCCCGCCTCAATCTGAGGTGTGGTGTGGACAACACCACTCGAAGTGTCTCTCTTTTGTTTCAAAAGAACACCATTTTAAGTGAAAACATCAACTAGCATACGGAAAACTGACCAAACGCATTCGGATTGTGTTGATACTTTAGGAAAATGATACATGGGTCATTTGAGATGTGTATGAGTCAACCCCGTCTAAATTCAAGGCGCGGTGTGGCCAGTACCACTCTATCTGTGTCTCTTTTGTTTACAATGTGCATGATTATATGTGAAAAGAACAATTGGCATACGGAAAACAGAACAAACGCATTCAGATTCTATTGATAATTTATGAAAAAGATCCATGGGTCATATGTGACGTGTAATATCCAACCCGGGCTTATTTCGAGTTGTGTTGTGGCCGGGATCACTCTAAGTGTCTCTTTTTTTTAAATGGACAACATTTTAAGTATATACGGAAAACCAACCAAATGCATTCGGTTTCAATTGAAACATTAGGATAAATATCCATGGGTCATGTGTGAGATTCCCGAGTCAACCTCACCTCAATCTGAGGCGCGGTGTGTCCGACACCACTCAACGTGTCTCTCTTGTGTTTAAAATGGACTTCATTTTATGTGAAAACAACAACTAGCATATGGAAAACTGACAAAACGAATTCTGATTGGGTTGATACATTAGCACAATGATACATGGGTCATATGTGACGTTTAAGAGTCAACCCCGCCTCAATCCGAGGCGCGGTGTGGCCGACACCATTCATAGTGTCTCTCTTTTGTTTAAAATTGACATCATTTTAAGTGAAAACAACAACTCACATACAAGAAACTGACCAAACGCATTCGAAATGTGTTTATGCTTTAGGACATCGATACATTGGTCATATGTGACATGTATGAGTCATCCCCACATAAATCCAAGGCACAGTGTGGCCGGGATCACTCTATGTGTCTCTCTTTTGTTTAAAATGGACAACATTTTAAGTATATATGGAAAACTAACCAAACAGATTCTGATTGTGTTGATACATTAGATCAACGATCCATGGGTCATATGTGACGTGTACGAATAAACCCCGCCTAAATATGAGGTGCGGTGTGGCCGGCACCACTCAAAGTTTCTCTCTTTTGTTTCAAAAGTACATCATTTTAAGTGAAAACATAAACTGGCATCCGGAAAACTGACCAAACGCATTTGGATTGTGTTGATAATTTAGGAAAATGATCCATGGGTCATTTGAGATGTGTACGAGTCAACCATGTCTAAATCTGAGGCACGATGTGGCCGGTAACACTCTAACCATGTCTCTTTTGTTTAAAATGGACAGGATTATAAGTGAAAAGTACAACTGGAATACGAAAAACCGACCAAACGCATTCGGAATCTGTTGAAACATTAGGACAATGATCCATGGGTCATATGTGACGTGTACAAGACAAACGCGCCTCAATCCAAGTCACAGTGTGGCCGGAACCACCCAAAGTGTATCTCCTATGTTTAAAATGGACAGCATTTTAAGTACATATGGAAAACCAACCAAACGGATTCTGATTGTGTTGATATTTTAGCACAATGATCCATGGGTCATTTATAACGTGTACGAGTAAACCTTGCCTCAATCTGATGCGTGGTGTGGCCAGCACCACTCAAAGTGTCTCTATTTTATTTAAAAAGCACTTCATTTTAAGTGAAAACAACAACTGACATATGGAAAACCGGCCAAATGCTTTCGAAATATGTTGATACTTTAGGACAATGATCCATGGGTCATTTGTGACGTCTACGAGTTAACCTAGCCTCAATTAGAGGCACAGTGTGGCCGGTATCACTCCAGGTTTATGTATTTTGTTTTTAATGGATATCATTTTTAGTAAAAACATATGGTATACGAAAAACCGATCAAATTATGAATTGAATTCCGGATTCCACATATAATTGTCATATAAATTTTAAATTGAATTCTAAATGAATTATGTATGTTTATAATTACGTAATGAATTCTAATTTAATTCTGGATGTGTATAGTTATAGGATGCATTATATGTTAAATGTGTATGAATTATTTCTCTATATGTATGTGTTAGTTGGTTATTGCAGGTACAATAATTTTATATGTATGTGATATTTTATTGAAGGTACAATAATTGGAAATGATTGGAAATGAGAGGGAATTGAAAATGAGAGGGAATGGAATGGATGCTGTGTAATTTGCACAGCATAGGCTATGCCAACGTTTTCAATGCGTTGGCATAGAATTCTGAGTATTTTTTTTACCAACGGTTCTCTATTAACTGTTGGTAAAAATCCTTTCCCAACAGATTAGAAACCATTGGGAAAGAAGTCATCTGGTTGTTTTTCCCAATGGTTCAAGCCAAACCGTTGGAAAAAACTATCCCAAAGGTTTTGCACAACTATTGGGATAGGTTCATTTTTTCTAACCTATCCCAACCGTTCAGTGTAAACGATTAGGAAAAGATTTCCAAACGGCTTACTTCCCTATGGTCTGTAGAACCGTTGGTATAAGATATAACAATGGTTCTGGAGGCTTTTCCAATAGTTTAGAACCATTGGGAAAGCCTGCATTTCCAGTAGTGGGTGTTCATGGAGCACTACATTTAACTGTACTCTCCAGTCAACAAAGCCCACCAAAGGTGGTTTCATGCAATGTTATTTCCCAAAATTGGCCACATCTAGCTAGTTTTGTGCATAATCAAAGGCTTTCTCAGGAAAAGGCCTCAACTATTTCTTCTCAAAGTCAGGCATACAAAGAACAAGTTGTTGAATTACTCTTGCATCAGGAAAATGAGTATGTCGAATAGGCTTCTCGTTTAGAGTGTGCACATCATTAAGTGACAGAAGTGTCAGAAATCATCCAACGTTCATTTGAACCAGGTGATTTGATTGGATGTAGGTTAATGCATCCAGCCAAATTCCAAACTAAAGTTGGCAAGATCAGGAGAGCATTTAATAAAGTCTCTAATGTATCAGCTCAAGAACCACCCCATCTTGCCTGACCAGGGACTCATTTATCCCAACCCTCAGAATCAACAAATAGGATTCAGGGAGTTGAGCTGGAACAATAGGAACAACCCCAGTTCATAGGCCTGGGTACTTTTTCAAATCCTCAAACTCTTCCTTATAGAATTTCAGTCTTCTCTCGATTAGGGAAAAATATCCAGGAGGAATGAAGATCCAAATTATCAGGAGATTCCCTCCAAATTACTGTTCGTCAAGAAGATCCTGAGGGATCAAATCAACAGAAGGTAGTGTCTCATCAGGGACATGGAAAAAGACAGTATCGCAGAAATGACGATATAAGGGATGCAATGCGTTATGCATCAATAAATGTCATCAATGTCGTTGTTGATGATTCTCCAGAACATGAGGCTCACTCAGAGGGATCATATGAGGATGTTCCTGCTCAAGAAGTTGTACACACAGACAAAAATGAAGAAGGTGTGCATACACAAAATCAAATGATTCCCCAGAATCTAGGTATTCCTTCAAATAATCAACTTCTCTCTCTCTGAAATGTGTCAAACAAGGGGAAAGGAAAGAATCAGGTTACATAACCTTCCTCTAGAGAAGGAAAATAACTCTTATTAGAGAAATGATTCTCACAACAAGAAGAAGAAAGGATGGAATTAAGGAGTTTGAATGTGGAACTACTTCAAGGCAGTCTTCCTCCTAAGCGTACTAGAGTCAGTCAGCCAAGGAAATTTATTGCGGCTTCTAAGATGGATCAAGAGAATCCTCCTTTACCAGTACACCCTCACAGGTCTAATCCTATGGGTCAGGCACAACAACAATAGGTGGTGTTACCATCAAGTGTAGTACCATCCACCACACCTGTCTAAGCTCCAGTTATTGCACCTTCTCAGGTCCAAGCTCAACCGGATGTTTCTCAAATGTTAATAACTACCATTGAGTCATTAACAGATCAGTTGGAAGCTATGGAGGGAAAACGTGCACAAATTCAACCAGAAAAGAGAGCATACCCTGAATGGTTTGATGAAATTCCTCCCCCATCAAATATTTCAAGTACCACATTCTCAATCATTAATGGTTAGGGAGACCTAGAGAAAAACATAACATATTTTGTTTCTCGTTGTGATCCTATGATGGGAACCCATTAGAAACAAGAAGTAGTTAAGCTTAGGTGTTTTGTCCAGTCATTACAAGGGCCTGCTTTTGTCTGGTATACAAGCTTGCAATCCTAGTCAATTACTGGGTGGGAGGATCTCCGTCAATGATTCATTCTTCAATTCAACTCAACTTTTCCAAAGACAACAGATTTCGATCTTACTAATTGTAGGAAAAGGGAGAATGAAAGGTTTTTGGATTTCATTGCTCGCTGGAAGGGATTAACATATTCCTTAAGCATAGCACTCCTTCAAGAAGAATTTTTTCCAATATGTGTGGAAAATTTTCGTTATGAGTTACGCACACCATTGATCCCTGTGAAATACACAGGAGGGTTTTGAGACCTTACTTCGATTTCTCAGCAGATTGAAGACTCTATTATGATGACTAAGGATAAAACTAGTGTAATTCCATCATCTCCAGGAAGGAGAATGGGTAAAGCAGATACTGCTACAGTTACGCTTAAACAAGCACCTGTACCTACTTCTACTTCAAAACCATCATCTTATCGAGGGCTCCACCTCCTGAGCATCAACAACAGAGGTTGTTTCGTCAAGATGATCAAATAGATCAAAGATGGAAACAATTTGATGATCTAAAGAGAAAACATTACTATTTTTGAAATGAAAAAGTTCCTGGTTACTTCATTTAGGCTCTGGAAAATAATTTGGTTCAATTGCCAAGGCTCAAAAGGGCAAACAAGAAAGTAGATGAAGACCGTCCCAACTATTTCCCATTTCATTATATGTTGGGGCATCCAATTCAAGAGTTTTTTGTCTTCAAATACCTCCTGAAAAAGTTGGTGGACTCAGGACAAGTTAAATTGAAAGGTTCTTCACCTCAGGTAGCAAGTTTTGCTGCTAAAAATCCAGAGGAAGAAGGTGAGTGGCAAGAATTCCAAAGCAAAAATGGATAGAAATATGATGATTTTATGGTCAGGAAAACAATCAACCTAACTCATTCCATTTTGTGAATGCAATTGAAGAAACCAATTGTGTCTTCTGCTATAAATGGCATAGAAAAACCCTCTTCATTAGAGGGAAAATACTCGAAGAAACGACATAATTAAAAGAAAGATGAACAATTAGAAGAAGATGAGATTGTTTCAAAGCCCATGTTGTCTTTGACTCTAGTATATTTTATGCAATCTACTTCAAAGCCATGGGCACCGCCCCACTAAACGACACTGCCTAAATGGGCTAATCAGGAAGAATCTTCATCAGATGAAGAGTTAATATTTGGTTCTATTAATATGATTCAATTAAAAGATCCTTATGCCAATCACAGTTTTGATCTTGATGATCCTGGATTCCCTGTATCAAACAGAGTAATTAGAGGGGGTTCCAGAGGTCTGGGATATAGAGGAAGACGTGGATATCGCAGAAACCAGTATTTTAATTCTACCCCTGCTAGAACTGTGTATGCTGCAGAAACTCGTGGCAGAGCCCTTCAACGGTCTCAAAAAGAACAAGAAAATTCTTCCACCAATAGCAGATTCAGTCCTGGAAGAATTATTCTGGAGGATCGGTTAGAGGTTCCATCTTCTTCTTCTCATAATGTAAATAGACCTATTCAGTTTAATCTTCAAAAGTTAGGAGTATTTCCAACTCCTACCCCGATACAAGATGCATCTACTCCAAAGCATAAACTTCTAAGGAACTTGTGAAACCACATGTTCCTGTTGGGAAACATAGACCTTTGGATCAAAAATATGATGTCTTGAAGCATTTGGCCCAAGTACCTACCAAGTTATCAATCCTAGATGCCTTGAATCTATCAGAGGATATTCGGGAGGCACTCATTGAGGCTTTGTCCAGTCCTCAGGAATTCGCTACTGAAATTGCTGCGGCTGAAGTCTACCATGTCGAAAATGATCCTTCATAATTCTATTTAGTGATATATATTACAGATGAAGATGAAGATGATGTCGTTCATAGACATATTAGACCTTTTTACTTATCTGGAAAGGTCAATGGTGTGGAAATCCGAATAGCTTCCATTGATAATGGATCAGAAGTCAACCTCATCCCCATTCATACACTTCGTCGATTGGGCCTCACCGAATCTGATTTATCTCTTTCTACTTTAATTTTCCAAGGATATGATAAAAATGAACAAGAACCAATGGGAAAGATTACAATCAGAACTCAGTTTTGAGACCTTGTATCCAATTCAGATTTCAGGTTTGTTGATCATGATACAACCTTAAACGTTTTTCTTAGAAGACCTTGGCTACATCAACATGCAGGTATCCCTTCATCATACCATCAATGCCTCAAATATTGTTTCAATGGTCAAATTGGGACATTGTATGGTGATAAGGCCCCATTCTCAATACATTGAGGCAGAATTCTATCACATGGAAGGGAAAGAGAAATCCAAGACAAAGGAGGTCACCAAAAATTAATGCTCCATATGGTTTGGAAAAGATTTTAGTAAACCCATTCTCACATGTGAGTATAGATTATGTGTTTCCTATCAGTCAAATTGATAGGATAGAATCGAATCCATATACTCTTATGGAAACTTCCATAATGTCAACTATGGAAATCAAGCCAGACAGCATGGGAGAATGTGGTGATTCACCAAGCAATTATGAAAGCTCAAATGGAGATGTCTTCATTTCATCTATTGAAATCCAGCAAGTCTATACTTCACCAAACAAGCCAGAAGAAGTTATATCAGTGTCAGAGGTGAATGATGATGTCGATTCTCAATCCATCATCTCCTCTTTATTACCCAAGGAAGACCCTTCATCATCAATAGGGCCTGAAATGGAAGCCTCTTCTTCAAGATGTTCAAATTTTAACATCTCTCCTGATCATGGAGATTCTGCTTCATCATCTACTATGAAAGTATAAACAGAAGAAGTAAGACATGTTGAAGAAGAAGAGGAAGATATCAGGGATGCTTCTCCAGCATTTAAAGAGGGTATCTCTACCACTGTGGATGAACTCAGAGAAATAAATCTAGGTATAAAAGTATATCCATGACCCACTTTAGTTAGTGCAGCCATGACTCATTAAGAGAAAGAAATGTATATTTAATTTTTAAATCAAAATCGAGATATAATTTCTCAGAACTATATAGAAATTCTAGGGATTGATCCTGATGTTGCTACTCATCGTTTGGGTTTGCCAGAAGAACATCGAGGATTTAAGCAAGCTGTAAGAAGAACACACCCAACTTATGCTTCCAAAATTGAAGATGAATTCGATAATCTTATCAAAGCTAACTTTATCAGAGAAGTTCAATATCCCAAATGGTTGGAAAATATTTTCCCTGTGGAAAAGAAGAATGGAAAAATTAGAGTTTGCATTGATTTTAGAGATCTTAATCGGCACTGTCCTAAGGATGATTTTCCAGTTCCGATTACAGAACACTTGATTGATGCAACAACTGGCTATGAAGCACTTTCCTTTATGGATGGATATTGTGGATATAATCAAATCTGAATGGCTCCAGAAGATGAAGAATCTATAGCCTTCAGATCCCCTTAGGGTGTGTTTTTCTATCTGTTAATTCCTTTTGGCCTAAAGCATGCAGGTGCAACATATCAACGTGCCATGCACCGTATCTTCAAACCCTTTTTCAGTAAATTTTTTGAATGTTATGTGGAAGATTTGGTGGTTAAATACAAACAACGTTCTAATCACTTGGTCTATTTGGAATTCATATTCCACAATCTTCGATAACACAATTTGAAGATAAACCCCTTAAAATGTGCTTTTGGGGTAACCTCAGGAAAATTTCTCAGCTTTGTTGTATGCCATCATGGTATCGAAGTCGATCCTGAGAAGAAAAAATCAATCCTTGGTATCTCACCTCCTCAGAATTGGAAATAATTGAGAGGAATTCAAGGTCACTTGGACTATATTTGGCGTTTCTTCACCAATTTGGCTAGCAAAAGTTTACCCTTCACCAAATTGATGAATAAGGGAGTTACCTGCCAGTGGAATAAATAATGTCAAGAAGCATTTGATATTCTCAAGAACTATCTCTTGAGTCCAGCAGTATTAATTCCACATGTTGAAGGAAGGCCACTTATTATTTATATGACAGCCTTAGAGCGATCATTGGGAGCCTTCCTTGCTCAAAAGAATGATGGTGGGAATGAAAACAGCCTTTACTATCTCAGTCGGACTATGCTTGAAGTAGAATCCCGATATTCAAGTATTGAAATGTTATTCCTAACATTAATCTTTGTAGTTCAGATGTTGAGACACTACCTGCAAAATCATGAGGTCCTCTTGGTATCTTGATATAATCCCCTCAAATTCATCCTTAGTCACCCAATGCTTACAGGAAGTCTGGCAAGGTGGGCAGTTATTTTGCAGCAATTTGATATCCAGTATGTTTCTCAAAAGGAAATAAAGGGTCCAGCTCTGGCTGATTTCCTTACTGAACACCCTTCAGTGGAAGATACATCTTTAGATATTGAACTTCCTGACAAAGAATTCTTTTCTATTCAAGATAATCTTCAATCATTGTAAATGTACTTTGATGGTTCTTCCAGAAGTCCAACAGGGAAGAAAATGGAAGATCATAAATTCAACAATTTTGGAATAGGAGTTGTTCTTTTTTCCCTAGAAAAGGCAGTGTTACCCTATTCATTCTCATTGATGGGAGTAGAGACAAATAATGTAGCAGAATACCAAGCTGTCATTATAGGATTGGAGTTAGTGCTTCAGGCACAAGTGAATCACTTAAAAGTGAAAGGTGATTCAGACCTAGTAATCAAACAAGTCAATGGGGATTATGCAATCAAAAAAGAAGATTTAATCCCTTTGTATGATTATGTCAGAGAGTTAATGGGGGAATTTCCTTCAGAACTAACATTTTCATGTGTCCTGTGATCACAAAATGCTCAAGCTGATGCATTGGCTAATACAGCTACAGCTTTGGCAAATCCAAATCGGGACGACACAATCATTAGTATTTCCCACTGTCGTACAATTTCACCATATGTTCAAACTAGAACAGAGGAAATAAATGAAATTAGTCCCATTTCTGAACCATATGGTGATACTACAAGATGGATGACACCTATCAGATAATACCTTAAAATTGGGACACTTCCACCTGATAGATCCGGGAAATAACAAATCTGACGACGTGTGGTCAATTTTACTCTTTATGATAGCCCAGATCACCTAGAGAAAATTCTCTACAAAAGAGGTTTTGATGGAGTCCTCTTCAGATGCATTGATGGTGAAGAGACAATGGCTATCATGAAAGAAGTACATGCAGGAGTCTGTGGTTCCCATTTGTCCGGACATAGACTATCTAATCAAATTTTTAAGTCTTGGATACTTTTGGCCTTCATTGATACAAGATTGTGTTGATTTAACAAAGAAGTGTCATTCTTTCCAAGTACATACCAACTTCATTCATCAACCACCAGAGTTTCTTCATACAGCTAAATACTTGTGGCCAATTTCCACATAGGGAATGGATGTACTAGGACCTTATCCTTCAGCTAAATCCAAGCAGTTTAAGTACATTCTTACTTCTAATGACTAATTTTCCAAATGGGCAGAGGGAATACCTCTCAAAGAAGTTAGTTCTAAAATCATTGTTAGCTTCATCTTGTCTAACATCATTACCATATTTGGTGTCCCACATACCATATTGATGGAAAATGGCACCAACTTCTGTTCATCCGAGGTAAGGAGGTTGTATCAAGAATACAACATCAAATCCAACCATTCCTCTATGTATCATGCATCATCCAATAGACAAATAGAATCCTTTAACAATAATCTTTCAAACATACAACAAAAGATGGTGGATAAAGATAAGAAATCATGGCAAGATAAACTATTTCATGCTTTATGGGCTTATCGGACCACCACCTGCACTCCAACGCGGTCAACTCCATATTCATTGGTATATGGAATAGTAGAAGTCTTTCCCATTGAAGTTCAATTACCCTCACTCAGAGTAGCCATTTTTGATCAGTCATCTATAGATAAACAGTCTCAAAAGCAATTGGATGAATTGGAATGATTAGACGAGAAAAGACTGTGCACCTTGCACCACATGGAAGTCTATCAAAATCGAATAGCACGAGCTTTCAACAAAAAAGTTCTTCTTCATTCATTCATTCAAGGAGAATTGGTAATGGTTATCAGAACTCCAATTATACCAGGAAGGAAACCTCCCATGATTGAGCCAAAGTGGGAAGGACCTTATTCAATACATAAGGTCTACTCCAATGGAGCTTATTCTTTAATCTCAATGGATGGAGAACTCATTACAACTCCAACCAATGTAAGATTATTGAAGAGGTATTTTGTGTAACACAAATACCCTTTCATCCAACATGACATTAAACTGTGTTTTCCTTCCTGCAAGACTTTAAAATTCATAGTACCTTACGTCCAATATGACGTTAAACTGTGACGTCTTAGCTACATGACGCTAAAATGTAAAGATGTCCTTTACATTCAGTAAGACATTAAACAACATAATCATCGTCTTGGCTATATGACGTTAAAATGGCACCTCTTCATCCCACATGATGTTAAACTGTGAAAAATGTCCTTAAATTGTCCAAAATGACGTTAAACTGTGTCCCCATTGTCCGCACCGCAAGACATTAAACTGCACAGTCCCCCTTTCGTCCAACATGATGTTAAACTGTATTATCCCCATCGTCTTAGCAAAAGGATGCTAAACTGTACAACACCCTTATTGTATAACATGATGCAAATCTGTGTTCGTGTCCAAGATGACGTTAAACTAAGTACCTATATCTTTCCTACATGACATTCAACTATGTTTTCCCCTACTACATGACACTAAATTGTGCAGTACTAATAGTCCTCCCTGCAAGACATTAAAACTGCATAGTCCCTTCATATGTCCTACATGAAATTAAACTATGCATCGTTAAGGTTGTTGTTATATCTTGTTTCTCACACCGAGTATGACTTAGGTGAGCTTAGAGTAAACTTAAACCATAACACCCTCTCTGGGATGATGACCATGTGTATGTCCCGACACCATTTTTTAGGTCATTGTCCTCAAGAACAACATGATCACCAATTCATTCTTTAATAGAACTACGTGGACTTTGATCCTTTCCTTCTATCCTGGGTATGTAGGCAACCTCCCGAGGTTCAAGACCAAAACTAATCTCTTCACATTGGTTCACCTCCATCTCATATGATGTTGATCTGTGAAGTATCCCCAAACCAATACTTTTTACATTAGTTCACCTTCATCCTTGCTATATGACGTTAAACTGTTCGCACTTTTGTCATGCACGATAATAAACTACAAAATTCTTTGACACCCTCACCTGGGAGGGAATCATTATTTACATTGATCTCCAATCATGTTATATTCTAAATACTACATGCATACATGGAAATTCCCTAATCTTTTATCTTGGGTCAAACCATCATTGCACTAAAGTCCCCTTTCACCCTTCACTTGTACGAACCAAATCTGTACAGATGGCATATCAAGAACCACGTGTGGCTTGATTCCATTCCTTATGGGATATGTAGGAACGTTCTATCATCCATCGAATCCATCCCCAAGTCTTTGGGCCTAACCCCAAATTCCACTTTCAGTCCCTTAGCTGAAAAGGACCCCTGTGAAAACAAGAATGTTGTATGAAAACCCTAGTCTTCATTCACATCAGATTTATAAAATACTCACAGTGTATTCCTTATTATGGTTCGAGATCTATGACTCTAAACTTATATCTCCCATACTCTCATCCCACATGACAGTAAACTATATTTCAAGAAATACATTTGGCTTTATTTTCATTCTAATGAGATATGTAGTGAAGTCCAACATCTCAATTTAGGATCCATCAACAACATGATTATGGTTAGCATTGGTCTGTGTATCTCTACTTAAATTGAAAAATGACCATTTTTTATTTTTCATACTCCTAATCTTAAATACTTCTAGATCTATATAACTCTTTTCTTGAATTCTGGTCAAAAAATGTCTGATACCTGAGAGTTATTTTTCCTGACTATATAGCACATGCACTTAGGAGGCCTTCCATAAACAGTCTAGATAACAGAATTGTTAGCCAAAATATACTATTATTTGACTATGTAGCCAATGACCTTAGGTGGTCGTGCATAATTCAACCACCTAACAGGTTTGTTAAATAATGGGAACTTCATTCTTAGGATGAAAACCCCTTTTTTCCTTAGTTTTCTTGACGAAAACATGTAGGGATCCGCAAAAAAATAGCCATCCTTAACATATTTGTCCCATGTTCTTTTTCATGATCTGAAAGTATTCAAGTCTATGGTTTATATTTCCCTTCCCTACATTTGGATAAGACCTTCACAAGAGTATCATTCATCCAATTATTTGATAATATTGATTGGAAATATCATCTCCAAATTCTAGTACCTATTTCCATATAGTAGACTCTGTGCTTTGGAAAATTTGAATCTCTATAAACTTTCAATGGATTTTTAGCAATATAAAAGTAAAATTTATGAGAGTTATTTTGCCTAACTATGCAACATGTGACCTTAGGTGGCCTTGCATAAACATTCTACATAACGGACCTATCAGCCAAAAGATGCTATTATTTGACTATGTAGCCAATGCCCTTAGGTGGCCCTGTATAATTCAACCCCCTAACATGTTTTTTAAATAGTGGTAACTTCATTCTTGGGAAATACTTCTTCTAATAAATTTTATCCCTTTTCTCATATCATTCCTCAGTTTCAAAATTTCTAAAGTCATAGTTTACTTGTTTTCTCCCATACTTGAGTGTGGTAATATGTTTTCAAATAAATTATCAAGGAATTGAGTCAATTTTAATCCACTCGGTCAAAGATATTTCGACCTTAAACATTAGCCTTCTTTATGTCATAAGTGCATGACTTTAAACTTCCCACTATAGGTAATGGAACTATGAACAAAAGTCATGTCCCAGCTCACTAAACATATACTTTGTATGATTTAGGTAATATTGGGAAATTAAAAAGATTCAATGTTTGTAGGGTTATTTTTATAATCCTAGCAAAAATCAAACTATTCTTACTAGGCCCATAGGCTTAGGTAAAAACTTAAAATAGGTAGCAAAAGAAGGAATGAACAAATGATTGAAGATAAAAGTATTTTTCATTTGATGCCCAAAATATAGAAAGACATCCACATACTGGAGTCTCTTCACTTTTCAAATAATTACATAAGGCTGTCAACATAAATCTTCATTTGATTTATGGCATCCTGAGCATCATCAGCAGCCGCTTGAAGCTCATGCACTCGACCAGCTTCACTCTTTTCATCTTGATGGAGTGCTTTCTTGGCATCTTCAATGGCTTCAATACCATTTGTTTGAACTCCTCTAATGAATTATTATGCTGTTCAAGTTCCTTTGTAACAAAATCTAATTGTTACTAAAGGTGCATCTGCTGGATGAGTTTCTCTTTGATCTTATGCTTCAACTTCTTTAACTTGGCAGCATGATCAGCCTCAACTCGGGATACCGCAACCTCAAATTAGCTGATATTGGCTGACAAACTTACTTTGGTCAAATCCAGATGGTAATTCTACTCATGTTCCCTTTTTAAGATGACTTGCTTTACCGCCGCACGGATCTCTTGATATCCAAAACCGCCAAGTCCCAACATAACGAATAGGGATGACAGTCGGGGGATCATCAATGACAGCTCTTCTAGAGGCACTTCAGATATGATCTTCCATATGTTCTTCTATGCCTTGCGTTGTAAAAATTGGAGTTCCTTTTGTACTTCCGAGTCTGACTCAACATCACTGTCACAGGGGGGAATATAATCTGGGATTAATGCACTTAGAGAAGTGCCATGTTCTTCTCCATCCCCCATCCCTTATTATTTCACTTTCTATTCTTGTTGGGGAGGAGGCTGAGGCTTCACCTCTAGATCAAGACAATGAAATTGATGGCCCTGCACAATCAATTGAAAGTTTTTGGTTAATTTCAAAGGATGAAAAAAGTTGGTTAAGTTGTCTTGCAAATTAAGTATAGTCACAAATTGTGTTATCTCTTACCCAATGGTATAAGAATAGCATAAGAAGGATCCTCCCCATCTTTCCAAGCATCAATAGGATTTTTAGGATGAGTCTGATGAAGCTCTACTTGGTTCAGCTCCACTTGAGCCAGTGTCTCTGCAATAGTAGGGTTGTCTGTACATCCTTCAGGCATTGGCAGTTCGGTATCTTGTTCAGATGGAACTGCACATTTGAAATATTCATGATCAGAGATGTAATAAGAAGTTATTTTAACAGGATTATGGATAAAACTCACGTCTAGAATATTCTAAATTATATGGTTATTTAAAATGATCTAAAAAATCTTCAAAAGACGCTCCAAGTTACATCATTTCATCCAATGTTATCTTAGATTCCTGGTTAGTCTCACCAGTGGGAGCATTTGATACGTTTTCTTGGAGACCTTCATGTTGTGGCCTCTGATCCCAGACATCGTCTTCAGATAAAATTACAGCATCAGTTTTAGTGGCAGCAAATTGTTCCAGTGCAGAGGTTGAACCTAAAGTATCACAAAATGGAAGTTACTTTATGTTTTCATTCAACATATTATGATGAATTGTTAATTTACCAGATGCAGGCTCTTCTCTCCTTGAAGTAGCAGCATGAGTGGTACTAGGAAAGGATGTTGGCTCCTCTTTAGGAGCAGCCAAGCCAGCATGAACTGGTGACTGTTCACCAGTACCCTCCTCCGTCCTCAAATGAGGGTCAATACTCCCCCTCAAAGGGGAAAATGAAGAATCCCCTTCAATCCCAAGAAGTATAAGAAAAAATTTCTTGGGTTAAAACTCATGACTATCTAAAGGATTTACCACTACAGATGAAACGTTTAGATGTGGATTTCCTCCTTCGATGCTTTTTCTTCTTTGGATTTTTTGGAGTGTTGACATCGTCCTCTCCAAATACTGGTATTTGAGAGTGAAAAGGCCTTTCTAATTCTTCATCCATGGACTTCTGTCCTGGAGATATCTCGCTCGGCTCGTGAGGATATTCATTCCCCCCGATGGCAGTTCCATGAGGGCTATACCATGGTGAAGGAACCTCAAAAGTTCATTTCTTTGTAAGCTGCAGGATGAAGAAAGTAATTTACTTAAGTAACAAAGCTTTAACTGAAATCCAGTTGCAAAGAAAATAAGGAAAAAAACTTACATCTTCAGGAGCCACATAATCGTGACAATCCTCATCTCCAGAACCACCAGTCCCCTCAATGGTGCCATGATCTATCATTTCTTTCACCCGCTTCGTGATAGGAATGGAATCGTCGATGAAATATATGAGCATATTCAGCTATCTGATGTAATCCCGAACTTCATATGGATTATCCTAAAAAGAGATATCAGTAGAAGCCCGAAGATTCCCTATTACAGGGATGTGTAGCCCTTCACATAAATCTAGCCATACAATTTTAGTACTGTAATAAAAACCCTTCCATGTCTGTACAACCTTTGGTTGTAAGAATTCAGCATGTGTACCAGAAGGCTCAGAGGAGGGTTCTACAATCTTAGACTTCAGCTTCTTCCAAGATCTTACAACTACATATAAAGGACAAAAAAATAATTCTTTTTTCTCTATAAAGTAATGGTGATTAAATTTCCCCAATGATGTAACTCACTAGGAGTTGATGAAGTCTGTCTCTTTATTCTTACAGGAGGATTATATCTGGAATGAGGCCGCTTTGCTGCATGTTATGCCTCATCATCCCCATATTGGGAATCTGGCGAGTCATCCCTAGGTGAGGAACCTAGTGAATCAGCTCCATATGGGGAAGCATCACCTTCCCGATGAAGGTTTTCTTTCTCTATAGTTCTTTTCTTTTTCCCCACCCGATAAACCAGACGATTGAACACCCCTTGAGGGTATGATGTTATCCAGTTCTCAGTATACCATGTTGTCAAGTTACTCACTGCTTTGTCAACTGGTATATCAAACACTTCCCTGGTCTTCTCCATAGATGTAAGAAACCATATTTGTCGGCAAACTATCGGATGCTGCTCTGACCAGGCATGCACAGGAGGGGATACAACAGTCTGGTGCAGACACTTGAATTGGCATGAAAATCTGTATGGAGTATAGGCCTCGCATATAATCTCTCCGTCAATCCTGGTGGCCAGAACACCATCTCTGAAATCTAGCATGTACGATCTAAATTCTAGATCGGCGGTTCCATCATATATAAATGTCCCGGTTGGAGGGTTTCCATAATGAAAGAAATTTAATTCCTTAAACATTCTCAACCTCACCTTCATATCTCAGGAGTTGAGAGATAACGGAGCAACTCCAGAAAATTCCTGCACTTATGGACTGAAAGAACTTCTAGGAACCTATACTCTGTTCTGTACAGTATATGACCTGAAATGAGTGGCGATCCATCCCCACAAAACTTGGAATGTTCCCAATATTCTCAAAGGAAGCTTACCCATAAATACATGGAGTAAGGTCCTATTAATTTTTTTCAAAAATGGGGGTGGTCAACCCAAGCATTCTCCTCTTAGCCAACTTGGCTGCAACAATGAAGGACCCTAGCCTGATGCCTCCTTTAGAATCCCTGACTGGCAGAAGATAAACACTGAGCCACAAGGCTAATAAGCCTTCCATAAGGGTCTTTTTTGGGATTCTCTAATCCACTTCATACCCCCACTTCTCAAATTCCCCTGCTTCTAGAGTTGGCCAAAATGTGCCAGAAGCACCCCTATTCTCTTTTCTGGGGAAGGTAGTAGGACGAGTACAGGTGGGCCCCTACACCTCTTTCTTGTTAAGAAACATATCCACACACTCCTCTAGATGAAAATCCTATCTAGAATGATTTTTGGAGGTCATTGAGTTCATGATCTTGTAGAAAATTTTCAATAACTCCCTAGCCAAAGTCGGAGTCTTCTCCAAAGCATTCCAAGTCTCCTTAGGGGGGATGAATTCATCATACATGTTGCCCGGAAATGGAGCCCCTGAGAACTTGTAGACATCCCCCAAACTAATGCCTACTTCTCCATGAGTCAGATGGAAGGATTTGGTTTTTGGGATCCAGTGGCTGATTAACTCCGGCACAAAGTCATCATTCTTATAAACATATGTTTGCCCAGCCCAGATAGCTTCATATATTGCAACTCCTTTTAGATCCTCAACAAACTCTGCATATGTTTGTCATACCCAATATTCCCACATCTATGTTGGCTTCACACCTCCTCTAGGACATAAGTTCCATCTTTTCTTCCAACCCGTGGATTGATCCATCTGAGAATTTTAGAAGATTGAAGGATAACAATGTGGTTGTAGCTTAGGATTGTGAGGTTTCAGATCTGGGGCACAGGGGCCATGATGCATCATATAAGCCTTCTCCACAGTTCTAGTATTTACAAAGGATCCTCCCATTGAGATATTTGCTGAAGAAAAATTGGTGTAAGTCTGAAACCAAGAATGTGGGAGATAATTCATTGCCTCTAGAATGTTGATTTCCTGCAGATGACCATGCCCATACAGAGGCAGGTAAATACTTTGTAGGAAATCAAGATGATAATTCTTTAAGTACTTGGCCAAATCTAGGAGATTTTTGTTGCACATATCATAGTAATCATGTCCAATAATTTTCATCATATCATAAATTTGCTTGCTGGCCAGTTCATCAGTCGTTGCAATTCTTCTAGGAGCCATTGAATCTGCACAAAGCTCAAATAATTAACTATTTAGTGAGTTGATCTTTCATAAAATTTGTGACGAGAAGTGAAAAAATGGCTAAGGAATAAAGGTTTTCAAGTCCAATTTTTGCGCGCATGTATAGTTGTGTCGCGCAAGTTTTTGGAGCGCAGGTATCACTGCGCAAGTCTGAATACCTCGATAGAAGTGCGACACAAAGAACCAGTGGAAAACAAGACACTTGCGCGAAGAAGGCAACTTGCACGGCGTGAGAGGGAATCTTTGAGAGATGGTTTCTTTGATTGAGGAATGAAAACATATTTATAGGCATGGCCGATCCCCTGCGCGCCGAAGCCTGCGTAGCTCGCACCTGCGCGACGCCATCTGCACGTTCAACACCTGCGTGCCAAAGTTCCTTGGTTTTTTTCCTTTTTTACCTCAGAGTCACATCCTCATTATTTCGGATCCAACTCTGAGGGGGGACTTTTGTTGATGCTCCTCTCCATCAGAGAGTCTAACAAATGAAAAGGGAAATACCTTAACACAAAGTGATTCATCCTTTGAAAAAACATCAAAAATCGATTAAGGCATGAACATGGATTTCGTTGAGCATGGGCCGTGAAAGTTCCATGATAGTCACGCAGGTATACCTGTGCGCCACATTTTGGGTGTGCAGGTGACCTGTGCGCCCTATTTGATTTTCACCCAAGGTATTTAGAAACCTATAAATACCCCTGGTGGGCCCCCCATTTACGAGGAGGAAAAATGCAGAAACTTAGATTTGAGCTCTCGGTGCCCTAGTCTCTTCTCGAATCCTTCTTAAAACTTCTAAGGTAATTTCTTACCTAGAACAGAAGAAATAAAGAGAGGGAACAAGGTCTAAGTGTTGAAATTCATCAACACCTACGCGCCTAAGTGTCTAACCCTTCAGGGAATTAAAGACACTTGTGCACCACTTTATCCCTTCAACAGAACTTGCATGACACTCATTTAAAGGTCTTTAGGGACAATACTAAGGTATTGAGCCAAGGCTCTCCCAATTATTACCCTATTGGTTGACCGTCGCTCAAGTACACCTGTGTCGCGCATGTATACCTGCACGACCATGACCTGCATGCCCAAACAGGACCTATGTTCCTACCTTCTTTTGGGTGCCCCTCCTATCCATTCATCTCTTTTCTTCAAATCCACATCTCCTCTTCAATATTTAGCCTTCAGAATCCTCTTCAAAAGCCATTTATGGCATGATTCAATGGTTGGCTTCCTTATTTGAAAGGAATTCTATGGAACATCTCTCAAAACCTAGTGATTTACATATAATCATATCACTAAGTTTAGAGATTTCATTCATTAAACCTCATCCTTTAAGATGATATGATCTTTAAATTGGGCCTTCTTTTTAGGAGTAAGCCCCTGTTCATAATTTCCCTAACCTAGGCCTCTTTCTCAGGAGTAAGCTCTAGTTCTCATGTTCCTTTAACCTAGGCATCCTTTTCAGGAGTAAGCCTGAGTCATAATTCTCTTTACCAGTCTAAATGTATTTTGATTTGGGCTTCCTTCTCAGGAATAAAACCCAATCACAATTCCCCTCCTAATTTGGGAATCCTCCTCAAGAGTAAGCCCCAATTTAGAGTATCCAAATCTCCGTAAAGCACATGTACCTTTATGGACCTTGTTCCCATGATTCTTCTCTAAATTAAGTCCTTATCTTTATCTATTTGGGAAATCATACATAAATAATCCCCATATCATTCCTTGTGACCGCATCTTTCATGGAACAAATTTTCAGGTTTACTGATACCTCTTTTTTCTCACACCGAGCATGACTCACGTGAGCTTAGAGTGTAAAAGTAACCACGACACATCTTTTTGGTCCGTTAATCATACGTAATCCCCACAATTACCATCCGAACTATGTGGACTTTGATCTCTACCTTAAAAGTGGAGTATATAGGAAGCCTTTCTGAGGTTCAAGCCCATCACCCATTAATTCTCATCCGTCCCATATGATGTTAAACTATATTTTAATTCCCAAACTACATGGGATATGATTACTTTTCTAACAAGGATACGTAGGTAGTCCATCTGTGGGTATGATCCTAAATCTGAAATAATCCATGTACTTCTGAATGACAATAAACTTCAAGTGCCTCGCTGAGTGGCTTTAAAACCAGTTTGGTTATCATAATGACCAAGAAATCTTTATATAATGTGTTGAAGGATACCATTGACTAAAAATCTCTAACAAATACAGATGATTCTCTATCAATGAAGAACCTCAAATACATATAAAATATACCCTAAATCTCATACATATTAATCATTGATTGTCAGATATTAAGGAAATGTCATTTTCAAACTTGGTAATGTAATAAGGATTCATGAACATAACTTAAATCCATAAACAAAGTCCCGAGGTAGACAATAATTCCCCCCCAAAAGGTGTGATGAGTCCGAACTCCTATCCTCTCAACCAATGCAAATTATTAATCCTCATCGGTCCACAACTAATTAGCACCTACCTTTGGAAAGTAGGACCAAATGGATATAGAATCATTGGATGTTTCCGGTTCTATGAACAAACCTGTTAGAAACCAATTGGAATGTTTGAACCTTAAGAAAACAAGGTCATCCCCATATTCGAGAGGAAACAGACATATAGGAATTATTCTCCCATCACACCGACACACAATGTGTCCAATATGACTCAAAGAGTATGGTTCTAGTTTGTATTGACATTTTTGTAAAAAACAAAAGTGACATACTGAAAAGCAAGAAAATTCATTCAGATTGTTTTGATACTTTAGGAAAATGATACATAAGTAATTTTTATTGGTAGGAATTATCTGAACCTCAATCCAATGTATGGTGTGATTGGTATAACAACAAGTGTTTCATTATTTAAAATTCAAATTAAATATAGTAAAATGAAGAAGTGACATACTCAAAATCTAGAAAATTCATTCCAATTTTTTTGAAACTCTAGGAAAATGATACATAACTCATTTATGATGTTTAGGAACCATGTATGTTTTTTTATCGAAAATAGTCATTTTATTATTTTATTCATTCATATTAATTTTTAATTTATTTATTTCTAGTATTACTAAGATAAAATTGGTTTTTATATAGGTGGATTATACAAATAGAACAGTACAGTAGGTTGGTCCTTTATCATTTCTGTTTCTAGAAATGATAATAGGGACCCCCCTTAAAATATGTGTGGAAAAAAACACATTTTTAACACTATTAAAATCATTTTTGTGTAATGTTAATGGGAATATCTATAACAGTTATTCCACATTAAGTGCGAGTAGTTATTTATTACATGAAGAATCTGGGACAGGAGAATTGGAGCATAGTGAAGAGGATCCTGAGATATATCAAGGACACCTCAGATCAGAGGCTATGTTGATTCATATATTTAGGTGATTCTGATATAATTAAATCCACTAATAGTTGTATTTTTACTCTTGCAGGAGGAGGTGTGAGAAATATTTCAATGTTACACTCAGTTGTAGATTTATCCACAATGGAGGTGGTGTACATGGAAGCTACATAGTCCTGCAAAGAGGTGATTTGGATGAGAAGGTTATTAGTGGAGTTTGGAAAGATACATGGTCAGATTCCATTGTTTTTTGATAGTCAGAGCATTGTGAATATTATAAATAAGACATCACTACATTCTCGGATGAAGAAAATTGGGGTATAATATAACATTTTATGAGATGTGGTGGAGGAAGGAAGTGTCAGAATGCCTAAAATTCACACTAAAGAAAAATATGTCAGATTTACTAATGAAGGTGATTGAATCTGATACATCTAGATGGGGATGGTCTTTAAGTGGACTTGTAGAGATTTCAGGAACATTGTATGGAGGATATAAAGGATGTGTGGAGATTTGATTGATTATCAATTATTCTCAACATGGGATATGTTTCGGTAGTTCACTTGTTGGATGGTATCCATCCCAAATTTTTCAAAGGAAGGAAGGTGGATGGAAGATGAGGTAGTTGTTCGGTTGGCAGACAACCCTAACAAACCCACTAGTAGATAATGCAGCAGGAGGGGAGAGGTAGCCTATAAATGGGGATCCCTCCTAGTTCTTCTAGGATTGGATTCACTAGAACCCTCATCATTAAAAAATCCTATTTGAGTGTGGTATTTTTTAAGGTTTATTTACCCACTATTCAAGAGAGATATTTTCAAGGTTTTCTCTTGGTGATTGTGAGGGAGTATGTGTCCTGTTTTACCCATAATGATCATTCTATTCACTTAGTGTATTTTAAGCCTTTCATTTTTGTGGTTTTCCATGTTACAACTGGGATCCATTTTTTCTATATTTTGTACTTATCTCATAATTATCTATGAACCGGTGGGCTAATAATTTATTGTCCCAATAGGTAATCCATACTGCAATGGTTGATCAAAAAGAATGTCGAGAATGAGATGGATATTGGAGATACCTAGTAGAAGAGGTTCATTTATCGTATCAAATAAGTTATTGAACTCCTTTTATGTTTGATTTGATGTAACATGATGGTTGAGTGTATGTAATTTTATTATAATAGATATAAATTTTGATGTATGTATCGTTGTTTTATGAAAGAACACACAAATCCCTTTTCTTACAATTTCATATAAATATGTAATATGTTAAAATTAGTTGGAGGGGAGTAGATAAAAAATATATTTCATTTTTAATTATGTGATATGGTCAAAACATAGTTGGATAAGATGCCTCAACAATATCTTATCACATACTCTTATCATGTACAAATGATACAAGGATGTATCATTATATAATTTTTGGGAAATATTCCAATAATTGTTTGGAAAATCCTCACACCATAGCCTATAGTTTTCATTTATGTTTAATTATTGTATTCAACCATGAAGACCAAAACATGAATGATATTGAATTTCATAGTAAAAGTAAGAGTTACCACTAAATCACCATAAAATACCATCAATATATTTGAGAACTAAAGGAAAACTTTTGAGAACCACTTAATAAAATCCAGGTGAAGAATATAATGTGATTATTCATAAAAGTGGAGGAGATATTGAAGAAAAGAAGTAATTTTAAAATATTACTTATAATTATGTGGTGGTTAATTAATATGTTTATGAAAAGTATTAAAACAATAATCTATATGATAAAATAGGTGACATGAACCATGTGGAAAAAATTCATAAATACAAAAAGTGGTGGATGAAGATTATATTCCACAACATCAATTTCTAGAAACATTAATGGAATAAAATATGGAAGTATAATTATCAATATTCAATGAGATATTCAAAAAATCCGGGATCGTGTAATTATTTATGTCTGTACCTGAGGGAAATTTACTAATAAGTTTGAATTTTTGAATTTGTGTATGAGATGGATTTTTAACTAGAATTCAGAATCAGATTCTAAATTTTGATACCTATTAATGTTTTTTTACGGATAGGTAAATAGGTCCAATTGGTTATGGGGAGGCTTAGGTGTGAATCAGAAGAAACCCTGAGGATTCACTACAACACCCACTAGCTAGACGATGGATATATGGTATAACCCCCTCCTATAAAAATTCTATTTACTATCATGTGGGACCATACCAGCTATCCTATAGGGTTTTGTGATTTTTTTGTGAGGGGAGTGATGATAATTTCACCAACAATACCCCTTTGGTTTTTGAAGAGGAAAGGGGGTACAAGGGGTTTCATTCTGTTGAGCCACCCATCACTTTTCCCTCCATGGATCCACCTTCACGAGGGAAATTTTCTGGTGACCTCAGAATTATAATCCAAGGTATGATTATCTATTTCTCCTCCTGAAATTCCTCCACATATTATCCCTTTCATTTAATCTATTCTTGGTTAGGGATTTAAAGTCAATTCCACCACATAATGGTTGAATCAGTCATTGATATGGGGATTTTTTTTCATCCTTTATAGAGTACATCCTAGGGTAGTGATTTCCTGTTTTGGATCGGTGTTTCGTTATGGTATGACATAGTAATGATTTTTTTTGCAATTTTCAATAAATTGTACTTGACTTAATTGTAGAACTAATAACGTCTGTTTGGGATTTAGACCGAGATAGTAATAAGGGTCCTTAGTGAACCACATATGGGTGGTTGGTAGTGGTTCTAGTGTTATGGGGTTGCTGGTGGATGAAACAAAAATTAATCCTCTTGGAGATTAAACCTATTAATTAATAATAAATTTCATAATTAATTAATTGAGGATGTTTGGTATGAGGTAGGAAATCCAGTCATTGATATGAGATCAGTTGACAAAGGATGTGGCTAGATAGGCTTTTATATTCCTTGATAGTTGTTTTCATTACCTGTAAATAAATGGGAAAATATCCAATGGAGGTGGGTCGTCTTTCATATGAGAATTTTGGTATTTATGATTTTGATATATGGATAGTGAGGGGTTGGTCCACCACTATAGGTGATTAGCTTCAGTTTAATTAAAATTTCAGGTTAAAATTAAATGATACATTAAATTGAAATGATTAATTGATGTAACAAATTGACTGAAATGATTACATTCCTAGGCCCCACTGGTCAGAGGGAACAGTTTTGACATCTCATTCATTGATGAACGAGTCCTTGGAAAGAGAATTTACCTAAGATACATGAAAACATCCCAAGGGGTGTGACCATTATGATCGAAATGAGTAGAACTAAGTCGAGTGACCCCTGGGAAGGAGCCTATGGACACCTCCTAATAGAGGTGTGGAATGTGAGAGGCCCACATTGGGATATGCTCAACATTGAAAGAGGGGGTAGGGGTGAATTAGTGTTAATATCTTTTTCACCATTTATAAATTTTTATCCCCTTACCTATTAAACTTGTCTGAATCATGATTCTTCTATTCTCTTTTCTATATCCTATGAGTGCGTATGAAATTAATTAAAGATGATATACAATATTATTATATAGTTCACTATCCAATAAGAGTAGTTATTCCATATTGTGTATAGTGATGAAAACTACATATATTACCCATTAAAATCAAATACCAAGTACATTGGTTTGGAATGAAAATAAATACATATAATTGTGCGATTCCATACACTTTTACAGGGGGTATTAAAAAAATACTCTTCTCTAGACAGGTTATAGCCTTGTCCAACTTGCTGCTTCTCATTGGTTCTATATACTACCTCTAAATATATTATTAACCATATTATTTAGGATCATTTTAACTCCAAAAATTATTCCACCGGATTATAATTCTATTGGATATCACAGTGCTATTTTTTTCAATTCATTCTTATTTAGATTGTTTTTTTGTAGAGTAGCAAGTTAGAATCTTTCTTAATATTTCTTTCATTCATCCAAAACATTTCCATTCTATTATTTTACCAGTTCCTGTCTATCCATACCTATCAAAGTGATGATGTTTATCATGTGAGGTTACATATGAGGATAATTCATTTGTTTCCGTTATTCTATATTATATACATTATTTTCTTTGAACTAGCATGTCTGATGTTCTCTTCCTCCATTGTTTGATTGTTTCTTAGTTTCATTCAGTACTTTTATCCCCATATGATACCCCTTCTCCATCTGAAACTTCTTCCCTCAAATAATTAATCAAATTAGAATATATCTCATGTTTTATTGTTGACATTTTCCTATAGAGAAAATTCATCAACACTTCCAGTCCTCTTTTAAGGTATTGGATCTGAGTAGACTGACCATTTTTATGTTTTCAAGGATCATGGAGCTCAGAGGAGGATTGGAAGTGGTCATGAGGGTTTTATATATAAAATTCATGATGCAAGGTGAATACAAATCATATATGATTTAAACATCATGTATATCTAGTTCACAATTTTTGTATGTCCAGTTCAAAATGAGTATATTTTGGGGTTAAATAATAAAATGGTGACATAATTTTAGACAAAAAATAAACCCTGAGGATTAAATTACATGAAATGGGATTAGAAATCAATGGTAATCCCTAATTCTATACATCTATAAATGTTTTAGATACTCGGGTTCTCTCAAAACCCTATGGTCATCTTTTCCTCTCTCCTGATCCCTGGCGATCAAAAAACCATCCCCTTGGTGTTTTGTGATTCCATAAATAGGTATCCATCCTTGGGAATCCATATTAAATCCTTGGTGACCTGATTTTATCGATGTTCCTTGCGGTAGAGGTGATCAGGGATCCTCAACATGATCCAATGTCATTCAAATAATGTTGATAAATTTTGATGTAGGAGATTTGTTGCTTCTGTTTCATTTACGTGAAATTGTAAATTGTTCACATTTTGGACCATTGAATGAAAATTAAATTTTACTAATAATTATTTGAAAAATATGAATGGAACAAGATATTGATCTTATGTTTGTGATGTTGTTTCTTTATACCATGGTTGCATTTTCTTCTTTTTTTTCCAGATATATTGATAAATTTATTGATTTTTTTGGCATGTTGTTCTTGAATGAAATTAATAAGGAACATAAAGTCAAAACTAATTAATTAATTATTATAATATATTAAATAAGAGCATGTTTCTAATCCAATGGTTAATGTAATATGATGATAATAAAATTGATGCAATGAGCATGTTTAATTAAATTGTATCATCCATATGTTTAATTGAATTGATAAATAATGTGAATCATGTTTATGATTGATGATAATAATTAAAAGGAATGTTATTTTTAAAATGTTACTTCTATAGCTTGTTTAAATTCGAATAAATTCTAATAGAATATTTTACCATTGATAGCCTGTTATATCTTGATTTCATAAGTTTCATGCAGTCGGAACATTTTAATAAATGAATAGATTAATTAATGATGGAATTAGAACCATCTATGTGATAGGGATATTGTATTTTACTATGATTTATTTTCCTATATTCAGTAGAAGGCTAAATTATTTTTTGAGGGCCAAGTTTCCCTGTTGGTTTCTTATTTTGTCCTTCTATTTGTGATGTGATCTATATGTGAGCCTTGTGATATGAACCTGCTATCACTGATCCTTGAGGGCTATTGTGATATGGGGTGAGGAGGCTCGGATGGGATGTGATCCTGACATGGTTACTCCTGGGATGGATAATTTGATGTGTGGGAAGGGATACTCAGATGGTGTGGTATCAATTGAAGCATGTGTTGGAAATATGCATTGGTATATTCATGTGAGTATGAGGGATGGCACTGAAGGTGTTGTAACAATTTAAATATGGTCTTACCAATTGATGCGATGATAAGAGCTGGTATTCTTACTTGAATCTATTTAAATGTTGATGGACATGTTGTTTTTAATATGAATTCTTTTCCCTATATCTTAAGGATACTATATATTCTTGGATGAATTTTTCCTCTTGTTGGTAGCTTATTATGGTTTTCCTAGAGGACATGGTTTATTGAAAAATTATTACATAAATGTTTAACCCATGTGGTTAGTGTTTTTTGGAATATAATTTCTAAAACAATGGTTGTATTGATAAACCATGGAATTGGTTTGGAATATTCCTAGAGTGTATGGAATTTACTCTAATGGTTAATGTAAAGTAAAGTAACATAATTCCGAATAATGATGTCCTTTAATTATTGTGTAGTAGATTAATTAATGAAAAAAAGATAAAGTAGAGAATGAATTTAGTGTAGCTCTTTTAAATGACTGTATGGTTATAGGGTGTTTGTTTTTAGTAGTGGAAGATGGGTGTCCAAATGATGTTAGATGCAGTTGTGTATAATACTGGGATATGCACATAGTGTGGTTGTGAGCTATATATTATATCATGTATATTTATTGATTTCATTAAATACCCAACCCATGATTGTTAGGGAAAATGATACCCAATTGTCTCTGGAAGGGTGTTTTCCCCAACATTTTGGTGGGAGGATGGATGGTTGACTACCCCCAATGGCCCCAATCACTTCTCTCGTTAGGTAATTGTGTTGGTATGCATGGCTATTAGTTTCCCATATATGTGTGTATAGGTATTTGATGGATTGAGTTACATAATCAGTGTATGTCTTGTAATGACATGATGAACACTACTCGATGTTTGATATACATCATACAGGTTGTGGTGGATTCCCAAAACTACTTGGATACTATATTTGGATATGATATGGTGTGGTTATGTGATTGAATAGGTGAAAGTTGGGATTCCTTAGCCAAGTGTCTTCGGTTTTACTATCTTTTAGAGAGCAATGGTGTAGGACGTGCAATGTTGGGGCCGAGTGGAAAACCAGTGGGGAAGCACGAGCAGGGTACCCTTGAGGGTTTATTAATATATTATATGGTCTCTTGTATGTGTTACCTGGTGAGAGATAGTCATGGTGAGGGTGGGAATTCAGTATACCTGTTTAGGTGATGTGTTAGTTTCACTATAGTTTACTGTGCTTCAGAATACTTTATTTATCTTATGCATGAGAGTCTTTAAGGAGGATCCTATTGAGTATATTGTTATACCGACCCTACCTATATATAAACTTTTGTTCATGTTTTCCATCTATTTTTTTAGTAAAATATGAAATGTAATGTTCTAACTTTTTATTTATTTATATATTTATATAGATGTATGCTTATATGTTTGAGAAGGTGTTGTTTGTTGTATCTTTATTATCTCTCTCTTCCATATGTTTCTCTTAGAAGCTAATGCATCACTTATAGATGTTTATTATTCCCTTGGTGCTAGTTCCCAAACTAGGTCCTACTGGAGGTTGGATTGGGGGAGTCACCATCTATCTCTCCTCATTGCACTGTCCATGTGGGGAGGGGGTAATAACCCCAATGCACATAAACAATGATCCATGTAATTTCTCTATATTGTTGCAACCTTTTATATAGGTGAACATCCACTGGAACTCATCTTTATTTTCTCACCCAACTCAATCATGAATTTTGATCACCGTACCAATTTTTATTTAATCTGAAAACTTTTTAAATCATTTTTTAATATTTTACTTATTAACAAAATTCATATAACATCCTTACCTTTTCTATAATCAAAAAATACCATCCTGAGTATTGTAAAGTTTAAAAATCATATCATTATCCACAAAATTGATATCATTAATAAAACATCAGAAATATATTCAAGATTCCATCAATTCTAAATTAATATCATTTCTTATGTTTGATAAAACATTATCCGGTGTTCAACTTTGTATAAAAATATCATTCTTTCACAACATTCTTCCTCTTACCAATGACACGTTTCAGAAAAATTTCATCTTCCAACTCCTTTTTTTTCAAACCATATAAATTATATTAAACATAATTTCATGTGGTTTTTCATGATCTTCACTACTGCTTCAGTTTGATGAGTTTGAAAAACATTGTAAGATGACCTCGTAAAACTCAAGGTGATTCCTTTATAATAATTTGTTTCTAATAAAATATTATATAAAGATATATATGATGTATGTATTCAGAAACCCAATTAAACTATTTTTTATCAGGTTGTATGAAAACTTTAGTCCAGTGAAAATTTCTCCAAAATAATTTTTTGATAACATCATATGGAAACTTCTCTTCAATACCTTATCTTAGAATTTTTTGTCTAGTGCTAATTCTATAGAACTTCAGTTCAATGATATATCTCTGAATCAACCATCTGATGACATAATGGTTGTTTGTATGATGCTTGTCTATCTAATGGTGCATTATCCACCCGTTTCACTTCCTTTCATTTGTTCATATTTATTCCATCAGATTGTTCGTACGATTTGATTGAACATATTCCATCATATCATATTGACCATTACAAGTTCAAAATTCATAAAACATGTAACATAATAAGTTAATACAATATTTCTTTCAACAAATATTTCTTTTTCTATTTCACTTAATCCACTGATGTGTTATAACATTGTTGTAACTTCAAAAAACTTTTGTTACAGATTACTTATTCATCTAGTTATAAGTTCTTCGACCCTTGTTGAAAATTATTTTATTCATATATAGATATTTGTTAAAGTACATATAATGATATTTATATAGTTCTTAAACAAAAAATCAATCATCATTTCATAATGTTTAGGATCCTATGTTCTTCCTCAATTAAATATCTTCATATTAAATCATTATGCAATCACTCCTCAATATCTCCATAGAATTAATATGATTCAAATATCTTTTAAATACCCTTGAAAATATTATAAAATTATCATTGAATCACATTATCATGACATTGTGGTTTTTTATCAATGAATTAGACTTCACTTATCATAAAATTATATCTTCAGTCTGTTTATATTATTCTAATGATGCTTGTGAACATTCCTTAGATTGTCAACCAAACATTTCTTTTTCAGAGTGGATATTGCCTATGGGTTCATATGATGAAATATATTAGAAGTATTTGGATATTTTTTATGTACACTTCATCTAGTGGCATTATTTAGAAAACTCCATCTGATGGAGCTTCTCAGCAACCTTCGTCTGATTGACGCAGTTAGATCAACTTTATCCGATCAAGTTTGTATAATAAACTTCTTTCAATCACCTTATTCTACTGAAATCTTTCTTAATATCTATTCTAACTCCATCTGTTCATCTTCACAAACATCTTAAGAAACCTCCTTAAGGAAACTTCATCAACATTGTAATGTTTATAAAAAACAAGTTATCTTGGACATCACACGTTTGAGATATTAAGATTATCTCTATAGTTTTCATAAGTAAACTAAAAGTCTTCAATGAAATTTATTTTGATAATAATACTTGAGATACTTTTTAATTCTACATGCATCCAAGAAACATCCACTTTTATTATCAAACATTGGTACTTCAACCGAACACTTCAGTAAATTCTTCATTCTATCTTCTTCAACATATTGAGATCAATGATAGATTTTTATCTCATTGAAAATCAATGACAACAAAGATCCATTAACGAAAAATATAACTCAAATATAGTGTGGGATCTTAAATCTCCCCATTTTTTGGAAATACATATAAAGTACATTCGAAATGAATATATCAATATGAGAATCTTTATATTCATTTTTTCCCTTCAATTTTCCAAACATCCAATTCAATTTATATCACCTTTATAAACATGAAATATAAAGTTTATGTGAAATGAGAATAAAGTAATTATTATTTAATGAGTCATCCAATATTTTAGTAATGTCTATATTACCCATACTCAACATAGAAACCAAGAGTTTTTTAGGCAATTTTTTTTCCATTAATAGCTAATCATGATACTACATGTAATGAGAACTCTTAAACTTGTCTTCAAGGATTTCCAATTTTATATTAAGATAAATATACTAATGGAGATACGGAACTTTTTGTAAGAAAAATTAACCTGAACCTCATGAACTCACTTCCATAAAAAAATAGAAAATTCAATTGGAAAAAGTAGGATAAGTGGTCTTTGTGAACTTTTTGAATATTCACTTCCATTATGTCATTGATTAAGTACATTCCTCCTTATTTTTGTTAAATTTTTTAACTTAGGATGAGAGATTAATAAATGATAACCTTATAATGGCCCAATCCTCATCGATCCATTACATTATGGGAATCTAGTGTTTGAGGTGTCATGGGAGGTTAATGTGACTCATTTCAACAATTTTCATAAATTCTCAGTTTTCCATGTTTGCCAATAGTGTATCGTGCCAATGGTGTATCATGTTGGTGGTGTACCATGCTAATGGTGTATCGCGATAGTGGTGTCTCACCCTAGAGATAGCTCACCTTAGTAGTGTCTCACCATAGCATTCACTTACTAGTAGTGGATCGCAGGAGGTTGCTCGATGGAATTAACTCACTGGTGGTTTCTTATAGTGTAGTGCCTCATCCAATGGTTCCTCATCTGTCCATGTTTTCATTGAGGTATCTTTCATGGAAGTGACCCACTAACAGTGGAAAGTGGTTTATCCCAAAATTGCCTCGTCCAGCGGTGCGTTGATTAGAAGTGCCTCATCTGGTTGTGCCTCACTAGCGGTACCTCGTCCGGTGGTGCCTCGTGTGCAGTGTTTTTAGTTCATCAAGATTTTCCCTTTTGACATGTTTTTTGACATAAAATGATTTTAATTCCTTATTTCAAAGGATTTGAAACTGGTTCAAAGTAATTGGATCATATCAATAATTTCCTAAGAGTCTAAGCTCTTTAAATTGTTCAATATGTGTGGTCTTGACTAGATTCACCTTTAATGGAAAATAAAAAAACGTTTCTATACATGTGACTCTGTCTCTATAATCCTATGATTGAGATATGATTCCCCTTGTTCCTTACTTCTTTTTTCTATTCATATGGTATTATTAGAATCCCTCTTCTAGTAGGAGTCGAGTAAACTTCTGCAATAGTTAGTTTGTGATTCCCTTGAGATTTTCTTGTTGTATGTGTTCCCCTATTTTGGCGCAAAAAGGCTGTGTTGGTCATCTTACATCCATGTAGGTTTTCCTTCATTTATCTTTATTTTTATAATGATGGAGAGTTATTATAGTTATCTCTTGTGAGCATGGTCACAACCAGATTCAGAATCATGATGAATCAGTTTATATTCAATTTTGAAGGGGTAGGGGAGATGATAAGTGTGATTTTTCATGTTTTATTGACTTGATTTCATCTATTTTGATATTATGTTCTTATGGAAGTACCTCCTTGATGAAAATCATCTATATGAGTGACTTGACTATGTTGTAGCCACTTCCATTGAAATCCGTTTTTATGATGGAATGGTTCATCATAAATAAATAAATGATTAACCACAAATATTAGGTTAATTAAACAGATTACACAGAATCTTGTTCCTTCTATGATAACACCCTTAAATAAAGAATTAAAATTGGATAGGAGACCCCTTTGTAATCCCTAAATGTGTTGTGTTTTGATATATAATTTGATGTGTAGATTATTTAAGGTTTCGGTGTATGGGAATAATTTAAAGTGTAGTAGTTATTGTTATGTTTCTGGGGGAAGTAGATTACATTTGGTTATACAATGTGTCTATGATGGTATTTGTTATACAGTGGGGATCTATGATGGTTATAATGTGGATGCACAATTGTGCTATGAAATGGTATGTGGATGTAATTTGGGGATGATGTGGGATTATTAGAAAGAGTGTAATGGGTTTTTGTCAGGTGATAATTTATTCATATTGGTTATTGTATTTTGTGAATTAATTCTAGTTTCATGAGATAAATAGAAGTAAAATTGTATATCCTTTATTGGTAAGACTCTATAAAAATGGTTTATTTGAAATGGAATGTGGAATAGGAACAACTAATGAATGAATAATAACAGAATGGAATTTAATGAACCCTTTTGTTGTTAATATGTGATTATTCGATATTTATGAGATCTTCTATGGAGATTAATGTGGATTAAAATTCTAATGATACTTGTGTCTTGTATTCTGCTTGTATGGTGTATTGCATATATCTTTGGTAGTGGATGGATTGGACCTTTTTAGTTTGGTTGTTTCTTGTTTATATACCAATAGGATGGGATTATGTTATTAAATACTATTTGTAGATATCTTTTATGTTATTGCGAATTCTTTATAGACCCTACCCATGTTGAGAACCATGTGATAAAAACCACCATCGTCATAGGGGAGGGTGCCTTTCCCAATTATCCTTGGTGGAGGATGGATGGCTGGCCACCCACTGTTCCCTATTCCCTCTCCCAGAAGAGGTTGGTATGGAACATGTTGTGGTGGATGAAGGTATGTTAGTGTTTTAGATGTTTGTTATGATAGCCTATTTGTTTGATGTGAAGTGGTTTGTGCCTTTTCCATTGTATTTGGAACGAAACATGAAGTGATTTCCTAGGTGTATTCAAGATGAGATGTAATGTGCTCTATGAGGTGTCTTCAGGATGACTTTTGATGTGATTTCTGAGGTGTATTTGGGATGTGGCGGGATGTGTTGTGAGGACCATGTGTGTGAGTTTGTGATGTTTTGTGAGGCCCAAGTGCATGCGGGTTTGATTTTTTGTGAGGCCCAAGTGTGTGCGGGTGGGATGTGATGTGGTATATTCAGAAGAGGTGGGATCTCCAGTACGTTTACCGTTGGGGTGAGAGCGGTTTATCACTATGAAAGTTGTGCAGGGTACCCTAAAAATTATATTCTTTTCATTATATTTTATTATTTGGTCTGCATTATTTGGTGAGAATACCTTGGTGAGGTAGGGATGGTTAGTATACCCTTATTGGTGCAGTTTGGTTCTTCTATTTTCTACTGGGTGCATAAGTATTTTTCTTTCACATGTTCATGAGAGACTTTGGTTGTTTCTATTGAGTAGACCTGTATGATCAGCCTATATATATAAAAACTATTTTTAGGATTCTAGATAGACCTTTTGGACCATGCTAGACATTTTTAGTTCAAACCTTTGGAGTTGTTGTTGTGTCACTGCATTAACATTTATTCTTTTGGTGTTTAATTTGGAGACTTTTATTTGTATATGTTTTGATTTATATATGCATTGTAGGATGTTTTGGCTTTATTTTATACTCTATCTAGGAGTTTTTGTGGATGATACACTTTATTTCCCGATCTTATTACCTTATAATGATTAATGCCTCCCATATTGTGAGATTTGTACGCCCATGGTGATAGTCTCCATTTTAGGGCCTACTGGAGGTGGGACTGAGGACTCAGTGGTCGTTATGATCAAATGCTGGTTATATCTTGTATTTTATTTTTATTTTATTGGTTTATGAATGATAAATCATGAAACATAGTAATACAAAACGTGTATTTGAATTTTTTTGGTAAGAAAGCACAATTTACTTTGATTATTATGACAACATGTTGGTTATATAATGTAATTGTTTAATTGAACAAACAAACATGATGTTTAGTATTTTTAAAATGAAGTTGGAAGTGTATTTACTTGATAATAATGTGACCCAAAATGTCTTTTTAACAATATTAAACAAGGTGTGTGATGTAATATGTGTGTAGTTTTTTCTTTAACATAGAATCATGCAAGAGATATTTAAATAAAATGGATGATATTTCTCTATAAATAACCTAGAAATAATTAGTGTTGTATTTGGTTTCATTATTATCATTTAATTGATGTTTTGATGTGCCTTGCTGAAAATATGAGTTGTTGGAAACCATGTTTGTGCTACGATTGTTGTAAATTATGAGACCCTTAATATTATTATTGGATTAAACTCATCATGTATTAAAAGTCTAGTCACTTATATATGGATAATGAATCAATTCCACATGTAAAGTTTACAATTTAGTGAAACTACCCATGATAAATAATGAGATGAAGTAATATATTCCCATTAATAATTATGGAAGATTCTACATGTTGGTTCTATGTGTGATTGATCTTATTGAATTTTCTTATGTGATATGTGATAAAAAAACATCAATCATATAAAAATATGAAAAACTAATCCATAATAAAGATGAATTGTTCATTAACATGACTGAAATAATGTGGGTGAGTTAGTTCTACCCAAAGTATATAATATCTCAACATGGAAAAGTGGATTCCAGATTTGTGTGTTTGGGGATTTATGTGTGATGATAATAGTGATATTTGATTGGGGAAAATCATAATATTAGATGGAAGAGCTATATTTGTGAAAAGGGTGATTGTGTGTATGGTAAAGTGGTTTGGTGAAGAGGTTGTGTGAAATGTCTGGTGGATTATTTTGTTGGATGGTATGTTTTGATAGTGGTTGTGATGTGTAGTCGTAGGGATGTGTGGTGGAAGAGATGTGAGGTTTTTTTGGAAATATGCCTTGTGTTGTATTGTTTTGTGATATATTTTTATTGATATAATCCATCACCTCTAATAAAATGTTAATCACATAGATGTGGTAATAAAATAAACTAGAAATTTTGGAAATCATGAAATCAATGATGATAGGCTTGCCTCCAATGCCTAAATCTTTTTATAAAGGAAGTGTTGAGAATGTTCGAATACGACCATTTTTGATGGGTTTCTTGTGTTTGAAATTATGTTAATGGAATATGTTATGAACTAAAGTATATGAATATATAGAAACTCTTTCCCTGCATCAAGACACATTATATTATGAAACATTTTAAAACCATGCGAGTGAGTCAATTTGACTAAAAGTTGAAAATATCATGGTGTGGTGGATGAGTTACTTTTTTTATGGTTTTGGTAGCTCTATCTATATTAATATCTTTTTTTATGTTATTAGATGAATTCTATTTGAAACTACAGCAATTAATGACATGCACCTCTAAAATATAGAAATTTGAAATCCTAAACCCCTTACTGTTTCTATATAAGTATGTTCCTAGTAATTAATGTTTTGATTACAAACCTAGAAAAATTTTAAACTTTGATAAGCTGGTACATTTAAAAATCTTGACATAATTGTGATTTTTTCCATTTTTAATTCATGTTTTCTAAATTTTATGTTATATTGTATTATTATTAACTTGGTAAAGATAATGATAGAGTTATGTTTGTAGAATAAAATAAATTTTGTTAATGCATAGACCCTTGAAATTTATGTATGTGATCTTGGGAATATTTTTGAAGAAATTTGTTTTAACAAAATTTGTTGAAATTGTTTCATAAAGAGTATTTTTATAGATACCATGGTATAAGAAGGATTCAAAAATCGCTTATAACTAAAAATTGTTTTCATAGATGACTGATTTTTTTTAAAACAAGTTATTTCATGGGAATGTTTTAATACTCATGTTTTCAAAACATAGTTAGATTCAAAACAAGATATTGGGATAAATGTCTAGAAACTAATATATCATTTGAATAATCAGGCTTAAATTTTAAATTCCTTCACCAATATGGTTTAATAATATGCCGTAAATATATTTTCTATGTTGTTAATAAGTTGTTGCTCGAGCATGATAATCTATTTCTTCATGATTTTTTAAGAATGATATGTTTTAAAAGTTTTGAACTTAGATTTTTATAGATTAAAAAATGAGGAAAATGCATGTATATATATTTGTTCAATGGCATGTCTAAGTGAAGTTGTTGAAATAAAAGTTATAACAATGTTTTCGCTGATCTAAAACAATTCCTTCCATTTGAAATAATGTAAATAAATTGTTTTTGAATGTGATCCATTATTTGGGGTTATTATGGTTGTTTGATTATAATTCATTTCATACTGAACGTGTTATACCTACATATGTGACTATTTCCTTGCTTGAGAGGTATCTTCCCCAAGAGATGGTTTTATAGTGGTTTTTGTTTCCAAATCATTTTGAGATCCTTGAGAGTTATCTTGAGGGATGGATGTTCAAAACCTTCCTCTTATTCCTTCCAGGATGGTTTTGAGTTATCATGGGAGATAATATTTTGAGAGGTGTATTATGTAATGTCCCAAACCTCTCATGTCCATTACATTTTCAGAATTTGGTGTGTTAGGTGTCCTGGGAGGTCAAGGTGACTCATTTAAACACTTTATCAAAATTCCAATTTTTCCAAGTATTCTAATGGTGTATCGTGCCAATGGTGTCTCATGCTGGAGGTGTCCCACATCATTGGTGTCTCACGATAGCGATGTCTCACATAGTCAGTAACACACCTTGGTGGTCACTTGCTGGTGGGGGATTGATGGAAGTTTCTCTTTAGTTCTCATTCGCTGGCAGTGGCTCACTGGTGGGCACTCATCCAACGGTGCCTCATCTAGTGGTTCCTCATCTGGTAGTGTCTTTCTTGGAGACATCTCTCATGGAGGTGACTCACTGACAGTAGATAGAGGTTCATCATGATAGTTCCTCATCCGATGGTGCCTCGTCTAGAAGTGCCTCATCCTATGGTGGCTCGTCTGGTGGTGCGTCATTCGGCAGTGCCTTGTCCTACGATTCCTCATATAGAAGTGACTCATGTACAGTGTTTCCAGTTCTTCTAGTACTACCCTTTTGATTTCGTTCATTGATTTATTTTTTTTATTACCTTATTTGAATTAATTTGATACCAAATCATAGGCCATAAATCATATATTTAATTTCCTAAGAGTATTATGGGTTTTGATATTTAAAAATGTGTGGTCTTGATCATAACCACCTTTTATGGAAAATCAAAAAACTTATCTAAACTCAGGAGTCTATTTCAATCTTCCCAAGGCTGAGATACCTTTTCCCTTATTCTTTTCTTATTTGTTTCTTCATATGGGGTGCCTAGAATCCCTCTTCCCATATGAGTCTAGTAAAATGCTACATTAGTTGGTTCATGTTTCCCAAGATATTTTATTGTTGTGCGTGCACCCCTATTTTTGTGCAACAAGGCTATTGAAATCATATTTCTTCAAATTATATTTTCCTTCATTTCTGCTTATGTGTATCATGTGGGATGGGTTATTATCGTTACCTCTTGGGAAGAAGGTCATAACCAAATTATGAAAGATGATGAATCAGACTATATTGAATTTTAAAGGGGTAGTGGGGGATATGAAGTATGATTTTTTCCTCTTTTATTGATTTGATTTTGTCTATTTTGATACTATGTTCTCATGTACATACTTCTTGATGAAAATCATCTCTATGGGTGAGTTTATTATGTTGCAACCAATTCCATTGAAATACACTATTTTTATGATTTAATGGTATCATCATGAATATATAAATGACTTACCACATGTATTCGGTTAATTATATATACTCCCCATGATCTTATTCCTTCTTTGATAATAACCTTAAATAAAGAAGTGAAATTTGGTAAGATCCCCCTTTGATAATCCTAAATGTGTAATGCTGTGATATATAATGTGATGTGTGGATTATTTGTGGTTTGTGTGTGTGTGACTAATGTAATGTGCAGTATCTATATTGTTGTGTGTGTGGGGGAAGTAGATTTCCTATGGTTGTACGGTGAGGATACAATGGGAATGGTTATATAGTGGGGTTGAAAGATGTTTATGGTGTGGATGTGTAGCAAGGCAGCAAAAGGGAACATGGATATAAATTGGTGATGGTGTAGGATTATTGGGAAGAGGGTAATGAGAAGGTTTGTAGTGATACCTTCGGTGTGTTACTTATTGTATTGTGTGGATTAAATATAGTTTCATGGGAATAATGGAACTGAAATGGAATTTACATTATTGGGAAGAAATTTAAAAAATTGTTTATTTGAAGATTAATGTGGAATGTGAAAACTAATGAATGAATAATAATATGACGTAATTTAATGAACCACAATGTGTTGTTAATATGGGATTATTCAAAAAATTTAGATCACTTAAGAAGATAAATAAGGATTTAATGTATAATGTGACTTGTGTCCCATGTTCTACTTGTATGGTTTATTGCACATATATTTGGAAGCATAGGTATTGGACCTTGTGAGTTGGTTTATTCCTTGTTTGTAAACCCATAGGATGGGATTGTGTGATCAAATACTATATTTATATATCTTGTATATTATTATGATTTCTATACATTCCCCATAATTATTTAGCACTATATACTAAACACCCCCATCTTCATAGGGGAGGGTGCCTTGCCAAACATCCCAATGGGAGGATGGATGGTAGGACACCCACTATTCCCTATTCTCTCTTCCAATAGAGGGTGGAATGGTACATACTATGATGGTTGGATGACTCTCAGTGTCTTAGACGGTGGTTGTGATGGACCAGGTGTTTCTGGGTGAGGTGGTTTGTATTTTCCTAGGTTTCTTTGGGATGAGATGTTACATGATTTCCCATGTGTCTTCGGGATGATATGTGATGTAATTTCCCAGGCGTCTTCGGGATGAGTTGTGATGTGATGTCCTGAGTTTATTTTGGATGTGGTGTGATATGTTGTGAGTCCTAGGTGTGTGTGGGTGGGATGTGTTACGATGCCTGGTTATGTTTTGGAGGGATGTCTTGTGAGGCCCCGGTTTGTGTGGTATAGATGTTTTGTGAGGCCCAGGTGTGTGCGGGAGGGATATGTTGTGATCCCTAGGTATGTGTGGACGGGACGTGTTGTGAGGCCCAATTGTGTCCTGGTGGGATGTTATGTGTTATATTCTAAAGAGGAGGGATCACAAAGACATCTTACATTGGGGAGAGAGAATATAATTAGTGGTAATGTGGTGCTGTTTAACCAATCATCGATGTACATTACATTACATTACATTACTTGATTTGAGTTATTTGGTGGGTGTGGGTTGGTGAGGTTTGGATGATTAGTATACCTTTATAGGTGATATTTGGTTTTTTTACCACGAGTGCATTATAATGGTCCTTTCACATGTTCTCAAGAGAATTTTGTTATTACTATTGAGTAAAACTATATTATCTATATAAACCTTATCCTTTAACATATTACATTACTGATTTGAAGTATAATTATACATTAGAGTACAAGCCAAGGATCGTGAAGTCTTGTGTCTTGGATGACTAGGTAAATAAAACTGAAAACATGGAACAAAATAAAGAATTTATTTATTTATACTTCATAAAGATCCCCAAACTTCAATTGTGCTCACTCATTTTCATAGGATAACCTTGGGATAACATCAACAAAGGGATGAGCTAAAATCCCAGTAAGGGAATAAGAATAAGAATAAATCATTAGAACATGGGTTAGAAAACATGACATAAGGAAATAAAAAATAATGAAACATAAGAAATCACAACATATAAACATGGAGTCACATAAACATGGAGTCATAAAAATATTGAAGAAACTTAAAACATGTCTTTAGTACGTGTAAAATCTAACTGTCAGTATTGTTTTCCATTGTAACACAAGCCACGACTAACTGCCGAGACTGTCGCACAAAACATCTCATGAGACGTAAATTTACCTAATGAATTTTAGATCTATCTTGGCACACAGATCATAACATGTTCATTAATATTATTTCCTCATAAATAATCATACATAATCAATCATACATAAACATAAGGGAACCCATGGAGAGGAATGTGTAGTACATTACTGACATAAAGCATAATGAATGGGAGTATCATAAAAGTGTCCATGAGAGAAAGGAATTAAAACATACATGTACATTAATACATTAAAATAGTCATATATCATGTTAAGTGATGTAAAATATAAGTGACAACATGTAAGAAGAGTTTTCAGGAAATTCTTATCATTAAAACATTTTAGTGCTGTTTTAAGGAAAAAACTGAAGAGATTTTAACATAGAAAAGGGAACAATATTTTATATAAAAGCAGAAGTAAAAAAATAAAGTTTTCATAATAAAATTACAGATTTTATAAAGGCATTTGTGGCTTAAAATAGAGGATAGAGTTCACTTTCAATTGGGTAAAAATTTGGGAAGTTCCCTTATATCGAGTTATCTTATTTGTAAGTATTGTGGATGGAATCACTTAAAAGAATGTAAATACATGAAAGAGAATGATGGATGGATCTTGAAAAATGAGTTCATATAATTTAAATATAACATATAAGTTTTATAAAAAATGATAGGACAACTTCGTTTGGGTAATAAAAAAGATACAACAACCCGATTGAATAATTTCGGTTCTGGTAGAATTCCAGACAAATCATCGGCGTGGTATCAGACATACATAAGAGGGACTGATGAGAGTGAAAATGGTTTCTCATCACTTATAAATCCTTATGGAAGTATGGGAGAGGTGATAAATCATACTCCATCATTAGAGATTACACATAAAATGGCATATCATAGAGTACATTCTTGAATAAATGTGAAATGGAGAGGATCTCTTACCTTAAGACTGGTGGTGATCTTCTCTTGTTCTTAATGACCCGAATAGTCAAATTAAGATCATTAATTAATGATTAATGAAACTATTATATATTTAAAATATTTATTAAAACATTTTATTTTCATTTATATCCATTTTTACTGCTATGTGGTTCGATTTTATGGTTTGGGTATGTTTGCTTACTTGGTTTTAATGATGGGTTCACACATATTCATGTTTGGATAAACATGTATGACCAAGGTGGTTTTCTAGAATTTAAGTTTATATTAATTATTTAACATAAATAATGTTACATGGTTGACAATATAATTTGTTTACTTGGAGTTAAGTTGAATCAATACAGAAAACATTAATGATAAACAGTTGAATTAATTTCAGCAATTTTTCTCACAATTAACATGTTTTATGTTATTATTTTTCATAATGAGTTAATAAGGTTTAAATAAAGTTAAATAAAATAAAATAAACATATAATAGTCTTTTTTAACCATAATAATGGTTTTATTACCCGAATTTATGATTGTTATAGAAATTGATAACCTGTTGTCCTTGATTGTGCTAAATTAAAACATCTCAAATGGGGTTTTCATTTCATTCAAAAAAAAATTGGGGAAAGAAGATATTATGACGAACATACACCATTATTATAATATAATTCAATTACATTTATTTTAATTCAGTTATCATACCATTTCTGTGAAAGGTGGTTAGGAATGAAACAAGAAAAGAAAAGATCTTGAAAGGAAATAAAATAATTGGAAATAGGAATTTACCTCTTGAGTTTATCTCGATCGAGAACCTCTTAAGGGGAGAGTTTTTGGTCATTTATAGAGTCCAAAGGCTGATGTACGTGCAGAAGGATGGTGGGAAGATATTTGGTCAGAATTTAAGTAAGACACAAGTCTTGAGAGGAGTGACAAGAAGAGGTAAGGATGACTGGTATTTATAGTGGAGGAGAGAAGGGTTTTCATAATATTATAATCATTAGTTATTATTTTTCCATAAGATAAGAAATATTGATGATTCCATGAAAAATAATATAAATAAATTCATGTGAGTTCGAACCAATTTCCATTTACATCATCCATGAATCAAGCATGATGCAGAAATTTAGGGTTTAGCATTTATTGTGAATTATAAGATTTTACTATTCATTAAAGATTCAAGTATTTTAGAAAAATTACAAAAAATTCACCAAATCCATTTTTCGACATGTATAATCCAAAAATGAATTCCATTTTTCCAAAATTATTTTCTAATGATTATTAATTTCATAATTAAATAAAATCACACTTTACTTGAAAAACCAAAATTTTAAAACACTTATTTTCATACTCCATGATATAGGTATATCATACTTCTACTTGAATATTATTTATATACTATCATAGTTATGGTTACTATTCATTAGGGTATATCACTATTCATAAGGGTATGTTAATATTCAGAAGGGTAGGTTTCTGTTCACCCAAAATTCTGTTTTTGTTATTGGACTCCAAATAACTTACTTATCGCAATCGTGTATGTATGATTTTCGAAATTCAAATCACATATTTGAAAAAATTATGTTTAAAGGTCATATAGCACATAGTATTTTATTGTGTTTTGATATCATGTTATTATATATCATTTTTATATGAATGGAATTTCTATTTAAAAACATTGGTTCGTTACATTATTCCCCCGTTATGAAATTTTTCCCTCGAAATTTAGTTTTACATTATAAGCCATAAAAAGTTGTGGGTACTTTTTTTTCACTGCCTTTTCTCGTTCCCATGTTGCCTCTTCATACTTATGGTTCTTCCATATACCTTGAACTGGTGATTAGTCTGGTTACTTAGAACATTATCTCTACAATCGAAGATCTTCACTGGCTGCTTCTAATAGAAAAGATCATCCTCCAACTGTACCACCACTGAAGAGTACATGTGAAGGGTATGCTATGTAATACCTTAATAGAGATACATGAAAGACATCATGTACTTTGGAAATGGTAGGTGGATGTTCTAGTCGATAGTCCACAACCCCAACATGATAAAGAATCTCGAAGGGGCCGATGTACCTGAGACTTAACTTCCCCTTATTTCCAAACCTCATGACCCTCTTCCATGGAGATATGCGTAGAAATACCATGTCTCCCACTATTAAATCAAGGTCTCATTGATTATTTTCTACATAATCATTTTTTAAACATTGTTCTACCTTGATATGCTAATGAATGGTTTTTATCTTCTCCATGATTTCATCGACCATTTCAGGTCCTAGTAGCTTACGCTCACCAACTTCATCCCAACAGGCTAGTGTTCTGCACCTTTTCCTATAAATGGATTCATATGGTTCCATTCAGATGCTGGAGTGGTGGCCAATGTTGTAAGAGAAATCAACTAGTGTAATATGTTGGTCCCATCCTCCTTTGAATTCCATAGAACATGATCTCATCATATATTCTAGTGTTTGAATAGTCTTCTCAGATTGAGCATCAATTTGAGGATGATAGGCTATACTGATGTTTATTTCGTTGCTTAGATCATGTTGGAGACTTTTACAAAACATTGAGGTGAAAATTATATCACGATCAGATACAATAGATATTAGTACTCCATGATTCCATACCACTTATTTGTTGAAAATAAATTCTAATTAATCCAATGAGAAGTCCTCTCAAGTTGTGATAATGTTAGCTATCGTCGTAAGAAGATCCACAATGACCCATATAGAATTGTTTCCTATAGATATCTTTGTAGGTCTAGTGAAAAAGTCCATGGTAATTTTTTACTACTTCTATGCTGGTATGTGTATTGGTTGCATCATCCCCTTATACGTTTTCCTCTCATCCCTCACTCGTGGACATACCAAGAACTTTTATGTATATTCACCAATCTTTCCTTTCATATTGTCCAATAAAAATGTTTTTATAGAGATCTCGATACATCTTTGTGCTCCCTGGGTGATTAGAGAAGGTCGATCTATTTGTGTCCTTCAAAATCTCCTTCTTTATCTCTGGATCGGATGGTACACATAATAGGACCCAAATCTTACAACCCCTTTCTCATCAATCATGAAAACTGAGGATTTTACATTTCTTATAGCTTCCCCCCTTTTCAAAATCTTCACACCTTTTTTTGGGCCTACTTTGTTTTATCCTTGTGAGATGGTTGAGCAATCATTTGAGAAAGGATTGAAGATTTTCCAACCATAAAGATTCTCATTCCCATCCTCTTAAAATCTATGAAGATGAGATCCTTTTTAATTCTCATCATTGATAAAGATGCATGAACCTTCCTACTTAGAGCATCTTCTAGATTATTTTCCTTAGTAGGATGGTAGTGTATTGAGCAATCGTAATCCTTGATGTTCACTATCCACCATTTCTGGAACATATTAATCTATTTTTGTGTGAATATATATTTGAGACTCTTGTGATTAGTATATGTCTCACACTTCTCCAAATAGAGATAATGACACCAAATTTTTAACACAAAGATCACAGCGGACAACTCTAGATCATACATGTGATACTTGTTGTCATGGATTTTCAGCTTCTTTGAGGCATAGGATATAATTTAATCATTTTGCATCAGCACATATCCTAAGCCGTTATTTGAAGCATCACTGTACACCACAAATAGTTCTATACTTGTTTGGAGTGTGAGTACTGGCGCAGTGATAAACCTCTCATTCAACTCCTTGAAATAGTCTTCACATTCCTGAGCATTGACAAAATTTACTCCCTTTTGTGTCAGCTTGTCCATTGGGGTTGAAAATCGTGAAACTTTTTTAAAAATTCTTTGATAATACCCATCTAGACCCAAAAAGTTGTGCATCTCTGTTACAGATGTTGGCCTAGGCCACTCTTCGATTTCCGTTTTCTTGGAAGGGTCCATAGATATCCCTTTATTGGTGATAACATGCTCCCTGAATGATACTTCCTCTATCCTGAACTCACATTTTCTGTACTTTTCATACAACTTCTCCCTTCGTAAATTCTTTAATATAATATTCAAATTCTCCTCAAGTTCCTCATTTCTCATGGTTTATATCATAAAATCGTTAATAAATACTACCAAAAATTTGTTTAGGTAACTTCTAAAGACAATATTCATTAAATCCATGAAAAATTCTAGGGAATTGGTGATTCCAAAGGGAATCACAACGAACTCAAAGTGTCCACAACTCGTTCTAAAGGCATCCTTGGGAATATATTCCTTCCTCACCCTTAATTGGTGATATCATGAACCAAGGCCCACCATAGAGAAATAACTGGCCCCACGAAGCTGATCAAACAAGTCATTTGTCCATGGAAGGTAATCCATGTTCTATCTCATGATTTTATTGATCTTATGATTATCAATGTAGAGTTTCATTGATCCATATGTCTTCTTGATGAAGAGGACTGGAACACCCCATGGTGAAGCACTCGGGTGGATAAAACACTTCTCCAGATTCTCCTGTAACAGCTTCTTTAGATCTTCCATCTAAACGATGGCCAATATATAAGGTGTCTTTGATATATTTAGATATCCATGAATATGTTCAACTGATAACTCAAACTCTTTGTTAATAAGAAGAACCAATAACTCCTCACAGAATACATCATTGTAATCCCCCACGATGGGCCTGTCTTTATGCACAATTCTCTTCTTTATCTCAATCTTTTGGGGTAGATATTCATACTCATAAGGAAGAAGTATCCACACATGATAATATGATTCTAAATAAGATTCGTCTTTACCCTTACACTTGTAAATAATTTGAGGATGATTCAAGATGTGAAGAGTGATCCCCTTTTCTAGACAGTTGATATTGGATTTGTATAAAGATAGAAAATCCATGGAAAAGATAACATCGAACTCCAGCTAAGGGATTATGACATGTTTTTCTAGGCGGTTCAGTCCATAAACATTAACTGGGGAGGATTTATAAACCATGGATTCAATAATTTCCCCATTCATTGTTTTCACAGATAATTCATCTTCCAAATTTTGAGGTGGTGTTTTAATAGTTCTATAAACTCTCAAGATATGAAATAATGAAGAGAACTAGAATGAAATAGTTTGTCCTCTATTCGTGAATTAATAACTAGCGTACCTATCACCACATCATTTTCTGGCTCCACCTCAGTAGTAGTGATATCATAATACTTCCTTGTTGGCTTGGATGTTGTTGTTGATTTCCTCTGACAACCCTTGGCTTAGGGAAAGTTTTTTCCGAATTCCCATGCTCGTTGAAGTTGTAACACTGCACCACTTCCTAAGAATTGATCTGAACAATCTTTTATTCTTACACGTTATTTGGTTTTTTCATATCCCTTCAGTAGTTCTTTCCTAGAGGTCCTATATTTCCACCTTTCAAGGAATTCTTGGTTCCCTTTAGACAGTTTCAAGGATTCTTCTTCCCACAAAATATATAAGTGGGATATTCGAGCTTCTTTTCATAATGGGATTTTTTTTCAACCACCCAGGTTGTTCTACATTTTTCACTTCTAGTCATCAGGCCCATGAGGCCAATAAAAGTGTCCAATATCCATTTCATCCTTGAGGGCACAAAATAACATCTCCTCATTACTGTAGAAGTCTCAGATCACCAAAACCTTCAGTAGACTATGCTTTACCCCACTAAAGAACTGATCCACCTTGATTTAGATATTCATGATAATGCTAGAGGCGTACCATACCAACCTTGTAATGATTGCTTCAAATGCCCTGATGGACCCATATTCCATCTTCTTGAGTATGATGAACTCTATATCCATCTTGATATAGAGGGTTTGAGGAAAATATTTTTTGAAAAACATCCTCCTGAATTCCTCCAAATCCATGAAATAAATTTCCTCTTGGGGCATAGTATTTTTTATCAGTGTCCAAAAATGATCATCTTCCCCATAAAAAAGATAGACCGCTAGTACAACATTATCTTCTTCCAAGCACTAGAGGACATAGAATATCTTTTCAATGGAATTAATCTAATGTTCTAAAAGGAGGGGATCAAAATATCTACTAAACATGGGAGGCCTTTAACATATGAAGTATTCTAAGATAACTTTCTCTTTCTTTGGATGAGGAGGGAACTCAACATGATTCAATTTATTATTCATAACTTGAGCAAAATGAGAAAGTACCCTCATGATGTTTTGACCAACTATTCTGATCATATCAGGCATATAATTTGAGAAATCATCACATTTCCTATCAAATTGTTTGTTGGAATGTGTTCTTATATTTCCCTCCATTAACTAAGAAAAAGAATGTACAATTATAGGTCTTGAATACATAGATATTTAACATAAAAATAAAACCTTGAACAGAAAAGGATAAAATTTTTAAGGAGAAGTATATCCTAACTTGTGATTCCTTAGGATTAATTCTAGGTTATCCTCGATCTATTTAATATGTTGTATTCTTATGGGAATTTTTTATTCATTTAATAATGGTTTGTACTAATCTCAGGAATTTATCAAAGAATATCCCTCAAGAGTGTCAAACCAAGAGTGTAGAAAGGCCTATTATTGTGTAGTAGGATACCTCAGGTCAAGCTCAACACTGCTTGTCATAGTTTTCACTGCTAGGTACATCTGTGCTAGTGCCGCCTCTACCTATATGTATCCAGAAAAGAATTTATTTGCTTTTTTAAAACACTTACTCTATACTTACCAAAATTTAGGTATGTTTTCTCATACTTCATCTCATCCTTAAGGTTATCACTAGGGTTCTCTAACAATAATCTCAAAAAATAAATAGACCATCCTATGATACCAACTCTAGTGACCCAAGCCTTATAAATATAAAATTACACGATCTTAAGAATAATTATACATCAAATTACAAGCCAAGGACCATGAAGTCTAGTGTTTTGGATGACTATGTATATAAAACTGAAAACATGGAACTAAATAAAACATTTCTATATTTATTCTTCATAAAGATACCCTTATTTACATTATGCTCATAAATCTTCAGAGGATCACATAGGGATAACATGATCAAAGGGATGGGTTAAAAGCCCAGTAATTGAATAAGAATAAGAATAAATCCATAGCACATGGGTTAGAAAAAATGACATAAAGAAATAAAAAGTAATGTAAAGCAAAGGATCACATCATATAAACATTGATTTATATAATCATGGAGTTATAAAAATGTGGCAAAAACATAAAAAATGACTTTAGTACGTGTCAACACTAATCACCATGATTGTTTCCAATAGTATCACGATCCATGGCTAACTGCCAAGACCATCACGCATTACATATCATGAGACTTAAGTTTATCCTATGAATTAGAGAACTATCTGGGTTAAAAAATCCTATCAAGTTCATGAATATGTTTTCCACATAAATAATCCTACATAAACATTCATAGAAAAATGAAAGGGAACCCATAGAGAGGAATGAGTATCACATTCATGACATAAAGCATAATGAATGGGAGTATCATAAAAGTGTCCATGATAGAAAGAAATTAAAACATACATAGAAATTAATAAAGTAAAATAGGCATGTATCATGGTATGTCATGTAAAAAATATGTTAAAACATATAAGAAGAGTATTAAGGAAATTATTAGCATTAAAATATTATAGTGCAATTTTCAGGAAAACACTAAACTGATTTTAAAATAGAAAAGGGAAGAATATTTTATATAAAACCAAAAGTGAAACAAAAATGTTTTCATAATAAAATTAATTATTTTATAAATACAATGGTGTCATAAAAAAGAGGATATAGTGCACTTGAAATTGGGTAAATATTTTGGAAGTTTCCTTAAAATGAGTTTTTTTATTGGGAAGTATCGAGGATGGAATCAATTAAAAGCATGTATATCACCAAAAAAGAATGATGGATGGCTCCTGACAAATGATTTTGGATCATATAAACATAATTTATAAGTTTTACATAGAAACAAAATACAACTTCATTTGGGTAATAAGAAATATAGAGCAACCCGAAGTAATAAAGGCACTTCGGGTTGAATTCCTTACGGATTATCGGTGTGGTATCGAGCATACATAAGAGGAATTAATGAGAGATAAAGTGGTTTCTAATAACATATAAATCCTGATTTATGTATGTGGGATTTTCTAAATCATACCCCATAATTACTTATTACACAAAAAATGGCATAGCATATAGGACAATCTTGAATAAAAGTGAAATGGAGAGGATCCCTTACCTTAAGTCTGGTGGTGATCTTCTATTGATCTTAATGACCTGAATAGTAAAATTGTGTTCATTAATTAATGAATACAGAACCTATTATATATTAAAAATATTTATTATAACCTTTTAAGTTCATTTATAACCATTTTTATTAGTTATGAGGTTAAATTTTATTGTTCAGGTATGTTTGCATTCTTGGTTTTAATGATCAGTTCACTTATATTCATGTGCAGATAAACATGTTTGATGAAGGTGGTTGTCTAGAATTGAAGTTTATTTTTTAATATTTAACATACATAAGGTTAAATGGTTTCAAATATAATTTTTTTACTTGGTGTGATGTTGAATCATTATATAAAACATTAATGAGAAACAGATGAACTTATTTTAGAAATTTTTCTCACAATTAACATTTTTGTATTATTATTTTTCAACAAGAGTTCATAACATATAATGAAATTTACATAACATTAAACACATATATAATAGTATGGTTCAACCATAAAAATAGTTTCATGGCCATAATTTAAATAGTAATATAAATTGATAACCCGTCGTTCTTGATTGTTTTAAATTAACACATCTCAAACAATATTTTCATTTCTTTCAAATAAGAGTTCGGGAAAATAGAGATGATGATGAACGTATCCCATTAGTATAATAGAAATAAATTATATGTATTTTACTGGATTTATTAAACCATTTGGGTAAAACTATGTTAGGAAAGAAACAATAAAAGAAATGAACTTGAAAGGAAACTAATGAATAGGAAAGAGGAATTTACCTCTCGAGTTTATCTCCTTTGAGAACCTCTTAAGGGGAGAGGTTTGGGTTTTTTGAGGAGACAAAAGGATGATTGATGTGGGTAAGGATGTTTTAAAGATATTTGGGATTAATTTATTTAATTCACAAGGCTTTGTAGGAGTGAAGAGAAGAGGTAAGGATGGGTGGTATTTATAGGGGAGTAGAGGACAGTCTTCAAAATATTATAATCATTAGTTTATTATTTTTCAATAAGACAAAAAATAGTGATGATTACATGACCAATTATATTAAAAACTTCATTAGAGTTGGAACCAATTTCCATTTACAACATCCATGACTCAATCACGATTTAGAAATTCAGGTTTTAGTATTTATTCTCAATTATCAGATTTTACTATTCATAAAAAATTCAAGTATTTTTGAAAAATCCTAAAAATTCACCCAAACCATTTTTATATGATTATAATAAAAATATTTAGTCCATTTTTTAAAAATAATTTTCTAAATATGATTAATTTAATATTTAAATATTATCACAATTTACTCGAAAAACAACAATTTTAAAAATCTTATTTTCTTATTCTATGATATAGGAATATCATACTCCCACGTGAATCTTATTTATTTACAATCATAGGTAAGGTTACTATAAATTAGGTTATATCACTTTTTATAACGGTATTTGACTATTAATAAGGTTAGGTTAATATCCACAAAAAAATTATGTTTTTCTTATTGGACTCTAAATAACTTACTGATCGCCACAGTGTATGTCAGATTTTCAAAATTCAAATCACAGAAGTGAAAACATTATGTTTCAAGGCCTAATATAACTTAGTAGTTCATTGTGTTGTGATTTTATGTGATTATATGTAATATTTATAAGAAATTAATTTATATTGAAAACATTGGGTCATTATATGCTCACCCTACGTATATAAAAACTACTTTCTAGTTTTCAGGAGGACCTTGTAGAACATTATATACATTTCTATTTTTCACCTTTGGAGCTATTTTTGTGTCACTTCCTAGATTTTATTATTTTGGTCTTTCATTTAGAGAATTTTATATATATCATATTTGGTTTATATATGAATTGTTGGATGGTTTGGATTTATTTTATATTATGTCCTCGAGTTGTTTTGTATGATCCATGCTATCTCCCAAATATTGATTCATTATAAAGGGTAATGCCTCCCATATTGTGAGATTTGTACACCCTTGTTTCTAGTCTCTAACACAAGAACTAATAGAGGTGAGAAAAAATGGTTATTATCTCATTTTTTTTATTTCTAGCCTAGGAGTGGTATCCACGGTGGGAGGGGGTTGTGATAATGTTTCCAAAGACATGATCTCAAGTAATTTCTAGAATAATCATATTTTCATCAGATAAAAATTCTGGTTACAACCTAAAGTTTCCCTAAATGAATCCTCTCAAGGATACTCTTCATATGATATTTATTATTATGAATCTCATTGAAATATATGTTCTAAGAACATCTTGTTAAGAAACTACCAAAATGGATATCTCTTATGTGTATGCCCAAATTTACACATCTTCACCTTATATGATATTTCTTTAATGTTTTCATTTGGAATTTTATAAGGTTAGATCACATCTATATGGAAATTTATTTCAATTTTCAATTATTTTTTCAGATAAACCACTTCAACTTCATGAAAATTACCATCTTATAAGTTATTCAATATACTAAATTATGAAAAATTTCAGGATAAAATAATTCTTATCCTGGACATTTAAGGTCAACAACCATACTTCATTATCTTAGGTCCCCACATAAGATTATTCCTCACCTTATGTTCCCTTTTTTGGAAGATGAATTAAAAACCCAATGATATGGGTATAATGTGGTTCTTCCATCCCTCTTTAATGAAAACATTAATGTTGAGACAGTTCTCTCAACCAAGTTTCTCAATATCCACCAATCTTCAAGCTTTCACATCTCAGTTTTAGTTTTGATATATTTTAAGATAGCATTGATAATATTACATTCTATTATGATTTTGTTGGAGAAAATTTCTTCTTAATATCATTCATGGATGATGGATTCTTAGTTATTTTAAAGACTACTTCTTCTTATAGAAGAATATTTAAAAAATCTTTTGTACAATGTACAAACCTATTTCATCTCTCAGATATAAATTCATTTAAAAAAGGTTTCTATTGTTAATAACATCTCATTTACATTGCCTTTATAATTTGATATCATTCCTTTTTTCCTTTTTCATAAGATTTTTCCTTTTCTTTTCGATTTTTCTCTTTCTATCCATATTTAATTGTCAGATTACTAATATAATGTTAGGAACTTTGGAAGCATGTTTGGTTTTTTAACATGGATTCTAAAGGTACCGAGGCATGAAAGAGAAGAATATGAAAAAGATATTTAAAAATAACTTAATTTAATTATGTAACTACGTCGTCTATGGTGATGTGTATTGTAGTAAAAATGTCGAGGACCTCACATGAAAGAATTAAAAATTAAAATTAAACTAAAAAATTACAACATTTGATTTGAAGACGAATTCCAAAACTACTCCTCAGCAGGGATTGTTTCTCAATGGAACCAAATTTTTATCCCACTAGATCATCCAAAATCACATAGAATTTATATGGGATAATTGATCATAAAAATATTAGAGTGAGTGTGATGTTTTTTCAAATCCTTCGATGTGCTAATGATAATTGCTACGTCGATCCTTATATATCTAAAGAATAATTCGTATCATTTTCCCAAATCAGAAAATTCTCTATCTAGGTTATTGGAGAGAGAATAGTGAGGCTCTCAATCAGGTGTGATGAATAGTATTACAGAATAGATCCTCCTTATCGTTATATAGTGTAGTATATAATACCCATAATTAGACCCAAGACACCTGAATATATATTAACAAATAAATATGATATATTTAATGAGACAAAAATATCATTTATATTTTTATTTCTTTTAATATAGTAAATATATAACATGATAAAAGTTAACCATTAACTCGATTCATCTTTCCCACAAATATTAAACATACCATGAATAATAAAATAATATTTGTTCATTAAATAATTTCATATGTATCCACATAATATCTTTGTGAATAATTTTAACAAATAAATTCAATACAAATTATTCTAAACTGAATGATTATAAATTTATATATTTTATGGTGATCATTAACACTCAGACGTATTCGAGACCTTGTTTTGGGGCCCACCATATCCTATACTCATATTCTATGGAATAGTCCAATCTTTCAAATATGCTCAGTTCGTTACCCACTAATACCTTATCTCGATATCCATGAATAATAATCATAAAATAGGAATGGAGTCTAGAACCCATAAAGGCCCCTAATGAAATTCAGAAATGTCATAGTAATGACAACCTTCTATGAACTCACACTATGTAATATAATCTATTTGCCTCATGATATCTGATAAACCAGGACACACACTTATTTTCATTATACTTTGTTTCTATATTTTTCATTAAAATAACTGGATAGACTTACCTTCATCTAGAATGACAATGGATTTAGTGAAGGTACTACCATCCAGACCAACTAGGCGTGAGATATCACTTCCTTTTGGTAGTGACCAATTCTATCCTGATTATTCAATTAATATCATACTACCAATGACACAACCAAAAAAATATACCTATCCATGTCAAAAATGTATTGGATTTTTTCTTACATCAACGTACATGATCATATAGTGTACACTAATAATAATCTCAATTAAGGAGATGTTACATCTGTTCAATGATATGAACTACCAATGGCACCTGAAACATGCAGTATTCCTACTGATGTGTCAGTCCCCATGATCTAATCTACTTGAGATCATCAAGTTCAAAAATTATGAGAAGAAGTATTAATCCTTATGAGCCCCCAAATCCTAACGGTAACACATCATAGGGGTCTTGTCATTATGATCAATATAGACCATAAGACTTCATTTTAAGATCATTATCACTTTATCTTCATGTTTTCATTATAAACTAGAATCTACTATAACATTGTGATACTAGAAATACTATATCAACATTACCATGTAAATATTTGATGTAAAAATATCAAAATTATTTATTGTTGGGGTAAATCATGCTTAACTCGCTGTATACATGATATGGTTATTGAAAAGTATTTTTCAAGTTGGGTCCAGGGAACCAACTTTTACAACAAACCTATATGAACTAGATATAAATTGTTAACTAACCCTATTATATCTCACATGATAAGATCAGGCTTCTGCTAAGTTATGATTTTAGATGTTGGGCCTGCCATGTCTATGTTGTGTGGCTAATTTTCTATCTGAAACTTCACCACTATTTGTAAGACTTATTAATAGATTATATTCCTGATTATATTAATTTTTCCACTTTCAAAACACTACATAATGACTACTAATAATTATAATATTATCATAGATAATATTATGATAAATATTTACATACATGGTGCAATTTTATGGACTAGAACAAATCATTTCATATTTTCTACTGAGCTGCATTAGAAGTTTCAAAACAGTCAATATTTAATGATATGGATACCATTTACTTCAATGAGTTTATGTTTCTAATTACCTTATCCTTACTGTGATATTAAATCATATTGGTCCAAATAAAGACTATTTTGTATCCCATTGTCCCTTCCTCTCCAATTAATTGGAATATTTCTTTTGTACTCTCTTAAGTACAATTTTATTATTCTGAATACTTCATGTGCAGTTCTCCTGGATTTATCTGTTATTTTCCAACCATAATGTATATGTTTAAAATATAATATCTAGTAAATAACATAGAATAACTAATAGATCCATTTCTATCTATTATGGAATTATAATCACCACTTTAATATCCTCTTATGTCTCATACATGCCTTTTAGAGATATTTATGTTGTGTGACATTGATAACAATTATATTTTGAATTGTTCCAACCACTAATTTTCAAAACCTTTCCAGCATATGTATTTTGACTTGGTAATAGTATCCCATTTGATCCACCTCATTATATCTCAATCCCTAAAACTTATGTTTTTTACTTTAAGTAAAACTTTGGATAGTTACTTTCATTCTGGTCTTAACTTTATGTCTAATATTTTTCCCAAATGTTATCAAACATATTTTTTAATGGAAAATAGTGACACTCCTGTTAAACTCTCTAACATATATATATATATATATATATATTAGGAAATATACTTTCTTAATTATATATATACCGTTTTTTATGAAATAAACTCTTTATCTATATAAAAATACTTATATGTATATATATATATATTAATATATGATTTTTAGTGAATTTTTATGAAATATTATTTTTATCAACACTAAAAAGGGCATTGATAAATGTCATATTTATCATTTCTAAAATGAAATTGATGTAAAATACATCCTTTATCAATTATTTTTTAGCACTGATAAGGGTGATCATTATCAACACTTTTATCTAGTGGTGATAAATAAAACCCTTTATTAGTTATTTTAGCTAGCATTGATAAAAGCTAGAGCTGAATTTCACACGATCTGTAGTAGCGATGAATTTATAATGTGAGATTAAACTTCTTCCTTTCCATAATGGAATTAATAATATATTATTATTAATAATGTCCAATTAATTAAAAATAAATGTTAATAGTAAATAATTATTTAGTTGTTATTAATTTTGTTATTTAGTAATTAACTATTGTCTGAGTACTTATAAAATAATAAATATTTATTATTAATAATTAATTAGTTATTTACTTATATTACTATATATTTATTATTAATATTATAAATTATTATTTATGATACATTATTAATTATGTACATGAAATGTGAACCTCAATCCCACATTAAAAATCCTTAATTATTTTAAGGACTATCCAAACTTCTTTGGCCTAAACCAAAAGAGGTTTATGAGTTGAAAATGATCAATGACAATGTTACTATTTTTTATTAAAATAATTATACATAGAATTATTTTATTTTATTTTTGAAAAAAATATTAAAATCCCTAAAAATTTTGAGAGAGGATGGTATTAAGAGTAGGTGATTCACAATCATTCTCGATAAGTAGATCAATCTTAACAATTGTGAATAATAATGAGATCAAAACATAGAATTAATTTCTCTCAAGATGACTGCAGTTAGAAAAATAGTTCTAGCATTTGATATGACACCAACAGTATTCTCAGATCAATAATTATCACACATAACTTGTAGATTACATCATACTTATTCAAATTGTGTAGAATAATACAAAAAATTAGGGATTTGGTGGGAGATAATGAGATCTATTTTTCAAGGTTCCTCACCCATCATTCCCCCTAGATCTTCTTCTAAATCTAATACGAGTAACCCATTTTCAAATTACCAACATCCTCACCTCCTATTTCTTAACTTTACTATATAAAAGGACCACAACCATAGAATGTGATCCAAGAAATATGGTGGTGAGCCATCATTGTTCATCACTATCAACTTTCGCCTATAAAATCGCTAACTTCTCCATAATTGGAAATAAAAACATATATTAAAAAATACTTGGGGAAAAGGCTCATCATGTTCAACTTGGTAGTGGACACATCATCTTCTAAAAGGTCAATGGAATTGATGAGACCCACACTATGAGGAAGGATATAAACCATAATTATTCAGTGTGTGAATGTTACTAGGGTTGAATGAACATGAGACCATTGAAATACCTAAAGAGCACAACATGATTCCTTGGAAATGACCCATGTATAGTTGAGGTAAATTTTGAGACCCTAAAAAGTCTTGAGGCCATGAAATGGAACGAGAGAGAATCTAAAACACCCATGGATGGGAAAAATTAGAAGCAATTAGTAAAAGTAGTTAAAAGAGAGCATGGAAAACTGCAATAAAGAAAAGCAGAATTAGAAAACCATTCATTACCCTTTGATACTGAATAAGTGGATCTAGTGGATCAAGAAATAATAAGTGCCATATAATTTTCCACTATATTTTAGGATATAGCTATTGTGATTGGAATGTCCGCAAGATAGCCAGATCAAGAAGAAATATCAAAATCCCTCACTCTATTGATGACATTGTCCACAAAATCATTCTTTAATATTATCACTCATGTTTAACTAGATTTAATTTCTTCCTTTGAATTAAATGTTCATGACACCACCCTCCCTTCTGACTAAGACACTACAATCAATTGTTTATCCATGTAGTTTGGAGACCATCACGAGTCTTACAAGTCCATTATTTCAAGTTCTCGCACCACCCAAATATACTTTGATACAAAAAATAATACATTTGAGTCATTTAAAAATTTACATGGGTTCCAGTTAAAGATCCACACATCAAGAAATATCATAAAAAATGAGATAGAGACATTATGGAAGCATTTGGGAGGACTTGATGAATCATATGCTACTACTAGCAGAGAATAATCTGCAGGTACAAATTAATTTTATGGTATGATGATGAACCAAGATGCAATGGATTATTAGAGAAAGAAGGTCGAGAATGAGATAAATATTGTTTGGGACTAGTGGAACAGATTCATCTATCATTTCTATTATGTTATTTTACTCTTCTTATGTGTGTTTTGATAGCCCCTAATGTTAGAGTGTTTATATTATTCTTATAATAGGTATATGTTTGGATGTATTTGTAGTGGTTTTGTGATAGAATACCCAAATTCGGAGGTTTCCTATTTTATATAAATACCTGATATATTAAAAATAATTGGAGGGAAGAATTAGTTAAACATAATATATTTCATTTTTATTTGAGTGATAAGGTGAAAACTAGTTGAATAGGATACCTCCACAGTCTATTACAACATGGGGTGATCATGTACATATGATTAGAGGATGTATATTTATATAATGTTTTGGAAATTTCAAATAATTTATTGGAAAATTTATATATCATAAACTATCGTTTGAATTAAATTTTTTTATTATATGAAATGATGAAGACTACAACATGATTGATTTTGGGTGCCGTAGTTAGAGGAAGAGTTATCACTACATCAACATGAAATATCATCAATATACTCGATGAGACAGAACAATGAATTTCTTTTCATGTCACATGTATATAAGATCATATTAAATATGTGTGCACAATGTAGATCAATCAAAAATGTATGAATAAAAGTTATTAAATATACATATTTAAATTAATTATATGATAATAACAATATTTTAAATGGTAAATAATATTTAAAAAACACATTTTAAGATTATGGGGGAGTTCATAGTCATAGAGGATGATTATATAGTCAAGATCCATCGTCAACTAAATTTGGATAAAATAGCTATGCATTATATGGAAGAAAAGAAAAAAGATTTGTGCTATTTAAAATATATATAATTAAACACAAAACAACCATCAAATTCTTGATTTAGGAGTAGAATTTCACATTATGAAAGAAAAAAATTATTTCATAATTTTTAATAACATTTACAATGATAAAATCAAAATTATAAATCTTGAAATTAAAAATAAAATGCAATAAAAATTATAAGATGAGGTGAAAAAGGATTAATGAAAATATTTAACTAAAACATTTTTAAACATGTGACAATATGAATGTAAGAATTTCATTACCATCATTAAAAAAATCAGAAAAACCCCATAAATTTCATATAGAATAGACATACCATAAAATATATTTGAGAACTAAAGGTATACTTCCTAGAATCATGTAACATGATCCATGTGAGGAATTTAATACTATTATTCCTAAAATTGGAAGAGAGCATGAAGAAAAGAAGGATTTTGAAAAAATTTGTTATAATTATATAGTGTTTAATGATTATTATTAAAATAATGAGAAAAAAATTCTCTATGATAAAATTGATGTGATACATCATGATTAAAAAATTCATTAATAGAATAAATTGGAGGATAAATATTATATTTCAAAACATAAAATTATATAAACATTAATGGATAAAATAGAGAAGTGTGATTCTTAAAATTCAAAGAGTTATTCAAACAATCAAGGATAGTTAAAAGTTTCATGTCCACACATGCATGATGGTTCTAGAAAAATTTGTATTTTTGAATGATTGGATGAGTTTTATTTTCAATCAGAATGAAAAAATGAATTCCAAAGGCTGATACCCCTTAACATAGGTATTTTGGACAGGCAATGGGGTTTAATTGGTACTAGGAGGCCCATGTGTCTGTGAGATACAAATTATGGTTTCACTACAACACCCAATAGCTAGCTAGACGTTGGATAGTATCACCCCTCACACATGGGTGTCATCGTCTAACTAGTGGACCCATACTGTCTAGACGGTGGGGTTCTGGGGGATTTTATAAGGGGAAAGATATTAATTTCACCAGCCATCTCTTTAGGGTTTTATAGGAATGAGGGTACAAGGGGGTCCATTTGGCCAAGTCAGTCATCCCTTCTCTCTCCATGGATCCCCCTTCATGGTGAATACTTTTTGGCAGCTTCTGAATGATGATCAAAAATATATTTTTCTATTTCTATTCTCTATCTTACTATTATTCTTATCCTTTTCCTTTCTTCTGATTTCGGTTTTGGATTTAATACCGATTCCACCAGCATATTTTGGAAACGACCAAATGCAATGGGGGTTTTTTCATGCCTTGATAGTGGATGTCGCATGGAGGTGATTTCCTTTGGTGGATCGATGTTTCATAATGTTATGAAACAATAGTGATTTTTCTTGGGGATTTCATTAAATTAACCATGAATTAATAGAGGAATTTGGAAACGTGTGTTAGTTCTTTGGCCCGAGATTGTATTGGTGGTCCTTAGCGAACCTCTAGTGTGTTTTTGGTCTAGGTTTTGGTGTGACGGGATCACTAGTGAGTGAAACAAAATTTATTCCTCTTTTATATTAAATCATTTATTTAATTATAAATTTCATAATTAATTAATTAATAATGTATGGTTTGAGTTTAGAGATCAGGTTATTGAGATGAGATCAGTTGATCTTGGATGTTGTTTGAAAGACTTAGAAATGTCTTGATAGCTACTATCGAACCTTGAAAAATGAATAGGAGAATCTCAAAAGTAATTGGTGGTCTTGCATATGTGTCCATTGGTATTTATGATTTTTATATGTTTCTAGTGAGGTGAAGACTCACCACTCTAGGTGATTCCATTGAGAATAATTAAATTTTCATCTTTTAATTAAATGTTACATTAAATTGAAATGATTAATTAACGGAACACCTTGAGAGAAATGATTGAGTGCATATTTACTATTGTTACTTGGGAAATGTCTTAACATATCAAATTCTGATGACCAAGGCCTTGACTATATAATTTCCCTATGAAGTATGAACCCATCCAAAGGGGTGAGACATATATGATGAAAATGAGTATAACTATGTAGAGTGACCCTTGATAAAAGGCTATGGATACCACCCTATGGAGGCGTGTAATGATAGAGGTCTATGTTGGGATATACTGAACACTAATATGGGGTGAATAAGTGTTGAGAACCTTTTCACCTTTTTTTAATTTTGATCCCTATACATATTAAACCAGATATAATGTCAATTCTCCAATTATATTTTACATATCTTATGAATGTATATGAGAACTAGTAAATATGGGAAAACTATTTTTACAAGGGTCACCACTCAATAAGAGAATTTTTTTTCAGGTATGGTGATTTCCACTACATATATTCCCCACTATAATTAGATACCATGTACAATAGTCTGGAAAGATAAACAATTCTCATTCAATTTTTATTCCCTACACTATATAATGGGGGATGAAAATAATCCTCTCATTGGACTAGTTATAGACTTGCCTAACTTACATCTTCTCATAGTTTCTTTATTCTTCCTCTGAATATAGTCATCACCTTCTAATTTAGGTACATTATAACAACAAGAATTTCTACCACCAGATGGTACTTCTGTTGGATATCACAGTGCTACTTTTTTCTTCACCGCATTCTTCTTTATTTTGTTACTTACAAAGAAGAATGTAAGAAACTATCTTACTCATTAATTTTTTCATTTAGAATTATTCCTTTTGATTCTTATAACATTTCTTATATGTTCATAGCTACCTATTAGATGATTTTATTCTAGTGAGGTTACATATTAGGACAGTTTGTCTATTCCCTTATTCTTTCTTCTCTTCTTTCTTCGTTCAAAACCTATCTGTCTTATGTTCTCCTGCATTCATCATACGATGATTAGTTTCTTTAGTGCGTCTATCTCTATATGATACCCATAATCTATAAAAAACATCATCTCTTAAAGCTTCAACCCAAATGGGAACATCTCTCAATCCCTATGGTTTGTACTTTCTTATGGTGCAAATTCTTCTGCAATTTATCTCCTCTTCCCATGAACAATGTTCCACACACTTTCTATACACTATTTCTACACTTTATATAGGTGAAATTACAATGGAACTCAAATATATATTATTTCCCAAATAAATCTTGAATTTATAACCTCCCACTCATTTTTATTTCACTGGAAAACATTCTGAAACATTTTTAAACAATTGATTCATTAACCAAATTCCTCAAACTTCCTTAACATTGAATTATTTAAAAACACCATTATTTATTATTGATATGTTGAATGATCAGCTCAACATCTCAAAAATTCAAATCATTAAAAAATAATATCATAAATATATTCAAACATTCCTCCCAATCAAAACTCATAAAATCTATTTTATATGATGAAACTTCATCCAATGTTCAACTTTGTATGAACATCTTGAAAATATATAGAAATATTCTTCCTTAGACCAATAACATGTTTTTTAAAACATTCAACTTACAACTCTATTTTTTATTCACTTAAAATTTCTTTTTAATATACATTATTAAGTTTTTTTCTTCACCCATTAGGTTCTCAGATGTTTATTAGTTTCCCTCAATCTGTTGAAAACTCAGTGATATACTGTATTCCTTCTGTCTGTTGGATTTGAAAAACATTTTCGGGTGACTATGTAACACTCAATATGATGTATTTATAATACAATATATATAATAACATATTAATGTAAAATATATCAATTGTAACTATTCAAAAACCCTGATATCTATTCATTGATCAACTTTCATGGAAACATCAGTCTGATGAATATTACTCAGAAATCCCTATCTGATAACTTCATGTGAAAACATCATCTCAACACCTTAGATCAGAATTTATATTTGGTACAAATGCTCAAAAATAGCAACACTGTGTATAATCTCTAAATCACCCATAGGATGATGTCATGATTGTTTTTCTGATGCTCATCCTTTTGATGAATCCTTCTCCACCACCCATTTCACATCCTCGCATCTGTTCAAATTTCATCCATCCAATAGTTGTTGATATTGTGGAATTGAACCAATTCCTTCATTTCAAATCACTCTTTACTAATTACAAATTCATATAATAAGTATCATGATCATTTTATACATGTATTCTATCCAAAAACTACCTCTGACCATTACACTTGAGGTGTTGATGTGATATAACATTGTTGCAAAATCTAAAGACTTCTATCATAGTGGACTTCTCTATGTAGTAACAAATTCTTCCTCACCACATTTCAGCTTCATTATTTGAAATATTTATAATTTTAAATGTCCATTTTATTATAGTTATAGTGTTTTTAAACTAAAATTCAATCAGAATTTCACAATGATTTGGAACCTGAGTTTCTCCACTACTGAATATCTTCATAGTAAAACATTAAACAATCGCCCCTCAATATCCTCTTGGAATTAAGCTGATTGGAGACCCTTTAATAGACATTTATCTTTTTATAAGCATTATATTGATTCAAATTCTCATTATATTGTGATTTCTGATTAATGAAGAACACATCACTTAACATCAAATGATATCCACTGTCTATTAACATGAGTCTGATATTTCTTGTGAATATTCCTTAGGTGGTCACCCAAACATTACTATGTCCAAGTGTACATTGCATATTGGTTTATCTGAAAGAATATTTTGGATTTATTTTGATATATTATATGATGGAAACTTCATACTATGGAATTATTTGGAAAACTCCACCTGATGGTACTTCTTGGAAACCTTCATTGGATTGAATCGATGTGATTAAATTAGTATAATAAAGTTTGTGTAACAGACTTCATCCAATTTACTTGGTACACATAACTCTTTCTGATCACCTACGCTATCTAGGTCAGTATGGCTTGAAAAATTCATACGTAAAATCCGTAATGAAACTTCATCAACTTTGAAATGATTATAAAAAACATGTTGTCTCAAACATCACACGTTTGAGATAATAAGAACAGCTCACCTCTCTTCATAATGAGACTATAAGTTTTCAAAGAACTTTAGTATGATTATAAGATTTGAAAAGAACTTTTACTTTGAAAGGAATCCATCCAAAATCCACTTTTTTCAAGATTGGTTACTTCAACCGAACTCTTCTCTAAATTATTATTTCTATTTTATTCAACATATTTAAATAAGTGATATCATTTTTATTTCATTAAAAACCATTGACATACAAGATCCATTTTAAAAAATATATAACTCAAACATTGAGTGGGATATTCAATCTCCGCATTGGTATGTTTTGGAAATACATTCAATGTAATTTTCAAATGAAAATGTAAATATGCGAAGATTTATCATATTTTTATGCCCTTTAATTTTTCAAATATTCATCCAATTTGTCCCCCTTTCATTTAAATGAAATAATAATTTCATGGGAAAAGGGTATCGGGTCATTCTTATGAAATGTGACATCCATCATTTCACTATATGTCTATGTGAGGCATCCTTAGTGTAGAAAACAAGAGGATTTTATTTCGATTTTTTCCCATTAACAAGTGATATTGATACCCCATGGAATGAAAACTCTTATACTTTTCTTCAACGGTTATCCAATTTTATTCTAGAAAAAATATACTATTTGAGATATTGACCTTTTATAAGAATAATAAACCTGAAACACTTTCACTCACTTCAAAAAACATATTAAAAACATTCATGTGCGATAAGTAGGATAAGTTTTCATAAAGAACTTTTCAAAAATACAATTTTATTATGTCAATGATTGATTCAATTTATCTCCCATTGTATTAATATATTTTTAACCAATGATGATATATTAATAAATGATTACCTTTCCAATGGCATGATCATTGAGAAATTTCTAGTGTAATCATATTTTCTTTGGATTACAATTCAAGAAGAAACATTAACTTTCTTCAAATGCATCCTTCCTCAAGGATAATTTTCATACAATATTAATAATGAATAATCTCCCTAAAATATAAGTTTTCATGTCAAGAAAACACAAAATTGGATCTTTCTAATGTGGTTGTCCATACATGAAAATTTCTACATCTTCACCTTCGAAGATTTCTACTAAATGTTTTCCATTGTAATTTCGATGGTAATATCACATCCATATGGAATCATATTTCAATTTTCTACCTTGCTTCTACGGTTTCACTTCAACTTCATTAATAATTACCATATTCGATATATTTTAATAAAATAACTTACGAAATAATTTAAAAAAACAATATTATCATGGCCATCCAAGGTTGATGATCATACTTCATTATCTCAGGTTCTCCCCCTGAGATTATGCCTCACAGTCAATTCCCTATATTGGAAGAGGAAGTGATAAAACAAAATTGTCAATGGAATAAGGTGTTTCTTCCTTCCCGCTTCAATTTTAACATCAAGGTTGACATATTATCTCAACTATGTTTCACAATTTCCACCAATCTTCATACTTTTACATTTGTGTTTTAGTTCTGATTTAATTTAAGGCAGTAGGGATCTTCTTACAGTCTCATCTTTTTTTGTGTAGAATATTTATTCTTAACAACCTTTATGGAAGATTTATTCTCAGTTATTTTAAGTAATGTTTCTTTTTCAAGAATAATAGTTAAGATACATTTTTGACAATGTACAATGTTGATAAATCTCTCACATATAAATTCTTTAACAGATGAGTTGTTTATTGTTATTAACAACACATTTACATTGAATTCATCATGTGATATCTTTCATTTTTATTTTTCACAAAATTTGGTTTGATTTTATTCTATTTTTCTCATTTTTTCCATATTTTCAAGTCCGACTACTAATATATCATTAGTTAATTTGAAGGAAATTTTGTATTTTTCACATTCCTTTTGAAGTTACTAGGGCATGAAATAGAAGAATATGGGAATGGATTTAATTTTTTTCATCACTAATCAATATAACTACGCGATATCTGGTGATGTAAAACCTAGTATGAATTTTGTAGATCTCACATGATGGAATTAAACATGAAAATTAAACAGAAAAACTACCTCATTTGATTCAATGACTCATTAGGGAACTGATCTTCATCGTTGATTATTTCTTGAAAGAACCAAATATGAATCTCTCTATATCATCCACACACAATCTTAAATCCTATGGTGGCATTGATAATCAAAATCATAGAGTTGGCGTGGTTATTGGAAAAAAGCCTTCAACATCCTGATGTTCACTACAAAGTCAATCCATTGATTTTTGAAGAAGATCTTGAATCAGTATCTTGGATTGAGATATTCTATCTATAGGTTGTGGGAGAGAGGAGAGAGAATCTATCAATTTCATGTTATGAATAGGAATATTAACGAGAGCCTCCCTGTCCTTATATAGTGAAGTATATAATACTCAAAATTGGATCCCCGATCCATGAATAAGTATTACAAAATAAATAACCTATAAATGACATCATACGACAGATTTACTGAGTCATAAATATCATTTATATTTTTATAACATTTAATATAATAATTATATTATTTGAAAAAAGATAACCATTAACTTGATTCATCATTCCAATAAAAATTTTAAAATCTATAAATAATAAAATAAAATTTGTTCGTTAAATATTTTACCAGGTATGAAATTAATATATTGTGAATAGTATTAACAACTAAATTGAACAATAATTATTCTAAACTCAAATAATTTGAATTGATTTATTTTATTGTGAATTTTAAAACTCAAATATCTTCTGAACCATGTATTGGGGTCCACCATATCCTATACCCCGAATCTATAGAATATGAGAGCATTTTGAATATGATAAGTGTGTGACTCTCTGGGACTTTATCTCGATAGTATTGAATATTATTCACAAAATAGGAATGGAGTATAGAAACCCATTAAGGCCCCTAAAGGGATAAGAAAAATTTATAGTAATGACAAACTCCTGTGAAACAACGTTGTGTAATATAATCTCTTTGTCTCACGATATATCATAGAGTTGGGAATACACTTCTTATTATCATCCTCTATTTTATTATTGTTTACTGATCTAACTAGAAAGAATTGCCTTCTTATACCGTGACCATGGATTTAATGAGGGTACTACTATCATGGTCAACTAGTGTGGGGATATCACTTCATTTCAAAATCAGAAAATTCTGTCTTGATTATTCAATCAATTCTATACTACCAATGGCACACACAACATATGATACATCATAATGACATAAATGTATTAGTTTTTTCATTGAATCAATGTACATGATAAATATAGTGTATATTTAAATTAATCAAAATTCAGGAGAACATTGCATGTGTTTATAGATAGGAACTACTAATGACACCTAAAACTTGTGAATTTTGTTAGATCCCATGTTTTTCTAGAGGCACAGATCCTTTGAATTTTAGTTTAATTCCATTTTTTTCCACGTGTGAGTTCCTAATGTGTTCAAGAATGTTTTGGGGGTATCCGAGTATTGTTTCAATCCTATAGGCTTAGTTTTTATAAAAGGAATAAAATTTTCATGCTTATTAGAAACCATGTGTCCCAAGGCACATAGTTAGAAGTAACTGTGCAGGGGGGTATAGAGAACAGAAGGAGGCAACATAATTTGAGGAAACCATACAACTATGGAAACACACCCATGCAGGATAACATAAAAATTTTAGTAGAATATAATACATATTCGGTGCACATTTTCCCAAACTATGTACCATGATTGTGTGATGGGAGATAAGGGAAAATGGATTATGCCATGATTTTCACACTATTTTCCAAACATGTGTGTGAACCATGAGGGTTCCCTAGATAGGTAGTGATGGGAACATGGCTGGAACACAGTATGTCCAACAGTATAGCCAAACCATGTGACTCATTTTAAAAATGGGAAATGACCATTTTCCCTTATGTTTTCTTATAACCCAAAAACATTTTTTCAATTCCTCCAATGGAAATACCCCTCTCTATTTTAGAGATATTTCGAATCCAAATTCTAGGCTTCGCTCCAAATTAATCATCCAGACTCAGATTTGAAATTCTTTGGTCTCTATGGATATGTGCTGGTATGTTCTATAATTAAATTATGCCATTATTTTTTTCTTCATTCACATAGAGTTATTTTGGTGCAAGCTAATTTTCCCAATTTCAATTTTTTCGGTTCGACACAGTTCTTCTGTTCTGGATTGAATAAAAGGTCGATACTAGAATATAGATCTACAAAAGTTATATGGTTGGTGTAATATAAATTTTCTTCAATGATTGGTGTTTTATATGTATAGTTTTCATTTTGACCCATTCCCTACTTGGTGGTGTTTTCATTAAAATTAGTTGAATGATTGGACTGAATGAATTGGAACCTGTTTTGGATTCATACTAGTTCCTTTGCATGAATGGTTATTGTTCACCTTCTCTAAGACCACCCTTATTCTATGTCCACACATATTCCCCTTGTTGTACTACCTAGTTGGGCATTGTGAGCTCACTTCTTGTTTTTTGAGCCATAATAAATTAGAAGAGAATTTAATAACTGAAGGGAGAAGGTTTTTGCCTCATTTTATTATGATGAAAAATGATTAAAATTATTTAATGGATTATATAGAAATATTTTATTGTTATAGATGAACAATTTCAGGTTTATAATTAGGAGATTTATTGTGAACTATTATAAGATAATGCATTAATAACAATAGTGTATTCCTTGGATGAGCTCTATGGATCCTAATTACATTGGATTCCATGGAAATTTCTACTCCATGAATCTTGATTATGATAGTAAATTCCAAGGAAATTTATAATACTTAGATACTGCTTCCATAGGATTCTAAGGGAATTGCTACCCCTTGGATCCATATTTCTTCGAATCTCATTGGACATGTTCTATGGACATGCTTCTTGGACTCCACCCAAGTCGTTACCATGTTCCTATCAAGATACTCCATGGACTCGATGAGGGTGTCTTGGTATTTTATATCTTGTATACAACCCTTCGTAGTTAGACATTGGATTTCATGACATACTCCATTGTAGATTCTATAACCTTTACTATATGTCATGACTACTATGATTATTTTTCTATGATTACAAATAACCCTTGTATGGGTATGAAATTTCAATTATTATACTGGACTCCATCAGACCTATTTAATTATGATTTAAAATTATCTCATGATTACAATTTATTGATTATTGCTCATGGGGAGCCATGTTTGGCCGGATAGGGTCACCTTTTCATTTGACTATTAATTTCATGAATTTTATATTTTTGTTATGCTAGACTCTTCTTACGCATTTAAATATAGACTGGAAATGATATAGAAACTGTTGGTGGTGGCTTACTGAGTGTTATCTCACACCCAATTGAGGTTATTGATGGGTACCCTGATAGAATATATGGGTAAAGGCAGGGACCGAGGAAAGCATCCACTTTAGAATGCTTGATTGGTTGTGCATAGTGTTAGGGGAACACAAGACTAAGCTATTCTAGTGATTCTATTTAGAGATATTCATTTTTTGTATTTTGTACTGCAGATACATGTATTGTATTAGATTCCTATTTCCTTGTATTTCCTACTAATTTTTATAGAGACATGACATGATCATCATATTATACGTGACACTACTTTGGGATTATTTATTATTAAAGTATTCTGGATTCTATCATCTATCAGTAATTTATATCATGATTCCACTTATTTTTTATTATTACACCAATGAGTTTCACTCAGACATGAGGGAATTTCCTCCATAAGGACACACCCTAGGCCATCATTTCTAGTCATAAACCTCTTATGTATGGGGATTCTTGCTTTTATCCTTGTAACCCACTGGGCCAGGGCTTATTTTAGTGGATCATGGGTCAGTACATTACAAAGTGGTATTAGATAAATTTTTTTCTAGAATTATTATTTTGAGACAATAGATTGGATAGTTAAAAATTATTTTAATTTTGAAATGATGTTTTGAAAGGATCATCTAGGCCACATTTAAGAAAACTCCAGATTTCTTGGAATGGGAATTTTTAGTTTTCTGGATTTTAACTATTACAGTTGATTTTATTCCACCATTTGGTAACACACATGAGGTTTGATGTTTATTAGGACTATATATTTTTATACATGACCAGATGAGATGGGGGAATTATATATCATGCATCATTATAGTAACCTGTTAGAATTCATATCCCATGCATTATGACATGAAATTTAGGATGCATTTCCTGAATGTATGAAATTATTTTGTGTTCCTAGAGTGATATACATGTTTTAGGATAAATGATTTGTGGAGGGAATTGAGAAACATATTCATTACATAGTTTGACAATCGTAACCTAAACAGTTTTTTTCCTACATAGGCTTTAACAGGAACAATATTTAGTCAACTATTTCTTGTTGAGTCTTGGACCATTGGTCACAAGGACTAGAATGTGTTACAGTATGGATTAAGTGGATTCCAAACTTAGGTTTGTAATGTGTATGGGCCCTTATGAATCAGAAGTGATGACTCATTTGGTTTAAGCATTCAAATAGAATTGTAATAAAAATATAAATTTAAAATTACATTGAAATCAAATGGAATGGTCACCGTTAGATATATATCATAACCCATGATGTGATTCAAAGATCTTGTCCAAGACCCATATTTAGAGTGGGAAGTAGGAAGTATCTTTTGTTACTTTAATAGTAGTTTCTATTAAGAATTCATGGATTTAGTAGTAGGTATAGGGTTGTGACTTATTTATAGGAAGGCTTAGATCTATACTATGCTTTTATATCTATGAATTGGTGGCTAATCAATGTTTTCTGGGCATGTTTTTGGAATTTTATATACATTAAACTATGATGACCTCTAGTCACATGCCAAGAGGGTGGAACAACTATGAAATGGTAGTGGTGGGCCATGGGATTCTAATAGAACATCTGGTAGTGCTAGTTTTGGAACTTCTTATTATACCAAATATGGATGACGAGGCATAATTAAATGAGGGTTTTAATGCTTAATGCAAACATTTTAGGGAGCCCTGTATCCTGCCATGTCAATGGAAGAACTAACATATGTGTTCCAACAGTAGTATCCTCCCACATTTTTGGAGGAAAATATTCCATAGTCTACAGAGCTATGGCTTGAGACTATCTTTTATATTTGTATGCATCTGGAGAAACCTCCTGAGAGGAGTGTGGATATCATGACATATATTCTTTAGGTAGAAGCTAAGAACTGGACGGATGTTTTAAACTTGGATGATACACTCTGATATATGGTTTCGATGGATTTTGAATCCAGGATTTATGATTATTTATTTCCTAATATCCTATGATTTAGAAGGGCTTGTGAGTTTATGTGTATAGAGAAAGGAGTGATGATTATTATGAATTATCCGATATGCTTCAAAGAGATACAATATTTTGGATCGATTTATCAGGCTGATGAGCTATCGAGAGAGAAGATATTTGAGGAAGGTTTCAATCATGACATTTGATCATGGGTCATCGTGTTTTAGCTTAGTACTATTATAGAGATTGTGAATTGGGAACTTATTATTGAATAGAACCCTAGGGAAGATGTGGGTTCAGAGAATGGAATTTTATCTTCTCGACTTAGTGGTTTAGCTTCCAACATAAGGAAGAAATATTTTGATGCTTTTCATGAGAGGAATAATATCCAAGATATTAGTGCTAGTAGATCTATATTTTATCATCAGTGTGGGTGATGGAAAAAAATGAAGAGTTAGTGAGATAGAGACACAATCAAGTGGTGAGCTTAGAGCAGGATTGGATTTGTATTAAAATTCTACAAGAAGTCCCTCTAAATCTAGTGGAAGGGGATACACTCCAACTCCCAGTTTAGGAGTAGTATTCATAGCTCCATTTTAGGCTGGGAGATGGAGTAGTACTGGCCATTCAGGCTGAGTTGGTGGTCGTGGCTAAGGGAGCTAGGTAGTTGTTGTAATGTGAAAATAGAGTGGGACTACTTTAGGGAGTGATGTTGTTTCTTCGGGCAATGGTTTAGGCCAAATTTATTATATGCAACATACACATGAGGAGTAGTGCATTGGGATGTCTAGAGTGAGAGGTATGATCTCAGTGACCTCTATAGTAGTATCGTATCTTTTTTATACAAGTGCATCTCATAGCTTCACATCATCACCTATTATGGAATGAATTAGGCTCATTGTTTAGTTTTCTGATGGAGTTATGACTTTGGATATTCATTTTGGGATTCAAACAGAGGTTTTATTCCAATAAGGGGAGTTCCCTCTTGATGTTGGTTGGTATCACATCGCATGAGATGTTTTGTTCTTGAGATGAAAATGTAGGAAATCAAACTCAGGATGGACTGACTAGTTACTTATCATGCCAATATTTACTATTATCATGAATGGGTGACCTTCACATTATAAGAGGGAATGGTATTTATTCAAAAGGTTGGATGGGATGTCTAGGAGAGCCTAGAAGGACCAAATAATTGTGGACATAGTGGGATGCAATCCCATATTTCTATTTTATATCTGGATGACCAGGGAACATGTTAAGAGGACTTTCTTTTGGTGGATGATAATTTTAGGGACATTTTCCGGGTTGAATTTTCTATTTTAACATCTGAGAAAGATGTGTAGTTCTATATCAATATAGTTCTTAGAGTTTCACTAGTATCTATTCCCCCTTATAGGATGACTACTATTTAGTTGGGAGATATCAAGAGATATGTTGTGGTCTTGGAGGCAATGGAGTTTATATGACCCAATACTTCTCCTAGGGTTCGTCGATCCTTTTTTTGAAAAGAAAAAAATAATATCTCAGTATATGAGTGGATTATTTTAAATTTCACTAGTTAATTGTTAAGAACTAGTATCCCTTACTACATATAGATTATCTCTTTGATCGGCTCCCAAGAGCTCAGGTTTTCTTGAATATTGATTTGAGGTCAGGTTATTATTAGGCACATGTTTGACTAGAATACATCCCTCGAATAACTTTTCATAGTAGGTATGTTCTATATGAGTATATGGCTATTTTGTTCAGTCTTTTGAATGTGCCATCTTTTTTCATAACGTTGATTAACTGAGTTTACCATCCATATATGGATTTCAATGTGGTGGTATTTGTGGATGATATCTTGGTGTATTATAACAATAAACAAAACCATGACAAAAATCATGATATTTTTTTAGATATATTGATATATTATCGGTTATATGATAAGCTCACAAATTTCCACATATGAATGGATAAGATTATCTTATTAGTTCATATTATCCAAAATATAGGAAAATTAGTTGAACCAGAGAAGGTGATAGATGTCGTTTCTTTGGAGAATCATACGAACATGTTGGGATTACTTTTTTTATGGGGATATAAAAATATTACATGATTTACATAAAGAAATTATCATGCTTAGAAACACCTTTTATGGGATTTACTAAGAAGAGTGTGATGTTTTTTAGTCAGATACCTATGAGAAAACCATTCTGGATACGAATTGGAGACTAACGTCATTGTTGGTCTTGATCCATCCATAGCCGAGCTGAGGATACATCATGTATTATGATGCATCATGTATCAGAATATATGTAGTTCTATTATAGGAGGAGTGAGTTGTGGTGTACGAGTCTTGTCAGTTGAGACCACAAAATATGAATTACCTGATGCAAGATCTTGATTCTGCTACTATTGTAGATTCCATTCATTATTGGAGGAATTATTTATTGGGAGAGTGTTTTTTGGTTTATATGGACCAAAAAACCCTGATGTATATATTTACACAGCATGATTTGAATCATAGGAAGAAAGGTGGGTTGAATACATTTAGTAATTCAATTTCGAGATTACCTATATTAAAATAAATGGAAATGTAGTTATAGATGTACTGATCATGATGACTTATTTATAGGTGGTTCAGAAGGCCATTAGTGAGTGGAAACTTATGGGCTTCTTTTTAGAGATGCACTAAGAGATATAGGATGGTCCAGGAAATAATATTGTCTCATCCTTAGTAGTGACTTCCACTCTTCTAAGCAGAGTGAAGATTAGATAGTTATGTAATTAATAAGGCATACTACTATTGGAGAGTGTGGAATATGAGGACCCGCCTATGTATTAGTCCATTTTCAAGGATGAACTTCTACACATACATGGTTGCATTTGGCTTCCAGTGGACATACATGAGGAGTAGACATTGGAATTTGACACCTTCTATTGGATAGAACATCCCGGTGTCACCATATATATCGTGAATTGAGACATATATACTTATGGTTGGGGATGATACTATAGGCTTCTATTTTTTCAAAAGTGCTCCACCTATCTGTAGGTGAAGGCAGAGCACCAACAAGCATCTAAGAATTTATAGTAGATACCTATTCTTGAGTGGAAATGGAATGATGTTGTGATAGATTTCATGACTGTGTTATCAAGGTTTCCCTATAGTAGTGAAGCTATATTGGTTGTTTTTGACAAACTATTGAAGGTCACTAATTTATTCCTTATTTAAGAGGCGTTTTAGGGGATGAGATTGGGAGACTATATATCGGTGAGATTGTGCACCTTCATGTGGTTCCTAAAACCATTATAGCAGATAGGGGTGCCTTGTTTACCTCATATTTAGGATAAATAGTATAGAGGTCATTGGGAACATATGTGATTCTAATCATGTAATACCACCCTAAAACTAATGGCTAGTCAGAGAACATGATTTATGGGCTTGAGTACATGTTGAGATCCTGGTTCCTTGATTTTGGGTTCTCTTGGGAGAGTCATATACCCCTAATTGTGTACTCCTGCAAAAATAGTTAGCTAGTGACATGACCACATGTGTCGTTTGATTCGTATGAGCTATGGTCAGATTAGAATTTCTATTTATCCCAAACTACACTTTCTACAATGACGTAGTATAATGATGGTGTAGGGTAGATTATATAAGGAATGATTTGGTAGACAATGAACTAGTACTTAGGTCCCTTTTTGTGTGAGTCCCCATGAAGTGGATTTAGTTTGGGATATTATTGGATATATTAAGATTGTTTTAGGATTTAGGAAGAAAGTAAGGATCATGATGAATTTATTGGTTTATGTAAAAATGATAACCTTAATCCTCACTCGGAATAGTCCCAAGGCTTATGCCATGAAGTTGTATAAATATTTGTGGTTTCTTATGGTAAAACCATATAGATATATCTATAATGAAATTATACCTTGTTCCATATATAGATAAAAACCTAAATTCATTAAGCATTAATTCTATTGTAGAAAGTGCTGCAATCAAATGTTCAGAGACTATGCTTCTCCATTTAGGATAGGATAATTTATTCAAACATCCCATGCTTAGGGGTGCCTAAAAAAATTGAATAAACAGTTTTTATGTAACCTGATTACAAGACATAGGGTTAACAAGTTAATATTTAGATATTAATTAAACTTATATCACCCCTTCTCTCAAAACATACCCTAAATCATTTTAGCCGCTCATTATAGAAATTATCGAGATTGAAGAAAATATTATAAACATGCCTTCCAATTAAGAAAATAATTGAAATATGATAGTTTTAATATGTGGTTTCTAGATTCGATCACTTCATAATAAAAATAGAAATATAAAAATCAACCACTTACTTGAAACAGTAAACACGAAATAATGTATCGAACAACCATTGGCGAACAGAAACAAAAATGGTAAACATATGTCAAAATGGTAAAAAAATGAACGGAATGTTGAGGGTCTGTATAGTTACCAATGGTGATTGTATTTCATAAAAATTGTAACAAAAAATGTCTATATTTGAGTTGGGAGAGAAAATAAGGAAGAAAAATGAGAGGTAGCAACATAAATTTAATAGGAAGAAGAGTTTTATGCTTCTGTATGTGTGATGAAATGTAAATATTCAGGATATTACATTAAATATAGACATCTCATGTCATGTAATCTAGATCCATGGTTTTATTTTAGGATTTTTTTTTCTAAAATGACTCTTGCCCAATATATTCTATATTTAGATATTGGACACATCTCACAAAGTGTAACTGGTCTTCACGACATGCTTCTTCTCATGACTAGAACATTAATCCAGATGTGGTATTTGAATCAAACATAACCTTTATTGGATATTCACATCATGCAAGATTTTCTGGGATTGTAATTTCTTCATGACATTCTTCATGATTTTTTTCATGTTATTAATAATTCCTACACATTGTGTAAGTTATTTTTATGAAGTGTAATTATCATTTTTAGACAACTTCCATAGATGTTCCATTGTATTCATGGAAACCTATTCTATATATTAATCAACACATACCTGGTGAATTATCTCATAAAACATGAATAATCATTAATGAAATGAATTAAATATGTAAATACAATTTCTTATTATCAAATCCACTATATTGAACAATTTCTTATCCTCAAGAAAAAATCACCTCAACAGGGATTCCAGAAGAATCAATTTTTAAATTAACAACAATTTATTACAAATACGAAAATAAAATTGAGTGTAATCAGAAAAATTCAGCCTTCTAAAATCAATCCTATATAGAAAATATGTCATGACTCATAGATCAATTCTTTATATAGATTCAAAATAATTTAATTACAATCTCAAAACAATTTCTTAAAATTTATACCCATTCTGAAATTAACCATACAATGAATTTTATCTCATCACATAGGGTAAAAATCTAATTAGAGTTGGAAACATACCAAGATTAAATGTTCCAGATATGGGAATGCATTAGTTATATCACCTCCACTTCGTAAAGATAAATACAGAATTAATCCTCATGGCTTTTGTAAAAAGGGTCAAATTACTCTAAAGATGAAGATAGGTCAATGAAAAAGTGAAAATTAGGCTCAAAAGGAAGGTAAACTCAAAAGTTTAAAGCAAGATAAGTATGAATAGTGCAATGAGGTGGTTCCTTCAAGATGAAACAATGTCTATGCTTAAAATAGCTTAAACTTAATCCAAAAGTGTATCTAGTATGTATCAAAAAGGCACCCTATTACTTTATTTTTCATTTCTTTTTATATATTTTTCATATCATGTTTATGGAAGATCTCAAATCAATCCTTTAACCACATATGATACTTGAGGGGATTCATTGGTCTAAAAATGGTGATTTCTAACATTCCTAATTCACAACACAAAATATTTCTCTTTTTCTTCAATGGAAAATTATAGACCTAAAATGACAAAAATAATTCATAGTTCAAAACAATGTAGTTTAATAAGTACCATAATACATATTTTCAATCAAAACATCTCAGATATTCTAGAGGAAAATTCTCCCACACCTGTTCAAATTATAATCATCAATAAAACCAAGAGACGTGTTGGAAAGGCGTAATCAGCTTGAAATAATTGTATCGTAAACAGGTCATTCATGAAAACAATGGGCAAAATGAAGGGAAAATGTAATGTGGGTCTCCAAAAAAACTGTCTTAAAAAATATTTCCTTAATCATATTAAAATAGTATTTGTTCACTTATAGCCTCAATTATATCTAAATACAAGTTATTATAGGTTAACATATCCCAGGTGTCACTAAGATTATATGCTCAGAAAAGATTATGAAATCATACACTCAAATTCCTCCTAGTAATGGGAGGGTACAAGAAAAATTATAAATTAATAATATAATAAAACAATGTAGTAATTTAATAAAATGAAATTTAAAAAATTTTAAATTTTAATTAAATTAGTAAACTCACTAATCATTCTAAAAAAGCTAAATTTTAGTAAAAAACATATTTCAATTATTTCAAAAATTTTGTTATCATTTATTTAAATGGTTACAATATTTTTTTGGTTTAAATCTTTCTTCTAATGAAAAATGACACATTGATAAATGAAAATAAGATAAAAATACAAGTGTATCGACATTGAAGCCCAAAAAAGACTCCCCTAGACATAAAATGATATATTGATAATGCTATCCAAGAAATTACCATGGGAGAGATATCACACATATATTATAGACATAATGAAATGGAAATTTTGAAAATGAGTGTTACTGAATTGAGAGATCCCTGTAATCTGTGTCATGGCAAGGGAAAACATGGTGAATATTGATTTTGAATTGGGTTACCAGCATAATAGTTTATAAAGAAAAATCCTACACTGGATAAAAAACATTCCTTAATGTTTAAATATTTTGGAAGTAGTAAAATGGGTAGATGAACATAATGAGTAACAATAAAAGATATCTAAAATACTAAAGATAGATAGATACAATGAGGTTCATTGTGACATGTGATAAAAAATGTTACCAAAATAAAAACATTAAATCCTAAATAAAAGACTAAATATGAAGAAAACAATTGAAATATAGGTTACCTCCCATAAATAAATAATAAAGATGGCATCAGCCAGTTGGATGGATACAATAAGTAATCAAGCATGGTTCATCAATTTCGAAGTCCTCTATATCCTGCAAGAACCAGTGGATGTTTCATTGAGCTTATTTGGATGATTGGCAGGAATAAAAATCTCCAGAGCATAGTGATCATGAATCTGGAGTGGAAGGAATGTTGTAAGTTACCTTCATGATGGGTATGGATATTGAGCTTAGATCTGTAGGGAAAGATCCAAAATCTAGAACTCAACATTAGATAGATGTTGAGTCACCTGTAGTACAATGGAATACAGTGACAAAATAGGCACATTGATTACCATATAAGAGGTACAAGCGCTAGACATGGATATTATAATAGTATAATTAAATTAAAAAAATAAATTAATAAATAGAAAAAATTAGCATCCCATATAAATAATAAGTGACATGATACATCAGTAATATGGAATACATAAAGTACAAAAATATGTAACCCATGCAGAATAAAAAATGGTGGAGGGGATTGGGATATACTAATAGTAATCAATATAATCTAGCTGCTCATCAAATTTCCTCTCTTTACCAAAGGGTTCCTACTTTTGTCTTTATTGATTAATAACATCAATGGTGTTAGGGGATAGAGGATAAACAACTGGAGGTAATGTCGTGGTGCTGGAATCTATCACAGATGATGGAGGAGGTTAGGTACCAATCATTCATATTGTTGAGGATATGGTATCTAGATCAAAGAATAGAACATAAATAGATGGTGGTAGGGTTGGGCCCTTTCCATGATTGGATTTCTTTGCTAGGAACTCATGTTGGGTAGAAGGTTCTCTTAGCTCGTATGGATGGTCATCCAAGGTGGGGGATTGGAAATGAATGGTGGATGATGGATGAACTATTTTAGGTATATGGTGAGAGGCTATGGTGGACAGTGGTGGTGTAGGGGTAGTTAAAATAGATAACTCTACAAAGGTTATGCCTAGTTTCTAGGGAATCTAGTGCATATTCTCTAGGATGAAAAGGTGTGTAACCTAGATATCCCTTGTATAAGATAGGTTTGTGGGTGTAGTGTGATAGGTGGAAGTGTTTGGGAAAGGAATATGGGTGGTAGCATCTGACTTTGGGGTAGAGGTGTAAGTGTTATGGGTGGTAGATAGATCTGATGGGGAAGGAGATGATGTTGGGTTAATAGCATGTTCTCCGAGTACCTCTTAAACATCCTAAAAAAATCATGTCACCCATCAATAGGTGTTTCTATCCTTCATCAACATTGCATCTTGTGCAGTAGAAGGAAGTTGATGGACTCCATGGGAACAAGATTAGTGAGTGGAAGGGAGATATCTATAATGATGAGATGACGGGCCAAATGAGTAATTAAAGGCCCCCCATTAGTGTACCTCATGCATGATGTGCATGTGAAATGTAGTAGAAGTTGAACTGGGATTCCAAGATGATGTGATGACTTCCCATGATAGTAAAAAGGATGATGAAGTATAGCCATCTGACTCTACCATGATACTCAACCTGAGAAAACCATGCATGCATCAATTACTAATGTAGAATGTGGAGAACTACACCTCAGAATAGTTAATATTTGGTAATCCAAGGATCACAGTCACTCTAAGAATCCTAGGAAATCACCCTCCAAATTCACTTTGTATCTGAATTTGAGGGCTCGATATGTAATGTTGGGAATACATTGGATTCGGTAAATTCATCAGAATAAATGCCGAGCATAATTCTAAACTCTATGTAGGGAAACTAATGGGGTATTCCACCTCATCAGAATTGGCGGTTATCAATGACCACATTGAAAGGGACCAAGAACTCAAGGAATAGATCATGGTAGGTATACTTGTGCACATAAATAATTGAATTGACGTGGATGAAATAAAAGAGATGGGGGACCTCCTGGATGTGGTGAAGTCATTCAAGGACAACAAAATCTAGAGATTTGTTGGTCCCCATGGGGTTTTCCTACAGACGACTCACCACAACATGGTGATATGGGTTGAAAAAATGAAGGATGGGGTTAAGGTGTGGGAAAGTGTGACATTACGACCCATCGAGGTTTGAGTGATAATCCTTGGGGGAAGAAACTTTTGTGAAGGATGAAGGGGAGGTAGAGGAGGAAGATGTAGGTTGAACTAGAGGTACAAAAACACTCATCATTTGACTGGAGGTGGATCATCATGCTTCGGCATATGATCATTAATAGGAGGTCATTTCATCTTCTTTCACACCATTTCTGGTATGAAGGATCAATGAGAAAGGGTAAAAATAAAGGGGAAGTGTGTGAGGGATATTAAATTGGAGGATGTGGTTAAGGGGGAGGTGTGGGAGAGGCACAATCGAGGTTGGGGGTGTGGTCAGGTTAGAGTTTTTGGATAGGGAGGGGAAGGGGCCATGCATCATGAAGCCTAGGATCAAAACATAAATGAGACATTAAGTTACACGATTTGTATTTGGGTACATGAAATTTATTTCATAGATTAAATTGTTTTTGGTGTTGAACTGTACTTCTCATATATTTGAGTACACAACATTTAATTAGGGTGTTTAGACATTTTAGAATTAGATCCCATTCCTCTTCTCTTAAAATTCCCCAAGATACTCTAAATCTTAATCTATCTTATTTTACCCTATGGTAAACTATCATGGGGTTCCTACCTGTGAATTCTATTTTTTAACATCGAGATATTGACTCATTTGTGATTTACTGAATTTCAACGAGATGAAACACCCCTCGCAGAATAGTTCTTGATATATCTTAAATCATTTGACATTGACTTTGAATGGTGGTTATCATAATTTTTCAATTTCAATGGTCTCATAGGGGAATACATTTATGAACATAAATGGTCCTGACCAATGGTATTTTAACTTCCTATGGAACAATTTTATTGAGGAGTTGAGTAATAAGACATTATTCATTGGTACAAAAATTAATCGAATGATGTGTTGATCATGCTGGTTCTCTGGGTTTCTCTTTATAAATCTTGGCATTATAATATGAATCCTTTTTTATATTATCTAGTTTATCTAAATGCATCATCCTAACTACCCCATCTTTTTTAGAATCCATATTCAGCCTTAAATATCCCTATATGAGTGATGCTCTAGTTCTATAGAAAAATGGAATTTTTTCCATACACAAATCAAAATGGGGTGGTGTTGATGGGTGTTTTGTACATAGTGTGGTATGCCCATTTAGACTCTATTCCTTTCAATTTATGATTATTTTTTTCATTGATTTTTTTATTTCCCTATTTGACAATTCAACATTTCTTCTTGTTTGAAAGTGCTAGAGAGTACCTATGTTATATCAGATTCTATATATCCCCAGTATTCCTTTGACATCAAGATTGGTAAAATGTGATCCCCAATCACTAACGAGTAGTATGGGAAATCCAAATCATGAAACCACATTTTTCTATAATACATTAATGACCACCTTTTCTATGTCATGAACAGTTGCTTCAAATTTTACCCATTTTGAGACGTAGTCAATGCCAACAAGGATATAGAACATTCCATGTGAAATATGGAATTTACCAATGAAATATATTCCCCATTCATCTAAGATCTCTACTTCCATGTTTGGGTATTTGGTAATTTCATTTATCTTCCAAATGGTTCCAATTAGTTGGCACCAATCGCACATTTGAAAATAATTTCATGCATCTTGGTGAAGTGTGGTTCAAAAGAGTCCACCTAGAATGACCTTTATTCAACGAATTATGGTCCATGATTCCCTCCATTTGGTGAGGTGTGACACATGTCTAAAATACTTTGTATATCATCTTCTTGGGGGAAGAGTCGCCTTAATCCAGTATCACAACACTTAAAAAGTAGGGGCACAACCCAATAGTAATGTGATGTGTCGAATAAAAATAACATCCTTTTCTAGAAGGAGTGGTTTTGGTAAATTTATCGCTTGGAGTAATAGTTTGAAATGCTGGAAAACCATGATCTTTACATTTTCTTTTGGATGAAAAGAGTTTCATTAGGGAATTATTCCTTTATGTACAGATTATCTTCTTCTTTAATGAGGGGAAGTGGGAGTCTAGATAGATGATCAACAACACCATTATCCCTTCCCTTGGTTTATTTGATGATGATTTAAAATTCTTGAAGAAATAAGATCCATCGTATCAATCTCTATTTTTCATACATTTTACTCATTAAACAGTATAGGGTATCCTGGTCAATGTTCATAATCACCTTTGAAAAAAATAAGTTTGAGGAAAACTTCTCAAATAAAAGGATTACCACCAGGAGTTATTTTTCGGTAGTTGTGTAGTTGAACTAAGATTCATTCAAGGTACGACTAAAAAAATAAATTGTTCATAAATTGCAGCTGAATTTCTATCCTAATACATAACCTACAGTGAAGTCACTTTCATTGCACAACAAATCGAATTATTTTTAACAATATTAAGAAATGATAATAGGAGAGGCCACTGTGATTTTTGTTAATGTTTTTAATGCTTTCTGATGCTATTTTGTGAATTAAAAATGGATATCCTTTACTAATAGGTGTTACAGAGGGTGGGAAACTTTTGGAAAATCCATCCCGAAGTATTGGTATAATTCTAAAAGGCCTTGAAATCTCATAATGTATTTAACTATTAAGGTCTTAGGTAAATCTTTGATCACATTGATTTTTGCGGGATCAACTTCCACACACACCATGGAGATTTTGTGTCCAATGACTATGAATCCTTGCTACATAATTTGGAATTTTTTCTAGTTTAAAACTAAACACACCTATTCATAGTTTTGAAGGACTAGTTCAAGGTTACTGAGGCATACAGTCATCGATTGTCCATATACTGAAAAATCTACCATAAAAACATCCCAAAATTCCTCCACCATATCATGGAACACATGTTTCATACACCATGGAAAGGTCACTGGTGTATTACACATACTGAATTACATACATCTATAGGTGATGGTATTGAATGGTCATGTAAATTATATTTTGGAGTAATCATCTGGGTCACCTACAATATGATTTTATATTGAATATCCATCGAGGAAATAATAGAATTTGTGTATTTTGAGTCATTACATCATTTTATCCCTAAATTTAAAGGGAAAATGATCTTTATGAGTTGTTGTGCTTATGTTCTTGTAGTCTACGCATACTCTCCGTCCATGGATAGTGTGAGTTGAAAGAAATTTATTTTCTTCATTCTTGACCCCTATGAGACCACCGTTCTTTGGAACTAATTATAAAGGACTCACCCACTCACTATTAAATACTGAAAAAATTATTCCAATAGCCATAAGTTTTAATACTTATTTCATAACTACATATTTCATTGGTGGGGTGATCCACCTCAAAGGATATCATTTGGGTTTAACACATTCTTATAATAAAATTTTATTATTATATAATGGTGGGTGATCTATTTAATGTCAGTCACCCCAAATAAATTGAATTTTAGGTCTTTGTATAAGTTTAATATACTTTTCCTCTTATGTCTATGTCATCTCAATGTTGATGATGACTGGAAGTGTAGCTATTGATTCTAGAAATGAATAAGTGAATGTTATTGGTAGAGGTTTCAGATCCATTATTGGTGGATGAGTTACTGATGGTATGAAGGGTGTGACCTTTCCCCTTGTGAGTGGTTTTATATAATATGTTTCCTCAAGCTCGTACCACTATCCTTTAGTTGGATATAGTTCATCACTATCATATTTCATGGACATTTAGTCATCCTTTAATTGGGTGATAAAAATATCATGGCAGTCTAAAGAATCATCTGGTGGTTTTTTAGAATTCACTCGGTCGAACACTGATTGTTTATCACCTACAGTATATATTAGAATTTATTAATTTACATTAACCAGTCATTTCCAGGGGCTAGGAATGGTCAACCTATGATAATCAAAACATCTCCTTTTTCTTCCTTGTCTAAAATGAGGATGTATACTAGGAAAATGAATTTACAAATTTTGACTAGAAAATCCTTGAGAAGTCCTCGAGGATACATACCATATCATTATCATAATTTTAGTCTACTCTTGTTGACATGATTTTATAAATTTACATCTTGAAAAATAATTTCCATGGAATAAGGCTAATGCTAGCTCCTAAGTCACACAAGGATCTTCTGAACTTTTTTTCTCATATGGTACATGGAATTGAGAATCTCAAAGGATCTATCATTTTTGTTGAATTTTGTATTGAACAACAACAGATCATTCTTATATCAAGGAAATGACTCCCATGAATTCCATTTTTCTCTTATTGTAATGTAGTTCCTTCAGAAATTTTACATAGGTTGGACATTGAGAAATAACATTAGAAAATGGGATGTTGATGTAAAATTTATTGAACATCTCTAAAAATTTATTATATTTTCCTTCAATACATAATTTCCTCGTTATTTTAGGAAAGGGAAGAGGTTTTTTATAGGATATTGGTACAATGTATATATCCCCTTTAGGATCCTCTTGTATCTGATATTTGCAAGAGGTAGTTATTCTAAATGAATCTTTAAATTTTTTTTATTTTATCTTTTATTGTCATTATCTTCAATGACTATTATAGGATTATTAGGGTCATCTGAATTTTTATATTATCCTACACATGGTTATTTAAAATCCTACACATTTCCACTCCTGAGTACAATTTCCTTCGCCTCTTCCTTTGGGTATGTATCTATATTACCAGGAAACGTACTTGGAAATATATCATACAATATTTGAAATTTGACCTATTTGATGTTTGAAATTTCGGAGGGTAGCTCATTGATTTTTTTATTTTTATTTTTTGGGTTCCCATACTCTGATCTTCATTTTGAATAATGGCTATAACAAATTTTCCTAAATTCGATTGAAGTGGTGCAACTGGTTGTGGTGGAATTTTTGGAGTAGGTTGAAATTGTTGTTGGCCTATAGGAGGGAATGGTTTTTTGGGAACATATTTATGCGTCCACAAAAAAATATTTATAGGTGGATAATTTTATGGTCCTTGATTTCTGAGTGGTTTCTGACCACTTCTCTACTAGTAATACCCTTTATTATTTTTCAACAGCTATTGATCTGGTCGTTATTGATAATTTTGATGTGGTTGCTGGAATTTTGGATTTTTATGATTGTAATTAACAAAATTATTTTCTTGTATTTGTGGTTAATCGACTCCTACCCTATAGTCTTGACATAAGCGAGAGCCACCACACATTTCTTAGGATTGAATCTTTAGTAATGGAGTAGGATGGGGTGGTGGTGAATCAGGTAGCTAAAAGGATTCCAGATTATTAGTGAGGGAATCTACATCTGCTTCCAGACTGTTATTTTCATCAACATGGTGGATTCTATGCTAAGGTATTCTACTATTTCTCTTTCATAGACTGGCATTTATCGAGACCTCATATTGTAGTACTTGACCTACTTCAAGTGTATTAATTGTCAGTCAGCCATCAATAGAAACATATACTACTTTATGAATGGTGGGTTAAAGACATCGGTAGAAGGTTTGTAGCTAAATATGCACATCCATTCAATGATGTGGGAATTTACTAGTAAGTTATTTAAAGAAATACCATGCTTGCCAGGTTGATTCTCCATCCATTTGAGAAATAATTTGTGTGTAATTTCAAAGATTCAAAGTTATTATAGGTGAAAAATATTTATCTAGTAACATCTGGGATAGTTCATGCCATGTCATGATCTACTCAGGAGCTTTAAATTTAATCAAATCCTTTAGCCCATCACACAAGGATAATGGTAATAAAACTAATTATATGCCATCAAAGGATACACTCTAGTTGTGGATGGTTTTATAGACATATAGGAATTAAGATATGTGTTTAGGAGGATCCTCCCTCTGAAGTCCGCTTAACTAACCCATGTTCAAGATCATATAAAAAAGTCATGGTTTTATTTCATAAGTATGTGTCTAGATTGGAGGGAACACAATACTGGGTGTATCACCATTGATTGATGTAATGTAGTAATACAAATTGGTCTACTCTAGTTTCATGTGGAGTTGTTCTCCTTGAAGTGGTCATGGAACAAACTGCATATTTGTTGGGTGGGGACCTCTAAGATTTCGGTGATCTTCCATGATAGAATGATGGTGTACAGAAAGTTACTTTTATATTTTAGGTATGATAGTAAGTGGTTCTAGTTCATCAATGATCTTAGAATGAGTCAAAGATCGCTGATGCATACACAAGGGAAGAAGAGTAAGGAAATATTGATGTCTAAAAGGGAGAATAATTATTTTAAATATATTGGGGGTGGGGTGAGGTAATCTAGGGTTTGTGATGAAGGTTAAGGTGCCTAATCATAATAAAACTATTCATCAGAAATGGAACATAAATTTTATGCATAAATGTCTCTGTTTCAGGTTACCTGGGTTTGACCCCTAGAAACAATGACAAAATTTGATGCACCCACACATGTTGTTTAATTTTCATGGGATATTGTTAGATTAAAATTTCTATTTATCCCTAACCACACTTGATAAAATGACTTAGTATAGTGATATTGTGTGGTCGATCCCATGAGCAATGAATTGGAAGAGAATAAATGAGGTCTTAGAACCCTTTTTGTATGATTCCGCACAATGATGATTGTATATGGGATTTTGATTAGGGAAATTGATTATGGTTTAGGATTCAGAAATAAGGTAGGTATTAGGATCAATTTCAAGGTGCCTGTAAAAAATATAACCTCAATCCTAACATGGAATAGTCCCAACGATTAGGTTATAAAGTAGTGCAATGCTAACTAGTTTCTTATAGTGGATCAAACTGTATCTATATACGATGTAAACATCCATTTTACCAAATATAAATAAATACCTAGATTCTTTAATATTAGTTTTAATGGAAGAAAGTTTCACATTATAATCGCCACAACCTCCTCTACTCCAATTAGGTCAGGTTTTTTTGTTTAAACATATCGTGGTTAGGGTAGTAAAAAATAATTGAATATATTGTTTTCATGTAACTAGAATACTATACTTAGGGAAACAAAGTTATGATTTATAGATTTATTAAGCTTTGAACAACACTACTCTCAACCCTTACCCTATGATCATTTTCCTCTCATGATGGTAATAACCGATATCAATGAAATAATTATGACAATTCTTGGGAGACTAAAAAAAAGTTTAAATATAATAGTTTGCAAGTGTGGGTTCGTGAATTAAGTAACTCATAATCAAAACGAGCAGCAAATAAATAAATTGAATACTTGAAATAGTCAACAATCAAGAACTTATGGCACATCATCCATCAAATGGAAACAACAATGGTAAAAAAAATTCATAACGATAAAATATGATTAATTGAATGAAGAACATGTGTAGAATAATAAAAGGTGATTATATTTGATCAAAAATGTAATAATAAATGTATATAGTTATTTTGATAGAAAAAAGAATGAAGAAAATTGAGAGGGAGTGAAGGAAAATGAAGGGGATGAAAATTTATGTGTTTCTCTATGCATGTTAGATGGTAAACCGTTAGGATATTACACGACGTGTAATCATATCACATCGTGCAATCCCGATCCACAATTTTCTTAGAGGATTTTGGATCCGGAATGAATCATGGCCCGAATATTTGATATTTGGATATTTGACCCATCTTATGATGTGTAACTGGTCTTCACGACATGTTTATTCTCATGAGTGGAACATTAAGCTAGAAGTGGTCTTTGAATCTTACAAGGCATGTGTTGTATATTCACATCTTGTAATATTTTTGTGGCTTGTAATTTTTTCATGACTGGATTCATGACATGTGGTGTGCTTTGAATTATTCTTACACATCTCATATGTTGTTTTCAGGATGTTTAATGATCATTTTTTGGCCAATTTCAACAAATTTTCCTTTGGTTTCTTGGAAACTTATTCTCTACAATAATCAATATATACCTAGAATATTATCGAATAAAACATGAATAATCATTAATTAAATTAATTTAAAAGGTAAATACAAGTTTATCTTATCGACAAGGGAATATACATATGACACCTTATGATGAATTGTACGGTAGGATGTGATGAGAAAACATGTTCTTATTAGATTCTAGAGAGGTAGCCCTTCTTGGACCATATCTATTATAGGAGACTTCAGAGCTAGTTTAGTTGGTAAGAAATCAGATCGATGGTGCACAATCTAGATAGAAATATTAGACTAATTCTATTGATAACCTTTGTAGTTTGACGTCGGGGATTATGAATTTTTTTCTCAATGAGGCTTGGTCAAAGATGGATACATGGAGAAGGGATGATTCCACCATGATATGTCAGGAGGTTCTACAATATTGATAGATTTATGAAGATTATCTATCTATTTCAGGTACCTATGATGTACCAATCCATTCCCAATGTCTTCCATGTATCCCAGCTATTCAGTTATCACTCAAACCTATCTCAAACTCTTTATCCATATGAGGTTGTGCTGCCAGAATATGTGTCCTTTGAGGATCATCCAATTCATAGCTTTTATAGGAGCATGAAACTCTTAATTGGCCGGTCAGTTCCTCTAGTATGGGTTTTATGGTAGTAAAACCATTTACAATATGAGACTTTGGAGTGGGAGTCCACCATTTTCCTTAGTGGCTTGAGTTATTCTTCAGCGATTCTTGAGCACCCTTGTAAGGGAAATTTGGGGATGAATTTCTCTAATGGGGAATATGGTAAAATCATGAGTTTTTATGGAGGTATATAACCTTCTAATTTTAGTTTAATTTCTTGTTTTTGAATATTGTGAGTGCCTAATGATTTCATGAATGTTTTAGGGGTAACCTCATCATTTTCAGAGCAAAGAGTCCTGGTTTTTGGAAAAGTCAGTTCGGCATCACTGTTAGTATAAACCGTGTGACCTAGGATGAACAATTAGGAGTAACCATGCAGGGGTGGAAATATAGTAGAATAAGGAAACATATTTTGATGCAACCATGTATCCAGGGCTACACGACCATGCAGGAGCATATGCAATTTTTAGTAGAGGCTAAAGGCATGATTGGTGCATGGTTTTACGAACGGAATTCCATCACCATCCAATGGGTGATAGGAGAGAATATAATATGGAATGTTTTCACATGTTTTTCAAAAATGTGTGGAATAACCATCTAGGTTCCTTATAGAGGTAGTGAGGAGTTCACATTTGGTGTACAATTGTTTCAACTATGCTTCCAACCCATGTGACCTAATTAAAATGTGGGAAAAGACCATTTTTACCACATGTTTTCTTATAACATAAAAACAATTTCTCTATTCCACTAGTGTATAGGCACCTCGCTATTTTATAGAAACTTTTAATTAAAATTAGAGTATTTTCTACTGATTCTCCACTCGAACATAGATTTGAAAACCATTGGTCTTATTGGACCCACACCGTTATGTTCTACATTCATCTTCTATCGTTATTTGTTTGTCTTTGTACTAAACTAGTTATGTTGGTGAAATGTTTTCCATTATTTCTAAAGTTTTTATTTTTTTCATTTATTTTCTTTTGAGTTTCATAGAATCAATGTTTGATATTGGATGTGTGTTCTACTACATGTATTTTCATGTCAATTTATTACTTTCCCTCAATGTTTGGTATTTTTTATGTCTAATTGTCATTTTTCTATAGACTATAATTTATGTAGTTTCCATTAAAATTAATTGTACTCTAGATTTGAATGAATTGGAACCTATTAGGGCTTCCTAATAGTGCCTTTGTTTTATTGGAGGTCGTTAAACTCAACTCGAACCACCCGTGGGGTGTGTCCACCTCTCTTTCCCATGTTGTACCACCATATTGGTTGTGTTTGAGATTTAATCTTGTTTTATGGGCCTTAATGAATTGATTGAGAATTTAATAAAATATAGGAGAAGGATTATTTACACTTTTCATGTGATGATATATGATTAAAATTATTATATGGATTATATAGAAAGTTTTGAATTTATTGGATGGATTATTTCTTGTTTGTAATTATTGAATGTATTGTGAGAAATTAGTGTTGATGAATTAATAATGGTAATGGATACCTTGGATAAGATCTTTGGATCTTCTTGATTCTATAGGATTCTAAGGAAATTACTACCCCTTGGATCTTCATTTCCAAGACCCACATCAGACATTCTCTATGGACATTCTCCTTAGACTCCACCCAATTTGTTATTCAGTTGTAATTGATATTCTCTATGGAATCAACTAGGATGAATTATTCCTTCATGGCTTGGATATTACCATTCATGGGTTAACATTAGATTACAAGACATAGGTCATTTGGGATGTTATACACTTTATTGCACAATGTGTCCATTGTGGATATTTTTCTATTTTTTCAAATAGACCTCGTATGGGTATCTGATTTCAGTTGTTGTGTGGGATAATATGACACTAGATTATTAAATATTTATAGTTATAATGTTATTATAGTTAATTGATTATTGTTCAAATAGATCCATGTTTGGATGGAAATGATCAAATTTTCCTATAAATCATTATTTACGTTACTGTTATACCTCTGTTATATTACACACTGATTAGGATTTTATACACAAACATGAACTGTTGTTGAAACTATTTGGGGTGGAATAATGAGAGTTATATTAAACCCATTTTGGGATATTTTTGTATACCCAGACATGCTATATGGATTATTTTAGGGAAGGGGTAATCGCCCACTCTAGTATTCTTTATTTGTTGTGCATAATAGTAGGGGATCATTGGATTAATCTAGCATCGTGGTGTTATTCGAAGATAATCCATTTTAGTTTTTATGATTTTTATACATTTATTGTGTTAGATGTATGTTCCCTTGTATTAAATTCCATTATTATAGATACATGACATGATCATCAAATTATACATGAATCTTCATTGGGCTTATTCATTATTACATTATTCTAACTATTTCCATCTATCAGTGATTCATATTATAATTCTTCTTATTTGTTATGATTACAAAATTGTGTTCCACTATGAAATATAGGAATAGCCTCCCCAAAGACACACCCTTATCCCTCGTTTTATGTCCGTAGCCTCAGGAATATTGGGAGGATCACTTGAGGCCATGTGACCCACTGGCTTAGGGAATTATTTAGTGGCTCCTAGGTCTGGATGTTATAATGTTCCTATTGGCGGGTCAGTCCTCATGATATAATCTAATCAAGATCATGATGTGTGAACTTTGTAAGAACAATTATGAAATAAAATGAGACCCCAAATCCAAATTTTTACACATCATATGTGTCCTCAAATATGATCAATCCACATGATATAAATTTAAGATCATTATCATGGTATCGTTAAGTTCTCATTATAGCCTAGGAAATGCAATAAAATTTTGATAAGACCAATAATCTATGCAAATTACCATTTAAATAGTGGATACCAAAATATCAACACTATTTATAGTAGGTTTAAATGATTCCTAACTCACTGGATACATGATAAAATAATCGAAAAGTATTGTTCATGTTGGGTCTAGGGAACCTAGTTTTACCGCAAACCTACTTGCACTAAATCTAACTTGCTAAGTAATTATTTTATATCTCACATGATAATATCATTATTATGTTAAGATATGGATATAGTTTTTGGGAATTCCACTTCTATTCTATGTGGCTACCCTATCATCTCTGACTTTACCTCCATGAGTAAGAATCCTCAAGAGATAATATCCCTAATTATATTCCTTTTTTCCACTCTCAAAACCTAACCTCATGGATAATGCTAATAACAAGATTATCATAATTTTTATTATGATAAAACATTACTTAATAGTACAAATTACAATAACTATATTAAATCATTCCATATTTTAAATTTCTTCTTTAGGTTCATGAAAAGCTGTAACACATTCAATATTTTTAGATATGGCTACCATTGGCTTGAGTGAGATTCTCTTAATCATTACCTTAGTCTAAGTATGTTATTAAATCATATGGATCCAATGGAATAATATATTATATCCCATTATAACATGTTTTCATTCCTCTCTAAATACCAGAAACATATCCTTTGTACTCTCTCAAGTACAATTGGATTGTTCTAAAAACATCTCATGTAGTTCTCCTAGATTTATTTTCTATTCATAAACCATAATGTATATGTTGGAAATATCATACCTAGTAAAAAGCATAAAATAAGTGAATGATATATTACTTCCATATATGGAATTATACTCACCAATTTAATCTCCTCTTATGTCCAAGACATGTCTTTTGGAGATATTTATTCCATGAAACATTAGAAATAATTCTCTCCAAAATTGTTCCAACTGGTAATTTTGAATACCTTTTAAGTATATGTACTTCGATGTGGTCTTATAATTCAAATAGATCTAACATAGTAGATCATATTTCCTAGAACATAGGTTGTTAATTTAATTAAACCTATGGGTAGTTACTCTCATTATGGTCCTAACTGTAGGTCCAGTATCTATTTTCCATGTGTTATCATACATATTTTTCATTGAAAAATAGTGACGTTCCCACTACCCTATTTTAGACATAAGAAAAAATTACATTAAAAACTACTATTTTACGTTCTTTTCTCTTCCTCCAATACAAAATGGATTTTAGTAACATTAACACCTCATTGTAATTCTATGGTTTCATAAAATCGTTATTATTGTATCATATATTCACTTTTTAAGAAAGGTGATCTTGACATCCCATGATATATATAATTATAATATAAAGTATCCATGAAAAGAAGAATTCTAATGGATTCAGTCACAGAGAAACAGTATAACCAATTGAGCCTTATTAACACCACTATTGTAACACCTATGTATTGTTTACCTTGAATACCAAGATATTATCAGTATTTGAAACTGTCAAAATACTAAGAACCAGTACATTGAAACATAAAATCCATTATTTATTTTTAATTGAAACTTTAAATAGTTAAATATTTTTATTTACTACTTACAAGTAGGATTTATTATTATTAGTAAATAATGTATCTCCAAACATAGGGAATTTAAATCCATTACCTTGTTTTTATCATTCCTATGTTTTATGTGTCTCTGGCACATTCCTTTTCAACTAGATCTTGGGGAACTTTTCCTATTACAATCACTTCAATATCTCTAGAATTGACTAAATCAAAATAAATATTTCTCCCACTATCTAAAATAGATATGTACTCTCTCTTATAGTAATATATTCTAAAACAAGACTTTAATTTTTTATATCAAATGGATTTAAATAATAACCTATATGAACATTAGGATACCAACTGAGATTCAATTTTCTATTTTCCTTGATGAATGTTTTTTTATATTTTTAACAAACTCCTTTCATATAAACACATGTTATTATTATATTATGGATTTATTTAATATTATAACACATATGATATCCTTGTTTCAAAATAATTGGAATATTTTTATGGGACCACACTTCCATTTCCTAAGAATATCTTAAAAAACAATGGATGTATTTTCAATGCACATGAATCTTATCATTGATTATCCTTGTACTTACATCACAACTCTCATTAATATAATACTATTTGAATTTAAGAATTACATCAAGGTATATTTTATTGATCAATGATTTCATGTAAGTCACATCATCTATCATCGATTTGATATGTATAACAAAATGTGAGTTTAGGAGTTAATTCATTGTACATTTTTAGGATCGATGAATGCTTGGTCAAGATATTAATGATGACATAGGCCTAAAGAAACCAATATCTTCTAGGCATTAATATTTCTTACTTCAATTTTAAATTTCATAAAAAACTAAAATGTTTATTTTGATGTATATTTACAACTAGCTTAGGCTTGGAATAGTTCACACTATCTAGCTTAACTAATTCCAAAATAATTATAGATTTCAGTTATTTATAAGGGTTTATTTTTCCAAAGTTAAACAAGTAAATGTGTTAATAATACTTTAGGTCTCTATCTCTAAAGAGACAAAATACTATAATGGGTATATCCTTGACAACTTATTTCATTTTTACTAGATAAATAATTATATTTCTATAACTGGGTATTACTAAGTCTTTTATTTTATATTCACAAGTTATTTCCAGTGATTCAAGCATTAATGACCTATGAGTTGAGTATTACAAACAATAAATAACATTCATTCCAATATTGGATTAATGTCTCTTTGTGTCTAATGTATACGTGAGATAAATGGTTTGGTAATACTTAACAAAAGCTCAACTAAAACCATAAGTTAGGAAATTATAGATTGTGTACTTCTAATAACGGACGAAAAAATCACCCTTTCCCAACTACTTATAGATTTAACCTTAGTTCTCATAATGTTTATATAAATAATTGATTACTATATTTAAATAAACATATTTTATAGGACTATTTTATTTAGTACCAAAGCAATATGATAGAAACATCACAAATAATGATGAATATACATTTACTATAAGGATTTTCTTTATTTCACTTCAATCTATTGCATTTAATCTTCAATAAATTTATCTCGAGAAATGTAGATAAAATAAACTACTGTATGATGATCTACCTTAGATAATTGAATTATTTTGTGAAGGTTCATTTGTTGACACACATTCCATTGGAATTTTCTTCTCTTATTTATACTTTTTCACCAAAAAAATAAAGATTAATATTTTATTAATTTCTCATCTAATTAGCGAACCCTGCTCAAAAGTCAATGAATCTATTTCTGCAAACTATTCATTTTTTAATTTTAAATTAAACAGATTAAGTGGGGGATAAAGATATAACAATGGGACGTTTTGAAATATTATTATCCATAATTTAATTAACTAATATTATGTGTAATCATCATCTCATTCATATCTCACTTAACATAATTGTGGTAGGCTTCTCTAAGATGAGACAACATGTGAAACCATTAATGTCTTGATGTTGTTTCCACAAATCACTAGACATTGATTATATAATTATGATTAATAATAAAATGATAAATTGATGTGTATCCTATAATCATCTCTATCATCCTTTATTTTTGAGGTGGCTTAATAGGTATTTGGAACTATAGAACATGAATTTATTATATCATACTAAAATGTGAAAGTCCCTATACTACGCTTGTAAATTCATTCTGATGATCACAAGTATTTTTTAAACTTTATTAATAGTGTGTATATGTTATTACCTACCATATTCTACATAAATTAAACATAATCATATTAGTAAATTATCTTGATTATGTAGATATTATTGATTAATTAAATCTTGAGATGTCACCCAGTATTTAATTGAACCATATAATCCCTCATTACTAGATTCAGAATAACTAGTCATATGAGAATTATAGTGGAAAATATCACTAAAAACTCTACTCATAGTACATGTTGTGGCTACAACACTACTGAAAGACATTCAATGTTGGCTTTTGGATGGCCAATATCATTGAGGGGACATCGACGATGGGCATGATATTAGTGCACTGAGAGGTTGGTTGGGTGGATAAAGGGCATCTGGTGGGGCCATGTGGGATTCCGAGATGATAGGGTTTATGGTGCTAGGGGTTAAGTGCATGGGATCCCAAGAAGTAAGGGCTTGCGGGAGGCTGAGACGGTAAGGTTGTCGGTGGTAGGGGACGACACATGGGTGGTCGAGACGACGTGGTCAAGTGGGATGATGAGATGATAGGGTTGTCAGTGCTAGGGGGTTCGTAGGATGATGATATAGAAGGGATGAGTAATATGAGGCCACTGGGGAAATTTGAGGGATGATATGCGTGGTGGGAGGCTATGAGGGGGAAGGTGGGAATCATTTCCAATACAAACTAATGTTCCTTATTTTTTGTCCTTTTGTTTCTTTCCAATGATAGGGTAATTCCACCAATCCCACCCCTTTATTTTATTAATCCTTTAAAAAATATTAGTATTTTGTTTATTTATTCCACGTGCACCGACTTTCCTCAATATATATATATATATATATATATATTGTCTTTGGGGCTTAGAAAACCTACCTGACTAGCTACCTTTCCCTCCTTTTTAATTTTTAATTTTTTTGTCTACTAAATTTTATCAAGACTATGCTCTTAGGATTTAGAGAAAATATAATTTTAAATAAATATTCCAAATATATGTGAAAAAATATCAACATGGAATAAACTATTTTGGATACCTGAAACTTGGCTAAAAACATAGAAAACCCAAAAAATATACTGCCTGAAAAATAAAACTTATATATATATATGTGTGTGTGTGTGTGTTCATCTAATACAGTACAATAAAAATAATTTTGATCAATCATTTTATCTTCTAATTTCCATATCTTATCCATTAAATATTTAATTAGATTGTTGTCTATGATGATGATGGCGTAACAATTCTATCTTCATGAATTTAATGAAATGTTAATTTTTCTTTGCTTAAAAAATCATGTGATCCCTCTAAAACCAATTGATGGTACCATGGTGCATAGATAAACTATATAGGATGGATATTTAAAACATTTCATCATGTATCGATGTGACTGAATTACCTTTGGTGATGTGCATCCCAATAAAAAATTTGAGGATCCTACATGAAGGAATTTTACTTAAAATTAGAAATAAAATTACATCATTCAATTTTAAGACACATTGGAAAAAAGATCATTCCTGGTGAACATTGATTAATGTAACTAAAATAAAATCCATCTTGATCGTCCATACACACTTCTAAAATAATTAGTATCATCGATTGTTAAAATATGGGTCCAAGCATAGAGAATTGATGAATCCTTTGACATCTTAGGGATAAGTGCTAAATCGATCCTTGGATCCATGAAAGAAGAACTAGAATTTCTTTATTGGATCAAGATATTCTCTCTGTAGAATGTGGGAGATATGATATGGTTGCTTTCAAATTCATGTGATGAATAATACTACGAATGAAGCCTCCACATCCTTATACAGGGAAGTATAGAATATCCTAAATTATCTCACCCACATTGAATATTTATTTCCCACTAAATAAGATATAAAAGGCATCTTATTAAGGATTTAATGAGTTATAAATATTTTTTAATTTTTTCCCATTACATTTATTATAATAATTATTTCACAAGATAAAATCTAGACATTAACTTGGTTTTTCATTCCGGAAAAACTAAACAAAACTTTAATAATAAAATAATATTCATTAATAAATATTTTCCTACTTATTTACATAATATCTTGTGAATAAATATAAAAAATATATTAAATACTAGTTATTCAAAACTCGAACAATAGAAATTTATTTATTTTATAGTGATTGAAAAACCCGTACATCTCCCAGACACCATAGTGGGGCCCACCTTGTCCAATAAACCTATTTTGTAGAATTTAAGAAAATTTCAAATACACTAAGTGTGTGACCCTCAAGGCCCTTATCTCAGTAGTAGTGAATTATATTCACTGACCAAAAATGGATTCTAGAAACCCATCAAGGAACCTATAGGGATAGATAACAGTCATAACATTAACAAATACCACTGAACAACTGTAATTTATTATAATCTCTTTGTCTCTTAATATCTCATAACGAAGTGTGCACACTTCTTGTCATAATCCTTTCCTGATTTATTGTGAATTGGCCTTAATAGACATAATTATTTTCTTATACCACTTTCATATGTATAGTAAATGTACTTCCATATTAATCAACTAGGTCTTTAATATTGATTTCTTTATGAAGAGAAAAAATCATTCATGATTATTCAATCAATTCCATACAACCACTATTGCACCCAACACAAGATACCTCTCCACAAAATAAATGTCTCAGATTTTACCTTGCATCAGTGTGATCAAATAGTATACACTGATAATAATCTCAAGTGAAGAGACCATTACATGTGTTTTTATATAGGATATACCAATTAATCCTAAAATTTTTCGTGTTCCTACTGTTATACCAGTCCTCATGATTCCATCTACTTAATATCACTATTTACGACTTCATGAGAAGAAGTATGAATGCTCATGATCTCCCATCACCTGATGGTCACCGAAATATGTGTCTTATCGACAAGATGTATCTATGCCAAATGAAATAAGGTTAATATCAGTTACATGGTATATTTATGTTATTATTATAGACTTATAACTAATATAACCTTTTGATATGGAAAACAATCTATGTAAATTACCATGTAAATAGTGGACATAGAAATATCAACACTATTTCCTAGATCCATCCTTCATAATTTATCAATTAGATACAATAATTTTCTTCAAATTCATGGATTTTTAATTCAATTTTTTCTCTTCCCTTCATCATGAAATATTCTGGGGTGAATTTTTTATATTATTTCATTGCTTAATTCTCAATGACACTTATTCTCTCATCACCAACTTCTATGGAATCATTTTATTAACAAAATTATATACATGTTCAGATGAATATGAACTTTTCTTGGAACCACTATCTTTTCTAACATCACAAGTATTTTTAAAATTTCCAAATTCATTTCATGTTTTCATATTTTTCTTATACTGTGGATGTTTCATCTATATCATTGGATATATGGCCCTTGGTATGAGCTTCCTCTGTGAATTTACATTTTTAGGATTATACTAACAATCCAATTCACAGTGGTAAAATCTGTTTAATAACCAACATTGGACCATAAATCTCAATTTTATGATATCTTATATATAAATTCACTGGGTATTCTTTATAACATGTTGGATGTTTTTGGGGAAAAACATACATACTCCTTTTCCTATCCACCCTAGTCATAATGGTGTGTATTTTATCACATTTATTCATTAATACTCATACATAATTTGTTTTATAAGATTCACTATTCAAAATTGTTTTAAAAACATTATTACAAGATGGTATAGATAGTACCACACTCTTCAAAACTGATTAAGTTAAATAATTGAAAAAATTATTTATATTATTTTCATATCTTAGAGTTATTTAAACCTTTGAATCATATAATTATCATTTTATACCAGTATAAACTATATCCTCCTTTTCTGTGGTCTTGATATGTGTCGTCTCCAAATCGGCCAATTGCATATTTTATAATAAATTATTGAATTTCTAAATATAAATTAATTAAAATTCATTAATAATTATTAATAATATTTAGTAGTTACTTATACGAAGTTTATCAAATAAAATATTAAATAATTTCAAGAGATGTTGATATATTGGCCTCTGCTCGACAGAGGAGGTGGGTGTCTGGCGGAGAAGTGGCCAAAAATGGTTGGTAGTCAAGACAAAAGAGTCATAATGGTGGTTTTGTGTGGTAGTGTAGTGTCAATGTGGGGAAACATGATTCATGATGATGAAACATTTTATTATATTCCCATTTATAATCATAGGTACAATGAAATAGATCTAGGGGGATATGATAGGGACTTGTGTTCTTTCAAAGAGATCCGGGAAATAGATGGAGGATGGGAAACGCGCGGCACAAATTCTAGGGACGAATGATAGGAAATGATTCATTACTGGTTTTTGAATCATTCTGGAGAAGTTGAAATATGACCCAACATGGATGTGGATTTGTGATCTGGTAGATGCGGGATCATGGACTGAAGTCAATGTTGATTGGTGGCTCTAGTGGATGACAGGGCCTGTGAGTTGGAAACAATTGGGCATATGAGCCGAGGTGAGAGCAATAGGAATTGACCGTGGTGAGGAAGGAAAAACAAGTAATATAACAAAAGGGTTGGTGGCATATATATATTGTAATATCAAATTTTTTCCAGGTACTTCTCTCTTTCATTTTTTCATTAAGACTTGGTGGATGAGTTTTCTTTGAAGAGGAAGATATTTTTGGGGGTAAATGACCTAAAGGTCATAGATTTGTGTTTATTTTAATTAATGGAGTCTGAGTATAAATAAGTTAAATTTTTTATTAGAGTATTCTATGATTTGGAAGGGTTCATAGGTGTTTGGATCTCTAATGCATGAATTGGCATGAGAATAGTCCATTGGGAATTTACACGTTGTGAACGTGTTACATAATATGTAAATGCACAGAAATATGTCTTGAACCATTATAGGGCATGAAGTTGTATCACCCCAAACACTTCATGGTATGTTTTTCTTAAATACATTCTAGTTATAACCTATATTTAATGAATCACTGAGCCTCTATGGAACAAAACATGGTTACTTATAGGAGATATCCATAACCTAGCCAAGTAAACCTAATTTTGTCACTTTTATGATGTGAATTTTGAAAATCTGACATACATGACTGCAATGAGCAAGTTATTTGGAGTCTGATGAGGGAAAAACAATTTTTGGTGAATAGTAACCTACCATTATGAATAGTAACCTATCCTTATGAATAGTAACTTCCCCTTATGAATAGTAATATGACTCTTATGAATGGTATTCATACCATTGAGTGTATAAATGAATTTTGGAACCTTAAAAATGAAAATGAAAATTTTAAGTTTTTATATTTTTCGATTAAATAATAATTTTAGTTAAATATTTAATTAATCATATTTAGAAAATTATTTTTGAAAATTGGACTTAATTTTTGGATTCTACATGTCGAGAAATGTCTAGGGTAAATTTTTGGGATTTTTCTGAAATAAGTAAAAGTTTGATGAATAGTAAAATGCGATAATTTACGATAAATGCTAAATAAGGAATTTATTGAGTCATTGTTGATGATATGCTGATGTAAGACCAATTGGTTCAAAGTCACAAGCATATATTACTGTTATTGTACTTGGAATACTCACTATTGGTTTTCATGAGAGGAAATAATAAATTAATGATTATAATATTAAGAAAACTCTTCACCCCTCCACTATATAAACCACCCTCACCCCCTTTTCCTCCCACACCACTCAAGCTTCAAGCCTTGTCTAAATTCCTCCAAATACTATTTCCAAGACCTATACCCACTTCCAAAACCTGATGGTGTCACGACCCGTCCTCGGGGCCCGTGCCGTGACTACCCCAAGCCCGCCTTCCATAGGCCAGGGGCTGGCGACTAGCACCAAAGGCGTAAAATCCCGATAACTGGGAAGGCATTGCCTTTATAAAGAAAACAAGCACCACAGAGTACAAGCGGAAGTAAAACACTAAGTACAAAAGAAGAGCTGAAAAGTAAAAAGCGGCCAGAAATACAAGCCCAACTGTAAAGTGCAACTCGAAAGGGAAAACAGCGACTGAAAAGTAAAGCTGCTACGCTGAGATGTCCACTGGAAATCCCACCTGAAGGGTGGGTACAGATAGCTCCTCTGCTCCTCGGGTCCCGCCATCCGATCCGAGTATGTCCCGCCCAGTGGTCCACCTCCGGGTACCGCCTCGTCGTATAGTCCACCTCCAGGTACTGTCCAGTCCTCGAACCTTCGGCTTCTGTCAGCACTGTCCGTCGTCTGCAACCAACACAACGAGGTGCGGGCATAGCCCGTGCAGGGGTGAGTATAACGATACTCAGTAGGGACCCCGAGACCCTCAAGGTCTCCCTAAAACCAACAAGGATAAACACAAGAAGATATCAACAGATAAACTCTACTTAGGTATATGCCCATACATATACCTAAGTTATCAAGTAACCCATCTCAATCATGAGGAAATACAAGGATTGTGAAAACGACGGATAACCACTACTCGGGTATATGCCCATACATATACCAAAGTTAGCAAGTGACCCATCTCAATCATGAGGTAAACACAAGGTCAAAAGTCTCAGCTCAAACCAGGATTTTCATTATCGAAACCGTAACTGCTGAAGAGCTCCGTCTCTAGAGTGTACAGTGGTCCTGTCACGACTCCGAGGCCGCCGCTCACTAACCTAAGACTGCTGAGGTACTCCTCCTGTCGAGTACTGCGGGTTTGCGGCCAACTACCTGGCGCTCCGTCCGCTGAGGGTCTGTCGCCAAATACCGGGCGCTCGCCCAAATAGCCTACTGAGGTACTCCTCTTGTCGAGTACCGCGGGTTTGCTGCCATCTACCTGGCGCTCCGTCCGCCGTGGGTCTGCAGCCAAATACCAGCGCTCCGCCCACTGGGCTAGTCGACTCACTCCAAGTCGAGTCGGTCAAGCAGTCGTCAGGTCTCAGCCGGCTACACGGTCTCCGTACTCTGCACGCTCGTCACTAGGAGGGTCCGCTCCACGAGCTACAGGTCGATACTCCAAGTATCACAAAGTCCCACGAAGAAGTGTCTCAAAAGTCCGTCTCGTCACAGGGGTCTCAACGCAACAGACGGCGCGTCGATCGGACGTCCGGTCTGTGAGTTATTATCCTATTCGTCCCAGGGTCCCGGTTGGTTTCGTGAGCGAAACCAATCCCGACCGTATCTCAACTGTACCCCGAACTCCCATAGGGTATACTCAAAGGGACCGTTACTCAACGTAACCACCAACGCCGCTGACGGCTCGTCAAGCGGACGTCCTGTCTGAAAGATATCAGCTTTCCCGTTCCAGGGGCCCGGTTGGATTTCGGGTACAATCCAACCCGGCCATACTCCGACTGCATCCAAAACTCGGGCGGAGTATGTCAAAAGTTCCGTCTCATCAAAAGGAAGTCAACGAAACAGACGGCGCGTCAATCGGACGCCCGGTCTGTGAGTTATTGACATTTTCGTCTCCGGGGCCCGGTTGGTTTTTAAGACAAAACCAACCCGACCGTACTCCACCTGCGTCCAAACCTCGGGCGGAGTATGCCAAAAGATCCGTTTCACTAAGAGGAACGCAACGCGACTGACGGCGCGTCAATCGGACGTTCGTGGCTCAAGATATGAGCGTTTCCGCTCCGAAGGCCCGGTTGGTTTCGTGAACGAACCAACCCGGCCGAACTCAAAGTAATCCGAAACCTTGAGTGCGATATACCGAAACGACCGTCTCGATCCAAGGATCGCGTTGCCACTGACGGTTCGTCGATCGGAGGTCCGAGGCTCAAGTTATGGGCCAAAAACCAAATCTGGTTCGAAACGGGGGGGTCCGGGTCCGGGCCGACCCAGCCCGACCCCCCCCCCCCCTGGGTGGCGCGGTGGCCGGCGGCGGCGGCCGGCGGCGGTGGACGGCGGCGGCGTGCGGCGGCGGCGGGCGGCGGCGCGGCGGCGGGCCGCGGTGGCGGCGGCGGCGGGCCGCGTTGGTGGCGGCGGGCTGCGGCACACGCGGGGGGCTAAGCCCCCGCCCTTCTTCAAGTGGCGCGGCCTATGTGCCGCGCCGGTTTTATTAAAACCGCCCCCCCCCCTCACGTGGGGGGGCCTGCTGGCGCCGAACCAAGGGGGCTGGATGCCCCCTTCCCTCAAGAACCTCCCCCTCTCTTAAAGAGGGGGTTTTATTAAGCGGCCGGGGAATTAAATTCCCCGGTTTTAAGACATCCGGCCGGCCAGCTGGCCGGCCGGTTTTTACCAACGGGACCGGAAATTCCAGTCCCGCCCTCAACTTCCGACGCCGGCGGCCCGGCCGCCGGTGTCCTCTTCCGCCGCGGTCTTCTCGTCCCGCCGCGGCCCGGAACCGGCCGCGGCGTTCGTCATCCGGCGCGGTGCGACGGCACCGCGCCCCTTCGCCGTGCTTTGATATTCATTCAACGCGGCGCGACGGCGTCGCGTTTCTGTTGTTTCTACCATGGTGCGTGCGACGGCATCGCGAAGATATTTGCACGTTCATCCGCGTGGTGCGACAGCACCACGCCACTTGCTTCCTCCCGCAAGATAAATCAACAAAAACGTTGGAGGGGGGATTCGGCCGTGTTCATGCGGTCCGGCCCCCCTCACGTTAAATAAAAACTCAACATGAACATTCAAGCCTCATGTTAGAAATGCCAGATCCACGTTCAAGAAATGGAATCATTAAAGAATGAAACAACAATCCCCTACCTCAGGTATAAGTTCGAGGATTTGACTATGTCCGCGGAAGTCGACGTCGCGGAGATCGGGCGTCGCGGTAGTCGTTCGTCAATTCCGTTGACGAAGAGACGCGTCCGAAGAGGCACGTCGTTGGCGAATCCTTGTACGCCGACGAAGGTTGTCCGAGGAAGGTGCGGTGTTCTCTCTCGTTGACACCGAAGACGAAGAAGAGCGGAGCGGCGTTCTTCGTCGGAACTTGAGCGTTCTACGTCAAGTCTCGAGGAAAGTCAAATAAAAAGGAAACAACGAACTCAAGAACCCTTACCTTGATAGTCGCACGTTGACGGAGTCGTGGAATATCGGTGTCGATTCTTTTGACGTCGGAGGAAGAGTCGTTGTCGAAGGCGTTCGTCGCGGAAAACCGTCGCGGAAGAGATGACGCAGAAGAAGTACGTCGCGTCGCGGATACGGCGTCGCGGACGGATCGTGTTCTTCGGCGGAGAAGTTCTTCGTTGAAGAACGACGTTCTTCGCGTTCTTCGTTGAGTTTGAAGAAGAAGAAGAGGAGCTCTCTACCTCTCAAGAAGACAAACGATCAACCCAAAATAAAATAAGCTACACCTTATTTTATTTTCACTTTGCCAACCTTTCAAAAATTCAAAAGTTGAATCCAATTCATTAATTAAATCTAGAGTTGAGAAAATTAAATGAAGAGATAGGTTGGCAAGAAATAAAGTAGGGAAGAGTTACGTAATTAAGAGGGGGTTTAGAGGGGTTAGGGAATTTGAAAAGAAAAAGGGGTTCGTGTGGGCCCCACCACACTTAATCCTCCCAAGGGAGGTTAAGTGGGTGTGGGTCCCACTTCCAACCACCTTTGGTAGGTTTTTAATAAGTTAAAATAAAATTTGTCTTACACAAATTTTATTTAACTCAACTGAAAACCCCAAAACTAATTTTTAACTCGCAACAAACGCAACTTCCGAAAAGGTCTCTTTAAGCGAATATCGATGCTGCGAGTTCATCGGTGCCCTCGGATTTCAATTCCGAGTACCGGATCAAAAGTTAGGAATTCCCGCTCGTTCGTTCACTGAACGTACCCGAGCCAAACTTCGGAAATTAATTCCGGGCACTCCGGGCCTCAGAATCAGGTGCCGTCTGAAACCGCGCTCTTGTAAAATTCTAAAGAAAATTAAGAAAAAATTTTCCTTGAATTTTATGGGTCTTTACATTACTCCCACCTCAGGGCTTTACGTCCCCGTAAAGCTACATCAAAAACTAGGGAAACAAAAGAGGGTACTGAGCACGCATCTGAGCCTCCCGCTCCCATGTGCTCCCCTGGAGATTCCCGTGCCGCCATCTGATGCGCACAAGAGGAATCGATCGCCCATGTAGGTCCCGCTCCTGTCGATCCTCTAACTCCACCGGGACCTCCGTAAAAGTCACCCCATGGTCAAAGATGTGTGTCGGGTCGTGCACGTATCTCCTCAGCTGAGACACGTGGAAGACGTCGTGCACTCGGTGCAACTGAGGTGGTAGAGCCAGGCGATAAGCCACCTCTCCTATCCTACTGAGGACCTGGAAAGGCCCGATGAAGCGTGGAGATAACTTGTCGCCTCGGCCAAATCTCCGAATACCACGTCGAGGTGAGACCCGCAAGAAGACGTGGTCACCATCCTCGAACTCTAGTGGCCTCCGCCTCCTGTCAGCGTATGACTTCTGCCGGCTCTAAGCTGTGCTCATCCGCTCCTGGATGACATGGACCTCCTCTGACGTTGCGCGGACCATCTCTGGTCCCACAAGAGCTGCGCGATTTCTTCTTTGCCGATAAGAGAAACCTGGTCTCATCCCCTGGATGAACCACATTCTTTGCCTAAAACAGTCAATCCTAACATGGATGATACTAATCCATACCAAGGATGACGTCGTAAGGCCTCGACGTAACTACTAAGAGATCCAACTGTCACTCTCGCCTCCAAGGGTCGAGTCACACTGTCGGCATCAGTGTGAGGTAACTGGGTCTCCTCCAGTAGATGTCTCACAAGTGAGGGTCAAGTCAACAGTCAACTGGAACCTCTTAGTAACTTCACAAAAGAGGACAGGAAAGAAAACATCACAAAGGTATGCGTCTTTTATTATTGCAGCTCATATTACAAGACGCTACACAAAAGCAACATCAACATGGAACTAGAAGTACAAAAGACGTATCCACTAGTTCCGCTCCTGTCCACCTGCTTTACTGTTGCTCAAGCATTTGTCGCTGCCTCAACCTCGGTGGCTCCCTCCAAGCCTGCGGATCGAGGAGTCGGACAGTCATGTGCCAGGTGACCCTTTCCACGGCATGAGTAACACAACCTGCTCCTTGCACGGCTAGCTCTGTTCCCACTCCGGGTGCCCTGCACCACTGGTCCTAAAACCCAAGATCGCCCAACTGCTGGTCTGGTCCTCCTGGACCTCTGCATCATCTGTCTACTGCCCACAGATGACTCGGCTTCTGATCGAAAAACACGCGGCAAAGGCAGCAGCTCCTGAACACGCTCGGGGTGTAGAGCTACTGGAACAAACTCAACCCTGAAGAAGGTCTCGAAGTCTTCCCATGTGAAAGTCATCCCATCGAAAAACTGGAACAAGTGGCTCCACCACCTGCCTACTGCTGCCTGAAGAAGGCTGGCAGCAAAGGTCACCATGAAGTCTGATGGCGTCCCCACTAGCCTGAAGACTCCCACCACAGCCTCCAGCCAATCCTCAGCCGCCTGCGGGTCCGTCTCTCCCCCGAACCTGGGTGGCCTCTGGCGCTGGAACTCATGCAGTGCGCGCAAGTAGCGGGCATTGCCTACTGCTGGGGCTGGTGGCATCGGTGGCCCAACGTATGGTAGTACCGCTGGTGCCTCCGCTGTTGCCTCAACTGCAAGAGGGCCCTGTACCGAAGCCTCGTCGCTCGACAGACTGTCAGCACGCTCATCCCTCCGGGCTCTAGCTGGTCGTCTGAGAAAAGACATCCTGAAAGAAACAACGTAACACGATCAAACGATTATACCTGGTGAGCTGACCTGGTTTGAGCTGTTTTAAGGGGAAAAACCTTTGAAAACACACACGCAATCAGTGTTTTCATGCACAAAGTCGGAAATCAGTTGTCAGGGTCCTGGTGTATGCATACGTCGGCCGCCCGCACCAACACTGGACTCCCTGAACTGAAAACCACACTCGGTACTCTAAACACTATTGCTTCACAGAAAGAAACATCAGAGTTATAAGTTCTGCGGTAGAACCGAACTCCTCTGATACCAATTTGTCACGACCCGTCCTCGGGGCCCGTGCCGTGACTACCCCAAGCCCGCCTTCCATAGGCCAGGGGCTGGCGACTAGCACCAAAGGCGTAAAATCCCGATAACTGGGAAGGCATTTCCTTTATAAAGAAAACAAGCACCACAGAGTACAAGCGGAAGTAAAACACTAAGTACAAAAGAAGAGCTGAAAAGTAAAAAGGGGCCGGAAATACAAGCCCAACTGTAAAGTACAACTCGAAAGGGAAAACAGCGACTAAAAAGTAAAGCTGCTACGCTGAGATGTCCACTGGAAATCCCACCTGAAGGGTGGGTACAGATAGCTCCTCTGCTCCTCGGGTCCCGCCATCCGATCCGAGTATGTCCCGCCCAGTGGTCCACCTCCGGGTACCGCCTCGTCGTATAGTCCACCTCCAGGTACTGTCCAGTCCTCGAACCTTCGGCTTCTGTCAGCACTGTCCGTCGTCTGCAACCAACACAACGAGGTGCGGGCATAGCCCGTGCAGGGGTGAGTATAACGATACTCAGTAGGGACCCCGAGACCCTCAAGGTCTCACTAAAACCAACAAGGATAAACACAAGAAGATCTCAACAGATAAACTCTACTTAGGTATATGCCCATACATATACCTAAGTTATCAAGTAACCCATCTCAATCATGAGGAAATACAAGGATTGTGAAAACGACGGATAACCACTACTCGGGTATATGCCCATACATATACCAAAGTTAGCAAGTGACCCATCTCAATCATGAGGTAAACACAAGGTCAAAAGTCTCAGCTCAAACCAGGATTTTCATTATCGAAACCGTAACTGCTGAAGAGCTCCGTCTCTAGAGTGTACAGTGGTCCTGTCACGACTCCGAGGCCGCCGCTCACTAACCTAAGACTGCTGAGGTACTCCTCCTGTCGAGTACTGCGGGTTTGCGGCCAACTACCTGGCGCTCCGTCCGCTGAGGGTCTGTCGCCAAATACCGGGCGCTCGCCCAAATAGCCTACTGAGGTACTCCTCCTGTCGAGTACCGCGGGTTTGCTGCCATCTACCTGGCGCTCCGTCCGCCGTGGGTCTGCAGCCAAATACCAGCGCTCCGCCCACTGGGCTAGTCGACTCACTCCAAGTCGAGTCGGTCAAGCAGTCGTCAGGTCTCAGCCGGCTACACGGTCTCCGTACTCTGCACGCTCGTCACTAGGAGGGTCCGCTCCACGAGCTACAGGTCGATACTCCAAGTATCACAAAGTCCCACGAAGAAGTGTCTCAAAAGTCCGTCTCGTCACAGGGGTCTCAACGCAACAGACGGCGCGTCGATCGGACGCCCGGTCTGTGAGTTATTAGCCTATTCGTCTCAGGGTCCCGGTTGGTTTCGTGAGCGAAACCAATCCCGGCCGTATCTCAACTGTACCCCGAACTCCCATAGGGTATACTCAAAGGGACCGTTACTCAACGTAACCACCAACGCCGCTGACGGCTCGTCAAGCGGACGTCCTGTCTGAAAGATATCAGCTTTCCCGTTCCAGGGGCCCGGTTGGATTTCGGGTACAATCCAACCCGGCCATACTCCGACTGCATCCAAAACTCGGGCGGAGTATGTCAAAAGTTCCGTCTCATCAAGAGGAAGTCAACGAAACAGACGGCGCGTCAATCGGACGCCCGGTCTGTGAGTTATTGGCATTTTCGTCTCCGGGGCCCGGTTGGTTTTTAAGACAAAACCAACCCGCCCGTACTCCACCTGCGTCCAAACCTCGGGCGGAGTATGCCAAAAGATCCGTTTCACTAAGAGGAACGCAACGCGACTGACGGCGCGTCAATCGGACGTTCGTGGCTCAAGATATGAGTGTTTCCGCTCCGAAGGCCCGGTTGGTTTCGTGAACGAACCAACCCGGCCGAACTCACAGTAATCCGAAACCTTGAGTGCGATATACCGCAACGACCGACTCGATCCAAGGATCGCGTTGCCGCTGACGGTTCGTCGATCGGAGGTCCGAGGCTCAAGTTATGGTCCAAAAACCAAATCTGGTTCGAAACGGGGGGGTCCGGGTCCGGGCCGACCCGGCCCGACCCCCCCCCCCCCTGGGTGGCGCGGGGGCCGGCGGCGGCGGACGGCGGCGGCGGGCGGCGGCGCGGCGGCGGGCCGCGGTGGCGGCGGCGGCGGGCCGCGTTGGCGGCGGCGGCGGCGGCGGGCCGCGGTGGCGGCGGCGGCGGGCCGCGTTGGCGGCGGCGGGCTGCGGCACACGCGGGGGGCTAAGCCCCCGCCCTTCTTCAAGTGGCGCGGCCTATGTGCCGCGCCGGTTTTATTAAAACCGCCCCCCCCCCCCCTCACGTGGGGGGGCCTGCTGGCGCCGAACCAAGGGGGCCGGATGCCCCCTTCCCTCAAGAACCGCCCCCTCTCTTAAAGAGGGGGTTTTATTAAGCGGCCGGGGAATTAAATTCCCCGGTTTTAAGACATCCGGCCGGCCAGCTGGCCGGCCGGTTTTTACCAACGGGACCGGAAATTCCGGTCCCGCCCTCAACTTCCGACGCCGGCGGCCCGGCCGCCGGTGTCCTCTTCCGCCGCGGCCCGGAACCGGCCGCGGTCTTCTCGTCCCGCCGCGGCCCGGAACCGGCCGCGGCGTTCGTCATCCGGTGCGGTGCGACGGCACCGCGCCCCTTCGCCGTGCTTTGATATTCATTCAACGCGGCGCGACGGCGTCGCGTTTCTGTTGTTTCTACCATGGTGCGTGCGACGGCATCGCGAATATATTTGCACGTTCATCCGCGTGGTGCGACGGCACCACGCCACTTGCTTCCTCCCGCAAGATAAATCAACAAAAACGTTGGAGGGGGAATTCGGCCGTGTTCATGCGGTCCGGCCCCCCTCACGTTAAATAAAAACTCAACATGAACATTCAAGCCTCATGTTAGACATGCCAGATCCACGTTCAAGAAATGGAATAATTAAAGAATGAAACAACAATCCCCTACCTCGGGTATAAGTTCGAGGATTTGACTATGTCCGCGGAAGTCGACGTCGCGGAGATCGGGCGTCGCGGTAGTCGTTCGTCAATTCCGTTGACGGAGAGACGCGTCCGAAGAGGCACGTCGTTGGCGAATCCTTGTACGCCGACGAAGGTTGTCCGAGGAAGGTGTGGTGTTCTCTCTCGTTGACACCGAAGACGAAGAAGAGCGGAGTGACGTTCTTCGTCGGAACTTGAGCGTTCTACGTCAAGTCTCGAGGAAAGTCAAATAAAAAGGAAACAACGAACTCAAGAACCCTTACCTTGATAGTCGCACGTTGACGGAGTCGTGGAATATCGGTGTCGATTCTTTTGACGTCGGAGGAAGAGTCGTTGTCGAAGGCGTTCGTCGCGGAAAACCGTCGCGGAAGAGATGACGCAGAAGAAGTACGTCGCGTCGCGGATACGGCGTCACGGACGGATCGTGTTCTTCGGCGGAGAAGTTCTTCGTTGAAGAACGACGTTCTTCGCGTTCTTCGTTGAGTTTGAAGAAGAAGAAGAGGAGCTCTCTACCTCTCAAGAAGACAAACGATCAACCCAAAATAAAATAAGCTACACCTTATTTTATTTTCACTTTGGCAACCTTTCAAAAATTCAAAAGTTGAATCCAATTCATTAATTAAATCTAGAGTTGACAAAATTAAATGAAGAGATAGGTTGGCAAGAAATAAAGTAGGGAAGAGTTACGTAATTAAGAGGGGGTTTAGAGGGGTTAGGGAATTTGAAAAGAAAAAGGGGTTCGTGTGGGCCCCACCACACTTAATCCTCCCAAGGGAGGTTAAGTGGGTGTGTTTCCCACTTCCAACCACCTTTGGTAGGTTTTTAATAAGTTAAAATAAAATTTGTCTTACACAAATTTTATTTAACTCAACTGAAAACCCCAAAACTAATTTTTAACTCGCAACAAACGCAACTTCCGAAAAGGTCTCTTTAAGCGAATATCGACGCTGCGAGTTCATCGGTGACCTCGGATTTCAATTCCGAGCACCGGATCAAAAGTTAGGAATTCCCGCTCGTTCGTTCACTGAACGTACCCGAGCCAAACTTCGGAAATTAATTCCGGGCACTTCGGGCCTCGGAATCAGGTTCCGTCTGAAACCGCGCTCTTGTAAAATTCTAAAGAAAATTAAGAAAAAATTTTCCTTGAATTTTACGGGTCTTTACAGATGGTATCACCTAAATTCCAAATGAAAAGGCCTTAAATAGATTCTAAATGAAGAGTACTCAAGAGGTGAACCTTCCTTCTCTTTTCTTTCAATTTCTTTTACAAAGTTCCATTATTTTTTTCTCCCTTCTCTCATCCCCTCATCCAAATGCCATGATAATTCCAGTACATTAAATGTACTGGATTTTAATTTTTCTAATGGAATATTTCATCATAATATCCCTTTTCCCCCTCCTTTTATGTAATAAATGCAAACACCATCTGAGATGTGTAAATTTATCAGACTCAAGGAAGACAGGTATTCAATTAGCATTACTATCTTCAATACATGTCATGAAACCTTTTCAATTGTTGAAAAAGGTCATAATAAATGTATTTTATCTTGATTAATGTTCTGTAATCTTTACACGCTCATATTATGGAATAATAATACAAAACATGTTTATTGTGCACAAAACCACCATGCCAAATCCAAGTGTTTATTTTAACTCATCGAATGAGTAATCCTCATGGAATATAAACAGAATCATTATAAGATAATTTATATCTCATTAATTTCACTATTAATTTATATTAACAAATATTTATGTTTAACCATAATTCAAACAAACATCCATTCATGAATACAAGTAAACAAATCATTAAACCAAGTAAGAAAATGCTTCCAGAACAATAAAATTGAATCTATTAAACCAATAAAAAAGGCAATTAATGAACTTAATAAAGTTATAAATTTAAACTAAATTTCTATTAGGTTCTTCAATTATTAATTAATGAAGTTAAATTTTATTATTAAGGTCGTTAAGAACAAGCAAGAACACCTTCGGGCATATGTTAAGGGATCCTCTCTCTCAATTTTGTTCAAGAATCTCCCCAATGTTTTGCCCTTTTATTTTTAATTCGTAATGATGGGGTATGATTTTTCACCTCCCCCATACTGCCATTGTTACATAAAAATAATGGTATACCCCTTTTCATCTCATTAATCCCTTGCAATAACACTTGCTACCATGCTGAAATGTTTGTAAGGGTTTCTCATCAAACTTTTTTTTGTGGGATATTTTCATTGATTTCCACAAATTTCTTTGATGTGGTATATGTGTACTGCCATTTGATATATAATAACATTATTCAATATATATTAATGTTATTAAATGATTCATTTGAGGGTTATTATGTTATGTTCATTTGATTTGACCGATTACATTGTGGTAAGAGACTTTGTCTCAACTACTATTTTGTTGCGACTAACTTCGTGCGGTGAACCTAATAATCCTTATGTGGTGTAACTACTTCCCATTTGAGATGAATTTTTCATTTGAAATTATATTTATTTTAAATATCCATAATCTCATATCGTGGATATGTTTTTTTTCTAAACCATTTACCATTTTACATACGGTGTTTATTTGGAATGTTGTTTGAATTATGGAAATATTGATGAATCCGTATACTCTACTCTATACGGATATTGAATATCCATATTGATCTTGTATTGAATCAAGGTATAATGAATTATTTGGACATGCAGTGGTGGGTGGGGCCTACTAAAACCCCTCTATGCATCGGTATGTCTCATTAGAAAAATCAGTTTTGCAACAAACCCTTCAAGTTTGTTTCAAAAAATCAGACAGGTTTCTACCCACAGAACAAAACTGTTTTAACCGTATTATGGTTTCATGTGCCAGATACATGATGTCCAATTATTAAGAAATATATTTATTAATTATCAGTTATTTTTATTATCCATGTGGTTTTAACTATGAAAAAATCTATGGATGCATTTTCATTCTCAGTTTATCAATGTCATTAGTTTTTCATTTATTCGCCTTACCACATTGATTATGTCAGATTGATTATTATTCACATATTATTTTACTCATGATTACACTATTTATTACCCTTACTGAGGATTTTATATCACCCCTTTCATTTTTTTCCATCAACAGGTGATGAATAGGTGATCCTTTATTGAGTTCATGTGGTTACAGTTTTTAGTTTTTGTTATGTATTATATTTTTTAACCTTTTCAAATATAATTTGAGTTACATATATGTATCTAGTTTCTTTAAGACTACTAATCTGATCGTTCCATCTAGATTCTCATTCTTTCTAACCATACCAATATCACAATTAATGCATCGGCTCTATCCTAGAGAGGCTGAGGTGTTACAAAGTGTTTCCACATAGTGTAAACCATTCACATCATATAAAATTCAAGAAAGGTTTAATAATAAAGAGAGATGATGGGTTTCTTAGTGTATCCATTCAAAAATAAATACATGACCTATAAATATATTACACATTATGTAAATGTTGAGAGTAGTAGTTTTAGATAGTATTATATGGATACTACTCATTCCACCTTTTTTGTATGCCCCTCCCCTCAAGCCCTTGTCATCTAGTGGTGATTATGATGTCATTTCATCACCTTCAGAATCACAGTTTGGTGTTTTATCTCTATTATATCACCTTGATTTGATCTTCTTCCCCTTTCCTCATTCTTCCATCTAAGTTGTGATTTCTTTTGATCTATGCAATAGAATCATGTAAATATTTTTTCTAAGCAATCTAGGAATTCTTCATTGATCTCCATTGACTTAATTTTATTTTTCATTACTCACTTTGGGTGTGACTAAATCATCATGTAAAAGCATGTGGTATAAACCTCAACCCTATGGTTTGATAATTTTCAAGTATATGAACTATCATGATTGTTCAATAATAATGAAAAATTTAAATAATTTATTCATTGATAAATGATAAATCATGGTTTGTAATATGGGATGGATCCCATTTGATTCAATTTTTAGTGACTTGGATTTTGGCTACCCGTTGTGTTAGAAAACCCGTGATTAATTTGAATTGGCTAATGGCTTAATGTGTATTTATAATGACATTAGACCTAAGGTGATTTCATGATATAGAATACCTTTTTAATTGACTATTATTTGTTGATATGAATGTTAATCAATTGAAATATAAATGATAGTTTAATTGAAAGAAAAATGGAAACTTTCATAATTAAACATTGAGGCCATTGATGTGAAATTGTGACATGCCTGTTTCTATGACATATGTAGTGATACATGATGTAATGCTTTTATAGAGTGGGATATGCCTAATATAATGCTATAATGCATTTATTGAGTAGGATATTACCTTTCATATTCTATAATGCTTATATTTAGTGGGATATAAACATTGTAATACTATAATTATAATGTAGATTAATACATTCCTAATCAAATGTTATAAGGCTTATATTGAGAGGGATCTACCCATTCCCTTGAAGAAATTCTTATATTGTGGCCTTGACCTTGTTTTTTTATTTTTCCATGGATATATGTTTTTTGGTTTGAATAGTTTGGCTACATGAGAAGATATATTCCAACATAGTGCTCAAAAAGGTTGATTTATATATTTTATTAATCAATTAATTAATACCTCTTTTTATTACTATATATAATATAATTATTATTAGACTTGTTATATTTTGACCTTGTAGTTTCTACCTACAAATTTTACTCCCACCTTATTAGGATCATCCTAAGTTACCCAAGTGGATTACATGAATATTGGTTTGGAAAAGTGAAAGAGAACTTATTACTGATTATATTTCTTGTTTCATATAATTGAATTAGGAGATATATATGACATGAGGTTTGGGACCATAGTCTTTTGGGTTTATTTTGTGTCAGTTGATTATTTTATTTTTTATTAATTTTAGTTTAACACTTAGATACATTTATTAATATCATTACATGATTTCTTATTAATGTTTATATGTTCCCCCTTTTCTTTCTAGATTTATCATACATTATTTCACTTATTTTACCATACTACTATATTTATTAATTACCTATTTATTTATATTATATTTTAATTTTTACATGGGGGTATAGTATCCCAACTATACATATCACACCCCCACTACTAGTTGGCAGCCTCTGGCTTATGGGGTGCTACGCTTGAGGTCTCATAACCAAACCTTTATATCCACCTGAGATAGTTCCAGATTAGGGGATGTTACAAAGTGGTATCATATGATTCAGTTTTTATTTTATATTTCTTTACTCTTTGGGAATGGTATTAAGGTGACTTGGATGCACCAGGACTTGGTAATAATCTTGTTCATGGAAGTAGATAACCCATTTATGGGAAAAAATCTAATTAGCAGGGATGTGATTGCTGTTATTTTGTACACTTATTACAGTTGGTATTATTTTACCTTGGGTGATTCACATATTGTGTGATATTATTATCATGTGATGTTACTATTTATTGAGATTTATACTTTTGGCCTAGTATGGTGTAGGATGAGTATGCATGAATTATGATAGGCACATAGGGATATATATTTACATGCATTGTTCATGACAGGGACATATTTATTTCCATTATATATACTTTCCTATATGAAATATGAAATTAGACACATGTTCTATATGATAAATGAAATAAATGACCTGATATGTCATGCTAAAAACTTATGATTCATGTTTTGAGAGACTTAATGTAGGGGTTCTCTATTATTGTCACCTTCTGAGGTTGAACTTGTCATTATAGACATGGTTCTAAGGAGCGTGTTTATATTGTAGAGAAAATTTTATGCTCTTCATCTTTGATTTGAGTCTCAAGATAGTGGAAATAAGAATTCTTATAACACATATGAGATAGAGATTTATGTATCTTCTGAGGTTTAGATAAATGATCTTCTTTATGAAATCTTCTTGAGGGTCATGTGATCCATAGAAACAGCTAATATTCACATAATGCCCTGTATGTCTAAGATAATGAAATATTTATAGTTACAACATCCACCTACGTTCACTGGTGAGGGAGGACTCTAGATAGCCATGTTTTGGATTGATTCATTATCGATGATATTCAATCATCATGAGACACATGCAGATAGGAGGGTGAAGCTTGATGCATATATGCTATGTGGACCTATCAAACAGTGGTGGGATATTATAGAGTAGGATGGGTAGGATGAGTATTTATCATGGAATTAATTAAAGGTTATGTTATTGGGACACATCTATTTATAGTGGTTGAAGTATGAGAAGGCTTCCAAGTTCCAGCATCTGGCATGGTGGGTCAGGTCAGCGATAAACAATGTTGAACGTTTAATGGACATACAATGAATTACAACATCTTAATATATTGATGATATATCCATGGTGATACATTTTTAGGATTGGATTCACTGTGAGATTAGGTTGCAGGTGAATGTTTTCCATCTGATTAGATTTTTATATGTGATGAATCATACACTCATCATGGAAGGGAATTTGAGAGAAACACTGAGTAGTGGCCAAAATATTTTATCTGTGTGAATCATAAGATTTTATTCAATTTAAAATAAGTTCCTCTATGAAATTTTTCACCAAGGAAATAGTGGAATAATTATTCAAGGAAGTGGGCATCCACCCCAGGACTATTTTCCTTTGAAGTGTTTTTAGTGTGGAAAGTTGGGACACAAGAAGCCACAATGTCCTTACCCCACTTTGGAGTGTTGTGATTGCCGAAGGATGGGCCATATTAATAGGTTTTTTAGGGGCATGATGTATTATATCATTGATAGGTGATCAAGACTGGTACCGGAGTCTAGGAAGGACTCGACAACTCTTTACAAGATTGCTATCTGGAGTTCCATGGGAGGTTCTGGTCGGGGTAGGAAATGTGGCACCCTAGTGTAAGAATGACATTAATAGGAATAGGGAATAGATTAGGGGAGTTAGATTGCAGACAAAGGTATAATATATGGTTATCTACACATTATGTAGACTACTCTATCTCTTGTAGATGCAGGACTATCTACAATTAGAGGTACGATTCTTGTATCATCTACCCTTTCTTGTTTTTTGTTTCATATAGGATCATTATATTCCTTTTGATCTAATCTTTTGGAAAATGGTTTTTTCTTGGTTGTGGGAGTATTGGATGGTTTGTTTTACCCTTGATACATCTTTGGGAGTGTGGTAATATATTATCAAACATTGAAAGGTGTGTTCTCTATAAATCAGCTGTTACCATTTCTTGTGGGAACCGTTTTCACTAGAAATGTTGTGGCTTGATTTTATTATAAGTATGGATTGGTTCATCTTATACCAAGCTCATATTTACCATAACCAAAGTACTGTTACATTTATTTCTCCAAAATGGGGCATATATTCTCACCAAGGTGATTCAGATCATTAGGATGGTCATGCATGACTAATTTTGTGTAGATCGGATTATCTAATAGCTCAGACAATAAGACTTGATTTTGATGATAGTGAAATTACGAAAGATTATTTTCCTCTATTGTTTGACCATTATATGTTTTTTATTGTTGACTTCTATGGCTTACCACTTTAGTGATAGATTGGGTTCACTATCAAGTTTGTGTCAGGATTAGAGAAAGTTTATATCCTAACTTATAGAATGGAACCATCACAACATCAATATTTAAAGGTTTCATTATAAGATCTTGAGGAAATAGGTTTCCTATGTATTATTACATCTCCATGGGGTTCTGTAGTTCTTTTCTCTAATAATTTTTATGGTACTTTTCACTTAAGTGTGTATTATCAGATATTGAACCAAATGAAAATCATGAACCGGTATCCTCTTCCAGGAATTGATGATCTCCTAGAGAAGCTATTTAAGGACCCAAACCATGGAATAATTTTTGTCTCATAAATTTTTGTATTGTTTTATTTTATACATAGAAAAACCATATCCCTTAATTAATGAAGTGAGTATAATTAAACTGATACCATAGGGTTTCTACTGTTATATGACCATTGGTCAATATGACCATTGGAAACTATACTTTTAACATTTTGATTATTGTTTATAAATAAAACAGATCATGGTTAATTAATACAGAAAGAAGAGTCGATGGCCTCATCTTGTAGACTCGGGCTGTACAAAGCCCATCTGTCGGAGCATGAGAAGGATGTAGCATCACTAGGCTTCACTCTGGAAAAAGCCCAAGCCTAACTCCAACATTATAAGATTGAAAATAATCTCTTATGGGAGAAGTTCAAGGTAGTAGAAATCACCCCTTTGGAAATGTTGTTCGATCCTCCTGAATATTCTATCACTATTTCACACCTTAATCTTAGGTTCTATGGTTGTGTTATAAGGGTCTATGTAATGAGGCCTTAGTTACTTTGTGTAATCCTTGTGCATAAATAAAATTTTTATTATGGTAAAATTTGTGAATTTAAATTATCATGAAAAATATAGGATGAATTTATAGAAGTTATATATTATTTGTGAGTATTGGAAAATTGAATTTTAAAATATTTTTTTTGTATAATTTAAATAATTAATAATGTGAATTGATTTTCAAAAAATGGTCTTCTATAGTTGTGATCATTATGAAATTTAGATTCTAATTAGATTAACTTAATTTTTGGTGAATATTAAATTATATATAGTAATATTATCCTTATGAATAGTAATGTAACCAATGGAATAGAAACCTCACTTAAGAAATTATAAAAATATTTTAGTCATCATGATTGGTAATGTGATATATTATCATATGTAAAGAAATATTTCAGAAATTATTAGTTAATTATTAGTATTTTTTCAGGTAAATAGTGCTTTCATGTAAAAATTAAATATCTCATAATTAGGAAATTATTTTCATAAAATGGAGTTCATTTTTGAATTCACAGCATTGATATTATGTTAGGGTGAATTTATATGATTTTTATAAAATGTTTTGTTTTTGGGGGAATAGTAAAAATACAGTTTTGAGTTTCAGTGTGTTTAATGTCATAATTAATAATGTAATGATGATGTAATATTTATGGTAGACTTTTTTACAATAAAATATGTTATGAGGTGTCCCAAGTGATCAGTACTAAGGGAAAATACCCTGGGAAAGCCAAAGGTATTGCAAATAACACTTATGAGGCGTCCCATGGAAATTAATAAAATATTCCCTCAATTTTTCTATAAATACAATCCCATTCCATCGCTCCATTCATTAAAAAATTCCACATCAATGATGATATCATAATTCTACCCTAAAATGAGTCCTCCCAATGTTCTCTCAAGCCCCCAAGGTCCCTACCTTCATGTTTTTGAAGATACTCTTCATGGAAAGGGAACCTATCACCTTCCTTTTTGAGTCAACACTTCTTCTATTTTATGTCTTTGAATTTCCATTTTCAAATTTTGGGGTATGATATTATATATCCCTCTTACTAACCATTTGATTTACATAATATTATATTACCTTTTTTTCTCATAAATTGACTTTATGAATTTTAGGCGATGTCGTTATTCTACCGAATTTTCATAATGGAATTCTCAACTTCTCTTTCATCCATTCATGTTCTCTTTTATGTGGTATGACATTAAAGAATACATACCTTGTTATTATTTAAATTTTATTCTTTAAATATACTATATTATGAGTCATTTCTGTGTGGGATAACCTTTTACCCTATCTTTTTATTATTTTCTAAAGCTAATTTGAATAGTAGTTATGCTGCAGAATTTTCATCTCAAAATATCTCTCTTTTTTCTCAAGAAATTATCTTATTTTTTTATGGGAATGCCCAAACCAATTTAATTTCTAGGGGTATTTATCAAGAAATAAAAATGATATATTTTATTCTGCAATTTATGTACATAAAACCCTTATTCTATTTCCATGTGTTATAAGTGACATTATGATCTTGTTTTTAACGACTTTTTAAAACATCGTGATTTTGATATGAAACCCATTTCTTTTATTCTCTTTGGGTTATTTCTAAAATGTTTTATTATGATATATGTCGATCACATGAAAATAAATACATATTAATGGTTCAACATGATATAAATCCAATTTATTTGGTAAAGAAATTATACTCTAGAGATGACATGTTTTATGATACGTCGGTGAATAACATTGGTAATATTTATGACACCTTGGGGATGTACCTTGGATATATGATTAAGAAACTCTAAATTAAATATCATAGACACATTTTCAAGTTATTTTTCAAGGTATTAATATTTTTTTATGCCACTTTATCATTTAATTATGATATTACCCATGTTCTTATTGATATCGCTCAAGTTCACATGTAAATTGTTTCACATGTTTTTCCTTACAGGGCCTTATGGTCACCCTTTCCGTTGATATATGTATCCAGGTTATGAAATGTAGTAATTTTACATTGGATTGACTTTTAAATAAAATTTTAAAGGGGATTAAAATAATGTTTTATGTTTTCATGTATTATGAACCTTTTTTCCAAGACACTAAACTTTAAAGATCCTCTATTTGTAATGTAATGAAAGGTTATGCAATAAGAAGGTGTAATGCCATAGTTAGTATAAAAGGATAATTTAGTTATTTGTGGAATTTAGGATATGAAAACAATAGGAAAAACCCTATATAGAATATTAAATATAGGAAAACATATTGGTATTTTGGAGAAATTTCAAGTAAGTAGTTTCTGAAAAAATAAATCCCTTTATAAATATGAACAAGTTGATGTGGATCTGGTACAGATATACCCAGGAGTGAAAACTATGACAATGAGTTTTGGGCTTGACCCGGGGTATTCGGGTACGTAAAAACAATCCCTTCACCACTCTTGGTTTGACACTCCTAGGGTATATTTTTGGTTAATCAAAATATTTTTATGAATCATTCTGAAGGATTTATAAATAAATTTTATTGTTGATAAAGAATAATATGTTTAAGAAGGACGTTTTAAGACACAAAAATCCATTATAGTTAAAATATTCATAAATGAAATATGTTTCTCACTATTGTTTTATACTTTTTGAAAATAGAGGTAAATAGAAGGAAAGATGAAAATGGTGACCGCAATGGACCATGCACTGACGAACCTCTCAAGGAAGTCGGAATAGAAACATCCATGATAATGATGTACCAAAAAACTCATGTTAAGGTAAATAACATGAATCAATCAAAGAGTTATATTTTATCATAAAGGGAAAAACATTTGGTTGAGTCCATAATGTGTCAACTGCCACCGAAGTTTAGTGGTTCTACAGACCCATTGATTTCTTAATAGTGGATCAGCTCTATCAAGAATATCTTTTCTGTGCTTTGTTGTTTAGAGAAAGAGAAGGTCACCCTGGATGTTTACCACTTAGAGGGAGTAGCTGATCAGTGGTGGGAACTAGTTAAAAACATGAGTCCAAGAGTGCAGGATGAATTTATGGAGTGGGAAGAGTTCATATGAATCATCCTCAATAAGTATTTCCTATGTTGGAAGAGAATTAAAATGGAGAAGGAATTTCTAGAGCTGAAAAAGAAGGAGAATGAATTTGTGGGAAGCTATGAGATGAAATTCACACAGCTTTCATGTTACACCTCTAGCTTTGTCATGAATCCAAATAGTAAGTTTGATAGATTCTTCAGTGAAATCGGACCTCAAAGGTGGAAGAATCTCACCATCTAAGACTACGATAGCTATTAGAAGATCATGAAGAGTGCTATGAAAGTCGAACTGGAGTTCGGTGAGACCTAGATGTTTCATTAATCTAATGATAGGAAGAGATAGATGGATCCAATATTAAGGAGGGTCTTTGATCAGGGATGATTATCCAAGAATGTGAAATTTCCCATGTGTAATAAATGTGGGAAAAAGCATTCAGGTAACTGCCTACTTAGAATCAAGAAGTGTTACATGTGTTGAAGAGATCACCATATCTTGTAGATTTGTCATAGTGAGGCGAAGCCTCAACTTACCAACACTAACGAAAATGGGAAGATGGTGCAGGACCTACCTGATATCCAATGCTATAAGTGTGGACAACTCTTCAACTCTTCCAATCACTGCCCAAATCTAAGGGCAGTGGAGGGGAACCACCCTCAGCCTCAACAAAGGCCAAGAGAGCAAGGTCCTGCTTTTTTTGTCACGAAATCTGATGTTGAAGCTCTAAATAATGTGGTGGAAGGTACTCTTGTTCTTAACTCAAATCTAGAAAATATATTTTTTATTATATTTCTATGAATTCCTTTATATTTTCTATGTTATCATGGAATTTAGAAACAACCCATGAATTTGTAAAAGTAGAGTTATCAGTCAAGACTCCAGGTGGGATTATCCATGAATCATTAGTTCTTCGAAACTGTAGTATTTAATTTAGGGAGAAAAATATTATCGTGAATATGGTAGTCATTCCCATGTTGGAATTCGACATTATACTAGGGATGGATTTTCCCTCAATGTATAATGCTAAGATCAAATGCAGAAGCAAGGACATCTCAGTATTCTTGAATTGGAAACCTACAGTTGTCTTATAAGGAGATACATCTTAACCTGATATTTTTCTAGAAGAACCTCCTATATCTGTCCCAATAGAGTTGATCAGTGAAGAAAAATAAGTAAATGAGAGTGTAAGGATAGAAAATATCCCTATCATTCAGGAATACACTAATGTATTTTTGGAGGTGTTACCCGGATCTCCCTTAGAAATATATGTAGGGTTCTCCATTGAAATCATGCATGGATCTCATCTGATATCAAAGAATTCATATATGATGGAAAATGTGGATCTGAGGGAATTAAAGAAGCAAATCCCAGATCTTCTGGAGGAGTTGTTTATCTAACCGAGTGTGTCTTATTCGGGAGCACGTATTCTATTTCTGAAGAAGAAGGATGGATCAATGCAGCTATGCATTCATTATAGAGAATTTAATGTGATCACAATGAAAAAAAATTACCATCTTCTAATAATTGATGATTTATTTGACCATATTCACGGGGATCAATTCTTCTCTAATATTGATCTTCAATGTAGTTATCATCAATTGAGGGTGATGAGAGAAGATATTTCAAAAACTCCCTTATAATAAAGATACATGCATTATGAGTTTTTTTGTGATGCCTTAGTCTTGACTAATGATCCTGCTATTTTTATGGATTTGATTAATAGAGTCTTTAAGGACTATCGTGATTATGTTTTGGTAGTTTTTATTTATGATATTCTGATATATTCCAAAAGTCATGAGGAGCATGAGGATCATCTAAGGGTTATTTTGAAAAACTCTAGAAAATGAGAGGCTTTTTGAAATGTTCTAAAAATGTGAATTTTAATTACAACAAGTCTATTTCTTGAGGAACATTGTAACCAATTAAGGAATCATAGTTGACCCTGCAAAGACAGGGGTTGTAGAGGAGAGGCCTTAGAATACAATAATAACTTATATTTCAATGTTTCCTTGGATTATAGGGATATTATAGAAGGTTTGTGAAAAACGTTTCACGACATTCCATTTCATTAACCAAGATAACTGAAAAGTGGTTCAAGTTCATCTAGATAATGGAGTGTGGGGAATGTTTTGAGGAGATGAAACAGAGATTGGTTAATGAACCCATTTTAACTCTTCCCTCAAGAGGAGAATGATCCACTATTTTTAGCGATGCATCTCTTAAAGGTCTTGGGTGCATCCTCATGAAAAATGACAAAGTCATTGCTTATTCATCTTGATAGTTGAAGAGTCATGAGAAGAACTATCCTATGCATGTTATTGAGCTAGAAACAGTTGTTTTTTTTTCTCTAAAGATATGGAGGAACTGTCTTTATGTGGAGAAATGTGATATATACACAGACCATCAATGTTTGAATTATATTTTCACACAAAAGGAATAGAACATGAGACGGAGGAGATGGTTGTAACTTCTTAAATAGAATGATTGTTCAATTCGTTATCATCTTGGAAGTGCAAACAAATTTGCTGATGCATTAAGTAGAAAAGAACCAGTTGTTCTTTCCATAATTAGAATTCAAAGATATCCTTTGATCAATGACCTAGTAAAGATGGATATTGGAATTATTAGGGGAGGTACATCATCAACCTCACCCTAAATTATTTCTTAATCATAAATATGAGATAAGATCAGGAATTCTAATAAATAGGATCCTTTGTTATAGAAGGTGTTTGAGGATGTGAAGTATGGGAAGTTTCCTGAGTTCAATATTCATCAATAAGATGTATTGAATTTTGGTATAATACTATGTGTTCTACATATTCCAGAAATAGAGAAGGATATGATGGATGAAGATCATAGATATTCTTTCTCTATACATCCTCGAAGCATGAATATGTATAGGGACCTTTATGATCTTTTTTGGTGGGATATTATGAAAAAGAATATTGCTGACTACATTACAAGGTGTCGGATATGATAGTAAGTGAAGGCAGAGGAACAACTTTATAAATAATTATTAAAACAACTACCCACATTAGTATCAATGTGGGACAATATCACTATAGACTTTGTCATTGGTCTCTGGAAAACATACAAAGTAAAAAAATGCGATATGGGTTATAGTTGACCGTCTCACCATGACATTCCATTTTATCTCTATTTTGGAAAATTTGTCTCTTGATCAAATTTCTATGATTTATGTGAAGGAAGTGGTAAGGCTCCATGGAGTTCTACTATCTATTGTATCGGATTGTGATCCAAGGTTCACATAAACATTATAGATAAGTCTTTAACATGCTCTGAGTACCTAATTAAATTTCAGTACGACCTATCACCCCAAAAAAGATGGAAAATATTAAGGGGATATTTAAACACTCGAGGGAAGGCTGAGAACATGATTAATTAAATTTATGGGTGGATGGGATCAACATCTCGCATTAGATGAGTTCACTTACAATAAAAGATTCCACTCGAGCATTCAAATGGTACCCTACAAAGCTCTATATGGGATGTTATTTAAACCTCATACTTCATGGGATGAATATGGTGAGAGAAAGCTTATTGGTCCTGATATTATACAAGAGGTGATAGAAAAAGTCCATTCCATCGAGAAACACATTAAGGATGATCATATTTGGAAAAATATCTATTCCGACAACCATCGAAGGGACTTGGAGATTGATGTTGGTGACAAATTCATTCTTTAAATCTCACCTTGGAAGAGAGACATGATGTTTGGGAAGAAAGGGAATATCATCCATACGTATATTGGCCTCTATGAAATCCTTGACCGTGTAAGAGCATTGGCCTACCAGATAACACTTCTTCTAATTCTAGAATATTTTCATGATGCCTTCCACGTAACCCTCTTGAGGAATTACATACTCGAACCTTCACATATACTAAATCTAGAGGTGGTACAATTGGAATATGAACTATCTTATGAGGAGCAGCAGGTGGAGATGTAAGATCATAGATATAGGGTTCTATTCAACAATACTACCAACCTAGTAAAGGTGTTGTGGAGAAACCCAAAATTTGAAGAATCAACATGGGAACCATAGGAGTCTATGAGGTAGAAGTACCCACATATCTTCTCTTTTAAGGGTATGGGTTGAAATTTTGGGGATGAAATTTATTAATTGGGGAAGAATGCAATGACCCAAAATTTTGAATAATATTTGATTCCTAAATTTTCGTGTTATTTTATTTTATACTCAACAAAACAATATCCTTTAATTAATGAAGCCAATATAATTAAAATGGGACTATTGGGTTTCAACTATTATATGACCATTGTTCAATATGATCATTGGAAACTACACTATTAACATTATGATTATTTTTTATAAATATAAATGATCATGGTTAATTAATACAGAATGAAGAGTTGATGTCGTCATCTCGTTGACTCATGCCATACGATGCCCATTTTCCAGAGCTTGTAAAGGAGGTAGTATCACAGGGAATTGCTCTAGAGCAATCCCAAGGAAAACTCCAACATGTTACGCTTGGACAAAATCACTTACCGTACAATTTCAAGCTGATAGAAATCACCACTTGGGCAATGTTTTCAGAGCTGCCCCATGAATCTATCACCATTGAACACCTTACTCTTAAGTACAATGATGGTGTTGTAAGGGTCTTTATAAAAAGTCTTTAGTTTGTTTGTGTACTCCTTTTGTATAAATGAAATTGTGATTATGGTAATATTTGTGAATTTCAAATATCAATATAAATATAGGATGAATTCATAGAAGTTCCATATTATTAATGAATATTGGAAAAAGTTATTTTAAAATATATTTTTTATACTCTAAATATTTAATAATCTGAAATTATTGTCAAAAAATGGTCTTCAACATTTTTGATCAGTGAAAAAATTAGATTATAATAAAATCAACTTTTTTTTGTGAATAGTAAATTATGAACAGTAATATTACCCTTATGAATAGTACTGTGACGAATGGAATATTAACCTTACTTAAGAAAGTATAAATATAATTTAGGCATCTTGATTAGTAATGTGATATAATAGCATATGTAGATAAATATTTTAGAAATTATAAGATAAGTATTAGTATTTTTTCGGGTAAATAGATTTTTAACATAAAAATTAAATATCTCCAAATTAGAAAGTTATTTTCGTAAAATTCAAATAATTTTCTAATTCATAGAATAGATATTAGGTTAGGGTGAATTTATCAGATTTTTATAAAATGTTTTATTTTTCGGTGAATAGTAAAAATATAGTTTTGAGTTTCGATGTGTTTAATGGAATCATTAATGATGTAATAATGTTGTAATAATTCGAGTCAACTTGTGTACAATAAAATATGTCATGAGGTGTCCCAAGTGTCCAATACCATGGGAAAATACCAATGGGAAAGCCCATGGTTTTGTAAATACCACGAATGAGGTGTCCCATGGAAATTAATAAAACACTCCCTCATTTTTTCTATAACTACCAATGCATTACTTAATTACATTCATTCCAAATTATTTATCTACAATGCTCTTGTAATTTTACCTAAAAATCAGTCCTCCCAAGGTTCCCTCAATCCCCCTATGATCCCATCCATCATCCATCCAACATTATGATTTTTGTTATAAAATGAGTCCCAATAAGGACAATACAATAAAGGAAAAAAGGAAACCCCACCTAGGGGGGATAATAAAGGCCAAGGGAATGGATCTGAATTAGGTTCACCCCCTCTAGTTTAAATGAGGCATATTCGTAAGGAAACAAACTGGGGTCTCGAGAACTGCAATAGAAGCCATGTAATCTGCCACTTTTTTCCCTCACACCACGTGTGAGATACTCTAATATTACCATTTTGGAATGACTTGCATTGTCAAATTGTATAACATATCAACCAGAGAGTAGTGCCTTTACTAAGAAGTGCATCATGGATGATCATAGAGTCTGTTTCCAAATGTGTGATGATAATTTCCCTTTGATGGCATATTGAAAACACTGTAAGAACCATACGAGCCTCTAACCGAATATAATTGCCACCTCCAAAATGAGATGTGAACTCCATCACCACACTACACCTGTGGTCACAGATGACTCCTCCACCTCGCATATCTCCCCTTACACAAGATCCATCCATGTTAAGATTGATACTGAACTCAAGATGAGCCCAGAAAATCCATCTACCCTAAGCCTGGGGACCATTGTGACGAGCCTCCCTCTTTGTTGTCTGCAAATCCTGAAAGGATGGTGCATCCTTCCCGATTCCAGCCAAGCCTATTATCTCAATCAATAATCATCTGGTTCTGGCCATAATAGATCTACTAGAGGATGGGATCCCCTCAAACCTAGCAAAATTCCTAGATTTCCCGAACAACTAGAAACCCACATTAAAGATGATGGATAACGCTTAGACCTCTGCTACCAACCCATTGATCCTCTAGAACCAACCCTCAATGAACAGCTGGTTGTTATCTTCTTGGGGATAGTAACCTGTGAAATCACCAAAGCAGCTCCAGACCTGCCTCGGCCATTCCCCCTCGAAGAACATGTGGTTCATGGTTTATTCCTTTTTATTCACAAATCAATGAAATCAGGAAACCATGCTAATGCCCATACATTTTATGTTATCATCAGATGTTATATCCTTGTTTCGGATCCTCCAAGTGAGAAAGTTATGTTTAGAGGATATTTTGGTTCCCCAAACCATGTTATTCCATCTCTCTTGCTTCCCCTACAGACCATTACTCCTGTGGAAGTCCTTCTAGTTAAACTTATAAGATATAGAACATGTGTAGAAACACAAATTTTTCTCAGAGTTAATAATAAATGAATCAAAAAATCTCTTTTTGAGATGCATGAAAGATAAACAAGAAAAATAGAGGATGCAAACTTTCATCCGTGAATGAGATAGAGGGAGCGAGACATCCTGGATACCCCAGCACGTCACCTGGCCAATTGTGATACTAGTAGATGATGTTCCCCTCTATAATAATCCATTTCACATGTATAATGAGGCTCATAATGATGATACAAACCGATGACCACAATAAAATCCCCCTGACCAGAGGAGATTCAACACCAGACTTATATCTCCGAGACATATGCTTCCCCCATAAAGTGTGTTCCTCGATAACATCCCATGCCATCTTAGAATGCATGGCATGAATGGTATCCTAAATAATCCAAATTTTGAGGACTTATTCACATATGGGTCAATCCATCTTCCTCAATGATACCCATTGTCTCTTAATATTGAGGCCTCCTAAATTTGAGGCTTCCTATCACCCTCTTTTTTTAGTAAACACTTGGTTTATGTTATGTCTTTGAATTTACATTTTATTATTTTGGGGAATTATATTATATATACCTAATAATTATTTTTATTTCCATATTATGATAATCCATTTTTTCTCTCATCAACTAATTTTCGGATTTTTAAGCGACACCGTTAGGATGTCAAATTTTCGAAAGGGAATTGTCAACTTCTCTTTCTTCCATTCATGTTCTCTTTTATGTGGTATATCTTTCAAGTCTCCATACCATGTTATTATTTTTATTTTATTATGTACCAATACTTTATTATGAGTTAATTATGGATGGTATACCCTTTTACCGTCTATTTTTAATTTTTTCTAAAACCTTCTTGTATAGCCGTTATATTGCATAATTTTCTTCACAAAATCTGTCTTTTTTTCAAAAAATTATCTTATTTTATTTATGTCAATACCCAAAACTATTTCATTTAAAAGATTATTAATTAAGAAATAATAAATTTTAGATTTTATTATTGAATTTAAATACCTAAAACCCTCATTCCCTTTCCATGAATTATAAATGACATAATGGTCTTGTTTTTAACCTCTTTTTAAAACATCACGATTTTGATATAAAAGCTATTTTTTATTATCTTTGGGTTATTTATGAAATGTTTGATTGTGATATATGTGGATCAAATGAAAATAAATACTCATTAAGGGTTCACCCTATTAGTACTCTAATTAATTGGGTAAACAAATAAATCTATAGAGATGACAAGTTTTATGATACATTGGTGAATAACCTTGGTAATTTTTATGACACCTTGGGGATGGACCTTAGTGATATTATTATAAATATCTAAATTAAATGTTGTAGCCACATTTTCATGTTATTTTTCATGTTATTAATATTATAATATTCTTATTTATAATGAATTTATGATATTCCCCATGTTCTTATTGATATCGCTCGTGTTCACAAGTAAACAATTTCACTTGTTTTTCATTACTAGGAATTCTGCTCACCGTTTCCTTTTATGTATGCCTCCAAGTTATGAGATGAAGTAATTTTAATTAGTCTGAACTTTTCAAGAATATATTCAATTGGATTAAAATAAACTTTTATGTTTTAATGTATTAGGTACATTTTTTAGAATATAGTAAACTTTAAAGATCCTTTATTTGTAATGTAATGAAAAGTTATGTAACATGGATAGATTCCATAAGTTGATGTGTGATAAGATCTTATACAATATTCATATGGGATCATAACATCACCAATTCATGGTGATAATTTCAAACATACCTTGAAATAGTTTTAGGATCAGGTATGTATTGAATGAGTATCTAGTGATTCTATTTGGTTTGACCAATTCACGAGTGGTGTTCATGACCCTGATGAATCAGAACATTCATCCTTTTATAGAATGGTTTTTATTTGTTTTAGTTAATTCAATCATAGTGTACTTCTAGTCATCTGAAAAACATGATAAAAAACTGGACCTATTACAGAGTACATTAAGAGATCTTCAACTTTACACCAAGCTAATTGAATGCAGTTTGTTGATTGATAAATTGCACATCTTAGGCCATGTTGTCTAAAATGGAGGAGTGTTAGTGGACCCATAGAAAGTTTGATTCTGTGGTATCTTTGGATTCAACCAAGAATGTTTTATAGATTTGGATTTTTCTAGTCATAGAATGTTATTATCGATTCCTTATTCAAGAATTTTCCCATCTGGAAGCACTGATGTTTGGGATGAGAAATAAAGGGGCTATGTCTGTTTGGTCATATTATTGTGAGAGATATTTTCAAGAGATGAAGAGAAAACATACCTCAACACCGAACCTCACTTTTACCTATGTCTAGTAAATATTATATAGTTTACTATAATGAATCTATAGTGGGTATAAAATAAGTTCTTATGAAAAAGGATCAAGTTTTTGCTTGTGGATTTAGATAGCTGAGATTGCACAATAGGAATTACCCTACTCACAATATTGAGTAATATGTGATGGTACACACTCTATGATATTAGAGAAACAAAATTTTGGTTGAGATGTTTTTAGTGCACATATATTAGAATATCGTCAAGTTTATCTGTTCTCAGTGAGACCTAAACCTTTAGTAGAGGTGGTGGGTTGTTTACTTTTAGTATTTCCGCTTCAATTTGTCTTATACATAAGGAATGATAAATTTTTTTACCAATGATTTGAGGTAGAAGTCATAGAGAGAATCAGTTTGGGAGTTTTATGATTAGTGTTAGATGATAATCCTATCTACATACAAGAAACAAGATTTCCAAGAGTCCTAGGTATTATTGGATTTTACATAAATATGTATCATACTTGTAACATCATATTACCAACATTCAAGTATTCTCATTATCGCAATTTTTTTCCTCTTTAATTGGATGCATATTTGGACTCCTGAGGATGGAGACATTTTTTTGGGAAAAAGAAACTAAATTTTTGGAATTTATTTTTATTTGAATTAATGGAGTCTGAGTATAAATGTGTTAATGAATTTATGTGGTTCTCCCTGAGATCATAGAATGAACGAGTTAGTTTTGAGTTTTTGTAATGCATCTGATGTTTTTTTTGCAGTATATAGGAAAAATACACACCGTTTAATAGGAGTACATGGAATGTAAGTTCTATAGGTAAAATTGTATGAACTCAATACACAATGTGAAAGGAGTAGATACCATGTTAAGGTTACACAACATGTAATGTTAAAATATCAATTTTTAATAAAAAGGATATGGGGTTTTTTGTAGATGTGATCCATTTGTAATGAAAGACATGTAAATGGATTACAAGACATGTAAATTTCATGCACATGGATTTTACAGGTCTTAATTAGTGAATTATTATTTAATTCATTCAAAGCTCTCCCCCTCTCAACCAAGGGCTATTCTCCATCAATTTTGGAACCTCCATTCGATCCTGATTGATTCGTTTGATCATTGATCAACATTTAGATGAGTTTCATCTCTCCAGGACAGTAATACATTATTCTTCTTTGTTTTCATTGATCACAGTAGCATCGTTTCACTTTGTTATTGGATCCATTGACCCATAGTTATGTTTCATCCGGTTTCAATATATATTTTTCGTGTGATATTTCATAGGGCGAATTTCCTTTGTGGATTATGGTGTGGATGGTGTAATTTATTGAGTTATGTGTTATTTAATCTTTTCCTCCAACCCTTTTATTAATTGAATAAATTATATTTGGTGTAGATAAGTTCTAGGGATTTTTTTTAATTGTTCTGATCTTCTTGTTGGTGGATGTTATTGCAGGCACGTGTGACTTGAGTTCTAAGGTAGATGGTTCTATCTCTGTCCGGTTTTTGTGAACTATATTGCTTCCGTTTTTTGTAAATTATCTTATTAAATGAAATGGAATGATATGATGGATTTATTTTGTGTTTTTGTAACTTATTTTTCTATATAAAATATGTTTTTCCCCAAGTTTTGGTAAATGGTAGTGGTTTTCAAATTATTGTGAAATGGGTTTTTTATGAAATTGTTTTCAATCATGAAATGATGATTTGGATTGATGAAATGATTTTGAAAATAGGGAACCTGGGAATCCACATTTACTTAGGTGGAATATATAGTAATAGGTATCATCCACTTTTAGGGGGGTTTTCTCATGCGGATTTCGTATTCTCCATAGGGTTGTTTTTCTACGAACATGTTAGAACTGTTACGAGGATAACTTTCTCGGGTCTTCCTCTACACAATATGTTCAATGAATATTTCTATAGGCTTGATACGTGCACAATTATCTATGTTAGGTTCAATAATCCTAGGTATCCAAACCTAGTGCGATCCTTAGTTTATTGTTACTTGTTTTGCTTCTTGGACAATTTCGGTTATTTGGGTTTGTACTGTATTGATTGCACATCAATGAATTTGATATGATTTGGGATGTATGATTTTTTTTGTTGGATATATATTTTTTATAAATGTTTATAAAATTATTTGAAGTTGTTTTGGATAGTTTATTTGAAAATGTAGAAAATAGATAAAATAAATTGTTTTCCCATGCTGTTGATATAAAAACCATTATGTTGTATCATGAATTTTGTTATTTAATGTAACAAAAGCTTGGATTATTATTTATATAATTGATATGTAACACCTGGGTGGTACCCTAATGAGTTTTCTATCCCACACACTGCATACTCCTTCAACCATGCGTAGACCAATTTTTGTATTTTTATGTAGAGAAAAGAAGGCACCACAGAGAGGCGGTGTGGTTTTCAGTTAGCTATGTTTTGGGTAGCTAAATAGTGATGGTGCAGGATTTCCCATTCTATCACATGGAAACTTTAGAGTAACTATTTTATTTATGTCATCCTCTTCTATTGGAATTTACTTTTGGAGATTTTTTTCCTTACATTTTCAGTAGTATTGATTTTTTTGTTATCTTTTGGTTATGATATTTATATATATATATATATATATATATTCCTATTTTATTTTGTTTTTTTTGTACATGTGTATATATTTCATGTTTTCTGATTCAGGTTGGAAAAAATATCTATATCTGTTTGTTGTTATGTCTTGCGTGCTAGACGCTAGCCTGCTGGGATCAAGAACTCTCTTTAGGTACATGATGGTTCGGGTCGAGTACCAATTTTTTTCGGCTATTAAGGTCTATTTGATCCCAATACAAGTGATTAATGACTAGATCAAAAAAGACAAATTATCTAAAATTGGGGGATTATCTATGCGAGAAAACTTATATAGTGTTGAGGCACCATCAGGATGGTCAGTTGGAATAAAAAATTCTCTTTTTTTCTATGGCTAAGTTTGGGTTCCTAATATCTTGTGCAAGGAGAATATGAGATAGTTTCATTGTTCTATATGGGTGGTACATCATTGATTTATAAATAATGTATACTGATCTCTATAAAAAATACTTATCACGAACCGACCTAGACACCTTGGTACCATGATACTTGAGCTCGCACTGACATAGCCCTGAGGATATTCTTGATCCCCACAGATTGCGCGACTTCCAAATGGAATCGTACAGGATAAAAGAGGGAAATGATTTTCCAAAAACTAATTAAAGACAAATATACAAAAAATTATGCTCAAAAATATGATAGGAGATATTTCCGTAAACCAAAAAGTTAAAATAACAAAACAAAATAAAACAGATCCAAAATACTCAAAATTAGACAAGATAAACATCCCTAGAGTCACATCACTCCCAGAAAAATGATCACGAATATCCACCTCCTCTAAGAGGCACTTTCCCTTTTCTTGAACATGGTAGAATAAAATCTATAAATTCTTGAAGGAAAAGGTTTGGTATGATCTAAATTACTATTAGGGTATCACCAAGTGTTCCATAATATGATACCATAATAAATAAACAAATTATTTATTCAATTTACATAAAAAACACATGGAAAATATTTTAACATTAAAAAAAACATGCTTCCATTTCAAGAATGATGGAATTTTTTTTAAATATGGATCAAAAAAACATTTTATGTAAAATAGTTTATATAAATCAACTATAATTAATAAAATTGTTTCAAAATCAATGGAATATATTTCAATGTAATCATAACATGAAACATGATCACATTCCTTGTGGTACTATAGTTAAAGTTATAGGATCCTCACACTCTCATATAAGTGACCATGGAAATTTACACACACATTCCTCAGGCTCAAGCTGAATTGGGATCATCAATACCCTATCCAGGAAAAGATAAACCTAACTTGGTTTTTGTTAGACTTTTCAATGTAAATACATTTTATAGGGTGTTATCATCCAAAAAATATTTTCCCAAAAGACCCACTAACTACACAGTATCACATGTACTCAATCAATCATATGAAAAAGTTTAAATCATTTCATTTCAAATTCATAATCATTATTCACAAATTAATTTCCTAGTTTCCATTTTCAAATACCAATTTATATTCAAAACCAAAAAATGAGTTTTTCATCAATTCATGAATTTTAAAAATAAAACAAATCAATGATTTTTATTAATTCTGTTTAACACATTTTTTAAAATAAAATATCAAATCAATTTAAAAATTCTTTCAATTTCAAAAATACACCCCAAATTTCAATTCCATTGGAATTTGAGTTTTCCCCCAAAATTACATGCAAAATAAATTTCAATTCCAATTTTAATCAAACCATATCCTCAAAAATCAATTAAAATAAATTTAAATAAAATCAATAAAATCAATCATTAATTAAATGTCACAATATAAAATATAACAACCTACCATTATTCATATAATAACATATAAAAAACTCCTACAATAAGATTTTCTAATGAATAACACAAACAAAAGAGATCTAGAAATAAAACATAGTATCAAGATTCAAATAAATGGAGTTTTTATCCATCAAAAACAAGATGATATAACACTCTATAAGGATGAATGGAAGAGAAAGGAAGAGAAGACACAGAGGAGGAGAAACACTTAACAGGGCGGGATTAAATGAGTTCCACCATACATGATCCACCTAGGAATGGATTTAGAGGATACAAAAGGGTTACTAATAGCCTCCAAGACCACAGAATTTATAATATATTAATTTATGTTTAAAGGGGATGTTCAAATGGGGTATGGTAATTTTTAAAATATTTTTCTAAATAAAAAAGTTTTGGGGGCATGGTTAGCTGGGTAGGAGAAACATGGTTAGGAAAACCATGCACCCCTCTACTAGGGTGCACTGTTTTTACTAAGTGGGTCTATAGTTTTTCAAACCATGCACCAACCATGAATACCCCCACTATTGAGGGTTGTGAGGTTTGATTAGGGTGAGTGCATAGTGTGGGAAAACTATGGCCAATTGTGCACTGCCACGAAACATCCAAAAATTTCAAGTTTCCACCCAAAACAATCGAAGATAAACCAAAACCAAAGAATGATCAAGAAGGAGGTTCTAGGAGTACCTAAAAATCAGTAACATGATGTTAAACTATCCCCACAATATAAACTTCATATCCCCAAAAATATTATCATGAAAGTTACTTATCAAAAATATGAGGCCACCACCCTCTCATCCGTGCCTCCCTCTTCCACATGTCATGCATATAAGAACTGTGTTCCAATAATACTCTGACAAAATATATAATCCTCCCACAAAGTATATTTGACTCAAAATCAACTATCCTAAATGATTCTTAGTCATTGATAAATTAGGCTCATCATCAAGACAACTCTTCCACAAAACATGATATTGGTCAAAAAGATGCTTTGATAGTGAGATATATGTAATACATTATACATAGATGTAAACTATGGCAGAAGTACTAAATGGTAATCTGCATTCCCCAACCAATCCATAACCTCATAAGGTCCCAAAAAATTAAGAGCAATATTCACTTTCTTCCCAAGAAAATGATGACCCGAATGAGGTTAAACATTCAAGAAGACCTTGTTACCAATAGAAATATCCAATGGTCTACGATGATGAATATCATAAAAATTATACGAGATCTATACCACGAATATTCACTCATGAATCAATTGAATATTTACAATCATTTCTTGAAACATGATTAGTCCAACTAAGGAACTTTCATTGATCTTTGACCAACACAACATAGATTTACTGGGTTATCCATGAAAGGCCTCAAAAGGATACATTCAGAACACGGATTAGAAAATATTGTTATAGGAAAACTCTACCAGTACAAAATGGTAATCCCAAACTCCACCAAAATTGATGATGCAAGAAAGAACCATATCCACAAGAATCTATATATCACTCTCTATTTATCCATCCATATATTTATGATATGTTTTACTCAAACGGATCTAAGATACTAGTACTTCATGAAGGCTTCTCCAAAATAGATAGGTAAAATAGGGATCTCTATGTAAGACCATAGAATATAGATCTCCATGAAAATGAAAAAGATCGTTCACATAGATACTTCAAAAATCCACAAAATTCCATGTCTCCTGAATGTGTATAATGTGAGCTGATATGTTTATTCGATCGATCAAAAACCATATCGAATTATTATTTCTATGGACATGATGAATCCCAACCACAAAGTGCATATAAATTTTATCTCATTTCCATGTTGGAAATGGATGTGGATTGAGAAAATACCAAGGTCTCTGGTGCTCATCCTTGACAATTTGGAAAGTATAATAATGAATGGAAAATCAAGAAATCCCCATCCCATACCTGGCCACCAAAATCGACACCGCATATCAAAAAACATCATTGTTGTTACTATGTGCACTACCCACTGAGAAATATGAAAATATCCCACCACAACTTTTATCATAGGTGATAAAACAAAAACATTATTTCAAAAATATAAAACACCATACATGCATAAAATCCACTATGAAGAGATCTCCCCTATAGAGTTTATAATTCCATGAAATTAATCATCAATATGATATCCCTGAAATATCATCTCGAGAAGAGTAGAGGTAAACTAAACACTTGTTAATAAAACCTCCGACCCTATTTCCCAAAATCATAAATGAAATTTTGAAAAATGATCCATCAAGTTCCACTCTTCCAACAATGTTTTCATGGTCTTGGTTTGATGTTTTCTGCTCAAATCATCTATAATGAAATTTCCTTTCGCTACATTATTTGTGATGTTGAAATCAATAAACAATAGGTACTCCCCCAATGCCTATAAAAGATATTCAAATCACAACGATGAATGATATAACTAAAGCTCTGGTGGAAAGAATACATGTTAAAACAATCGTTGAAAACGAAATACCAACAAATGTTAAGTCCATGCATCCCATATACATGTTCAAGGTCATGGGTCAGATAATTATTCTCGTGTGAACTAATCTACTGAGATCCATAGGATACTACATGACCATCATGCATATGAAAACATCCCAAACCCAAACCTTAAGAATTAATGAAGACTGCATAGCCTTGCATGGCTAGTGGAATTGTCAACACTGGTGCAGAAGTCAAAAGACATTTCAGATCCAAAAATGAACTCTAACAATTATCATCCAAAGAAAACATAACTCCCTTCTGAGTGAGAGTAGTCACCAGAGAATCTAATTTTTATGAATCATTTACTAACTGAATAAAATATCCTGATAAACCCAAGAATCTATAAATCTTGAAAAAATTATGGGGTTTCACCCATGTCATAACATATTTAACATTTTTAGGATCTATTGAAATACCATTTTCTGAGACCATGTGTCTCGACAACATAACTTCCCAAATCTAGAAATCACATTTTTATAGCTTGGAATCAAGTCAATGATTTCTCAATATTTCCAAAGATGATCTCAAATGATGTGCATGATCCAACTCAGAATTAGAGTAAACATGGATTTTATCCATAAATACCACCAAAACAGTATAAGGAATCTCCTGAATGATAAAATTCATGAAATTAATAAAGACTTATGCATAATTGATTAGACCAAATCGCATGATAAGGTAACCAAAATGGCTATACCTTCTATAGAAAGTAGTTTTTGGACTATTATATTCTTTTATTCTGAACTGGTAAAAACCATACTAAAGATCAATCATGAAGAACCACTTCACCCCTTTCAATTAGTCAAATAGATCATCAATATGTGGAAACATATACTTTTTCTTTACCATGACTCTAGTTATTTTTCGGTAATAAACAGATAGGTGAATTAACTGATCATATTTCTTATCAAAGAGAATAGGTGATGTCTAAGGTGATGTGCTTAGGAGTAAAAAACCTATCTCTAATAGATCATACAATCAAGCCATAAAATCATTTATTTCAACTGGTTCAAAATTGTTAGTAGGTGTAGAAACTAGTTATGTACTAGAAACTAAATCCATAGAAAACTTGGCCTCCCTTACCAATGGAAAACTAGAAAATTCATAAGGAAAAAGCATTGAGAAACCCAACAAAAACAAGGGAGGTAGGTAATCTAATAATGATTCTTTCTCCAGATCCGAAGTTAACACAATTATTACTTTCCAAAACTATAGATAAGTTGGCCTAGCTCTGCCTGACCACATGACCCTTTCTCCCTAAAAGATATTGAACACCCCATTGGGCGTGGTTACAAAGACATGTTGAGGATAATAGTCAATTTCTGCCTTATTAGAAATGATCAAATCCATCCTAAAAATGACATAAAGGGGTTTCATGTTGAGAACTAGAAAATTTCAACTAAGATAAATTTCTGATAAGGAGAAAAATTAAGTTGGACAATTAAGAACATTCACATTCGTCGTTACATGGGGTGTAGTAATATCCATCACAAAAGATAAAATATTTGTCAGAAGATTTAACATGTCTATAATATGAGTATATATAAATGAATGAGATGAACCATATAAAACAAAGTAGTCACTAAATATGAAATTGTAGTGATAATACATCTCACTATCATGAAACCCATATCTACTTCCACTAGAGACTCTTCCACTTCATAAAGAAGCTTCGTTCCTATTGCCTATGTCAGGAACCCCTTTGATATTGAAAAATATGATTAAAAAATTGTACTTTTTATTATTGATGAGATTGTACCACTATTTGGAGTAGAAAAGGTATAATATAATTTTTTCAGGATTCTAAAATGTCCACAGGAGCGGCAGATATTGGGTTATTTAGTGAAAACCCACATCGAATGCCTATGATTTCCACACACGATGCATGTTAAAGGGCCACTTCAAGGTGATCCAGGAGGTGTAGAAGAATTCTACTATCAAGATCCACCATGAGACTCATCATTATTTTTATTCCCTTTATGAGAACTCACATTACTTCCTCTAAGAGAAACTGAAAATCCCCTCAAACCTATCTTACTAGCCATATCAATATTGACAATCAACACCCAATCCAGCACATATACATAATAAGAAAGCTTTAACAAGAAAATATGTGAATTAATATTATATCGAATCCCCATATCAAACCATATATGATTCATCATTCATTTAATAAAATTTCAGGTGGAAACTACATAAGAATGGAAAATTAATTTGAATATTCCCTCACATTCTTATTATCCAGCTTGATTTTAAAACACTCCATAGCCTTAGAAAACACCATATAATTTGGATATAATTGACTAGTGAAAATAAATTTAATTTCCTTCTACTCTAAACACTCATGATTCTTTGTAGTAACCATGAAAACCCAACACCACCTGTTAGGTCCCTCTAACTTAAATGTAGAACACTTTAACATAATAGCTTTCTATGATTCCAAGAAATAAATCAGAATATCTATATTTCTCAACCATTCATCAGCCTCTTGGGGGTCATTAGATATTTAGAAAGTATCTAGTTTCTGATGAATGAAATCCGTAGAATAATTTCAGAATTGATCTGTAATGCCCTTACACCAATTACCCACAATCTGTACATTATTACATAACATTGGAATGATGTAAGGAATCATGTCCATAGAGACCAATCATTTTAGTAGCCTTGGAAATAATAGATAGATACATATGTTTTACATTACATCATGAAATAAAATAGACATTGTGTCCTCTTTGAAAACTCTTATATCCCTTATCCTATTCTTGAAGGTTAATCATAATATACTTCTTTGAATCTTTGGAAAATTAAAATGTAAGAAAGGGGTGAGATTAGATGCTTAGTAAGGATAAAAATATAGCAGAAACTATTCTTAAATAAGAATAAACATTTAAGGCATTGTATAAGACTAGAACACATGCCTTTTAAACATGATCATCAGCATAATATAGAAAAGATAAATCAAATAATTCCATTTACGTATTCACATGGTTATTATACTAGTCGAATAATCAGATGTAATATCAATAACTAATTTAATAATGATGAAATTCATAATTCCAGACTTCATAACCACATAGTCAGGCCTTATGCCAAGACTACAAATAAGATTTTGTCAAGTCCTTGCGCTAATAAACTAGTTTGTCTCATGAGACCTACCGATGCATCGAGGAGCTATATTGGGCTCCACCCGTCACTTACTAAGTCCAGTTCATTCCACATATGAAAATATTGAAACATAATCTAAAAATTCGTATTAAAACTAGCATAATAAATGTCAATATTTTTACAAAAAATCATGAATGGTATAAAAACAGCACATATACAGTCAAACATAACTCATTCAATACAATATAGAATATTTTATTATAATATATTAACCTCAATCGAGAATAATTAAGGATATTTACATTGAATTAAATAAATATCAAAAATATTTGAGAGAAATATCCCCATTTTTCTTGAAAACGTTTAAAAATATCACGATTTATCAAGAAGCCATTTAAAAATAGATTTTTGAATGAAACTGTCCCATACCAATTTGAAACATTTAAAAGTAATTTAAATTTTAAAAAATTAATTTTCATATAAATAAATCGTTAAAACCATTTTTAAAACATGGACATTAATGATAATGATTTTGAAGAATAATTTTTTAAGACATTTAAAATGATATTTTAGTTAGAGATCCTAACAAAATGAGAGACGCTAGAATAAAAATAATTGAGGTAATAAAAACATTATAATATCATGAGAATAATGGGATTCATGATATACTATGTCAAATTATATATATACACCATATTAAAGTGAATTGGCGTATAACAACAAAGAAGTCTCAATAGAATGTAAATTGAAATGAAATCACTTATAAAAACCCTATCTTTAGGTTAAGGATAAATCAAGGACATAATTATGTGTGAAAAATATAAATACACTCAATATTATTTGATATTTAGTGTAAATAAATCAGAGTAAATTCACACATATTCTCATAAAATCAACACCAATGACTTGGATGTTTAACTCAATGAATGGAAATTGAGTTAAGATTACTCTTATCAAGTACATATCAATGACTTGAGAAATTTTCAATGGAGTGATTATGTGTATCAAAAGTATATCCAAAAAAAGGGGAATGGAAATTACTAAGTAAATAATAAATAGTGATTCCACACATAATCTTGGAGTAAAATAATCAATGAAGTATTCATAAAGCCCAATGAATGGAAATTGAAATTTGAAATTCCCTTATGGATTTTGTAACTTATTAAATATACACCACATGAAAGAATGATCATACAATGAAGATGTAAATACCCATAAATTAAATTATATTACACTAATAATTCGATCAGGGGTAGTACATACACAACAAAAAAGGAAATAGTGGCCAATATAGCATGAATCTCACGGGAATAAAAAGTGAGATGAAAAACCCTTACTTCATTGTAATCAATCGAGTCATATGACCCAAAATTTATAACCAAAAAACGAATCATATAATACCAGGAATATAAAGAGAGTAATGATTATATATATATATATCAAATGGTAGTAAACAGTACACCACATGCAATAAATAAGTGGAAAATAATGTAAATCTCACAGAATTAAAAGTGAGATAAGAAACACCATACCTCGTGTCCGACTTGACTCGGTGGTTCTTTAATCTCTTGAATAATAAACAAAAGATAATTTCTACTTTATTAAGAAAATTTTTAAATTTTATTATTCCTTTTATATCACTTATAACCATGTTATAAACATTAGGTAATAATTTAAGATAATAATGTCCATTTTGTTGATATTTGGTACTTGGGTCAAAAATAAACTTGTTATAATTACAAATTGGCCATGTGGTAAAATGTCTATTATATCCAGTATCATATTCATGATTAAAATATCATATATATCATATATATTCTGTATATATATATATATTCAAAATTATTTCATGATATTTGGAGATAAAAAAATGAAATGCACTGTTCATAGAGACAGTAAGTTGTACTTACTCATGAACGCTACTTTCATTTCTATTTCATATTTAATGAAATGAAATCATAATAATACATAGGTATATTGTAATTACAGTATAATATCATATGATATATGTCTTATATAATTTAATTAACTCCATACTTTATACATTACATGTATGTCATGAGCGAATCATATCACCTTGAGGGGGAGGTAGTTTGCAATTCCTCAAATTAAATTATCATGTTCACTAAAATTGGAGAGCATAAAGATATATTTATAAATAAAAATTACAGAAGTATAGAGAATCCAAAAACATAATATATATCATATATAAATATAGATCCATTATAATGGCCACCATAAGAGACGGTAGGAGATAATTGAATAATCATCGTTTCGTGAGGCAGTAGTTTGTCATCCACAGAAACAGTATGTCCTTTTCCCATTTGATGGAGGTGTGTGTAAGTGTAGCTCGAATACTTCTCATAAAAACAACCTAGTATATTGATGATACTATCATTTTTATAAAATAATGTAATAAAAGAATTTAGGGGGTTAGCGATGTAAAATAAATGAAGAGAATATTAGGGAAGTCGTTACCTTTAAATTGGGTAACACCCTTTGGTTTAAACCAAAAGGATTTTTTAAAGTGTATAATGCCTATGGTAAGGCTTTTAGGGGGAATAGATGGATGTAGGAATTTTAATTGGGTAGAGGTTGAGTGATACAAGGGGCTTGAGAAGTGTGAGGAATGAGTTAGAAGTGAGGGATTTTTATAAGGGGTAGGAGGGGCTCTTTAGGAAAGCGTGAAAAGATTATTTTATTATATAATGATTTTTGGTTTCTAAATGTAAAAAAATAATTAGAGTTGAAGATAAGATGACTCATGGTCGAAATAAAATTATCCAATAAGAATTGGACAGGTTTTTGATGTTTTATTTAATCTTTATAATCTTATTTATTTAAATCATTCATTAATGAGGTAAACACTACATCATTATTGTGTCATAAATAATTTTATTTATTTGATTTCAAAAAATTAATAACAAACTACCATGATGTATGAAATCATTTTATATTTCAAAAAATATATATTGTCGAAAAGAAAAATTATATATCCCATGTAATTATTAATTAACTAAAAGATATTTGTTTATGTATTTTTGCCTTTAAGTTAATTAAAATAAAGTGTAATTGTCACTCTTAAGTGACTCCATGGTGTCCAAAAATTGACCCAAAGATTCCCAAGGTCAGCCATGACTAATCCAAAAAGATGAGGACAAGTGTTAGGCTAATTTTTAATTATTATAATATTATTGTTTCCTTAAATTACCCTATTTACCTTTAATCGTGGTAAATAAAAGTCAAAAGTTACTATTCATCAAAAATTATTTTCATATTATTGAACCAAATTTTACTTACTAATAACAACAATTTTTTTCTGAATTTTTGAAATTCAATTCACAGAAGCGGTAAAATTTCATTTAAATGAAAAAGTCATATTTTTTACTACTACTTAGTGGTTTCACTATTCATCAAAAAATTGAATTTTTCAGAAAAATAAAATAAAAAACAGCCTAATCTATATTTGATTTTCCAAATTCAAAAATTTTGTCTATTTTTCTATATTAAAAACATTAAAATTCGATTAATTAATATAAAATTAATTCCAGTTGTCAAAACAAAAAACGTGTTTTTAAGAAATATTAACTATCAAAAGATTGACACTTGTTTATGTTCAATTCCAAAGTGAAATTACATACAATGACCAACATTAGATTAAATGGTAAAATAATAATATAATTACTCTTTAATACAAATTAAAAAGATTATCTATGAATATAAATAAATTATATTAAAAGGCAGTTTCGAATTAAAATACTGTATTTTTTCACTATTCATTATAAAATGAATTTTATTAGAAAAATACCAAAAATTTACATAAAGTAAATTTTGATGTCCGAATTCTAAATAAGAATTTTATTTTTTCAAATAGAACATATAAATGTTTAAAATATTAGATTTATAAAGGGTTCCCCATTAAAAGGGGGAAGACTGCATTTTTTTTAAAAATACATCATTTATCTGAAAAATTGAATTTTTTTTATATTAAGTCTATGAAATATATAAGATGAATGTTAGAATTATATGGGATATATATAAAATTCAGAATATGGTTATTAAAATTCTTAATCTCATTCTAAATGTTTTGTTTGATAGGTCGTGGTGCGCTCGAACTTGGTGTTGTGTGTAGCGCAAGCTATTGAATTACTTTAAAGAAATTAACTTACTATGAAATCATGGGGTGTCACATTCATCCCCCCTTTTTGAAAATAAGCCCTCAAAATTTCAAAATTGGGCTTGGTAACTTCATTGAATGTCCCAAATCGGAAATAGAGTCAATAAAACTATCAGTTTAAAAGAAATAAAGAGAAGTACAAAGGTCACCCGAGATAACCCATTCTAGGTTTTCATGTATGAAAACATGGATATGGGAGATAAAATTAGTGTCACGTTCTGATGAAGAGTGATAGAAAACATGATCAGGCGAATGTTAACAACAAGAAAAACACAATCTTGCGATGGGATAAATGGTCATTAGTTTCCCAGTACCAAAAGTAAACAGACAAAATTGTTTGTTTAAAGTTCCATTTCAAAAGGATGAGGAATTTATTTATGAGATTGGATAATTACATAAAGATATATACTTACTTTTTAATTATAGTTTCATCCTTTAATAAATTCATACCACTAACTAATATCTTTTTCCAAATAATGAGTCTTCAAGATGACTTGGTCAAACCTGAAGCGCTAGAATCAACTTCTAGAGAATCACATGATCCACAGAGAATAAAATATATATTTCCCTTGTCTTTAGAGATTAACCAAAACGAAAATGGTTAGTACATGCTCAGATGATCCCTAAAAAGGATAATCCTTTAGAGAAATAAATACTAATCAAAATTTCAAAAATTAAACAAACAATACCCAAAGTTGAATAAATACCATTCAATAAGCAATATAATCCGAACTAATATTGAAACCCAAAACTCAGAATAATTTTCTTACATAGTTTTCCATGTTAAATTTTATCTCCAAATAATATCGACTACTTTTAATGTCACAGAATTAAAATTAATTAACATAATCACATATTCTATATGATAGGTTAATAATTTCCATAAATGACCCAAATTTCTATAAATCCACAAAAAAATAGATAAAACCCACCATTACTCCTCAAATAAAATCCCATAGTATTCTATATTCCTTAGGAATATAGTGTTACCAAAATAGAGAATATATTACAAAATAACATTTATCACTTAATCACCAAGTCATTTTCCTATACTAAGGATAATTCATAAGTTCCCAATGTCAACATATTCTTGATCTATAAAATCATTTAACTAAAAATAATTAGTCACACTAAATAGGGACTTCACATAGTCCAGTGGTAGGTGATAAATATCAGTTGCACTTTGGTTGTGGGTTCGATTCCCGCACCTTTGTCCAACATGACAGGTTGTCACTCAATCTACATGTTTTTTTTCAAAAATAATATTTTATAACATTCCCTAAATGAGATAATGTCCTCAAAATAATCATAACATAATTTAACCACCATTTTTATCTCATAACTCGCATTTTCATTCCAAAAATTAATAACCTTCAATTTCCTCAAATTAAAGGATCATATAAATCCAAATGGTTATTTATAAATATATCCACAAAATAAAATATAATTGATGAATCTCGCATTTTCATATATTTTATACTGTAAAACATTGTTTATAATCCCACAAAAGTGTTATTGAATGGGTAATTATCATGTTTTTTAGGTTTTAGTGCTATTTTGAACCCAAATGTGAAAAACGACTAATTCTGGATTTTTGACAGAATTTTATGTCAGGGGTATTTTGGACATTTCTGGAAAAATAAAATTTCAAATTTTATGATTAAAATTTTGTTAATATCCTTATTTTATTTCCTTCATGTTTGTCTTCTGGACCAGGAGCTGATTTTTTCATCTAAAGGGACTACAAAATCATTTAAGATTGGAATTTTTCCGGGCGGACAGCATGGACCAACCCAAGGTAACGGGAATCAAACGTGGCCTAAACATATCCAAATGATGTGTTTCCACCTGGGATACCTCTAGGACAGCGTTGGTCGTCTCTAAAATACATTTGGAGGATTTTGGAGGTCATTAAAGATGCTATTGAATGACATTAGGTTGGAGGAACCTTCCTGGATGCTTCTTCCAGAAACAGAAACCGAGAATGAAAAATTCATAACTCCTACATAAGGTTTCCAAATTATCTGATCTTTGGAGAGGAGACGACCAAGACTTTTATGAACAACATATATGAAGGGTGGAACGCGTGAATATGTAATTAAAGGGGTCTCCAACGCGTCGACATTCGGGGGTCGAATTCTGCCTATAAAAGGAGGCCCTCACCTCCTTCCCAAAGCATCCATTCTCCATCCATTCTTTCAAGGCACCAAGGAGGAGATCTCCACCGAGGGAGGCCGACCAAAAATCTTCCCCATTTTATTTATTTTCTTTATTTTAGTTTTAATTTGTAATTCATATTTCTAATAAAATTCATGCATTGTTTTTATTTTTGTGTCCACCCTTCCTCCCTGTTTTCTTCTTTATCTTTTCTCCTTCTTTTCATCTTTTATTATTCTCTTATTATCCACCGTGACCTCTTACCCTCAAATATGAGGGGTTAACCCGAGACTTGGCCCGGGGGAGGTATGTGGAAATTTCATTAATTCGGTGCTTAAATTCCTATGTTTTATTAAGTTTGTGATGAGTAAGAGTGATGTGCACGGGTGTGGCGATCATCCACCACGACACTAATCTCAAACTCATTTCTATTCTTTTATTAAATATTTTCCCTCCCTTCTACTGGATACAATCTCTTCATACGATGGAGTTGAGCCATTCAGTGGTTGAAATGGCATACGATGGAGCCAGGTCTTGGAAGATGACACACTCTCGATCGAGGTGTGTCATCAACCTTGATTATAGGAGGAGGTGAAGTTAAGATTGCAAAATGCATTCAAGATTTCACACCAATAAATAAAAGAATAGTAATTCATGAATGAGATCTCATAATTGAATTATCAAACTTAATTTAAATATCAACAAGGAGAATGATGAAACCCACATACCAACCCATAAAGGCCAAGTTCTTTCTCAATTAATTGCATTTTGTCATTGCATGTTAGTTTTATCTTTTATTAAATTGCATTACATTCATAAATAAAAACAACCAAAAAGAATTAGTTTAGTTAAATTATATTAAGTAAGTAAACTATTGAGAAAGCTCCTTAAGTGAGACGACCCTGGTCAGCTTCTATGCTACACTAGGAAAATTAAATTGCTTTTGCCACGCCCTACGACAGGCGTGCGTCAAAACTGGTGCCGTTGACGGGGAGCTAATCGGTTGTTTACTTTACATTTTCTAATTTCAAATTTTAGATTTTTTTCCATTTTAAAAAAAAATTGAAAAAAAAACTTTTTTTCCATGATCGATTCAAATTCAAATTATTCTGCATGGAACAATTACTCACAGGTGCAGGAGGAAGAAACAGACTATACCGAGGAGGCCCTCCAACGAAGAGCCGATGCACTGATGATAACAGTCAGGAAAGTGGAAAGAGGCATAGCAACATGGATCTCATTGGAAGATTTGATGTCCATGGTCGATGAACTCCAAGCTGACTTAAAAAGATTCAAGGCTAAGAAAGAAGTGCCACTAGTCTTCCCTGATTTCAATGAAGACATCCATGAAGTTGAATCCAATCCGGAGGGGGATTGGCCCGACTACCTACCTCAATCCGGTGAAGATCAACTCTAAGAGGCACATTCAATTGAAGATGATATTAAAGTCGAACCGACTCAGGGAGATGATACAATCTTAAACTCAAACTCTTTTAATTTTATTGAAAATAATTTGAGTATCACCCCTAATAGTTTTGAATTTTCAGATTCGTCCATCTCACATTATTCCTTAGAGGATGATGAAGGAAAAGAAGTTTCACCTGTTGGGGAACATTTAAAGCTCCCTGAACACACTGAATATTTACTAGGCGGAGCACAAGAAGGGAAAGGGAATGTTGCACAAGTAGCAACAAATGAAGAGGAGGTTCCCTACTTCTTCCAACCACCGCCATGCAAGCTGTACCAAATTGTGAAGGGGGAGGATCTTGTATACTCTGTCTATGGAGTCCTCCTCAACAAGAACAAAGATCTTCAAGCTGGGAAGAACCACATGTGGTGGTTCAAATCAAAGAAGCTTCATCCACCAACAAATTATGGATAAAAGCTGGTACTGCCCTCTGGAGGAAGTAAAAGATTCCAGGGCCCACTTGGGGGATCATACCAAGATTTATCCTTTACATTCATTATAGTAATTTAATTTTCAATATTAGGAATTTAGATTTCAAATTTATCATTAGGAAATAGCCTACCATGTGGCCCCCTCCCTCTTTTCATTTTGAGCTTAAATAAAATTATCCTTGTGATTAATTTAGTAATTTTTCTTTTGTAGGATCATGAAGGCAGAAGGAAGCCCTGAGAATTAGAAGAAGAGGACCGAATAATTATTTCAAAAGGGAGTTAACTTTTTACGATTATCCTTTAAACTCCTTTATTTTTTTTGGTCCAAAACATATTTTGAGATTTAATGAATATTCTTATCATTTTTCACACAACAATTTATTTTGAAAGAGTTGAAATGATTTTTGAAATAATGGATTTTAAATGATTGTTGATGTGAACACATTTTCTTGAATTGTATTATCAATCATTTGTATGAGTTTGACTGATTTTTGAAATCCATTACCATGAAACAACTGACTCAAAATATTTTTTTCCAATCCTGTGAGGTATTCTAAACCACTTTTACATATTCTTCCTAATACCCACACTTTCTTGAGGGAAACTTGAATTTTGTGTGAGAACCAGAATTTGTGAATATTCTTTTTCGAAGCTTTGGATTTCATGGAATGTATTTAAAATGATTGCAGAATCTCATTGTCTAGCCACATTTTATCCTGAGACCCACAATTACATTTATCCTTCGTAATCCCTTAGATGCCATGAATTGCCTTATAGGTTTAAGCCACATTACAAGCCAATTTTTCCACACCTACCCGTACTTTTAGTATTTTTACATGGATATTTCAAGTTTGAGTGTGGGGGAAGGGCCTTTCGTGTGCGTTCATTGGGATGTGTATCATTTATGGGTAGTGTGAAGTGTGTGTCAATATTTTGGGTAGTGGATAACAAGAGAATTGGGCATGTGTCCTCATTTCATTGTGCTTTATTTGGTTCATCCATTTCTCCTAAAAAAGAAAGCAAAAAAATGGAGATGAGCTTGAATTCCTAATTGTACATTCTTTTATGACTCATGTACCTCCCAAAAAAAATCAAGGGCATGAATTGTCATTCATTCATTGTATTCAATTTTCAGCTCATCCTCCATAAAAAAAGAAAAAAATAAAGCTGTGCCTTTCTGGAGCTTTGAAAAAAAAGAGGAGAACATAGATGATATCATCACTTATTGGATCATGTACCATGTCATAAAGAGGGGTGGGGTTGTTTTTCACATTTACAAGCAGTATTGAGTGAGGAATTTCCTGTGTTTTCACTTGATTTAATCATACATTGTACTTAAAAGTTCAACCTCCTCTTTCTAGCTTGGAACATTTTTCAATCATTTTACCACCGACCCTAAGCCACAGAATCATTTGAACCTTTAAATAAAGCCCTCATGATTAAATTCATTTTCATGTTTCACGCTGTGGAGAAATGATAATTTTCACAAACCTATGGTGATACATGCGATTTTCAAGTATGAGCATAACTCCAGAATCAATTTCTATTGAGTGAAGAGTGACATAAAATTCAATGTGAGGTAGGTTGTGATTGGGCCGTGGATTGATTTATGAGGTTGAACAAATTTTAATGATTTAAATGAAAATGAGAGAATTATTATTCATAAATGAGACATGATGGAATTCTATTTTGGATGAAATCATTGATATTTTCTCATTTTTGATTGTTGTGTGGATTTTGATTTGGATGTAAGATGATTGCCCAGGAGTGCAATGTTTAAGTGTGGGGGTGTGATGAAGCTCGCATTTTCATATATTTTATACTGTAAAACATTGTTTATAATCCCACAAAAGTGTTATTGAATGGGTAATTATCATGTTTTTAAGGTTTTAGTGCTATTTTGAACCCAAATGTGAAAAACGACTAATTCTGGATTTTTGACAGAATTTTACGTCAGGGGTATTTTGGACATTTCAGGAAAAATAAAATTTCATATTTTATGATTCAAATTTTGTTAGAATAATTATTCTATTTCATTCATGTTTGTCTTCTGGACCAGGAGCTGATTTTTTCATCTAAAGTGTCTAAAAAATCATTTAAGATTGGAATTTTTCCGGGCGGACAACATGGACCAACCCAAGGTAACGGGCATCAAACGCGGCCTACACATATCCAAATGATGTTTTTCCACCTGGGATACCTCGAGGAAAGATTTTTCCATCTCTACAATAAATTTGGAGGATGTTGGAGGTCATTAAAGAGGCTATTGAATGACATTAGGTTGGAGGAACCTTCCTGGATGCTTCTTCCAGAAACAGCAACCGAGAATGAAAAATTCATAACTCCTACATACGGTTTCCAAATTATCTGCAATTTGGAGAGGAGACGACCAAGACATTTATGAACAACGTTTATGAAGGGTGGAACGCGTGAATATGTCATTAAAGGGGTCTCCAACGCGTCGACATTCGGGGGTCGAATTCTGCCTAAAAAAGGAGGCCCTCACCTCCTTCCCAGAGCATCCATTCTCCATCTATTCATTCAAGGCACCAAGGAGGAGATCTCCACCGAGGGAGGCCGACCACAAATCTTCCCCATTTCATTTATTTTCTTTATTTTAGTTTTAATTTTTAATTCATATTTCTAATAAAATTCATGCATTGTTTTTATTTTTGTGTCCACCCTTCCTCCCTGTTTACTTCTTTATCTTCTCTCCTTCTTTTCTTCTTTTATTATTCTCTTATTATCCACCGTGACCTCTTACCCTCAAATATGAGGGGTTAACCCGAGACTTGGCCCGGGGGAGGTATGTGGAAATTTCATTAATTCGGTGCTTAAATTCCTATGTTTTATTAAGTTTGTGATGAGTAAGAGTGATGTGCACGGGTGTGGCGATCGTCCACCACAACACTGATCTCAAACTCATTTCTATTCTTTTATTAAATATTTTCCCTCCCTTCTACTGGATACAAGCTCTTCATACGATGGAGTTGAGCCATTCAGTGGTTGAAATGGCATACGATGGAGCCAGGTCGTGGAAGATGACACACTCTCGATCAAGGTGTGCCATCAACCTTGATTATAGGAGGAGGTGAAGATAAGATTGCAAAATGCATTCAAGATTTCACACCAATAAAAAAAGAATAGTAATTCATGAATGAGATCTCATAATTGAATTATCAAACTTAATTTAAATATCAACAAGGAGAATGATGAAACCCACATACCAACCCATAAAGGCCAAGTTCTTTCTCAATTAATTGCATTTTGTCATTGCATGTTAGTTTTATCTTTTATTAAATTGCATTACATTCATAAATAAAAACAACCAAAAAGAATTAGTTTAGTTAAATTAGATTAAGTAAGTAAACTATTGAGAAAGCTCCTTAAGTGAGACGACCCCGGTCAGCATCTATGCTACACTAGGAAAATTAAATTGCTTTTGCCATGCCCTACGACAGGCGTGCATCAATAATTCTTCCTCGAATAGAATTTTCACATTACAAACTATAGTGTTACACATAAAATTGAAAACTCTTCCAAAGTAATATCATCAAAAATGGGCACTAATAATTTTAAACATTTTTCGATCCATTTATTTCCATATAGGTTCTTCCTTAACCAAGAGGTTATCTTATAGAATAGAGCATTGAATTGGGTGATGCGAAGGTCCCATACATTTAAGAAAAATGACTTTAATTGGATTCTTAGGATCATTTTTTTCTTCCATAATACTCTTCATTTTTCCTCGACAATTATTTACTTTATGCCCTTCTTTCCCACACATAAAACATTTCGTTATTCCATTGAGAAACATTCCTTGGTGTCTCCTTCCACATTTCTGGCATGATGGAAGTTGAGCTTTCTTATCTCCATGGTATCCACCACTGAAGCCCTTCTCATTCACCACCTTTCCTTTCTTTGTTGAGTCTGATAGTTGGTTAATATATATCTTATTGATCATTTTATTGGAAAACTAATTCGGCATGAATACAATATATTTTATGCCAATCAATATTCCATTTTGTTTCTTATTTCCACCACAGTTCCCACCTTCTACATTATGTTCAATGTTATTATGACTTCCTTGGAATCCATCTATTGACTAAAACCAGAAAGAATTGTGTGAGTAAAAATAGTCAAAAAATTATTTCTAAAATATCACCACACCTTATTTTGAATCTAAAACATCCTAAATTAACAAAGGTTATTTATTTTCATCTTATATTAAAATCCTTCAATTGCATTGGTAATGAAAATGTGAATTATCCTAAGCATATCCCATGGGAGTTTCGTAACCAGGAGTGCATAAAGGACCATTGTCATGCACCAATTCAAATTCGAGTCTATCTCAAAGCAGTGTTTTTAGGTTTTACCCCTAGGTACATCTATTTCAGAGCCACCTCTACCTTCTCATATCCAAAAAGAGATGTATTTCTGGTAAAACCCACAAAATATTTACATTACCAAAAATTTTGGTTGTTCTTCTATACTAATCTTCAAATTCTATCTTAGGTTAATGTTCTCTAATAAGAGTTTTTCGAAATCTATTTTCCAAGGTTTGTACTAAACTTCCTCTAATACCAATAGTAACGCCCCGACCCAGTTACCCAGAATGAGTGCATTATTACATAAAATTTTCATGATTCAAGGAATCATGTCCTGAAAGACCGATCAGTTTAGTAGCCTTGGATGTAATATATACATACATAAGTTTTACATTACATCATGAAATAAAAAAACAACATTGTGTACCCTTTGAACACTCTTAAATCCCTTAGCCTATTCCTACAGGTTAATCATAATATACTTCTTTGCATCCTGGAAAAAATAAAACAAATGAAAGGGGTGATCTCTGATTCTCTGTAAGGATAAAAATATAGCAGAAACTGTTCTTAAATAATAATAATAATTTAATGCATTGTATATGACTAGAACACAAGCATTTTAAACATAAACATATGCATAATATAGAAAAGATAAATCAAATAATTCCATTTACTTATTCACATATATTTTCTACTAGTCGAATAATCACATGTAATATAAATATATAATTTCATAAAAATGGAATGCATAGTTCCAGACTTCGTAACCACATAGTCAAGGCCTTATTCCAATAGTAAAAATAAGATTTTGTCAAAGCCTTGTTCCAAGACACTAGTTTGTCTCATGAGACCAATTGATCCATCGAGGAGCTATAGCGGGCTGCATCAATCACTTACTAAGTCCAATGCATTCCTAATATGAAATGATTGAAATATAATCTTAACGTTCGTATTAAAACTAGCATACGAAATGTCAATATTTTAACCACAATCCTTGAATGGTATAAATATAGCACATCCACAGTAAAAAATTACTCATTCAATTCAATATGGATGATTTTATTATAATAGATTAACCTCAATCGAGAATAATAAAGTATATTGACATAGATGAAAATAATCATCAAAACTATTTGAGATTAATATCCCCTTTTTTCTTGAAAACGTTTTAAAGTCTCACAATTTATCAAAAAGTCATTTAAAATAGATTTTTAAATCAAAGTGTCCCTTACCAATTTGAAACATTTGAAAGGTATTTTAATTTTAAAACATTATTGTCTATATAAATAAATCCTTAAAACAATTTTAAAAACATGGACATTAATGAGAATGATTTACAAGAAACAAATTTTAAAACATTTAAAATGGTATTTTAGTTAGAGATCCTAACCAAAGGAGAGACGCTTGAATAAAAATAATTGAGGTAATAATAAATTTATAATATCATGAGAATAATGGGATTCATCATATACTATGTCAATGTACATTATATACACCAAATAAAATTGAATTGGCATATAACAACAAATAAGTCTCAATGGAATGTAAATTGAGATGAAATCCCTTATAAAAACCATATCCTTAGGTTAAGGATAAATCAAGGACATTATTATGTGTGAAAAATATAAATACACTCAATGTTATTTGATATTCAGAGTAAATAAATCAGAGGACATTCACACATATTCATGTAAAATAAACACCAATTAATTGGATGTTTATCTCAATAAATGGAAATTGAGTTAAGATTACTCGTATCAAGTTCATTTCAATGAGTTGAGAAATTATCAACGGAGTGATTATGTGTATCAAAAGTATATCCAAAAAAGGGGATTAAAAATTACTACATAAACAATAAATAGTGATTCCACACATAATCTTGGAGTAAAATAATAATTTAAGTATGTGTAAATCCCTATGAATGGAAACTGAAAATTGAAATTCCCTTACCGATTTGGTAACTTATGAAACATACACCACATGAAATAAGGGTCATAAAATAAAGATGGAAATACCCATAAATTAAATTATATTACACCAAGAATGAAATCATGGTCAGTACATACTCCACACAAAAGGAAATAGTGGCCAATATACCAAGAATCTCACGGGAATAAAAACAGAGGTGAAAACCCCTTACTTCGTTGTAATCAATCGAGTCGTATGACCAAAAATTAATAACCACCAAATGAATCACATAATACCATGAATATAAAGAGATTCATGATAATATATATATATCAAATGGTATTTCACAATACACCACATGCAATAAATATGTGGAAAATAATGAAAATCTTACAGAATAAAAAGTGAGATAAGAAACCCCTTACCCCATGTCCGACTTGACTCGTTCATTCTTTAATCTCCTAAATAATAAACTAAAGTTAATTTACACTTGCTTAAGAAAATTTTTCAAGTTTATTATTCTTTTTATATCAGTTATTACCATGTTATAAACCTTATGCAATCATTTAAGTTAATAATGGTTGTTTTGTCGATATTTGTTACTTGAGTCAAAAATGAACCTGTTATAATTAAAAATTGTCCTTGTGGTCAAACGTCTATTATCTATAGTATCATATTAATTATTTAAATATCATATATATCATATATATCCAGTATATATATATATATATATATTAATAAATAGCTCCTTATATTTGGAAGAAAAATTAAATGCACCGTTCATGGAGACGGTAAGCTGTATGTACGTATGAACGCAACTTTCATTTCCATTACATATTTAATGAAATGAAAACCTAATATACATAGGTATATTATAATTCCAGTATAATATCATATTATATATGTGTTACATAATTTAATTAACTCCATCCTTTATATGTTCCATGTATGTCATGAACGAATCATATCACCTTGAGGGGGCGGTAGTCCGCACTTCCTCAAATTAAATTATAATGTTCACTCATATTTGAATGCATAAAGGTATGTTTGTAAATGAAAATTACATAAGTATAGAGAAAACATAAACATAATATATATCATATATAAATACAGTGCCATCATAATGGCCACCATAAGAGGCGGTAGGTGATAGTTGAACAATCATCGTTTCGTGAGGCAGTAGTTCACCGTCCACTTAAACAACACGTCCTTTTCCCATTAAATGGAGGTGTGTGTAAGTTTGGATATAATAATTCTCATAACAACAAACTAGTATATTTAGTTTACAGGTTTTGTCATAAAATAATGTAATAAAAGATTTTAGGGGGTTGTAGAAGTAAAATCAAAGAATAGAACTTTAGGGAAGACGTTAACTTAAAATTGGGTAACTCTCTTTGGTTTGAACCAAAAGGATTAGTTAAGTGCCTTATTCCTATGGTAAGGCTTCTAGGAGAAATATATGGATGTAGGGAGATTAATTGGGAAGAGGTTTGACGAGCCAAGGTGTTTGAGAAGTGTGAGGAAAGAGTTATAAGTGAGGTATTTTTATAAGGGGGAGGAGGGGCTCTTTAGGAATGTGTGAAAAGATTATTTTATTATATAATGATTTTTTATTTATAAAGGTAAAAAACTAATTATATTCAAAGATAATATTACTTATGGTCGAAATAATTCATCCAATTATAATTGGATAATTTTTGGATAATTTTTTTATCTTTATAATCTTATTTATTTAAATCATTCATTATTGAGGTAAACATAACATCATTATTGTGTCATAAATAATTTGATTTATTTGATGTCTAAAAATTATAAACAAAATACCATGATGTAGGAGATCGTTTTATCTTTCTAACTAATATTTATAGTCGAATATATAACTTATATAACCCCATGTAAAAATTAATTTACTAAAAGATATTCGTTTATATCATATTTGCCTTTACTTTATGTTAATTAAAATAAAGTGTCATTATCACTCTTAAGTGACTCCATGGCATCACAAAATTGACCCAAATATGACCATGGTCGTCCATGACTCATCCAATAAGGTTTGGAAAGGTGTTACTGTAATTTTGTATTATTATAATATTCTTTTTACCTTGAATTACCGTATTTAACTTTAACTGCGGTAAAAAAAAGTCAAAAGTTACTATTCAACAAAATTATTTTCATATTATTGAACCAAATATTACTTACTAATAACAACAATGTATTTAAGATTTTCTAAATTCAATTCACAGAAGCGGTAAAATTTAATTTAAATGAAAATGTCAAATTTTTAACTACTACATAGTGGTTTCACTATTAATAAAAAATTGATGTTTTTTAGAAAAATACAAAAAAATCAGCCTAACATATATTTGATATTACAAATTCAAAAATTATGTCTATTTAACCAAATTAAAAACATAGAAGTTGTATTAATTAATTAAAAATTAATTCCCATTGTTATAACAAAAAGTGTGTTTTCAAGAAATACTAACTATCAAAAGATTGACACTTGTTAATGTTAAATTCCAAAGTGAAATTACTTCCAATGAACAAAATTGGATTAAATGGTAAAAACATAATATAAATACACTTTAAAACAGATTAAAAAAATAATCTAACCATATAAATAAATTAGATTAAAAGGAAGTTTTTAATTAAAATACAGTATTTTCACTATTAATTAAAAAATGAATTTTATTAGAAAAAACAAAAAATTTACCCAAAGTAAATTTTGATATCCCAATTATAAATAAGAACATTATTTATTCAAATAAAACATATAAAAGTTTCAAATATTGGATTAATAAATGGTTCACCATTAAATGGCAGAAAAAACTACATTTTTTTAAAAATACTTCTTTTATCTGAAAAATTGAATTTTTTCTTATATTAATTCTATGAAACAGAAACGATGAATGTTAAAATTATATGGGGTATATTTAAAATTAAAAATTTGGTTATTAATATTCTTAATCGCTTTCTAAATAGTTAGTTTGATAGGTCATGGAGCACTCGAACTCGGTGTTGTGTGTAGCGCAAGCTATTAATTTACTTTAATGAAAACAACTTACTATGAAATCTAGGGGTGTTACATTTTCCCCCATTTTTGAAATTGCTTCCTCGATATTTTTATATTGGGATTGGAAACATAATTGAAACTCCCACATCAGAAAAATAGTCAATAAAACTATCCCTTTAAAAGAAAGAAAGAGAAGTACAAAGGTAACATGAGATTACCCATACTAGGATTCCATGTAGGAAAACATGGATACGGGAGATAAAATAATTGTCATGTTCTGATGAAGAGTGATGGAAAACATGATTAGTAGAAAGTTAACAACAAGAAAACAATAATATTGTGATGGGATAAATGGTCATTAGTTACCCAGTAGGAAAAGTAAACAGCAACATTTTTTGTTTTAAGTTCCATTTCATAAGGTTGAGGAATTTATTTTTGATATTGACTAACAACATAAAAGAGATATACTTACTTTTTTAGTAGAGTTTAATAATTTAATAAATTATTACCACTAACACATCTCTTTTTCCAAATAATGAGTATTCAATATGACTTGGTCACACCTAAAGCGCTATAATCAACTTCTAGAGAATCACATGATCCACAATGGATAAAATATATATTTCCACTGTCTTTAAAGATTATCCAAAAAACAAATTTAGTACAAGATTATTTAATCCCCAAAAACGATAATCCTATAGAAAAATAAATAAACATCATAATTTCTAAAATTAAACCTACAATACCCTATGTTCAACAAATACCATTAAATAAACAATATAATCCAAACTAACACTAAAACCGAAAACTCAGAAGAATTTTCTTAGGCAGTTTTCAATGTTAAATTGTATCTCCAAATAACATCGACTACATTTAAAGTCACATAATTAAAAGTAATTAACATAATACCATATTCTCTATGATAGGTTAATTATCTCCACAAATATCCAAAATCACTATAAATCCACAAAAAAAACATAGATAAAACCACACCATTACTCCTCAAATGAAATCTCATAGTATTGTATTTTCCTTAGGTATATAGTGTTACCGAAAGAGAGAATATCATCTAAAATAACATTTATCACTTAATAAACAAATATTTTTCTTATACTAAGGATAAATCATAAGTTCCCAATGTTAACATATTCTTGATTCATAAAATAATTTACCTAAAACGAATTAGTCATACTAACCAGGGACTTCACATAGTCTAGTGGTAGGCGATGAATCCTAGTCTCACTTTGGTTGCGGGTTTGAATCCCACAGATTTTTCCGACGAGATGGGTTGTCGCTCAGTCTTGGTGTTTTCCTTTTTCAAAAACTATATTTTATAACATTCTTTAAATGGTACAAATTCCTCAAAATAATCATAAGATAATTTAACTACCATTGTTATCTCATACCTCACATTATTATCCCAAAAAATAATAACCTGTAATTGCCTCAAATTCAAAGATCATATAAACCCAAATGGTTATTTATAACTATATCCCAAAAGAAAATATAATTATTTCCCAAATATAATTTTCACATAACAAACTACAGGGTTACTCATACAAGAGAAAAGTCTTCCAAAGTAATCTCATCAACAAAGAGCACTAATACTTTTAAACATTTTTCCATCCATTTATTTCCACATATGTTTTTCCGTGACCAAGTGGATATCCAATAAAATAGGTCATAGACGTGGGTGATTCCAAGTTCCCTTACATTTTTGAAAAATGACTGTAATTGGAATCTTAGGGTCATTTTGATTTTCTTCCAAGGTACTCTTCATTTTTCGCAGAAATTCTATATTTTATGAACTTCTTTCCCACACATAAATCATTTCTTTGTTCCATTGAGATGCTTTACAGGGTGTCTCCTTCAACATTTATAGGTTGATGGAAACCAAGCTTTCTTCTCTCTATGGTCTCCACTGCTGAAGCTCTTATCATTCACTACCATTCTCTTCTTTGATGAGTCTAGGAGTTGGTTAATATATATGTAGTTGATCATATTATTGAAAATTGTTTCTACATGAAGACAATATCTTTTAAGACTATCAACATTCCATTTCGTTTCTCATTTCCACCACTATTCCCTTTTTTTACATCATGTTCAATGTTTCTATGACTTCCTTGGAATCCATCCATTGACTAAAACCAGAAAGCATTGTGTGAGTGACAATGGCCATAATATTATTTAGAAAATATCACCAGAACATATTATCAATCTGAAACACCCTAGGATTGACCATGGTTATTTATTCTCATCATATATTAAAATCCATCGAATCGGTTTGTAAAGAAAATATGAATTATCCTAAGCATACCCTCTAGGAGTGTCGTAACCAAGAGTGCAGCATGGCCCGTTTTTGTGCACCAGTTCCCAGTCGAGTCTAGCTCAAAGCGGTGTTTTCGGGTTTTAGCCCTAGGTACATCTATTCCAGAGCCACCTCTACCTGCTCGTATCCAAATAGGGATGTGTTTCATGGAAAACCTACAAAATATTTACATTACCAAAAATTTTGTATATTCTTTTATACTAATCCTCAATGTCTATCGTATGGTAATGTTATCTAATAAGAGTTTTTCTAAATCAAGTTTCCAAGGATTTTACTAAACTTCCTCTGATACCAACTATAACGTCCTGACCCCAGTTACCCAGAATTGGTGAATTATTACATTACATTGGCATGATACAAGGAATCATGTCCTGAAATAATTATCAGTTTAGTAGCTTTGGAATTACTAGATACATACATAAGTTTTAAATTAAATCATGAAATAAAAAAACAACATTGTGTCCCCTTTGAAAAATCTTATATCCCTCAGATTATTCCTGGAGGATAATAGTCATATAATTATTTTCATCCTGGAAAAAATAAAGCATAAGAAAAGGGTGAGCTCAGATGCTCAGTAAGGATAAAGATATAGCAGAAACTGTTCTTAAATAAGAATAAACATTTAAGGCATTGTATAATACTAGAACCCAATAATTTTAAACATAAACTTCACCATAATATTGAAAAGATAAATCAAATTATGCCATTTAATTATTCACATGGATATTCTACAGGTCGAATAATCACATGTATTATCAATATCTAATTTCGTAATGATGGAATGCATAAGGCCTGTCTTCATAACCACATAGTGAAGGCCTTGTGCCAAGACTACAAATAAGATTTTTTCAAGGATTTGTGCCAAGACACTAGTTTGTCTCATTATACCTACCAATGCATCTAGGAGCTATAGTAGGATCCTACCATCACTTACTAAGTCCATTGCATTCCTCATATGAAAAGATTGAAACATAATCTAAACATTCATATTAAAACTAGCATTCAAAATGTCAATATTTTAACCAGAAACAATGAGTGGTATAAAAATAGCACATACACAGTCAAACATAACAAATTAAATACAATATGGAATATTTTATTATAATATATTATCCTCAATTTTTAATAATGAAGGATATTTACATAGATGAAAATAATCATCAAAACTATTTGAGTGAAATATCCCCCTTTTTCTTGAAAGCATTTAAAAGTCTCACTATTTATCAAGAAGACGTTTAAAATAGATTTTTGAATCAATGTGTCCCATACAACTTTGAAACATTTTAAAGTATTTTTAATTTTAAAACAATAATTTCCATATAAATAAATCCATAAAACCATTTTTAAAACATGGACATTAATGAGAAAGATTTAGAAGAATAAAAATTTAAAACATTTAAAATGATGTCTTAGTTAGAGATCCTAACCAAATGAGAGACACTTGAATAAAAATAATTGAGGAAATAAAAACATTATAATATCTTGAGAATAATGGGATTCTTGATATACTATTTCAAATTACATTATATACACCATATAAAAGTGAATTGGCATATGACAACAAAGAAGTCCCATTGGAATGTAAATTGAGATGAAATCACTTATAAAAACCGTATCATTAGGTTATGGAAAAATCCAGGACAAAATTATGTGTGAAAAATATATATACTCTCAATTTATTGGATTTTCAGTGTAAATAAATCCGAGGACATTCACACGTATTCTTGTTAAATCAACACCAATGACTTGGATGTTTAACTCAATGAATGGAAATTGAGTTAAGATTACTCTTATCAAGTCCATATCAATGAACTGAGAAATTATCAATGGAGTGATTATGTGTATCAAAATTATATCCACACAAAGGGGAGTGGAAATTACTACATAAATAACAAATAGTGATTCCACACATAATCTTGGTGTAAAATAATCAATGAAGTATGCATAAATCCGAATGAGTGGAAATTGAAATTTAAAATTTCCTTACCGATTTGGTAACTTAAGAAACATAAACCACATGAAAGAAGTATCATACAATGATGATGTAAATAGCCATATATTAAACTATATAACACCAATAATACAATCATGGGCTGTACATATTCCAGACAAAATAAAATAGTGGCCAATATAGCATGAATCTCACAGGAATAAAAAGTGAGATGAAAATCCCTTACTTCGTTGTAATAAATCGAGTCATATGACCAAAAACAAATAAAAACCAAATAAATAAAATAATACCATGAATATAAAGAGTTTCAGGATAATATATATACCAGATTGTAGTACACAATACACTACGTGAAATAAATAAGTGGCGAATAATGGAAATCTCATAGAATTAAAAGTTAGATATGAAACCCCTTATCTTGTGTCTGACTTGACTTGTTCATTCTTTAATATCATCAATAATAAACTAAAGTTAATTTCCAATTGATTAAGAAAATTTTTAAGTTTATTATTCCTTTTATATAACTTATTACCATGCTATAAACATTATTTAATGATTTAAGTTAATAATGGTCGTTTGGTCGATATTTGGTACTTGAGTCAAAATTGAACTTGTTATAATTAAAAATTGTCCATGTGGTTAAAATTATATTATCTCCAGTATCATATTCCGTATTTAAATATCATATATATCATATATATCCAGTATATATATATATATATATTCATAATTAGATCGTGATATTTGGAGATAAAAATATGAAATGCATCGTTCATGGAGATTGTAAGTCGTACGTACACATGAACGCTACTTTCATTTTAATTTCATATTTAATGAAATGAAAACATAATAATACATAGGTATATTATAATTCCATTATAATATCATATGATATTTTTGTTACATAATTTAATTAACTCAATCCTTTTTACGTTCAATGTATGTCATGAACGAATCATATCACCTTGAGGAGGCGGTAGTCCGCACTTCCTCAAATGAAATTATTGTGTTAACTCATATTGGAAAGAATAAAGGTATGTTTGTAAATGAAAATTACAGAAGAATAGAGATAACATACACATAATATATTTCATATATAAACACAGTTCCATCATAATGGCCACCATTAGAGGTGGTAGGAGATAATTGAACAACAATCGTTTCGTGAGGCAGTAGTTCGCCGTCCACAGAAATAGTGTTCCCTTTTCCCATTAGATGGAGGTGTGTGTGTAAGTGTAGCTCTAATACTTTTTATAAAAACAACCTAGTATATTAATTGTACTATAGTTTTTATAAAACAATGTAATAAATGAGTTTAGGGGTTGGAGAAGTATAATAAAAGAAGAGATCTTTAGGTAAGATGTTACCTTAAAATTGGGTAACTCTCTTTGGTTTGAACCAAAAGGATTTCTAGAAGTGCCTTATTCCTAAAATAAGGAATCTAGAAGGAAGAGAGAGAGATGTAGGGAGATTAACTGGGTATAGGATGTATTATACAAGGGGCTTGATAAGTGTGAGGAATGGGTTAGAATTGAGGGATTTATATAAGGGGAGGAGGGGCTCTTTAGGAAAGTGGGAAAAGATTATTTTATTATATAATGATTTTTTGTTTCTAAATGTAAAAAACTAATTATAGTCAAATATAATATCACTCATGGTCGAAATAAAGTCATCCAATAATAATTGGAGAGGTTTTGGATATTTTTTTAATCTTTATAATCTTATTTATTTAAATCATTCATTAATGAGGTAAACACTACATCATTATTGTGTTATAATTATTTTTCATTATTTGATGTCTAAAATTTATAAAAAATACCATGTTGTATGAAATATTTTTATCTTTACTATGAATATTAATAGTATAAAAGATAACTCCTATAACCTCATGTAAAAATTAATTTACTAAAAGATATTTGTTTATGTAATTTTTTCTTTTACTTTAAGCTAAATAAAATAAAGTGTCATTATCACTCTTAAGTGACTCAATGGGGTATCAAAATAGACCCAAATATGGTAGTGGTTGGCCATGACTCATCCAATAAAGTTAGACAAGTGTTAGGGTAATTTTGTATTATTATAATATTCTTTTTTACCATAAATTACCCTATTTAACTTTAACCGTAGTAATTAAAAGTCAAAATCTACTATTCATGAAAAAATATTTTCCTCTTATTGAAACACATTTTAGTTACAAATAAAAACCATGTATGTATTGTTTTTTAAATTTAATTCACAGAAGTTGTAAAATTTCATTTAAATGAAAAAGTCATATTTTTAACTACTCTTTAGTGGTTTCACTATTCATAAAAAATTGATGTTTTTAAGAAAAATACCAAAAATTCATCCTAATCTATAATTGATATTTTGAATTGAAAAATGATTTCTATTTTACCAAATTAAAAACATAGAATTTGGATTAATTAATTTAAAATTAATTCTCGTTGTCAAAACAAAAAGCGTGTTTTTAATAGTATTAACTATCAAGAGATTGACACTTGTTTATGTGTAATTTTAATGTGAAATTACTTTTTATGACCAAAATTGGATTAAATGGTAAAAACATAATATAATTAAACTTTAAAAACATTTAAAAAGATAATCTAACCCTGTAAATAAATTAGATTAAATGGCAGTTTTGTATTAAAATACAATATTTTTCACTATTCATTAAAAAATGAATTTTACTAGAAAAATACATAATATTTACCCAAAGTAAATTTTGATGTCCTGGTTCTAAAGAAGAATTTCATGTTGTCAAATAGAACATATAAAAGTGTGAAATATTGTATTTATAAAGGGTTCTTCATTAAAATGCGGAAAAACAGAATTTTTAGAAAAATACTTCTTTTCTATGAAAAATTGAATTTTTCCTTATATTATGTCTAAGAAACCCAAAATATGAATGATAAAATTATATGGGATATATAAAAAATTCAAAATGTGGTTTTTAATATTTATAATATCTTTATTAATGGTTAGTTTGATAGGTCGTGGTGCGCTCGAACTCGGTGTTGTGTGTAGTGCAAGCTATTGAATTACATTAAAGAAAATGACTTAATATGAAATATTGGGGTGTTACACGATCCCTTTGATGTTCCACTGCTAGAGCCTGATTAATATTTGGTGGAGGTTTCTATCCTAGATTTTTGAAAACAAAAAAATAATCTTAATGATATGCTAGTCCACGTGGGGATTATCTCATTTTGGTTTACAAATAGTTTCTTCCAATAACTGATTAACATTTAATCTAAGAGGAGTGATGCCACACTACATAAAAACCCAAATTAATGACATCAAATGATTTATCGGATCAAAAACTCACCAAGATCAAAAGGTAATTTATTATCATTCCATAAGATATCATGATTTTGACTTAAACATATCCTAATATAATGGAGGAAAATGAATTGATTTATTCTTCATGAAACCTTTCCCAAACCACCCACGGTGATGTAAGTCTCATTAAAATAAGTTATGGGCATGTACTTGATCACCACTACCTTCTATGTCTCGAAAAGATCTCTCAAATGAATTTTTAAATCAAAGAAATCTACTAAACCTCCACATTTGATGCCAGTTTTTGATGAACCGGCATAAATACCCTGGTACCCTAATACCCAAGCTATCACTGAGATATCCTGAAGGAAATTCTTGATCCACATGGTTTGGAGACTAGCACCTGGTACTATACAAGATAAAGAGGGAATTAATTTTCCATAGAGAAATGAAAGATAAATATATACATAAGTATGCTCAAAACTCAAAAGGGTGATAAAATTAGAATCAAAACAAGAACAATCAAAACCCGAAATAGTACATCATCAATGTACTCAAAAGAAGAAAAGACAAACATCCCAAGAGTCAGATCCCTCCAAGCCAAAGGATCAAGACCACCCACCTCCTCCGAGAGGAACATTCCCTTTTCTAAGATATGGTAGAAGAAAATCTAAAAATTCCTAATGTAAAAGGTAGGGTGTGATCTAAAAGTTATAGTAGGGTATCATCAAGTGTTCCATAATAATATTCCATAATAATTACCCAAATAATTCGTTAAATTTATATCAATGAAGGCATATAAATACATTTTCATATTAAAAACAAATCATAATTTTATTTTAGAATGATGGAAAACATTTTTAACAAGGCACAAATATAAATTTTATCCAAAACAGTTTATATAAATAAACTAGCATGAATAATATAGTTTCACAATTAATGGAATATATATATATATAATTAATCATAACAATTAACATGTAAATATTCCCTATGTTATGATAGTTTCTATTTATAGGATCCTCATAGTCTCGTATCTATGATCATGGAAATGTGTACACACATCCTTTAGGTTTAGGCCAACTTGGATTGATCAATATCCCAACTGAAATAAGATCGAATTAAATATGTTTTTCTTAGTGTTTTAACCTTCAATAAATTTCTTGGGAATTACCATCCTTTCTTTCGTTTCCCAAATGACCAACTAACTAACCAAGTATTCATGTTCTCAATCAATCTGTTGAAAATGGAAAATAATTTCATTTAAAATTCATAATCATCATTCATAATAAAATAACCCATTTCCGTTTTCAAATTCCAATATACATTAAAAACAAAAACATGAGTCTTTAATCAATTTATTCCTTTGAAAAAATAACAATCATATGTTTTTATCAATTCAATATAATCCATTTTATAAAATCAATTGTCAAATAAATTTTTGAATTCCATCAATTTCCAAAATTCACCCAAAATTACAAATCTATTGGAATTTTAGATTCTTCCAAAAATTCCATGAAAAATCAATTTCAATTACAATATAAATGAAATTGGCATTTCAAAATTCAATTGAAATAAATTTAAATACAATCATTCAAATTAATGATTAATTATATGGTAAAATATTATATGGAACCACCTACCTTTATTCATGGAATCACATATCAAAGACTCTTGAAATATGACTTTCCAATAAATAATGAAGAAAATGGAGATCTTGAAATAAACCCTTGAATCAAAATTTAAATCAATGGAAATTAGATCCATCAATAACAAGATGTTCTAAAAATATCTATGGAGGACATAAATAGGGTGTGAGAGAAATCACATGGGAAGAGAAACACTTACCGAAGAGGGATCTAACGAGATATTCCATGATTAGATCTTCATAGGAAAGGATTTTCAGGACCCAAAAGGGTTCTTGAGATCCTCTAAGACCTAAGAATTTATGAAATTTCGAGTTAGGGTCATGAAGGAGGTTAGATAGGGTTTTGGGAATTTATAAAATATTTTTCAAAATAAAATTTAATGCCCACACATTTATCTTGGAAGAGCTACATGGTCAATCATACCCTGAACCCGATCTATGCACCCCTATACTAGGGTTCACACTTTATAATACGTGGGAATATGGGTTTTCAAATCATTATACAACTGTGAAAACCCCCATTGTCCACGGTTTTATGGTTGGTACTAGGTGGGCACATGGTTTTCCCAAACCATGCATCAAACTTTCAAAACCAAGAAACATCCCAAAATTTCAAATTTCCACCTGAAAAAATATAAAAAAACCCCAACCATAGAATGATAAATAATGAGGTTCATAGAGTACCTAAAACCTAGTAACATGATCTTACAACATTTGTGGTTAGGAATGAAAAGGAGGTATCAGGATTTTTGGTTAGTTGTTTCATCTTCCAGTAGGTTAAAGACATCCATGAGAGGCCAACTAAGTTTTTTTATCATTTTCCCATTCTTTATTGGAAATTATATGTTATAACTATGTATTTTGTGTTTGGATTACCCATCACAACCTGTAAGATCTATGTATTATAGTAGATCTTGGATCGAATGATGAAGGTATCCCAATTCCTTACCAATCCGGGAGACCTTACATGTTGATGATTTAGGTAGTATGTATGTATACATGATAGTTCAGTTTCATAGTGTTCTTAGGATTATTGTTTCATACATAGATCCTTGTTTTATATCAGGGCTCTGGATGGGTCCTCATAAGGCTTTGGGATCACATGTTCTTTTGATAATATCCTATCATCCTCAGATTGATGGTCAATATGAGAAGAATATTCCAGTTCTAGACGATATGTTATGAGGCTATGTTTTGTATTTCTATGGATCATGGGATAAAAATATGGAGTTTTTTGAGTTTTCATATAAAAATAGCTTCATTCAATAAATCTAGTTGGGAATTTTCAAGGATTTGTATGTCAGTCCATTTCCTTCACCTCATTGTTGGTTAGAGGCTGGTGAGTTAGTGCTTGTTGGGTATAGTCTCATGATGGAGATATATGAACAAGTTCTGTTAATTAGGAGTTCATTAGTAACCCTATATCAGAGGAATAAATATCATGATGACCAGAAAATATTACCTCTAGAGTTCAAGTTTGGTCATCTTGTTCTCTATCGGGTGTCTCCTAGATTGGGGAAAAGTCGTATCCGGAAACATGGATAGCTAGCTCCCGAGTTTGTTTTTCTATTTTAGAGAGTGGATAGGGTCATTCTAGTTGAATAACAATTATCCATTTCACATCATTATAGTTCCATCCATGACAATGTTTACACAACATTGCTTCATACATATTTTCTTGACCCTTATCATGTGATAGATGTCGAGGGAGTCAAGCTTTATGTTGTTGTTTCCATTAAGCAGAATAATATTAAAATTGTTGAATGTAGTGAGAAGTATCTCTGTTTTAGTACTATACCCCTGGTTTGAGTGCATTGGTATTATGGGTTCATTTAGGAGGATACCTTAGAGAGGGATTCTGATATGTGTGCACAGTGGCCATACTTGTTCACAGGGACCACAATTTGATGTTTAGAGAAGCTTGTGGATGAGTTGTTATATTTTGAGGAGGTTGTTATATCCCGCCTTTTTTCAGGTATGCCCCTCTTTCAGTTTCTCATTAAGCCTTGGAGGCTGAGTCTTATTTAGTGATGGGGTTACTTTTTTGGAAAAAAATAACCTATAGTTTAGGGTGCATGTTTATTTGAAATAATGGAGTCCAATTATAAACATGTTAAATATTTTAAGAGGGGTTTTCATGGTTTGGAAGGGTTTAGAGGTGTTTGGAGCTCTTACGCATAAAATTGTATGAGAACTATCCCCAAGAAATTTACACAACGTGAAAGTGTTACTCAATGTCTAAATGAACATGCAGATGTTATGAACTAGTTTAGGGTGTGAAGCAGTTACACATCGTGTAAACCGTTCATGTCATGTAAATGTTGAGTAGCTTTAAATAATAACTCGGGATGATTAGTTTTTGGGAATATCGATCTAAAAATAAATACATGATTTATAGATGGATTACATTCCATGTAAATCTCATGAGAAATTGTTTCATGTAGATCCTTATGCCTGTTTCTAGTTAAACCATTTCCTTCAGTATGTCTTCTCATGGATATGGAAAATCCTAGTGATTTTGAGGTGATTTCACCACCGTTAGACACCATGCTCTGATTTATGATCCCTGGCATGTCACCAAACATTGGTCTTCTTACCCATTTCTTATTCTTCAATGAAAGTGTAATTTTCTTTTAACCTCCACTATGGAATCATTTTAATCATATTTCTATGTAATATAGGTTTTCTTCCCTGATCTCCATTTCCTCTATTTCAGTTGGTGTTACGCATTATGGGTGTGGCTAAACCACCAATTAAAGGAAGGGGTCTAAACGATAACCCTATTAATTGATAATTTTCAATTATTTGAAATATCATGATTTTTACAATGTTAGGAGTTCTCTAACTAATTAATTCATTGATAAATGATAAATAAGGTTTCAAAATATGGGATGGATCCATTTTTATTAAATTTATGGTGATCTAGATTTTGGCTACCCGTTGGGTGGGTAACCCCATGATTAATATGTATTATCTCTTATATTAATTTTTGTTTATTAGTACATAATACGTAAGGTAATTTATTGTTATATAATCCCTAGGTATTAACTTATTGTTTAATGACATGACTGTTGATCATATGAAATATAAATGATACTCTAATTGAATTAAGAAAGGTAATTTCTAAAACTAACCATTCAGTCTTGTGATAAGATATTTGTATGTTTCGGGCACAGCAGAAGCGCGTTGGTGGGTTTTCCCAACTTTAATTTTAATGTTAAGCAACATTCAATCCAAGATTCTTCACGATTTAAAATGCTGAATCTTCAGAATAGAATGATGAATGAAAACTTAAGAGGGAATCCCAGAACCATAAATATAGGATCATCATATGTTGGAAATAATTAATTTAATTAATTCACAAGAATTACCTTGGTGGAATTCATTCATCATTGATGTCTTTGGTCACAATCATGTGATCCGTCGTTGCGTCGTAGAATCCAAGTGTAGGATTCCTGTAGTGGTGTTCCACATGTGTGCCACGTATCTTCAGACGTCGACGAAGGGATCTCCGGGTGCTAGCATGGAAAAACCTCCGCTCGTGATGTTCGCCTTCAATCGCCTTGGTCTCTCGGTCTTGAGATCATTCTTGGAGGAAGGAGTTCTTTCGGCCTTGAAAGAATTCTCTAGAATTTTTGTGCACAACAATTTATTGAAAAGTGTTGAGGTTTTGTGGATATTTATAATCGTGTTTGAGGTCATTGAGTTATGAAAATAAATAAATGCATTATACATTTTATTTATTTCATTAACCCTTATTGAAAACCCCCATGTGGAATGATTAATTCCTTGACATGCGCTCACGCTAATTATAATTAATATCACAATAATGCTATTATTTACTCAAAATCCCAACTAGAAATACTACATGTCGTGTAATCATTAATACACGGCGTGTACTTGTTTTCTATAAAACTACACAGCATGTATATTAAATATACACGACGTGTACTTTTATTTTCCACTTATCGTTATCTCCTCCTCCAAATTTATTAGACATTGAGTAATGGCTATTTATTTCTTAAATAAATGTAACTGCATTACTCGCTAATAAATATATTATTTCACCCACAATATATTCTCTCGAATAACTACTGTCGAAATAAATGTGATCAGGTATCCTTAAATAATTATTAAACCACATTCGGGAATAATATTTATTTAACTTGTTAAATTAATATTTAACTGAGATACATGGACACACTTAGTATGTGACCCTCTAGGCCTCTTTCTCAGTGGAATTAGGCGGATCTCGCCTGAAGTCCAAGGTTAGCGTCTTGCAACACACCAAGGCACCCTTAGAGAAAGAAGTCAATCCCGCAATGACGTGTCACCTCATACGAATTCTTAATGTGTAATATAATCCCTTTCTCACGATATCTCGAATCGAGCGGGTTGTAGGCTAGTGTCATCAACCCACGTGCTCAAATATTCTATCTTTGATTTTCCAGAATTGAACTCGCCCATTCCTTACCATGGCCATGGATTTATTTAGTCTATATAAATTCCATCAAAGGGACTTATATATCTACTTCCATTATGGAACAGAAGGGACAAATCCTTTCTCGCATTATCTATTAATGTGGTATTAATCATGACTCACCCAACGTATCCTACCTCACTGTGAACAGTGTTTCGTCACAGTTTTTATCAATATATCTATGTGTTCAAGTTTTAATACCCATTAATAATAATCTTAAAATCTAAGGACCAATTCACACGTCTGCAGATAGGAACATTCAATGACACTATGAAATGTGGATTTCCTACTGGCGGGTCTCGTTCTCATAATATCTTCCTGGATATTACCAAGGGTGCACACCTTGGGAGGTTCCTCAAAGTATTATGAGTCCTCACCCCTAATGACCTGTATTATTTGTGTCCCTCAAATAAAATCATCCAGCCATAGAACATATATTCAAGAACAGTGTTATGGCACTTCCGGGTTCTCATCATATTAGGGATCCACTATAACCCATTAATGTAACAGATGTCTTTAGGACATTATCACATGCATTTTCACCCAGAATAATAATCAAGATGTGATAAGTAATTTAATAATGAATAAAGTACAAAGTAGTTTGTTCTAGGACACCAACTCCAACAGACTCCCACTCGAACTAGAGCCAACTGCTAATAACCTATAACCTGCTAGCTCTCACATGATATTCATGCTTCTGGTAAGATAGGCCTTTAGTAATGGGTTCTTCCACGTTCTCTTCCATGGAGACTCTAATCACTTCAACTTCACCCCTTTGATAGAAATCCCTAAATAGGTGATACTTCTAGAGTATGTGCTTTTTCCGTTGATGTGACCTTGGTTCTTTTGCAAGATCCACCGCTGCAGTATTATCACAATAAAATGTAATGGGATCTTTACTTCTAGGCACCACATCAAGCTCCTGGACAATGTTGTGAATCCAGACGGCTTCTTTGGCTGCATCAGAAGCCGCTATATATTCGGAATCCATTGTAGAATCGGAAACAACTGGCTGCTTTGAACTCTTCTAGCTCAAAGATCCTCCATTGAGATAGAAAACATATCCAGATTGCAACTTCAGATCATTCTGATCTGTTTGAAAACCAGCATCAGCATACCCTCTGATGATAATCTCCTCGTCTCCTCCATACACCAGTAACATATACTTATTTCTTCTCAAATACTTAAGGATAGTCTTAATAGCAGTCCAATGTTATTCTCCTGGATCTGCTTGATATCTGCCTACCATGCTCAGTGCATAGGCAACATCAAGCTTGATACATAACATGGCATACATGATGGATCCTCTATCCAAAGAGTATGGGATCTTACTCATTTTATCTTTCTCTTGTTGTGTATGAAGAAAAATTTTCTTAGAGAGATGTAGGCCATGTGACATTAGAACGAATTACCTCTTGCATTGTTCCATACTAAATCTATTTTGTATCTGGTCAATGTATGTACTCTGACATAGTCCAAGAAGCCTCTTGGATCTATCACGAATGATCTTGATCCCTAGAATATAGGATGCTTCACCCAAGTCCTTCATGGAGAAACACTTTTTAAACCATTCCTTAACTGACTGTAATACTGGTACATCATTTCCAATAATCAATATGTCGCCAACATATACTACTAGGATAACGATCGCATTCCCATTAAACTGTTTATAAACACATGGCTCACATTAGTTTTTAATGAACCCAAATTCTTTTATGGATTAATCAAATCGAATGTTCCATGACCTAGATGCTTTCTTTAATCCATAAATGGATTCCTACAACTTACAAACCCATTTGGCTTCACCTGGTGTCACAAACCCTTCTGGTTGTTTCATATAGACATTTTCTTGAAGGTTCCCATTATGGAATGCTATTTTGACATCCATCTGCCAAACCTCATTGTCATGGTAAGCTGCTATGGCAAGTATGATTCATATGGGTTTAAACATGGAAACTAGCGAGAAGGTTTCATCATAGTCAATTCCTTAACGCTGTTTGAACCCTTTATCCACTAGCCTTGCTTTTTAGGTGCTAAATTGACCTTCCATGTCTATATTTCTCTTGAATACCCATTTCCATCCAACAGGTTTTACATCAACTGGATCATCGACCAGAACCCATACTTGGTTCTGATACATGGAATCTATCTCAGAATTCATAGTTTCTATCCATCTTGCAGCTTCTGATCTTTCTACTAATTCCTTATAGGATATAGGTTCATCATTGTCCAACAATAATGATTCACCATCCTAGGTGACTAGAAAACCAAATCCCTCTAGTTCCCTTACCACTCTTGAGCTCCTACGTTGTACTTGTGTTTCTGGAACCTCGTCCATAGGGACTTGTGAAACTTGTTCCTGTACCAACTTCTGTTTATCTTGAGCATCAACTTCGTCGAATTCAATCTTTCTCCCACTATCCTTCTTGCGTATGTGCTCCCTCTAAAGAAAGACGGCTTGTCTAGTGACAGTCACATTCTTGTCTGAAGGGTTATATAGGTAATATCCTTTCGTTTCCTTGGGATATCCTATAAAAATACACCTTGTACCCCGGGGTGCTAGTTTTTTGCCTGAAAAGGCCTTAACGAATGCCTCACATACCCTTACACATGTGTGCGACAAAATGGGGTTCCTTCCATTCCATAACTCAGATGGAATTCAATTTTTCTCCTTAGATGGTACTCAGTTTAATGTCTATGCTGCAGTTTGTAATGCATATCCCCAAATGGATAATGGAAGATCCGTATGACTCATCATCGAACTCACCATTTCCAACAAGGTGTGGTTCCTGCTTTTACTAACACCGTTCCACTGTGGTGTATAAGGAGGAGTGAGCTGAGATACAATCCCAGACTCCCATAGAAGATTGATGAACTCTTAGTTCAGATATTCTCCACCTCGATCCGATCGAAGTTTCTTTATCTTCTTACCAAGACGATTCACTATTTCATTCTTGAATTCATTAAATTTCTCTAAGGCCTCTGAATTATACCTCATTAAGTAGACATACCCATATCTACTCAAATCATCAGTAAAAGTAATGAAGTATGAATATCCACCTCTAGATTCTACTGGAAATGGTCCACACACATCTGTGTGTACCAATCCAAGAAGCTCTGTGGCCCTTTCACCCTGTCCACCAAAAGGAGGCTTGGTCATTTTTCCTTGTAAACAAGCGTGACATCTATCAAGTGATTTGAGCTCAGTAGAGTCTAAATAGCCATCTCGGTAGAGCGTTGTCAAGCGCTTCTCATTCACATGACCGAGATGGTGATGCTACAACTGGGTGATGTATGAGTCATGTGAGTTTGTTTCGTTATCAATTTCCAACACTTGGTTTTTGTAATTTAATACATACAAACCATTATTTAAATGTTCCATACCATAACATACGTTATTCTTATAAAATATACAACCCTTATTTCCAAACTTGAAAATAAATCCATCCATATCCAAACAATATATAAAAATTATGTTATTGGTAACACTATGCACATAATAACAGTTACGTAAAACCAAAATCATCCTCGCCGGCAATGAGAGGTGGTAATCACCAATAGCAAACGAAGCCAGCCTTGTTCCATTGGCAGCTCAAAGATCCACCTCTCCTGTGGCAATCTTTCTAAATCTACATGTTTCCTGCATTTGAATACAGATGTGGGCCCCAAAAGCTGTATCTAATAACCAATGTGTAGAAATTGAAAGATTACACTCGATAACGAATGCACCATTAGCATCCCCATGCTTCTGGGTGCATTTCCTCTTCCTGTGGCTTTGCTTGCCACTTGAAAAACACACCGCCTCCCATTCCTTGCCATGTCTCTGGTTCTTCCCCTTCTTGGAGGGATGGTGCTCAGGGGCTTCAGACCATTTATAAGCCTTTTTTCCCTTTTCCATGTCCTTCCTTTTCTTGTTCACCATAAGGACTGCGGTTTTGTCACGCCCCATGTCTTTGTCTACCTGTAGAATCAAGGTCAGAAGCTCTGATAGACTCTTCTCATTTCCTCTCATGTTATAATTGACAATGAAGCTAGATAAGGTATTGGACAATGATGATAGGATGAGATCTGTACGCAACTCATCTGGGAATTTAATCCTTAAGATGTCTAAGCGTTCAATGTAGCCAATAAGCTTGACTTCATGAGGCCCAGTAGGAACAGACTCGCCAAGCTTAGTTGTAAACAAAGCATTGGAGATCTCATAACACTCTTTTCTCTCCTTCTCTTGGTAGTGATTCTTAAGGTGAGACATCATGCTATATGCGTCCATATTTTTATGTTGCTTCAAGAGATCATTGGACATGGCTGATAGCATGAAACACTTGACATATGTGGAATCATCCATGTGTTTCATATAGAGATATAATTCCTCATCACTAGCCTCTTTCTCAAGCGCAACTAGAATAGGCTCTTCTAGCGCAGACAATTTCTTTTCGTGGCAAAGGATAAAGCCTAAACGCCTCTTCCACTCTTGGAAATTGGTGCCGGTGAGAAGGTTTTCCTTCTCGAGTATGGTTCACAATGATATGTTTGAAGTCATTTACTTGTTGTTTCTACAAATTATGATGATCAAAGGATTAGTACTTTATTACAAAATTGAGACAAATAAATAAATTAATACTTATTAGTCTCCCACTATTTTATCGAAATACAATAGCCCTCACCATTGACGTCGGAATATTATATTGCCTAAATATTCTAGTGTCAAGGATCCATATTGCACATCACATTACCCCAACTAGGGTTGGTAAAGAAACATTAAGGGTTTTAGGTAGGCATTCCAAATGTCAACTTCATTAACTCGCAGCTCCTTGATCCGCTGAGTGGACTCCCCAATCCTGAAATCCTTTTATATTGGATTTCCTCAACCTTTGCCTCTTGGTCACACCAAGTCCTACTGTGGCAATCAAACCTTGATGTGAACCAAGTCAAGTCAACCCAAAACCTTGAATTATAATTCCCCGATAATTCAAAGAACCCCAAGTAGGGTTGGTCAAGCACTTTGAACTATGGATCGATTCTAACCAAGATTATGGAAGGCTATACCGACTTAATATTTCCTTGAAGGGTTTTATCCTTATATGTAAATTTCCAATTTATTATCTTTTATTACATTCTTGTTAATATTATGTGGTATATCATTAAGTGATTAACCATGCCTAAGATAATATTTACCTATAAGACAGTTTTATTTTAGTTCCATCTTGCATGCTCGTTTAGTTTATTAATTGTTTGATCGTGACAACACACCGATAATAAATAATCCATGAAACTGATAGAAATAAAATAAATGGTATGATCATGAGCTTCTTCCATTGGTTAGTTTATCTAGTGGTTGATAAAATAACCCAATACCTAGGGTAGAAACACCTTGATCCTTTCGAATTTGTGTTTACAGCTTTCCAGCTTTGTATCTCCTTGGAATGGTTTCACCTTGGCTCCTGACTTGAGCTACCTCCACTAGCATGGGAGCTCCATCCGTTACATATGCATTTATCTCACACGCAGATGAGGGGTCAAAAGGGGTTTTTACAAAAAATAATCCTTGGGTGCGCAGGCCCTACATATAATTGAGGATGTGGCTCGTAGGCCAACAAATTTAATTTAAATAAATAAATTAAAATAAACCATTCACATACAAAGGTCTCGGTCTAGCTCATTATCATCCATACATGAAACGATATTTATGCATAAATAAAACTAGCATTAAATTCTTTAATCGTTCTTGTTTAAGATAAGTCATGCTTGAATAAATTAATTATCTTTAATTAATCCATCATTTTATCCTAAACTCTTTTTCTGGAATTCCTTGATATTCTCATCCATCATAATTTTAAACAAATAAATTCATTTAAAATTATCCTTGTATGTAACTTGTACCTTGGAGGCAACCCGGTGAATTCTCATTCATTACGCAGATGTTAAATTAAACACATATATATAAAACACATATCACGTGTTGTGCCTCAGCTTTATGCCTACAACATGGTATACGTCTCAAGGGTTTGTATAATATAATAATAAATTTTAATAAATCTGCATAATTTGGGTGAGTACACGACGTGTAGTTCCGACTACACGGCGGGCACTTTTCTTCAGCGTCCATCTGATGTACACGCCTGGGGATATGGCGTGTTAATGTACTTTGGAAATTTTCGGAGTACACGATGTGTTCTTTGGGACACACTCCATGTAGTTTCCGCATTACAGGGTTTCCAGTCGAGCAAGCCATGTACGGGGTACCCGGTCCAACCTGAACCCGAAGGGACAACACGTAGTGTTTAGTTGGGCCACACGGCGTGTAATCCGGAAACCATGTGCCACTTGTTCCTGGTCAACACACGGTGTCCTAACTGACATAGGTATACTCCAATACGCTGCCTGATTTGGTGGATCAGTCAATGCATTGAACCTAGACTACACGTCGTGTACTTCCAAATACACTCCGTGTATTCTAGTGTTGTACGGCCAGAAACGTTTGGCTCCTCCAGATGATTTCCTTTATTTTATTTTAATCAAAAATAAAAGAAATTTTTTTTTCTGTGTGGTGAACGAGAAATGAGGGAGGAGGAACATATCTCGAGATTCATAATTCCAAAATGATTAAACTTGAATTGAAAACAACTAAATTATTTAATGCGTAAATCACCAATGAAAAACTAAATAAATATAATCAATGATATGACCCCTTTAATACCACTTGTAGGTTCTGGGCGCAGCGGAAGCATGTTGGTGGGTTTCCCAACTTTAATTTTAATGTTAATCAACGTTCAATCTAAGATTCGTCATGATTTAAAACGCCGAATCTTTGGAATAGAATGAAGAATGAAAAACATAAGAGGGAATCCTGGAACCATAGAGATAGGATCATCATATGTTGGTTATAATTAATTTAATTAATTCACAATAATTACCTTGGTGGAATTATTTCTTCATTTATGTCCTCCGTCATGATCCTTTGATCCATCGTTTCATCGTAGAATCTACGTGTAGGATTCCTCTAGCGGTGATCCACATGTGTGCCACATATCTCCGGATGTCGCCGAAGGGATCTCCAGGTGCTAGCGTGGAATAACCTTCTCTTACGATGTCTGCCTTCGATCGCCTTGGTCTCTCAGTCTTGAGAGTGTTCTTGAAGGAAGGAGTTCTTTCGGCCTTGAAAGAATTCTCTAAAATTGTTGTGCACAATGATTTATTGAAAAGTGTTGGGGTTGTGAGGATATTTATAATCATGTTTGAGTTCATAGAGTTATGACAATAAATAAACGTGTTACATGTTTTATTTATTTCATTAACACTTATTGAAAACCCCCATATTGAATGATTAGTTCCTTGACATGCACCCACACTGATTATAATTAATATCACAATAATGATATTATTTCCTCAAAATCCTGACTAGAAAAACTACACGTCGTGTAATCATTAGTACCCGACGTGTACTTGTTTTCCATAAAACCACACTGCATTTATATCAAATATACATGGCATGTACTTTTATTTTCCACTTTTATTTATCTCCTCCTCCACATTTATTAGACCTTGAGTAATGGCTATTTATTTCATAAATAAATGTAACTGAATTAATCACTAATAAATATATTATTACACCCACAATTTATTCTCTCGAATAACTACTATCAAAATAAATGCGATCAGGCATCCTTAAATAATTATTAAACCACAGTCAGGAATAATATTTATTTAACTTGTTAAATTAATATTTAACTAAGATACATAGACACACATAGTTTGTGACCCTCTAGGACTCTTTCTCAGGGGCATTAGGCGGATCCTACCTAAACTCCAAGGTTAGAATCTAGAAACATGCCAAGGCACCCATAGAGAGAGAGAAGTTAATGCCACAATGATGTGTCAACTCATACGAATGCCTACCGAGTAAAATAATCCCTTTGTCATGATATCTCAAATCAAGCGGGTTGATGGCTAGTGTCATCAACCCAGGTTATCAATTATTCTTTCTTTGACTTTCAGGAATTAAACTCGCCCATTACTTACCATGGAAATGGTTTTATTTAGACTATATCAATTCCATCAAAGGGACTGAGATGTCTGATTTTGTTATGGAACAGAAGGGACAAGTCCTTTCTTGCATTATCTATTAATGCAGAATTACTCGTGACGCACCCAACGTATCCTACCTCGCTGCGAACAGAGTGATGTCACTGTTTTCATCAATACATCTAAGTGTGAGAGTTGTAATACCCATTAAAACTAATCTTAATTTCTAAGGACCAATACACACGTCCGCAGATAGGAACATCCAATGACACTATGAAATGTGGATTTCCTACTAGCGGGTCTCGTTCTCATAATATCCTCCTTGATATTACCAAGGGTGCACACCATGAGAAGGTGCCTCAATGTTTTATGAGTCCTCACCCCTAATAACCTGTATTATTTGTGTCTCTCAAATAAAATCATCCAGCCATAGAACATATATTCAAGAATAGTGTTATGGTACTTCCGAGTTCTCATCATAGAAGGGATCTTCTATGACCCATTAATGCAACAACTATCTATAGGACATTATCACATGCATTGTCACGCAGAAGAACAATCAAGATGTGATAAGGCATTTATTAATGAATAAATTATAAATTAGTTGGTTCTAGGCCACCAACACCAACAATATTATGATATCCTTGTTTCTATTACATATTTTTTATTCATCTTGTAACACTTATATTGAGAAGTTTATTTCCAGTCCCATGCTGTAATGCTTATATTGTTTAGGTGATGCCCAATCCCAAACTATAATGCTTATATTACGTGGGTTATGCCTAATCCCATGATGTAATGTTTATATTGAGCGAGTTATGACTATTCCCATGAAGAAATGATTATCTTGAGAATTTTATGCCTAGGAAAAAGATCAAATTTTTATATAACAAGCTTGGAATAAATGTGTATGATTATTCCAGGTATATATGGGTTTTTGTTGGCATAGTTTTTTTATATTCTTAGAGATATTCTCATATGGTGTTGAAGCATGTTGATTTTTGTATTTAACTAATTAATTAATTAATACACCTATATATCACCTTATTTCATAAAATTATTATTAAAACTGGTTATATTTATAGATGGTGTTTTCAACATACTAAATTCTATTCACACACTATTTGGGCTGCCATAAGGTACCTGATCGGATTACATGGATGCAGATTTGTATGATGAAAAGTGATCTTGTTGCTGATTATGTTGCTTACTGGATGTGATGGAGTTTGGATAAGGCTCTTTCATGGGGTTTGGGACCATAATGTATTGGGTTTATTTTATCTTAGTGAATTATTTAATTTTTATTGCTTTCAGCATTACACTTAGATACATTTCATCCTATCATTAAATGATTTCTTATTTTTGGTTATGTGTTCCTTATTTTTCATTCCAATTGTATGGTATATTATTTACACTATTTTACATTACTATGATATTCTTTATTATCTCTTTATTCCCACTATATTGTACTATTTACTAGGGGTTACAGTTTCCACACTATACATATCACATAACTACTTATAGTCAGTATTCTAAATAGTATGGGTAGGTGTTCTTGAGGTCTCATAACCAAACCTTTCTAACAACTTGAAAGAGTTACTAATCTGGGGATGTAACAAGGTGGTATAAGAGGAGCAATATTTTCATTTCTATTACTTTACTATTTGGTAAAGGTAAAAAAAGAGGCTAGGATCTATTAGGACTTGGTAATAAGATTGTGCATTGGAGTAGCTAACCCATGTATGGGGGAAATATGTGTTTCTAGTGATTGGATTGATATTTTATTATTCTCTTGTTATAGTTGATATTATTTCACATTGGGCAATTGAGATGTTGTGTGATGTTATTATTATGTGATGTTACTCTTTATTGATATTTATAATCATCGTTCTGTATGGAACAAGATGAGTATTCATGCCTCACAATATGAACATTGTGATATATATTAACATGATTTTTTCATGATAGGGGCATATTTGTTATATGTATATCTACTTTCCTATATAATATTATAAGTGAGACACCTATTATATTTGATAAATGGAATAAATGAAGTGATATCTCATGCAAAAACCCTTTTCATCCTTGTTTAGAGAGACATGGAGTAGGGTTTATCTGTTATTAACACTTGTTGAGGTTGAATTTTTTGTCATAGATAGTTTTATAAGGACTATGTTTGTCTTTTAGAGAAAATTAATCCTCTTTGTCTTAGATTTGAGCATCAGGAGAGTGGAAATTTTCACGCTTCTAACACAGTTGATCCTGAACATCCTATAGCTCCCAAAGAATAGATGGATGTTCACATTCACTCCAGCTTCATGAGGGTCTTGTTATCCATATAATGGGAGACTATTTACATATTTCATTCAATTTTTATACTAACGAGAGATTTCTATCCACAACAATTTCCTATATTTATTAGGGAGAGCCCCACCTAGGAAACAATGTTCATGATTGTGATAATCCAGTAAATATCCAAAAATCACAAGTTACCTACTAATAGGAGGATAAATCTTTCTTCATACATTATCTATGTACCTTCAAAGTGATGGTAGGATATTCTAGATTAGTTTGGGTAGAATGAGGAGTTATCTTTGAAGGATTTAGATGATAATTTATTGATATACTTCTATTATAAGAAATTAAGGGATGTGAAGGATCTCAGTTTCATTCATCTGGCACAATAGGTAATGTCAATGGTGGTCTATGATGAATATTTCACTAACCTATTATGCTTGTGACATCATTAGCTTCTGATTAGATCTCTAGTGTGATATTTTGTTAGGATGAGATTCTCTATGAGATCGGGTATTAGTTGAATTTCATCCATATGAGTATATTTTCAGATGAGATGAATTAGGCACTCATCCTGGAAGGGAATATGAGAGAGGTCCCAAGTAGTGGAAAGACAGGTCCAGTAGGAAAAAATGGGATCCCTTCTTATAGTGGTAAGAAGTGATACTATGACCGTTTTATACAAGGAAATAATGAATAGAGTGGTTAGGTAAGTGGGTATCCATCTCATGACCATGTTACAATACAATGTTTTTAGGGTGGAATGTTGGGCCACAAGTCCCCTCACTGTCTATACCCCACTTTGGAGTGTCGTTATTGTGGAGGGATGAGCCACCTGCATAGGTTTTATAGGGGAATACAATTGCAGAGTAGTGGAAAGGGATCGTGATAGGTACCAAATATCGGGATGAAATCATATAATCCTCTGCAGATAGGTAGTTAGAGTTCTACTAGACATTAAAGTTTTGGTAGGGGACGTGGTACCAATAGATTCAACGAACTAATTAGCCACACAAACATTACTTTCGGGCCAGGTTCCATTGGCCATAGGCCTGCCTCCCTGTATGGAAGGGGCTACTGACTTGTAGTGGGGGTGAAATAAGGGTAATAGTGGGGAGACTAAACCCTCATACAATAATAAAATAATGGCCTTATTAGATATATATAACATGAATCTGAATAAAATACCAGGAATACTCGGACTATACATTCCCAAGGTGGAATCATACTCAATAAAATGTGATAAAAGAAGAAATAATAATATAATGAATGAAAATAAAGTAAAAAATACAACATGCAACATGAAACTAAAAACATAGAGCATGCATACATATCAGGTCATATAGCACAATATCCAGAAGGGGTCTCCAATGACTTCCAACAGTAGATTCATACATATAGGCATGTTAAAATAGAACTATAAACTAAAAAAGGAAACTCCAACTTAAACATGACCCTTTACAACATCCCATGTAAAATTTCTGTAAGATCTAGCTCCTAATCTATGTCCTTTAGCTGAAGAGTATATAATAAATTCTAAATGAATCCTGAAGGGACCATGTAGGGTTTGAGAATGAGTCTCAGTAGGGTACCACCAATGTGGGCATACTAATTGTTTTGGAACTATGAATTAATAATAAATAAAACAACCAATGAATAAAGTATATATAAGAATCCATGGATCTAAATAGCCATTGGGAATCCATAACCTTCCATGGAAAATGTAATAATACTATAGTGGAGTGGATTATTAGCCTATTCCCAAGGAAACCCCTAATATATGATGTTCATGAGAACCCTTAGGTTCTACCTCTAATGAAGTAACCCTTCCCCACATACCTCTCAATACATCATGTCTTAGAAAACCTCTGATTCCCCGAAGGCACACCCATGAAAAATTAATCGATCCATTGGACCCCTAATTAAAAGAACTCGTCATCTCAAGGCCAAACATCCTAGGTCACAATGATATCTCTCCTCAAATAAAATAATCATTGGATCAAAGCTTGAAATCTTGAGAAACGACGATATCTATTATCTGAATATTTCCCTAGGCCAATGTCCTCAAGAACAATGAGCCTCACCTTCCAACTGGAAGTGTAATAATTTTCATCTAATGTATCCTCATCATCCTCATGTCTTTATATGGAATGAACCACCAACACAATTACCTATTCTACACTACCGAGGAACTCTATCCATATGGGTGGTGAAAACCACCCCATCACCAAGACAACATGTGTTCACACTACTCTAAATGGTGATTTAGAAAATATGAGTGAGTGGAAAAGACTAAATTAGATATAAGAAACTACAAGTCTAGTACCTCATGCCCCTATGACCATGTCACTCAAGTCTAATGGTCATGCCATCCAATAACATGGTCCATTCCCTCAACCTGATTTCCTTTCTACTTCATCCTGATGACCGAGTTTCCCAACCAATTGTCAAAACCAATCAAATTCCTTAGCCACACTCTTCCAAATGATCACATCACCTCAAACAGATTATAATTGTTATCTAAATCCTTAGGATGAGCCTATCATGATCCCATGGGTCACATCTCAAGAAAATCAAAAATTTCACATATATTTAATTTGAATCATATTAACTAAACAATTCAATGTAATTTAATTGATCAACATAATTAAAGAAACCAAAACGAATTAATTAAAATGGATCACCTAGAACAACCTCCCAAGTGGTTTATGACCACTAACCCGACCACACACTATTTATGCTAGGATCAGGCATGCCCAATGACATCCCATGAAGTCAAATTAAGTAATTAAGAATTGAAATCGTATTTAAATGGGCTCGATCAGTCAACACCATGGTGCACTAAAATACACACCCCCAAAAATTCGCAAAAACATAAATAATTGATGTAGCCAACTATATTGGAGTCAGGGAAGTTGGCATGTTTGATATTAGCTTCGAAATCCAATCGATTTGGAAGAAATAAAAGTTTCCCTAGAATTCACTAAAAATAGGAAAAACAACAGAAATCGATTTAGAACTCTATGATATTAGAGAAAAGGATAACAAAATCATGGATGAGGGGAACCGTAACAAAATTATTCCAATCCACCTGATGAAAGACAAATCAGAGCTTTGGTAAAGGAGAGGGATCCCACACTAGGATGGGAATAAAAGGGTGAGTCCCATACTACTATGCATGACCAATAAGGAGAAAACGAGGAATAAAAATGGATTATAAATAAAACTATAAAATCACCTATTTAGGAGGCAACATGGTTATCTCAGATGGTTTTCCAAACCGGGTGTCAACTGTTTTGGTTACGCTGTCAGGATAATGCCTAAGTGGCACTACCCAGGTGGCTCGTGACCTATTTCCCAATCCATGAAAAAACATGAAAAATACCTCATCAAAAACTAAATTGTCTTATGAATGACCTTTATCCATTCCCCACACCGTTTCCCAAACCATGTTCAATGTAAAAACAGGGCTACCCCGTTTTCTGTAAGGGGCTGCACAGTTTACCCAAACTGTGAGCCTCAAACATTTATCTCCAAAACAAGGCCTTTGGGCCTCCAAAACACCCAAAAAAAATACGAACAATCTAGGAACATGAAATTCCTCTAAAATATTCAAAAACAAGATATTTGGATGAAAAAAAAACATAGAATTATGTTCCAAATATCAAAAAAGAAATCGACATGTCCACAATTCAAAAAACTCAGAATAGGAGAGGATTTTGACCTTCTCAAAAAACCTAGGATATTTTCATCTCCTCAGAATAAAATATATCATCCCCTAGATATAAATTAGAAATATATGTTGGTAACAAACCTATGAATCTTGTTGAAAATAAACCAATCTACACCGGTCAAAAGGGAATAGGTCAACTACCTCAAGGGGGCTCCCCACCTTAAAAGTTTCCTACCATGGTCGCATCTCGATTCAAATCTCTAATAAAAAAAGTTCATTGACCATTAGAAGATTCAAGAATCCTCTCGTGATGCATCGTCACTCCTAAACCACATTAGGTGCTCTTGTGTCATACCCGACACCCATATGAATCTGGCACCGCATCGGTAATCACCTCATGCCCATGTCACACATGGAACCAATGAGGTATTTCATATAAAATTATGCTCAAATGTTTGGGTTCCTTGAACCTTAGTCAAGTCCTACATCCAACGACGCTCAGATGACAATGCACCTCAATAACCAACATCCCCTCAATTCACTAGTTCAAACACACCTCAATAATAATTCATTCATCGATTCACACATATAATTCATAGTGCCTTGCTACACACACACACAGAGATATATATATATATAACAACCAAGATTTTTCCAACATAATAACCCACATCTAGTCTTACCATACATATATCTCATGCACCTCATTAACCCAAAACTAAAATACCTCAATAGAACATGCCAAAGAAAAAGAAAATGAAAGGTCTTTTCCCATGGTGATTCAATGAATACCATCATATCACCATCATGATCACCATATTTTAGCTTCATAGCAGGCACCTGGTATATCACTCGACTTCCTAAAGCCTGACTTCCTTGTGGTGTTGCACTAACCACCAATCACTAACCCCAATGTTGGGTCCCGCTGTCTCTTCCATGAACTACATATGCTGGTGATGCTTAGTTACCATCACCCTGTACTACTCCCATTGAGACCACATAACATTGGGTATTCACTAGTCCCTGAATTCTACAAATCTGAGAAGGCTTCATGTAGAATCTATGTGATTCCTGACCTGTCTACATTTTCCACACTCCTTCGGAGGCCGCTCTCACTGGGTTCAGACATCCTGGATACCCACACTGGAAACAATTCACCAGAGAACATCCTTAAGGAGTTCTTCTTGATTACATCATCCAACTACCATACTAGAACTCTTCTATTCCTTACATATTTCCATATGAAGCATTATCACTTAAGTCACTTGACACCATCACCCAAATCGAGTACAACGAATTTGTCAAATTTCCCTCATCTTTGAGAACCTAATTCACCGTATTTGATAATGAGGCCAACCTAATGATGTTTACCTACACCGGAATGGTGGTCCATAAACCATACAAGAAAAACCTTACCCTTGATGTGTCGTCACTCATCGTACTTGGTAAAAACAGAGATAATTCCTTCAACTTCCTTGCGTTGTCGATGACAAGAATGTCACCCTACTAAAGGTTCAAGAACTCTCAATATCTCCCTTCCCTTAGCTTATTCCGGAAGAATTTTTCATTTAATATGGCCTCAAAGTCCTTACATGACAATCCCTAATGTCTTCTATCTAAACCTAAACGTCCCACCAGTGCTTTGTTGTCCCTCTAAGAATATATGTTTATAGTTTCACCCTCCAACCTAGAGACATCTCTAGCAACTCAAAAATCTTCAATATGGGCTCAATCCAGTTCAAAACCTAATATGGACCACCCATACCTTGAAAAAGTGGTGGTTGTTGCAACTAAATATAACGAGTCATATGAGACAAAGATGGTTCTACAGCTTGAGCACCGCTATCGATACCTTGGATCAGACATAGAGGGCTTGATCTGAGCTGCCCATCCAGCCTCAGCCTAAAGGCTATCAAATCATGTGGCTACCCAATATGAACTGGAACATGAGCCTATGATTGTACTAGATATTTTTGACCCTTATGGGTCTTGAACAGCTCATACTCTTGTCTCACATTTTCACCACCTTCCTAATTCTCCATTTGTACGGTCGAGGTGGAATCCAAAAAAATATCATTACATGATCTGACAACCCAAATGACATATATATAGACATTAAAGATAACTAATGAAGTAATAGGGAGAAGGATATCCCTACCCCTACCCTTCCCCACTATATCCATATCATAAGACATCCCAACTTCAGGGACTCCTTTCCTACCTTTAATAGATCCATGTATCAAAAATAGCCTATGCCACACCTATCGTCGTGAACTATGTTACCTCAAATAGACAACCTCATTGCCCAACATGGTGACCAGCATCACCCTAGAACCTTGATTATCCTAGAAGATCTAGGGACATATCACATAGTATAAGCAATTTCATAACATGAAATATCACATTTCAGAACCATTCAAATCATAGTAGCTTTTATATATTGAATTAAATCATCATATGTTATTTATCAAAGCATAAACTAGAATAAAAAACATATGCACCATTTACATTCTAGGAGAAGGGTCCAATGTATCCTCCATTACCTTGCTAGTTCAAGGTTAACGTATCATTAAAATCAACAATTCACATATAAATTAACCCACTCAAGGTGGAAATTAAAGAATCTATAAAATGAAAAAAAATAGAACAAAAAATCCCACCTTTGGAAACTTGGTCTATCACCCATGCATGGGGATCTAGGCACCCAATCTGGAGTTATAAACATAGCTTCGAAAATATCCTAATCTCTAGTAAACCATATCCCAAATAGAAATAATAATAGAAAATAAAAATCAACTAGATAAAACTAGTAGTGAGATGAATGTCACTAGTAATTCCCAGTCAAGAACTACACGCATACCATTTGTAGAATCCCTGACACAATTATCCACTAAAACCATGATTTTGTACTGGGTTCCACTGGCCTTAGGTTCACCTTCCCATTTGCACAAGGGCTTTCAACAAGCAGTTATGTGAAATAAGGTTAATTTTGGTGATATTATATCCTTAGGTGATGACAAAATAATGGTCAGAGTAGATATATATAACATTAAGACAATGAAAAGACTAAGTATGCTTGAACTAGACCTACCCATAGAGAATGAACAATCAATAACAATAAATATAAGAATAAAACTAATATAAGGAGATAAAATAATGTAAACAAGCCAACATGCCACTTTTTACTACTAAAATAGAGCATGCATATATACCAGGTCAAACAAAACAATATCTAAAATGGATCTCCCAAGGATGACCATAGTACATACATACATATAGGAATGCTGAAATATAAATGTAAAATAAAACATGAAACTCTACCTATGGAAATACCTAATGGTACCTTGTCAACATACCATGAAAAACTTCCCCTACTATCCATATCTTGAGCCTTGTTCTTTACATGAATTCAAGATCATAAAGTATACAAGCATCCTAAAGGGCACATATAGGGTATGAGAATGAGTCTTAGTATGGTACCACCGATGTGTGCATACCCAAAAATTTGTTTAACCATGTTTCAAATCTGAATAAATAAAATAGAACATGTGTAAAATAAAAATAATTTTCCCTAGTGATAAACAACAACCTAGAAGCCATGAAATCCCATATACAATACCAAAATACCATAGTGGAGTGGTTCATTAAACTAATCCCAAGGAAACCTGTGATATCTAATGTCTAATTGAACCCTTAGGTTCCACCTCAAAAGAAGTAACTTAGTACCATGTGCCTCTCGACACCTCGTGTCCCAGCAAACCACTGATGGACTGAAGGTACACTAAATTAAAAGTAACCAGCTCCTCAGACCTCTGCTCAAACGGACTCATCAGCTCAAATCCCAACATCCTGATACAAAAAGATATTTGTCCTAAAATAAAGTAACCTTCATATCAAATAATGACATCCGAAGACACTGTGATCTATGTTCTCCAAAAATAACCCTGGCCTAATGTCCATAAGCGTGATAAGCCCCATCTCTCGACTAAGAGCCTCACCATTATCATCTGATATCTCTTCACCATCCCCATTTCTTTATATGTAATATACCCCAGGACAATTACCTAATCCTCACTACCTTGGGAATCTACCAACATGAGTGCTCAAAACCACATCATCATTGAGTCAACCTTTGTGTACATGAATCCAATCGATGCTTTGGCCAATACATGTGAGTATAAATAACAAAATCAGTACCTAATCCACCCATGTCTGGATCCTCATTCCCCTGCAACCATGTCACTCAAGACGTATTACCACACTATCCAATAACATGGGTCATGTAATAACCTAGATGAGCTTTCTATCTCACCCCATTGACAGAGATGCCTAATTGGTGGTCAGCACCACCAAAATGCCTCATGGAACGCCCATCTTGATGATCACATCACTTCAAAGATATTTTTATCTCTATCTCAATACATTGGACGATCCCATAAAAATCCAATGGATAAAATCTCTTGAAATTCAATCATTTCACATATATATAATTGGACTCAAATTATCTAAACAATTCAATGAAATTTAATTAATCAAATTAATTTAAACCACTAAAATAGATTAATTAAAAAATCACCTGGAACAACTGACCAAGTAGTCTATAATCTCTAACTAGAACTCTAACCATTAACACTAGGCTCTGCGATGCACAAAGAAATCCCATGAAGTCCAATTAATTAATTAATTAAAAACATAAAATTTAAACGGTGTCTCTCGGTCAAAACCACATCAAACTAAAATTGACACAACCAAAAATCCATGAAAACATGAATATAATTATGTACCACCTACCTGGAGTTGTAAAAATATGTGTGTTCAATATTATCCACAAACTATGGATGATTTGGAATAAATTAGCCTCTCGGTTGAACGCCATGAGAATGGTGAAAATGACTCGAATGAAGTTACCATTCCATGGGGTGAGTGAAAAGGTGAAGAGAAAAACAGTTGAAGAGAGCCTTATAGAAATGGTTCAAATGCACCAAATGGTGAAAAATTCATAGCTCGTATGAAGGAGATGGATCACACACTGGGGAATGAAGAAAAGGGAGAGACCCCTAATACTATGTATAACCAAGAAGAAGAAAAGGAGGAAGAAAATAAGAAAAATGGAAGTGGGGAAAAACCATAAAATCACCTCTTTAAGAGGCTGTATGGGCATCTCACATGATATTCCAAACTACGCGGCAATTGTGTGGGCTATATTGTGTGTGTACTGCATATGTGGCACTACCCTTGTGTCGTGTGCATGGTTTTCCAAAATGTACATAGACCATGTAGAATCCTTTTGAAAAAACTATAGTGGTTCACAAAAAACTTTGCTACTTTACCCAAATGGTTTCCCAAACCATGCCCAAGGAAAAAATAGGGCCACACAATTTGCTGTGAGGGGTTGCACAGTTGAGCCAAATTGTACGCCTCAAATTACTACCTGCAAAATTGGTCCTTCAAGCCTATAACACACCCCTAACCAATAAAAACTCCCCAGTAACATGGAAAGAATCTCAAATCATCCAAGAAAATAATTTTTCCTAATATAAACTAATAATTTGGTTCAGATGATCAAGAAGGATATAGTCATACCGGCCAATTCTGAAAACACAAAAAGGCTGAGGATTTTGACCTGCTTCATAAATTGAGGATGTTATTGTACCTCATTATATGAATGGAAGTAAAATTAATAGGGAATAGATCAAGGTATTTAAAATATAACCCAGGGTATAGGGTCTGGTCTGCTGAACATTGTGCACACTAATCCGACTATTATGGATGTCGGGCCATCTATTGTAAAAGGCATGCTTTTTGTACCATCCACCCATGCTTGTGATTATTTTGATATAGTGGAATCACATTAATTTTTTTTATCTTCTGTATTTTCAAATTGTTTGGGATTTGTTGATGAGGTTTTAGATGGTTCTCGGACCATCGATACACCATTGAAAGTGCAGTAAGAGAATTGTAAACATTGTAGAGTGTATTCTCTTGAAATCAGGGATTACCATTTCTTGTGAGAACCATTTGTGAAGGAAATGATTTGATTAAATTTTATTCTTGGTATGTATCGGTTATTAATATAGAAGAATAATATTTATTATTATCAGAGGCGGATTACCTTTCTATCACCACAAGGGGGTATCTATTCTCACCAAGATGAGTGGGATATTTAGGATAGTTGTGGAGGACCAAATCAGTGCATATTGGATTGTTTCATGAAATAGATAACAAGATTTGATATTGATATTGGTGAAATTGAGTAGGATAATTCTCCTCTAGTGAAAGAAAATTTTCAAAATGTTTTCTTAATGGGTTCTATGACTTACCCCCGAAGTGAGAGATCAAGTTGGTGCTGGGAACAGAACCATTTTATACCACACTTTATAGAATGGAATCAGCAGAGCTTCAAGAGTTTACGGTTCATTTAGAAGATATTGAGAATAAGGTTACATATGTACTAGTACAACTCCATGGGGTTGTCAATTTCTTTTGTACAAGAAGGTTGATGTTACCTTGCACTTGTGTGTGGATTATAGTAAATTGAACCAGATGATGGTCAATAACTAGTATCCTCTCCCACATATTGATGATCTCTTCGATTAACTGAAGGGGTGATAAGATATTCTCCAATATTGATCAAAGATCTGAATATTACTAGTTGTTGGTGAGACTATTGGACATACCTCAGACTTATTTTATGATCATGTAAGTATTGTATGAGTTTCTAGTGATTTCATTTTGTTTGACCAATGCATCAGCGGTATTTGTGGCCTCGTTGAATCAGATCATTCATCCTTTCCTAAATTAGTTTGTGGTGGTTTTCTCAAATACATCTCAATGTACTCATAGTTAGTAGGCTATCACACCATACACATTGATGTTAACTTAATTAAATTTAGAGAGCATATAATTTAAACCAAGTTAAGAAAATTATGTTTTGAGATTGATAAAGTGCAGTTCTTGGGCCATGTCATCTCAGAGGTAGGAGTGTATGTGGACCAAGAGAAAGCATTAGCTATGATATCTTCAGAGTGACCCGATAATTTTATTGCAATTCATATTTTTTGGGCTTATCAATTTATTATCAGAATTGTATTCAGGATTCTACCATATAGCAGCACTGCTTTCATGGCTGACTAGGAATGGTGTGAAGTATGTTTTGTTATATTATTTCGGGAGAACATCTTAGGAGAGGAAGATAAGATTAACCTCAAAACATATCATCACTTTAACTATGATTGGTTAATCTTATATTATGTACTATTATTCATACATAGTGGGAGTCAGATTATATTTTATGTAGGAGGATTGATTTTTTTCTTATGGATCTAGAAATTCGGAACCACAAGATAGGAATTTAACTACTCATGATCTGGAGTTAGCTGCAGTGGTACATTCTATGACATGTTGGAGACACTATCCTATGGTAGAGTGGCTTGTGGTGTGTATGAACCACAAGTTCCATAGGTATATCTTTTCTCAGTGGGACATGATCCATTAGCAGAGTAGGTTATTCATGTACCTTTAATCTTTTGACATCGAGCTGTCTTATGCACTGGGAAACGAAAACATCATTGATGATGCTTTCAACCATAAAATGTAGAAATATGCAGTGTGGGAGTATTTTGATTAGTGGTGGATGAAGAACCTCATTGTAGACCTATATATATATATATTGGAATTTTAGGGATGATTGGATTTGGAATAGACATTAATCATTCATGTAAAATCCATTTACCCTCTTTCGGGTATTTTCATTCCCCTTATATGTTTGCCTCTTTAATCGGGAGCATAATTAGACTCCCGGTGATGGATATCATTTCTATGAAGTAAGACCTAATGTTTGGGGATGAATTTTACATTGAATTAATAGAGTCTAAGTATTAATTTGTTAAAGATTTGTAGGTTTCTCCTCGAGTTAAGATATTTCTTTAGTTGGTTTGGAGTTTTTTATAATTAATAATATATTTTTATAGTCTTCTTGAGAAATACACATTGAGTAATAGGAGTATAAAACATGTAAATTCTACAGGGTAGATGTTGTGAACCTAGTACATAACATGAATGGGGTACATGCCATGCGAATGTTACATGTCATGTAATGTTAAAAAATTCATTTTTAATAAAAAGGTGATGTTTTTTCGGATCATGTGATCCCCATGGATTAAATGACATGTAAATGTATTACACGCTATCTAAATGTCATAGAAATGGATTTTAGGAAACTATAATAGTTTATTACTATTAAATTCATACATATCTCCATCCCCTCTCAACCTAGGGCTCTTCTCTAGTAATTTTGGGAGCCTCAGTTCATTTCAGATTGATTCATTCTATGATTAATCACTATTGTGGTTGGGTTTTATCTCTATGGTGAGTAATCATTTATTTTTCTTCATTGACCTTGATCGTGGTAGTGATTTAAATTTTTTTATTGGATACATAGACTTGTGGTGATATTTCTTATTGTTTCCTTATAGATTTGTTGTATGCTTTTGCAATGAGGTCATTTCCTTGATTGGATGTGGTGTGGCAGTGTTCTTTCTTGAAATCTGCATTGTTTGCACTTCTCCTCTTCCCTTTATTTTAATTTAATCATTTCTAAGAGGGGTGGATTGGTTATAGGTCCACTATTTCCACTGTTTTTTTGATCTTCCTATTATTGGATTCCATTGTGGTCTTTTGTGACCCGAGTTTTGAGGTTGGTGGTTCGGTCTCTAGCCTATGGTGGTGAACTAAATTGCTTATGATTTTGATATATTTTTTATTAAATGATATGGAATGTATGACTGATTTTTTTGGGGAACTAAATTTTTTAAATAAAATATGTGTTTCAGTTGGTTTTGGTAAATGGAATGTTTTTATCATAGAGTTTTTAAATGGTTTTCAAAGCATAAAATGTTGAAATAGGTTGAATAAATTGTTTGGAAAATAGATTACATGGGAAGACTTGGGTACTTAGGTGGAAGGTATAGTTATATGTCTTGTCCACTGTTGGGGGGTGGGGTTATTTATGGGGATTTCTTCTACTCTCTAGGCATGTTTCTCTAGGTCCTTGTTTGAACTATTTGGGGGGGGGGTCACTTTCTGGTGTGGTCCTCTTCTCAATATGATTGATGCATAAATCAAGAGGCTTTATGTATGATTGGATTTCTATTTTTGGTATGATTTTTCTACATATCATGACCTATAGTTATTCTTCGCGTATTATTACCTATACTACTTCATGTCCTATTTGGGCTATTTTAGTTTGTACTATTTTGATTGTACTACTATATATTTTATATGATATGTTATACATTCATGGGATAGAATTGATTTATCTATTTTGATATATGCATAAGAAATGATATGAAATTGATTTACCTTCATTACTTGGAAATGTGGAAAATTGGGAAATTAATTTTTTCCCATGATTTTTATATAATAACTGTTAAAATTTATTATACAATGTTTTATTTAATGTTGAGAATACATGGAATATTATTTGGAGACATGATATGGAACACCTATGTGGGATCCTACTTAGCCTGTTAGCTGACTCCCTACATACCCCTATGGTGGCAATAGACATTGTTCTATATTTTGGTGCAGGGAAAGGAAATGTGTTGTAGTGAGGTAGTGAGATTTTCTGTAAGTTGGGTTTTGTGTAGCTGGATGGTGAGATGATGTGGGTTTTCCCAGGATATGACATGAAAATATAGATTTTGTGTTTTAGGATTTTCATCTTTTGAGATTGGTCTTTTCTTTTGAAGATTATTTTTCTACCATTTTAGTTTTATCCCTTCCATTTTTCTTTTTTCTTTTTGATATATATATATATTAATGTTTTCTTCCACTATTTATTTCTGAAAATTATTAGATATGTCATGTTGTCTTATTCATGTTGTGAAAAACCCTACTGTATTTTTTTTGTTTCCCGGGTGCTAGAAGCCAACCCATGAGGATTGGTGACGCCATTCAGTTACATGAAGGTTCAGGTAGGGTACTTTTTTGAGAGGTTATTTGGGTCATATTTTCCATATTTTGGTTTCTGATTTGGTATTACCTTAGGATTTCGTATCTTGAGATGTTTGGTAGACTATAGATAGGTTTTTTGGGACTCAAAAGGGATATTTTGGTGAGGTCCTAGCCACGTATTTCCAAATTGAGACTCATGTAACCATGGTATGTTGGGATGTGTTTCACCTATTTCAGTTTTTGATGTTAATATCAGTTTTTGATTATAGGTTTTTTGGTTCTAAATAAGATTATCCTATTGTCTGATTATTTATTCTATTTTTGGTGTGTAGTGGAATGACTTTGAGACGTGTTCTGTGAGATCCTCATGAGGATGCAACAGATGCTCCTCAAGGTAATCATCTTATGGATCAGAAAATTATCTAATCCATCATGAGGGAAGAAAATGTTTTGAATAAAGACATAACACAAGATCAAATCATAGTTGTTGAGGTAAAACTAGGAACTTTATGAGGAAATGATCAATCCTGGGAGTTCTCTCAAGAGAATCCACCATCCATTAAAGGTAAAAACCTCAATAGGTTGAGGACTATATTGAAAAGATAGATCAGATATAAAACATCATGGATACTTTTGAGAGTATCAAGGAGAAGTGTGCATCATTCATACCTATAGTTCATAGTAAGAAATGTTGGGATTCCACGATACATGCAGATAGACATGTGGGATTACTCTGAAAGGGTTCAAGACTACCTTTTTATGTAGTTTTTTCCATAGTAACTGAGGATGGTAAAGTATCTGCACATCCTCTCTTTGTATCCGGGAGATCATTCTGTGTCATAATACTACAAATAAATTTTTAGAGCTAGTTTTTTCCCTGGAGGTTGTAAATAATGGCCAGCTGAAATCTTAGATGTACAAGTTGGGTTTTCAAATGGATATCATATCATAAGTATTTATGTTAAATACTTCGACCTTTGCAGAGATAGTGGGTAGAATTGTGATGATAGAAATGAGTATGGAAATAAAAGTTGGATATTATTCCCCTTATCTTCTACCTGTTGGGATCCTTGGTTGTGTACTAGGGAAAAATAGGAAGTGGAAGGATTATCATAGGAGTGGGGGAGGTAATTATTGGTATCAGTCCCCTTTGGAACCTTGAGTTGTAGCTAGTTTTGTTTCTATGATTTGATAGTAGTGTGAAAAATTTAGACACACATGGTGTTCTTGTACTTCACATTAAAATATGTACAAAAGTTTTGGACATTATGGTAATTTACAATATTTCAATCAGGCTATGTCTACACCTTGATATAGTTAGGTAGCATCATATGTAATTGATACTATGGTGTAGTTGGTTTTTTCAAAGACTACAGGGATCCAGCCACTAGCCTTAGCAGTGAATAACCTTCACAAAGTAAATGATTTTCCAATGGAGGTAGACGCGGGTCTAGTGATAGTGAGAGGTACCATCATCACTTCATATTCTTTATAAATTTATTTATTTGATACTGGAACTTCCAAATCATTTATATTTAACTATTATCCTTATGAAGAAGATCATATCATTTTTAATAGAGAATTCCACACCTATTGGGAAGAGGAAAGAGCATGGGTTTTAGTTTACTTTTTCACTTTCAATAGTTGATCTAGAGTTAGTATAAGATTTTAATGTTCTTGATATGGAATTGATTAACATCCTCATAGTGATGTATTGTCTTTTTCTCACAGTGATGTGGTTGATTGTTATCATTGGACTGTTTGATTTCTTGTGACTTACAGGAGCTTGTATGGTTTCTGGGGAGAGTGGGATCTAAGGTCTGGTCACTTAGGACCTTAGTGGGCATATCTTATGTGTTTTTTTTCTTATTTTTCAATTGGGCCTAATGGAATTTCTTATTTTTTTCTCCTGCACTGTAATTTGAGATTTTATTAACATTTTCAAAGGATAATTCTCTAGGATTACTCTAGAGAGGATGGTAGAGTTTACAATTTACCAGAATCTAGATATGGATCCGATTCCAATACCTTCAAATCATATGGTACCAGTGTATTTGAAAGATCTCAGGATTCAATTTGATGTCCTAATGGAAAAAAAGTTTTGTTCTCCCTAGTGTTTCTCCTTTGGAAACCTTGGTGATCCTATCTATGAAGAATTATTGTTCAATAAAATTTTACATGGACTATTGAATGTTGAACTAGGTAACAGTTAAGAAAAAATATCATTTTCCTCATGTTGATGATTTATTTTCATCAGTTAAAGGGGTTAAAGTGATTTTTGTATAGATTGAACATCGTTTGGATTATCGTCGGTTGAGAGTTTTGGAGTCTGATATACCGAAGATGGATTTTAGGAGAAGGTATGGATATTATGATTATTTTTGATGTCATTAAGTCTAACTAATTCCCTTATAATTTTTATGGATTTGATGAATCATATATTCCATTAGTATCATGAAACTTTTGTGGTAGTTTTCAAGGATGATATTTTTTTGTTCTCAAGATCTGAATGCGAGCACGAGCACCATATCGGGTTGGCTCTAGAAATATCATGGAGTCACAATTTGGATGGAATTATTTCGAAATGAAGTTTTTAGATTCATGACGTGAATTCATTAGGGAAACTGATTTATGAGCATTGGTTATTAGTTTATCCTGAGAAGGTGGATACTATTTTTTTATAGGAATATCCTTGGAATGTCTTTACGATTGATATCTTCTTTGGTCTTGCGGATACTATCGACAATTTTTCAAGGATTTGTCAAATTTTTCATCATAGTTGAATTATATTACAAATGGTGGGTTGTAATTTAAATGGTATGTAGAATTTATGTATTATTTCAATGAGATGAAATTGCTTTTGTCATTGACTCATATTTTGATCTTACCATACTCTGTTAAGGGTTATGTGGTTTTCAAGGACTCTTCTAGAACCATTTTGGGTTTTTTTATTATGTAGGATGATCATGTGGTAGCTTATATATCTCTTCAACTTCGATCATATGAGAATAACTACATCACTCCTAATTTATACCTTTCCACAATTATGCATCCAATTATTTTTTGGAAACAATATCATTTTAGTGAGTGGTTAGAAATATTTTATGACCTTAATTTTTTGAGATATATATTTTCTCAGAAGGACATGAATCATAGATACAGATGATGGGTGGAAAACAATAATATTTTTGACATTGATATTTCATACATCTTGTGGAAGGGAAATGTCATTGCAGATGCTCCTTATAGAAAAGCTTCCTTATAAGTTTTTTAGGATTCGAATGCAGAGTGGAACCTTATGATGATTTTTATTCAGTTTTATATGGATTATTAGGAGGATGTTTCAAGTATATTCCCAGATAGTTTTAGATTTTATCATCTCTCCTTGAGTATATTATTCAGTGTTAGTAGCAGGACAATGAGTTCAAAATAATTCAAGAAACCCTAATAGTGCGGAGACTGTTTCAGGTTGTTCTCTCTCTTAAGATGGTATTCTTAGTTTTGGGGAATGGTTTTTCATCCCCTAATATATGAGGAGATTAAATATTATTTTTTATCATAGTTTTTCATGGTCCATTCATTCTAGAACTAAAAATATGTATTATGGAATGAAGATATGATTCTGGTGGCTGGGTATGAAGCATGACATTGATGAATATATTTCTCGATGTTACACCTAGAAAAAAATAAAGGTAGATCATATGAAACCTTTGGGATTTCTCCATTATCTTTTGATGGGGGTCTAGGAATGGGAAAAGGTATCCATGGAATGTTTAGTTGTATTACCACAGACTACCTGAGGGTGGGAATTCTATATGGTTGGTGACTGATTGATTGATAAATTAAGCTCATTTAACTCTGATTAGGGACACAACTAAAGATTAAGATCTATGAATGTTGTATATGAATAATATTGTGAGGTTACTTGGGGTTTCTTTTTCCATTATATCAAATAGAGAACTAGGTTTTCTTTTCAGTTCTCGAGGAGACTCCATGAGGTATTGAGGAATCATGTTAGGTGGAGTATAACTTATCAACCATAGAAAAACAGTCAGATGAAGCATGCTATTTAGATCCAAGAGGATATACTCCATGCATGTGTCTTGGATTATGGTGGATCTTGGAATATCCATCTGGGACTATTTGTGTTTTTATATAATAAAATTTATCATTCATTGATCATATTGTATCATTTTTAGGCTTTTTATGGTCACCCATGAATATCACCACTTTTTTTGGTATAGGTGGGTGAACATCCTTTTGTGGTACTTATTTTTTTTAGAAAACGTCTATGGGGATGCAAGATATGTATCGGCATCTGGTTACAATGTATAGTTGATGAAAAAATTATGTAGATCAATGATGTTGTCCTCTAGAATTTCCCACAAGTGACTAAGATTTCATGAATATTTCACCTTTTATGGGTCACCACTATAAAAAAATAGTGAAATTTACCTCCAATAATGTTAGACCAGTTTATGTCACTAAAAGGATTGGGTATGTCTCTTATTAGTTATCATTTCTAGTTCAATCAATATGAATTATCGATGTTTTCCACATTTCACAGCTCAAGAAATACCATCATGATCCCTCTCACGTTCTGAGTTGATATGAGGTTATGTTAGATCCAGATGTTTCTATTATGGAGAAACACGTATAGATCATTGAATATCACCTTAAAGTATTATGTGATAAGTCTATTTTTTTGTTCATATTATTATCGTGGCATGTATCTGATTCACATGAGACTTGGGAGCATGAGTCTTTGATGAGGTAGGAGTGGGTTCCCATCTTTACTAGAATATTTTCCTTAATATGACTTCCTGAGGATGGAAAAATTTATTATGGGGTGATTGTACCACAATTCACTGTTTCATTTTTACCCTTACACTACTATGCTAAATTTGTTTTGTATTGAAAATTATAAAAACAATAACAAATATAACTTCATGTTTGATTCCATTATTTTTTATTTATCACTATTAAAATGATAAATGTTACTTGTTTTGATGATTTCAATGTAGAAGGAGATTATTTGGATGGCCCATGATGAAGTGGAAGAAAAATTGGCCAAAATTACATGGATCCATGAAGTCGTTTTCAATTTTGTGCATGTTTAGAAATATCTGTGAATCCAAATGGTCTGCACATTTCTAGGCACGTCCAGAATTTAATGGGATACATTTCATATTAAGGATGTCAAGCCCAATTCTACCTTTAAGGGGCCCAACCAACCTGATCAGTCAAGAACACATACTTTGTGTGAAGTCAAAATTTGTGTTAAGTAATCTATCCATATATCTGGACACACTTCTCAAATGGACGCCAACAGTTCGGTGGAGATATTTATAAAGTGGTTATACATCTTTCTAGATTTATAAAAAGAGATATTCTATTTTCTATTGGCCGAAACGCATGGTACAAGTGTCTTGAATAAATCTATGTTCCTTAAACCACCTCCAAAATTTCCTATAAAATGGCACATTAGACTCCCCATTTGGTAGTTCGAACCAGAGGAAAGGTGTTTCCATTATGGAGTCATAAAGGATTCCTCCCACCAATATTTGATGTTTTTCAGGAAATGGGATGTTCTACCTCAACATCTCTCTCTTCCTCCTCTCCCATGGGTTTCTAAACCCCTTGTGATCACTCGGGGAGGATCATGATGTAATACTGAGCTTCATGTTTTTATTATTTTGAATGATATTTTTAATTCCATGTTGTATGTTGTTTTTCATAATCCTCTATTTTAATTTAATTGAGTTATGTACTTTTATGTTATACACAAACTGAAATGATAATGTTTGGGGGTACCCTTTCATGTGATGTTTCACACACAATTCATCCCCTTTTCTCCCCTCATTCAATTACAGTGTTTGTGTGGTTCATATTGGTCAATTGAACACACATAAGAACTATAAATTCCATGTACATTTATGTCATGGTATCACAAATAAATAAAATACATACCTTGACATCACATCATGTTCTTCGTGTGTTTCCTTGGGGAGTTTTGGTTATGAAGTCGAACAAAACTCACCCAATCATCGGCGGCGTCCGGTGAATTATTTTGTGTTTTCGAGTGAACCCTAGGAGTAATCCTAGTATAAACTCAGTTACATTCTGGTACAATGTGTTACAAAAGATGGATTAAAAGATCATAACCCTATATCATGAAGCGATGAATTATGAACACCATGAGAGTACCCTGGGTTGATCACACTTTATTAATTCTGTTAATTTCTATTTTGTTTTATCACCTTAATTTTCTATTTTCATATTCAATCATCAAACCAACATGTTTTACAAAACCTCATTCCCCATGTATGTTCATAATCAATCCCCTTTTTTTAAATTAATTATCTGTTTCTCCCTCGAGATACGACTTAGGGTTGCTTCTATATTGCAGAAATTCTCGTTAAAAATAAACATCTAATTTGACACGCTCGACAACACAATCAAATTTGGGCACCATTTCTAGGGAGAAAATATCATTTTTTTATTTATTTCATTTTATTTATTTATTTTAATTCTTAATTAGTACCCCTCTAAATTCCCCACCCCCATTTAATTGTTATTTTTTGTTTTTTGTTTCTATTTTTGGTTGTTTTTGTGTGTTCTTTCTCTCTATCTCACTATTTCATCTTCTTATACATCTATCTATCTCTAATTTTTAAGTATTACATTCTATTTTCATTTGAACATTCATTTATTAAGTATTTTCATTTTATTCATCTTCCATAATTTTTTTAAAAAATTTAAAAAAACATTAATCAATAAATCAATCAAACTGGACATCATTATTGCATAACAAGATCTTGTAAAGAAGCACTACAAGAATTTGACCCTAAAATTGAAAAATAACTCCATTAATTAATCAAGGAATATAGAGAAGGTCAATCATGTAGCATTGAGGAACCACTTTTAGAACCTCAAGTTTCCATAATCCAATCAGAAATTGAACCCAAGAAAACCCAAGAAAACATGGCTGCAAATAATCGAACCTTAAAATAACTGACCACCCCAGATGTGGTGTACCAACATGCACACATCCAATATTCAGAGGAAGAAACCAAATTTGTTCCAAGATCAGGCCTCACCCACCTACTTCCTAAATTATATTGTCTTCCCGGTGAGGACCCTCAAAAACACCTTAAGGAGTTTCATATAGTGTGCTCCACCATAAAACCCAAAAACGTGTCTGAGGACTTAATTAAGGCTAGGACCTTCCATTTCCCCCATGATGGTATTTCCAAATATTGGATATACTATTTTACTACCACTATTGGGGGGTGTAATGGCATTAAAAGACTCTTTTTATAGAAGGTATTCCCTGACTCCTGAACTATATCAATTAGGAATGAAATCCGTGGAATTAGGCAATCACAAGGAGAGACCTTTCATGTATATTGGGTGAGATTAAAAAGACTTTGCTCAAGATGCCCCATTACCAAATTATTGGACAACTCTTAATACAATAATTCTATGAGATATTTATACCCATGGATTTTGGAATGATTGATGCAGCATCCGGTGGTGCCCTAGTTGATAAAACTCCTTCTGTTGCTAGTGACTTAATAGCCAACATTGCTCAAAATGCTCAAAAATTTGGTACATGATCTATTGCACCAACCTGAGGAGTTCATGAGGTATGTAATTCATCTCTAGAACAAAATTTAGATAATTATATTGATGCGATTCATACCCTTTTAAGACAATTATCTCAAGCACAAGGTAACTCACAATCTCCTCCTGTTCCATTACATTGTTGTATTTGTTCTAAAAATACTCATTTTTCGGACTAGTGCCCACAACTTCAAGATTCAACTGAGTCTTTTGCATTCGTGTTCACATGGAATCCATTTCAACAAGAACCACCCTTCACGAAAGAACCATTTAGGAAAAATACATACCCTGTGTGGCAAGAACAACCCCAATACTGACAATGAGAAAACTCAAGCTACCCTAAGAAGAATTAGAATCCACAAGGCAAAGGTATGTAATCTTCTTAGCATTCAACTTCTCAAAAAATCATCCTCCTCTTCCCAAATCTGATCCAAGCCTTGTAGATATGGTGAAACTAATGGAAACCTAGAACCTCCAGTTCCAACAGACCACACAATCGTAAATTCAAGACCTACGAACTCAAGTGGGACAATAGGAAAACAACATTAGTGAGCTTAAGATGAAAGGTTCTTGAAAAATACCATCCCAAACCATTTCCAATCTGAATGACAAAGGTAATTTTTGTGCAGTTACACTTGGTAGTGGTAAATAAGTTTCTCCTTCAACTAATTCTATAAAATAGGTATGTCCCCCTCTTGAAAACTCTCTTCTCCAACCCTAAAATTTTTCAAGAAAAGAGAAACAAGAAAAAAGAGTAATCAAATTTTCATAAAGGATTCCCATGAACAATCTATTCCTCTTCCATTCACTCAATGACTCACTAAATCTAAGAAAAACATTGATATTGATATTGAAAATGAAATAATGGATACATTTAAAAAAGTTGAAGTTAATATTCCATTGTTGGATGCAGTTAAGACAATTCCTTGTTATTCAGAATTTCTCAAAGAACTCTGCACCCATAGACGAAGGCTGAAGTGGAATAAAAGGTTCAACCAAGGAAGAAATGTTTCATCCTTGATTTTAACAGAAATTCCAACCAAATGCAAGGATCCAGGCACATTCATGATACTATGTACCATAGAGGAGACCTTCTTTTCTGATGTTATGCTAGATTTTGGTTCTTCCATTATTCTATTACCTCACTCTATGTACAATTCTCTATAGGTCAGAGTGCTTCAGCCAATGGGCATTATCGTAAAAAATTCAAATCGAAATACTACACATCTAATAGGAGTGATTGAGGATGACCTTATACGATTGAAGAATCCCATCTTCCATGTTGATTTCTACATTCTTGAGATGAAGGATACTTGAAACCAAGGACATGCTTCTCTCATAATTTGGAGGAAATTCCTAAAAATAGAAAATACGATCATCAATGTTCACAATGGTACGTTTTCCATGGAGTTTGGAGGAGAAAAGGTAAGTTTTAACATCGTTGAGGCTATGAAACACCCCTTTGAAGATCAGTCCACTATTCCTATATATTTGATTTAAGTTCTCTAAAATGATGCACACAAACACAATTATCTCCTCAACCAATACTCTGATTCATTTTCATCTTCTTCACCCTTGGATGATTTGAGTTTTGATTCACATATTTATTGTTGTGTGGGTTTTGAAAAGTGTAAATTTTGTGCATTAATTTTTGAGTGTGTTCATTCTATGGTACCCATGACCGTCGATGATTCTGTAAATCTCATTTCAATATATTCTCTATCATTAGAGAATAAACATGAGCAGATAAACAGTTAATTGGAACTCACTCCCCCTAAATCCCCTCCCTCAATCCAAAAAACACTGGTGTTGTAACTTAAACATCTTACTTCTAATTTAAAATATGCATATCTTGTGGGTATTGACAAATTTCCCATCATTATTGCCTATAACATCTCTCCAAAACAGGAATCGAAAACAATCAACCATTTTGGAGTGGGTATAAAGGCAATAGGATGGACATTGGATGATATTCCTGGGATTATACTAGCTATTTGTATGCACCATATACTTTTGGAGGATAAAGATAAGACCTTAATACAATATCAACACCAGTTGAATGAAACTCTCGTTGAAGTGGTAAAATTGGAAGATAGTAAATTACTTACTGGAGGGATAAATTATCATATATCTGATAGTAAATGGGTTAACCTTGAGAAAATTGGGCCAAAAAAACAGTAATACCAGTTGTGTCAAATGAAAGTAATGAATTGGTACCATCATGTGTGCAAAAACAGTTGGTGAGTCTGTATTGACTACCGTCGACTTAATCAAGCCACACAGAAGGACATCATTCTTCTACCTTTTATTGACCAAATATTCGAACGATTGGATGGTAAGTCTCATTATTTTTTCCTTGATGGTATTATGGTTATTTACAAATCCATATAGCTCCTGAGGATCAATAAAAGATAAAATTTACTTGTCCATTCAGCACATTTTCATACAGAAGGATTCCATTCAGTCTATGTAATGATCCTGGTACTTTTCAGCGATGTATGTTGAGTATTTTTTATGAGTACCTTGATATTTTTATAGAAGTCTTAATGGATGATTTCACAGTATATGGTTCTTCTTTTTATGATTGTTTGGAACACCTAGGTTCTGTCCTTCGCCGCTGCGTTGAAAAAGATATTGTTCTAAATTATGAGAAATGCCATTTTGTGGTTGAGCGGGGGATAGTTCTTTGGAATTTAATTTCAAATAATGGAATTCAAGCTGATAAATATAAAATTTAATTTAATTTATCCCTTACATATCAAAAATGCGTTCGTGAGGTGCGATCTTTCTTGGTTTATGCTTATTTTTTATAACGATTCATTAAAGACTTTAGTAAGATTGCACATCCATTATCTCAATTATTGAAAAAACATTCCAAGTTTGTGTTTGATAAAAATTGTGATGATTCATTTGACTAACTAAAAAGTATTATCACATCACCTCCCATCATCCAATTACCATGTTGGGATATCCCCTTTTAGATTATGTGTGATGCTTCTAACATTGCAGTTGGGGCAGTTTTATCACAAATGGTTGAGAAGGTTCCTCATGTTATTTTGTAGGACTTACATACCCCTGACCCTGCCCAGGTAAACTACACGAACACTCAAAAAGAACTCCTTTATATTTTGTTTTCCTTGAAAAAATTTCATTCATATCATCTTGGGTCAAAAGTGATAGTGTTTTCTGACCATGTAGCCCTTCGATTCCTCTTAAAGAAACCAGAAGCTAAGCCCCGCCTCATATGATGGATGTTTCTCCTCCATGAGTTTGACCTTGAGATTAGAGATAAGAGGGGATTATAAAATTTTATAGATGACCCCATTAGTAGGATTTCTCCCCCACTGGACCAACATGCTGACTCATCCCTCCCCATTGGAGAATTCGTTCCTCATGAGAACCTTTGTGATGTTGTGGACCTTAACCCTGGTATGCAGACATTATGAATTTTATAGAAACATCTAGAGTCCCCACTGATTTCAACACTTCCCAATCCTAGATATTTAAACATGATTCTAGGAGGAACATTTGTGATGAACCATATTTTTGGAGAATTTTTTGTGACCCAATAGTTCGTCGTTGCGTCCCTGACGATGAGTTCACCTCTATTTTGACCTTCTTTTACACTTTGGCTTGTGGGGGCCACATTGGCTCTCAACAAATTGCTCTAAAAGTACATGAATCCGGAATTTATTGGCCAACATTGAATAGTGATGCCCATCGATTTTTCAAGTCATTTAGTCATTGTCAATTCACAAGGAATATCTCCAAGAGGAATGAAATGCCCCAACGGCCAATGTTATTCTGTGAAATTTTTTATGCATGGGGAATTAAATTCATGGGGCCTTTTACAAATTCATTAGGCTTCATGTGCATCTTTTTATTAGTGGACTACATTTCTAAAAGGGAGGAAGAAAAGGCTACTAGGACCGATGACACCCGATTTGTTGTTGATTTTGTGAGGTCCTAAATTTTTAGTGGGTTTGGTTTGCCGAGATTCATCACTGGTGATCAGGGTTCCCATTTTTTCAATCGAAACATGAAAACTTTTCTTTGTAATTATAGGGTTAATAATAATGTCGCCACTGCATATCACCCCCGAACTAACGGAAAAGAAGAAATATCAAATCAAGAAGTTAGGAGAATCATGGAAAAAACGTTACAACCCAATAGGAAAGATTTGAGTTCGTGCTTGGATGATGAAATTTCGGAGTACCGTACAACATTTAAAAACCCAATCAGAATGTCACCATATAGAATTGTGTTTGGAAAGGCTTGTCACCTCCAAAAAAAGGTAGAACCCCATGCATATTGGTCTGTTAAACAATGTAATATGAATCTTTCAGATTCATGTAAGCATAGAGAGCGTGAGATTCAGGAGTTGGAAGAAATTTGAAATTATGCATATGGGTACTCCTGAATCTATAATGAGATGAAAAATTCTATCCATGATAGCATGATTCATCAGCGAAAGTTCCCTATTGGTTAGAAAGTCCTCATGTACAATTCCAGTCTAATTCTCCACCCAAGTAAGCTTCGTTCCCGATGGATCGGTCCTTATACTGTTACTAATGTTTACCCTTTTGGTGTAATACTGATTTTGCAGGAGAATGGTGGAAAAACTCTTAACTTCATTGGGGAGAGACATAAATACTTCTATGAGTATTTTACAAAGAATATAGTGGTGGAAATCCACCTTCTAGAAGAAACATACTAGCAAAACCAACCATGTGTTATCCTTCTCACATTCTCAATTATTACAGAGAGTACACTATACATTCTAGGTGTGGGGTGGTGGATACATTCTTGGGTTCATTGGGATTTTCAACACCTTTCTTCTTTCTTCTCCATTTCGAATAATTTATGGAATTTTCACTTTTCCCCATCTTTCTGCGTTCATTAGGATTTTAATTTCCATTCTTCTTTCTTCTCGTTTTCTCCTTCTTTACGGTATTTTTACATTCCCCCCTTATGGTCACAAAAATCAAAGAACTTACTGAAAATACATGTTGAAATTTTTGATTCCATGTTGATTTAACATTTGATGAAAACATGTATCTCTTATGGAATGAATATTTGTATGAATTTAACATCATGGAGTGATTTTTAGTGAATTGTTTTTATTTCAATTATATAAATGATTGTATCTATGTGAAACATTTGAGATTATTGATTCCCCTTGTGTGAGTAGTTTGTGGGAAAATGTTTTCACTAATATCTGCACAAATTTTTTCACCAAACCATATAGTGTGAATAGTTATTACTTAATAGAAGCTAAATATATGTAAGGTTAATATTTTTCAGCTTAAATTATTATTCCATACGTTAATTACTTATCCAATCTTTTTCATTACTGTACCAGATTGACCTATGCATGTGTACATGATATCTGACGGTCGTACACCCTCAATGAAATATTGGGTAGTTTCTTGGGAAGTTCAAAAACCACTCATCCTGAACCTTTGATCTTGTTATAACTATTACAATTATTTTCATGAGGAGATCAAACTAGTCTTGATAGATGAGTGTGAGATTTGTTCCGAATGAAATTTCTGAAAAAATAATAAATGGGGGGAGTGATGAAATGTGCAGAATATGGGGATATCTAGGTTGGGAGCTTATGGTTTTACTTCTAGGAATTCTTATATGAGTGGGTCTTGAAATACGATTGCAAAGGATGTAGGGAAGGTTCGGTGGACAAAATCATTTAAGACGAATAACATAAAAATAACCTATATTTATTGGATAGAAAGTGGAAAGAATAGAATGGAATTGTTTTCTCACACACACATGGAGAGTTAGTTGAATGGTTACATTTTTAATTACTCTCTCAATTTGGTATCATGAATCTCTTTGAATTTCATTGTGATATGATTTTTGAGACATCTTTTTCCATTTTCACATGGAAGAACTACTTTGTGTGATTTTTGCATTGATCACATTACATTAATAAATTTAATATTCCTCAAATGTTAAAACATAATAATTTTGGGAATATATACATGCATAATTTTTTGGATATGAGACTTTTCTTAGAAGTGAAAATGTTTAGGTGTGGGGGTGTGATCATACCACGATTCACTGTTTCATTTTCACCCTTACACCACAGTGCTAAACATGTTTTGTATTGAAAATTATAAAAATAATAACAAATTTAACTTCATGTTTGGTTTCATTATTTTTTTTATAACTATTAAAATGGGAAAATGTTACTTTTTTGATGATTTCAATGGAGGAGTAGATGATTTGGAGGGCCCGTGATGAAGTGGAAGAAGAATGGGCCAAAAATGCATGGATCCATGAAGAACTGTCCACTGTTGTGACTATTTAGAAAATTAAATGCATTAAAATGGGCTTCAATTTTGTTGGATGGTCTAATATTTTATGTGATACTTTTCATATTAAGGAACCCAAGACAAATTCGTCCATCAAGGGGCCCAACTGACCTGATCTGTCCAGATAACCTAATTTGTGGGAAGTCAAAAGTGGCATTCTGTAATCTGTCCATATATCCGGATCCACATGTCCAAATGATGCCAAACATTTGGTGGAGATAGACATGAAGTGGGGATAAAACCTTACTATTTTTTCAAAAGGGAGATTCTATAGTCCTTTGCCCGAAACACGTGCTACAAGTGGAATGAAGAAATCTGTGTGCCTTAAACCACCTTCCTATTTTCTTATAAAAGGGCACATTGGGATCCACATTTGGTAGTTCGAAACAGAGGAAATGTGATGCCATTTGGGAGTCCCAAAGGAGTACTCACACCAATATTGGAAATTCTAGATGCTATGGGAAGTTCTACGTCAACATCTTCCTCTTCATCCTCTCCCATGGGTTTCTAAACCCCTTGTGATAACCTAAGGAGGAACGCGATGTAATCCCGAGCTTCATGTTTGTATTATATTGAATAAACTTTTAAATTCCTAGTTTTAGGTTTTTTTCTTCATCCTATATTTTAATTTAATTGAGTTATATACTGGTATGTTATACTCAAACTCAAATGATAATGTTTGTGGGTACCCTTTCATGTGATGTTTCACACACTGTTCATCCCTTTTTCTCCCCCCATTCAATTATGGTGTATGTGCGGTTCATATGGGTCATTTGAACTCAAATAAGAATTTTCAAGGCCATTTACATTTATGTCTTGGTATCAAAAATAAATAAAATACAAAACTTGATAGAACATCAAGTTCTCCATTTGTTGCCTTGGTGAGTTTCGGTAATGAAGTCGAACACAAATCACCCAATCATCAGCAGTGTCCATTGATTTATTGTGGGGTTTCGACTGAACCCTATGAGGTATCCTAGTATAAAAATTGTAACATTATGGTTTTAGGTGTTACAAACTAGGAATTAAAATATAATAACCCTATATCATGAAGCATTGAAGGATGAACATCCTGAGAGTACCCCGGGTTGATCACGCTTAATTAATTCTGTTAATTTCTATTTTGTTTTATCGCATTCATTTTATATTTTAATCTTCAATAATCAAACCACCATGTTTTAAAAAACCTCATTCCACTTACACATTCAAAATAAAACCCCTCTTTTTTAATTAATTATATAGGGCTCCGTCGAGAGATGACTTAGGGTTGCTGTTATACTGCAAAAATTCTAGTTAAAAATAAACATCTAATTTCACACGCTCAACAATGAGATCAAATCTTAGCACCGTTTCCAGAGAGAAAAGATCTTTTTTTTTCATTATTTCCATTTATTTATTTATTTTACTTCTTAATTATTTTCCTTTTAATACCCCACCCCAATTCGATGGTTTTTTTTGTTTTTTGGGTTGTTTTGTGTATTCTTCGTCTCTCTCCCTTTTTCTTCTTCTTCTCCATCTCTCTCTCCAGTTTTAAAATATAAAAGTGTATTTTCTTTCATCCTTTAATTTATAAATTATTTTCATTTCATTCATTTTCCATAATTTTTTTTGAAAAATTCAAAAAAAAACAAACAATCAATCAAACTGGACATCATTGTTGCATGACAATATCTGGTAATGAAACACTACTTGAATTTGGCCCTAAAATTGAAAAGGTCACTCCATTAATAAATCAAGGAACCTAGAGAAGGCCAATAAATTAACTCCGAAGAACCTTTTTTGGAACCTCAATTGGCCATAATCCAATCAAAAATTGATTCAAATCAATCCCAAGAAAACATGGCTGTAAATAATCTAACCTCAAAAGAACTGACCACCCTGGATGTAGAGTACCAACCTGCATGAATCAAATATCCTGAGGAATAAATAAACATTGAGATGTGATCAGGCCTCATCCACCTTGTTCTAAATTCCATGGTCTTCCCAATGGGGACCCTCATAAAGACCTTAAAGAGTTTCATATAGTTTTCTCTACCATGAATCCCAAAAATGTGTCTGAGAACTTAATTAAGTTTTATGGCCTTCCCTTTCTCCCTTGATGGTGTTTCCAAATATTGGATAAACTATTTTCCTACCACGATTGGGGAATGTAATTAACTTAAGAGACACTTTTTAGTGAATTTATTCCCTACCTCCCGAACTACATCAATTAGGAATGAAATATGTTGAATTTGGAAATCACAAGGAGAGACCCTTCAGGAATTCTTGGAGACATTCAAAAGACTCTACTCAAGCTACCCCACCACTAGATTAGTGAAAAAATTGTAATCCAATACTTCTATGAGGGACATATCCCAATAGATCATGGAATGATTGATGCAGCAACCGGTGTTTCCCTAGGTTATAAAACTCCTTCCGCTGCTCTTGACATAATAGCCAACATGGCTCAAAATGCACAACAATTTGGTAAATGACATATTTCACCAACCCAAGGAGTTTATGAGTTAATTCATTCTTCACTAGAGAAAATGGTAAATAAAAAAGCTTGATGAGATGCATACCCATCTAAGGATATTAGCTGAAGCACAATGTAACTCAAAATTTCCTCTTGTTCCATTAAATTGTGGTATTTTTTCTGAAAATAATCATTTTTCTAACCAGTTCCCACAACTTCAAGATAGACCTAAGTCTTGTACAGTTGTGTTCCCAGAGCAACTACTCCAACAAGAACCTCCCTTCAAGAAAGAACCATTCATGCCAAATCCAAACTTCAGGTGGCAATCATAACCCCAGTACCGACAAGGAGGAAACTGAAGCTACCCCAAGAAGAATTTGTATCCACAAGGCCAAGGTATGCAACCTTATTGTCCTTCAAATTCTCAAAACAATCATCCTTATCCTCCCAAATCTGAACCAAGCCTCTAGGATAAGGTGAAAAAATTGGCTACATAGAACCTCCAGTTCCAATAGACCACACAATCAGAAATTCAAGACCTACAAACTCAAGTGGGACAATTGGGAAACACCATTGGTGAGCTTAAGATGCAAGGTTATGGAAAAATACAATCCCATACCATTTCCAATCAAAAGTAAAAAGGTAATGAATGTGAAGTTACACTTCAAAGTGGGAAATAAGTTTCTCCTTTTACTGATTCTGCACAATAGGTTTGTCCCCCTTTGAAAAATCTCTTCTCCAACCTTCAAATATTTCAAGAAAAGAGAAACTTGAAAAAGAGAGTAATAAAATTATCAATAAGGATTCCCATGAACAAACTATTCATCTTTATTTCCCTCAAAGACTCAATAAATCTAAGAAAAACATAGATAATGATATTTCCAATGAAATAATGGATACATTTAAAAAAGTTCAAGTTAATATTCCATTTTTGGATGCTATTAAGAAAATTCCTTGTTATGACAAATTTCTTAATGAACGATGCACCCATTAACAATGGATTAAGGGGAAAGAAATAGTCACCCTTGGAGGAAATGTTTCTTCCTGGATTCAACCATAAATTCCAACCAAATGTATGGATCCTTGAACATTCATGATACTGATTACCATAGGGAAGACCAATTTTTTTATGCTATGCTATATTTAGTTGCTTCCATTAGTGTAATGCCTCACTCATTGTATACTTCTATACAGGTTGGAGAGCTTTAACCAATGGGCATTGTCGTACAACTTTCAAAATAAAGTACTACGCATCCAACAAAAGTGATTGACGATGTCCTTGTACGAGTGAAGAATATAATCTTCCCTGCTAATTTATACATTCCTGAGATGGAAGATACTTGAACCCAAGGACATTCTCCTCTAATACATGGGAATCCATTCCTCAAAATAGCAAAGATGATCATCAATTTTCACAATGGTATGTTTCCCATGGAGTTAGGAGGATGAAAGGTAAGTTTTAACATCCTTGAGGCTATGAAACATCCTATTGAAGAGAACTCCAATCTTCCTATCTATTTGATGGAAGTGCTCTCAAAAAATTCACACATACACAATTATCTCCTCAAACAATAATATGATTCATTTTCCTCTTCTTAACCCATGGATTATTTGAGTTTTGATTCATGTTTTTAGTGTTTTGTGGGTTCTTAAAAGTGTAAATTTTGTGCTTTAATTGATGAGTGTGTTCATTATGAGGCACCCATTACCGTAGATGATTCTGAAAATCTCATTTCAAAATATTATATATCTTTAGAGAATAAAAATGAGATGATAGACAATTTAATGGACATCACTCCCACTAATTTCTCTCACAGAATGTAGAAACCACTTGTGTTGGAACATAAAAAACGTCCTTCTAATTTAAAATATGCATATCGTGAGGTTATTGTCCAATTTCCCGTCATTATTTCCAATAACATATCTCTATAATAGGAATAGAATCTGATAAAACTTTTGAGAGAGTATAGAAAAGAAATATGATGTACATTGGCAGATATTCTCGAGATTATACCTGCTATTTGTATGCACAATATACTTTTGTATTATAAGGATAAGCCCATAAGACAATCTCAACACCGGTTGAATCCAACTCTCCTTGAATCAGTAAAATTGAATGTTAGTAAATTACTTGTTGTAGGGATCAATTATCCTATATCTGATAGTAAATGGGTTAGCCCATTGAAAATTATGCTTAAAGAAACAGTAATAACAGTTGTATCAAATGAAAGGAATGAATTGGTTACAACACGTGTGCAAAACAGTTGGTGACTCTGTATTGACTACCATCGACTGAATCAAGCCACGCGGAAGGACCGCTTCCCTCTACCTTTCATTGACCAAATGTTCAAACGATTGACTGGTAAGTCCCATGATTGTTTCCTTGATGGCAATTGTGGTTATTTACAAATCCATAGAGGCCCTGAGGATCAAGAAAATACAACATTTACTTGTCCATTCGGCACATCTGCATACAGAAGGATGCCATTCAGACTATTTAATGATCCTGGTACTTTTCAGCGGTGTATGTTGAGTATTTTTTCGGTGTACCTTGACAGTTGTATGGAATTCTTAATGGATGATTTCACATTATTTGGTTCTTCTTTCGATTATTGTTTGGAACACTTAGGTTCTGTCCTCTGCCGCTACATTGAAAAAGATCTTGTTTTAAATTATGAGAAACTGTAACACCCCAAGATTTCATAGTACATTATTTCTTCAAAGTAATTCAATAACTTGCACTACACGCAACACCGAGTTCAAGCGCACCACAAGATTACCAAACTAGCCGTTCAAAAGAGGTTATGAATAGTATTAACTGAATTTTGAACATTATATAATCCTTATAATTTTAAAATCCATATTTTGAGTTTCTTATACATAATTTAAAGACGAATTCAATTTTTCAGATAAAAGAAGTATTTTTCAAAAAAAGCAATTTTACTGCCTTTTAATGGTTAAAACTTTTTAAATCCAATATTTGAAACTTTTATAAATTAAATTTGACACAATAATCTTCTTATTTATAATCAGGACATAATAATTTAGGTTCAATAAAGTTTTGGTGTTTTTCTGATAACTTTCATATTTGGGTGAATAGTGAAAAGTACTATATTTTAACTGAAAACAGCTTTTTAAATAAAAATAATTTATATTGTTAAAATATAAATTTTAATGGTTTGGATGTATAAATAGATTATATTTTTACCTTTTAATACAATGATGGTAATTTTAAGTAATTTCATATTGATATTGGACATAAACAAGTGCAAAACATTTGGTAGTTATTATTTCTTCAAAATACGCCTTTTGGTTTTGACAGCGGGAATTAATTTTAAACTAATCAATGAAACTTCTATGTTTTTAATTTGGTAAAAAATAATTCATTATTTAATTTGGAATATCAAAATTATTTTAGTGTAAAATTATGGAACTTTTCAGATAACTTTTATATTTTGATGAATAGTAAAAATTACTAAATTTTAATTAAAAACAACTTTTTTAATCAAAATAATTAATAGTGATAAATTATTAATTTAAGTGGTTTTAATGTATATTTAGAATATATTTTTACCATTTGATAAAATTTTGTTCATTGAACATAATTTTACATTTAACCCAAACATAAACAACTGTCAATCTTTTGATAGTTATTATCTCTTAAAAACACGCCTCTTGTTTTAACAACGGGAATTAATTTTAAATTAATTCCTATTAATTCTGTGTTTTGAATTTGGAAAAATGGATTCCATATTTGGAATTAGGATTTATAAATTGTGTAAATAGATAACTTTTATTTTTAGACATTTTGAATAATTACTTCGGTAAATATTTTATTTACCATGGTTAAAGGGTAAATCCGGTAAATGAGTGTAATAAATAATATTATAATAATACTAAATTAGCCTAAAACGTGTCCTAAACTTATTTTTGGATACATGTCCGACCATGGCCATATTGTTGCCGATTTTGGGACCCCATGGAGCCACTTGTAGGTGATAGGGACACTTTATATTATTTAAGTTAAAGTAAATACAAAAATGACATAATCATATGTCTTTTAGAAAAACAATTTTTACATAGAGTTATATATATTATATTTTTGACTATAAATATTCATTATAAATATAAAAAGAGTTCCTACATAATGGTATTTTATTTATAATTTTTATACATTTAATAATTTAATTTATTTTGGACACAATGATGATGCAGTAATTACCGTATTAATGAAAGATTAAGATAATTGATATTATAAATACCCAAATAAATGTAATTTGAGACTTTTTATAATTTACAATAATTTTCTAGGTTAATATGACATATTATAATTATTTATATAAATTGTTTTTGAAGTAATAATGTTGTTATGAATTTATCAAAAACAAAATCTCCAATAGTGTCAAAATTGACATAAAAGAGTTTTTAAAACAAATATTATATTATTAATTGATATTAAATTACTAAAAATCTAAGGCTTGGCCAAGAGACTTATATCATGATATGTGTATAATTAATGTACCACTTGGGGGTCTCTTGGATGTATATAGTAAGTTTATTAACTATATAATATAAAAATACAATGTGACATGGTAAGTGTCAAATTAATTAACTAAGATTTAAAACTAAAATATAAGGTTAATATAATGACCCAAACCTATCTAAATTATATTTTATGAGTGTTTTGCGACCCATCCCCACTTTAACCTATAAATAATCCACTCTCGAGCCATTATAAACCGAATATTAATTTATTATAAAATAATATTTCTATATTTTCCTAAGGTGCCCCTCCTCCCCCTTATAAAAGGACACAAATTCTAACCAATTCTTCACACTGTCAAAGCCTTTTGGTTCGGCCAACCCCTCCCAAATACTCTCTAAACTTCCTTCAATTCATCCTAGAGGCCTTATTTTGATCAGAAAGGCAACCTATGGAGCACTTTTGATCAAATCAAAAGGAAGTACCCGAAGAAGAGGTAATGTTTTCACCACCCTCTTTCAAGCTCCTTTCTTCTTCAACTTCTTCTTTCTTTGTTATTCCCATTATAAAATAATAACTCCAGTATTCACTATATACTATGATATTGTTATAAATATGGTACAACCATATTCAATATTCTATCCATCCTTTTAATGACATGTCACCATACGTGCGTACGTACGGCTTACCGTCTCCACGTCGTGGTGTAATTATTATTCAATATATTATTATTTGGATGGATATAATAATGATGTGTAATTCATGTAAATAATAAATATAACACAATAATGATTGCTTATATATGATATACCGTCCAATTATATATTATTTTAATATCAAAAGGATGATATTGTCGCTCGTGCGTTCGTACGGACTACCGTCTCGACGAACACGATGAGTTTCATTCCCCATCATATCCATTCAAGACTAATTCTCATATGATGATTAAAATTAATGTTTAAGAACATTATATCATTCTGAATATGAATAAGATACAACCTATCCATAACAGACATGACTTATGTAACAAAACATATAAAAGAAAATGAGTAAGTTAACACCTGAAACAACGATAATAATAAAGTATTATTAACAAAGCATTATTAGAAGATAATATATGATATCATAATTATGTATATGGTTCATGTATAATTTAATAACAGTTTTTCAACTATTATACAGGAGGTTAACATACCATAGACTAAGGAAAAGTACACGGTAAGTGTTATTTCACAATCTCTTCATTATCCGAGGTTGTTTTTACATAATTATCTACTGGGACCTCTTTATCATCCACATCCATGTTTCTTAAAAATGTATTTCAAAAAATTCTTTCTATTTTAAAGAATATGGGTTAAAATAATTTATACCCTTTTTTGACTTTTTATAATTGGTTTATAAATGAATCCTTCCATCGTTTTCCAAACAAGGTCCTTTTTAACCTTGTCGACAGAATTAAGGTAAGAATGTCTTTTTTAACATATACGGTGGGTGTGGCTATTTTCCACCGTTATAAAATATTATAAGCTTCCATTAAAATATTATAAGGATATTTTCAAAGTAAATGTTTCATTTTATAGTTATGTGACTTTTAAATGATTTCAAAAAAAATAGATATTTCTCTCAAATAGTTTTGATTTCATCTATGTCAACATCCTTTGATGGATTTTAATCTTATTAGAAGTTGATTTATTGTGATAAAAATCATCCATATTGTATTGAAGGTTTTGTGATATATTTAACTATTGATGTGTTATTTTTATACCATTCATGGTTTATGGTGAAAGTATTGACATTTATTATTCTAGTTTTAATACGAATGTTTATGTTATGTTGAAACTTGTTCATATGAGGAATGCATTGGACTTAATAAGTGACGAGTGGAGCCTGAAATAGATCCTCGATGCATAAGTAGATATCATGAGACAAACTAGTGTCTTGGCACGAGGCCTTGACAAAATATTATTTGTAGTCTTGGAACGAGGCCTTGGCTACGTGGTTATGATAGTCTGGCATTATGCATTCCATCATTATAAAAGTGGTTATTGATATTGCATGTGATTATTCGACTAGTTGAATATCAATGTGAATAAGTAAATGGAATTATTTCATTTTATCTTTTCCATATTATGTTTAAGTTCATGTTTAAAAGGCTTTTGTTTTAGCTGTACATTGCCTTAAATGTTTATGCTTATTTATGAATGTTTCCTCTGTATTTTTATCCTTACTGAGCATATGAGCTCACCCCTTTCAATGTTTTATTTTTTCCAAGATGTGAAGAACTAATTTATGAATGAACTGTAGGGATAATATGAGGGCATATGAAGACAATATGTTGTTGTAGTAGTTTTTCATTTTATGATGTAATGTAAACTTTATGAATGTATCTAGTGTTTCCAAGGCAACTAAACTAATCAGTCTTACGAGACTTAATCTTTCTTGTGATCATGCCAATGTTGTGTAATAATTCATCGACTCTGGGCAACTAGGTTCGGGGCATTACAGTTGGTATTAGAGGAAGTTTAGTACAAACCATGGAAGCTAGATTTAGATAAACTTTGATTAGAGGACATAGCCCTAAGATAGACATTGAGGATTAGTTTAGAAGAACATCCTAGAATTTTGGTATTGTAGATATTTTGTGAGTTTTCCAAGCAATACATCCCTATCTGGATACGAGCAGGTAGAGGCGGCTTTGGCACATATGCACCTAGGGGTAAAACCCGAAAACACCACTTTGAGATAGAGTCGAACTGGAATTGGTGCACGACAAAGGGCATTGCTGCACTCTTGGTTACGACACTCCCAGGGGATATGCTTAGGATAATTCTCGTTTTCTTTACAAACCATTATGAAGGGTTTATGAGTATATACTTCTTCAAAGAAGACATTTTTATGATTATGGATTATATCCATAAACTATTTAATTTATGTTAAGTGTTTTACAAGTTTGGGATTAGGTATTGTTATTCATAAACTAATGTAGTGTATTCCATTGTTTAGAAATGGTTCCCAATAGAAGGAATGAGAACTCCAGCAATGCACATGATCTAAAGAGAAAGAAGGATCATATCTTTCATGGTCTTAATGTAACACCCCGAGATTTTATGAAGAATATTATTTTTAATTTCATTAATGTCTTGTGTTGTACACTACACCAAAAGGATCTTGCACAACACGCATCTTTGACTTGCCTTGCATTACACGCAATCACGACCTTCCTCGATAGCGTGTGTAGTCACTAGTGCAGAAATCGTTTTTTACGTCAGTTATATATAACCGACATAAAAATGCGGCGAGTAGATTTTTAACGTCGGTTATTTTAATAACCGACGTTACAAATCGCGCCTGTTGGGTTTTTACGTCGGTTATCTTATAACCGACGTAAAAAACCAATGCGTGGGGGGTTTTTTACGTCGGTTTCCAAATAACCGACGTAAAAAACCCACCGCGCTTTGGTTTTTTACGTCGGTTATAACATAACCGACGTAAAAAACCAAAGCGCGGGGGCTTTTTTACGTCCGTTTTAAGATAACCGACATTATAAAGTTAAAAAATAGTTTATAACATCGGTTATATAATAACAAACGTTATACAACATTTAAAAAAATTAAAGCCCGTGGACTATAATTTACGATTTTTCAATTGACAGTCCGCCGGCTCGTCTCTCTCTCGCGCGGTAAACCCTAATCGGCTCGTCGATCGACCTGCGTTAAACTCATTTTGGATTCATTGTTTATCTTCTTCACTCCTCTCAGATCTATCATCTCAACTTGCAACATTCAAGTAAGCCTTCCACGAAATTATTTCGTTCGTTTTTGTTTTGATTCTTGATGTGCTTTTCGTTCATTTTTGAATCTCATGGAATTTTTTGTTATTGCAAATGGTTATTATGTCCATTCAACTCGCAACATTCAACTCGCAACATTCAACTCACAACATTCAAGAAGGTGTATTTTGGATAAGACTATTTTTAACTCTTATTCTAGATTTTCATTCTAATATACGATTTACGATTCTATAGTACAATGAAAAAGTAGATTCATTAAAGCTTCTTAAACCACTTATACTTCATCTTTTCTTCTGAAATACAAATCAATAACAACTCCAATATGATCGCTATATTGATCTATCTGAATACCAGAAACTTCATTACGCGCAACCTCTTAAGTATCTAAATAAATCAATATCTGATAAAAATATTACTATGACCATGAGAACATCGATATTTGACTTCACAACCATTCAAATTATTCAATCATTTAGAAAGAATAATTAATTTTAAAACATTGAGGATTAGCTTCAGCAAAATCTGAAAAATAATGGGTGGTATTGTAACGTTCCATTCTTCTAGCAACATTATTATTTCTTACTTAGCTGGAATGTGTCTTTCTGGATGAATATTGGTAGTACTTATTTTCTTTAAATCATATTTTCAATATTATTTTCCAGAAAATGATTTTCATGAATGAAATTGGATCAGGTACAATCGGTAATACCTATCCTTAAAATTTCATTCAACATTCTTACATCATAATTTTTTTTCATAAAATTATGATTTTTAGAACTCCTAGATCAGAAAACCATCATCTGTTATCATCTGAATTCATAAAAATATCAATTCATACCTATTACAATGAAATATTTCATTCTGGACTCATGGTGAGTCTGATAATACATTTCTTCTTTCAGTCATCTCCTAAAAATGATGGACCTTTTCATGAAAAGTGTATCTGATTTCTTGAATACGATGGTATGTCCGATTTTCAACAAAACCAAGTGAGGTGATTTATTTTATTATTAATAATTCATAAAAAAATTATAATACCTAAATATTATTATCATCCTTTTCATATTTTTCATTATAAAAACGTTAAAGGGTACTTTCTTTTCATTCTCAAGTTAAATTATATTTTTTTAAAGGTCTTTTCTATCTTGGTAGAAATAATTTAACGATAATTAGATTGAATTAGGTATATTATCTTATCTTACCATCCAAACACATTTTTATGTATTAATAATTATTATGTTTTGTAAAAACAATTATGACCCCCATTTCATTTTTGTTAGTTAATTGATCTACAAAAGTGTTATAAATGATTTGATGATCATGATTCACCCATATATATGGTTAGTAATTATGTGACATTTGGGTCCATAATATCCTTCTAATGCATTTGACAATGCATTATATATCATAGATCAATATGGGATACAGATGGTTATACCATGTCCAAGGTGTTATGTGATGTGTCTCGTAAGAAATATTATAATAATCTATAGGAAAGGTGATTAACATATCCCAATATGAGGTGAATGAAACTATGTTTTCCCTTGACATATGTTATGACTTATATGATTATGTTTTTGCCACACTCTTATGTTATTCCACATACCAATGTTGTGATCTTGTGAATAAGGTTTTTTAAATCATGTTCCCACTATCATATAAATCATGTCTTATGTTATGCTAAAATTGTTATACTTGGACTCAGGTCTTATGATCTATGATTATATAGAATTGTTTCACTTATCTTTTTGATCATGGGATTTGTGTATGCTCTTATACCCCCATGGATATCTTTTTATGAGATTAGATATTATATTTATATATATCATTTTTACCCATAATGAGTATTGTAAATCAAAACTTTTATTATTTTCATTCCCTAAGTTATATAAATAAGTATTTTATAGGATGATTCAAAAATTTAATCTGTGAGATGAGTTGTTTTATGTGTGAAAACCAGGCCAAACACATATGTATTTTTTTATTGGTATTACATATATATAGTTCGACATATACTTTTTTTTAAATTGCCAGGATATTAACATTACTTTTTCTAAAGAAATATTAATGTCCTTAGATTATATATCGGATCAAAAGGATATAGTAATTATAATATATAATCAGAATGATCAGATAATATGACAATATTATTAAACATAAAACAAATGGTCTATATTCATATTTCTATCATGACACTTACGATGTATAGCTATTTGGTGTTGGGTAATTATGAAAACTACTACTACTTTCAAGATTGTGGCACTTAAAAGTGATGAGTACTTTAGATCATAATGATTGAACAACAAGCATGAATAACACATTTTATATGCTCCATTAGGTATTCCTATATTTTAACATGTTTATTAGTATATTGGCATGAGATTATTATAAATGTGTATCATCTGATCATATTCACTTATTCTAGATAAAAATCATTTTGTTTATGTTTTATTGATGTATATTTTATTTTGAGAATCATTAGGCGTCATGGTTTTCTTTGATTCAATGAAATTTAAAACTGTTATATTTAACTATATTTTGTTTTAAAAATAATATTCAAGCATATTTTTTTAAATACCTATAGATTTTTTTTATATTTTAAATTGTTTTACATTCAAATTATGATTTTTTTCATATAAACATGTATTTGTCTTATCATAAAAAAATATATTTTTTATTGATATTTGTTATATGTAATAATGAGTCGAAGTTGGATTACGGCACATCGATTGAGCAATGAATTTGAGGAAGGTGTTGATGACTTTTTAGAATTTTCAAAATGAAATGTTCCAAGTAGTGACATTTTTTTTCTGTCCATGCCTGAAATGTTTGAATATGAAGAAGTTGAAAAGTAAAGAGATAAAAGATCATTTGATATGTCATGGTTTTAATCAGAGTTACATCCCTTAGATTTGACATGGTGAAACTGGATGGAATGTCACTGATGATGATGATTCGCAAGATGGTAACTCTGATGGAATTAAAGAAATGATTCGCAATATTGTAGCAGAACAAATTGAGATAGAACTGACAGTTTCACGTCTATATGGTGATGCTGAAAAACCATTATATCCCAGTTGTACAGATTTTACGGTTTTGTCAGCGGTGTTAAGATTGATTAACCTGAAGGCGAAGCATGGATGGAGTGACAGAAGTTTTATAGAGCTGCTAAAATTGATGAAAGACATTCTTCCAAAAGATAACGATCTTCTAGATTCACATTACAAAGCCAAGAAAATATTATGCCCGATGGGATTGGGATACAAGAAAATACATGCATGTCCGAATGACTGCGTTATATATAGGAAGGAATATGAATTTCTGTCAGAGTGTCCAAAATGTGGGACATCACGGTATAAGGTGAAAGAAAAATCACAGGGTGATATAGAGATTACAAAGCTCCCTTCAAAGGTATTTTGGTATCTTCCTATAATTAATCGTTTCAAACGTTTATTTTCTAATTCACATGATGCAAAAAGGTTAAGATGGTATGCTGAAGAGCGGGTATGTGATGGAAAAATACGTCATCCAGCTGATTGTCCACAATGGAAGAAAATTGATGCGCAATATTCTACATTTGGAAATGAAATAAGAAATCTTAGACTAGGGTTGTGCACAGATGGAATGAATCCATACCGAACACTCAGTAGCACACATAGTTCATGGCCTATTTTATTGGTAATTTACAACCTCTCTCCTGAAGTTTGTATGAAGTGCAAATATGTCATGTTGAGTACAATGATCTCCGGTCCAAAGCAACCCGGTAATGATATTGATGTTTACTTGTCACCGTTGATTGATGATTTCAAACTGTTATGGGCTGATGGTATTAGGGTGTATGATTCTTATAAAATGGAATATTTTCAACTGCATGCAGTGCTTCTGTTCACTATAAATGACTTCCCAGCGTATGGAAATTTGTCTAGATACAGTGTTAAAGGGCATAAAGCATGTCCAATTTGCGAACAATAGACGTCCTATTGTCAATTGCATCATGGGAGGAAAACAGTGTACATGGGTCATCGAAAGTTTTTGCCTATGGGACACCCTTATAGAAGACTAAAAAAAGGCATTTAATGGCTCACAAGAATTTGATACTGCTCCAAAACCTTTATCCCCTGATCTGTATTTTGAGAGGGTGAAAAACCTTGATGTGACATTGGGAAAGACACAGAAATCTGGTAATGATAGACATATTTGGAAGAAAAGGTCAATTTTTTTTTGAGCTACCATATTGGAGGTATCATGAAGTTAAACATAATATTGATGTCATGCACGTGGAGAAGATTATCTGTGATTCTTTTATTGGAACATTGTTAGATATTAAAGGAAAGAGTAAAGATGGGTTGAATGCATGATTAGACTTACTATCAATGGGAATACGTTTGGAGTTAGCTCCCACTCCTAAAGGAAGACAAACATTTCTTCCCCCGGCTTGTCATACATTATCGAAGAGGGAGAAAATTAGCTTCTGTCAGTGTCTTCATGATACCAAAGTGCCTCAAGGTTATTCTTCTAATGTAAAATTTTTTGCCTCATTGAAGGACTTGAAGTTGATAGGTATGAAATCACATGATTGTCACGTCATGATGCAACAAATTCTACCAGTTACATTGCGTGGAATATTGCCCATTCGTGTAAGAAAGAATATAATGAAGTTGTGTTATTTTTTCAATTCAATTTGTAACAAGGCGATTGATGTGAATGCTTTGAACATTTTGGAAAAGGATGCAATTTTTATACTTTTTCAATTGGAAATGTATTTTCCTCCAACTTTTTTTGATATAATGGTGTATTTAATGATTCATCTGGTTCGAGAAATAAAGCTTTGTGGACCTGTATATCTTCGTTGGATGTATCCTTTTGAAAGGTATATGAAAATATTAAAGGGGTATGTTAAAAATCTATATCAACCTGAAGCCTCCATTATTGAAAAGTATATTTCTAAGGAGGTAGCAGAGTTTTGTATGAGCTACTTGGCTGCGGCACAACACATAGGTTTGCCTCCATCTCGCCATGAACGAGTTAATAATGAGGGAAAGGGGATTCGCGGCTTGAAAGTCAAATCATTGTCAGCTGAACAGATGAAGAAGTTAGAATCATACATCTTGAATAACATAGCTGATGCTCAACCATATATCACATTGCATATTAATGAGTTGAAACAATGTCATCCAAACAAGAAAGAAATGTGGATTTTGAATGAGCACAACAAAACTTTTTTGTCATGGATTAAAAAGACTTTTCTTGGTAGATCAGATGTATCAGAGACATTAAAATGGATAGTGGGTGGTCCATGTTTAAATGTGATAACATGGTCTGGTTATGACATTAATGGTTATACATTTCATACAAAAGCTCAGGACAACAGAAGTGCAGTTCAGAATAGTGGTGTATTGGTGTTTGCAGAAGCAATGCATTTTTCGAGTGCTAAGGACAAAAACCCAATTTCTGCATCAAATGCATATTATGGAGTGATTGAACACATATGGGAGGTTGATTACTTTAAAATTAAAGTTCCCATTTTTAACTGTCAATGGTTTAACGGTAACAACAGTGTCGGACACGATGAATTTGGAATGACACTTGTTAATCTGAATAGATTGGAAGACACAGCTGATTCTTTTATAATGGCAACACATGAAAAACAAATTTTTTATGTAGTAGATCAATCAGATATGTAGTGGGCTGTTGTTTTACAAGGGAAAAAACAATATGTTGGTGAGGATGAACTTGATGAATATGCTGATTTATGTGATATCCCTACTTCTATGGAAATATTAACAGAACATAATGACGATCATGTTGAAGACATAGTTTGTGCCATAAGGAACGATCACGACGAAGGAATTTGGGAAAACAATCCATCTGTACATTCCTAAAATTACAGGTAACATATGTTTATTTCTTGTTTACATTTATTTTTTCCATAAATGTCAGATATTGTAAGTTTTTTATTTATTAAAACATGTTTTAAAATAAAATAAGTATATGTTTTTGTTTGTTTTAAGTTTTTTTAGTTTACTTTATCATGTTTATAACCATTAAATGAATTTTAAAATGCTTATTTTTGTTCACTGACAATTACTTTACCATGTTTACAATGTTTACCAGGTTTACCATTTTTACCATTTTTACCATCTTGACCATCTTGACCATCTTTGCCGTCTTTACCATTGTTTAACATGTTTACCATATTACCAATGTTTACTATTATGTAACTTAGTAAACTTTTCTATTTTCTGATTACAGTAGTATTAAAATATTTGAATTGTTATATTTGTTCACTGACAATTACTTTACCATGTTTACAATGTTTACCAGGTTTAACATTTTTTCCATTTTTTACCATCTTGACCATCTTGACCATCTTTGCCATCTTTACCATTGTTTAACAAGCTTACCATATTACCAATGTTTACTATTATGTAACCTAGTACACTTTTCTATTTTCTGATTAGAGTAGTATTAAAATATTTGAATTTGTATATTTGTGAACTGATGTTTGTTTTTTTGATTTGAAGGATAATGACAGATCATTCAGATGATCAACCACATGATTCTGGAGAGGAGCATATTGTTGTTCATACCTCTAGGGATGAACATTCACATGATCCTATTACGACAAAGAGTTCATAGGTTGGTAAACGTGGGTGCACACGTTTACCAAAATTATCACTTGCCCATACGTAGGATCAGAGGATAGTAGTTGAGTTTGATGATGATAATATCCCTAGAGGTCCGAATGCCAAAGATTTTAAGAGTTTTGTTGCAACTCAGGCTAAGACCAAAGTAAGCATTCTGTATGATGATTGGAGAGGTGTGGATAAAGCGATTATCTATCAGTTGTGGGAGACGATTTTGGTAAGATCTTTTGTCATTGTTTGACCATTCTTTTAATGTTTCTAGTATATATAATTTGTTTAACCTCTTCTTTATCAGATGACATTTGATATTCCTGACACTGGAGGAGTTAGGAAGAAATGCTTATCGTTGGCTTCCAGGAGATGGAGGGATTTCAAATCAACCCTCTCATCTGATTTCACTTATGTTCATAGAAGTCATGACAATCTATGTCGTATATATCCTTTTATAGATGAAGACACATGGAGACAGTTTTTTGAAATTAGAAAAAAAGAGTCATTTCTGGTAAGGGAAATGTAAAGTTTTATAAACATTCTTATATAAATGATTTTATTAATGTTTTGTTAATGATTTCTTATTCTTAAATTACAGCAAACAAGGAAAGCTCATCAGGAGATCCAATCTAAAAATGTATACCCTCATAGTTTATCTCGGGGAGGGTAAACATTATTGGAAGAAAAAATGATAGCGGAAAATTTTCAACAACTAAGAGCTGAGTCTTCAAGCTCTGGAGAGGTGGCCCCACCATCCACTCCATCTAGACATGAAAAATGGAAGAGAGCTCGGAAGTGAAAAAAAGGGCAATATCTTTCGGAAGAATCGAGAATCGTAGCTGAGAGGATTGTAAGATATCTATTTAATTTATTTAAGTAAACTTTTTTCTTCATATAAGTTTCAATCATTACAGAAATGTTCAATTAATTAATACAGGACTCTCTTGAGGAGCAGAGTTCAGAGGGGACATTTACAGCTACTGGGAGGGAAGATATTTTATTTGCAGCATTGGGAAGGCCCGAACATCCTGGTCGTGTAAGAGGATATCTGGCAGGTGTATTGGTAAGAAAAGTGTTTCCACGTTCTTCAACTTCTAACATTGAGGGGGTTTATAAAAAAAATAGAATCCTTGGAGGCTCAAGTTCAAAATATTAATGCGACGATGGAAGACAAGATTAGAGAGTCGGTGTAGTCTATGTTTGCAGAAATGAAAAGACAATTTCAGACTGCAGCTCCCACTCCTCCACCTCCCCCTGCAGACCTCATTATTTATCCTCCACCTCCGCTAGTAGCTCCCACTCCCCCACCTCAGCCTGCGGACCCCATTTTTTATCCTACGCCTCTGCCGCATCTTCTTACATATTGCGAGTTGAATGTTGATGATTCTCAACATCATATAGTAGCATACGGGTTGATATATTGTATAGGAGATACAGTTCATCATCAACAATTAGAGGTAGAGAATCAGAGGGTCACTGTACAAGATATTATAGATAGATCAGCTAGGGTACCAATACCTACAGATGAGGTGGTGACAGTTGGACAGAGTATCGACCATTTTTTAGTTTGGCCATCCAGACTTCTTCGACTCATTACCATAGAGGTATGAATGTTATATCTTTTATTTTATTTTTTTATTAAAGATGTTTTATCATTTGAAAACTACTATAATTCTCAATTTTTTTTTCACAGGAATACTTCAAAGGTAAATAAATACTGTATAGACAACAACAAAGACAACAGGCTATGACATCAGATACAGATTCCAGTGGTCTTGACAGATTGTCAAGATATTCACATTTGTTGTTGGGTTTTTATGAGTTTCCAATGGAATCTCATGTTTGTGGACGTGAAATCAGTGTGGGGATTACAAAATCTGATATCATGGATCTTGTTACTAGAGATAAGTTGGGCATCAACGTGGTGCAAATTTTTTCCATGTAAGTCTTAACACCTTTTCCCTTCGTTATATTTATTAAAAATGTATTCTTATATATTTTTTGTATTAGGTATCTTTATAAAATTTGTGAGAGGAATGAACTGACAGAAGTATATGGATTCATGGACCCACAATTGATTTCCCCTGAAGCATGTGCATTGACTGAGGAACAAAGAATGGTTTATATTGCTGAAAGATTTGAAAAGAATATAATCCAACAATGTTGGATGATTCCTTTTTGTGAGAGGTATGAAACACATTTCTCCCAAAGAGTTAATTATCTTTTAACATAAAAAACCACTAACATTAAATTTCCTTTTATCAGTAATCATTGGACGTTAGGGATTTTTTTCCCAAGGGAGAAAGCTCTTTATTGGATATACTCTGTTCATGGTGATGTGCGGGAAAGTTTTAAGAATATATTGGAAAAGTAAGTTTCAATTTCTCAATAGTTTTATATATTAGAATGAATTTTAAATTTACCCCATTTGTATTATTTTCTAACAGTGCAAGGGTCTACTTTCGAAAAAACACAAAGAAAAGAAATGCAAAGATCAAATATGTAAATGCGAAGGTAAATTTCCATTTATAATTTGTACATTTTGATTTATTACATAAAAATAATATATTGAATTTACACTCATTCAAAACAGAATTTTCATGAACAACAAGGCCTCATCGAATGCGGATATTATATGTTAAGATTTATGTATGAAATAATAACAACTGGGACAATTGTGAATTTTGACCTGGTATGATTTCCTCTTAAACTTTTCCATAATATTTCAATTTGATTTATTCATTATAGACGTTAACTATCTTCTTTTTCATTTGTAGCTTCTTGATGACCTTAAACCCTATACTGCTGAAAACTTCAAACACGTACAAGTGGAGTGGTCAAATTATTTTACAGGTTTGATTGAATTTTAGTTGTTTGTAATGTAAAATGTAATTATGAATATTGTCGTTTTAATTGTGTATTTGGTAGTTGTTTAGGTTTGATTTAGTTTTTTTGAAGTTGACAGTGTCAGTTTTGAATGTTATATAAGTGAATGTTTAATTTTGCTCTACTTATTGTTTTGCTCTACTTTTGATGGTTCTTTTGGTATGGATGTGGATATGTAGGGGAGGGGTTCCAAGGGTGTGGGGGTGTGTTCAGTGGGGTTGGGGGTGTCCAGCGGTCTGGGAGGGCTGTCCGGTGGGGTGGGGGGACAGTCCTGGGGGGTGGCAGGGATGTCCAGGGGTGTGGGAAGCCGGTCCAGGGGTGTGGGAGTGCTGTCCAGGGGTGGGGGGGGGTTGTCCAGGGGTGTGGTGGGGGTTGTCAAGAGGGGTGAAGGGGTGAGGAGGTGCTGTTCAGGCGGGTGGGGGGTTGTCGAGGGGTGTTTGGGGGTGTCCGGGGGTCGGGGGGTAGTCCAGGAGTGTGGTGGGGGATCCAATGGGGTGGGGGAGGGTTGTCCAAGGGGTATACATGAGGGTGGGAGCTCCAATGGGGTGGGGGAGGGCTGTCCAGGGGGTATACATGAGGGTGAGGGCTCCAACGGGGTGGGGGAGGGCTGTCCATGGGGTATAAATGAGGGTGGATGCTGTCTAGTGGGTAAGTATTATATGTTATCTATGTACATGCTTAATTTTGATGTACTTCTGTTTTTGTGGTACGATTTCTTGATTTGTTTTCTGGTTGATTCTGGTGGAGAGAAGATCACTGCATTCTGTTTAAAAAAAATTAGGATTATCACGTCGGTTATTTAATAACTGACGTGATAAAATTCCTGGAAAATAGTTTATCACGTCGGTTATTTAATAACCGACCTGATAAAAGGTCTGCAGAATGGTTTATCACGTCGGTTATTAAATAACCGACGTGATAAAAGGCCTGGAGAATGGTTTATCACGTCGGTTATTTAACAACCGACGTGATAAAGGGCCTGGAGAATGGTTTCGTACGTCGGTTATTGAATAACCGACGTGCTAAACGGCCTGTACAATGGTTTATCACGTCAGTTATTGAATAACCGACGTGATAAACCGCCTCCCTCCGGTTTATCACGGCGGTTATACAATAACGAACGTGATAAACCCCCCACCCCCGGTTTTTCACGTCGGTTTTATATGAACCGACGTGATAAACCACGCTCATCCCGGTTTATCATGTCGGTTCTTATAGAACGGACATGATAAACCACCCTCACCCTAGTTTATCACGTCGGTTCTATATGAACCGACGTGATAAACCCCCTCGCCCCTTTTTATCACGTCGGTTATTCAATAACAGACGTGATAAACCATTATCAAGGCCTTTTATCACGTCGGTTATTCAATAACCGACGTGATAAACCATTCTCCAGGCCCTTTATCACGTCGGTTCTAAAATAACTGACGTGATAAACCATTCTCCAGGCCCTTTATCACGTCAGTTCTAAAATAACCGACGTGATAAACAACGCGATTTTATGTTTTTGACGTCGGTTTTTAAATAACCGACGTCAAAAACCTTATTTATAACGTCGCACGTATTAACTTCAGCTAGAAACCGACGTAAAAAATTAAAATAACCGACGAAAAAAACGTTTTCTGCACTAGTGAGTACGCAATACCGAGTTTCACTAAACAACGATATGTTATTAAAATATTATTAAAACTAGCCGTTATGAATAGTAATAACCACCTTTTAAAATTTTAGAAATTTTATCTCTCAAAATGGACTTCATTTTTGGATTCGGAATATCGAAATTAGCTTAGGGTGAAATTTTGGTACTTTTCGGATAACTTTCATATTCTGATGAATAGTGAAAAGTACTAAATTTTAATTAAAAACAACTTTTTTAATCAAAATAATTAATAGTGATAAATTATTAATTTGAGTGGTTTTAAAGTATATTTAGAATATATTTTTACAATTTAATACAATGTTGGTCATTGGATGTAATTTCACATTTAAACCAGACATAAACAAGTGTCAATCTTTTGATAGTTATTATCTCTTAAAAACACGCTATTTGTTTTGACAATGAGAATTAATTTTTAAATTAATTTATGTAACTGATATGTTTTGAATTTGGTAAAATAGACATCATTTTTGAATTCATAATATCAAATATAGCTTAGGCCTAATTTTTTGTATTTTTCTGGAAACTTTCATTTTTTGATGAATAGTGAAACCACTAAGTGGTTGTTAAAAAACTGAATTTTTCATAAAACTTAATTTTATCGCTTCTGTGAGTGGAATTTCGAAAATCCGAGAGACACGGTTAATATCAAGGACAAAAATGTGGTTCAATTAGATGAAAATAATTTTTGATGAATAGTAACTTTTTTCTTTTTTTTACCACGGTTAAAAGTAAATAGGGTAATTAAGGGTAAAAATGATATTATTATTACCCTAAAACATGTCCTAATTCTATTGGATAAGTGTAATTCGACCAAAAACAACCTTAGGAATAACATATGACCATTTAAGCCCACTTGGATTAGATTAGGACATTTATTATTAATTTATTTAAAGAATGGTTAAAATAGTTAAAATCAAAGTTTAATAAGTAAAACATTTTTAATATAGGGTTATACATAAGATAAATTCGACTATAAATATTCATTAGAAAGCTAAAAAGGTTTCCTACATAATGGTATTTTATTTGTAATTTTTATACATTAAATAATTTTATTTATTTATGACACAATGATGATGCAGTAATTATCTTATTAATGAAATATTGACATAATTGATGTTATAAATACCCAAATAAATGAAATTTGAGACTTTCATGTAGTCTGCTAATTTTTTAGGTTACTATGACATGTTATTATTGATTTAATTAAATTTTTTTGAACTAATCATTCTGTTATGATTTTCACAAAATCAATTACTAAATAGTGTCAAAATTGAAATAAAATAGTTTTTGAAGCAAATATTATATTAGTAATTGTTATTTTATTCCTAAAAATCTATGTTTCTTACAAATGACATAGATACTGTTATATATATTAATAATAAACAACTTGGGGTTCGTTTGGATTCTTATAGTAATTTTATTAACCTTATAGTATAAGAACACAAGAAGACACGGTAAAAGTAAAATTATTTAACTTAATGATAAATCTAAATGATAAGGTTAAAATAGGAACTTAAACTTGTCTAAATTCTATTGTATGAGGATATTTCGACCCATCCCCACCTTATCTTTGAAATAAATCAATTTGGAGCTATTTAAAACCTAATTTGGCTTTATAATAAAATAATAGTTTTAGTTATTCCAAAGGTGCCCCTCTCCTGCCTTATAAAAGGGCACCCCCTCCCTCTCTTCCTCACACCACTTTGAGCCTTAAAGCTCGGCCAACCCCTGCCAATTTATTCTCTCCACTTCCCTAGAGGCATCTTAGAGGTCCTGGTCTTCCTCAAAGACCAATTTTAGTGCTCTAAAAGGAGGTCTCAAAGAAGCTCTTCAAAGAAGAGGTAATGCCCGTTACTGATTCTTTCATCTTTATTTCTTCTTCCACTTCTTCTTCTTTAGTTGTTTCATCATGAAGTAATAACATCAGTATCACTAATATACTGATATGTTATTATATGTATGAAACAACCCTATTTCACCATCTATCCATCCTACAAAAAATGAAATCACCGTGCGTGCGTACGTACGGAATACCGTCTCCACGCTGTGGTGTAATCTATTTTCCACCACCACCTTACTTGGATGGGTATAGTGGTGTAAATAATAACTATATATGATTATTCTAAAGTGATATTGATTCTGAAATAGTATACATACACTCCAATACAGTCCCACGATCATGAGAACAATATCATCGCTCATGCATACGTACGGACTACCGTCTCCACGACGCGATGAGATTCATTATCCACGTTAACCATTCATGAATGATTATAAAGTATGTATAATAAGTAATCATGAAATATATGACATAATAATGATACTGTATTTATGTGTATATATATGTATGTCATCTACATAATTCCATTCAACTCAATAAGGAAACGAAAATAGCGTTCATGCGTACGTACGACCTACCATCTCCATGAACGATGTATTTCTTTCCATTTACTGATTTATTATATATATGTATATTCTAAATATATATTATATATAAATCATTTTTTACATTCTGGAATTATGTAATCATGATCTAAGTAATCATATGAATAATTACAAGTCAAAACACGGACGACAAATGAAACAATTTTACCCAAAACGCTCTTCAACATGGAATTTACAAAAGAACGGGTAATATAAAGTCATAAGTGAACCATATATGATATCATAACAATGTGTATGATTCTGGAATAAGTCAATGGAATTATTTAAATCACTATACAGCATGTTTGGACACTTACGAAGCAAATCTGACCTAAGGTAAGGGAAAATATCACAATCTCATTTTTATACGAGATTGTTTATACTTTGGTATTTACTGGGGTGTATTTTATCATCCACATCCATGTTTTCTCAATATGTAATTTTATTTCCATACACCTACAATTTTTTAAATCCAATTTTACCCTTCGGTGAGTTTTTAGTAAAATATATGAAAGGAATCTTTTGTCGTTTTTCGTACGAGGTACTTTTTGACTTTTCTGACAAAAGTACGTGAAGATTTTTTTTTAACTTATACGGCATGAATGGATTTTTAAAACATTATTTACAAGAAGATTCCTTTACAAGTTTTCATGTTTATTTTTAATCAACTTATTTAAGTTTAAAATTGTATGACATGTTATGAAAGGAAAATGTTTTTGAATTTGAAAGGATATTTTCCTCAATAATGGAGTTCAAGTGTTTTATCAAAATTATTTTCCATCTAAGATAATATAGGGTTTTTTTTTATATCCCTATTATTACATTGATTTGATTATGTTGTGATGGAATTATTTTTATGAATTCCTTTATCTTATATGAATTGTTTTATGATGTAATGATGTTTAATATTCCCATTTTTATTACATGGGTTATGCTATGATGTATGGTTTATGATTTTGTATCACACATAAGAATGGTATCATTATGATATGGGTGGGACCTATATATTCCTCCAATGCATTGGGTAAAGATTTTATTTCTCATTAGATAGACATGGCTGGAACGGCAGGTTAAACCGGTTCAGTGAAACAGGACTGAAACGAGGAGTGAACTCAGTTCATAAATGGACTTTGTCCACTAAGACAGTCTTGGAAATGAGTCTTGACTAATAAGAAATTATTCTCTATGATTATGTGTGTATGCCACAAAGTTTCATGTTTTAGGTTATGATTATTGGGATTACATTTCACTACTATGATTTATCCCATGTTATGATATTATGATCTCTTTTGCAGGTTAAGATTTTCAAAATGTTATGTTCTTATGAATATGATGTGATTGATTTTTCTTTTGTTTACCCTTACTGAGCATTTGAGCTCACCCTTTTATGTTTTCTTTTCCCCAGGATATAAAGAAAGGTTTTAGGTAAGAAAAAAAGGGAAGATCTTTATGGGAGATGTTGAAGATCTTTCACCATGATTAGAAGATTATGTTCCGAGTTTCCAAAGACACTAAACTATTACGGTCCTTATGTGTGTGTTTTTGTTATATAATAAGTATTCTGTAAAAGTAATGTAATGTCCTTGTACGTCAAGCTTCGGGTCTCTACACTTATGCGAGAATTTATCAGGGAAATAGTCTCCCAGTTATTATCATCATATGATGAAATAATACCATGTGTTGGTAAGATAAGTTAAGAGTTTTCAGAGTCCTATGGATTTGAAGGGATGCCAGAGAAGAAAAGGATGGTAAAGAGAAAGACAGATAAAGGGAAGAAGGTAAAGAAGGATTTTCTTATATGTGATAACTGTGGAAAGAATCACCATGGAAAAATATTGAAGGGAATGTGATTATGTTATAAGTGTTGAGAAAAAGGACACCACATTCATGATTGTGAGGGTAAGAAAAAGGTTTCAAATGTACAATGCTTCATCTGTAAGGAGTGGGGACACTACGTGAATCAATGTTCAAATCATCAGAGTATGCCCCAAATGATGCTGTTGGATAAAAATAAAGTTATGATACTACCACAGAAGAATAGGAATAACTAGTGTTTTTATGTTGTTATTAAAGAATTATTTCATTTGAGTGTTGTATCAATGATGTACTGGTTATATGAATTATAAAGATAAATAAGGATTGTACTGTAGTACTTCTTCATTGAGTATTTGAGATTATATGGTACTATGAAAGGTGAATCAACAGTAAGTTAAACTGTTTTCTTGAAAATACATGGTTGAAGGAAAGGTATTCCTTAATATGGTCTTGATACTGAAGTAGTAATTTTGGAATAAGAGATGGTTGATTTGGATAAATTATATTGGATATTATTGACTACCTTGGCACTAATTAATGGTTCTTTTTATTTCCTCATTGTTGGAATATTCAAAGTTTTTGGATATAAGGAATATATCTAGTATTCTATAAGGAATAAGGGAGGTTTAATGTAATAAATAAGGTTTTATGGTAATTCAGGGAGTTACCATATTTTAAAAGAATACATGATGAAGGTATTCACATGTTATTACGTGGCAAGAAAAGATCTTCATTATATTTACCTTCCTTATAAATTTTGGACTATGAGTTTGGACAGAAGTAATTTGGATAAGTATAAAGGATGGAATGGATTATATTTTACATTTGATAAAATTATTAAGGTTAAAGGTTTTGTGAATATTATTTTTGTATTGTTATAAAAATGACAACCCAGAGGTCAGGTGACAACCCGTCGCGTCCGGCAAGGCCGCGAGACTTGAACCCGCAACCGAAGGGCGACAAGGGTGTATCATCTACCACTGACCCACGTGATGTCCTGAATTGAATAATGTAGTTTTTAATGGGTCTAGTAGATGAATTAAAAATTATTTTTTTTGAAACCCTATACGAATAGGATAAATAGAATATTTTTTTAAGATCTATTATCTTTTAGAGTGAAAGATGAGTTTGTGGTAGAAATTATCTAAAGGATGGAACTCTACTTGATCGGTATACGTTTTTATCTTATCTTATTCTATGAAGAAATAAATTCTTAAAAATTAGGTAAGGCATCCTAAAACAAAAAAATGTGTTATCCTAATACCTTACCTTTTGTTGAACCGATGGTATTTTAAATCATTATAGATTGGTGGCTTTGAGGCCCACAATTCTAAAATTGTTTGTGATTTATGACCTCAATCACTCCCTATAAATATTTACATTTTTCCTCTAATTATGCATCTCTAATTTCCACCAATGTTCTCCTAATAAATATCATAATTTGGTGGTGACTTTTTCATTCTCATTTTTCTCTTATTAAGACTAAATTTTATTAACCCAACTTTCGATGTGGGTTTCCCCACAAAAGTATTTTCAATTTTCAACCATTTATTTTCGAAAAACAATTTCAAATTGTGAGGATGCAATTTATTGAAGGAGGGATGAATGTAACACCCCAATATTTCATAGTACATTATTTCTTCAATGTAATTCAATAACTTGCACTACACGCAACACCGAGTTCAAGCACACCATAAGATTACCAAACTAGCCGTTCAAAAGCAGTTATGAATAGTATTAACTGAATTTTGAACATTATATAATCCTTATAATTTTAGAATCAATATTATGAGTTTCTGAGACATAATGTAAAGACGAATTCAATTTTTTCAGATAAAAGAAGTATTTTTCAAAAAATGCAATTTTACCGCCTTTTAATGGCGAAGCCTTTTTAAATCCAATATTTGAAACTTTAATATATTCACTTTGAAAAAATAAACTTCTTCTTTAGAATCGGGACATAAGAATTTAGTTTCAATAAAGTTTTGGTGTTTTTCGGATAACTTTCATATTTGGGTGAATAGTGAAAAGTACTATATTTTAACTGAAAACAACTTTTTAAATAAAAATAATTTATATTGTTAAATTATAAATTTTAATGGTTTGGAAGTATAAATAGATTTTATTTTTACCTTTTAATCCAATGATGTTCATTGTAAGTAATTTCACTTTGAAATTGGACATAAACAAGTGTCAAAGTTTTTGTAGTTATTATTTCTTAAAAATACGCCTTTTGGTTTTGACAGCGGGAATTAATTTTAAATAAATAAATGGTGCTTATATGTTTTTAATTTGGTAAAATAGAATAAATTATTTAATTCAGAATATCAAAATTATCTTAGGGTAAAATTTGGGAACTTTTCGGATAACTTTTATATTTGGATGAATAGTGAAAATTACTAAACTTTAATTAAAAACAACCTTTTTAATCAAAATAATGAATAGTGATAAGTTATGAATTTAAGTGGTTTTAAAGTATATTTAGAATATATTTTTACAATTTAATAAAATTTTGGTCATTGGACATAATTTCACATTTAAACCGGACATAAACAACTATCAATCTTTTGATAGTTATTATCTCTTAAAAACACGCTTTTTGTTTTAACAACGGGAATTAATTTTAAATTAATTTCTTTTACTTCTGTGTTTTGAATTTGGAAAAATGGATTCCATATTTGCAATCAGGATGTCCAGATTGTGTAAATAGATAACTTTTATTTTTAGACATTTTGAATAATTACTACGGTAAATATTTTATTTACCATGGTTAAAGGGTAAATCTGGTAAATAAGGGTAAATAATAATATTATAATAATAATAAATTACCCTAAAACATGTCCTAACATTATTGGTAGATACATTTCCGACCATGGGCATCTTTGGGTCGATTTTGGGACCCCATGGAGCCACTTGTAGGTGATAGGGACACTTTATATTAATTAAGTTAAAAGTAAATCCAAAAATGACATAACCATATATCTTTTAGAAAAACAATTTTTAAATAGGGTTATATATGTTATAGTTTCGACTATAAATATTTATTAGAAGTATAAAAAGATTTCCTACATAATGGTATTTTATTTATAATTTTTAACCATTAAATAATTTAATTTATTTATGACACAATGATGATGCAGTAATTACCGTATTAATGAAAGATTAAGATAATTGATATTATAAATACCCAAATAAATATAATTTGAGACTTTTTATAAATTTAAATAATTTTATATGTTAATATGGCATATTATTATTGTTTATATAAATTTTATTTGAAGTAATAATGCTGTTATGAATTTATCAAAAACAAAATACCCAATAGTGTCAAAATTGACATAAAAGAGTTTTTTTTAAATTATTATATTATTAATTGATATTAAATTCTTAAAAATCAAGGATTCATCCTAGAAACATATATATTTATAGGTGTATCATTACTCGACCACTTGAGGGTCGCTTGGAGGTATATAGTAAATTTATTAACAATATAATATAAAAATACAAAGTGACATGGTTAGTGTCACACTAATTAACTAAGAGTTAAAACTAAACGATAAGATTAATATAATGACCAAACCCTGTCTAAATTATATTGGTTGAGTAGTTTGAGACCCATAACCACCTTAAACCATAGATAATCCACTTTGTATCCATTAGAAACCGAATATGAATTTATTATAAAATAATATTTCTATATTTTCCTAAGGTGCCCCTCCTCACCCTTATAAAAGGACACCAATTCTAACCAATTTTTCACACTTTAAAAGCCTTTTAGTTTGGCCAACCCCTGTCCAAATACTCTCTAAAATTCCCTCACTTCATCCTATAGGCATTATTTGGATCAGAAAGCCAACTTAAGGATCCCTTTTGATCAAATCAAAAGGAAGAACCCGAAGAAGAGGTAATGTTTTCACCACCCTCTTTCAAGATCCTTTATTCTTCAACTTCTACATTCTTTGTTATTCCCATTATAAAATAATAACTCCAGTATATCCTATATAATTTGATATTATTATAAATATGGTACAACCATATTCATTATTCTATCCATCGTTTGAATGACATGTCACCATACGTGCGTATGTATGACTTACCGTCTCCACATCATGGTGTAATTGTTACTCAATATATTATTATTTAGATGGGTATAATAATGATGTTTAATTGATGTAAATAATAAATATAACATGATAATGATTCTGTATATATGATAAACCATCCAATTATATATTATTTTAATATCAAAAGGATGATATTGTCACTCGTACATACGTACGGAAAACCATCTCCACGAACGCGATGAGAATCATTCCCCATCGTATCCATTAAAGAATAATTGTAATTTGATGATTAAAAGTAATGTTTACGAACTTTTAATAATTCTGGATATGAATAATATATAACCTATCCATAACAGAAACAAATTATGTAACAAAAAATATAAAAGAAAACGAGTAAGTTAACACCTGAAAAGATGATAATACTAAAGTATTATTAACAAAGCATTATTAGAAGATCATATATGATATCATAATTATGTATATGGTTCTTGTATAATTTAATAAAAATGTTTTAACTATTATACAGGAGGTTAACAGACCATCGACTATAGAAAATTATAAGGTAAGGGTTATTTCACAATCTCTTCATTATCCGAGATTGTTTATACGTAATTATCTATTGTGACCTCTTTATCATCCATATCCATGTTTCATAAAAATGTATTTCAAAACATTCTTTCTATTTTACATAATATGGGTTAAAGTCATTTATACCCTTTTTTGAATTTTTATAAGAGGTTTATAAAGGAATATTTCCGTCGTTTTCCAAACAAGGTCATTTTTAACCTTTTCGACGGAATTAAGGTAAGAATTCATTTTTTTAACTTATACAGTGGGTGCGGCTATTTTCCACCATTATAAAATATTAGAATCTTCCATTACAATCTTATAAAGATATTTTCAAAGTAAATGTTTTATTTTATAATTATGTAACTTTTAAATGATTTCAAAAATATATATATTTCTCTCAAATAGTTTTTATTTCATCTATGTCAAGATCCTTTGATGGATTTTAAGCTTATTTGAAGTTGATTTATTACGATACAAAACTTCCATATTATATTGAAGGTTTTTTGATATGTTTGACTGTGGATGTGTTATTTTTATACCATTCATGGTTTATGGTTAATGTATTGACATTTAGTATGCTAGTTTTAATATGAATGTTTATGTTATGTTTAAACCTATTCATATGAGGAATGCATTAGACTTAATAAGTGACGGGTGGATCCCACTATATCTCCTCGATGCATCGGTAGGTCTCATGAGACAAACTAGTGTCTTGGCATGAGTCCTTGACAAAATATTATTTGTAGTCTTGGCACGAGACCTTTGATACGTGGTTATGATAGTCTAGAATTATAGATTCCATCATTATGAAAGTGGTTATTGATATTCCATGTGATTATTCGACTTGTAGAATATCCATGTGAATAAGTAAATGTAATTATTTCATTTTAACTTTTCCATATTATGCTGAAGTTCATGTTTAAAAGGCTTTTGTTTTAGCTATACATTTCCTTAAATGTTGTTGCTTATTTATGAATGTTTCCTCTATATTGTTATCTTTACTGAGAATCTGAGCTCGCCCCTTTAAATGTTTTATTTTTCTCAGGATGTGAAGAACTAATTTATGAATGACCTGTAGGGATAATATGAGGGGATATGAAGACAATATGTTGTTGTAGTAGTTTTTCACTTTATGATGTAATGTAAACATTATGAATGTATCTAGTGTTTCCAAGGATACTAAACTAATCGGCCTTTCGAGACTTAATCGTTCTTGTGATCATTCCAATGTTATGTAATAATGCACCGACTCTGGGAAACTGGGGTCGGGGCATTACAGAAACTCCTTTTTATGTTTGATCAGGGGATAGTACATGGGAATTTCATTTCAAATAATGGAATTCAAGTTGATAAATCTTAAAGTGAATAAATTTCCTCCCTTATATATACATAATGTGTTTATGAGGTGTGATATTTATTGGTCCATGCTAGTTTTTACAGCCGATTCATTAAAGACGTTAGTAAGATTGCACTTCTATTTTACCAATTATTGAAAAATGTTTGTTAGTTTGTGTCTGATAAAAATTGTGAGGATGCATTCAATTCAATTAAAATGTGTCTCACATCACCTTCCATCATCCAACATACCAACGTGGGATTTACTAATAAGGATTATGTTTGATGCCTCTAACATTGCAGTTGGGGTAGTTTTTCACAAAGGGTTGGGAAGGCTCCTCATGTTATTGTGTATGCCTCAGGTACACTTGACCCTGCTCAGGTAAACTACACAACCACAGAAAAGAACTCTTTCTTATTATGTTTTCCTTAGAAAAACTTCATTCATATATTCTTGGGTCAAAAGTGATTGTGTTTTCTGACCATGCTTCCCTTCGATTCATATTAATGAAACCTGAAGCAAAGCCCCAACTCATAGGGTTGATGCTCCTCGACCAAGAGTTTGAACTTGATATTAGAGATAAAAGGGGAGTAGAAAATATTTTAGCTGACCAAATTATTAGGATTTATCCACCACTATACCACCATACTAACTCATCCCTTCTTATTGGAGAATACTTTCTTCATGAGAACCTTTGTGATGTTGTGGACCTTAACCCTATTATGCAGACAATGTGAATTTTCTAGAAACATATAGGGTCCCCACTAATTTTAGCACTTCCCAATCCTAGAGACATAGACATGATTCTCATTGGTACATTTGGGATGACCCATATTTGTGGAGAATTTGTGCTGACCAAGTAGTTCGTCGGTGTGTCCCTGACAATGAGTTCACCTCTTTTTTGACCTTCTGTAACACTTTGGAATGTGGGGGCCACTTTGGATCTCAACGAACGGCTCAAAAGGTCCTTGACTCAGGACATTATTTTTAAAACATTTATAGGTATGCCCATATATTTTTCAAGTCATGTAGGCGTTATGAATTCATAGGGAATATCTCCATGAGGAATGAGATGCCCCATTATCCCATGTTATTCTGTGAAATGTTTTGATGCATGGGGAATTGAATTCATGGGGCCTTTACCAAATTTATTTGGGTCCATTTTCATCTTCTTAGCTGAGGAATACATTTATAAAATGGTGGAAGAAAAGGCTACTAGGACCGATGGTTCTCAATTTGTTGTTGATTTTGTGAGGTCGCTGTTTTTTTGTCATTTTCGTTTGACAAGATTCATCATTAGTGATTAGGGTTCCCATTTTTTGAATCACATCATGAAAAATTTGCTTCATAAGTATGGGGTTGATCAGAAATTATCCACTTCATACCACCCCCAATATAATGGACAAGAAGAAATATCAAATTAGGAAGTTAAGATAATATTGGAAAAATCATTACAACCCAATAGGAATGATTGGAGTTTTCACTTGGATGATGCACTTTGGGAATAACGCACATCTTTTAAAACCCCAATAGAAATGTCACCACACAGAATTGTGTTTGGAAAGGCTTATAACCTCCCAGTAGAGGTATACCACCATTCATATTGGGCTATTAAACAATATAATTTGAATCATTCAAATGTAGGTGAGCATAGGAAGCTATAGATTCAAGAGTTGGAAGAAATTTGACTTGATGCATATGAAAACTCTCGAATCTATAATGAGAATAAAAATGATATCCATTATATCATGATTCATCAACAGACTATCCATATTGGTGAGAATGTCCTAATGTACAATTCTAGGCTAATTCTTTACCCATGTAAGCTTCGTTCCCAATGGCTCAGTCCTTATACTGTTACGAATGTTTACCATTTTGGTGCAATGTAGATTTTTCATGAGCAGAGTGGATGAAGTTTTACCGTCAATGGGAAATGACTTAAACCCTTCTATGAGTTTTTTCCAATGAATCTGGTGGAGGAAATCCACCTTCTAAAAGCAACATACTAGTGACACCCACTTGGTTTAATCCTTCCTACTCACATTCTCAATTATTATAGTGAGGAAACTAAACCATCTAGGTGTGGGGGGTGGATAGATTCTTGGGATCATTAGGATTTTCATCGTCTTTCTTCTTTCTTCTCTCTTTCGCCTTCTTTATGGTATTTTCACTTTTACCCATCTTTATGGGTTCATTAGGATTTTCATTGTCTTTCTTCTTTCATCTCTTTTTCTCCTTCTATAGGGTATTTTTACTTTCCCCCCTTATGGTCACCAAAATCATGGAACATACTGAAAATACATGTTGAAATTTTTGATTCCTTATTGATTTATCATTTGATGAAAACATGTCTCTTTCATGGAATGAATATTTTCACGAATTTTACATCAGGGAGTGATTTTTAGTGAATTGGTTTTCTGTCAATGATATAAATTGTCACGACCCGTCCTCGGGGCTCGTGTCGTGACTACCCCAAGCCTGCCTTCCATAGGCCAGGGGCTGGCGACTAGCACCAAGGCGTAAATCCCAACAAAAAGGGAAGGCATTGCCTTTGAAAAGTAAACAAGCACCACAGAATAAGCAAGCGGAAAAGTAAACACTAAGTAAAAACTGTACAAGCTGTGCTGAAAGTAAAAGGGGCCGGAAATACAAGCCCAACTGTAAAGTACAACTGAAAGGAAAAATAGCAACTGAAAGGAAAAACTGCAGCGTCGAGCCGTCCTCTGGAAGTCCCACCTGAAGGGTGGGTACAGATAGCCTCCACTGCTCCTCGGGTCCACCTAACCGCTCCGAGTACGTCCCGCCCAGTGGTCCACCTCCAGGTACTGTCCTGTTCCGCACGCCTCCTCCACGATCTGCGATGTCCGTCGTCTGCAACCAACAGCACGAAGTGCGGGCATAGCCCGTGCAGGGGTGAGTATAAGCTACTCAGTAGGGACCCCGAGACCCCCGAAGGTCTCCCGAAATCCACAAAGGACAAATCACGAAGAAGAGATGCAATCACGAAGTAACATCTGACACGGCTTAGGTATATGCCCATACATATACCTAAGTCATCAATTCCCCGATCGGCTCCAACGTCCGAGCCCTAGCACAACCCAGTCCACACAGGAAAGCAAAACGCATACCCACGCAGGATAGAACAACACAATCCACAAAGGAGAGTAAACAGTAAATCCACACAGGATAGCTCAACACAATCCACAAAGGAGAGAAAACAGTAAATCCACACAGGATAGCCCAACACAATCCACAAAGGAGAGAAACACAAGATTCAGCTCACACAGGTATACTTCTTCGGATGACGATAAAGATGATCATTGAACAATCTAAGTCGTCGGACCCACGAAGGATCGATAGGTACTAACCTTGCAATGACCCACACAGGATCGGGCCCACGCAGGACCTGTAGGAGTTGGCTCACACAGAACCGCTGAGAGATGACCCACACAGGATCGGACCCACACAGGATCGGGCCCACACAGGACCGGGCCCACGCAGGACCTGTAGGCGCTGGCTCACACAGAACCGCTGAGCGCTGACCCACGCAGGATCGGACCCACACAGCATCGGGCCCACACAGGACCGGGCCCACGCAGGACCTGTAGCACTGATCCACGTAGGATCGCTGAGTGCAGTAGTCGCCGCAGTCCGCTGAGGATCTCTGCACAGTCGTCACCGCAGTCCACTGAGGATCTCTGCACGGTCGTCGTCGGAGTCCACGGAGGATCTCTGCTCAGTCGTCGCCGCAATCCACTGAGGATCTCTGCACGGTCGTCGCTGCCGAAGTAGCAGTCGCAGCCAGCCTAGGGTTCCCGCACACAACAAGATCGTTCAGTAGGGTCCGCTCCACGAGCCGAGAGGCTGATACATCAACAGACACAAAGTCCGAAGTTGATGTATCCAAAAGTTCCGTATCGTCAACAGGAACTCAACGTCGCAGACGGCGCGTCAATCGGACGCCCGGTCTGAGAGTTATTGGCATTTTCGTCCCAGGGGCCCGGTTGGTTTTTAGGGTAAAACCAACCCGACCGCACTCCACCTGCGTCCAAACCTCGGGCGGAGTATGCCAAAAGATCCGTCTCACTTAGAGGAATTCAACAAAGCTGACAGCACGTCAATCGGACGTCCGTAGCTCAAGATATGAGCGTTTCCGCTCCGAGGGCCCGGTTGGTCTCGTGTACGAACCAACCCGGCCGAAATCAAAGTATTCCGAAACCTTGAGTGCGATATACCGAAACGACCGTCTCGATCCAAGGATCGCGTTGCCGCTGAAGGCGAGTCGTTTGGAGGCACAAAGCTCAAGTTACGGGCGTTTGAACGAAAAACGTCCGAAGATGGGGGGTACGGGCCCGGGCCGACCCGGCCCGACCCCCCCCCCCCCCCCTGGGTCGGCCCGGCCAGGGCCGGTCTGGCTCGGCCGGCTCGGCTCGGCCGAGCGACACGGGTGGAAGCCTCGGGCGCAGCCCCCGCGGCCGAGAGAGAACCGCAGCCCGCGTGCGGGCCGCGCTGGTGAACCGCGGACGCGGCTGAGCCGCGTCCCGCCTGGGCGAACCGGACCCGCGAGGCCGCGGGTCCGTTGGCCCCACCGTCGCGGCTTCAGCCGTGGAGGACTCGTCCGGCGGCGCGCCGGGGCGCCGCCGCGCCGGCAACCTGCGCCGCCAGCAGCTTCCGCGGGCCGCCGGCGTCGCTCCGGTGGCCCGTTTTCCTTCCCGTCTGCGCCGTTGCTCCTCCCGGGATCCATTATTTACTGCGAGATCATCAAACGTCCGCTGCGGCACATTCCGTCGTCGTCCGTCAAATCCTCACAAAACGAAGAATGGCGGAGGGTCGTCGGGCCGTGTTCGTTTGGCCCGCACCCTCCGCGTTAGAGATAAACAACCGGGAGAAAATTATTCCACACAGGAAACAACAATTTTTAATAAGATTAAAAATTGTTCACAAAAACGGTTCTTTAATTTCTTTAAGAAACAGTGACGGGAATTAATTAAAAAAGGGGTAATCCTCATAATATAAAATCCCTACCTCGTCGATCGTCGCGCGCGGGCGTTCTTCGCGGAAAGGATCGTCGCGGAAGAGAGGGATCGTCGCGTCGTCGCGGGGAGGCGTCGCGTCGTCGCGGAATCCGTCGTTGAGTCGGCGAGCTCAACGAACCAAGAACAACTGATTTAAATTATTAATATTTAAATCTGTGCTTCGTTTAAAACCAAAAGAAAAGAACTTGAGAGGAAAAAGAAATGCGACATCACTCACCTCAAACGGTCGGTGATCGGAGATCGGAGCGTGGAAGAACGTCTCGGACGGAAGCGTCGTCGATTTCCGGGTTTGGCGTTCTTCGCGTTCTTCGCGTTCTTCGCGTTCTTCGTGAGGGAGCTGAAGAAACAGGGATCCTCTAAAATCTTTTCAAAGGATTTTGGGTTGGTCTTATTTTATTAATATGTCAACACACGAAAACAGGTTAAGAAACGATTGAATTATTTCGTTGAATTAATTCAACGAAAGAAACAGGCCATTTAATTCACGAAAGAAACAGCCCATTTAATTCACGAAAGAAACATCCCATTTAATGGTCTGTTATGAATTTAGAAAATGCGTCGGTTGACTTTCATTAAGACGGGTTTTCACGGGTGCGTTTCTTAGCGGAAAGAAACGGCGGGGCTCGTGCGGGCCCCACCTCACAAATATCCTACCAAGGGGGTAGGATATTTCTGGATAGCATCTTATCCAGTTCAACTCAGTTCAAGCCGCCTTTAAGTGGCTTCAAGTGGCTTCCAAGTGGCCTAAGTGAAATAAAATAAAGTTGTCGCAAAATTATTTTATTTCTTAACTTTAAGCCCGAAAATTAAAAACCACACCCGAGCAAATGCAACTCCGGAAGAGGAGTTTCTAAGCGAATACCGGCGCTGCGATTTCATCGGTGCCCTCAGAATTCGATTCCGGGCACCGGTTCAAAAGTTAGAGAAACCCGCTCGTCCGTTCACTGAACGTACCAGAGCCAAACTTCGTAAAATGATTCCGGGCACACCGGGCCTCGGAATCAGGTGCCGTCAGAAACTGCGCTCTTGTAAAATTCCAAAGAAAATTAAGAAAAAAATTTCCTTGAAATTTACAGGTCTTTACATTACTCCCACCTCAGGAAATTACGTCCCTGTAAAGATACATCAAAAACTAGGGAAACAAATGTGGGTACTGAGCACGCATCTGAGCCTCCCGCTCCCAAGTGCTCTCCTGGAGGTTCTCGTGCTGCCATCTTATGCACAAAAGAGGGATCGATCGCCCACATAGGACCCTCTACTGTCGATCCTCTATCTCCACTGGAACCTCCGCAAAAGTCGCTCCATAATCCACGTCTAGCTCCCCATAGTCGATGATGTGTGTCGGGTCGTGCATGTATCTCCTCAACTGGGATACGTGGAAAACGTCGTGCACCCGGTGCAACTGAGGTGGCAGAGCCAGATGATAAGCCACCTCGCCAACCCTGCTGAGGACCAGGAAGGGTCCGATGAAGCGTGGAGACAACTTACCGCCTCGGCCAAATCTCTTCAAACCACGTCGAGGTGAGACCCGCAAGAAGACGTGGTCGCCATCCTCGAACTCTAGTGGCCTCCGCCTCCTATCAGCATATGACTTCTGCCAGCTCTGTGCTGTCCTCATCCGCTCCTAGATGACTTGGACCTTCTCTGTCGTGGCCCGGACCATCTCTGGTCCCACAAGTGCTGACTCCCCTGGGTCTGTCCAGCACAAAGGAGATCTGCAAGGCCTGCCGTACAACGCCTCGTAGGGTGCCATCCCTATGGTGGAGTGGTAGCTGTTGTTGTACGCAAACTCTACCAAGGGTAGGTGGTCCTCCCAGCTATGACCAAAGTCGAGGACACATGCGCGGAGCATGTCCTCAAGAGTCTGAATGGTCCTCTCCGTCTGACCATCTGTCTGAGGGTGAAAGGTGGTGCTCAGACGTAGTCGCGTCCCGAACGCCTCCTGCAACCCCTTCCAAAGCCGGGAAGTAAAATGAGCGTCCCGATCGGAGACGATAGTCGATGGCACACCGTGAAGTCGTACAATCTCCTGGACGTAGAGACGCCCCAATCCCTCTACTGAGCCCTGCTCTCGGATGGGCAAGAAGTGTGCCGACTTGGTGAGTCGGTCAACAATCACCCAAATGGAGTCGTGACCTCTGGAAGTGCGTGGAAGTCCAGTCACAAAGTCCATAGATATGCCGTCCCACTTCCACTCCGGGACCTCCAAGGGCTATACCAAACCTGCTGGTACCTGATGCTCTGCCTTCACCTGCTGGCAGGTGAGGCACCGTGAAACGAACTCTGCCACAGCCTTCTTCATGCCTGGCCACCAGTGCTGTCGCCTGAGATCCTGGTACATCTTCGCCACTCCAGGATGTACCGCCAAAGGAGAAGTGTGAAACTCTCTCAGCACCTCCTCTCGTAAAGCGACTGGTACCAATGTACGACCTCTAAAAATGACATCATGCTCTGCTCCAAGGGAGAAACCATCGGGTGCATGTCCCGAAGATATCTGTGCACACCGTGTCTCACAGTCAACGTCCCCATGATATGCCTCTCTGACCCGCTGAAGAAGTGGAGGAGAGACTGTGAGAGACTGAAGGAAGGTTGCTCCGTCTCTATCCACGAAGGATATCTGCAAAGCGGATAGCTGCTCTGTCGCCTCCTCAAGTAGCTGGATGCCCGTCCTCCTGTTGAGGGCATCAGCCACCACGTTCCACTTCCCAGGAATATAGACTATCTCAAAGTCATAGTCCTGGAGGAACTCGAGCCATCGCCGCTATCTCAGGTTCAGGTCCTTCTGAGAGAAGATGTACCTGAGACTCTGGTGGTCATAAAATACTGTGAAGCGCTCGCCCATCAGATAGTGTCGCCATGTCTTCAGGGCAAAGACCACTGCTGCCAACTCCAAGTCATGGGTAGCGTAGTTCTACTCATGAGGCCTCAACTGACGTGATCCGTAGGCAATCAAGGCCCGCTCCTGCATTAGGACACACCCGAGTCCGGTCCCTGATGCATTGCAGTAGACTACGTAACCAACTCCCTCCTCAGGCAACCTCATGAAAGGTGCGCTGGTCAACCTCTGCCTCAGCTCCTGGAAGCTCTGCTGACATATGTCTAACCACACGAAGGGTTTCCGCTTCTTCATCAAAGCTGAGGGTGGGGCCGAAAATCTGGAGAAGTCCGGCACAAATCTCCGATAGTATCCGGCTAGGCCCAAGAAACTCCGCACCTCTGTCACGCTCTTTGGTGGCTCCCAAGCTAGCACTGCCTCGATCTTCGCGGAATCCACTGCAACTCCCGCCTCATAAATGACGTGCCCCAAGAAGTGGACCTCACGTAACCAGAACTGACACTTTGAGAGCTTTCCATAAAGCTGGTGCTATCGGAGTGTGTCTAGTACAACACGCAGGTGGTAGGCATGCTCCTCCTCCGTCGTCGAGTACACCAAAATGTCGTCAATGAAGACCACGACAAATCGATCGAGGTATGGCTGGAAGATTCTGTTCATGAGGCTCATGAACACTTCTGGAGCGTTGGTCACGCCGAAAGGCATAACCAAGAACTCAAAGTGGCCATACCGACACCTGAAGGCCGTCTTCTGCACATCCTCGTCTCGAACTCTGAGCTGATGATAGCCTGACCTGAGGTCTATCTTCGAGAACCACCGTGCTCCCTTGAGCTGATCGAAGAGGTCATCAATCCTGGGTAGCGGATACTTGTTCCTCACTGTCATCTGATTCAGGCGACGATAATCGACACACATTCGCAAGCTCCCGTCCGCCTTCTTGGCGAACAAAATCGGGGAAGCCCAGGGCGAAACACTGGGTCGGATGAACCCCTTGCCCTGCAAATCCTCCAACTGTACCCGCAGCTCTCGAAGCTCAGCGGGGGCCATCCGATATGCTGGAGTGGATATCGGGGCTTTCCCGGGGTATAGGTCAATATAAAAGTCTACCTCTCTGCGAGGAGGTAGTCCTGGAACGTCGTCGGGAAAGACGTCCGCGTACTGATCCACCACTGCAGGAAAACTGGGACTTCGCACGTCAACTGCTCCCAGGATAAGGATAACCAAGTGATGAGTGATGGGCTGACCTCTCCTCTACGTGATTCCATCCTGTGCTTCTAAGGCTCCCTTCTCGCCGGTGAAGGTGAACATGCTCCCGTCGGTGCGCACACATCGCACCTTGCACCTAATGCAGTCAATCTGAGCATGGACCGTAGATAACCAATCCATGCCCAAGATGACGTCGTAAGGCCTCGACGCTGCTACAAGAAGATCCCAGCCGAAGCTCTCGCCTCCTAGAGTAAGCTCACACTGCTGGCACCAGTGCGTAATTGTCGAGTCTGCTCCCATAGGAGTCTCTAGCCGTAAGGATCGAGCCAACGGCTCCGTCGGAATTTCCGAGCTCCGAACAAGGGCAGTGGCTATGAAAGACTGACTCGCTCCTGTGACTATCAGAACTGCAGCAAGGGTGGAATAGACACAGATCGTACCTCGAATCATCTCTGGCGCACCGTGGTCATAGGCCTCCACTGCCTGGAGCTGAGCCTGTCTCTGCCCGCCAGCTCCCTGTGGTCTGGGCGGGCCTCCTGGTGGTGGTGGTGGCAGAGCCTCAAAGCGTCGCCCACCACCTGCTGCTCAGCCAACTCCTCTGCCTCGTCCGCCTCCTCCCTGCGGACCGCCACGGTCGACCCTCTGCCTCTGCCTGGGTGGTCCCTCCACCGTCTGCTGACCCTCGGTACGACGGGTCGGGCAGTCACGAGCCATGTGGCCCCGCCCGCTGCACTCGTAGCACTGCTTGCCTCTCGGAAGACTGGCTCCGGGCTGGGTGCCCTGCACTGCTGAGCCAGTGTCTCGAGGTCGCCTGCCAGAAGGTCTGGTCCGCCTGGAACCCTGAGTCATCCGCCGGCTACCAGCTGCCGAAGACTCCGCTATCTGCCGCCCTGCGGCAGGTCTCGCTGTGGACTCAGCTAGGAAGCTCTCGATCAGGAGGGCTCGCTCCAGTACTCCTGCCTGGGTCGGGATGCTGAGGGAGATCAGCGATGCCCTGATCTCGTGTCTCAATCCCTGCTCGAAGGTCCGATCCCGGAAGAAGGGGTCACGTACCATGTCTGTCGAGTAGCGAGATAGGTCGGTGAACCTCACCACGTACTGAGTGACCGTCAAGCTGCCCTGCCGCTGCTGAAGAAGCTCCTGGATGCGCACCGCACGGAGGGTGGCCAGGACGAACTCTGAGCGGAAGAGGCTCTCGAAGTCCGTCCATATGAGGGTGGCCTCATCGTGTACCTGGAGCATCCGGCTCCACCAGCATCCGGCTGCTGCGTGCAGTAGGCTCGCCGCAAGGATCACCATGAGGTCTGCTGGTGTCCTCACTAGCTTGAAAACTCGGACGACCGCCTCCAGCCAGTCCTCGGCTGCCTGCGGGTCCGACTCCCCACGGAACCTGGGTGGTCGCTGGCGCTGGAACTCGTGCAGAGCTCCGAGGCGTCGTGCGTCGTCAGCTGCCAGTGCTAGAAGCAGCGGGGGCTCGGCGGGTAAAGGTACCGCCGGTGCCTCTGCTGTCAACGGGCCCTGTACCGAGGCCTCCTCGCTCGGCGGGCTATCGTCGCGCACTACTCTAGGAACCCTAGCTGGCTGCTGTCGTCATGCCATCCTGAAAAGGAAACAAGTGCACCATGGCCAGAATAGTATAACTGGTGAGCTGACACAAGTAATCACAAAGAAAACTTGAAACACACATGCAATCAATGTTTTCGTGCATTATGTCGGGAATCAGAAGTCAGGGTCCTGGTGTATGGATATGTCGGCCGCCGCACCAACACTGGACTCCCTGGACTGATAACCACACTCAATACGCTAAACACTATTGCTTCACATAGAAGAAAGATCAGAGTCTGCGGTAGAACCGACCACCTCTGATACCAATTTGTCACGACCCGTCCTCGGGGCTCGTGCCGTGACTACCCCAAGCCCGCCTTCCATAGGCCAGGGGTTGGCGACTAGCACCAAGACGTAAATCCCAACAAAAAGGGAAGGCATTGCCTTTGAAAAGTAAACAAGCACCACAGAGTAAGCAAGCGGAAAAGTAAATACTAAGTAAAAACTGTACAAGCTATGCTGAAAGTAAAAGGGGCTGGAAATACAAGCCCAACTGTAAAGTACAACTGAAAGGAAAAACAGCAACTGAAAGGAAAAACTGCAGCGTCGAGCCATCCTCTGGAAGTCCCACCTGATGGGTGGGTACAGATAGCCTCCACTGCTCCTCGGGTCCACCTAACCGCTCCGAGTACGTCCCGCCCAGTGGTCCACCTCCAGGTACTGTCCTGTTCCGCACGCCTCCTCCACGATCAGCGCTGTCCGTCGTCTGCAACCAACACCACAAAGTGCGGGCATAGCCCATGCAGGGGTGAGTATAAGCTACTCAGTAGGGACCCCGAGACCCCCGAAAGTCTCCCGAAATCCACAAAGGATAAATCACAAAGAAGAGATTAAATCACGAAGTAACATCTGACACGGCTTAGGTATATGCCCATACATATACCTAAGTCATCAATTCCCCGATCGACTCCAACTTCCGAGCCCTAGCACAACCCAGTCCACACAGGAAAGCAAAACGCATACCCACGCAGGATAGAACAACACAATCAACAAAGGAGAGTAAACCGTAAATCCACACAGGATAGCGCAACACAATCCACAAAGGAGAGAAAACAGTAAATCCACACAGGATAGCCCAACACAATCCACAAAGGAGAGAAACACAAGATTCAGCTCACACAGGTATACTTCTTCAGATGACGATAAAGATGATCATTGAACCATCTAAGTCGTCGGACCCACGAAGGATCGATAGATACTAACCTTGCAATGACCCACACAGGATCGGGCCCACGCAGGACCTGTAGGAGTTGGCTCACACAGAACCGCTGAGAGATGACCCACACAGGATCGGACCCACACAGGATCGGGCCCACACAGGATCGGGCCCACGCAGGACCTGTAGGCGCTGGCTCACACAGAACCGTTGAGCGCTGACCCACGCAGGATCGGACCCACACAGGATCAGGCCCACACAGGACCGGGCCCACGCATGACCTGTAGCACTGATCCACGTAGGATCGCTGAGTGCAGTAGTAGTCGCAGTCCGCTGAGGATCTCTGCACAGTCGTCGCCGCAGTCCCCTGAGGATCTCTGCACAGTCGTCGTCGAAGTCCACGGAGGATCTCTGCTCAGTCGTCGCTGCAGTCCACAGAGGATCTCTGCACGGTCGTCGCTGCCGATGTAGCAGTCGCAGCCAGCCTAGGGTTCCCGCACACAGCAAGCTCGTTCGGGAGGGTCCGCTCCACGGGCCGAGAGGCTGATACATCGACTGACACAAAGTCCAAAGTTGATGTATCCAAAAGTTCCGTATCGTCAACAGGAACTCAACGTCGCAGACGGCGCGTCAATCGGACGCCCGGTCTGAGAGTTATTGGCATTTTCGTCCCAGGGGCCCGGTTGGTTTTTAGGGTAAAACCAACCCGACCGCACTCCACCTGCGTCCAAACCTCGGGCGGAGTCTGCCAAAAGATCCGTCTCACATAGAGGAATTCAACAAAGCTGACGGCACGTCAATCGGACGTCCGTAGCTCAAGATATGAGCGTTTCCGCTCCGAGGGCCCGGTTGGTCTCGTGTACGAACCAACCCGGCCGAACTCAAAGTATTCCGAAACCTTGAGTGCGATATACCGAAACGACCGTCTCGATCCAAGGATTGCGTTGCCGATGACGGCGAGCCGTTTGGAGGCACGAAGCTCAAGTTACAGGCGTTTGAACGAAAAACGTCCGAAGATGGGGTGTACGGGCCCGGGCCGACCCGGTTGGCCCGGCCCGGCTCGGCCCGGCCGAGCGGCGCGGGTGGAAGCCGTGGGCGCAGCCCCCGCGGCCGATAGAGAACCGCGGCCCGCGTGCGGGCTGCGCTGGTGAACCGCGGACGCGGCTGAGCCGTGTCCCGCCTGGGCGAACCAAACCCGCGCGGCCGCGAGTCCGTTGGCCGCCGCCGCCGCGGCTGAAGCCGCGGTGGACTCGTCCGGCGGCGCGCCGGGGCGCCGCCCCCTCCGGCCACCGGCGTCGCTCTAATGGCCCGTTTTCCTTCCTGTCTGCACCGTTGCTCCTCCCGGGATCCTTTCTTTACTGTGGGATCGTCAAACATCCGCTGCAGCACGTTCCGTCGTCGTCCGTCAAATCCGCACAAAACGAAGAACGGCGGAGGGTCGTCGGGCCGTGTTCGTTTGGCCCGCACCCTCCGCGTTAGAGATAAACAACCGGGAGAAAATTATTCCACACAAGAAACAACAATTTTTAATAAGATTAAAAATTGTTCACAAAAACGGTTCTTTAATTTCTTTAAGAAACATTGACAGGAATTAATTAGAAAAGGGGTAATCCTCATAATATAAAATCCCTACCTCGTCGATCATCGCGCGCGGGCGTTCTTCGCGGAAAGGATCGTCGCAGAAGAGAGGGATCGTCACGTCGTCGCGGGGAGGCGTCGCGTCGTCGCGGAATCCGGCGTTGAGTCGGCGAGCTCAACGAACCAAGAACAACAGATTTAAATTATTAATATTTAAATCTGTGTTTCGTTTAAAACCAAAAGAAAAGAACCTGAGAGGAAAAAAAAATCCGACATCACTCACCTCAAACGGTCGGTGATCGGAGATCGGAGCGTGGAAGAACGTCTCGGATGGAAGCGTCGTCGATTTCCGGGATCGGCGTTCTTCGCGTTCTTCGCGTTCTTCGCGTTCTTCGCAAGGGAGATGAAGAAACAGGGATCCTCTCAAATCTTTTCAAAGGATTTTGGGTTGGTCTTATTTTATTAATATGCCAACACACGAAAACAGGTTAAGAAACGATTGAATTAATTCGTTGAATTAATTCAACGAAATAAAGAGGCCATTTAATTCATGAAAGAAACAGCCCATTTAATTCATGAAAGAAACAGCCCATTTAATGGTCTGTTAAGAATTTAGAAAACGCGTTGGTTGACTTTCATTAAGACGGGTTTTCACGGGTGCGTTTCTTAGCGGAAAGAAACGGTGGGGCTCGTGCGGGCCCCACCTCACAAATATCCTACCAAGGGGGTAGGATATTTCTGGATAGCATCCTATCCAGTTCAACTCAGTTCAAGCCGCCTTTAAGTGGCTTCAAGTGGCTTCCAAGTGGCTTAAGTGAAATAAAATAAAGTTGTCGCAAAATTATTTTATTTCTTAACATTAAGCCCGAAAATTAAAAACCACACCCGAGCAAACGCAACTCCGGAAGAGGCGTTTCTAAGCGAATACCAGCGCTGCGATTTCATCGATGCCCTCAGAATTTGATTTCGGGCACCGGTTCAAAAGTTAGAGAAACCCGCTCGTTCGTTCACTGAACGTACCAGAGCCAAACTTCGGAAAATGATTCCGGGCACACCGGGCCTCGGAATCAGGTGCCGTCAGAAACTGTGCTCTTGTAAAATTCCAAAGAAAATTAAGAAAAATATTTCCTTGAAATTTACGGGTCTTTACATAAATGGTTGTATGTTTGTGAAACCATTGAGATGATGGATTCCCCTTGTGTGAGTAGTTTTTGGGAAAAACATTTCACTAATATCTCCACACATTTTTTACCAAACCATAAAGTGTGAATATTTCTTACATAATATAAGGTAAATATATGTTAGGTTTATGTTTTTCGTCTTAAGATGATATCTACATACGTTTGTTACCCAATCTATATTATTACTATACCGAATTGACCTATGTGTGTGTACCTGATATCCGACTGTTGTACACCCTCAAAAAAATTGGGTTGTGTCTTGAGTAGGTCAAAAACCACTCCTCATCAACCTTTGATCATGTTTTAACTATTACAGTTAGTGTTGTGAGGAGATCAAACTATGGTTGAGAGATGAGTGTGAGATTTTTTCTGAATTCAACTTCTAAAAAAATGCAGGGAGTGATGAAATGTGCAGCATATGGAGATATCTAGGTTAGGAGCTTATGGTTGGACTTTTGGGAATTCTTAAGTGTGTGGGTATTGAAATATGATTGCAAAGGATGTAGGGCATGTTCGGTGGACAAAATCATTTATGCTGAATAATGTAAAAATAACCAATATTTATTGGATAGAAAGTGGAATGCATTGGATGGAATGGTTTTCACACACACACATCGAGAGTTAGTGTCATGGTTGAATTTTTAATTTCTTGCTCAATTTGGTATCATCAATCTCTTTGAATATCATTATGATATGATTTATGAGACATCTTTTTCTATTTTCACTAGGAAGAACTCCTCGGTGTGGTTTGTGTATTGATCACATTACTTAAATAAATTTAAATTTCCTCAAATATTAAAACATCATGATGTTGGGAATATATACATGCATCATTTTTTGGATATGTGACTTTTCCCAAGAGTGAAAATGTTTAGGTGTTGGTGTGTGATCGTACCACGATTCACCTTTTCATTTTCCCCATTACATCACTGTACTATATGTGTTTTGTATTGAAAATTACAAAAATAAAAAAAATTAACTTCATGTTTGATTCCATTATTTTTTATTTATCACTATTAAAATGGGAAATGATACTTGTTTTAATGATTTCAATGTAGGAGGAGATGATTTTGAGGGCCCATGATGAAGTGGATGGAAAATGGGTCAAAATTTCATGGATCCATGAAGACCTGTCCATTATTGTGCCTTTTTTAAAAAATTAAATGCATCCAAATGGGATGAAATTTTGAGTTATGGTCCAAAAATTAATTGGATAAATTTCATATTAAGGATACCAAGATCAATTCTACCATCAAGGGGCCCAACCAACATGATATGTCCAGAACACCAAATTTGTGTGAAGTCAAAAGTGGCATTTAGTAATCTATCCATATCTTCGGACCCACTTGTCCAATTGATGCCAAACATTTAGTGGAGATATTCAGGAAGTGGGGATACAACTTTCTTGTTTTGTCAAAAGTGATATTTTATTGTCAATTGGAAGAAACGCATGGTACCAGTGGCTTGAAGAAATCTGTGTGCCTTAAACCACCTTCCAGTTTTCCTATAAAATGGCACATTGGGCTCACCATTTGTTAGTTCAACCCAGAGGCAAGGTGCTACCATTTTGGAGTCCCAAGGGCATACTTCCACCAATATTTGAAGTTATTGATACTATGGGAAGTTCTACCTCAACATATTTCCATCATCCTCGCCCATGGGTTTCTAAACCCCTTGTGATCACACGGGGAGGAACATGATGTAATCCTAAGCTCCATGATTGTATTATTTTAAATGATATTTTTAATTAAAGGTTGTATGATGTTTTTCATCATCCTCTAATTTAATTTAATTGAGTTATATATTCATGTGATGTTTCACACACCATTCATACCTTTTTATCCCCTCATTCATTTTCAGTGTTTGTGTGGTTCATATTGGTCTATTAAAATCACATATACAGTGTAAAGGATATGTACATTTATGTCATCGTATCACAAAGAAATAACATAAAAACCATGATAGCACATCGAGTTCTTTGTGTATTTCCTTGTTGAGTTTTAGTTATGAAGTCGAATCGCAATCACCCAAGCATCGGTGATGTCCGGTGAATCATTGTGTGTTTCTGAGTAAACCCAAAGAGGAATCCTAGTATAGACTCAGTAACATTCTGGTTCATGCTGTTGCAAACCAGGGATTAAAAGATCATATCACTATATCATGAAACGATGAATGATGAACACTATGAGAGTACCCAGGATTGATCATGATTAATTAATTCTGTTAATTTCTATTTTGTTTTATCACTTTAATTTTATATTTTCATCTTCAATCATCAAACACTAATTTTTTAGAAAACCTCATTCCCCTTCTACTTTCATAATCAAACTAATATTTTTAAATTAATGATCTAAGGCTCCATCCAGAGATGACTTAGGATTGTTTCTATACTGCAGATATTCTATTTAAAAATAAACATCTAATTTGATGCTCTTGACAACACGATCATGGGGAGTTTGTAACATCCTACTACCCTCTTTTAGATAGTTTCCATCTCTTTAAATTTTCTCAATTTAACTGGGTGTGTCTTTGGACCCCCAAGGATGGATATAAAATATTGAGAAAAATAACCTAATGTTTTGGAATGTATGATTTTATGAATTAATTAAGTATCAGTATAAATATGATAATGGATTTGTGGGGTTGTCCCTCAGTTTATGGAACACCAGAGTTGGTTCTGGTTTTTCCTAAAAAATATGCTATTTTTACAAATTGGTGGAGAAATAAATTTCGTTTAATTAGAGTATATGATGTGTAAATTATTTGGGGAATATGACATTAACCTAGTAAATAGCGTGAACAGAGTACATGCCATGTAAATGTTTCACTCTGTGTATTGTTAAAAGGTCATTTTTAATAATAAGGATAAGGATTTTTAGTGTATGTGATAATTTTAGATTAAAAAATATCTAAATGGATTACACACCATATAAATGTCATGGAAAAATATTTTATGAAGCTGCATTGCTTGACCTTTATTTAACTCTACCATATCTCTCTCCCCTCTCAACCTAGGTCTATTCTCTATTGATTTTGGAATCCTCCTCTTATCCATATTATTCATTCAACGATTTATGCCCATTACTGTTGGGTTGAACCTCTCTGGGTATGTAATCCTTTCTTCTTCTTCATTTCCTTTGATTTCAATATCATCTTTGCACCAAAATATCATATCTATTGTTCCATGTTGATATTTCGTCTTATCCCTTTTTAACTTTGTTATGTAATATTTCTATGAGGGCCATTTCCATTGTTTTTTGTGGAGTCAATGGTGTTATTTCTTTAGGAATTTGTCAGGTTCTCTTCTTGATGACCCTTTTGTTATTTGAATCAATTCTAAGTGGTGTATATTGGATTTTGGTACTCCATTACCATGGTTGTGAACATCAAGTTGGTTGATTCTGTTGTGGGAATGTGCGAACTAATTTTTGAGGTAGGTGGTTCTGTCTCTAGAATGTGATGGTGAACTTCATTGCTCTTATTTTTGATAAATTGTTTTATTAAATTAAATGGAATGATATGACTGATTTTTTTATCCGTGGGACTAATTTTTTATTAAATATAGTTTCAACCAGGTTTTGGTAAATGGAAATGGTTTTTATGAAATGGTTTTGAAAGCATGAAATGATGAAATATATTGATGAAATGGTTTGGAAAATAGAGCGCATTGGAATCCTTGGGTACTACTGTGGAAGGTAGAGTAATAAGTCTCATCCACTTTTGGGGGGTTTTCTCATGGGGATTTCCTCTACTCCCTTGGCCTATTGTTCTAGGGACTTATTAGACCTATTATGGGGATCACTTTGCAGGGTTTTCATATAATCTCTATGGTTTATGCATATATCTAGAGACTTGATGTGAACAGTATTTTCCATGTTAGGTATGAGGGTCCTAGCTATCTTGACTTATTCTGATCCTTGGAGTGTTGTTAACTATGCTACTTCTTGTCCGATTTGGGCTGTTTTGGTTTGTAATTTTTTTATTTTACTGCATTGGATTTTCTATGATATGTGATGCATGAATTTGTTTGATGGGATATATTTTTTTTGATATATGTATACAAAATTTTGTTAAATTTTTTATTTGGAAATGTGTAAAAGGGTGAAATTCAAAGTTTTTCCAATGATTTTGATATAGAAACTATTAAACTATACCATGAATTTTGTTCATTATAGTTGGGAATTCATGGATAATTTTTTGTATGTTTAATAATGAAAAAATGGGTGGGACCCTACTGAGCATGTTAGCTGACACCCTGCATACCCATTTGGTGGTGAATATATCCGATTATGTATTTTGATGCTGGGAAAGGAAAGGTGCTGCAGTAAGACGGTGAGGTTTACTGCAACCCGGGTTTTGGATAGATAGATGGTGATATGGTGAGATTTTGTACATGCTATCACATGGATATTTTGGATTAGTTGTTTTAGTTTTATCATCCATTTCTTTTAAACTTGTCTCTTAGATATCATTTTTATTCCTTCTAAATTTTATCTCTTCTCTTGTTCCCTTTCTATTATGAAATATATATATATATATATTTATATATTTATGTCATGTTATCTACTTTAGGTAGGTATAAAATTTTCCAACTATTTTTTGTTATTTCTCCAGCTCAAGATTCCATCCCTAGGGATGAGGACTGCCTGTCTGGTATTTGACAGTTTGGGTCAGGTACCAATTTGAGAGGGTATTTGGGTCTGGTCTGTCACAATATCTGTGATTCATGACCCAATCATCACGAGAATATAATCTAACTAGGATGTATTATCTCTAAGATACAAGTTATATGGTGGGGATGCGCCATCAGGATGGTCTCTTTGAAACATCAATTTTCTACTTTTCTATGGCCATGTATGGGATTCTACTAGCTTGTGTTAGTATCCATTAAGAGAGGTTCATTATTATAGATGGGTTGTGTATCCTAGTTTAACAAAGATGTATCATGATATCTGTAGACAATATTTTTGGATATGAGTGAAGAAAGAGGAAGCATGCTTTATGGTGTGTTTCATCAGTCAATAGGTGAAAACCAAGCATCGGAATCCAGATGTACTTTTCCAGCCCTTTCCCATTTCTATGTGGAAATGGTATGATGCCAAAACGGATTTTTTTTGGCAATATTACCCAAGAAAATATTTAAGATTGATATTGTATTTGTGATCATGGATTGATTAACAAAGGTGGAACACTTCTTACCTATCAGAGAGATATTCAATTTTGATGATCTATTTATTCTGTACATGTATGATATGGTTCGGTTGCATGGTTTTACAAGGAGTATCATTTAATACATAGATCCCCAATTCAGATCATAGTTCTAGAAGGCTCTTTAGAAAGCTATGGGATAACATGTTCTTTTAAGAACATCCTATAATTTTGAGAATGGTGGTCAATCTGAGGGGACTATTCATGTTCTGGATGATATTCTATTATCCAGTGTTTTGAATTTCAGTGGATAATGGGAGAAACATATGGAAGTCATGGAGTTTTTATATAATAATAGCTTCTAGGAATCAATCCAAATGGAACCTTTTGAGGTTTTTTATGGAGGACTGTTTCATTCATCTCTTCTTGGTTAGGGATAATTGAGTTAGTGGTTTTTGGGACTAGTATCATGTAGGAAATATCTGAGCAGGTTCAGTTGATCAGGAGGTGGTTGGTAACCATGTAGATCAGGTAGAAATATTATGCTAATCATCGGAGATGGCCTCTTGATTTTGAGGCTGGTTATCATATTTTATATTGTGTGTCTCCTAGGTTGAGGTAATGTCATATAAAAAAAATTGTAAATATAACACCCTATATTTTTAGACTATTTGAGATAGTGGTTATGATCAGTCTAGTGGCATACCGATTATCCCTTCAAAACTGATACAGTGAAATTTATGATGTTTATCACTTGGAAAAACATTGTAGATATATTATTGACACTTATCATGTGATAGACGCTGAGGACATAGAGCTTTTCACAAATTTGTCTTTTAAGGAACATCCTATATATTTTTTTGGATCATATAAAGAAATATCTTGGATGTAGGACTCTACCTCTTGTTCTGGTGCAGTGGTAGAATATGCATGTTTAAAAAGATACATGGGAGAGGGAGTCTAAGTTGTGAGAAAAATGACCATACTTGTGTGTAGATACCCCACAATGATGCTTGGGGTATCTTGGGGATGATATATTATAAGGGGGGGAGTTTGTAAGATCACCTCTTTTTCAAAGTATATACCTCTTTTAGTTTTTTTAAGCCTTGATGGCTTAGTATTGTTTTGAGATAGAGATCCTTTTTGGAAAAAATGACCTACTGTTCTGGGATGTATGTTTATCTGAATTAATGAAGTATGAGAATAAATGTGTTAAATGTTTTATGAGGGTTTTCCATAGTTTTGAATGGTTAGATTGTGTTTAGGGATATTAGTCCTAAACTGATATGAGAAATACCCACTAGACATTTACAAGTGAAAAATGTATTACACGACATGTAAATGAATATTTAGATCTCGTGAACCAGTTTAGGGCATGCTTTAGTTACACATCATGTAAATATTTCATGTCATGATAATTTTTACTAGGGTTAAACAATAACATGAGACAATGGGTTTTTCAGCGCATCCCTTTTAAAATAAATACACAATGTGTAAATGGATTACACACCATGTTAATTTCATGAGAAATATTTTTAGGAAGAAACATATGATTATTTCTCTTTCCACTATTTCTATAGCCACTCCTCTCAAGTCCCTGTCAAATCATAGTGATTTTGAGGTGATTTCATCACCTTCAGATGTTGTGGTTTGGTGTTTGATACATGGTAGGTCACCTTGCATTGGTCTTCATCCCCATTTCTAATTCTTTATTTGAACTAGTTTTTTTTCAATATTTATTATAGAATAATGTATGTCTTATTTGTGGGTGATATAGATTTTCTTTATTGATCTCCCCCACCTTTGTTTCATTTGGTGTGGCTAAATCGATGGTTAAAGGCAGGGGGTCTATTCCATATCCCTGTGGTTTGATTATTGTCTTCTATATATAGTATCATGATTGAGTCAATTCAATGACAGATGTAAATAATTTATTCATTGATAAAGGGTAAATCATTTTTTGTAATATGGGTTGGATCCCTTTTTATTCAAATGATAGTAACATTGATTTTGGTTACTTGTTGGGTGAGAAAAACCATGATTAATACTATTTGGCTAATGACATAAAGAGTGTTTACCATGACATGAGACCTATGGTGATTTCTAGATATAGAGTCCCTAGGTAATGGATTTTTTTTGATATGACTATGATTCATATGAGATATAAATGATAGTGTAATTGAACGACAAATAGTAATCTGCAAAATTAAAAATTAAGGCTTGTGAAGTGATATTGGGATATCTTTGTTACTATGATATATGATGTGATTCATGCTGTAATGATTATATTGGGTAGGCTATTCCCAATACCATTCCATAATGCTTATACTGATAAGAATATTTCTAGTCCCATGTTTTAATTTTTATATTGAGTGGGTTATGCATAGTCCCATGTTGTAATAGTTATATTGAGCAGGCAATGCCCAGTCCCATGATGTAATTCATATATTGATCAGGCTATGAAGAACCCTATGATGTAATTATTATAATGACTGGGATATACCCAGTAGTATTCAGAAATAATTATATAGATGGATAAACCTATATTTATGTGATTTTTCCGGGGATATACAGTTGCTTGATGGAATAGTTGTGCTAAATTCTTGGAGATATTCTAACATGGTGCTGAAGAAGTTTGATTTATATATTGTATTAATTGATTTATTAATACACATGTTTATCACTTTATTTCATACAGTTATAATAATATTGGTTCTATTTAGACATAGTGGGGTTGACCTACTGAGTTTTACTCACACCCTATTCGGTCCACCATATGGTACATGAGAAGATGACATGGATGCAGATTTGGAAAGAACAAAAGACCATATTACTAATTTTTTTACTTTCTATATGGTGTGAAGTTTGGCGATGGGCCTGGCATGGGGTTAGGGAACAATGTTTTTTGGGTTTTTTTCAGTTGATTCTTTCATTTTTATTGTTTTTAGTTTCATACTTATATACATTTCATCCGTTCATTACATGTGTTCCTCTTATTAATTATTAGTTTCACATTTTTCATTCATGTTTTATGGTATATTATTTTAGTTGTTTTCCATTACTCAAATATTTATTATTACATATTTATTTCCATTGTATTTTCATCTTCACTTGGGGTATGGTCTCCACCACTATACATATCACATCCTCACTACTAGTCAGCAGCCTTTTGTCATTTGAGGAGGCACTCTTGAGGTATCGTAACCAACCCTTTCAAGCTGTGTGAGAGAGTTCCATATCGGGGGATATTTTATATATAATATGTGTAAATAAAGGGCTCTCTTATTGGTTATCTCTTATGTGAGGATATAACATGTCCTCTAGGCCTATGGGTGTGAAGTGTGTATGTATTTCATTGAAACTGTACCACTAATATCTAATATATATATATATATATATAACATTTATTAATTAATTAATAAATAAAAATGATTATTTTTAATAAATTTGAGGTAAATAATTTTTTTAAACATTTATTAGTAATTTTTTATTAATAAAAAAATTAATTATTAGTTAAGTAATAACTAATCAATAAATAAATAATTAATTAATTAATTAATTAGTGTATTAGTTATTAGTAACTAAATTATAAATGTAAATAATTATTAGTAATTAACCATAATTAGAAATTAATATTATTAAATATTTTAGAGGCCATGGGTGGAAAGGAAAGAAAATCCAAAACCCCCACGGATGAGGAAAATGGGATGTAATGAGTAAAATAAGATGAAAGAGAGCATGAAAAACAACAGGAATGAAACACAGAATAAAAAACCTTCATAGGTTGATCTAGTGGATCTATCCAAAAGAAGATACATATTTAGTTACACATTATTTGAGGATATAACTAATGTGATTGGAAAGGCCACAACATGTCCAGACCAAGAATGATATGGATAATGCAGAGACCTAGTGAAGAGGTTATTTTTTCATTTCAAATAAGTGATTTGTCTCATTTTATGTGTATGTTGGAAGCCCATGAGGGATGAGTGTATGTAAGTTTCTTATAATAGCGTTATAAAGGTATGTATTTTTAATGGTTTTTTGATAGAATTCCAAAATTACCATGTTATTAATTATATAAAAATATGTGATGTGTTAAAAATATATTTATGGAAGAAGCAGTAAAATATCATATATTTACATTTCAATTTAGTGATAAGTTGAAAAACTAAATGGATATGATACCTCAACAAGATTCTACCACATTGGGTGATCATGTATAAATGTTTCTTGATTTTTATCCAATTTTAGGAATGAAATTTTAAACATTAAATGATAAAAAGATGTATGATTACATAATGTTAAAGAATGATTTTAATAAATTTTCTGGATAATCATGACATCAATTCCTAGAGTTCTCATTCAAGTTTTTTATTCTATTAATGTGCACCTCCCCATATTAAAGATGCTTCTAATTACATTAATGGGTATAAATAAGGTAAATTGGGTAGACTATACCCACATATCAGAGTAACAAAACATAAATAACCACATATAATCCCAAATAGTAATAAATAGAGTGTTGTAGAAGTAAAGAAGTCAAATAGAATATGTGGTAATTGTAAATGAAATACTATAAAATACCAAACAACCATGTCATACATAACACACTAATCTCCTAATGGGAAAACTATACATATAAGAGTACATTAAAGAAAATTAATGAAAATTATAATGTTTGACTATTAATTCTGAGCCAGACCACATTCTTGGTATCCATACATATTTAAACTGAACTAGCCCAATCATAACAATCCACACGAGAAAATATTCTTTATCCTAAATCCTTGATCATAAACCCTTTTCATCATGTAATTGTGCTCAACCTGGAAAGCATACATAAGGATTTCTTCAGCCCAATCCGAAAATGCATCTGACCAAAAAGCCTCCATGTATATATAGTCGTATGTTTATATTTATGTATATGTCTTACCATAAATATATATATATATATATAAATGAGTATATATGTACGATTATGGAGGAAATTATAATATATCAACCAATCCTAGTAATTAATTACATTACCCCGATCATCTAAAAAACCCATTGAAAGGGAATTGAGGAGGAAGCCCTACCAATCCAACCATATATCATTAAGTAAATCTATGGGTTCGTAAATCAGATCGAATTTACCTGATATGGCCAGTGTGAAACATTTCACTGATCAAGCTACGTCACTATAGTGATACACGTGTACTAACCCTGGGTTTACCCATACTCTCCCAGAATCACTATAGTAGAGAATAACCAATAACTAAATACAATCTAGTAAATGTGGAGTGGAGATAGATTTAATAGTACTCAGTCCATGTGCAATCTAGACAGCTATTTGATTCCCATGTATTGGTCCATAAAAAATCACAACATTTCAACTTGAATAATTCTTCAATGGGAGAGCCTTTGGATATTTTTAAGGAATATTATCCTAATCTAGTATATCAATATTAAATCATTCAATAATAATCTCAACGGTCCACTCCCAGAAAAGTCTGTCGAGTATCTATCTTACTACATTCACCATTATGAGGGAGTATGATAGGCATAAAATGAGGATTTTATGTTCATCATCTAGGAGCTCATCATCATACAATTTCTCTGGGGAAATGGTCCCACACGACATCCTTTTTCATCCTCTAGAATTCTAGTGGACTATCCATTCCTTGAGTGACCCGATATAAGAGGTGTCTCAAGACACACTCAAAAAGCTACATATGTATCCCAAATCAGGGAGGAATCCTAGTGATAAATGGAACTTCATGTAATAGTATTATGAAATCATGTTATATCATAATATGTACCCTAGGAAGTATCTCTAGTAATTACAATAAAATAAGGATCAGAATCTATCTTCTAGGAAGTACGTCTAGCAATCATAATAAAATAATTTTCAATAGTTGAAGCATAGGATGTACATCTAAAAATACCAACATATTAATAAGAAAGATCCAAGGAAATATGTATGTACATCCTAAATATAAATAAAGATACATTGTATCATGATCATCACCCACTAACCATTCAGAACATATAGTAATCATCATTGCAACAACATTGTATAGATGCATGAAAACAAATTGAGGCTGGTTCAACGCCTAAACCCACCACTAATGCCTTAGACTAATGGGCTTGCATGTTCGGAATATGTTATAAGGTGAAACCTGCTACCATTTATACCCAACAATGATGTATTAGCTCATGTTCGGTTAAACATCGTGACATACGCTGGGTCCTTGAATTCATAACACTGGAGAGGAATCCTACTTGGGATCCTCAAGGTCTATATAGAAGAAAAGGAATCTTCTCTATCATCCACTGTATCGAAGATAAATGAAGGAATACGACATGGTAACTACTAATGGTATGAAAGAAGTGTATTCCTACATGGGATCCTTATAACTGTACAAAGAAAGTGGTTTCCTAAATGGGTCCCTTCATAACAGAATACGTAGGTAGGGGCATCCAACAACCGATCCTTACAATGGTATATTAAAAGAGGTATCCTACATGGGACCCCTTAATAACATTTTATGTAGGTAGAGGCATCATACAACAGATCCTCTGAACAGTAAATAGAAAGATAAATCCTACAAGGTATTCCCTAAGTAGGAATATAACCAATGACATTGAGTTTTTTGTATATGAGAATACATTATTGGATCTAACTAGAGATGGTTCTGTGAGAAGGCCTACTGCTACATAATTAGATAGAGAATGAATATTAATCTTCATTTTTAGTCCACAGATGTTGTGTCCTATAAAATGGGACTTCATTAATATGATATATAATGTTTGATATTTTATATTCCTTATGAAAATAGGGAAAAAATTCAAAATTTATAGATAAATTAATGTGAAAATGATAGATATGTTCAATAAATTTTCTAGATCTGATTATTTGATTTGTCCAATGATGATTTCAACTATGATATAATTCAAAGGTTTTCTTAAGGAGGATGAGGAAGAATAAGTGATGTGTTCTTGGTTTTTCATATGTAAAGTGAATTGTAAAATAATGAATTTAAATAGGAATCCTTGGATGAAAAAATTGGTTTAAGGTAATGATAAATTTTATGAGGATTTTAACCCTGTAGACCATCCTACTAGACCCAAGAATTTTGTTAGTCATAGATTAGAGGAAGATAAGGTTGTGGATTATTTTCATGAAGAAGAATATATTGATGAGAAGGTATTGTAATTATTGAGGAGGAAGAAGATACTTATTTTGAAGTGGTTAGTTCCCTGATATTCGTATTATCCCAACAATATCTTTTGGAGCTATTAGTGCACCCGTTTATATCCCTTACAAAGAGAGTTCCTTAAGTGAATGTGATGATGATAATACTTAAGTATATGGAGAATATAAGATTAAGATTTCTTCAGTGACTTTTAAAATATATTTTGAAGTCTCATATGATTCTAATAATAGAAGTGGTGAGAATGGGGATGGTGATGATGATGGAAATGGTGATGGTGGTGATATTGATGGACATGTTATCATTGATAATGATGTTGTTGAGAGGAATCAGTGACAAAATCCATCCCCTGTAGTTTATGGTCCATCTAGTTCTATTTAATCTAGGTTTGTGGATTGAATAGAGTCAGTTCCTTTTACAGATGATGTTTTCATTATTAGAGGTGTGGTGAAGCCATCTATGGAGGGGGAGGAATCCCCAAATTCTGTCAGTTACCCAGTTGATCCTTCTAATATAACTTCTTCTAGATTTGATTAAACAACACATGATGAGTGGGAGAAGATCCTAGGATATTTAAATCTTGTAATATACTACTTGGAGTCTAGATAAGTCATAGGAGATGATGGATATCATAAAGATGCTCAATATTTTTCTTCCTTATTTGAGGATTAGGAATCATCCAGGGGGACATCTCCTAGATCAAAATTTCTTTGTATATCATACATTAATTAATATAAGGAAGATGGATGTGATGATGATTATAGTGTTCCACCATAGCATGGTGTAAATTTTATCTTAGTTGGTGTTGGGATAGATCCTAAGGGATGTCTTATAGATTATATTTATGTTTCTACATATATTCCAAACTTTTATATTGATTCACATGCTACATTTGAGAATGTAGAGGTAATATTTCCTAGTATAGAGAAATTTTATTCAACATTGGTTCTTTCTGCCTTAGTGTTCTTAGATGTTTTTCCAGAGCTAATTTGGATGTCTTAGTAAATAATTTTCATTTTGATTTGATTTTTGTTTTTAGATATCAAGAACCTATAGTCACTCGTCTTAGTGAAGATGATGCTAGATAAATTTGTGATGTTTTTTGTTTATCATATTAATCCCAATATTATTTTCAAGATTCAATAAGTTGAAATTGAATATGGGAGGTTGGTCAGTGAGATTAAGGTTATAAAATCTTTTATGGAAAATATTAGGACCTCCTTTGTATCTTTCTAGTATTTTATGTTGGATGGGGTATAGTGATTACTAGTTATTCATTCTACAACATCGTTCACACCTCTATTAGCCTCATGTTATGGAGAGATTACCATATACATAGTTATAGGGGAGATACAAGATATTATGGGTGATGTTAATATATCTCATAAGATGATCTTCACCAGATCTTAAAACATGGTGAGAACAGATATAAACTCGTAACAAAGTATTTTATTGAATTCCACAGTGACAGGGAAAACATCATCAATGATATCAAATAATATCTTTCTTGGGTTTATAGAAAGCATGAGTTTAATTCCCATTTAATGTCTTTAATTGAGAACATAAGGATTCCACCTCTTACTAGATCCTTCAAGGAATAAGTATACTTTCTTAAGGTCGTGACCCCTCTGCTCATGTTATACATGTAAGAGAGTAACGACATATTCAGTTCTATGGAGAGAGGAGGGAATGTTACCATAGATTTTTTGAACCTCATGAAGAATTTCATAAATGTATCTAGTATACTAGTTGGTACACCTGAGGAAATTCCCATTTATTTGTTCACTAGTTCCACATATACTGATTTTATAACTCCTCTGTATTAGTTCTACATTATTTCTCCAAATGAATTAGTCAAACATCCCAAAACAGTGGTAATCTGAGACCGACCCCAGACTACCTCATCACCCTCAACCTATACCTCAGTGCCTCCAACATTTGGGAAAGAAAAAGGACATATTGATCATACCTCATAAGATAAGAGTGATTGATATTAACCTTGGTCTTCGATAGGGACTTTATTGTATTTTCCTTGTAATTTTTTTGGCCAAAATCCAATGACTCTTATTCTTAATGAATATTATCTCTTATTTTTCATGAGTTCCTTATCTCATTATATTTTATTATCTTATCTCTTTGATAACCCCAACATGGATATAAACTTTTTTTAAGGAATATAACATTAAATCATAATTGATTTATTCTTAAAATCATAGTCTAAATTTATGTTTTAATAATTTAAATGTTTGTTTTCATTTCCTCTATAAGATTTTTATTTGGTTTAAAAATTTAACGATTGAATCTATAATTTTTAATTAGATATGTTAAGTAGAATTTTTCTCTTAAAATTCATCGATTCATTCCTAATATTGTTTTACACATGGTTCATTAAATTCCATGGTTTTTTATCATCAAAATGGGGAGAGTATTGGAACCTCTTTATTTTAATACTCACAAATCATGATTACTATGTTTCTAATGAGATTAATTTTTAAGCATTCTCTGAAGAGAATTTTCTATGTGTTGAAAAGTTTTACTATTAGAAAAACTATTCCACATCCACACTTATGCTACTATTAGGTTTGTCACCATGAGACACCAGTTACCATAAGGTGTGTCACCACAAGAATCCTACTACTGTGATGCATGAAAACATCATTAATGAGCTACCACAATAAATGTTCAACAACCATTCCTCTATAACTTCTAGGAATTTTATAACACCCCATTCTTTCTACCTATAGAGTGGTTCTACCACCAGTAATTTGTTTAGTCAATAAGGTTTCCTTATAAATTTTTCATTCATTTATGTTTTAAAAATCACAAACACCTTATATTAAGAAAAATTATCTTTCTCTATGTATTATTTTGTTATGGAAAATTTTCTCCCTTTAATGAATTTTTTTTCCTTACCCTGGATTTCATTGTCCTTCCAAAACCAAGTTCATTTTATTACTTAGTCAAAAATTCGGATCATTATCTAAAACCACAAAATCTTATAGTTTCTTGAATATAGAATTATCTGAAATTTAGACCCTAAATTCTCTAAAATATAGACTCCCAATTATCTGAAATATAAACTATGAATTTTATGAAATTCATTCTCTGAATTCTTTGAAATTTAGACTCCAAATTATCTGAAATTCAGACTCTGAATTCTCTGAAATTTGAACTCTGAATTCACCAAAAAACAGAATTTGAATTGTATGAAATTAAGGAAATGAATTCTCAAAAATCCAGACACTGAATTATCTAAATGTTAGACTGTGAATTCCTCAGAATTGAGAATCTAAATTCCATAATATTAAAACTCTGAATTCATTAGATTTCAAAATCCGAATTCCATAGAAACCAGACGCTAAATTCATCATAATTTAGACTCTAAATTTCTTAGATGTTGGACTCCAAGTTCATCAGAATTTGGATTCTGGAATAATCAGAATTCAAACTCCAAATTCATCAAAATTCAAATTACGGATTTATCAAAATTCAGACTCCAAAATCAATAAAATTTTGATTCAGAATTCTTTTTTAAACAAAATCCGAATATCCAGGTTTCTGGAATCCAATGGTTTATATTATTAGAATCCAAATTCTATTTTTCCATAGATTCTGGATCTTTAGATTTTTTTAATCTACTTATTTTTCCTTATACAATTTTTTATTATCAAATGATGTCGTAAAATTTGTTTCTAACTAACCATCAGTTGAGTGACACATGTACAGGTCCCTCTTAGATTCAAGAAAAAATATGACCATTGGAGGAGGGAGTTGTCCATTTAAGATTTACCTATAAATAGGATATCATTTGAACGAGCTCAGAATCCACCTATAGAGTGATGAACCTAGAGATTACAAGATGTCAAGTGATTTCAAGAGAGACAAAGACTTTCATGCCTTGTGTGTTTTATGAACATCTTGTTCAATCGTGAACATATTGTTCAACTTTCTTCATGATACTCTGATTTTTCCTGAGTATAATTGAGGGATTCTGGGGATAGGAAGACAATGGTTCCGACTACCTTTATATTTGAGGGCTTCCGGGGATTGAAAGACAGACTCCGACATTTTTACCAAGGGATTACCATGGTGTGGGTAAGACAGACTTTCAAGAAAGTATAATTCAAGGGACCTTTATCCAAGATTGTTGGATACCCTACTATTTTGGTTAATAGATTTCCTAATTGTTATTTTTTTCATGTTTTATTTCCGTTTTATTTTTTATAAAGAATGAAAGTATATATTACTTATAATTTCTTATACTTTTACTTAATCTAATAAATAAGATTATATACTCTTTATGGTGGAATCACCTAAACATAAGTTTCTTTTCTAGAATCCATATTTCCAGACACTAAGCATGTTTTTTTATAGTTATGAACCAAAAAGGATTGTGAATTTACCATGTTTAACATTGTTAAACATTGTTTTTCCTGAAGTTAGAAAAATAATATTTCTAAACATACAATTCAACTCCCTCTTGTAATTGAGCATCTACATATACTATTTAGATCCAACAATTGGTATCTGAGGAGATATTTGAAATACTTATACTCACATATAATTTTTCATTCTCGAGTTTTCCTTGTTTTAAATTCTTGTTGATCAAATTTTCTGGTTCATGTTTTTCTTATAGATTTTAATATTTGCTTATCAATCTTTAACAATAACATGTTTTGTGGAAAATATTTTCTTATAGAATGGTATGTTTAATGTTGTTTCCATTAAAAAATTAAATCCTACCAAACCACCAATTTTTTATGCGAATGATTATGAGTACTGGAGATATTGAATGAATACCATTTTCATTAATAATGGAGTACATAATTTTCTAATTCTCAGTAGAGACTACAAAATTCCAGACAAGTAAGTCAGAAACTTCACCAATCAAGAGAAACAAGAATATCAACTAAATTACAAGACACACAATATTTGTTCTGTTCTATGATCATGAATATATATACTCAAATATATTATTGAGAAGCTGCCAATTGCATTTGAAAGAAAATTAAAGTTAATTATTTTGGAACTACTAATTTGATAGAAACTAGAATAGCTATGTTAAGAGCTGAATATCATGGATTATTATTTCGGTATAGAGAGCCTATATTTAAAGTAAAACAAACATTTGGGACGATTGTAAAAAGTCTTAAATCTATGGGAGAGAAAGGTCTTGATGATGAAGTTATTGTGGATAAAATAACTGAAATTATGCATAGTGAGTGGGAATCAAAAAGGTCAATTATTGATGAGAACAGAAAAGTATCTTACATTACTCTTGATAGGTTATTTGAAACTCTTATTCAGAATGAAACCATAATAAAAAGAGGTGATCATTTAAAAAAAGAATGGTAATGGAAGTGTATATTTTACAATTATATCTAAATCTAAGACTCCAAAATGTGTAACTAAATATAATTCTATGAAAGTTGTAGTTTTATCTGAATCAAGAAAAATTTATCATTTATAAAATTAATTATCCAATATTTCTCGAAGGATGAACATAATTGTGGGAAATAAATATTTTTAGTATAGATATAAGAAGAAATAAAGGATAAGAAATATTCTGATGTAACCTGTTATAAATATAAAAGGGCTAGAAATATCAGACCCGATTATGCTATGCTTAATAGAAAAGACAAGAAGGAAAATGATTCTGAACGATTTATAAAAGAGTATTAAAAATTTATTTCCAAGAAAGTATTAAATAAAATGGCACGTGGAGTGCTAGTGGTGGTGATTATTTAGATGAAACTCAGATTTTAAATCTTCTGGTTAGAAGAATATTGGTATTATAGCTAGAGTACCTATTGAAAATGATTATATTATAGAAAAGGTACACAATGCTGAATCCATAACCAATATTTCATTAAATGATAATTTTCCTAATGAATAATATTATGAATCTTCAGATGATGCAACTTTCTCATTAAAAGATTATAGCTTACCATCATTTGAAAAAGTTTCTAGATTTACTAAATTAAATGAGAATGAAAACTCTAAAATAAAAAGAAGTTAGGGAATGAAAATTCTAGAATTTCTATTTTAACAAAAGAAGTATCAGATATTTATAAGGATATTGATCAGAAAACATTTGATTTAGGAAGTGTTCGTAAAAACCTTAAGGAAGTTAATTCTACGAAGGAGAATCATTCTAAGGATCTTGAAAGTGTTATTTCTAAGAAAAATATTTTATAGGATAACTCTAACTCAAAAACTAATAAATTTTAGGATAAGTCTATAGTAATTATACTAAAATCCAAATTTTTTTCCATAAATAAAATTTTATAGAATTTTACTTCGGGAAGGAAATAATTTTATAAAATGTATTCACACCTTTTTCCTTTAACAAATAGTTTTTGGATTTGGTTATACTCACTTGAAATTAGTATTTATTAGTAATTATTTTGTTCCCCAATGTTCTCCCTTTAGTACTAAATGTAAATGTGGTTGACATTGCGAAAAAAAATTCTTTAAATGAATCCCAATCTTTAGGTTTTCATATAGCTTACTTTTATAAGAAATTATAGATTTCCAAAATATTACATTCAAAAATTTTCAGAACCAAGAATACTTGGATTCAGAATGTATAACTCTTTTATTTTCTGAAAAATAATGAAAGTACCAAAAAAATATGTAGTTCATGGATAGTGGTTATTCCCGATATATGACTTGTAACAAAAACTTCATTAAAAATATTATCAAGATGAAAGGAGGAAAAGTTACATTCAGATATAATGCTCAGGGAGAAATTATTTGTGTAGGTTACATTGTTCTTCTCAAAAAAACATTGATTTCAAATGTTTCATTTATCAAAGGTCTTAAGCACAACCTCATTTTCATAATACAATTATTTGATGAAGGTTACCTTTTGAATTTTAGGAATGATAATTTATTAGTACACAATTCCTTGGAAGAGTTTATTATTTCTTCCCATAGGAATGCGGATGGTTATGAACTAAATGTAGAAGACCTTAGGATCCAAGATCTACCTTTCCTTGGTGAAATGGAAGATCAATATTGGTTATGGAAGAGATTAATAGTACATTGTAACATTAGGAACATATGAAAACTCTCTAAGAAAAGATTTTTTAAGGATCTACGGTATCATAGATTTGATTCTTTAAAATCTTTTGACCCTTGTCTATATGGAAAGAAACATAAAATATTTTTTAAATATATTGGTGAAGTCTCGTCTTCTATTGAATTGCAGTTAGCTAATATGGATCTTTTTGGTCCAACACAAACTAAAATTATTGGAGGAAAATACTATGTTTTTGTTTTTGTTGATGTTTACACTATATTTACATGGGTATATTTTATAGAAAATAAATATAATGTTTTTTCTTATTTTAAAACCTTTAGATCCCAAGTTAAAAATTAGAAATAACTTCCATTGATTTTTATTTATAGTTATCATGGTGGAGAATTTCAAAATTCATATTTTGAAACTTTTGTAGTAAGAAAGTCATTACTCATAACTTCTCAGCTCCAAGAACTCCTCAAGAAAATGGTGTTTTTGAAAAAAGAAATCTAATTATTCTAGGGATAACTATAACCAAGTTGAGTGAAAATTCCATTGATATAATATTTATGGATGAAGATTTTAGTACTAATTTTTATACTATAAATCAATTTTAAATAAGACCTTCTCTTAAAAAATCTCTTTACGAATTGTCGACTGGTTGAAAACCTAGGAATTCTTACATCAATGTTTTTGGGTGAAATTTATTCATCCTGAAAACTAAAGATATATTAAATAAATTTTCACCCAAATATGACGAAGGAATTTTTCAAGGCTACTCCACTACTTCTATGGATTATAGAGTTTTTAATAAAAATACACATATTGTTGAATAAACAGTGCATGTTAAATTTGATGAAAGTTATGATTTCATTTTTAAACAATCCCAAACTATATCGTTGGATGTGTTTTAAAAAACTGATTATCAATCATTGATAGAATATTATTTTAATACGGAAAATACTCAAGAAAATGCTTCTTAAGTATTTACCACAGATTATTTTCTTTTTTATGTAGATGAACATGTTTTAAAAAACCCATACCAGTTGTTTCATAAGAATAAACCTAGTAATAGTATCATTAGTGATGTAAATAAACCTTTAAGGACTATCAATTATTTATGAAATTAAGTAGATCATCTAGCATTCCTTTCCCAATTATAACCAAAAATCACTGACGATGCTTTAGGTGATGATGATTGGAATAATCCATGTATGATGAGCTAAATTAATTTGAATGGAACAAAGTCTGGACCTTAGTTGAAAGAACTAAGGAAACTTCTATAATTGGAGTAAAATGGATCTACATAATTAAGTGTGATCAGAATGGAATCATAGTGTTAAATAAGTATAGATTAGTTGATAATGTCTATAATAAACAAGAAGGAATAGCCTATGAAGAAACCTATAATCCAGTAGCTATACTTGAATCTATTCGTATTTTAATTCCCTTTATAGCATTCATTAATATTAAACATTTTAAAATAGATGAGAAGTGTAATTTCATTAGTGAATATGTCCAAGAAGAATTTTATGTTGAAAACCCTCCTGGATTTGAAGACAAAAAACACCATAAACATGTTTTAAAACTTACCAATGATTTATATGGACTTAACCAAGACCCTAGTTCCTGGTATGATAGACTTATAGGATTTTTGTTACAATACAGTTATGTTAAGGGAACTAATGATCCAACTCTTTTTATAATTAATGATAAGAAAAATGTTATGATTGTTCAAATATATGTTGATGACATTATATTCGGTTCAAATTAGCATTCTTTAATTTATTTATTTGCGGATCTAATTAAATTTAAGTATGAGATGAGTATAATTGGTGACTTAAGGAATTTCCCATGATTTTAAATTTCTCACAAACTAGAATGAACGTATATATCTCAACATAATTATATTAAATATCTTCTCAAAAAGTATGGGTATGACAAAAATAAAAGTATAAGCACTCCAATCAATACCTCAAATTCTCTTGATCATAATGAAGCTAGGAAAAAATCAGATCAAATATCTTTTAGTGGTATGATATGATGTTTACTATACATGATAACTAGTCATCTAGAACTAATGTTTTCAGTATGATTATGTGAAAGATATGAATATAATCCAATGTAATCTCATTTAAAATCAGTGAAAATAATTTTTCTCTATTTAAAGAGAACCATAGATTTATGAATTTTCTATAATTTTAGAAATCATTTTGATTTAAATTTTTTTCAGATGCTGATTTTGATGGACGTAGAATAGATAAAAAAGTACATCAAGAAGTTATCCTTTCTTAGGAGATTCATTAGTTTCTTTGTAATGAAAGAAACAACCCTTAGTAGCAATTTCCATTGTGGAAGCTGAATATGTAGCAGTTGTAAGTTGTTGTGATCAAGTGTTGTGGATGGAACACACACTCACATACTACGGGATGTGTTTTACAAAAACAAAAATATTGTGTAATAATACTAGTTCCATTTCCCTAAGATAAAACCTTGAACATCACTCTCGTGAAAAACCCATAGATATGAGGAATCAATTTTTTAGGGATCACAGACTTAAAGGAGATATTATTCAACAATTTATTGTAATGCAAGATCAACTTGCTGATATTTTTACAAAATATTTACCCTCTGATGGATTTGAATACATTAACAAAATTGGAATGATAATCATAAGGTAATCTTCCAAATTAAATTTTTGTTAAAACCTATATCCTTACATTAAGAAACTCATTTTCATAGGAGGATTACATTTTCCAGTTAACCAAAAAAATTTCTTAATCAATTATTTTAGAACAAAAGTTTTTATTAATAATAGTTTTTGTAACCAATTTGTTTTCTTAATCCTAATTTTTGTAACCAAATTCTTTTTCTAAATCAAATTTTTATTAACCAAATTTTTTCTTAATCATATTTTTCATAACCAAATTTTTTCCTTAATTGAATATTTCGTATCTAAAATTCTTTCTTAAAAAATATTTACATAAAAAAACATTTTCTTAATAAAATTTATTTGCAACCAAATTATTTTTGTATTCAGAATTTTTTTAACAAAAATTGTTTATCTAAATAATTTTTTTTCTGCCTAATTTTTTGGGAACTCCATTTTTTGGGAACTAAAAATTCCTTCACATAATAAAATTTACTGGAATATAATGTTCTTTAAGGAGAATATTTTTAAATAATGAAGTTTTCATTATATATTCAGACGTTATGTTCCCTTACATAAGTTTTCAAAATGGAACTTTTTATTGATGGTATTTTTATCCAATTTTTAGGAAAAATTTATCAGATTTACTTTCCATAAATCTGATTAATCCTTAAAAACTCAAAATATCAGAATATACCAATCCTTCCTTGTAATTTATCTCAACTTTCAGATCAGATCATGCTTATTTCAACTGTTGAATCATTTTGGGAATTAGAATCATTGCTTTGACGCCTATATAAATTCCCCTATTATTTTTCCCACATTAATTTTAAAGAATTTGTGTGTCGAGGCTCTACCCCTCTCCAAATAGATCATTCCAATTTTCCATGTTTCATTAGACTCTGAATGTTGTTGGAATATTCCCCGTAAAAATAGAGGTACTCAAATAAGGTAATCAAGGATTGGAAAATCTTTAGGGAAAGGTGGGTTGATCCAAAATTCTATACATAGTATAATTCCTTGATTATGAAAAATATTAAGCTGAATGAATGGGAGAGTTTTTGCATATCGAAGAAAAAAGTCATGATATGGATAATCCCAACATTCTTATAGAGGTCTATGACACAATGTGTTTTTATGAAGAAGTTGGAAGGGAGAATTGTCCATTAAAAAGATATGGGAAAACTTGTTCCCTATCCACTAATTTGGCAGAAAATATTATCAGAATTTTGTATGAATGTGAGGCATTTTTTTGCACTCACAGGTTTCCAGATAAGTTGGGATATTTTGAGAAGGAAATGGCAATTGATTTATATAGACTCCATGGTGTAAAATCACCAAATATTAACCATCTATCAACAAATTTCATAATTTTATCCTTGTGGGTACAAGGCTTTCTCATTCCATGAAAAGGGGAAAAATATTCCTTAATAAAAAGTGATATATTTATTCTTCATTTTTCGGTTAAAAACTGAAAGATAAACGGGGTGAAGTACATTCTTATGAAAATCACCAATATTAATAATGGGTATCTCAAATCCCGGATCATCGTGTATCTAGCCATCTTGTTGAATATTATAGTTCAATGCTTAGAATCCTTCAACATTCCTTGTTTTTCTAAACCAATAACCTTTAATATATTGTTGTTAAGTGATGATACATTGAGGATAGTGAAAGTCTGTTTCAATATCTTGTCCAGAGAGTTTTTTGAACTTTTTGAATATGATATTGAAGCTTTAGCTAAGAAAGGGGAAGTAGGATAAAATTCTAAGAAAATCCATAAAAAGAAAAAAATTGAAGGAATTAGACACCAAAGAAAAATCTATAGTTCCAGAAAGATATCAGCACCTCTGAAGAAAAAGAAGAAAAAATAATTCCTTGATGAAGTGGTAAAAAATTGGATGGAACCTATGAAGAATAAGAAAGAATGATATCTAAGATTTGGCCTACATCCTGCTGAGGTGAATGCCTTGAAAATTCAAACTCCTGAGGAACATGAAAGGAAGGAAAAGCAAAAGAAGTTGAAAATGAAAATGTGTGAATATGAGATAATTTTAGAAATTATAAAGGATATATAGAAATCCTCTAAACAGATTTAGGTACCAGAATACTTTCTCTACGAATCAGTTCAAGTAGAGACTCCCAGAAAGAAAATTCCAATTCTGAAACCTATGATGGAAGAAGAAATAGTTCAGGAAGATGAGGTAGAAGAAGAATAAGAATAAGAATAAGATAGTGTAGATGTTATAAAGGCATTAGAAGAATATCATGAAAAGGAATGTCTATATGATAATCTTTCAATATGAACTTCTCAGGTTGAGTCAACTAAAATTGTTTCTCGAGGAAAATATAATGAGGGATAAGAAGTGGATGATAAACCCACTAATGATGAGAGTATAAACCACAATTTCATTCAACTTGATGATGTTAAGAAAAACGATGTTACAGAAGAGGTTGATGAAGTTAAATTATTCCAAATTTCACATATTGATCATGAGTCTCTGAGGGATGAGAAGGTTATTTCCAAAGTTCAAAAAGGAAAATAGGTGGTTAATGATACTTCTAAAAAGAATGTGGTTGTAAAAGAGAAGAAGGATGTTGTTGGTTCACCAAAGAGGAAAGTTCAATAGATAGACAAATAATATTCTCCTATAAGGGAATCAAATTCTGAATATTCATCTTCAATGGGTCATGATATTTTTTTTAGTGATTGACGAAGTTAGTGAACATCATTCCTTTTTTTCTAAGTATTGATTCAAGGTGTGAGTTTCTACAATACTATTTCAATCAGAAAGCAGATTCGGTAAACATGCTCATGGAAACATTTATCAATCCTGAGGAAGACCTCAAACCATTCTTTGTTGGTTATGATTCTCATAAGAGATCATGTATGGAAATTACAAAATGGTGTAAAAGAATGATTGAAGAAAAGATAATTTTTGATGACTTACAAGATTTAATGAAATATTGTTATGATAAGTTAGATGATATAATAAAAAATATTACAATAAGTTTTACTGAGAAGATGAACCCTTAGCAAATAGTCCAGAAACAAGAAGATGAAGACCTGAATGTGAAGTTAAATTTAGTTTCTCAAAATATAAAGGGAGAAAGAGATCTTAGGATAAATTTGAAAAATAAAGATCATTCTGAAAGAATATGTATTGATGTATCAGGAAGAAATCCAATAGTCTCAAGAAAAAAAATAAAGGCTTTGGAAAAGAAGAATTAGGATTAGAAACACTTGCTCAGGCGGTTTGAGGAAGATCATAAGGACTCAAGAAGTTAAAGGCTACCGTGAGGAAGATCATGCGGAAGGAAAAGATAGACTAATAATTTCCCCTGTCAATTCCAATATTTTCAGGAATTTTTTACCCAGTATAAATTATTTATTCCATAATGAAATTTTTTCTATCCTTTAATTGTTTCATTTTGTATAGTTCCAATATTTCAGGTACCATTTTTTTTATTCTCTATTCCATTTTTAAAATCCCAAAGGAGGAGAAATAATAATCAAGAAAATACTATGTATAAAGTATAGAATTCCCCAAGTCAAGGGTTGTTTACTTAAAGAAGACTTCCTTATGCAAGAAATTGTAAAATCTCTCTAAAGAAGTTTGGAATATGATCCTTAGGGATTTCAAAACATAAGGGGTGGGGGTAAGTCATATTTACCATAGATCCTATGTAAAGGGAGATATGTTTTTATTTTAAAATATCATAAATCAAATTATTATTTCCTTATTTTATTATTCAAAATGTTGTTTTTTCTTTCAAAAAAGGGGAAGATTGTTGAGTAAATAAGGTTTCCTTATGACTTTCCCATTCCTCTATGTATTGAAAATCACAAAAACTTTATCTTAAGGAAAACTATCTTTCTCTAAGAATTATTTTCGTAAGGAAAAGTTTATTTCTTTATGTAATTTTTTTCCTTACAATGGTTTTTATTGTCCGTCCAAACCAAGTTCATTTTATTACTAAGTAAAAAAATTAAGATCTTTATCTAAAACCTCAGAATCTTATAGTTTCTTGAATATTTAATTCTATGAAATTAAACTCTAAATTCTCTAAAATTTAGACACAGAATTATATGTAATTCATATTCGGAATTCTTCGATATTAATACTCCGAATTCATTGAAAATCAGACTATGATTTCTCTGAAATTCAGAGTCTGAATTCTTTCAAATTTAATATCTGAATTATATGAAATTCAAACTAATAATTCTATGAAATTAATAATATGAATTCCTTTGCATTTAGACTCAAAATTTCGTGGAATTTAGACTCCAAATTCATCATAATTCAGATGCTGAATTCCTTAGAATTCAGACAATGAATTCATCATAATTCAAACTCTGAATTCCTTATAATTCAGGCTTCAAATTCATCATAATTTAGACTTCAAATTCATTAGATGTTTGACTCTAAATTTATTATAATTCAGAATTTGAATTCATCATAATTAAGACTCTAAATTCATCAAAATTCAGACACCAAAAACAAAATAATTCGGATTCTGAATTCTTTTTAAAAGAAAAATTGAATACCCATGTTTCTAGAATCCGATTATGTATATTTTTCGACACCAAATTATATTTTTTCCTAGATTCTAGATCTTCATATTTAGTTAAGATAATTCATTTTCCTTACACATGTTTTTATTATGAAATGATGTCATACAATTTTTTTCAAACTAACTGTTGGTTGAGTGACACATATACAGGTCCCTTTGAGGTTTAAGGAAAAATATGATCGTTGGAGGAGAGATCATACCATTTATTATTATTTTTTCTATAAATATAATATCATTTGAACGAGCTGAAAATCCATTGATGGATAGATGATCATTGAGATTACATGCTGTGAAGTGGTTTCGAGAGAGATAAATACTCTTGTACCTTGTGTGTTTTGAAAAAATCTTGTTCAACCATGAACCTCTTGTTCATTTTGCTTCATGCGACTCCGGTTTTTGTTTACTAAAATCGAGGGCTTCTGGGGATTGAATCTAGAGGTGTCGACTACCTTAATGTTCGAGGGCTTGGTGGGACTAAAAGACAGAATCCAATATTATTATCGAGGGCTTACCCTGGTGTGGGAAAGATAGAATTTCTTGAAAATATAAATCAAGGGACCTTTATCCAAGGTTGTTGGATACCCTTCTCCTTGGGATAAAATATTTCTTAATTGTTACTTGTTTTGTTGCAAGTTTTATTTACACTTTATTTTTTATAAAGAAATAATGTATAGTTTTCATATACTTTATTGTACTTTTAATTACTCTGATATGTAAGATTCTAGGCTCTTTAAGGTAGATTCAACTAAAAAAAAGTCTCTTTTCCATATCCATAATTTTGGACCCTCTGCGTGTTTGTTGTATAGTTAAGAACCAAAGAGGGTTTTTGAATATACCTTATCTAACTTTGTTAAACATTATTTTCCCTTAAGGTTAAAAACATAAGTTTTTAAACTTACAATTAAACCCCCTCTTTTAATTGAGAATGTACATATACTATTTTGATCCTACATAATTTTCTATAAACATGATTTTTCTACTAGTGGATTGTGCTACCACTAGACTATTCAACTGTCATCTTGCTACCACTGATCATTTCTTCAATCAGAGGTGATCCAAAATCTTCTTTTCCACTATTTCTTTCTGATACATTTCAATTAAATGTTTCCAACAACTATTTTTTGGGAGTTGATATAGTGGATTTATTTAAGGATTATTCTTAAATTTTTTCATGGATGAATTGATGACCGAGTTAGAGATTCAATATGAGGATCCATGAAATAAAGTATTTCATAAACGACATTATATTTAAACATCTAAACAAAACAGACGTTAATAATTAATATTCACCATCATATAAATAAAGTATTTGATTAATCAGGTTGATTTTAAAATTTAATGTAATTTGAAATATTTGTTTAACAATTCCCTAATTACTCTTTAAGAAATATTTTAAAATATCAATCATATATTAATCTAATTTATGGATTAAATGAAAATTTTTAATTAAATTGTGGGAAAATATTTAAATTTTTTAACAGATATTTTATTGGGAACTCAATTCACCCCCCTCTTGTGTTTCTCACTCCGACCAACAAACATAACAAAATCCTAGTAATGATTTCAATAAAATTATTCTTAAAAAAACAACAGTGCGTGGAGAAAGGGAGGATATTGAAAATATTAATTATAATTATTTTTTGGTTATGTAATATTTTTAAGATGAGGATTAAAACATATATAATATAGAATTTATGAGATTCATCATGAGTAAAATATTCATAAATAGAATAAATTGGAGGATAAATCTTATGTTTCACAAAATCAATTTCTTTAAACATTAATGTAACAAACGTGTCAAGTGAAATTATAAAAATTAAAAAAATTATTCAAACAATCAAAGATAGTATAATGATTTGTGTTCATACAAAAATTAATGATTAAATGAAATTTTAATATTCAAATTACTAAATGGGATGTAATTTGAATCAGAATTTGGAAGTGAATTTGGAAATTTGAGACCACATAAAGGATGTATTTTGGATATGGAATGAGGTCCAATTCGTGATGGGGAGGCCTCTATGTTCATTGGATTAAACTCATGCTTTCATTAAAGGGGGTCCATCACCATGAAGGAGGGGTTCAAGTTGTTTTTTATGATGGAAATTCTGATAATTCCACCATCACACTCCTTGGGGTTTTTGAAGAGGAACGGGGGTCCAAGTGGGGAAATTCAGTCAAGTCACCCACTCCCTTTTCTCTCCATGGATTACTCTTATTATGGGATGATTTTGGGATCCTCTAAATTATAATCCAACATATGTCTATCCATTTATCCTCCTTATCTTCTTCCCCTTCTTTTACCTATAATTTCTTATGATCTTCATTAGGGATTTAAATCCAATTCCACTAGATCTGGGTGGAATAAACCAAATTTAATGGGGGTTTTTAGCCTTGATAAGGAATTTTATAGGGATTTTATTACCTATGGATGATTGGAGTTTCATTAAGTGATTTTGCCTAATTATTTTTCATGAGATTTTAATTAAATATTTCTGCAATTAATTGTGTAATTGGTGATGTGTGTTGGGGATTTGTCCTAGGATGGAATTGGGGAGTCCTTAGCAGACCTCCTTTGTGTTTTTGGTTGTAGTTATAGTTTTATGGGGTCACCAATGAGTGAAACAAAAATTATTCCTCTTTTGGCTTAAATCATTTAATTAATTATAAATATCAAAATTAATTAATTTTTGATATTCTACATGAGTTTGGAGCTTGAGTCATTAGGGAAGGATCAGTTGATCATGGATGAAGTTGGACGGCCTTGGATGGGCCTCGAAAACCTGAAATAGATGGTGGAAGATCAAAAAAAAGGTTGTTGGTCTTGTGTATTAGCCTTTTTATATTTATGCCTTTGATATGTGGAGAGTGTGTTTTAGGATCACCACTATTGGTTATTCCATTTAGATTAATTAAATTTCGAATATTAAATTAAAGGATACATTAAATTGAAATGAAAAATCAATGTAACACCTTGAGTGAAATGATTAAGCGCCTAGGAACTGTTTCTCTTAGGGAATAGGCTTGACTTCTCAACCACTGATGAAAGACAGCTTGGCTATAGAATTTCCCCAGGATGTATAAACCCCTAAAATTTGGTGTAACAAATATGATCAAAATGAGTATAACCAAGAAGAGTGAGCCTTAAGTAGGTGTCTACGAACCCCTTCATATGGAGGTGTGGCTTTACTTGAGATGGGAAACCCTAGTAGGTTGCGTGAAGACTCTTATGATGTGTTCATTGAAAGTGGATAATCCTTTTTCTATGAAAGACATGTTGGGTATCAAGACTGATTGAGTGAGTCCATGAGAACCGAGATGAGCCATGTTAATTCATATGTTATGCACCCCATATAGTTGGTGAGGCAGGGATATATTGATAATGATGTCAAGGGACATATCTTCCTCTAGGAATTTAGTGTTGACTCAAAGCCTTAGTCAAGACCAAGGACCCTTTTGTAGGTTCCTTCGATGTACTATGACCTAGGGGACCAGATTTGGTGCCCCATTGACTGACCAACCTTGAGCTGGTGTGTTTAGTATTGGGTATAGATGGTAGTGGGTGTAACTTTACAACATGTACCCAACATGTGAGCCTTAGAGGTTGTGAAAGTGGTGTTGGGTATGGGAGTTTGGCCTTCGCTTTTTCCTTTTTTTATTTATAATTGTTTGTGGTGTATTACCTTGGCGTGGTTCTAGTTATGAAATAAAAAACATCCATTGATGTTTTATTTTATTTTTTATGGGAACTTCTTAAGGGGTGGTATTTATTTGTGTGCTCCTAGATGAGAAAACTTCTAGAGGGGAGGTCTGTGACAATGTTGGTGTTAGTGCATCCATGGATTTGGATATCTTATGTTTGGGATATTTTTGGATGGGTCCTCAGTGTAATGAAGATATGGTTGGGGATGCTATGGATATGAAACTGAAATACATGGTTGGGTCTACCCTAAATTTAGAGACCAAATATACAGTTGGAGTTTCGATGGATTTGGAGTTCAGTTTTTAAGTTACCATTGAATTTAAGCTCAATGTTATAGGTTACACGAATTTTATGTTCAATATTGAAGATACCATGGTCATGGAGCTTGATGTCAGAGAAGTCAAATATTTGGAGCTCAGTGTTGAAAATTTCATGGAAATAGAACTCATTGTTGGTGTTTTCATGGATTTGTAGCTTATTGTTGGAGCTACAATAGATTTGGAGATCAAATGGTTGGAAATCCATTGTATGGGTATATGGAATCATAAGGATATAGTTGGGGATTGCTTGGATTTTTATTTGTCATGTTACTTGGTTCATATCGTAATTTTGACATGATCAAATACACCATGACACTGGACGAGGTAGGTATGGTCGATCGGGGTTGAAATACTAAGGATTGATCATGGTTGTTTATTTATTTATTTCAAGCAGTTAATTATTTATCTATACATGTCACATAAACATATAAAACCATTTACTGGATATGTATGATACCGTTTTGGTAGTGTCCTACTGTGTTTTTTACTCACACCCTACATGGGTGGCCATAACACTTGGTTACCCGAGAAATTCTACACTTGTTGTAGGAACATGTTTAGTTGAGACCCATACATTTCATGGTCGAACGGGACAAATCTGATATTGATAGTAGGTTGGGATGGGGGTATGTCTTGAATTCATAATAGATCCTAAATGTATTTTTATAAATATATATTTTTGTGATCAACCTAGTGGATGATAACTCTTATTGTATCAATATTCTTCTGCATCATTTAATTATTTTGGATTCTTGTAATTTTTTTCTTTGACAAACATTGACAGAATTTTTATATTAATGATTGATATTTAATTATTTATTTATGATTTCACATTATGATATGGGGAATATAGTCTCATCAAAGTAACACCTTCTACCCTCGCTGCTATTCAACAACGTCTGAAATATGAGGAGACACGCCTTAGGCCATGTAGTACCCCTAGTCTGATTACTATTCAGAGTGAGCTAGGCAAGAGTTAGTTGGGCCGGGACATTAAAAAGTGTTATCAAATGTTGTGTTATTTTTTTCTAATTGTTTTAGGGGTATGGTATATAGGAGATATAAGAATGTTTCAAAATATGAAATAGAAACCAGATAAGTGCGTTGTGAACATCATTTTTAGTGAAAGTCCTGGATACCATGAGTATAAGATTGATGTTCATGGATTTCACTATTATTGTTAATTCTGAGTTTCACCTAGAATGATGAACCTATGGTTAGTGAGGCATGATTTATGATTTATTTTATTTTAGACTCTTGGCCAGTTTGAAAGAAGCAAGTTATAAGAAGGCTCCTCACCTGTAGAGGCAAGAGGAATAAATGAATAAATCAGGCATGTAATATTCACATGACATATATAGGCATTATAGTGTGATGTTTATCACTAAATATTGAGGCTCAGAGCTATAATGTTTTAACAAATATTCAAATTATTTTTCCCTATAATAACTCGATCACATTATAATCAGTTAGACTGACTTCTGTACATATATTTTCTTTCTAATGACAGGTCATGTGGACCTACCTCTACTATAAAATGGGATTTATATAGTTCTATGATTTATCAGTGAAGCATAAAAGTACTTATAATATTCCACTTTATCAGCTCTTATTTTAGCACTAATAAAGGGAGTCTTTATTATTGATTTTTTAGCGTTGTTATTTCAAATCTTTATCAACATTGAAAAAGTGTTGACAAAGGGGGGATTTTACCAGTGCTTGTAAAAAGGAACTGATAAGGCCACCCTTTATCAATATTAGAAAAAAAATGTCACAGATAAAGGGGGTTCCTTTATTAGTGCTAATAAAAAGGCACTAATAAGGGGGTGACTTTATCAAAACTTTTTTCAATCATAAATAATTGGTATATTTGATAAAAATATTATATTTCATTAAAAATAACTTATTAACATATTAATTTATTAATATTAATATAATTATAACAATTGTTTTAATGTGTTTTAGATAAAGATAAATAGAAATTTACAATTAATATATAATATAATTAGTGAAATGGATTATATAATAATTTAAACATATTATAAATTAATAATTTACTCATTATTATCGATTAATAGTAATTTATTAATAGTTGGATGGAATAAAAATTAAATTAATTAAGGAATATACTATGATAAGTTGAAAACATTAATTGAACTTCAAACGACCATAACTATTGATCCATGTGTCTTTTTAGGCTCTAACACTTAATAGATCAAAACCAATGATGAACTATATGCCTTAGTGATCATGGTAACACCCCTAATCACATATTTTGAGGCGAAAATGCCCAAAAGGCCTTTTAAATGGATTTTTATTTAGGGTATCATAATGTTTTATCATTCGATGGAATTTCATCCTCATTTAAAGGGGCCTTGTTACCTTTTTTCAGCATGGAATAAATTTATTGATAGAGACTACATTCACATAAATATTATGGTTTTAAAATTATATCATTGTTTACAATGTAGATTTATTTATAAATAAATATATGCATATTTTCTCATATTTAATTATAATAAATAAAATGTATAAATACATATTTAAACATATTTAAATAATTTGTTATTAAATAATGAAAATAAGTTTTAATTATTAATTTTGTTGAAAATAAAATATTATCTATTTTGTTTACATTTTAAAAATGCATTAACAAGTATATATATACCAATACAAGTAATATTTAAATATAAACATATGTCTATTAGTAGATATTATATATTTATTTTTATATACTAATATATGTAAATAAAAACATAATTTTTAAATATTTTTATGTGTATGTGTGAAATATAAATGTTCACTTATGTGTGTTAATATGTGTTTGTGTGTGTGTATCAAGCACAAATATATCATATAAAAATGTATTTTTATAAATAAATCATTATCATTATCATTAAATATAGTATAAAAACTGGTTTGCATATAAATATTTATAAATACATTATAGAAAATTTATGTGTAAATATACGATTATATGTGAATATGTAAATATAAATGAATTATTGTATAAAATTTATATATATATATATGAAATATATATATATATATATATGAATTCTAAAAAGGTTTCTAAAATAATATCTAATCTTTTTTTACATTATAAAAATATATGAATATATATATACTTATAAATATAATATATATATATATATATATGTGTGTGTGTAGAAAAATTAATACATATTATATTTTTTATAGTATTTTTAAATGAATATTATTATATAATATATCTAAATAAATGTAAATATATATATATATCAAACACACAATCATATATTTTATTGATGTATTCAAAAATGATTATATAAATAAATATATATATATAATATATAGATGAAAATATAAATTTAAAAATATTTGTAATTATATATATATGTGTGTGTGTGTGTGTTTATATATATAATATCATAAAATAGAAAATAAAACAAAATGGTGAAATGGTAAATGTTTTGACTTATAAGGTTACATATATGGATCAAATAGAGGCGCTCACTGAGGGGTGAAATTACGTAAAGCATGGATAAAATGGGGCAGGGGGAGAGCGCACGAGTCTGTGGGTGAAAAGTACGGATAAAGGGTGGTGGGATGTGATGCTAAATTTTGGGGTGGGAGAGGTTAGAAAAAAAATTCCACATTTATTAGTGATTAAAAATAAGCACTCATAGAGGTGGTCTTTAAGAGTGTTTTTTTAGTGACTATAATAAAACCCATTAACAGGTCTAAAAAATAATTATAAAAGGGTTCCTTTATTATCACATAATGTATAACTATTAATGTCCCCCTTTATTAATTCTAAAACAATCACTCTTAAAGCTCCCCTTTATTATAATTATAAAAAGTTGCTGAGAAAGACCCCCTTTATAAGCTCTTTTTATTAGCACTGTTAGAGGGTTCCATTATCAGTGCTTCCTAAGAGCACTATTAATGCCAATCCTTTAACATCACTCCCATTATCAGTGCTACTATAGTTATGGTAAATCCCTTTTACTAGTTCTATTAAAGGCCATGTTTGTACTAGGGTACAATGAGATGCTTATGATGATTACAACACAGTCCCTCGGTGTGTGACACATGGAGTGGCCATATTAGGTTAATGTTTAAATTTTATGCATTCATGGTAAAACCCATGTAAATTTTAATTATATAGGTTTGGTTACTTAAAGATATCGTAACAACTGATATAGTTTTTTCCCATATATCTTGAAATCATATTTCACTTTACTGATCAGGTGGTTGTGGTTTCCTTTGATACAGATTGGCTAGGATGATGTTGTTGGTTTTAGAAGTAATATATTGTTAGGTGATATTCCACAGGGGTTAGTCCTGTGTATGGATTCTTGTGATAACCAGTTCCATTGTTGGTGGATGGTTGGCATGTAATTCAAAATGTTTTATGTATGTGATTCCCATGACTTGTTGTTTTTGCATGTGAGATGATATGTATTGTTGAGATGGGTGTGTGGATAACATGTCCTAATGTATGGCCCAATTCATGAATTGACTCGTTGGGATATGTGGAAGACCTTGATACCTCTCTAATTGACTTGGAACAAAGTTATATAGTGAATATTTTTATTACAAAGTCAATGTTAGGTCTGATAGGATGATTAAACACGATTTAGAGGGGTGTCAACTAAACCAGATTAATTTTTTTTCAATTAATTGATAGATTTTATAAATTAATTATAATAATTAATTAATATATCTAATTATGAGTGGAATAAAAGAACTAATGTAAGGATTTTTTATAGTAGATTGGTCTATTGTATATCTACTATAATTTTATACATATCTACTTAGAGATAGATACATTTCGCACCAATCTTATTTTTGGAGGGGAATAATAACCTAATTACAACCTACTTTTTCTAGTGAATGTATACCCAAAAGAAACTTGTATTTTGTGTGGGCAGTCACAACCCAATTACATCCTTTCCATTAGATACCAAGAGCCACACCTAAAATGGTCTTTAATTTTTAATCAAGGAGCTACAACCTGAAGATAGAAAATGATTTTATATGTAAATAAAAAAAGAAAAAGTGGAAAAACATGAGAAATTTGAATAAGTGTTACAGACAAAAGGAAACAAAATGAAAATATATATATAAAAAAGTGAATCTTAGGTACTAGTTCTTGAGTATAATATATTTTCTTCTTTTAAAGTTAGTATAAGTTGAAGAAGTTTTTGTTCGTCTATTGAGAGATCGTCTAGTAGTAATAAACATTGTATAGTGGATAACATGGACGTTCACATTGTATGGAAACTTTTTATTACATAATGTCAATTTTACTCATCATTTAATGATTGCATATATCTCTTCAAAAAGTCTTTTCAGTCTTACATATAAATTCTACAATGCTACAACAACTACATAGGTCTTGTTCAAATGTTTAGAAACATTTAAAATACGAAAATAATAATACTGGATATTCATAGAGAGTGAGAAAGAGAAAATGTGATAACACATGAGATATGGGAAGAAGTGTTATAAAACCAAGAAACCAGATTCAAATAGATAGATAAACAAGAGAAGCATATGTACTGGTTCTTGATTATATGATCAGTTCATGTCCTCAAGGTAGTATAAGTCAAAGATGTTTTTGTTTATCCCTTGAGAGATTGTCTAGTAGTAGTAAACATGGTACACTAAGTCGCTTATATAGTTTTAGAGAATAGACACTTTTAATCACTTTCATTCATATGTACTCATCATGTCATGATTATATATATCTCTTCTAAAAGACCTTTGAGTCTTATATATAGATTCTACAAAGCAACAACAACTAAATAGGTCTTGTGAAAATGGATAGAAATAATTAAAACCAAAAAATAATAATATTGGATTATTAGAGAGGGGGGAAAGAGATAAGGACAATATCATTTACTAAAAATAAGTCAACTCATAAATGAAATTCAAACATCAGTAGAATGGGTTGTTTAAATATTGACCCATAAAAACAGTTTATGTAATGGTCCAATGAAAATGGAAAGTTTGACTTTGAAAAATGAAATTCAAAAGAATTCCATTTAGAAAAACCGTTTTACACGCTAAGAAACTCAAAACATAATAAAAATGTATTACAATTATTAAAAAAAGGATTAATGAGTTTAATATAAACTAATATTAATTTGGAAAAATAGAATTGAAGAAAACAACAGAAAATAAAAAAATAATTTTCGAGTCTCAAGCTCTAAGTTTCATGAGTGATTGTAAAACACCCTTTGATATTCACAAAAACATATCTAAATGAAATGAAAAAAACATTGCATAGGTTTTATATAATTTATATGGATTAATAAAATTATTATAACCATTTAAATATGTTATATGAACATACATGAAATTGAAATACAAATAAATTCATAAAATAGAGAAAATTTTTATATTTTTGAATAACCTTTAGAATTTCATTGAACTACATAGGAAAATTCACATAACTACTTTACACATATGCATTTTTCGATACATAAATAAATTGAACATTTTAGTTTAATCAAAAAAACCAAATTCATGTAGGTGAATCAAATTAGTGAAATCGATGTACCTGAATCAATATAGTTGAATGTCTCAAATGTCTGAATTTCTCAAGTATCAGAATTTCTGAAATATGTAAATAGTTTGACATATCAAATTTTTTTGAGAAAATAGACATTGTAAAAGGTAGAATCAACATCTAGTCTAGTAGAATTATATTTATATAATTTTATTATATTTATAAATAATTTACAATCAACTTAATCAGATTTATTAATCTGAGGTTGCAAATAAAAAATAGAAGCAAAAGTTTTACATAAAACATCAAAAATCATACTTAAATCATTAAGTGAAGTATAACCTAATTTCAGAAATGATATAGATCGATTAAAAAGTTAATTTATTCTTATTAAATATATATAATTTTCATTTATTTCCAAAAAAACTGAATTTTCATTTCTGTAGCTCATGATATGGTCAAAATAAAAATGGAAACCAATTTTAGAAAATTGGCTATGAGGATTTCAAAATTGATATGTGAATTAAAGTTTTGTTTTGTGGATTATGAATTGGCTCTATGTATTTTGATAAAAAGGATACATGTGAAAATTAAAAAACAATTTAAAATGATATTTTAATGATCTAAATGATTTATTTATACTAGTAACACTTTAAGAGGCCTATAGGACACCTTTTTACCAATGAAAACAAACTTTACAAAAAGAAATATTATGATACTTTAAAAGTTAGACAGACATTAATCAATACCAAATAAATGTTTAAGACACTTAAATGAAATAAAAAACATTTTAATTATGAAAATATAATGTGGTTCAAGGATTCATTAAATATCCCCCCCCCCTTCTCGATAGTTAAAAAAAATTATAATTTCAAAAGAAAACAACCCCATTCTGAGATTATAAAAATATAATGTTTTCAATCAAAAAAATGGATTGTATGTTATAAGTTAATGAAATAAAGTCACATATAATTTTTCTTGCATTTTTTTAACATGTATGAAGGTGCCACTGTAAAACCACACACTGTTAGAATTAAATGGATAGATCATAAATTTTAAAATATGTTTGAGAAAAATAATGGGAAATCATTTACAAAGATTTTTTTGAAAACTATAGATTTATGCAGTAAGATAAAATCATCTTGGATTTATTATAGGTTTTAAAATAGTATTATAATAAAAAAATATTTACATAAATTATACAATGGTAATCGAAGAAAATAGATTCTGGATATTACATATATTATGTAAAATTCAAAATTTCATCATATAAATACATTCAAACACCCCTAAACCCATGAAAACATAAAAAAATTATTATTACCGCATTCAAATATCAATTTTTAAATTCTAAAACTTAGTAAAGTCTAATGTCTTAGGGAATATATCAATATGTTGATTTTGAGTATGGATAAACTCTAAAAGAACATCATTTTTACTTATATGACCTCTAATAAAATGCCATATAACATTTATATTCTTTATTCTAGAATATTTTAAATGATTTTTAGAAATATAAAATCTAGATATGTTATCACAATAAAGAGTAAAATCATCAATATAAATACCAAAATCACCTAATGTTTTCAGAATCCATAAATATTTAGAACAAAAAAAAGAAACATAAATATACTCAACTTCAGCAGTAGATAGAACAAAATATAAATTCATTTTATAAGAACAAGAAATTCAAATTTTCTAATAAAATTACACATACATGTTGTTATTTTTATATCAACTTTATAGCCATCAAAATTAGAGTCAGAATAGGACATTAAATCAAAACATATAAATTCAGGACAAACCAAACCAATGTTAATAGTTCCATTAACATATCTACATATTATTTATACATCTTTAATATTACCCTCTTTAAGATCATCTTAAATCCTTACACAAAAGAAAAAAATAAACATGATATCTTGTATAGATATTGATAAATAAATTTGGCTACCTATCTTACCTATATAAATAGTAATATCAATAAATTATCTAGAAGCACCAAAAAATAATTTACAACTAGAACCCATAGGAGTTTTCAAAGATAAAAAATTACTGATACCAAATATTTTAGTTGACTCTTTAGCATTCCTAGATTGATTAAGAAATATATTTTATTTACTTTGAGGAATTTGAAGTCTAGGAGTGATATTTAATTATGCCATTAAGATCATATCAATAGCATATGGAATCAATATATAAAAAATCATTACAAATAAATTTACTAGAACCAAATAATATATCATAAACATAAGTTTTAACAGTTAAAATTTCGTTATATTTTTTTTATTAAAATTTTCAGACCAGTATTACTATTTCTGAAACCATTACAAAAAAAAGAATTTATTTAATACAAGTCAAAGGGTTCTTGTTTGAGACTATAAAAATCATTTGATAATTAAAAACCTTGATAAGGAAATTTTTAATTTTCAAAACTAGGGAATTGATTAATATAAATTATTTCAAATATAAATCCATTTAATAAAACACTTTTAACAACTACTTGATAAAACATAAAACCTTGAAAAAATACAAATATAACAATATTATAATATCTAATATCTTGGTAACATCTTCAACTAATTCATAAAATTCTATATGTTCTACCTGGGTGTATCTTTGAGAAATAATTCTTGAATTATTTTTTTCAGTCTATCTAGATTCATCCATCTTGATTCTAAATATCTATTTAGTTCGGATTACCTACATATGCCATAGAACAAAAACTAAAGACTAAATTTTATGTTTAATTTTTTTTTAAGATCATATTTCATATATATAGTCCAATTTGGATTATTTAATGCATCAAAAAATTTAGTAGGAGCATGATAAGAAACAAAATCAGAGTGAAAAAAATATTTTTAAAGTACAGCTTCTCATTTTCAAATCAGAACACACTTTACCAATCAAAATGTCAATAGGATTGTATTTATGAATCCTCCATGATCTAGGATCATATTGAGAATTATTTTTATCCTTATCCATAGATTCATTATCAAGAGGTTTTTATTTTAAAAAATTGATATCCCTGATATCCTCTTCAATATTTTCCGTAATAAATTTATGAACATCACAAGATTCATAAAACATTATATCCACATATTCTTTAACAATAATGGAATTATTATTATAAAACTCTATAAGATTCCCAATTATACTAATAACCAAAAAATTCACCTTCAAAAAATTTAGTATCAAACTTATCTAAATTATATTATTAATTCTATATAACAATTTTACAACAAAAAACATTAAGATAACCAAACAACGATTCTTAAACATTAAACTAATCAGAAGAATTTTTCTTCAAAAATGGTTTGGACAAAAACTCTATTCAAAACATATAAATTATCATTAATATATTATTCAAAAAATATTTTGTTACACTATATTGAATAATTATTATTTTATCCTTCTCTTGAGTAGTTTTATTTTTCTATTCAATAACACGATTTTGTTGTTGTGTTCTAAGAGCTTACAAATTATGATCATAACCATTTTATTCAAAATATTATTCAAAAAATAAAATAATAAATGGATCTCCATTATCAATCCTAATTGAAATAATTAATCCACTTTTGTAATTATTAATAGATTAATAAAATCAAAAAAATATATAGATACAGTTTCATTCTTATAAGACATGAAATAATCCCATGTAAATTTATGTAAATAATCAACAATAACCAAAAAATAATTCTTCTCACTTAAACTAGTATATTTTATTGGACCCAATAAATCATGATGAAATAGTTAAAGGTTCATATTAGAATAAACATTATTTATTGATTTGAAATATTCATTGTAGTTCTTATATTTTAAGAACAAATCACAATAAAAATCATTACAAAACATTAACTTGGTTAAATCTAGATTATGTCCATGCTTGACTAATATGGTTGTCATTTATAAATGGTAATGTAAAGGAATTATATTTTTAATAACACCATCTATTTCTATATAATTGATACACAAAACATTTTTATTAGATAGATCAGAGAAAATTATAGAATAAACATTATCTTTTCTGTTAGCATAAAATAAAACATTTTGATTTTATTTAAAAAAATATTTATTATATTCAAATTTAAAATAATTATCATTATCAAATAATTATGAAATACTAATTAAGTAATGTTAAAACCCATAAACATATAAAAATTTATAAATTAAAACAATATAAGAAATACCTAATTCATCAAATCCTTTAACCTTGCTTTTAGTGTTTTCTCTAAAAGTTGAATAACCCCCATCACCTTTTTAATAAATAAGGATATTTGATAGTTCACAATTCATCTTACAAGAATATCCACTATAAATTTAACAAGGGTAATTCTTGGTAAATCCAAGATAATTTTCATACAAAAAACAATTAATTGACATTTTTGTTACCCATGATATTTTAGGTCAAATTGGCTTAGCAATATAATTCTTAGGAAACCAATGATATTTAAAACATTTATTTAAAGGTAATATAGTTTTAAACTCTTTTAAAATAAATGTCTTGTTATAAAAAAGTGATTTAGGATATCTAAGAGAACTTTAATGAGCATAATTTTCGTGCATAAAACATTTAAATCATGCAAGAAATGAATCTTTTCCAACTTTTAACAAAAAAAATATTTCATAACTTAGGAATATTTGGATTTTACAAAAAATTCAATTTTATCATTATTTAGATTCATCATGGGTATAATTTTTTCATATTTCTCTTTTACATGAACAAAAGTAGATATTTATTTATTCAATAATAAAATATCACTTCTAATATTATCACTTTCCTTTTGAACAGACTCAAAATCATCATAGATCATACCATTAGAACATGAAGAAAATTTTCTTATTTTTTATTTGATGGTATTATTCTCCGTCTTTATGGAAAATTAAATTTTTTTCCAAAATCACATTTGAGGAAAATTTTGGAAAATAATTAAAGTCTAAAATAAAATTTTTAACTAAAAACGGTACCTAGAAAATCATTATGGAAAATTCTAGGAATATTAGAACCAAACACCCTATAAATCCACCAATTAATAGGGACAACCTTCATAACTAGTTCATTGTTTTCTAGATCTTCGAAATGATCAGACATCCTATCCCAGTCCCAGATGTATTACTCTATGTTGATCTTCCATTCATTGAAATCTCACTCCAAAATGAAGTCTTGTTTGTTAATCCACACCCTTTTCTCTTCAATAAGATGAATTTATTATTTGTTTCTTGAAAGCATCATTTTCATTACTGAATTTATAGCATTCCATGATAAGTATCCTATTTTATTCTTTTAATTCTTTATATAATTTAGTAACTATTAAAACAAATTATTGAATTTTATCACTGTCTGCATACAACTCATCATATATGTGACCATAACTATGAGAATAATAACTATAATTAGAATAATTACTAAATCCGTTTATATTTTGTTTCATAAATCATAGTTTGGTTATAATTTATCAATTATTAATTCATCACATGAAATTTTGGATGAATTTGATTTTGTTGCTATGGGGTAGGGATCTTTTTGAGGAATGGAATTTGGATCGAAATTATGAGAGTTGGAAAATCATGAGAATTTTTTTTGATATATATCATGTCTTAAGAGGTAATTTGGTTTCGTGGGTGAACATTCAAGTGGGTTCTGTGTGTTCCCCCACCTTTTAAATTTTTTGATATAGGTTTTCATTTGTGTTGTGACCCATAGTCCATGTGATGATGACTAATAGAAAGTGAAGTTCCAGTTGTGGAACTATGGCATGATAGGAGAGTGAACGGAATTATGGCACAAGGATAATAAATCTTCACCATGTTTTTTGGTGCCTTGGGTGTTGTTCTATTACTAGAGGTGTCACATTGTGAGCTGAGAGGTCCACACTGTGATATAGTTTGTCCGAGGGTCAATCCTACTCCCTTAGATTGTCGAACCAGAGCCCATATAGGTTACACTATGATGAAAATTGGTATGGGTTCGATCCCTCTACATGGAAGGATAGATTCATTGTGATTTTTCTATAGAACTATTTTTATAAATATGGTCAGACCTACAATTTAATGGTTTAACCCTTCAGTTCTTGATCAAAAAAGTCTTTCAAAGGAGGACATTTCTTCCAGTACTGATCCTTTTATTCCTCTATTGATCTCCCTAATCCTAAGTGTTCTTAGTTGAAATTTTATGTGAATCATGCTGAGTTTCCTCCTCCCCTAATTTCATTCTATTTTTAATTATTCTTCTATGATTTTAATGCGATTTAGTTAGGAATTCAGTGGAAACTTCTACATGATCATTGTGGAAATCATCTACTATGATGAGAATTTCTCTTAACATAGAATGAGGATATATTGTATTGATTATATAACATATTTTTCCCTCTTTAGTTGGAGGTATGTCACCTTATGGATTTTTCTAGGATTTTAGATTTATTTATATGGAATTTATAGTACGGAAAATCATACCCTGATTTACCAGATGATATGTTTGTGTTTCTCGGCATAAGTAGTCTACCCTGTGTTCTTGATGACCTATTAATTGTTTCATAGAAGTAAGTATTTATGAACCCATGTTCTAGAAGAAGTTAATTATGTTTTATTATTGTGGAACATTTATGCCCCTAGGATGTAGATTGTGGTTTCAAGATCATAGATATCTAGTGCTAGCCAAAGTAGGCATGGTTGATCTAAGTGTCACATTATATCCCGATGATTGATGGTGGCTTATCTTATTATGATTCAATAGTAATCTACTTTTTATTTTGGTAATGTCACTTGTACATACATGGTATTTAATGGTTATAATAGGAAATTTATTGGTGTATCCTTATAGTGGTTTACTCACACCCTATTCATGTGTCTATAGTAGTGGGATACCTAAATCGACCTCATGTTCATAGGTTTTGGTAGACCATAGGACTAGTGATTCATTATCCGGAAGTAGAATACCAATTGAAATTATAGACTTGGATGTCATTATGGTTAATTATAGAGTTAGAAACTCCTTTTATTTATTTATTTTCTTATCTTTTGTACATGTGATAGGCCTTGGGAATCATTGATTGTGATTTATGACTGTATTCTTCAACAATAATTTGATTATATCATGGGATTGTTTATTAATTTTGTGTACCAAGATTGTTTATTATACACACATTTTGGTTGTTTTATTGTCACTTCTAACTCTGATATAAGGTTTTATTATCCAAATGATAACACATTATCCTTCTGCTACTAGTCAGCAGCCTATAACATACATGGAGGTGTGCCTGAGGTGTTATGGTGTACTGGTCTGGACAATACGTGAGGGGTTGTATAACAGAGAATGAAAAAGTAATATGAGAGTGTATTTTTTTCATTCTATTTATGGTATTATAGATATATAATAGAGAATATTCAAGGCTTTTCATTGACCATAGACCAATTTTTCAAATAATTTTTTTGGGAAGTAAGGTTTACTAGGGATATGGGATTGATGTTTTTGGTTATCAATATTACGGTTGAGATGTATATCCATATATGATATGTGTATTTGGGATTGTTATTTTGGTTTTGACCATGGAAAATGGAATGATTCTTATGTGCATACATCATTATTGACACGTAGGACTCATATACCATTCATGTTCATGCCTATGATTGATTTCTAGAAAACAAGAGTTTCTTTGTTTAATGTATCAATGAAAACATGTATGGATTTTTCTCATATAAATTTTTGGTGGAATTATACTTAGATAGAACATGGTATATTATTTTTTTTATGACATTTTTTTTGTGGATATTATGGATGTATTTCCTTGATGATGATTTTGTTTTCCCTCTATTAAAGGTATGTATAGTGGCCTTTAATTGTTTGTTATTGGCTTTAGATGCTTTATGATAAATATATTCTGGGTTATTATGATATAAGTTTTAGAAATAAAATGGGTTTTAGTTATTTAATGTTTTAATAACAACTTATATGGTGTTTTATCATATAATATCTTGGTGTCATTCTACTTAAATAAACCATATAAATATGGTTTCATCTCAATAAATAATTTTGTTGGGTGATGTTGTTATATGATGATAGAAGATATCGTGCATCTCAACTGAGTATTTTTGTGTGTTTATTTTTGGTGAGGATTAGTTCCCTAGAGTAGGATAATTTCATGGAATCTCCTTCCTAATATATATATATATATATCTGTATATATATATATGTATATATATAACAACCATAGAGTGGGTGTTGTCACATAATTTATCTTGTGATATTTGAGATGGGAAAAAATATGTTTCCCCAAGATCTATAACCTATATGACATAAGATTTATGTGTTCTATGGGAGAACCAAGTGACCTTGAGATACAACTCAAGATATTGTAAATTTGAGCATTATATGAATGCAACTCAAATGATTGGTAAGACAAAACTTATGAGTGGCTTGGGTATGGGATGCATGGGTAGATGAATTTTATTTGAGATTGAGATAGAAGAAGTGTAGTTAAATATATGGTACAACTATTTCATATTCCATTGGTATTCATGAGGAAAATACCTCTATGTGCTAGTGATTTTGGTATCAAGGCTAGTTTCAATGTGAAGGATTAGTTGGATACAAGTATCTATATATTTAGGATGTGGGTCCTAATGATATTTGGGATAGTGATCCTAGATGGTAGAATCAAGGGTAGATAGAGTGTGGGCAGATGCTTTTAGATATTGGATTATGTCTGAGTGGAAAGTGATCTGCTGGATTTCTTTGGCATGAGTTAGATATCATTATTATTATATATTAATAATCATCGTGACTTTGGCTAGATTCAATTCACATATAGTGGGGCATGGTTAGTTTTATAGGTGTATGAGAATGAGTGTGATGAAGTGAAACCCATGGGAGTGTGAGTTGGTTTGTATGACTAGGTGGTATGATAGTGTACAACTATTAGTATTGAAAGATACTAAGAATAATAGTGGATAAGAACTAATGAGAATGTTATTTATATAATCACTCCACATTAGGAGAGGAAAGTTAGAGTTAACATGGATTCCCATGGAAATCCATGATGCATGTGGTTGAGTGTCTGTCGTGTATACATGGTTCTCCTTTAGTTATGAATTAGTGACCAGCTATGTGAGGGACTAGAAATGATGGATTCGATGAAACACTTGAGGTTATATATTTTTAAGGTTTTGATGAGAATGGAATGTCATGCCTACATAGTCTCCGATGACATTTGTTAATGGATAGTGCTAGAAGTTGATAGGGTAGACGATCATGGATTGGGAGGAGTGACATGTAATAAATGATATGCTCAAGGATAAGTATAAAGGAAGACATATTATAGGGAGTGAACTATTTTTTTGGATGGAGTGACCCTAATATTATGTTGAATTTTGAAAAATATAGATGATGACGTTCTGGGTGGGTTGGTAGTGGGTGGTAATTGATGTTTCATGATAGTGATTAGGTATGAGAAGAGATGTTATGTTCAGTCATTACATATGGTAATATACAAATTATGGGTGGGGAGATATAAAATATTGATTATCAAAGTTTTAATAAATATAGACCAATGGTGTGGAGAATCATGATAGTTTCAACGGAATGACCCTCATGTGGGTAGGGTAATCGTTGTGCTGAGACTGGTATGTGGAAACTCATGATTCCATTTGGATGTCAGTGTAAATAAGGATCAAATTTTATCTTTTATTTTGGTAGATATCATATTTTGGATTCAAATGTGGTATTTTATGGAGTCTATGCATTAGAAATGGGATTAGGAAGGATTTGGTTGTGATTCAAGGGATAATCGGATCGAAGGTGAATCAATGATCATGGGTAGAGTATGAGGACGGATTTGGGTGGTTAGGAACTGACCATGGAATACTAATTAATGTTTATTTTTTGATTTGGTGAATGATTTTTTACTATCACAAGATTACTTAAGGAATTTAGGCATTGTGACTTGGAGACCTGGTAGTGATTCGACGAGTTTGACCAATATTTTCCCAAAATGTCGACTAAAGGAGGATCAACTAGGGATTTTTTATATAATTAATTTTAGTTAGGTGAAAACTAATATGAGTGTGTTAATGGACCACTAGAAGCATGTTGTCAATCGGCGTTCCATGGTGGGAAGCACCATGGAAAGTAATTACCCTTTTTGAAAAAAGTCATATGTTAATGAGACCTATGATCCAAGTATTGAATTGGTAAATAAAATCATCATGCATATTGATAAATGGGAATAGGTAAGTATCATTTCATTTATTTTAATTATGTGACAAGGGTTTACCTGAAATTTTTAATGAATAATTCACCATTGTGTTTGGAGTGGCACAATGGATGTTTGTTCAGTTTTTAAGGATAGAATATGCAAGGTAAATAATGAATTGAAAACTGAGTTAGGTTAGGAGTAATGTTTTAAGGTCCAATCAGTCATATTTTTTATGAGAAGAGTTATTATGGGGAGGTTTTAAAACCTCATTTCATTAAGTGTCATGAAATATAGGAGGAATTTTAATTTTTTTCAATGAAGCATCGGTCATGTTGATTACTAAAATTTAGATATGAATTTTGACAGTTAGAACATCATGAAAAGCCATTTCATAACATGGATTGAGGCCCATGGGGTAACATGGGTGTTCAGGAGAGCTTTAGAGTGGGGTGGTCCCCCGCCCTATCTTTGTTTTATCTATTTGATGATAGTCACGTCGTGGAAACCAACAGTGAGTGGTCTTGCGGTTAGGGCACCGTGTTGTAAGAGGGGAGCATGGGGAATTAAGACATAAAGAGAATGATTTCACTCCATGTGTTTTTGGGGAATTGGGTGTGGGTTTTTGGTAAGATTCGCCACATCATGAGTCAAAAGGGTCATGCCATGATAATATTTGGTCGACAGTGGAACCCACTACCTAGGGCAGTCACACCAAAACCAATAGGGGCCATGCCACAATAAAGACATTCAAGGTTATCTATCCATCTAAATGGGGGGTCATTTTGTAACCCCTATTTTTTAACTTGGACTAATATGTGAAACATATTTTAAAAAAAGTGAAGGTTCATAATTTCAAGGTTACATATTGGGTTCTTGTTGTAACAGGCTATGCATGGGAGGACATTACAACTAGTCAACCCCTTTTATTCCACATTCAATCCCCCATAATCTAGGGTTTTCTTGGTTGATATTTTGTGGAAATTATAGGTGAGTACGTCCTTCTATAATACCATTTGTTTTTCCTTCAATTCCCACCTATTTTTATATGATCCAACAAGAGATTTATTGATAATTTCCACTATATCCTGGTGGAAATCATTCAATATTATGGGTATTTTTCTAATCATGGATTGTATATGTACTATAATTAGGATCACACAATGTTTCTCAATTTTTAATTAGAGTAATATTTCCCTCTCGTTTTTTTCTAGGATTATTAATTAAATTGGAAATAATTAAAATTGAATTGGGAGTGTAAATTGTGGTTTTATGTGTCTTGGGTCTAGGTGTATTTCTGAAGTAGAATGCAAACCATTGATCAAGGTTTCCATTAGTAGATGCTGTTCATTGAGGTTTTATACATTTATTCATATTTAAATTAAATTATTAAATTAATTATTAATAGTTATTATTATGTGAATTGGGCATTGTGTTATGATATAGTTTCTTAAGAGGTGATGTGTGATTAGAAAATCTTGGACATAGATGTGCAGGCCATCCTGGAGATATAAAATCTATATGAGGGAGGTGTTCCATTGAATATATCCCTAATTTAAGGAATTTTATAAGACCAGTGTTTTCTGGTCTCACCACTATATTTGATCGTCCTTTTTAATTAAATAAATTCATCCACTAAAGGAAAATTAATATGGATATATGATATTACAAGGTCCATGATGGACCTTTGAATATTTAGCTTTTTTACTCAATAGTCAATGGTTTTTAAATTGATAATTATGTGTCTCAAGATACATGGGTTCCATCGATATGAGAATGAATGTAGTGGGCCTGAGTTAGGTCCCTTAGTTCCCTTGATGAGGGATGATTTATTGAATGGGAATGGTTTTACTGGGAATAACTTGTATTTGGAACTCATGATACCTTATAGCTCATGGGCTATTTGAGTAGAGATTGGGATTGTCCTTCCTCCACCGTGGATATATAAGTGACCGAATGAATATTCCCTATGAAATATTATGATATGGGTTGCGTGGAGGACCAACTTAGGGTGATTGGAAAAGTGATATGGTATTGAGGTCATCCCTCTAGTGTGATGATGGTATAACTTTGCCTATGTTTCCAATTAGGCTAGGATGTGATTATGGTCATGATGAAGGATGATATGAACTCCGAGTTATGGACTTGGTCTAAGAGATGAAAGTGAGATGACAGAGGCAATGTAGGGTTTCCAAACTATGGTCGGATCTTGGGGACCTTGGTGGGTGTAGAATTCCATGTTTAACTTATAGAGGGGCTGTGTAGGGTGATTGGTAGTGTCGATTTTTTGTGTCACCATAGAACTTAAAGGATGATGGTTTGAGCCATGTGTGGCTTAGTACCGGTGAGAAATAACAGGGAAGGGTCTATAGGGAACTGGGAGATACCTAAGAAGGAGAGATGAGGATGTTAATGGATTATATTTTGTTTTCTTTATGACCAATATGGCCTTCATAGATAATCCTGAGCATATATCATGACTTAGAGGCATCCCTTGTTTTGTGAGGTTGGCGCGAGTGGCTAGAAGCCTAGTAATTCACTGTTGAGCATATGTATTAGCTATAATTAATGATGTGTGTGTCATGTGTGATGGTTTCAGGGAGGGAGGATTCCACTGGTGTATGGTATGATGTTTGTTTACAGATAGGGTGAGGTTATGCCCATAGTTTTTGGATGGTATGATCTATGTTTCGAAGTAGGGTGGGGTTAATCCCTTCTATTTCTAAGTGATATGAAATAAGATTCATGGAAGGGTATGGTTAAGCCCCATCAGTTTACAAGTGGTATTATATGTGTTTCCCAACATGGTGTAGTTATTCCATTGGGTTTCTAAATGATATGATATATGTTTTCAATCAATGTGAAGTTATGCCCTTGATTATTTTGCTGATGTAACCAGTGCTTCTTGATAAGGATTTATTTCCCTTGAGTTATTATATTATCTAACTTTGTTTCCCTATTGGGGTAGTATACACTTATGTTTTCAATAAACTATAACTTTTTTTTGGTGAGAGGTTATGTATATAAGTTTCATATGAGGTTACTTATGTTTTCTCTTAGAGAGTGTGTAGGTCCCTAGGTTCATGATGATTATATTCTTCTCAGATACATCTGGTTCTGGCTAAAACTAGTATTTTTATTCTCATATGTAACAATAGAACTTGAGGATTTAGAGGGATTTATTTTATTTTAGTAAAAAAAGTATCAATTTATTAATTAAATTATGTCACAAGTTCATACACTATACTTACTGGTTATGTTATGTATGTAATTTTTGGTTCCTCTCTATGTTTTACTCACACCCTGATTGTGTAGTAATGTAATTGGGGTGACCATTAATACCTCATGTTTATAGGTTTAAGTGGGAAATATGTCTAGTGTTGCATGATTGGGCTAGAGAAAAATTTCATGGATTGAATATTGGGATGTGATCAGGCTTAGGGATTGTAGTAGAGCCTCCTTACGATTATTTATTGTGTTTTTTTGTATATTCTATTTCCCCACGTGGTGACTAGTTGTGATTTATGGTTGTATGATTCCTCATAGAGTTGATATACCACAGATATGTTTATTTATTATTCATGCTATTAATATTTATTATTCATGATGTTTTATATTTACACCGTCATTTCACACATGGATATGAGGGTATAGACTCCCCATGGTAACACTATTGATCATCACTGCTATTTGGTAGCCTTTAATGTATGGGGAGGTGCAACTGATGTCCTGTAATGAAGCAATCTAGACACAAGGTGATTTTTTTGTGATTTTGAAAATTATAATATTCATATGTCCATATAAATAACATATGTCTTTTAGTATGATTTTTTATTTTACTTTATAGGGCCTATATGAGCTTAAAATTTGAATAGGAAATGTTTTTGGTTAAATATAAAAAATTCATTTCTACAATACAATTTTGAGGAATGAAAATGACAAAGAAGAGTAAATTTATGAATTTTATGGAGTTTTATAAACCTCACAGCACATATACATGAGTTCATGACAATTCCATCAGTTCTATTTTGATAAAAATTATATGAAAAACATGTCTTGTTATTATTATGGTTGTATCACTCTAATGTATTACATTTTCATGAAAATATGGAAATATAATTCATCATTGAGAAATAAATTATAAAACTTAGTAATATTTTAAAGTTAAAATGAAATCATTGATAGAGGTGATGTTTATAGAAAAAGTAATATAAGAGAAAAATAATGAAGGTAAATATCATTTAAGGGGACCTGGAGATTGATGATAATGGTTTGGCCATCATTTAGTATTTTTTTATATGCCATATTCTAATCTAAATATATAATAATCTAAGAAAATATCAATTGAGACTAAAATAAATCTTAGTGAAACGAAATTTAACGAATACAATGAAATATTACATTTTCATTATTAAAAATTATTTTTAAAAATTTTGATAATCTATTTACTAGGATTTTATATTCCGGGAAAATAAATTTTAGGGAGTCATAGATATCTCATTTCCAAATTAATTTTGAAAACTTGTTTTGATTGGAATAATGGAATTATAAATAAAAAATAAGGATATATGTGAAATGTTCCATTATTTCCGATTACATGACTCTATTGAATCATCTTATTTTAGAAAATAACAACAAAGATAAATGCAAACAACTCTATTTATTGATCTCAATTGTTGACTAATGTTTTTAAATAACTATTTCTTTATATATATACATTTATTTTTTTAAATAATTCATTTTAATATACTATAAAATATAAAATTTGTTGGATTTTAAGGCCACTTAAATTCTTCTTTTCTAAAATTTTCTTCTCATGAACTTATTTTTTTAATGATCAAACAATTTATAATTCATTTTGTTGTCTTAGTAGCTCTATTTCTTCATATATTCATGTCTCATGGACTATTCTCAGTTGTTTAATGTTTAAATACCATCTATACAACCATATAAGAATGTATTGATATATATTCAAATCATAAGTCTAGTGTATGCCTTTACTATAAACCAACCATGTTTATTCTATTATTATTGGTGAATAATTGATCTCACACTTTTATATCAAATTTTTATTATTTTTATAAGGAAAATATTTTTATTCTATTCTTTCTATTTTTTAAAATTTTTCTTTCTTTGTTATAGATGGTTGGGTTGAAAATAGTTCATATACCCATGAAATTTAGGGTATGAAAACGCTAACCCATTTATTTTAACAAAAACCTAGCCCTTTTGTTTTTTAAATTCACTAACCTATAACTAACCTAATATATACATAACTACATATTAATTACCCTTACCCTTTTAAAATTACCTAATTAGAAATTAAAATATTAAATTTTTATTTATAAACGTTGAATGAAAATACTAAAAAATTATGTAAATATATTTTGAAACTGTAAATTATTTTATAAAATATTATAAATGATTTATTATTTTTTAAATTTTTAAAAATTAAATTAAAATTTTACTTATAGATATAATATAAACTGATATTAGAATAAATCAATATTTTTTTATAATTTTAATGTCCTTTGAAAATTTATTATTGATCAATTAAAAAAATTCATAATCGGGTTTGGGTTTATGGTTCCTTAAGAGTATTATCCAAACCTGGACAATTTATTAACTAGGTTTTAAATTTCTACTATAACCCTGTAAATACTTGTTTAACTACTACTCTAACCTTATTTAATTTGTTAAATTCATGTTGGGTACCGAGTTAATGGGTTTCCATTATCACTGTAATTTTTTGTGTATTTTGAGAAACATGATTTAGTGGAAGCGAGTAAAATATAATTTCATTATAGATGAATAAGTATATATATTTTCATCAAATATTGAAATCTGAACAACACCAAAAAATCATTTTTTTTATAATATTTTAAAAAATGGAAAACAAGAATTGGTTTAATTTTTACTGAAAAATAATCCACAAAATAATTGAATCCCTTTATGCCTCAGACAACTTTGGGAAGAGGAAAAATGTGTTACAATCGTCAACAACCTTGTACTTGAGTAAGATTCAACCTTTTGGGTCCCCTAACACCTTTAGACTAAACAAAAAAACATATTTTTTTTCTATTTTAAAATTTTAATTTTGTTATTTTATTTAGACACACACACACACAGATATATATATATACGCTATAATAAAATTTAGTAGAATTTAATTTATAATAAATATACAAAATTACTTAAATTAATGTAATATAAACTTATTAAAAAATTCTGGCTCATGTCTCCCTTTTATAAGGGAGATATCCGGGAAAGCCATATAGATTTCCAATTTTGGATTCAAATTCCCCCTTACACACACTAAATTAATAACATATTATTATTAATAAATAATAATAATTAACAATAACTATTAATTAATAATAATTAATAATAATAATCTTTGAGTATATGTTCCATTGGGTGTTTTTTGGTGTATATGATTATTTAAATTAAATAGAAAAATTAATTATTATTTTTTATAATTATGTGAATTAGGTGTTGTGGAATGAGATAGGTGCTCAGGATGTGATAAAAGATTGGAAATGTTTGATCGGTGATTTATATAGAATCATGAGGATGTTATCATTTTATTAAGTAGGTTATCCATTGACCATATCTGTATGTTTAGGAATTTTATATGACATGTGATATGTGGACTCACCACTATAGGTGATCAAAATTTTTAATTAAAATAATTGTTTCACTATTGTAAAATTCATATGGATAGATGATGATCCAAGGGCCATGATAAACCCTTGAACATTATCTCAATCCCTTATTCATTGATGGTTAATGGAATGATATGTATGTCGTTTGAAGTACATGGTACCTAAAGGGGTGATAGGGATTTTATAATGAACATAGTGGGCATGAGATATGTCCCTTAGTTCTATTGAGGGATTTTGAGTGATGGATTAGGAATGGTTTAATTATAATATGTCATATGTGTAATGAAATATTCCTTATATCCAATGGAATAGTTTATTATCGAGTGGGGTAAGTGTCCCCCCCCCCCCCATGGATATATGAGTGAATGAGTGGGTATTAACTATGATGGATTGTGGAATAGTTTGGCTAAAGGACCAACCAAGGGTGATTGGTGAATTGGGATGGGCTTTATGACATACCTATAGTGTCATAATGTTATGGAATTTCTTATAATTCCAATTAGTCTAGGATGTGATTATGGTGTAGATACGGGATTATATGCACTTTGAGTGATGGGATTGGCTCCGAGAGATGAGAGTGAGATCGAGGATCCCAAGTAGGATTTTCTGACTATGGTGTGATCAAGGGGACCTTGATCGATTTCCATGTTCCATGTTGACCCTACAGAGAGGTAGTGTATAGAGGTAAGTATTATCTATTTTTTGGATTAACCTTAAAACCCAAAGGTTGATGGTGTGAGTTTGACGGGGCTTATTATCAGTGAGCAACAAACATGAGGGGTATGGGGGCCCTAGGGGATTCCCAAGAAGGTGAGATGAAGTTGTTGATATAATCTATATGATGTGATATTTTTAATCATTTTTACTCACACCATGATTATGCAGCCATGGATCTGGGTTTCCTGATCAGTCCCCATGTTCATAGGTTTAGGTAGGGAATAGGTCTATTGTTTCATGATTAGGATAGGGAATCTTGGTGTGGATTGGAAACTGAGTTTTGATGAGCCCGGGGATGGTAGTAGAGCCTCATCGTATTTATTTCTTTTTCTATTTGTGTACGTGTGATTTCCCTAATGGGAGACTAATTGAGATTTATGGTTGTATACTTCATCATTCATTTGATATAGCAAGATATGTTTATTTATTATTCATATTCTATTTCTTTTTTATGTGTGATGGTTGATTATTTATTCCTTCATTTATCACTATGATATAATCATATAGTCTCTTAACGGTAAAACCTTATATTGTAACTATCAGTTAGTAGTATTGGCATATGGGGAAGCACACCTAAGGTTTTGTGATGCCATGATCTCCACACTATGTTAGTTGTCTTGAGTTAGGGTGTTACAATATTCTTATGTTTTTATAAATAATATTTTTTTAGTTTAATTTTTTAATCATTATTAATTGAGCATAAAATTGGAAAAGAATTTTTTATCTGTTAAATATAGAAAAATGCATGACCACATTCTAATTTTGGTGAATTAAAATGATATATAATAATTATTATATCAATTTAAGGTATTTTTATAAGCATCACACTACATAGGCATGAGGTCATCCCAAATACCTTTACTTCTCTTTTAATTAATATTATAGGACAAAAACATAATATTAGTATTATGAATGTATCACTGTGTTTTGTTAAATTTTATAGATTTACCAAAAATAATTGATACTATATAAATAATTAAAAAATAACAGTAATGCGTTAAATCGAAATTCATATCCCTTATATAGGGTATATTTATAGAAAATGTAATAGAGGGGAAAATTATTTATGTAAATGATCAGCGATATAGAACAAGAGATTAAGGATAATGGATTATACATAAACTATTATTTTTATTTCTAATATTATTTACTCAATATATACTCTGTTAAGGGCCTACAATGTAAAATTAATTTGTACTTGTCCCTATGGGTCTCAGGTAAATCTCGAGTTTGAGTCTCACCAAATACTTCTCTATATTATGTGTTGCAATATTTTCTTTGTAATGTATCCCCATTCCTTGAATTGATGTTAACATATACTCCATAAAGAAAATATATTTTGATACTAAAATAAAACTTAGTGGAACCTAATTTATTGAAATCAATGGAACATTTAATTTTTTTAGTTAAAAATTATTTTTCAAAATTTCGATATATAATTTACTATCATTTAAATTTCTTGAAAACTAATTTTAAGGGAGTATTAAATATCTCCTTACCAAATTATATATGAACAATTCTATGGGTGGAATAATGAAAGTGTAAAAATAAATAATCCCACAAGTTAACCTTCCCCTAATTTCCCATCATAAGACTATATCGAAAACATCTTATTTTAAACACTAATAACTTTTCTAAATGTGAACACTTCTATTTGAGGATTTTAAATATTCAATAATGTGTTTTTAATGAATATTTATAGAGATAATTTTCATTTTTATTAAATTAATATCATTTTAATATCTTGTAAAATATAAAATAGAGTGGATTTTAAATCCATTTCAAGTCTTATTGTATAAACTTTTCATCTCATCATTATAATATTTTTTAAACTAAAAAAGTAATAGTTAATTTTTTTTACCCATTATGTGGATTCCATCATATATTCATTTCGCACGGACCATACTGAGTTGTTTAATGTTTAACTCCCATTTATATGACCATATAGAAATTTTTTGATATATACATTTCATAAATTTGGTGTATTCATTAACAATCAATCACCTAGTTTATCATTTTTTTGTTGTTAAGGAACAATTGATCACACACATTGATATCAAGTATTGATTATTTTTCTAGGGAATATGTTTTATTTTCTTATTTCTTTATTTTTTAAACTTTTTGTTCTTTATTGCAGTTTATAGTGATGGAAATGGTCCAGGTGACTAGAAAATTTATGGTACCAAAAAATTAACCCAATTATATTCACAAAACACTAAACCCTTTTTATTAAATTCACTACCCTAACACTACCCTAATATACACTTAACTACAATTATAAATATCCAAATTCTTTTAAAATTATCTGATTAAAAATTCAAATATTAAAATTTTATTTATTAAAATTGAAAATACATTTTAAAAAATTATGTAAATATTTTTCAAAAAATTAAATATTTAATTAAAATATAGTTAATGGATTAGTAATGATTAATTTTACACAAATTCAAATTTAAAATTTACTCGTAGACATACTATAAACTAAACTCAAATAAAATCAATATTTTTTTATATTTGAAGTGTAATTTAAAATTTTAATATTGATTAATTAATAATAATTGGAAATATTTGGTTCAGGTTTATGATACCTTAAGATTAATATCTTAACCCTACCTGTTTATTAACCTAGTTTTCAATTTTCTACCATAACGATCTTAATCATATTTAATCAAATCGGGTAGTGTTTGGTACCTGGTTAATAGGGAATCTATACCTTGGTATTTGAACCCCCTCAACCTCTTTATTTTATAATAAATTGTCATTAAATGTGTTTTTTGAAATATCACTCAAAATTTTGTTTTCATGAAGTTTATTCAAAATAAGGAATGTAAGTCGAGGTTTATTATTTATTATTTTTTAAAATAAGTTACAATGACATTAATCCCCCTTGGGGGGATTTATGAAATACATAGATAGTGACACGGGTGGGGATATAAGGTTGTGACACATGAAGCAATGCAAGAAGTTGTGTAGATCCACATAATAGAATTCAGGTCTCTTGGCCTTAGAGTTAGTCAATGTAATGAGCTCGCTATGGAGTGGGTCAACCCTGTGATGGGGCTGTGTCCTGTCCATATGGGCACACAGGTGTGTATGTTGTTTACTTTCCTTGTAACATCCATTATCTTCTTTGTAATTTATATATATAAAAATTAGTAGAATAATAATGTAAATAAATACCCAGCATTACTAAAATTAATGTAATATTAAATTAATACGAAAACTTTCACCTAGAACTCCCTTTTATTAGGGACTTCCATGAAATTCCTTTCAGATTTCCAAATGGGATTCAACTTCCCCTTTTCCTACATAGAATTAATAGTAGATTATTAATAATAGATAATAATTAATTAATAATAAATACAAAATACTAATAAACCAAATTAATAATAACAACAAAATAATAATTAACTATTAATTTTTACTATTAAATATTAATAATTAATAATAAAGTATTTAATATTAATAATAGTAATTATAAAAATCAATAAATAAGTAATTGTTTATTTATAGTTAATGGTTATTAATTAATTAGTAATTATGTGATATTTAATTAATACTTAAAAAATATATATTAGTAATTATTATTAAAAAATTACCAATAAAAATTTCAATTTATTTTTTAGTTAATAAATATTAATAATAATAATAAAATGATTAAATTAATAATCATTAATTAACTAATTAGTAAAATAATATAAATTAAATAAATAAATTTTAATTATTAAATAACTAATAATTATTATTTAATTGATTTTTTACAAAAAATTAAATAATATATAAATAAATAAATCTATTATTAATTACTTACTAAAATTTATTTATTATTTTTAATATATTATAATTTAGTAATAATATTAATAATAACTGATATTTATTTAATATTGGTAATTAATTAAAATTCATTAATAATTATTAATATTAAATAATATTTAATTTTATTATGATTATTAATAATTAGTAGTAGTTCATTAATTAGAGTTGGGGTTTGGATTTGTGGTAAGCACTCCCCAATATTACATTGAGTTTAGGGGTTCAAAACCCATGGAGCGTCGGTACTGTATTGGCTCAATAGTTGTACTGTAGTAGAATAGTAGTACCAACGACAATGTAGTGGTGGAGGGTACTATCAGATGAAATGTATTGGTGGAATCACTATAGAAAGTACTATAGCAGCACAAGAATTGTAGTAGCACAATTCACCAGTGGACCTTTGGGTCAAAAATATGGTCTAATAGGCCATGTAATGGGCTTCATGCCTACTGGACCTATGGGCCATGTACTGAATAAATAAGGCATGATAGGTGGGTTATCCTTTTGGGGGGCTATGGCATGCCTTTCAAGATTGTGTTCAAGGTGTGTGGGTATTTAATTATAATTGTGCCACAAAGAAACTAATATATATATATATATTAGTTTTTAATTATTAAATAAATAATTATTTTTTAAATATAACTATAAAATAAATAACAATTAATATTTTGTTATCAAATTATTTAATTTCTAATTACTAATAAATTATAATTTATTAATAATTAATAATAATATGTATTTATTTTTACAAAGTTTACTGAATATTTTTTTTAAATAATTGTGGGATATGTTCATGTAATGGATTCTACTTGATAGTGACAGATGGGGTCTCGTGGGGAAGCGGTCAACGATTGTCGACAATAATTAGGGTGGAGTTGGGATGGTGTCGCATTTTGGTAGTGCTATGTTTTTGTAGGGATACATGACTATTTTCCTTCGAGGTGGCACATTTATGGGTTTGGGGAAATGCAAATAATAGTTCGACAGGTGACGATCATTTTTCCATTATTATAGAGACCTTCATGTTTTTATCTTTGATTAAACCCGGTCTACATTGTTATTCATTAGGAAGGATTGTATTAACCTCATGGGGTTTGGGCATTTTATCCCTTCCGCGTTATGAAGGAAGTTCCACCATCAAATTGCCCCAGTGGGTGATTGCATGGGGTTAAGTATTTGTGAAATCGGTCCAATTAGCATATGAATTACTTGGATGGTCTCCAGCAAGTTTATTTGTGGTGCCAGAAACACCAAATGGCCCTGGTATCCATGATTCATGGAGCTGCATTTTAAAGACAAGATTTCATTTGGATGTATATTTGGCCAACAACACTTAAGGTCTCCATTGGTCGAGATGATGGGAGGTTGAGCTCACCGCACCCTTTTGAGAGGAATTATTTCATATTTCGGGACTCTCTAATAGATTTTGGTCGGGTTCATATGTTTGTGAATCCTTGGTTCATTCATGAAGTGTGTATCCACGAGAAACCCCTAGTTTTCATTTTCATCATGGACATACATGGATTTGATGCTACATAGGAAATGCTGACATAATCTATTCAAGGAGGCTCTCTAGAGATTATCATCATCTAGGAAGGACATAATATGGCTTGATGTTGGGATCAGACCCTTGATATGGGCTTCCTATGTATCCTTAGGAGAGGAATTAAAGCCCACGTAGTTCAGTATGGGTTGGGGATTACGCATGGCAGCTGCCCGTTTGGTGGGGGACATGGTTGGGTGAACCCTTTAGGAAGGTAACCCTTTTGAGCTTGGTCCTTCAAGTAGGAATCCTATGTATCTTAGTTTAAACAGGAATCATATTACTCATATTTCATAATGTGCTGGGGCTTACGCATGGAAGATTCCCATTTGAGGGGAAGTGATTGGGTCGGCCCTTTTGGAAGGGAAACCTTTTGAGCTCAGGCCTTCAAGAATGCATCCTATGAATCCTATTTTTAATAATAATCACAGTTCTCATAGATTAAGGGAGCTCAATATTATGCCTGGAAGCTACCCATTTGAGGGGACATGATGGGGTGGACCCTTTTGGAAGGGAACCCTTTGAGCTTGGGCCTTCAAGCAGGCGTTCTGTATATCCGAGTTTGAATAGGAATCAGAGTTCTCAAAGTTCAGGATGGGTTAGTTATGTGGATGTTTTAATCATCAAAAATCTCTAAGCCCATGTGAGTCATACTCGGTGTGAGAAACAAGTGAATGTGAGATATTTGACCAACCACACAACTTCTCCCACACTGATGGGAGAGGGAAGGCCTACGACGGAATAAGATGAGGCGGAAGTGAGTGAGGGTGAAGAGAAATTAACCCATCAATGTTGAATGACATTAGGGGACATGCATCTCGGCTCCTAGAAGGTTTAGGACTTACCTCAGTGGGAGTTCCCCTGAGATTCCATATTGGGTATAATACAGTTTGAAGACATATATCATGGATGATGGTATCACAGTTTAGTGTCGTGTTGCAGGGATGAGAACCATGAAGTTTAATGTCATGTTGATATGACTATTTGAGGTATTTCAGTTTAGTGTCATACAATGAGGACCACTTGTTATATAATCCATGATTAACTAGAATAAAATCATCTTTGGATATTCCTACACGGATCGAACATGAGTGGGAAGGAATGCGTAAACCATGATTATGGGGGATATCAGATCAAGAAAAATGTTACGAGGAAGGGAATACATTGAGTTGTACAGAGGTAGGAGAGGCCACTCCTGAGGATGGACTTGCCTCTTTTTTACACTCAATTTTTATGGGAAACAGATGAAGATCCACTAGGGTGATATTTACATAGTACAACAGAGGTGCCTTCAAGACACTAAACATTAATTACTGATGGATGGGGAGGTTTATGATGATCTGAAATCACCTGATATACTACAGTTTAAATCCATATAGCTTGGATGATGAAATCACATATTAGTGTTGAGCTTCATGGACTAATACCATATGGTATAACGACATGTGGTCAGGATAATAACTCATAGTTTAAGGTCATAGATTTTAGACTATTTATTATTGAATGCATGATTAGCTGTAAGATAATCGGTCTATGATGTTCTAACATGCCTCGAACTAGAGAGGGAAGGACTGTATAAACTAGGAAACTATGGATTCTCATATAAAGAGAAATGATATGGGGCATGGAATCCATTGAGGCATATTGAGGCTTGAAAGGAATCTACTGAGGATGAAATTGCTTTGGTTGATGGTCGTTTTGTAGGAAACATATGCAGAGGAACCGGGGCATGATGTTTATAGTCAAACAAAGGTGTCTGCATGAAACTGGACTGCCGCTTCTGATTTCTATGGAGGTTTATGGGGATCCAAAATCCCCAAAACCAATGAGTTTGATGGATGAAAAGGATGTGCCTGGGTATTTAAGAAACATTCAGGCTGAGATTGTCTATGGCGTTCTGGGTCAACCAGGCATAGGTGGTAGGAGAAATGGTTTTCTAAAGGTGCATGAAGAATATCTCTTCTCATGGTATTTAAGGGAAAGATGTCGGGATGACATAAGGGAGCAATGGAAAATGCCGTTGACCCGGCCCGAAAAGTTTGATGTTTGACTCTCAATTTTTCTTGGGGGTAAGTGATAGTAGCGAAGGGGCTGGCCTAGTGGGATGGGACCGCATCCCGGAACTGATACCAAGTGGGGTTTTAGGGGCACAACCCCTGAGGAATAGTCCATTGGGTGAAAACCATTTTTCTGCATAGGTTATGGCCACAAAAGGCTGGCCACGTGGGAGCTAGCTATATAGGATGGTATGTAAAGGATTTGGCTACATAGGATCGTATGTAGAGGAGATTTTGATATACTATTTCCATTATATGGTTTGAGAAACAAATTTCACATTGGAGAATCCACATAAGAGTTGGATGCAAACTGTGTTCTGTATAAGGATGTTCTATGTATTTTCTTCCACATACGGTTTTCCACGTACTGTTTTTTTTATAATTTTTTATTTTTTTTGGTTTTCTACAGAGGGTGTTCTATATACAGTAGGCTAGGAGGAACTCCATGAAGTGACACTAGAATATGGTTCACATGATGGAGTCTATGAATTGCTCATGTTTCATAGGATCGAATCTGTAAATTTCTTTGGATTCGGGATGGATTCTTGCGAACTTCTTCAGGTTTGGGATAAATTTCTATTGCACCCTATATGTTATTCCACCACTTTTCACCCATCCCAGAGCTCTATATCCATATTCTTCAACCTCACTTTTTTTAGTTCCTCTGATGTTCCTTTTATAGGGTTTTGGGGAAACTGTATATATGATTCATGCATAACCATTTGTGGAAGCCCATGGAGGAAATTTGTCCCACAGATGACTCGATCAACAACGATTTTTGGAGGTGTGCAATGTCGATGTCTTCTCCTCATCCATTAATCACATCATTCATGGGGATGGTTTGTGAGGAGTATCTTTTTCAGGTTCTATCAAGTGAAAAAGGTTCATGGAGTCCTTGGTTTTCTATTGGTGATTCACCAAAAACTATTTTGTTTGATGGCCAACACCTCATGGGCCAGAACATTGTAAGCCATTCTTCTATCGATGTTTCTTGGTTTAGGACTTCCGTGAGCCTTTCTTGGTAATTAATACATGGAAATTCCAGATTCCTTTGAAAAATTGGATTTTATCAAATTTATTCTCAAATTTTCAATCGGCCAGGTATTTCTTCTGCTTTTCCCAACTTGTGGGAGTATTTGCCTTCACTTTTCTGGATTTTCGAGACCCTATAAATGATCCCCATTGAAATGGTATCAAATCAAAATGAAGACCAATCTATTCTGATGTAGAAGATGTCCAAACATGAATGGTACGATAGTGTGCTAATTTTTTCTTGATCCAAGGGACTCGGTGAGCATAGTTATATTATTGATGGGGTCACATTGATAACCCCACAAACTTTTCTGCCTTTTTCATTATTTCCAAAAAAAAATCATAAACCTGTTTAGTACGAGCTTAGCAGGTATATCATGACTTCTCCTTAGGCCACCCATTGCAGGTTGTCAACCTAACAAGAATTATGTCTCTTTTTATTATTTGATATCTCAACATTTTCCCATAAACCATACATAATATAGGTATAGCAAGCTGATACTTTTCTTTTATCTAGGGATTCACTTTGACGGTTTTCAATCTAGCGAGTATTGCATCTTCATCCCTAGAGTTTTATAGTCTTGCTAATAAAATTTATTAATGACGATTTATGTTGAATGGTTTTGAACAAAACATGATAGGGCAAGCGCCCCATTGTGGAATTAATCAGTCAGGAATGTCCATATAATCTCAGACATGACTGTGTGATTTTTCTTTACCCCGCCTTTGTGAGTTTTGAATGCATATGTGGATTGAATTCCATGTTAGGCGTATAGTGGTTGGAGACAACTTTCCTGAGAAAAAACTTGCCTTTCGTTAAAGATTGTTTTGTAGGTGACATATGAAGATCCACTGAGGCATGATATGCATTGTCAAAAAAAGGTGTTGGTTGGACACTGGACTTCCATATCTGATGTCCTACGGGGAATTTATAAAAATTTGGGTTTGTTTTTAGGTTTGAGGGCATAGTGGGAGACTTTTTTGAGGAATAATTTTCGAATGTATTAGGGTAATTTGTATCTAAATTGAATAGAAAACCACTCCCATGAAAAAAAATTCTTATGTAAGGGAGGACAAGAGAATGATACAATTTAATGTCACACAACCAGGACACTTGACACCCATTATGGGATATCATTTTTCTATAACAAAATGGGAATAAATTATTCATCAATTCAATTATAAATTCCTTTTGTGTCTGGGAATTCGAAATGGGAATGATATAAAAGATGTTATCTGGGTTTTTCTAAATCAGGGGAGTTAAATAGAACATAATTGTCATACGGGAATACATAAACTCGAAAAGACTCTCAAAAGGAAGAATTTTCATTTCGGAGAAAATTGTTTTGTAGGCGACATATGTAGAGCCACCAGGGAATGATATGTATAATCAAACAAAGATATCTACATTTCACTGGTCTTCCATCTCTGATGGCTATGGAGAATTATAGAGATTGGGACCTTTTTGAACATGTCATATGACTTCTATCCAGGGGTGCACCTAAGCATGAAAGGTGTAATTTCATTAGATGAATATTACTAGGAAACCTATAAATTAGTGGCGAAATTTGTTTTTTTATAAGTGGGTCAACTTCACGCATATGGATGGGGTATCATTATTTTACAGAATCATCATGTCTGACCAGAGGTGAATCAGTCTAGGATGTATTGATATATCTAGCACGTGGTAGGAAAGAGATTATAAACCATGACTCTGAGGATTCATGAATTAGGAGTGATTTCACGAGGCTGGGAATCCATCAAGAATACTATGGTAGGAGAGGAATCTATTGAGAAGGAATATTCATTTGGTTGATAGTAGTTTTGTAGGCGATATATACAGAGCCACTAGGGAATTATGTGCATAGTTAAACACAGTTATCCATATGTCACTAGTCTTCCATATTCGACAGACATGGAAGATTATAGAGATTCATGATTACTCAAAGCATGGAGTTTGAGGTATGGCAAGAGTGTATCTATATACATTAGAATCTTTCGGGCTATGATTCACTCATGGGATCAGGTAATCCCCTATATAGATCATGACTCATACGTAGGGTGATGCATTCAACCCATCCATAGAGTACCCTATAGTTTAAGTTTTTATAACCAATACCTGAGGTTCCTTATGGGAAATGGAACTATAACATGCCTTTTAGGGTCATTCTATGAGGACCAAAACCCCTGGACTGATTCTCCATGAAGTCATGGTTGATCGCCTATTAAGGTTCTTAATCTCACGTGAGCTATGCTCGGTGTGATAAACAAGGGATTACGTGGATTCTGGATCACAAATTAAGAGTATAATAGTCAATGGAACTGATAATTTAATTCTTAAACTAATGTTATGTAGTTTATCATCATTCTACAAGGTCAAATTTCTTACAATTGAACTTCATGTGGGGTTGATTAAGGGTAATCCTAATGTGAAAGAAGGGAAATATGACCACTCTTAAGAAACCCTATAGATATGACGTTTCCCAGGATTCTCTTCTTTGATTTAATTTGATCACAATGAAAGGGGACATTTCAATATTTTCTATGGATGGGTCTGGATTGTAGAGTTTGCATCCACCACTCATATTCTCAAGGAGAAACCAAGTTACACCACATTCCCAATGAGCATTCATTGTATGGGTTTTTACCTCACACCAGAAGGGAAGGCATTTCTATTGAGGGGGACAATCTAAGATAGGAATATATGAATTTCCATTGAGTGGTTTAGTCTAATGTCGTGCATCTGGGACACTTTTGTCCTTGGTGTTTAGCGTCATACGATAAGGACATTTTGTTGTGCTATTTAGAGTCATGTAGAGAGGATATTATGTTGTGCAGTTTAGATTCACGTAGTGTGGGAATTATGCTATGATGTTTAGAGTCATTCAGCAAGATCATATTGTCATAAATAATGTAAATAGATTTGAGTTAATCATGGTTAGGATATTCTAGAATAACTTAGATGTAATTTATTATAGAAGGTGTAAACCATAGTCTGGGGTAGCATTGGATCATGTGGAAGGACATGGGGATTGGAATCCTTTGGTCATACTGAGGTAGGAGAGGACTCTCATCAGGATATATTTTCCTTTGGTTGATAGCTATTTTGTCAGCCACATATGCAGATCCACTGGGGCATGATGCTCATAGTCAAACAAAGTAGTCTATAGGACACTAGACTTCCATCTATGATGGATATGAATGTTTTTGGGGACTCAAGATCTTCCTAGATTATGGAGTTTAACAAACTATAAATATGTGTTTCGAAATGTAAGAAATATACAGACCACGATCATCCATGAACTAAGGAAGATTCTACATAGATCTGACCCATATGATGGGGGAAGGATGATCTTTTAACACCTTATGAGTGTCAGAATTCAAACTTGTAATTTACATCATGTATTTAAATTGGTTGTGCTATAAATTGGTGGTATCTATGGGATCTAGTAATGTTGAGAATCGAGCCACACATGACTCTTGAGGAACCATGCAGTTTAGTTTCATGTGGTTTGCACCTTTCATGGATTCCGCTATACAAGTTTTCTTTATGCATGAAAGAAGGGGCATTGTTGTTTTTTTGTTTGTGTGACTGGACTGGGATAAAGGATCTGGGTGAAACTACATATCCCGCAAATGAATGGGAATCAAGCCGTACATAGTTCTGAATGTTCCCTAAAAGGTTCTACTCCACATGTTGGGACATTATATGGAATTAGTTTTTAGTTGGTGGCTAGTCTGGGAAGTTAAATTTGGGCGTCACTATATATCCCGCAAGGTCAGAAATCAAGCAATACATGGTTATAAACGTTCCTTGTACCGTTCTTAATCGGACGTAAGAGTAGGGGTATTTTGGTTTCATCCATTATGGTTGTTGTTTATATCATATTACCTTATAGTTTGTTTATGTAATGGAATCCTTACCATCGATCCTAAGCTCATGTGAGTTATACTCGATGTGAGAAATATGGAGTGAAACAGACTTCTCTCATAATATAGGGGGATAGAGGATACAATAAAGGCATTTTTTTCATATAGGGGATATGCCAAGATCAAGGGTAGAGGCATCACTACGTATCCCACTGATTAATTGAAATCAAGAAATACATTGCTATTTGGGGACCAAGCCATTTATCTTCATGCGATTAGGATGATTTATGCTATACAATTTAACATCTTGGAGATAAGATACTATGTTGTGCAGATTAGAGTCATACAATGAGGACATTGGAATTACATTTTAATGTCATGTTGTATGGACTAATACCATATAGTTTAACGTCATGTGGTCAGGATGATAACTCGTAGTTTAGGGTCATAGTTTTTGGATGATATACTTCATAATTTTGTGAAGTACTTATCCATATTCGTTTTATTGTTGGGAGCTATGATGAGCCGTCCATCCATTGTTATCAAGGCATATGCTCCATTGAAGTAGACCTTATGTATGACATATGGTCCCCCTCCCAATTCGACTCAATATTTTGTGGTTTCTTCCCATGTATCATCGAGGTTCTGAGGACCAACACCATCTCTCCTATGAGGAAAGACCAAAGCCAAACATTTTTGTTGAAGACTCATGCTATCTGATTTTGGTAGAAATCCAAATGGTGAAAAGTGTGTAGATTTTTATCATCTAGCTTCTCCAACTCCTCAAACCATTTTTTGGGATTTATCATCCATGTAAAGTTGATATAAAATGCCCACATAGAGTGAAGGAACTTGGATTTCAATGGTAAAAACTGTGTATTCTTCATATACTAGTTATTACAGGGTTGCCTAGGTGGTAGTGCGGGTCATGATCTGGTAAGACCAAAAATAATGAAGTAGATTGTCTAGAAATGATTTCATATCTTTTTATACCATATTTTGGAGTATGTTGGATATAGCCTTGTTTAAAACCTTTATCTACCCATGGGCCACTGCATGGGAGTGGAATAGAATGTTGGATTTGAATCCATACTTCGGATATAACTTGTCCAACATAGAAAAGTAGATGTTGGTGACACTTTCCATCAATATTTTATGAGGGACACCAATTTTGGTAATGATGTTCACCTTCACAAAGATGAAAACTATTTTTCCCCAATCTCTTTAAGAGGAATATCTTCATACCATTTGTAGAATAAGTTAGTTTCTATGATAATTAACATGAATTGTCTAGCTATGGTGGGAGGATATGGTCCCACAACATCCACCCCCATTTGGAAAATGGCATGGAGTACTTAGCTGTGTGCAGTACCTCTAGGTGTCGGTGGATAAAGTTGGCACAAACATAAGAGTAATGTCACTTCTTATAGAATGTGGCACAATCTTGTATCATCGCAGGCCAATAGTATTCAAGCCTTAAAATTTTATTTGAGAACTTTGTTTCACATTGGTGTTCTCCAAAAGCTCCAGCGTGCACTTCATTCATGACAAAAACATTCTATTCTCCATTGATGTACCAAAGAAGTAAATAATAAAGGACTCATTTGTAGGGAACCTTTTCTTATCTTGCGCCATTTGGTAAGACAAATTTGACTACCTGCCTCCAGATCTATTCTCTTCATGCCCGATCTGGTTGCAGTTCCCCCCCCCTTCTAAGGTAATTTGTAATTGGATTCATCCAGGCAATGGTTTGACCATATGGATCAGAAATAGGGCAAATCCCATCAATTTCCTTCGTGTTTTTTTGAATAAATGGAAATACCATCCAATGGTGGTCAATGATGATGATTGTTTCCACCTATTCTGGATCAACTAGGGTTGTAGTTGCATTTTCCAATGCAACATCTTGAGCATTTTGTGACTGGGGACATAGGGCAGTGTCAGTTCTGATGGGAATTCATCCATTAGTTCGAGAACATGGTTCATCAAAGGTACAAATTATATTTTTCTTAATGGAATACTCAAAGTTAACCTACTTGATGATCATCCCCGAATCACCTTTTATCTTCAATTTTTTAGCTCATGCATGATGTTCCAGCTCTAGGACTATAATGAGGGGTTGGTATTATACATCATTATTTTTTCATCACTCTAAATATTGGAATGAGTAAGGAAAGATGGTATTCTCAGAGGATATAAGTATATCTCCTATACCTACATTTTTGAGTTTGGGAACCTCCATCATTTTCATTTTTGGGATTCTAGAAGCACAATCAAGGTATATTTCCTATGCCTGGGGGCCTTCTCGGATAAAGAACACTTCTTAATTTGGATATTCAGCATCCAACAGGGTTGTTTCTTCTAAGGGGTTCTCTTCCATGAAGCCTACTAACACCTGGAATTTGATGGATTTTTGTGGAATGTACCATATGTCATACTATTTTAAGTTGAATTACCACCTTGATAGGCGTCCAGTTAGCATGACACGGTTGAGGATATACATGATCTGGTTTAAGCGGGAGAACATATGGAACTCATGGTGATATAGGTAATGCCTGAATTTAGTAACCACAAAGAATAGGGATAAGAAATTCTTTAAGATTATAGAATTTTGAGTCTCAGCATCGATCATTTTTCAGTTGAGGTAATAGAGACCGTTCTCACTACCGACATCATTATTCTCCACGAGGAAAGCGCCTAATGTTTTTTCCAAGGTGGTTATATACAAAATTAGTGGTATCCCCTAAACTAGCGGCATCGACACTGGCAGGATTATGAGATATCTTTTTCTATTTCCAAACGATTATTGAAAATAATTATGACACTCATATATAACCCCTTTATTCAATAACCTGGTGAAATGTAAAAAATTACTCAATTGTTTGGCTATAAGGAATTGGATGTAGGCCAGGTTCCCCTAGAGTTCCCTCAACTCAGTGAAGTTACGAGGTGGAGAAATGCATAGGATGGATTTTTTCTTCTCAGGGTAAACATTAATGTCATGAGGACGTAAGATAAAGCGAAGGAATTTCCCAAAGTTAATGCCAAAAGAACACTTTAAGGGATTCGTCTATAAATAGTGTTGTCGTAGATTTTTGAAGAGAATTTCAAGATCTGTTAGGTGGTTTTAGCACTCATTATTTAACCATTAGATTGTTGACATAGAACTCAAAAAAATATCATAGGAAGGGCATGAAAATGTGATGCATGTAGTGATGATATATTGAACTAACATTTTTCAGATCAAAGGGCATCAACTTATAACAGAGCACTCCATAGGGAGGCCAAAAAGTAGTAGCTTCATCATCTCCTTGGAACATTCAGATATAGTTGTACCCATAATAATCATACATGAATGAGAGAGTGTCATATTAATTGGTTTCATTGTTCAACAATTCTGTGATCAAGACCAAGAAATCATTTTTCAAACAGTGTCAGTTAAGGTCCCTGAAGTCAATGTATACTCTTATATTTTCAGTCTTCATTTTAACAGGGACTATTTTTCCATCCATATCAGATATTAGACTTCCCAGATGAAGTTATCTTTGACTATATTGTCAACTTCAGCCTCTATTTTGGGAGTATGCGTTAGGTGGGTCCTTCTTGGTGCCTACTTATAGACACAATAATCTTCCAGTAGACCCAGATGATGAGTGGTGACCTCAGTATTGAGGGATATAATTTCTATTTAGTTCAAGAAAACACATCTCAATTCTTCTTTAGGAAGGAGTTATATGCCTCTTTCTCCTTGAAAGGCATAGCCAAACTAATCAGTGTTTGTCGTAGATAATCTTAGATTCCTTGGTTTATCTCTCTATGTTATCGATTGTGGGGGAGATAGATCTTTTGAATGTGTTAGGGGAATATTTGAGGTCTTCTTATTCTTCTTATTATTAATCAACCTATTTATCATCTTCTTCATCTTTTAATGGAGAGAGGATTTTTGAAATTAAGGCTTCAGTGTTGGGAAAGAAATCGTCCTCCACCTTATTGAGTAAGGCGGGAACTGTATGGGGTCTTGAGGACAGGCCAATATCATCTTTTCGTGGGATTTTCCTAACATCATTGTTTCCCTCGCAATCCGGGGATGACCGCCTTGATGGGAGGTTCAAACATTCTGATCGGTTTCTAAAGTGTTTGTTCGTAGAACCAGAAACATCCAATGATTCCACATCCATTAGGACCTACTTTCCAAAGGTAGGTGCTCATTAGTTTGTGGACTGATGAGGCTTAGGAATTTTCATTGGTCGAGGGGATGGGAGGTCGGACTCATCACACCTTTTTTAGGGGAATTATTGTCTACTCTGGGACTCTCTTTATAGATCTAAGTTATGTTCATGAATCCTTATTACATTACCAAGTATAAAATGATCTTTCCTTTAGATCTGACATTCAATGATTAAATATGTAGGAAATTTAGAGAATCTTTTGTATGTATTCGATGTTCTTCATCGATAATGAATCATCTGTATTTATTAGAGATTCTTGGTCAATGGTACCCTTCGACACATTTATACAGAAGTCTCTTGGTCATTATGATGACCATGCTGGTTTTAAAGCCACTCAGTGGGGCACTTGAAGTTTATTGTCATTCATAAGGAATTGGATTATTTTAGAGTTGGGATCGAACCTGTAGACGGGCTACCTACATATCCTTTGTTTAGAAAAAGGAATTAGAATCCACGTAGTTCGAATAAGGGAGTATGATGTTTATGATTCATGGCTCAAAGAAGGATGTCACAATTACTTTTACACTCTAAGCTCACGTGAGTCATGATCGGTGCGAGAAATAAGAGGTATTGGTAAGAATTAGACAATTTTTCTATGAAAGATTCAATCATAAGAAATAATGTGGGGCTTATGTATGTATGAATGCCCAGATAAATGAAGGTTAGGATTTAATTTAGGGAAGAAATCCTGTAACAGGGTCCATAAAGGTATATGTGCATCATGGAGATTTTGAATACTCTAACTTGGGGCTTACTCCTAAAAAGGAGACCCAAATTAAGAGAAGACTTATGATTGGGTTTCACTCCTGAAAAGGAATCCTAGATCAAAGGTAAATTAGGACTGGTTAAGAGAAATTAAGACTGGGGCTTACTTATGAAAAGGAGGCCGAGGTCAAGGATTAAGGTTTGGGGCTTACTCCTGAGGAGGATGCCCAAATTAGGGGACTGGGGATTACTCCTGAGGAAGATGCCCAGATTTGGGGACTGGGGCTTAATCCTAAGGAGGATGCCCAGATTTTGGAACTTTAAGAATTGGGGCTTACTCCTAAGGAAGATGCCCAAGTTAAGAATTATGACTGGGACTTACTCCTAAAAAGGAGGCCCAGGTTAGGGGATCTCTCATCTTAAATGATGAGGTAAAATGAATGAAATCTCAATCTTTAGTGATGTAAAGATGTGTAAATCACTAGGTTTTGAGAGATATTCCACAGAATTCCTTTCAGATAAGGAAGTCAAATCAAGAAATCATACCATAAATGGCTTTGAAAAGTGTCTTGAAGACTGAATCTTGAATAGGAAATGTGTAATGGATTAAGAGGGGTGAAATGGGCAAGAAAGGCACCCAATAAGGCAGGGGCGCGCATGTCCTGGTAGGCGCGCAGGTACTGCGTGGGCGCGCAAGTCCTGGTCGCGCAGGTATGTCTGCGCAACACATGGTGTACTTGCGCGACAGTTAACCAGCCGGGTAATACTTGAGCGACTATTCATTAAAGCCTTTAGAATCCTCTTGAGGTTCTTCCCGAAGAGGGGCGCGCAATATCTTTTGATGGAGTAGGGAAGTGCGCAAGTGTGGACCTTTTCCCTTAAGGGATGGCCACTCAGGCGCGCAAGTGTTTATGAGTTTCAACACTTAGGCCTTCCTCCCCCTCTTTAGATCTTCCGTTCTAGGTATGAAATTACCTTAGAAGTGTTTCGGAAGCTTAAAGAAGAGACTAGGGCACCGGGAGCTCAAATCAGAGTTTCTGGAAAAAAACCTCCCTGAATGGGGGGGCCCACGGGGTCTATTTATAGGTAGGAGAAGATAGCGGGCGGTTATCACTTAGGTCGCGCAAGTCACTTGCGCGACCACAATGCGTCGCGCAAGTGGACTTGCGCGACTATAAGGAAACTTGCGCGACTTATTGGAAATCTTCTCCTTGTTCATCCCTTTGTCGATTTTTGATATTTTCTTCAAAGGATGGATCAATTTGTGCTAATTCATTTTCCCTTTACATTCCTTTGGACTCTGTGACGAAAAAGGAGTGTCAACAAAAGTCCCCCCTTAGAGTTGAATCCAAAAGAAATGAGTATTTGACTCTGAGGAAATCGAAGACATCCAAAGGAAAGGGGGCATGCAAGTCTTGATGGCGCAGAGGGCGGCGCACACGTACGCATCGCGCAGGACCTGGTCGCACTGGGTACGTCGTGTAGATAGGACGTCTGGCCTATAAATATGCGGTCATTGTCCGCACTTCGCATCTGATTTAGAATTCTCGAGCTCTTGCCGCGCAAGTCATCTTTTTTCCGATGTTTCCTCACCGTCGCGCTGCTGTCAAGGTAATAGGACTTGCACAGTGTAAACATGCGCGAAAAAAACTTTCAAGACACATTTAACACTTGTGTGGCACATCCATACTTGCACGCCTTAATGACTTAGCCATTTTTCTGAATTTCTTTCACAAAGTTTATGGAACATCAATCCATTTAAGAGTTAATTTATTCAACTCTTGTGCAGAATCAATGGATCTTAGACCTAGAATAGTTGATGAACTGGCTAGAAAGAAGATAGATGATATGATGGACATCATTGGCCATGATTATTATATAGTAAAAGATAGCACTCTTCTAGATTTAGCTAAGTATTTGAAGAAATATCATCGTGACTTCCCACAGAGCACTTATCTTCCTTTGTATGGCTATGGTCATCTACGAGAAGTCACCATTCCAGAAGAAAATAACTATCTTCCATTTTCGTGGTTCCAGAATTACACCAACTTTGCTTCAGAAAATATCTCAGGTGGAGGAGTATTTCTAAGTGTTGGAATAGTGGAGAAGCCCTACGTGATGCATCATAGCCCTTGCAAACCATATCTAAAAAATCATACACCTGAGCTGCAACCACATTGTCATCCTTCAATCTTCCAAAATGCTCAGATGGATCAATCCAAAGGCTGGAAGAAAAGTTGGGACTTCCGTCCTGGGGGAGGCGTGAAGCCAACTTGGATGTGGGCATATTGGGTGCGACAAACCTGGGCAGAGTTTGTCGAGGATCTGAAGGGAGCTGCAATATACGAAGTTGTTTGGGTTGGGAAAACATATGTTTACAGACATGATAACTTCGTGCCGGAGATACTCAGCCACTAGAGCCCAGCAACTAATTCTTTCCATCTGACTCATGGAGAAGTAGGCATCAGTCTGTGGGATGTCCACAAGATCTCAGGGGCACCAATTTTGGGCGATATGTATGATGAATTCATTCCTCCCAAAGTGACTTGAAAGGATTCAGAGAAAACTTCTCCTTTAGCTCGGGAATTATTTATGATTTTCCATAGGCTTAAGAGTTCAGAGACCTCATTAACTCATTCTATAAAGTATATTCATCTGGATGAATGGATGAATATATTTCTTATTGAGAATAAATAGAGGGAGCCAAAGGAGAAGGAGCCGAAAGAAAAAGGATCCAAGAAAAATAAATCCAAGGATAAGAGGCCCAAACGTCCTACCACCTGCCCAAAACCTGAGAAGAGGGGTTCTCCTGGAACATTCTGGCCAACTCTAGTAGTAGGAGAATTCGATAAGTGGGGATATGAAGTGAATCAAAGAATCCCAAAGAAGACTCGTCTTGCGGGCTTCTTGGCAATGTGGCTCAGTGTTTATCTCTTGCCAGTCAGGGATTCGAATGGAGGCGTCAGGCCAAGGACCTTCGTCATTGCGGCAAAGATGGCTGAGGGGAAAATGGTTGGGTTGGATACCCCCATTTTAGCAAATATTCACAGGAGTTTACGTCATGTCTTCATGGGTAAATCTCTTTTAAGAATAGTGGGACCATTCCATGTTTTATGGGGATGGATTGCCACTCACTTCAGGACTTATAATGTACAGAATGGATTACAAATTCCTGGAAGTTCTTTCAGGCCGTCAGTGCAAGCATTCTTTGGAGTTGCTTCATTAGATGTTAATGCCTATGACATGAAAGTGAGGCCGAGAATGTTTAAGGAATTAAAATTCTTTCCCTATGGAAGTCCTCCAACCGGGCAGTTTGTTGATGATGGAACAACCCATTTGGATTTGAGGGCATACATGCTAGCTTGTAGGGATGGTGTGCTAGTTTCCAGGATTGATGGAGAAATCATATGTTAGGCCTATGCTCCATATAGATTTGCACGTCAATTCCGATGTTTGCAACAGATAGTTGTATCTCCTCTAGTACATGTCAGGTTAGAGCAACATCCAATGGTTGCTCGGCAACTATGGCTGCTGACGTCAACGGAGAAGACTGGGGCAGTATTTGACCTACCAGTTGAAAAAGTGGCAGATAATTTGAATACATATTATGCCAAACACTGGATAGCATCATACCCTAAAGGGATATTGAATCACCCAGTATATCAGGTGGGGAAAAGGAAGAGGAATTTAGAGAAATAAACCCTTCCTCATGAAGGTGATTCTTCCCCACCTGAAGTTGATTCGACAGACTCCTCCTCTTGAACTGATTCACCGGATTCCCATGATGGGGATGATGAGGCACAACCAGCGGAAAAGCGGTTTCATGCCTGATATAATCCTCCGTTCAGAATTAAAAGACCCACTCCATAAACTCCTGGTGAGTTACTTCATTGTAGTAATTTAATTACTGCTACTTTATAAAGAAATAAGTCTTACTTTCTTATTCTTTATCTGTAGTTGCAGGAGCAGGGAAGAAATTGAAGTAAAAAATTGTAGGACCTTCCTCGTAGCCTTCATATCTAAGACTAGAGGCTGTCCAGCTATGGTATAGTTTATATTGTGGTACTGAGACCGCCTGGCTGGATTTTTGTGAGGGCCTACAACTTCCTGGAATAGGGAATCTTATGGCTTCTACAAATCTTCAATACGAGGATAACCCCAATGAAGTGCAGGATTACATCAGAGAGCTGGAAATGCTCTTATATGCCACTGATGAGTCTGTTTCTGTCACCAGGCAGGTGAAGGAAATGATTGATCGTGGTGCCACTGTGGGGGCTGGTGGTTCTGGAGATGAGGAGTGGCATGAGTATGTGGCTCCTGAAGATGTAAGTTTTCTTTCCTTATTTTCTTTGAAACTTGATTTTAGTCGAAGCTTTGTTACTTAAGGAAGCTATTTTCTTCATCTTGCAGCTTGCAAAGAAAGGAACTATGGTTCCTTCGCCACAATATAGCTCTGGTGGTACTGCCATCGGGGTTGCTGCTGATTCTCCTCGTGAACCGGGCGAGATATCTCCAGGCCAGCAGGCCATTAATGAGGCGTTGAACATAGCCTTCCATTCGCCAATCTAGGTGCCAATAAGGGAGACTACCGATACTCCCAAAAAACCAAAGAAGCAAAGGCAACAAAGGAGGAAGTCCACAGCTAAACGTTTAATTAGCAGCGGTAAGTCCTTAAAGTAATCATGAGTTTATACTCATGACCACATGGTTACTCATATTTCTTGGGATTGTTGGGGCTTCATCAATTTCCCCCCTGAGGGAAAGGATTGATCCTCCTTCAAAGACCACAGTGGGTGCTATGGAACAATCACAGATCCAAGCTGACTTGGTTGCTCCTGGAGAAGAGGCATCATCTATTCCCAGTATCCCTCCTGCTATTTTTACAAGAAGAGAAGAACCGATTTCTGGTAAGTCAACAATGCTTCATAAAAATGTTGAATGAAACACCGACTGATTTCCATTCTGTGATACTTCAGGTTCAATTCCTTCATTAGAGCTTCTGGAGACTATTGCAATTGATGCAACTGATGTTGTGATTTTACCCAAAGATATTGTCCAGGGTCAGGGGCTACAGGATTTAAGTCGTCAAGAAGACACACCAAATGCTCCCACAGGTGAGGCTAACCAGGATTCTGAAATATCATTGGATGAAATAATGAATCATGGCATGTCTTTTGAAGAATTTTATGATCATGCTATGTTTTCCTGTGATTTAGAAGACCTTGGGTGTGAGTGTTGTCATTCGCCCAGTAAATTTTCTTATAATTTACACTTCTAATCATGACTGAAAAGGATACGCAGTTCTATCCATAGAAACTGCTAAACTGCCAATGCTTGAAGAGGGTGTGGACATTGATGTCAACCCTACCATTGCAGAAGCATTATCTCAAGTAGATCTAAACCAAGTAAACCCTCCTAAGACCCATCTTGAAGATCCTGTTGAGACTAGGAAAGATGGGGAGGAGTCTTCTCAGGTTGCTGACCCACCATCGGGTAAGGGATACCAATATTTGTGATTGTACTTAATTTTCAAGAAAACCGATTCTTTTGTTATCCTTTGAAACTAACCAAAGCTTTCAATTAATTATGCAGGGTTGTCACCTACAGTTGCTATGTCTGGAGGTGAAGCCTCTGCCTCTGCCCCCTCTGGAATTGAAAGCGAAGAAGCACAAGTCAGGGGGGAAAGAATAGAACTTGGCACTTCCTTAAGGGCATTAATCCCAGATTACCTGCCCCCCTATGATGATGATGTTGAATCAGACCCAGAGATGCTTAAAGCGTTCATATTTTCACGATGCAAGGCATGGAACAACATATGGAAAATCATATCTTAGGTGCCTTTAGAAGAGTTATCATTGAAAATTCCTCGATTGTCCTACCAATTTGTCATACTATGACTTGGCGATTTTGGATATGAAAAGATCCATACCACAGTGAAACAGATCATCTTCCGAAGGGATCACGAGCAACAGTGCCGTGAAGATCTGACCAGGGTGAAATTGTCAGTTAACATCGGCGAATTTGAGGCTGCGGTATCCCAAGCTGAGGCTGATTATACTACCAAGATGAAAGAGCTAAAGCATAAAATCAAAGAAAAATTCATCCAACAATGCACCTTCAGCAACAGTTGGATGTTGTTACTGGGGAACTTGACCAACTCAATAATTCCCTGGAGGGAGTTCAAACGAATGGTATGAAGACCATTGTGGATGCCAAGAAAGCACTCCATCAGACTGAAAAGAGTGAAGTTGGTAGAGTGCATGAGCTTCAAGTAGCTATTGATGAAGCTCGGGATGTGGTTCATCAATTGAAGACTTATGATAAAAGTCTCTTGTAATTCTTGAAAAAGAGAAGAGACTCCAGTCTGTGGATGTCCTTCTAACTCTTGTGCATCAATGAAAAACACTTTCATCTTCAATCATTTGTACATGCATTCTCTTTTGCTACATTCTTTAGATTTTACCTAAGCCAATGGGCCTAGTAAGCATAGTTTTATTTTTACTAGGATTAATGTAAATAACCCTACAAACTTCAAACCTTTTAATTGCTCAATGTTACCTAAATCATACAAAATGTATGTTTAGTGAGCTGGGAACATGACTTTTATTCAGAGTTCCCTTGTCTTTTGAGGGCAGTTTAGAGTCATGCACGTCAGACATAAAAAAGGATAATGTTTATGGTCGAAATAGATTTGACTGAAATGGATTAGAATTGACTCAATTCCTTGAAAATTCATCTAAAAACATATTACCATACTCAAGTATGAGGGAAAATATGTAAGCTATGACTTAAGAATATTTGAATCTGAGGAATGATATGAAAAAGAGATAAAAGGCATTATAAGAACTAGTTTACAATAATGAAGTTACCATTACTTAACAAACCCGTTAGGGGGTTGAGTTATACAGGGCCACCTAAGGGCATTGGCTGCATAGTTAAATAAAATAGTATATTTTGGCTAACAAGTCTGTTATGTAGACTGTTTATGCAAGGCCACCTATGGGAACGTGCTGCATGTTCAGGAAAAAGAACTCTCAGAAATTTACTTTCCTTGTGCTAAAAGCTAGTGAAAGTTTATGGAGATTCAAATCTTCCAAAGTATAGAGTTTGCTATATAGAAAGAGGTACTTGAATATGGAGAAGATATTTCCATAAAATATTATTGAAGAACTGTATGAATATCACTCCTACGAAGGTCTGACCCAAATGTAGGGAAGAAGAATATAAACTATAGACTTGAATACTTTCAGATCATGAAAATGGATATGGGACAAATATGTTAAGGATGGCTATTTGTTTTACGGATCCCTACATACTGTCGTTTAAGAAAAATAAGGAAAAAAGAGGCATTCTTTCGAAGAATGAAGTTACCACTATCCGAAAAACCTGTTAGGGGGTTGAATTATGCAGGACCACCTAAGTGCATTGGCTGCATAGTCAAATAATAGTATCTTTTGGCTAACAAGTCTGTTATGTAGACTATTTATGCAAGGCCGCCTATGGGAACGTGCTGCATAGTCAGACAAAACAACTCTCAGAAGTTTGACATTTTTGTGACTAGAAGTCATGAAAAGGGTTATGAAGATCTTAAAATATTTAAGGTTAGGATTATGACACATAAATATGGGTATTGGTCAATGTATACAGAGATACATAGATCAATGCTAACCATAATCATGTTCTGGCTGGGTCCTAAATTGAAATGTTGGACTTCACTACGTATCCCATAAGGATGAGAATCAAGCCATACATAGTTCTTAAACTACAGTTTAACGTCGTGTGGGACAAAAGGATTAGAGATATTAGTTTAGGGTCATAGAGCTTGGAACATTGTAAGAAATACACAGTGTGTGTTTTCATGGGGACTTTTCATCCAAGGGACTGAAAATGGAATTTGGGGTTAGGCCCAAAGACTTGGGGTTGGATTCGAGGGACACTCGAATGTTCCTAAGTATCCCATAAGGATGGGAATCAAGCCCACGTAGTTCTAGAAATACCCTCTGTACAAATTTGGTTCGTACATGTGAAGGGTGAAAGGGGACTTTACTGCAATGATGGTTTAAACCAAGATAAAAGGTTCAGGCATTTCCATGTATGCACGTAGTCATTGAAATGAAACATGATTGAAGAATCAATGAAAATAATGGTTACCTCTCAGGTGAGGGTATAAAAGAAATTTTTAGTTTATTGTCATACTGGACAAAAGTGTTGTATAGTTTAACGTCGTATAACAAGGATGAAAGTGAACCAATGTAAAGATATTGATTCTAAGGGAGGTTTCACAAATTAACATAGTATGAGATAGAGATGAACTGACGTGAAGATATTGGTTTTGGGCTTGAACCTTGAGAGTTTGCCTGCATACCTAGCCTAGAAGGCAAGGATCAAATCAGTGTAGTTCAATTAAAGAATGAATTAATGATTAAGTTGTTCTTGGGGACAATGACCTATAAAATGATGTTGGGACTTACACATGGTTTGCGGCCCAGAGAGAGTGTTATGGTTGAGGTTTTCCCTAAGCTCACATGAGTCATACTCGGTGTGAGAAACAAGAGGTAACAACAACCTTAACGATGCATAGTTTAATGTCTTGTAGGACATATAAAGGGACTATGCAGTTTAAAGTCATGCAGTTAGGACTATTGGTGCTGCACAGTTTAGTGTCATGTAGCAAGGACAAAATATAGTTTAATGTCATGTATGACGTATCACAGACTTTATCTACAGTTTAGCATCATGTAGTTAGGACGATGGGGACAATAGAGTTTAACATCATGTTGGACGAAAAAGGGACGATACAGTTTAGCGTCATGTTGGACGAAAGTGAGAATAGTTTAAGGTCATATGCATGGACCGTGGATGGTGCAGTTTAACATCATGCTGGACGGTGGTGTAGTTTAAGGTCATACAGGACCTTTTATGATTATGTAGTTTAACCTCTTTCCAGACGTAAGGGACTTTTATACAGTTTAGCGTCATGTAGTTTGGATGTCATAGTTTAACGTCTTTCTGGACGTAAGGGACTTGCAAATAGTTTAGGGTCATATGCATGAACCATTGATGATGTAGTTTAAGGTCATACATGACCATTTATGGAACTTTTTCATAGTTTAGCGTCGTGTGGGACGAAAGTACAAATAGTTTAAGGTCATATGTATGGACCGTTGCTGTATAGTTTAACGTCATATACCAAGGACGAAGTACAGTTTAATGTCATGTAGGACGTATTAAAGGACTTTTTCATAGTTTAACGTCATATAGAAAGGACTAAGTGGTACTTTTCAGTTTATACAAAATACTTCTTCAAAAATCTGGCATTGGTTGGAGTAGTGATGAGTTCTCCATCCATTGAGATTAATGAATAAGCTCCATTGGAGTAGACCCTATGTATTGAATAAGTTCCTTCCCATTTTGGCTCAAGATTGGGAGGTTTTTTTCCTGGTATCATTGGAGTTCTGAAAACTAATACCAATTCTCCCTGAGTGAAAGAATGAAGACGAACTTTTTTGTTAAAAGCTTGTGCTATTCGATTCTGATAGACTTCCAAGTGGTGGAAAGTGCACAATCTTTTCTAATCTAACCGTTCCAATTCATACAATCGCTTTTGAGATTGTTCATCTGTAGATGATTGATCACAAATGGAAACTCTGAGTGAGGGTAGTGGAACTTCAATGGGCAAGACGGCTTCCGTTCCATATACCAATGAATATGGAGTTGACCGAGTTGCAGTGCGGGTGGTAGTCCGATAAGCCTATAAAGCATGAAAGAGTTTATCAGGACATGAACTCTTATCTTTATCCACCATCTTTTACAGTATATTTTAAAGAGTCTTGTTAAAGGCTTCTATCTGGCCGTTGGCCACTGCATGATACCTAGATGAATGGTTGGATTTAATGTTGTTTTCTTGATACAACTTCTTCATCTCGGATGAACTGAAATTGGTTCCATTGTCCGTCAATGTGGTATGAGGGACACCAAATATGGTAATGATGTTAGACTTGATGAAGCTAAAAATGCATTTAGAACTGACTTCCTTAAGAGGTATTGCCTCTGCCCATTTGGAAAAGAAGTCAGTAGCAGTAAAAATATAGTTAAACTGCTTGGCCGTAGCTGAAGGGTAAGGTCCCACCACATCCATTTCCCATGTGACAAATGGCCATGAGTGTTTAGCTGTATGAAGCAACTGTGGAGGCTGATTAATGAAGTTGGCATGTACTTGGCATGAATGACACTTCTTTTTGAAATCGACACAATATCATATCATTGATGGACAAAAATATCCAAGCCTTAGAATCTGATCAGACAGTCTATGTCGAGACTGGTGGGCACCACAGACTCCTGCATGCACTTCTTTCATGACATCCATTGTCTCTTCACCATCAATGCATCTGAAGAGAACTCCATCAAAACCACATTTGTAGAGAATTTTCTCTAGGTGATTCAAACTATCATAAAGAGTAAAATTAACCACATGTCACCGAATTTGTTCTTTCTCACCTCTATCAGGTGGAAGTGTTCCATTTTAAAGGTATTCCCTGATAGGTGACATCCATCCTGTAGTATGACCATGGGGTTTCGGGATGGGAAAAATTTCATTAATTTCCTCTGTTCTGATTCGAACATAAGGTGAAATTGCACGACGGTGGGAAATACTGATGGTTGTCTCATCCCGATTTGGATCTGCCAGAGTTGTGGCTATATTAGCCAATGCATCAGCTTGAGCATTTTGTGATCTTGGGACATAAGAAAATGTCGGTTCCAAAGGGAATTCTGCCATTAACTCTCTGACATAATCATACAAAGGTATTAGTTCCTCTTTTCTGATGACATAATCCCCATTGACTTGTTTGATTACCAGGTCTGAATCACCTTTCACCTTTAAGTGATTCACTTGTGCTTGAAGTGCTAATTCCAATCCTACGATGAGAGCTTGGTATTCTGCTTCATTATTGGTACCACCTTCCCACAATAAGAAGGAATAACGTAACACTGCCTTTTCTGGAGAAATGAGCACAATTCCTAAGCCAACTTTGTTGAATTTAGGATTTTCCATTTTTTTCCATGTTGGACTTCTGGAAGCACCATCAAAATACATTTCCCATGCCTGAGGACTTTCTTGAATAGAGAAGAATTCCTCATCAGGGAGTTCAATATCTGAAGATGTGTCTTCCACTGAAGGGTGTTCAGCTAGGAAATCAGCCAGAGCTTTGCCCTTTATCGCCTTTTGAGACATATACTGAATGTCGAATTGCTGCAAAATAACTGCCCACCTTGCCAGACGTCCTGTAAGCATTGGACAACTTAGGATAAATTTGAGCGGGTTACTGTGAGATACCAATTAATCCTCGTGATGTTGCAAGTAGTGTCTCAACTTCTCAACTGCAAAGATTAATGCCAGGCAGCACTTCTCAATACTTGAATACCGGGTTTCTACTTCAAGCATGGTTCGACTGAGATAGTAGAGACTGTTTTCATTCCCATCATCATTCTATTGAGCAAGAAAGGCACCCAATGATCGCTCTAGAGCTGTCACATAGAGGATAAGTGGTCTTCCTTCAACAGGTGGAATGGGTACCGGTGGACTCAAGAGGTATTTCTTGATAATATCAAATTCTTCTTGACATTCTTCAGTCCACTGGTAAGTGACTCCCGTATTCATCAATTTGGTGTAGGGTAAACTTTTGACTGCTAAATTGGTGATGAAAAGCCGAATATATGCTAAGTGTCCTTGAAGTCCTCTTAATTCTTTCAAATTTTAAAGAGGTTACATACCAAGGATTGACTTGGTCTTCTCAGGATCGACTTCAATACCACGATGGCGTACAACAAAGCTGAGAAATTTTCCTGAGGTTACCCCAAAAGCACATTTTAAGTGGTTCATCTTCAAATTATGTTGTCGAAGTTTGCAGAATATGACCTCCAAATCAGCCATGTGATTAGAACATTTTTTGGATTTAACTACCAAATCATCTACATAACATTCAACAAAATTTCCTAAAAAGGGGTTGAAGATACGATGCATGGCACGCTGATAAATTTCACCTGCATTCTTTAAGCCAAATGGCATTACCCGATAGAAAAACACACCCTGAGGGGCTCTGAAGGCTATAGATTCCACGTCTTCTAGGGCCATTCGGATCTGATTATATCCGGAATATCCATCCCTGAAGGAAAGTGCTTCATAGCCAGCTGTTGCATCAATTAGAAGTTTTGTAATCGGAACTGGGAAGTCATCCTTAGGAAAATGCCGATTAAGATCTCTGAAATCGATGAAAACTATAATTTGTCCATTCTTTTTCTTTACAGGGACAATATTATACATCCATTTGGGATATTGAACTTCTCTGATGAAGTTAGCTTTGATAATCTTATCCACTTCAGCTTCAATTTTGGAAGCATATGTAGGGTGTGTTCTTCTCGCGGCTTGCTTAAATCCTCGATGTTCTTCTGGTAAACCAAAATGATGAGTAGCAACATCAGGATCAAACCTGGGAATTTCTATATAGTTCCAAGAAAATATATATCTATTTTGCTTTAAAAAAGAAAGATACATCTCTTTCTCTTCAGGAGTCATGGCCGCACAGATTAAAGTGGGGTGTGGATCTTCTTTTGTACCCAGATTTATTTCTCTGAGTTCATCCACAGTGGTAGAGATACCCTCTTCAAATGCTGGAGGAGCATCTCTGAGATCTTCCTCTTCTTCTTCATCATGTGTTATTTCTTCCTTTTCTACTTGCATAGTAGATGATAAAGTAGAATTATCATGATTCGAAGAGATGTCAAAATTTGCATATCTTGAAGAATAAGCTTCCATTTCCAACCTGATTGATGATGAAGGGTCTTCATTGGGTAATAAAGAGGAGATGATGGATTGAGAATCGACATCATTGTTCACCTCCGATGTTACTATAACTTCTTCTGGACTAATTGGCGAAGCATAGACTTGTTGGATTTCAGTAGATGAAATGAAGATGTCACCATTTGTGCTTTCATCACTGCTTGGTTGATTACCAATTTCTCCCATATTGTCTGGCTCTCTTGCAGTAATTGACATTATGGATCTTTCCATAAGAGAATTTTTATTTGGTCTATCTTGTCAATTTTACTGATAGGCAACACATAATCTATACTCACATGTCTAAATGGATTTACTGGAATTTTTTCCAAACCATATGGAGCATTAAATTTGGTAATCTGCTTTGTTATGGATTTCTCCATTTGCTTCATTTGATAGAATTCCGCCTCAATGTATTGAGACTCACATGTCTTGAATGGGGCTTTATCACCATACAATGTCCCAACTTGACCATCGAAACAATATTTGAGACATTGATGGTATGATGAAGGGATAGCCGCATGCTGATGTAGCCAGGGTCTTCCAAGAAAGAGGTTGAAGGCTAAGTCTTGATCAACAACCATGAAATCTGAATTGGATACAAGATCTCCAAATTGAGTTCTGAGTGTAACTTCACCCAGTGGTTCTTGTTCATTTTTATCATATCCATGTAACATCATGGTAGAAGGAGATAAATCAGATTCCGTGAGGCCCAATCGACGAAGTGTACGAATGGGCATGAGGTTGACTCCTGAACCATTGTCAATGAAAGCTCTTCGGACGTCTACACCATTGACCTTGCCAGATAAATACAAAGGTCTGATATGCCCACGCACAACATCATCTTCATCTTTATCAGTAAAAGATATTATTGCATGGAATTCTTCAGGATTATTCTCTATGTGATAGACTTCAGCTGCAGCAATTTCAGTTTCAAATTCCTGAGGACTTGACAAAGCCTCGATGAGTGCTTCCCGAAGATCTTTTGACCGATTCAAAGCATCAAGAATTGATAACTTGGCTGGTACATGGGCCAAGTGTTTCAATATATCATACTTTTGATCCAGAGGTCTGCGTTTCCCAACAAGAATATGTGGTTTAGCAGGTACTTTGGAAGCAGATGCTTTGGAAGTTGATGCATCTTGTATTGGGATAGGAGTTGGCAATATTCCTGGTTTTAGAAGATTAGACTGATTAGATCCATTTACTTTCTGAGAGGAAGAAGATGGAACCTTCAACCGGTCTTCCAAAATAATTGTTCCATGACTGAATTTTCTATTGGTAGAAGAACTTGCTTGTTCTTGCTGAGCTCGCTAAAGGTATCTACCACGAGTTTCTGCTGCGTACACAGTTCTAGTAGGGGTAGAATTGGAATAGTGGCTTCTAAGAGATCCACGTCTTCCCCTGTATCCTGAGCCCTTGGAACTTCCTCTGATTCCTCTGTTTGATACAAGAAATTCAGGCTCATTGAAATCGAAACTGCGACTGGCATATGGATCTGTTAATTGAATCATATTAATAGAACCAAAGATTAACTCTTCATCTGATGAAGACTCTACCTGAATATCCTGTTTAGGATTTTCCGTTTGGTGGGCGCTGCCCGTAGCTTTGAAGTAGATGGCATGAAATCCGCCAAAGTCAAAGACAACTTAGGCTTTGAAACATACTCATCTTCTTCTGATTCTTTTTCTTTCCTTGAATCATGCCGTTTCTTTGAGGACTTTCCCTCTAACGAAGAGGGTTTTTCCTCAACATTCATGGAAGAAGACACAATTGGTTTCCTTAATTGTGTTCGCAAAATAGCATGAGTTCGATTGATTGTCTTTCTGACCATCCAATCATCATAATTTTATGCATTTTTTCTTTTGACTTCCTGCCATTCATCTTCCTCCTCTGGACTGTAGCAGTGGAACATGCTACCTGGGCTGAGGAGACTTTCAATGTTACCTATCCCGAGTCGACCATATTTTGCAGGAGGTCTTTGAAGACAAAACACTCCTGGATGGGATGCCCCAACATTTGATAAACATGGCAATAATTAGGACGATCTTAATCTCCTTTCTTTTTTGGCCTCTTGGGTATTGGAAATTGAACCAAATTGTTTTCCAGAGCCGAAATGAAATAACCAGGAACTTGTTCATTTCGGAAAGAGTATGTTTTGATCTTCAATTCCTCAAATTGTTTTCGTCTTTGATCTTTTTGATCATCTGGATGAAAAGGCCTTTGTTGTTGGTGCTCAGAAGGTGGAGCCCTTCAAGAAGATGAAGGTTTGGAGGTAGAAATAGGTACAGGTTCTTGTTCGAGCATAACTTTAGCAGTTTCTACTTTACCCATTCTCCTTCCTGGAGATGATGGAATTACACGGGATTTAGCCTTAGCCTGTATAAGGGAATCTTCAATCTGTTGAGCGATTGAAGTAAGGTCTCGAAACCCTCCTGTTTATTTTACAGGGATTAACAGCGTGCGTAATTTGTCACGTAGATTTTCCACACATATTGGAAACAATTCTTCTTGAGGTAGTGCTAAACTCAAGGAATATGTTAATCCCTTCCATCAAGCAATGAAATCAGAGACCCTATCATTCTCCCTTTTCTTATAGTTTGTAAGATAGAAAACTCTTGTCTTTGGAAAAGTCGAACTGAACTGAAGGAGGAATTTTTGGCAAAGATCCTCCCATCCGGTAATTGACCGGGATTGCAATCTTGTATACCAAACAAAATCTGGTCCTTGCAAGGTTTATACGAAGCATCTGAGTTTCACTACTTCTTGCTGCTCCGGAGTTCCCATCATAGGATTGCAACAAGACACGTAATGCGTCAAATGTTGTTCAGGATCGCCTGATCCATTGAAAATAGGGAATACAGGGTTCCCAAAACTGGATTGAGGAGAAATTGAATCTACCCATTTAGGGTAAACATTCTTTCTAGTTGAACTTGCGCACGCTTCCCTTCCATAGTTTCTAACCATGCTATTAATGACTCAATAGTAGTTATTAACTTTTGAGAAATATCTGGTTGAACTTGGTCTTGGGTAGGTGCAATGACTGGAGCTTGGACAGATGTGGTGATTGGCACTGCAACTAATGGTAGCACTGCCAATTGTTGTTGCACTTGACCCGTAGGATTAGACCTGTGAGGGTGTACTGATAGAGGAGGATATTATTGATCCATTTCATTAGCTTCAACAAATTTCTTTGGCTGACTGACTCTAGCATGCTTAAGAATAAGACTACTCTAAAGTAGTTCTGCATTCAACCTTCTTAATTCCTTCATTTCTTCCTTCTGTTGTGAAAACCTTTGCTCTAGTGAAAGAAATTGACCTTCTCCAGAGGAAGGATATATAACCTAGTTCTTTCCCTTCCCTTTGTTGGATCCTTTTTGGAGAGGGGGAAGTGGGTTACTCGAAGGATTAATTATGTTATGAGTAATCCTTTGACTTCGTCTACACACACCTTCTTCATTTGTGTCGGTGCGTACATCTTCTTGAATAGGAACCTATTCATCTGAGTCCCCTGAGTGAGCCTCATCTGGTGGATTAGCAACAAAGACATTGATGAAATTAATCGATGCATAACACATTTCATCCCTTCTATTAGCATTTTTGTGATATTGTCTTCTTCCATGTCTTTGGTGAGACAATGCCATTTGTTGATTCAATCCCTCAGGAACTTCTTGATGAAATGTAATTTGGAGGGAATATCTTGATAATTTGGATCTTCGTTCATATTGAGGTTTCTTCCCCAATCGAGAAAAGACCGACTTTCTCTGAGGAGAGGATTGATGATTTGAAAAAGTTCCCAGTCCAGTGGACTGGGGTTGTTCCTGCTGTTCTCACCCAACTCCCCGAATACTTTTTGTTGATTCTGAGGGTTGGTTTAAAAGAGTCCCTAGTCTGGCGAGATGGGGTGGTTCTTGACATGCTATGTCTGAGAATTTCTTGAAAGTCCTCCTGATCATGAGAACCTTGGTCCAGAAATTAGCTGGATGCATTAATCTGTATCCGCTTTTATCACCCAGTTCAAAAGACCGTTGGATGATTTCCGACACTTCTGTCACTTGGTGACGTGCTTGCTCCAAAAGAGAGGCATGTTCAATATTCTCGTTTTCTTGATGAAAGAGTAATTCAACAACTTGTTCTCTATATTCTTGATTTTGAGAGGAACTAGTTGAAGCCTGTTCTTGGGAAAGCTTTTGATTACAAACAAATCACATTGACTATGGCCGGCCATGGGCAATAACATTTCATGAGACCATTTTCGGCGGGCGTTTCTAACTGAAGAGCACAATGAAATGTAGTGCTCCATGAACACCCCATCCTCTGACATGAATACCAGATGGGGTATTGGAAATTAACTGACACAATCTTCTTAGTGCGCCAAAGCATGAACATTGAAGGGCTCTCTGACATTGTAACCCTTCTATTATCTTAAGATGATTTTCATATTCATCATAAGATAATACTTTCTTTTTCAACTGACAAAGAGTTTTCTATACTTTGAGACGAATATCATGAATTTCATCTTCTGTCAACATTTCCGGAATATTATTCTGAGAGTCAACCAGAGGCCAAAACATGACTGGCACATCACCTTTCGCCAGTTGTTTTCTCATATTCATCATTTCTTCTTTATCATTTGATGAAGATTGTTCTACCTGATTTGACCAGAGTTGGTTTTTCCTTGTTGCTTCATTGGATTCAACAGGATTGGTAGAGAAATCATTGATCAAACTAGAAGATGCATGACTTAGGTGTGGTTCGGAGAATGGCCTACACTCTGGGATATCTTTTGATTGAGAAATTATTTCACCTGCTAGTGATGAAGCTTCAGACATGACGGGTTTCACATTTGCAAGTTCCTCAAGATAAGAGGGATTTCTCGGCACTACATTGTCCACTAGAGCATTTTCCGGGCAATGTGCATAACTACTACGGAGAGGACTTTCGCAAAAAAATTCATCATCATGGAGAGGACCACCATAATGGGTTAAAGCAAAAGATGAGATCTCTTGATCCTTGGTCTTTTGACCACACAAAGGGTTCCTGTGGCACTCATCTGAAGATGAAACTTCGAGATCGACCGAATTGTCATGAAGCAAGCCTTCATGAAGAAGTGTATGTTGAAGACCTTCGGAATTAATGTTCCCACTATTGGTAACTGAGGGAGTAGAATCTTTAATTCCAACAAATAATTATCTGAGGGGTTTAAGAACTCCAGCATTGAGAAAGTCCTTGTTACTGATTGGCTCTCGATCTCCTGACTGTGCTGGGCGAGTCTTTTTCTTAGAAGCCTTCTTACTTGACTTGGAAAACACTTGTTGACGAAAGTGGATGCTCTGAGCAGGTGTATGTTCCTGATCAAGAAAGATGGCTAGTTTAGGCTGACGATCTCCTCTCAAATCAGGTGTATGTGCCTGACTTGGTTGTCTGTATGATATGTGGGAGTATTCCCCACAACCCTTTTGGACTGGAACAAATGTGTGTGTCTGTTCCGGAGTGAATTGTTGATGTATCACTCCACTAGTAGGAATAGATTTATGTGTCTTTCTCTGAGATTTCGCTGAAGTTGTTATAATATCCTGGTAGGCATCTAGAATATGAGCAGGAATTTTCTTCTGCTCTTTCACCATTGATAGAATATGCTTGGTGACTTCAGCTGCCGGAACGGGAATATACGTCCATTCCGGGCTTGGAGCAGGTGTATGTGCCTGCTCCTGTCCTCCTTTTCCTGTCAGTGAATCCTGACAGTACTCATGTGTGGGGGCAGAGAGATGAGTCTACCTCCTATTTGTTGTCGGGGCTTTCTAACTAACTTCTCTGAATTCTACCAAGAGAGACGGTTGATAGGATTGATTAATACTAGTAGGTGTATGTGCCTACTGATTGCAATTCTCCAAACGTGGTTGACGAGATACATCATATGTAGTCAGACGAACCTGCTGACTAGCTGATGATGTATAAACAGGTGTATGTTCCTACCTATAGTACTCCACCTAAATTGTTAGGCGGGATTGGCGTGATGCTGCTAGAGGAGTCTGCTGGACAGCGGGTTTAAAACGGGCAGGTGTATGTGCCTGCTCATTGCTTGCCACCAAGTTAGGTTGGTGGACTTCTTCGGAGATGGCAGAGATGAGAACCTGCTCACTGTTAACCGGATTTTGCCTCTGGTGGTTTGTCTTGCTTTCTTGGGTTCGAGGAACCTGAAACGAATTACTGGATTCGGTATGCTCATCATGTTGAGGGCGCACTACCGCACAAGTCTGGCGGTGATTGTTGGTGGGAGCCCTCAAGAAGGACTCCTGTCTGTTTGAATTATGGTCCTAAGGGACCTGCTCATTCACCTCCTCAGAATAAGGGAGTGAATGGTGATTGAGTTCCGGGGATAACGACCCAAAACGGTTGGAGACGGTAGTCAGCACCACCTACTTCTTGATCACTGGTCGTTGTTGTCCAGACGACCGATGTGAGTTGTTTACTTAGAGGGCTTGTCGGGAAGCCTCTTGATTTGGGATGGTACCGAGTTGACAGTACTCCTTAACCAGTGTGTTTTATACCCAGCATTGAAGACGCTGAGAAGGTGATATCTTCCTAAGAGTGTACGACGATCCAGCAGGAGTAGCAGAAGTGGCATTTGTAGCAGCAGTATTCACAGGTGTGAACTTGAGAGCAGCCATTCTAGAAATGCAGAAGATCTTGGGAAAAGAGTGCATGTTTGTTATAACAGACGTATTCAAGATAAATTTAACCACTACATCTTTTGGATGAGCACATATGTCAATGATTTTTTTTGTTGGCCCTGTTATTGAGTTTTAAATAGGGTCCTAACAAATAGGTAAAACATCATTTTAACTTGGTTAAGGATTCACGTCGGGTTCACCATTTTTGTTTCCCTCGGAATCCGGGGATGACCGCCTGGATGGGAGGTTCAAACATTCCAATCAGTTTCTAACGGGTTTGTTCGTAGAATCCGAAACATCCAATGATTACACATCCATTCGGACCTACTTTCCAAAGGTAGGTGCTCATTAGTTTGTGGACTGATGATGCTTTGGAATTGTCATTGGTCGAGAGGATGGGAGGTCGGATTCATCACACCTTTTTGAGGGGAATTATTGTCTACTCCGGGACTCTATTTATAGATCTAAGTTATGTTTGTGAATCCTTATTACATTACCAAGTATAAAATGATCGTTCCTTCAGATCTGACAATCAATGATTAAATATGTAGGAAATTTAGAGAATCATTTGTATGTATTCGAGGTTCTTCATCGATAGAGAATCATCTGTATTTATTAGAGATTCTTGGTCAATGGTACCCTTCGACACATTTATACAGAAGTCTCTTGGTCATTATGATGACCATGTTGGTATTAAAGCCACTCAGTGGGGCACTTGAAGTTTATTCTCATTCAGAAGGACATTGATTATTTTAGAGTTGGGATCGAACCCGTAGACAGGCTACCTATGTATCCTTTGTTTAGAAAAAGGAATCTGAACCCACGTAGTTTTAATAAGGGAGTATAATGTTTATGATTGATGGCTCAAAAAAGGATGTCACAATTACTTTTACACTCTAAGCTCACGTGAGTCATGCTCGGTGTGAGAAACAAGAGGTATTGGTAAAAATTAGACAATTGTGCCATGAAAGATGCAATCATAAGAAATAATGTGGGGCTTATGTATGTATGACTGCCCAGATAAATGAAGGTTAGGATTTACTTTAGGGAAGAAATCCTGGAACAGGGTCCATAAAGGTATATGTGCTTTATATAGATTTTGAATACTCTAACATGGGGCTTACTCGTGAAAAGGAGGCCCAAATTAGGAGAAGACTTATGATCGGGTTTCACTCCTGAAATGGAATCCCAGATCAAAGGTAAATTAGGACTGGTTAAGAGAAATTAAGACTGGGGCTTACTCCTGAAAAGGAGGCCCAGGTCAAGGATTAAGGTTTGGGGCTTACTCCTGAGGAGGATGCCCAAATTAGGGGATTGAGGCTTACTCCTAAGGAAGATGCCCAGATTTGGGGACTAGTGCTTACTCCTAAAGAGGATGCCCAAATATGGGAACTTTAAGAATTGGGGCTTACTCCTAAGGAAGATGCCCAAGTTAAAAATTATGACTAGGACTTACTCCTAAAAAGGAGGCCCAGGTTAGGGGATCTCTCATCTTAAAGGATGAGGTAAAATGAATGAAATCTCAATCTTTAGTGACATAAAGATGTGTAAATCACTAGGTTTTGAGAGATATTCCACATAATTCCTTTCAGATAAGGAAGTCAAATCAATAAATCATGCCATAAATGGATTTGAAGAGTGTCATGAAGACAGAATCTTGAATAGGAAATGTGTAATGGCTTAAGAGGGGTGAAATTGGAAAGAAAGGAACCCAAAAAAGGCAGGGGTGCGCAAGTCCTGGTAGGCGCGCAGGTACTGCATGGGCGCGCAAGTCCTGGTCGCGCAGGTATGCATGCGCGACACATGGTGTACTTGCGCGACGGTTAACTAGTAGGGTAATACTTGAGCGACCCTTCATTAAAGCCTTTATAATCCTCCTGAGGTTCTTCCAGAAGAGGGGCACACAAGATCTATTGAAGGAGTAACGCAGCACCCAAGTGTGGCCCTTTTCCCTTAAGGGCTGGCCACTCAGGCGTGCATGTGTTGATGAGTTTCAATACTTAGGCATTCCTCCCCCTCTTTCAATCTTCCGTTCTAGGTAAGAAATTACCTTAGAAGTGTTTCAGAAGCTTTGAGAAGAGACTAGGGCGCCAGGAGCTCAAATATAAGATTCTGGAAAAAAAATCCTCCCTGAATGGGGGGCCCACAGGGTCTATTTTTATATAGGAGAAGACCCCGGCCGGTTATCACTTAGGTCGTGCAAGTCACTTGCGTGACCATAATGCATCGCGCAAGTGGACTTGCGCGACTATGAGGAAACTTGTGCGACATATTAGCAATATTCTCCTTGTTCATCCCTTTGTCGATTTTTGATTTTTTCTACAAAGGATGGATCAATTTGTGCTAAGTCATTTTCCCTTTACATTCCTTTGGACTCTATGATGAAAAAGGAGCGTCAATAATCATTAGATCCAGAATGCTCTTCCACATCTTTGGACGTGGCACACATGAAAAAAATATTATAGATGACTTAGTTTTTATCTGAGATTGATTTTATGCATTCATCTTGGTTGATGAGTAATACATACTCTTTCCCATACTGCTGGAGGTGATAGGCAGGAGACTTTTCCAATCTATATGGGGTATTGATCAAATCAACATCATCGTACAAAGACTATTTCTCATTCAGTTCATAGAACCATGCATCAATCAAATGCGACTCACTTGATTCTAATGGGGATTTATCATCATGAAATGTCATGTTTTCCCATTAGCGCAATATTTAACACAATTACGATATGAATACAGAATCATAGTGTGTTGATGTAGTCAGGGCCTCCATAATAGGATGTTGAAGTTCATACTTTGTCGTACTACCTGAAACCCGGAATCATACATGAGGTCTCTATGAAAATTTTTATGCATTGTTCAACCCCATGGCTTCTGATCTCTTTTTTCATATCCCAACAGAGTTTTTTTATAGGATATTAGTCTATCCTCATCGTAGAATTACTGACGAAGTGTTTGCAGCAGGAGGAGGTTGAATCTAGAGTCGATGTTGATGAAAATTATTCTAATATAAATGTCAGTTATCTTGTCGAACACATATAAGGGTTTTGTGTGATATTTCAAGATGATTTATTTATCCTTGTCTGTGAAGGAGATGAAGGCGTGGCATTATTCATGATTGGTTTCCATTCAATAGATTTCAGAAACTGCTACTTCGGCCTCAAACTCATGGGGGCATAGTATGGCTTCGAGGAGTGCCTCCCTAAGGTCTGTGGATAGAATCAAGGCATCCAGTATTGATAGATTTTCAAATACTGAGGCTATCTGCTTCATAATATCATATTTATCCTCTAAATTTCAGCGCCTCCTAGATCAAGGATTCACTTTCAAGGGAAATTTAGGGGTCGGAGCTTTAGAGGTGTATAGTCCGGCCTCGGTGAGAGAATCAGATGGAGCTGCTGTACATTTCGAGTCCATCCAAACTGGTATGCATGTATTCCTTGGGAGATTGGATATATGTTATTCCTATGATGGATACTCTGAGATTACTATGCTTAGATTTCTTCTGGTGGGGGCGGACAAACACAGCATCTCCTGTGGTGTCTTCTGGAGGGTTATTCTATGAGATTTCGCAATATTAAGGGTTTTATCTTAGGTGTGGATTGTAATTTGACCCCTGCCATGATCCAGCCTTCTAAGAAACCCTCTTCTTCTATGGCCTCTTCCTCCGGCTCTTCGGTTGGACATAGGGAATTCGGGTTTGTGGAAATAGTCTCCATCAGAGAAGGGGTTCATCAATTTAATGAAATTAATTGTTCCAAAGATTAGTTCTTTATTCGATAATTCTTTTTTCTGGATGTCTTCTTATGATGGTGTCTTTTGGCAGAGTGGTACCCATTTTCCCAAATCTACTAGCATGATGTCTAAAAGTGTCAAGGATTTCTTAGAATTTGGTGCCAACTCAGCTTCTTGCTCATGCTTTCATCCCTTCTGGAACGCAAAGTACTCTGGGGATGAGGATGATGGTCATGTCCCATTAGGATCTATTGGGGGAATGGTTGGTTGTATCAACTATGCCTGGAGGATTCCATGAGCTCAGTTGACTATTTTATGAGGCATCAAACTGTCAAATTTTCTTACCTTTTTTCTCGTGACTACTTTTCATTCCTCGTCCTCTCTTGCATCTAAGGTGGAGACATACGCCACATGTGCTGGCGGTTGACCCAACATGACATGTTTGGTATCCAACATTTTTTTAGGAGATCCTTGAATATGATTCCCTCTTGGATAGTTTTCCAAGGTATTAACTGATAGGTACAATAATTTGGATGGTCATCGAGACCCACATTATCATCTCACTTTTTATCCAGTAGCTGGAGCACATTAAAATTCATCTTGGCTATGTAGTAGCTGCCGACTTGGTCATCTTGGAATGAGTATAATTTATTTATTCATTCCTCAAACTGATATCTGTTAGAAACCCTTCACTAATATTGCTTTGTTGGGGGTGGTTGTTGGCATACAGGGGGCCCCACATGGTTTAGTGGAGGCATCACAACTAGAGAAGGTATTGGGTCTGCCTTAAGAACGATAGAAGTTTCTTCAGATTTTCCCTTTATATTTCCTAGGGCTGATGAGTCCACCTGGGACTTGAGATTGGTTGGTTTCAAAGAGTCTTCTATACTTTGGGCAATGGAATAGAAATCTCAGAACCCACTTCTATACTTCACTGGGATGAGCGGTGTTTGAAATTCATCACTAATGCTATCGATGCACATGGGGATCATTTCATCATGGGGGAGAGACTGGTTTAGGGAGTAATTCAGGCCCTTCCATCAGGAAATAAAGTCGGAAACTCTTTCATTTTCTCACTACAGGCAGTTCAAGAGATCACTGATTATTGTCTTAGGCTATGTTGAAATAAACTAGAAGAGAAACTATCACCTGAGGGCATCCCAGCCTGTGATTGAGCTATCGGGAAAGCTAGTATACCATATGATGGATGAAACGTGAAGGGTTCGCACAGAGCCCCTGAGTTTCATTGCTTTTTAATGCTCTCGGGATTCCATCATGAGATCGTAGTAAGAGTCATAGTGCATGAGGTGTTGTTACGGGTCTCCTGAACCATTGAACACTAGGAATGTAGGGTTCCCAAAGTTTGGAGGTGGTGGAATATTTATCACTCAATCAGGGAAGGGATTTTGGTTTGGTTGTATCAAAGTGTTCCACCATTCCATTTCATCTAGTTGAGGTATCAATTTATCAACAGTATTCAAGATCCCATGATGCATATCATGACAAAAATATGTTTGGGAGGGTGCATTAGGGGTCAAAGATGGACATACCGAAACATCTATAATTTGTGGTGGATACCCAACCGGGGGTATGCTTTGTGGGTTTTTTCTGAATATACTCTGTCTACTTTCCCTCTTTAGGGAAGTCTTGATGTCCTTCCGGGGATAGTATTTATTTAGGTTGATGGTCTCAGTGCTGGATTGGACAGGCATCTGAGGTTGACATCATTTATCAGGATAAGTGACTTTAGAAGGGGATCCTATTCTAGGAACACCTCTTAACAATCCTCTTGATGAATACATCTGGAATGATATCTCCCTCGATGCAGCTCGACATTAATTCTCCTAAGCTCTTTCATTTATTCCTCCTACTTAGTGAATCATTCCATTATAGTGAGGTATACATTCTCAAGGGGAGGAGGTGGTGGGTCATAGACGACCTAGTATTAATTCTTCTCCCTATTGGTGTTTTTTTTATGGGATGTAATGATGGAATAACCAAGGGGACATCAAATTTAATAAAACTCTCTTGTTCTTGGTATGCACACCACCAGGCTCAGTGTGGGATGTCTCTAGGAGGGAACCATCTTCTCTTGTTTCTTCTACCTTTGTATCATTTCCTATGAGATCTATGGGGTTTTTTTTACCACGTTCATTGATGCATACTGCAAAGGGGGTTGTGTACCTAGTGTTGAATGGTAGGTAATATTTTTTCATCCTTTTTTGGACATTCTCTTTCTATTCTGTGGTATTCATTGGGTTTCTTAAGGAAAATTGTACCAAAGGGTTACCTGATCTGACCTCGTAATATGCCATCATCTCATAGGGTATGAGCAAAGATATGGGGTGTAATAGATGACCTATCTTCTAATCGTTCTTCCTAGTTGGCAGAAGACAAATTTTGGCATTATGGGAACTTGAGGAAAAAATGTCCCCATCCCCACAGGCTGGGGTTTCCCTCATTCTTCTACTTATTCACTACAGCATAGATTTTTTGGTCTTTCGGGGAGAAGGTTTAGTAAAAAATTCCCCCATATCTGCAGGTTGGGTCTATTATTGTATTTTGGCAGTAGTTACCTCTATTTATACATTTTTTGAGTTCATGTACTCCAATGTGGGTGTGAGCTGAGTATAACACTAGATCTTCTGGGGATTTATTGAATTTCAAATATATAAGCACTTCGTGTTGGTTGGATTCCCCCAGGTGGGAAGCCTATTCGATGTTCTCAATTTCCATTCTTAGAAGTTTTCATATGGCTTGATCTCATCGGGCCTGACGCTTTTGAGACTTACCTCGAGCTAGTTTTTGTTGTGTGTTCCATCTTTCTTGAGCTGGGATTTCATTTGATTGCTTCCATTGTGAAATGATAATGAAAGATGTCATTTAAAATGAGGTCTGCTGGATGGGATGTGGGGTAAAGTGTAGCGTTTCATGTTCTCTCTATTATCAAATATGAACTCCATACAGGGCATCGCCAATGAGGCAAAACAATTTGTGTAGTGCATGGATGTAGGCCAGTTCAAGGTTTTTCTTTGGCCTTTTTGATCATGGCTGTCATGCAGATGGGAGGGCTACTAGGTCGATTAGAAGGAGAATCTCTCCATTTATGTTGACATGGTATGCATACCCTCCATAGGGAATGAACTTTTGTTTTAAATGGTGAAGAGTCATCCAGATGTTGAGGCAATGTTATGCATAAATTCCTCATACAAATATCTTGTAATGTAGAAGTGAGAAGTGTTTTTCGGAAAATACGTCACTAGTATATTATACTAATCTAGTTGTCTTCTCACGTGAAATATATCATGATGTTGTTCTTCTAGGTATTCCTCTACGTGATATTACCAACATTATTATATCCAAATAATTTATTTCGATGTTTCTAGGTTGTTGGGTGCCTCATTGATATGTGAATACATAGGGGTGGCTTAGAAGATTAGCATGACCCTGGACCATCCTATGGTTGTGAAAGTATATCACTTTTCAAATAATGATTGTATGATATGTATGACTCCATATTTCCAAGTGCCTCTGCATAGGATGGCTTTATCAAATTTTTACCAGAAATGGGAGGGACTTCTTACCAGACTGAATTTTAATTGCATGAAGGACCTTCGAAATTGTTGCCACAGCGGTGAGTTCTACCATTTCAAATTGATTCCCAACCATGGGGAGTGTCCCTAAGGCGTATACCATGGTGAGGAACTTTAGGGAAGGCTACAGTAAGGGGGGACCTTCTTGTAGCTTGATGTCACTGAGGGGAGGACCTTATCGATGACTGCTATGATGGAGAAGACTTCAATCACAACTTGATATATGTCTCTAAGGAGAATTTTTGCTGTGTAAATCTAGGGGAGGGCCTTTAGGATGTACTTTAATGAGGGGAGGACCTTCTAATTAAATGATGTTACTTTTGGGAGGGCCTTCACAGCTAGTGCCATTGTGGGTAAGGCCTTGTCAATGACAATCATCGTAGTGAGGACTACCATCATGACTCGACGTCTGACTATAGGGAGAGGCAAATCTGCTGCATATACCCTATGGAGGACCATCAGGGAGGATATCAGCAATGAGAGGACCTTCTTTCAATCTGATCTTTAGGTCAAGGGGCAGGATACCATGACACACATTAGGAAATAGGCTCTCATGATCGACCAGTCTTTACCCATGGAGTAATCCCCTGTGGGTTCTCTAGAGAGGTCCTTCAGCGCTGCTGGTAGAAACATTGTGGGGAGGTCCTTCAAAACTAATAACGTCACATCCACAATTTGGTACTATACTGACAGGGTCTTGAGACATTATTGATATATGTTTGAGGGAATCAATAACTCCAACTTCTAGTGGAGAAGGATCATGTATGTTCTCTTCGATTTCTAGATTCTGTTAGAGAATTTAATTTTTGTGCCCTCTCTTATGGGTAAACGGGGATGTCTCCTATTGGTAACAGCCTTCATATGTCGTTCCTAGTCTTTTTGGGTCTCGTGAAGTCATCGGGATATGCCGACGAATGTCTTGGGTTTTATCAGGGATATATGCCTACCCTAGAGCAGCCACCATGTTGGACCGGCGTCCCCTAGTTAGAATGGATATGTATTCCTAATACAATTGTCCCTGTATCACACGATATTACCATAGATCCTCCTATTCTAGATAAGGGATTCATAACTGCTCCAAAGTTACTAACCCATTTTTCGAGCAAGTCATTCCATTCATGGAAGTTGGGTCTTGGGTTGGTTTTGCACCTTTGTCGTCGATACAATGATATCTTGACATGTTTTCAGGATATGGTCTAGAATTGAAGTTTGATATTCCATCATTTCCAGGATGTTTTTTGATACATATTTTCCTAGAATAGGTGTGAAGTCCCATTACGATGGTTCATATAGAGTTTGTTGATACTCTGGTCCTACATAGGTTTTCAGTAGATACTGGCAGCTCACCTATGTCGAGAAAGAGGAATAAGTTTTATACCAGTTGTCTTCTCTAGTTTCCACCATATTTGACAAGTGGGATTCATATTCATGAGTGTGAATTTACATCTTCTCACTTGCTACCCTATTTGGATGGTGCCTTGGATATGAATCAACATGTATTTGCACCTTCCTATAGCTGGTTTCCCGTCTATTTGGATGATGGGATTCTTGTGAAATAGAAGATATCAGTATCAGCCTGTAATTTCCTCTCTTTCTGCATAGCAAGACCGTAGATCACTGGTAGGAATGTGCACATGATCGTATTGTAACACCCTACTTCTGTGGGGGGATTGAGAATAGGGGGAAGTATTGTATGTTTTCCCATTCAATATCATCATGTTTGTATGGAAGATTTTCTCCTCAAGAATCAGGGTGACATCATGTTCCCAATTATATATTTCCCACCCTCGGATGTTAACATGAGTTGCACATGTCTGCTGGACATTGACATGTGCCCTTGGCATAATATCCCCTTCATAGTGAGGAAACATGGTCACCTGGTTTATGCACAGATGCTTTATAGAAGGGTCCCGTGAGTATGACCCCTGTGTAACTAAGATGAAGTTGTTAGCATCGACTTCATCTACCTCCCTATGGTAAGAGATGTACTTGTTGTCATGATCTGGGGATAGGCTCCTTAAATGGTTCTAGTTGACCACTGGTGTCGCCTTGTGTTGGGGTGTCGGCAACAGATAAGTTGGAAACTGGTGAGATTTGTCAGACTAGAGAGCTTGTCGTGTGGCCTCCAATGTGGGGAGAGTTTTATTTAAATGGTACTATTTAATTAGTGTGTTGGATACCCAGCGTTGAAGAATCTGGGAAGGCGAGGGGGTTCTATTCTTCATAGGGGCCCCAGCCTCCTGTGGGATCGCAGAGGCCATGTTTTTATTGGTTGTCGGGATGACATTTGGATCAAAGGATTATCTATAAAAACCTAAACTATATTTATATATGACATATATAGACAACAAAACCTCATTAATGTAGAATCTCTTGAACATATGCATATTTGACAATTGAGCTTTCCCCCCCCCCCCCCCAATTTTTTTACGAATGGGATTGATTGGGGTAAGACCGCCACCTTGGTTGAGGATTCACATCGGGATCACCATTATTGTTTCACCCTCCTAGGAAGTGCATTTCTGGGTTTGATAAAAATGAATTGAATGGTTAGACAGGTGATGATCATTCATCCGTTATTATAGAGACTTTCACATCTCCATCTTTGTTTCAACCCCATCCGTGTAGTTATCCTTTTGGGGGGATTAGATTGACCCCCTAGGGACTGTGCAACTTATCCATTTTGCATTATGAAAAAGTTTTCAAAGTCAAATTGCACCATCATGCGATTTCTTGGGGTTATATATTTGATAAATTGGTCCTTTTAGGATATTAATTCCTTGAATGGTCTCTAAAAAGTTTATTCATGGATCCAAAAACACCCAACGGGCCTGGTATCCATGATTCACAGACCTTCAATCCAAAGGTAGGTGCTCGTTGGATGAGTATTTTTCAAATGAAAATTAAGGACTCCATTGGTCGAGTGGATGAGAGGTCATGCTCATCACACCCTTTTTGGGGGAATTATTGCCTATTTATGGACTCTAATATATATTTAAGTTGTGTTCATATGTTCGTTTATCCTTGTTTCATTCATGAAGTGTATATCCACGCACTACTAGAAACCAAGTCTATCCCAATGGTTTAAAATCAATGGGATAGGCTACCAAACCATTCGGTGATAATCCGTGGGGATAGACTTATACCAATAGTTACAAGGAAACTATTGGATTAGAATAGTAAAAAATTCAATTTACCTACAATTTAAATCAACAGTTGCAATAAAAAAGTACAAAAAATCTGCAACAGTTGGTAAATATAACTCTATAACCTAAAAAGGGTTACAAACCATTGGTATATATGTTTACCAATGGTTTTTGTATAAATGTTGGTATATGTTAAATGAAGAACCTATATACCAACGGTTTGTGAACCGTTGGTATAGCGTTTTACCAATGGTTCTTCTAAAATTGATGGTATGGAAGAATTTTTTCAGCTTTATACCAAGGGTTTATAAACTGTTGGAATATAGTACTCCAAGATTACACAAAATCCTCCCCTCTTTCCTACCATATATAGAATTACACGACAATCCTAACCTGTATAGAATTACACATCAGACTACATCCCCTATTTCCTCCCCTCTCCAATATATAGAATTAAACACCTGAAGATACAACAATGACAATATATAATGATTATACAACAACTGAGAATACAGAATTCAAAAAAAACACTCAAGCACACAATACAATTTTCAAAATCCAAAAAAAACCCCATGGAAGAAATTGGTGTATTTTGAATGAAGCTATAAGGTTCTGACAACCTAGTATTTAATCATGAAAATGATATCCATGTCAAAGAGGATGTCATATTTAATGGTATGGGGTTCCATTGTGAGGATAAATCTAGTTGTTGTTGGCTGATATATTGGGGTTCAAAATAGAATCTTGTGTAAGGGAACATGACCCACCTGGACAATGTTTATAAACTATCCCTACATTTCTAGAGATTTTTATAGTTGCCATAAATGTATTTTTCAATGTAGTGGATTTCATTTTGAGTAATCCAACTCTGTTTAGTGCTCGGTGCGTCACATAAAAATCTATTTAATAGACTGGAATGTTTAATCATTGTCCATGATGATGGGATACTAAAGATAGAGTAGAATGACGTATGTTCAACAATTTGAGAATTAAGGATACTCATATGGTTTATAGAGTCGACCTTCTAGCATGTAAAATGATCTCTTAAGGGAAGGGTTGTGTCCATCTATAAAACCGATCATTGAATGATTTTGGTGACTCTAGAATATTGATGTGTAGAATACCTAAGAATTTATTAGTTCAAAATTTAATGTATGATTTTGATTCAGGGGGTGGGAAATATCCAGGGGATGTCCAAGGGGGTAGGGGACTGTCCAGGGTGTGGGGGTGTGCAAGGAGGTGGGGGTCTGTAGGGGAGTGGGGGTGGGGGGGGGGGGGGGTTACCGGGGGCTGTCTAGGGGGTGAGGGGTCTGTGGGGGGGGGGTCTAGGGGTGGATGGGGGGGGGGGGGCTATCCCGGGGGTGGGGGTGTGTAAGGGTCTATCTATGGGAGGAGTTGGATTTGACCAGGGGTGGGGGATGTCCGTGGGGGGGGGGGGGGGGGTTGTCCATGTGGTGGGTGGTGTGCAGGGGGGTGTGGGTCTGTTGGGGGGCTATCCAAGGTGTGGGGGTGTGTAGGGGGTGGGGGTATACATGGGTGGTGGTCTAAAAGGGGGTTTTCAGAGGGGTGGGGTTTTTCCTGGGGGTGGGGGTCTGCAGGGGGTGGGGGTTGTCCAGGGGAGGTGTGTGGGGGGGGGACTTTCTAGGGGGTGGGGGTGTCAAAGGGGGTTGGGGGTGTCCAGGGGGTGGGGGTGACCAGGGGGGTTTACAAGGGGTGTGTTAATTCCATCTCAAGTGGGTTGATATAGGCGTGTCTCATTCATTCATAGAAAATATCATGGTATCTACCCATGGGATCCCAAATGAGAGACTCATGTATTTATATAGTAGTTTCCTTAAATTAATCAATTGTTGGAATATTTTATTCCAAATCCACAAGTCATCCAACTAGCCTACAAAATACTCATTGTGATGAAGAACCCCACCATATCCTAGTTTCTAGAATTATTGGAGTTACACTAGTGTCATGTGAAACCTCTAGAGATATATAAATATAGAACTCCTACTTAGTACGAAGGTTCCTATAACCAATAAAGTTGTGATGTTAAGGAATAAATAAGAAAGTATTAACACCAAGACATAATAAATGACACCCTCATTGGTAAAACCTTCAAAGTGAATAAGCACATATATCTTAACCATATATGGTGTAGAAAATCATATTACCACATTGGGTGAGAAACAAGCATCATGTTGTCCCAAAACACACACAGACAATGGGTAAACAAGTTAATGGAATAATTAACATGTTTAATTCACAAAAAAAAATTAAAAACAATGTTCCAAATAGGTATTTAATGCTAAAACGTGGTTCTAAATCCCAAGTGATTTTACTTCTTCTAAAATTTGACTTAAAAAGTCTTTACAAACTGATATAAATCTCACAAAAAATTTAAAACATTTCAAAGCTGCAAAAAAACATGAATCTTCATCTTTAAAATCCTTATCCTTTCCCAGTGCATTAATTTTTCATCAAATTTTTTTTCAAATGTCAATTAATTCATTATCTCAAAGGTAAAACCACACAATCATTTCAAACAAACGTTTCAAATTCATTAGAAAAACATTTTAAAACATGTCACGTTCAACTCCCCAGATTAAAGTAATTTCTTCTCTAAAACATAGTTTTCACGACATGAATAATTAAATTTGATCAAAATCTATTGGACACCATTATATCCATTTCAAAAGGTTTAAATGGTACTTAATATAATCTTACAAAAAAATTCAGTTTCAAACCTGAAATTTAAAAGTGAAACATTTATATGGTTTCAAATCATTACTTATATCCATACATTCAATAAAAATCAATTTACAATGAAATAAAAAACATTTAGTTCAAAATGAAATAATTTCATTGAAACATAAACCCCAATGAGGTGTAAATTGACTTAAAACCTTTCAAAACATTTCACCTTCAAGGATAAGAACCCAAATGAGATACTAGAATCAATACTACAACGAAAAAGAATGAAAAAAACAAAATAAATGGAGGAAAAGGATATAACTTAGTTACCACTTACCGATTTTTAATGTTTTCATAATTACATAGAATAACATAGGAACGTTTGGGTTTTCCAAGGGGCGTAGAGGGCTATAGGGGGTATGGGGGTTGCAAGGGTGTGGGTGAGGTGGGTGTGGGATGTCCAAGGAGGGGGGTGTCCAGGGGATTGTAGGGGTGTGGGGGAGGTGTGTCGGCTTTCCATGGAGGGGGGGCTGCCTAGGTGGGGTGGGGTTGGAGCTATCTAGGTGGGTAGGGTCTGCAAAGGTGTGGGGAGGGGGTGTGGGTTGTCTAATCAATGGTTTGTTTGTATGCAATGTATAGAGTATTTTCTAGTACGATGAACACATATTGTTACTCTCCATTTTTTAAGGTACATTTCTTATTGAATTTAATTTGGATATTCAATTATTTGGTTTAAATAGATGACTTTTCATTTTCTAAGTGTTAGTTATTTTTTGTGTTATTGTGTTGGTAGTGCGGCAAAGACCTTTCAAATGTAATTGGTTATGGTTTGTGATGGTGTAGGCTACTATGTGATATTTCATGAATTATGTCATATAGTCTTGAATTGTGTAATTTTTTATTATTATTATAATTAATTGATAAATTAATAATAAATGTTTTATAATTAGTTTTTAGATGTTTGTGATTGATATAGGGCCTCACGATGTTGTTGCGACATGATTTAGGCTAGGTTAATGGTCCTAGGAAATTGATTAAAGATGGTAACTACATTAACAATGTTATTGGACCCTATAATATTTAATTGTATACTTTTTTTTCAATATTATCCATATCTACATGAGGTGTTTTGAATTTTGATTCATATACTGACTGAGAGAACCCTAGGTATGGAAATAGGGTGTTTTTAAGACACCATGAGTCAGAGAGAGTTCTCAATAGCTTATATGTAATCTTATAACTAATCTATGTATTATCTTTTATGGATATTGTGTCATCCCACCTTTTTATTACATAACTTTTCATTACATTTTAAAAACAAAGGATCTTTAAAGTCTATTGTCTTGGAAGTCAGGTACATAATACTTGAAAAAAACATAAAACTTTCTTCTAATACACTTTTAAGGCTTCATCATAGGTTAATCCTATGTAAAATCACTGCATCATATAACCTGGAGACCTACATAAAAGTAAATGGTGAGAGGAAGGCCTAGTAAGGAAATCAGGGGAATCAGTTTACTTGTGATATCAATAAGAACTTGATAAAAACAAAAATACATTATAAAAGAAAGTATATGAATATCAAAAAAAAAATAACATGAAAAATAACTTGCATATGTAGCTAAAACATTTCATTTAGACATTCATGAACATATCACCAAGGTTCAACCCCGAGGTGTCATTAAAATTACCAAGGTTATTCACCAAGGTATCGTGAAACTTGTCATCACTAGAGATAAATTCTTTACCCAATGAATCGGAGTTCTATCAGGGCGCACTCTTAATATGTAGTTATTTTCATGTGAGACACATATATAATAATCAAACATTTCATAAATAACCCATATATAATAAAAGAAATGGGTTTCATTTCAAAATCGTGACGATTAAATTGTTCTTTAAAAATAAGATCGTTATGTCATTTATAACCCATGGAAAGGGAGTTAGGGTTATATGTATGTAAATTCTAGAATAATATATATATATATATTGTGTATTTAGGATCACCCATAGCAACGAAATAGGTTTGGGTATTGACATAAATAAAACAAGATAAATTCATGAGAGAATGAGAGAGAAATATGAGACGAAATTTCTGCAGCATAACAACGATATAAATTGGTATTAGAAAACAATAAAAAGAGAGGAGAAAAGGGTCACCCACTCATAAATAACTCATTATAAAGTAGGGGTACAGAATAAAAAGAAATAATATCATTGTATGGTTATTTGAAGAAAATGCCATATGAAAATGAAATTTGGAGGAAGAGAGAATATGCGATTTATTTTACAAAAATTCGGCAGCGTAACGACGTCACTTAACAATTAAGAAAATAAATTAATGAGATAAGAAAGGTTCTCTCATCATTTGGACATGAAATGTAATGTAATAATTGTATAGAAGAACATACCCCCATATTATAAAATGGAAACTAGAAGACATAACATAAATAATGTCATGACGTAATAGAGGTTGGTTAAAGAATCACTTACCTTGAAGAGTAACTTTAAAATATTGAAGGTCGGGACCTTGTGATGCTTGAGGGAACCTTGGGGTGATTCTAGATAGAGGATGGAAGAGTTTTTATGAATGCCAAAGTCTTTGAGTGATGAGGAAGTGGGATCTTGGGTGGGTTTATATAGGAAAGCAGAGAGAATTGTTTAATTCTTAGGTTTGGGACACCTCACATTAAACTAAACAAGACCACAAACCATCCCGTGGGTTTTTCCCATTATTTTTTACAAAGTGGAGCGGAAGAAAATATTTTATAAGGTCAATGGCGTAACTTCTTAAGGAAAACAATTTAAAAAGATAAAATGTTATATAAGTCTTGGAGGGTTCACTAAAGCTTTTTAAAATAAATAAAAGAAACCCAAAATCACATGATTTTAATGCTAAAACATATATTTGCCGATCATATAGTTTATAATATTTTATTACACCACTATTGGGTCATTATGATGTCATAAATCACATTATATATTTATACGACAGTTAATTTTTAGCCAAAAATTTGAGTATCTTAGAAAATTATGAAAAATTCACCACTGGATAATTTCGACATCCCGATTCCAGAAATAATATTCATTTCATATTATTAATTTTCTAAATATGTTAATTTTAAGTTTTATAATAAAAACCAACATTTATAAAAAATTCATGGGTTTTGACAAAAATGGCATTCAAACCTTCATAAACATTACAATTTCATTCATAAAATTATACGATATTTTATATTTAAAAAATATTAATTTAATAATAATAATAATATTTTATTAAAATATTATTTAATTCCAAAATCCGTTAATAAATCAAAATATATTTCTTAGTTGAATATTTAAATAAAAATAATATTTGTGCTTTAAAAACTATTTAAAAATTCACAATAAAAAAATTAAAGTACATTCATTATTATATATAACAATAATGTAAATAATCATTGTACTAGGGGCTTGTTACATAACCTCTTAATAAACCCGCATAAGACCTTAGGGTTAGGTGTGTGATGCTGAAAGACTCTTGGGGTGGATCAGATAACATTGATCGAGTGGTAATCTCTATCAACTTTCACTTCTCCCATAGGAAGTTCTTCTCGATCTGAACATATTCAAGCTCAGCATGGGCTTGGTCAAAATTGAATACCAAAGTCGCAACCTCCTTTTTGAGCTCTGATAAATGGGCTTCATATGGGTTACGTCTACTAGATGAGTTCATCGCTTCCTTTATCTGAGTAAAAAGGATTTGTTAAATCCCTATATTTATACTAATCATGTTATCACTGTTCAACGACTATATTAGCAAATGTCACAATTCATTATGTTATTTTAAAATCCAAAAACAATAAAACAAAAGAAGTGAATATATTGTATAACCATTTCACATATTAATACATTTAATCTGATCAAGAGGGATTCTCATTAACAAATATTTGGGTCATTACAATCTTCCCCACTTAATAAATTTCGTCCCCAAAATTTTAAATCATGCCCTAAAAAGTGAAAAGTTGTGGGTACTTCTGCCTCATAGACTCCTCTGGTTCCCATGTGGCTTCTTCTCATTTTTGGTTCCACTGAAAAACCTTATTAAGGTTGGTGGTCTTGTTTCATTGAACCTTGTATCTACAATCAAAGATCACCACCAGTTGCTCCTCATAAGAGAGGTCATGTTACAGTTGTATCACCTCTGGGTAGAGTACACTTGAAGAGTCAGGTATGTACATCCTCAAGAGGTATAACTGGAAAGCATTATGATCTTGTGCAAGATTTGGATGAAGTTCAAGCTGAAAGGCCACTGATCTCACGGGATCAACGATTTAGTAGAGGCCAATGTACCTAGGGCTGAGATTCCCTTTATTCCCAAACTTCATGATTCTCTTCCAATGAGAAATTCGAAGAAAGACTTTATCACCCACATCAAACTCCAATTCCATATGATGGTTGTAGACATAGTTCTTTTGTCGACTCTGAGCAACCTTAATGTGTTGCTGGATGGTGTTAACTTTTTTGGTCATCTTCTATACAAGATCATGCCCAAGAATCTTTCTCTCACCAGCTTCATACCAACAAGTAGTAGTTCTATATCTCTTCCCATATAGTGCTTCATAGGGTACCATTTGAATTATTGAGTGAATGTTGCTTTTGTAAGATAAATCAACTAAAGGGAGATGTTGATCCCATCCACCTTTAAATTCCATTGAGCATGTTCTCAGCATGTCCTCAAGTGTATGAATAGTCATTTCAGATTGGCCATCAGTTTTGGGGAGATAGGTTGTACTGAAATTCAATTCAGTGCTTAAAGAATGTTGAAGACTTCTTCATAATTTTTATGTGAACCTTGGATCACGATCAGATACGATAGAAAGTGGAACTCCATGCAGCCTTAATACTTCCTTCACATAAATCCTGGAAAGATGATCAAGAGGGAAGTCTTCCTGAATCTAGATAAAATGGTTAGTTTTGGTTAGATGTTCCACAATAACCCATATTTCATTTCTTCATTTGCATGTTCTTTGGATACTAGTGACAAATCCCATAGTGATATTGTCCCACTTCCATGCTGGTATGGGTAGTGGTTGCAATACCCATTTAGGAAGTTGTCACTCTGTCTTCCCTTACTAACATACCTGGCACCTTGAAGTGTAGTTAGAAATCTCTCTTTTCATATTATCCCACCAATAATGATCATAAAGGTCCCTATATATTTTTTTGCTCCCATGAAGTATACAGAAAGTAGAGATACGAGTTTCATCCATCAGCTCCTTATTTATTTCCTGAATAGATGGAACACATAGTCTTGTATGAAATTTCTGTACACCTTCTTGATCAATATGGAACTTAGGAAACATCCCATCCTTCACAGCCTCAAACTTCTTCTATAACAAAGGATCTTCTTTATGGGGTTTCATGATATTCTCTAGTAATGACGGTTGAGAAATCATTTGGGTTGGGGTTGATGATATCCATTCCCATATAATTCCCATGTCCAACTTCACTCGGTCATTGATCAAAGGATATTTTTGAATCCTCATCATGGAAAGAACAACTGGTTCTTTCCAACTTAATGCATCAGAAAATTTGTTTGCTCTTCTGGGATGATAATGAATTGAAAAATCATAGTATTTAATAAGTTCCAACCATCTCATTTCTCTCATGTTAAATTCCTTTTGTGTGAAAATATACTTTATTCTTTGATGGTATCTGTATATATCATATCTCTCCCCATAATGATAGTGCCTCCATATCTTCAGGGAAAAAATGACTGCAGTTATCTCTAGATCATGTGTAGGATAGTTCTGCTCATTAGTCTTCAACTGTCAATATTCATAAGAAATGAATTTTTCATTTTTCATGAGGACGATCCCAAGCCCATTCATAGATGCCTCGCTAAAAATAACAAATCCTTGTCCACTTGAGGGTAGAGTTAACACAGGTGCAGTAACCAATCTATTCTTCATCTCTTGCAAACATTCCTCACACTCCTTGGTCCATATGAACATGAACCCTTTTCATGTTAAAGTGGTTAATGCATTAGAATGTTGTGAAACGTTTTTCACAAACCTCCTATAATATCTCACTAAACTGAGGAAACTACAAATCTCAGTTATTGTTGTAGGGTGAGGCCACTCCTCCGAAACTTTTGTCTTTGGAGGGTCAACTATGATTCCGTCATTGGTAATAATGTTACCCAAGAAAGAAACTTGTCATAACTAGAATTCTCATTTTCGGAACATTCCAAAAAGCCTCTCCTTCCCTAGAGTTTAAAAAATAACTCTTAGATTATCTTCATACTCCTCGTGACTTTTGGAATATATCATAATAACATCAATAAAAACTACCAAAAAGTTATCCAGGCAGTACTTAAAGTCTCTATTCATCAAATCCATAAAAATTGCAGGTGCATTAGTCAGTCTGTAGGGCATAACAACAAACTCATAATGCCCGTATATTGATCGGAAGGCAGTTTTTGGAATATCTTCTTTCTTCACCCTCAAATGATGATAACCAGAATGAAGATCAATAATAGAGATAAATTGATCCCCAAGAAGTTGGTCAAATAAGTAATCAATTCTTGTAAGATGGTCTTTGTTCTTTATTGTAATCATTGTCAGTTCTCTATAATCAATGCATAGCCACAATGATCTATCCTTCTTCTTCACAAAGAGAATTGGTGCTCCCCAAGGATAGACACTCGGTCGGATAAACCTCTTCTCCAAAAGATCTTGGAGTTGTCTCTTTAATTCCTCAAACTCTACATTTTCCATCCCATATACAGTCTTTGATATCAGATGAGATCCAGGTACGAGCTCAATGGAGAACTCTACTTCTCATTATGGGGATGGTCCGGGTAACTCCTTAGGAAATACATCAACGTATTCTTGAACAATGGGGACATTTTCGATCCTTAAAATCTGATCTCCTTCTTCTTCTTCACCGATCAACTCCATAAAGAAGGATAAAGGGGGTTCTTATAGACAAAGATCAGGTTGAGATATCTCTCCATAGAAGATAACTGTATGTTTTCCATTCAAGAGTAATGAGATTTCCTTACTTATGCATTTGATCATAGCATTATACATTGAGAACCAGTCCATCCCTAGTATAAGGACAAATTCTAGCATGGTAATGACTACTAGATTTGTGATAATATTATTATCACCAAAGTAAATACTAGAGTTTATAAACACTAAATATGCTTGGATAATCCCACCAGGAGTCTTGACTGATAAATCTTATTTTAGAAAATCATGGGTTGATTCTAAATTCTTTGAAAACATGGAGCAAATAAAGAAATGATTGGAACCAAAATCAAACAAATTACTTGCGAGTTTTGAGAGAACAATAAGAGTACCTGCTACCACATCATTCGGAAATTCAACATTAGTTGTCCTGATAGAAAAAGCATAAACTTTCTCCCTTGGACTTTGTTGAGGCTGATGGTTGTTCCCCTCCACTGCCTTCAGATTGGGACATTGATTGGTAAAGTGATCGTGTTGTCCACACTTAAAGCACTAGACATCAGGTAGGTCCTGCACCATCTTCCCCTTGTCCATGGTGTTTGGAAGTTGAGGTTTCACCTGCCTATGACAATTCATTACAATATGGTCATATCTTACACACTTGTAGCATTTCCCACTCCCAAGAAAGCAGTTCCCTGAATTCTTGTTCCCATATTTATTACATGTGGGAATTTTCACTTGCATGCCTCCTCTTCCTTGATCAATGGTCCTACCTAATATGGGCTCCATCAATCTATTCTTGTCCATTGATTTAGGAGACCACTGCGTCTTACCAAACACCAGCTCGACTTTCATCGCACTCCACACGATATCATCATAGCTATCGTAGTATCAGTTCGCTAGATTCCTTCGTAGATGAGGTCTCAGTCCGCCAAAGAATCTATCATCCTTTCCATTTAGATACATCACAAAGCTAGAGGTGTAATGTGAAAGACTTATGAAGTTCATCTCGTAGCTTCCCATAGATTTATTCTCATTCTAATTCAGCTTGAGAAACTCCTTCTCCATTCTTGTTCTCATCAATAGAAGGAAATACTTGTTGAATAATATCCTTCTGAACTCTGCCCACTCAATATCATCAACTTCAACTCATGTCCTTTTTTTAAATCAGTTCACACCACTGATTAGATTCCCCTTCTAAAAGATAGACAACCAGGGTAACCTTGTCTTGTTCAGAACAACAGAGCATAGAAAAGATTCTCTCAATAGAGCTGATCCACTATTTGGAAATCAATGGGCTGGTCGTTCCACTAACGTTTGGTGGTCGTTGATGCATAAAGGATTCAACATTAAGTATTTCCCTTTGCGGTGAGATTGGACTATCATCTTGATTCAAGTTATTTCCCATAACTTGAGTCAGTTGGTTCATCATTCAAATGAATGTTTCCATTCTGGCTTCCATCAGAGGTCCATCATCAAATGGTCCATTGCGGTCACCATTTGCACGGTTCCTCCTATATCCTTCCATATTCTAAAAGAATAAAACCTTAGTGAGAAACTTATTTCATTTACAAATCTTTTAACTATAATGGATTTTATGTCTAAAAACTTCATACTTAAACAATTACATTTCTCTATAATTCCTTCATAATGATTCATAAAAAGCGTTCGATTAACCAAACATATCCCCCCGGAGTGTCGTAACCAAGAGTGTATCAAGGCCCATTTTCATGCACCAGTTCCTGTTCGAGTCTATCTCAAAGATGTGTTTTTAGGTTTTACCCCTATTTACATCTATGCCAGAGCCGCCCCTACATGCTCGTATCTAGAGAGGGATGTATTTGTTTGATAAACCTCTTATTCATTACTCACAAAAATACCATGAAGTTCTTTTATATTTAAAATTTTATACAGGGTTCTTCATAAATAATTCATATCCAAATTTCCATATATAACTAATCAATCCTTTGATACCAACTTTTTAATCCCACCTTTTTATTACAAAAATTTTCATTACATTTCACAAACAGAGGATCTTTAAAGTCTAGTATCTTTAAAATCAGGAACATAATACATGAAAACAACATAAAAAATTCTTCTAATTCACTTGTAAGTCTTCATAATAGGTTCATACTACTTAAAATTACTACATCTTATAACCTAGAGACATACATCAAAGGAAAGGGTGAGCAGAAGTCCTAGTAAGGAAAACAAGGAAATCAGGTTACTTGTGATATCAATAAAAACTTGATAAAAACATAAATACATGAGAAATGGAAGTATAGGAATATCATAATGAAAATAACTTGAAACATAACTTGAATATGTGGCAAAAATATTTTATTTAGACATTCATAAACATATCACCATATTTCAACCCCGAGGTGTCATAAATATTTCCCTGGTTATTCACCAAGGTATCGTGAAACTTTTATTCTCTAGAGATAAATTCTAAACCTAATGCATTGGAGAAATATCAGGTTTCACCATTAATATGTCTTTATTTTCATATAATCCACATATATCATAATCAAATATTTCATAAATAACCCATATAGAATAAAAGAAATGGGTTTCATTTCAAAATCGTGACATTTTAAAAGATCTTTAAAAATAAGATCGTTATGTCATTTATAACCCATGGAAAGGGATTGAGGGTTATATGTATGTCAATACCTGAATAAAATATATAATTTATTTCTGTATTTATGATCTCCCATGAAAACAAAATCGATCAGGGTATTCACATAAATAAAACAAGATAATTTCATGAGAGAAAGAGAGAGAAATTTGAGACGAAATTTCTGCAGCATAACAGTGATATAACATGGTTTTAGAAAACAATAAAAAGAGAGAGGATATGGGTCATATAATCATAAATAACTCATTATAAATTAGGGTTTTATAATAAAAATAAATAAGATCATTGTATGGTTATTTAAAGGAAACACCATATGAAAAGGAAACTTGATGGAAGAGATAATATGGGACTTCTTTTACGAAAATTCGGCAGCCGAACAACGTCAATAAAAAATTCAGAAAATAAATTGACAAGATAAGAAAGGGTATATCATCATTTGGAATTTAAATAGACAGTAATAATGATATATAAGAACACACCCCCATATAATAAAATGGAAACTAGAGGAAATGACATAAAGGAAGCCATGACTTAAAAGAGGTGGGTGAATGGATCCCTTTCCTTAAAGAGTAACATTGAAAGCATGAATGTCGTGACCTTGGGAGGCTTTAGGGAAACTTGGGAGGATTATAAGGATAGGATGGAAGAGGTTTTACAAATTTTAGAGGCTTTGAGTGAAGTGGAAGAGGGAGAATGGGTGGGTTTATATAAGAAAGTAGAGGGAATTGTTCAATTTTTATGTTTGGGACACCTCACATTAAACTAAACTAAACCACAAACCAGCCAATGGTTTTTTCCCATGGTTTCTACAAAAGAGGAGTTGAAAACAATATTTTATAAGTTAAATGGCCTAAATTCTTAAAATAATAGGGTTGCGTATGTGGAGGTGAGTCACACTCTCAAGGAAAACAATTTAAAAAGACTAAATGTAATATAAGTCTTGGAGGGTCCACTAAAGATTTGTAAAATAAATCAATGAAACCCAAATTCACATTATTTTAATAGTAAAACATATATTGTAAGAACATACAGTTTATAGTATTTTATTACATCCCTATTGGGTCATTATGATGCCATAAAACACATCATATATATATATATGGTATTTAATTTTTACCCAAAAATTTTACTGTCTCAGAAAATTATGAAAAATTCACCATTTGATAATTTAGATGTTATGATTCCAGAAATAATATTAATTTTATTTAAATATTTCTAAAAATGTTAATTTTTTGTTTTAAAATAAACACTGACATTTATCAAAAATTCATGCTTTTTGAAAAAAATGGCTTCCAAACCATAATAAAAATTAATATTGCATTCGTAAAATTATATGATTATTTTATTTAATAAAAACTAATTCTATAATAATAATAAGGATATTTTATTAAAATATTATTTAATCCAAAAATCCATTAATTCATCAAAATAGATTTCTTAGTTGAATATTTAATGGGAAATACTATTTGTGCTTTAAAAACTATTTACAAAGTAACAATAATAAAATGAAAGTACATTCATTGTTATATACAAAAATAATGTACATAATCATATTACTAGGGTCTTGATACATAACCCTTTAAAACAACTATATAAGACCTTAGGGTAAGGTGTGCGATGGTGACAGACTCTTGGGGTGGCTCGGATAACATCGCTCGAGTGGTAATATCTATCAACTTCCACTTCTCCCATAGGCGGTTCTGCTCAAGCTTAACATATTCAAGCACAGATTAGGCTTGTTCAAGATTGAAGCCCAAAGATGCAAACTCCTTTCTGATATTTGATTTATGGGCTTCATAAGGGGCAAGCTTACTAGATGAGTCCATCGCATCCTTTATCTGAGTAAAAAGTATTTGTTAAAGCCCAATATTTATACTAATAATGTGATCACTGTTCAATGACTATATTAGAAATGGTCACAATTCATAATGGTATTTTAAAATACCTAAAAAATTAGTTCATATTTTGTATAACCATTTCACATATTATGAAATTTAATTAGATCAAGAAGGATTTTCATTAACAAATGTTTGGGTTGTTACAATCTTTCCCACTTAAGAAATTTAATCCCCAAAATTTTACCTCATACCCTAAAAATATAAAAGATGTGGGTAATTCTGCCTCATATAATCCTCTCGGTTCCCACATGGCTTCTTTTCATTTGTGTTTCCATCACAACACCTCAATAAGGTTGGTAGTCTTGTTTCATAGAGCCTTGTCTCTATAATCCAAGATATCCACCGGCTGCACCTCATAAGAGAGGTCAGGTTCCACTTGTACCACCTCTAGGATTAGTACATGTGAGGGGTCAGGTATGTATTCCTCAATAGGGATACATGGAAAACGTCATGAAATTGTGCATGATTTGGAGGAAGTGCAAGCTGATAGGCCACTGATCGCACATGATCAAGGATTTCGAAGGGGCCAATGTACCTAGGGATGAGATTCCGATTATTCCAAAAACTCATGACTCTCTTCCAATGTGAAATCTGAAGAAATACTTTTTCACCCACATCAAACTTCACGTCCCTTCGATGGTTGTTGTCATAGCTCTTTTTCTGACTCTGAGTAGCCTTAATGTGTTTCTGGATGGTGTGGACTTTTTTTTCATCTCTTGTACATGATCAGGCCCAAGAAGCTTTCTCTCACCAGCTTCATCCCAACAAGTAGGAGTTCTACATAACTTCCCATATAGATATTCATAGGGTTACATTTTGAATGCTCAAGTGGAGGTTTTTTTGTAAGATAACTCTACTTAAGATAGATGTTGATCCCATCCACCTTTAAATTCCATTGAGCATGTTCTCATTATGTCATCGAGTGTTTGAATAGTCCTTTCAGATTAGAAATCAGTTTGGGGGTGATAGGCCGTACTGAAATTCAATTCAATGCTTAGGAAATGTTGAAGACTTATCCAGAATATTGATGTAAACCTTGGATCATGATCAGATATGATATAAAGTGGAACTCCATGCAGCCTTACCACTTCCTTCACATAAATCCTGGAAATTTGATCAAGAGAGAAGTCTTCCTGAATGGATATAGAATGGACATTCTTGGTTAGATGGTCCACAAAAACCAATATCACATTATTTCCTTTGGAATTTATTGAAATACCAATGACTAAGTCCATAGTTCTATTTTCCCACTTCCATGATGGTATGGTTAGTAGTTTCAATACCCCTTTAGGAATTTGTCGCTCTGTCTTCACTTGCTGACATACCCAACACCTTAAAAGTGTAGTCAGCAATCTCCCTTTGAATATTATCCCACCAATAATGATCACTAAGGTACCTATACATTTTTGTGCTCCCGGGATGTATACAGAAAGTAGATCTATGTGCTTCATTCATCAACTCCTTCTTTATTTCTGTAATAGATAGAACACATAGTCTTGTATGAAATTTCAATACACCTTCTTGATCAATATGGAACTTAAGAAAAATCACATCCTTCAAAGCCTCAAACTTCTTCCATAAAAAAGGATATTTTAGGTTTCTTGATCTTCTCTAGTAATGGCGATTGAGAAATCATTTTGGTTAGGGTTGAAGATGTCCCTTCCCTTATAATTCCCATGTCCTAATTTACAAGTTCATTGATCAAAGGATCTTTTTGATTCCTCATCATGGAATGAACAACCGGGTCTTTCCTGCTAAATGCATCAACATCTTTGTTTTCTCTTCTAGGATGATAATGAATTAAACAATCATAGTATTTAAGAACTTCCAACCATCTCCTTTGTCTCATGTTCAATTCCATTTGTGTGAAAATATAATTTAATCTTTAATGGTCTGTGTATATATCATATCAATACCCATAAAGATAGTGCCTCCATATCTTCAGAGAAAAAACAAATGCAGCTAGCTCTAGATCATGCGTAGGATAGTTATACTCCTGAGTCTTCAACTGTCGATATGCATAAGCAGTGAATTTGTCATTTTTCATGAGGAAACACCCAATCTCTTTTAGAGATGCATCTCAAAAAATAACGAATACATCTACACATGAGGGAAGAGTTAAAATGGGTGATGTAACCAATCTATTCTTCAACTCTTGGAAACATTCCTCACACTCCTTGGTCCAGATGATCTTGACCCCTTTTCGAGTTAAATTGGTTAATGGATTAGAAATTCATGAAATTTTTTTCAAAAACCTCATATAATATCCCGCTAAACCAAGGAAAATACGAATCTCAGATATTGTTGTAGGCTGAGGCCACTCCTCCAAAACTTTTTTCTTTGCACGGTCAAATGTGATTCCTTCATTGGTAACAATGTGCCCCAAGAAAGAAACTTATTGTAATGAAAATTCCCATTTTCTAAACTTTCCAAAATGCCCCTCCATCTGTAGAGTTTGAAAATAACCATTAGATGATCTTCATTCTCCTCGAAATTTTTTCATATATCAGAATATCATCAATAAAAACAACTGAAAAGTTATCAAGGTAGTCCTTAAAGACTCTATTCACAAAATCCATAAAAATATCAAGTGCATTTTTTAGTCCGAAGAGAATAAAAACAAATTTATAACACCCATATATTGATCAGAAGGAAGTTTTTGGAATATCTTCTTTCTTCACCCTCAATTAATGATAACCAGAATGAAGATAAATCATAGAGAATAATTGAGCCCCAAAAAGTTGGTGAAATAAGTCATCAATTCATAGAAGATAGTATTTTTTTTACTATAATCTCGTTCAGTTCTCTATAATAAATGCATAGCCTCACCGATCCATCCTTCTTCATTATAAAGAGAACTGGTGCTCCCCAAGGAGACACACTCGGTCGGATAAACCCCATCTACAAAAGATCATTGAGTTGTTTCTATAATTCCTCCAACTACACATTTTCCATCCTATAAGGGATCTTTGATATTGGATGAGATCTAGGTACAAGATCAACAGATAACTCTACCTCTCTTTCTGGGGGAGGTCCGGGTAACTCCTCAAGAAATACGTCAATGTATTCCTAGATGATGGGGACATTTTCAGTCCTTAAACTCTCATATCAATCTTCTTCTTCACTGATCAACTCCATAATGAAGGGTAAATGGGGGTTTTATAGAAAAATATCAGGTTGAGATATCTCTCCTTGGAAGATAAATATTGGTTTTCCATTCAGGACTACTGAGATTTCCGTACTTCTGCATTTGATCTTAGCATTAAACACTGAGAGCCAGTCCATCCCTAGTATAACGTCGAATTCAGTCATGGTAATGAATACTATATTTGTGATAATATTTTGCTCACCAAAGTAAATACTAGAGCTTCTAAACACTGATGATGCTTGGATAATCCCACCAGGAGTCCTGACTCATAACTCTACTTTTAGAAAATCGGGGGTTGATTCTAAATTCTTTTCAAACTTGGAGAAACTAAAGGAATGTGTAGAACCAAAATCAAACAAAGTACTTGCTAGTTTTGAGATAACAACAAGAGTACCTATTACCACATCATTCGGAACATCAACATCAGCTGTCATGATAGAAAAATCACGACCTTGCCCCCTAGTCCATTTCTGAGGCTGATGGTGGTTCCCCTTCACTACCCTTGGATTTGGATAGTGATTGGAAAAGTGACCATGTTGTCCACACTTAAAGAACTGTACATTAGGTAGGTCATGCACCATCTTCCCCTTGTCGTTAGTGTTTGGAAGTTGAGGTTTCACCTCACTACGATAATTCCTTGCAATATAGCCATCTCTTACACACTTGTAGCATTTCCGGCTCCCGAGCAGATAGTTCCACGAATGCTTATTCCCACATTTATTACACATGGGAATTTTCACTTTCTTGCCTCCTCTTCCTTGATCAAAGGTCTTACCTAAGCTGAGTTCCATCAATATCTTCTTGTAATTTGATTTAGGAGACCATTGCATCTCACCGAACTCCAGCTTGACTTTTATCGCACTCCGCACAATCTCCTCATAGCTATCGTAGTCTCGGTTGGCTGGATTCTTCTTTATATGAGGTCTCAGTCCGCCGAAGAATCTATCAATATTTAAATTTATATCCATGAAAAATCTAGAGGTGTTACGTGAAATCCTTGTGAATTTCATCTCGTAGCTTCCCACATATTCATTATCCTTCTAATTCAGCTTGATAAACTCCCTCTCCATTGTTTTTCTCATCAATCAAGTGAGATACTTGTTGAATATTATCCTTTGATACTCTTCCCACTCGAAAGATTCAACTTCCACTATTTGCGTTATATTTTTAATCAGTTTCCACCACTAATCAGCTTCTACTTCTAAGTGATAGATAGCGAGGGTAACCTTCTCTTTTTCAGAATAGTGGAGCACAAAAAAGATCTTCTTGAGAGATCTAATCCACTGTTCCGAAATCAATAGGTCAGGCAATTCACTAAAGTTTGGTGGTTGTTGACACATAAATGATTCAACATAATGTTTTCCCTTCATGGTTAAATTGGCCTCTCATCTTGATTAAAGTTTTTCCCATAACTTGAGTCATTTGGTTCATCATTCGCATGAATGTTTCAATTCTGGATTCAATCAGAGGGTCGTCAGGACATGGTCCATTGCGGTCACAATTTGCACGGTTCCTCCTATTGCACGTCATTTTATAAAAAAATAAATCATAAGTGAGAAACTTATATCATTTAAAAATCTTTTAAATATAATGGATTTTATGTATTAAAACATCATGATTAAACAATTACACTTCTCTATAATTCCTTCATAATGATTCATAAAAAGCTTGTGATTAACCAAACATATCCCTCGGGTGTGTTATAACCAAGAGTACATCAATGAACATTATTGTGCACTAGTACCTGTTCGAGTCTAGATCAAAGAGGTGTTTGTGTGTTTTACCCCTATGTAGATCTATTCCAGATCCGCCTCTACCTGCTCGTATCCAGACAGGGATGTATTTGTTTGATAAACCACTTACTCATTACTCACCAAAACACCATGAAGTTTTCTTATATTTAAATTTTTCTATAGGGTTATTCCTAAAGCATTAATAGCATAATTTCCATATATAACTAAATTATCATTTGATACCAACAATGGAATCATGTCTTTTTATTACATAACATGTCATTACATTTTACAAACAGAGGATATTTAAAGTCTAGTGTCTTGGAAATCAGGAAAATAATACATGAAAACAACATAAAACATTATTCTAATACAATTTTAAGGCTTCATAATAGGTTCATCCTAAGTAAAATACCTGCGTCTTATAACCTTGAGACATACATAAAAGGAAAGGGAGCGAATAAGGCCCAGTAAATAAAGTAATGGAATCAGTTTACTTGTGATATCAATAAGAACATGATAAAAACATAAAGACTTGAGAAATGGAAGTATCGGCATATCATAACTAAAAAAACATGAAACATGACTTTAATATGTAGCTAAAAAAATTTATCTACACTTTTATGAACATATCACCAATGTTAAACACTGAGGTGTCATAAAAATCACCAAGGTTATTCACCATGGTATCGTGAAACTTGTCATCTCTAGAGATAAGTTCTTTTCCAAATGCACTGTAGCACTATCAGGGAGAACCATTAATATGTATTTATTTTCATTTGAGACACATAGATCATAATCAATCATTTCATAAATAAACCATACAAAATAGAAGAAAATGGTTTCATTTCCAAATCGTGACTTTTTAAAAGTGCCTTAAAAATAAGATCGTTATGTCATTTATAACCCATGGAATGGGAGTGAGGGTTATATGTACGTCAATTCCAGAGTCAAATATAGAATGTATTTTTGTATTTATGAACACCCATAAAAACGAAATAGTTCTGGGTATTTCCATAAATAAAAAAAGAGAATTTAATGAGAGAAGGAAAGAGAAATTTCAAACGAAATTTTTGCAGTATAACAGCAATATAACTTGGTTTTAGAAAATAATAAAAATAGAGGGGACAGAGGTAACCCACTCATAAATAACTCATGATATAGTAGGGGTACATAATAAAAGTAAATAAGATCATTGTATGGTTATTTGAATTAAATACCATATGAAAATGAAACATGAAGGATAAGAGAATATGTGATTTCTTTTACGACAATTCGGCAGACTAACAGCGTCACTTAACAATTCAGAAAACAAATTGATGAGAGAAGAAAGGGTCTCCCATCATTTGGACATGAAATGTACAGTAATAATGATATATAACAACATACCCCCATATAATAAAATGGAAACTAGAAGACATAACATAAAGTAAGTCATGAATTAAAAGAGGTGGGTGAAAAGATCCCTTACATTGAAGAGTAACATTGAAAGCTTGAAGGTCGGGACCTTGGGAGGATTTAGGGCACCTTGTGAGGATTCTAGAGAGAGGATGGAAGAGTTTTGACGAACTTTATAGTCTTTGAGTGAAGAGGAAGTGGGATCTTTGGTGGGTTTATATAGTAAAAGATATGGAATTGTTTAATTTTTAGGTTTGGGACACCTCATAATTATCTAAACAAAACCACAATCCAAACCATGGATTTTTCCCATGCTTTCTGCCAAAGGGGAGTGGAAAAAAAAATATTTTATACGGTTGATGGAAGAACATCTTAAAACAATAGTGTTGCTTATGTGGAGGTGTGTCACACTCTCAAGGAAATCAATTTAAAAGGAAAAATTGTTATATAAGTCGTGGAGGGTCCACTAAATCTTTTTAAAATAAATGAAACAAACCCAAAATCATATTATTTTAATGTAAAAAACATATATTGGATGAAATTACATATTATTTTATTTTATTACATCACTATTGGGTCATTATGATGTCATAAAACACATTATATATTTATACAATATTTAATTTTTACCAAAATATTTGACTGTCTCATAAAATTATGAAAAATTTACCGTTGGATAATTACGATGTCTCGATTACAGAAATAATATTAATTTTATCTAAATATTTTTTTAAATATTTTAATTTTCACTTTTAAAATAAAAACTGACATTTATCGAAAATTCATGGGTTTGGACAAAAATGGCTTTCAAACCATAATAAAAATTACAATTGCATTCATAAAATTATACGATAATTTATCATTAACAAAAATTAATTTAATAATAATAATAATATTTTTTTAAAATAATATTTAATTCTAAAATCCATTAAATAATAAAAATATATTTCTTAGTTGAATATTTTACTAAAAATACTATTTGTGCTTTAAGAAACTATTTACAAAGTAACAATAATAAAATGAAAGCTCATTCATTATTATATAAAACAATATTGTAAATAATCATAGTACTATGTTCTTGTTACATAACCCCTTAAAACACCCACATAATTCCTTAGGGTAAGGTGCACGATGGTGATAGACTCTTGGGGTCACTCGGATGACATTGCTCGAGTGGTAATCTATATAAACTTCCACTTCTCCCATAGGTTGTTCTGCTCAAGCTTAACGTATTCAAGATTGGATTGAGATTGGTCAAGATCGAAGCCCAAAGACGCAGGCTCCTTTCCAAGAACTGATAAATGGGCTTCATACGGGGCAAGTCTACTGGATTATGCCATCCTTCATTTTTTTGAGTAAAAAGGATTTGTTAAAGATATATATTTATACTAATCATTTGATCATTTTTCAATGTCTATATTAGTGAAAGAAACAATTCATAATGTTTTTTTAATATCCAAAAACAATAAAACAAAATAAGTGCATATATTGTATAACCATTTCACATATTAAGCCATTTAATTAGATCAAGCAGTATTTTCATTAAAAAATGCTTGGTTCGTTACAGATATAGGGTACTATATGATTTTACTAGAGTCCTAGAGTAATAATAAATACTGGGAGGATTTTTGGATACCCAATTTCAGTCCCTCTTGGGGATAGATAGAAGGAATGACGGGCTTAGGCCCATGGTAAACAAGTTACATGGTTGTACATCACACATATGATTAAAATAACCACTTAGGGAAGAAATAAGATTTGGGGAATGTGGTGAGATGGTTAGGTCCTTCATAGATTACTGTGGTGAAATGGGGGGTGTTCAATTTTTATGAAATACATAATAGCTCTCATATATGAAATATGTTATGGGACCAAGGAGGGTGTTATGAGGTTTCCATGATGGACTAGCATGGGGTATCCTAGGGATATGGTGAGATATAGATTAAGACGGTCCATGGTTAGTAGAAATAGATTATGATAAGGGTATTAGAATGATAATAAGACCCATCTTGTTGAGGCGAGGATCAGATAAGGAATAAAATGCATGGGATCATTGTGAGGTGGGTTGGTCTTGAAGAGTAGTAACTGATATTGGTCTGAAGAACATAGTAAATTACCTTTCGAGAAAGGTGATGATTCTATTGGGTTCAAATTTTGATGTTAACATGTTTCTGTATGTTTGGGGTATTGGAATATGATTTTATGAGAGTGATGAGAAGTTATTTGAGATACGGGGATAGTTCAGGAGTAACAAGATCCTGATAGTGAGCTCGGTATGTGGATTATTGATGCCTTGAGAGGCTAGCAAAGAGCTAATTACAGGTTGTGATGCAAGGTGTAAATATAATGTTTTCTATGTTTAATTTTTTTTGTCAAATATTATCATATGTATGTTTCTTAGGCATATGAGCCATGTTTCGATGGGACAATACTCATGGGAGTATGAGCCTTGTTATATCTTTTGGTGATTTAGAGTTGTATGAATGTTAAATTTGTATGAGATCAATATGGATAGTGGATAAGAAACTAAGTGATATTTCATGCGGACATCATTTCATCTTTGAAGGGTAAGAGTGAGTGTTGGTATGGAACATCAAGAAAGGTCTTTAAGTGTGAAAGAAACTATACAATTGTTATATGCGGTTCTTATTATTTGTATAGTATTAGAGTGGATAGCCCCCCTCCCTGGACAGCCCATCCCTACACCCAAGCAACCCCCTTACCCCCAAAAACCACATAGAAAGCCCACCCCCATCTGGATATCCCCCCACCCCACCATGAAAGCCCACCCACCCCACCTGGACACCCCTCCTCCTCCCTAGATATCCCACATCTCATCCCACACCTGGACAACCCACCCCCCTCGAGAGCCCACACCCCCCATGGACAGCCCAACCCACCCCCATCGACAACCCACCACCATCCCTGGATAGCCCACACCCCTCCCCCACAACTCCATAGGCGCCCTACCCCACCCCATACAGCCCCCCCAGACAGCCCACCCCCCCCCCACTTGGACAACCCCCCCCCCCAACCTAGACACCCCCCTCCTGGACAACCCCCCCCCCACCCCCACCTGGACATCCCACCCCCTCCCTAGATATCCCACACCCCCTCCCCAACCTGGACAACCCACCCCCACCCCCTAGAAAGACCACCCCCTAGACAACCCACACCCCATCCCCCACCCGGATAGCCAACCTCACCTCCAATGGACAACTAACACCCCTCCCTGGATAGCTCACCCCCTCCCCCACAGCCCTGCAACACGCGACCCCACCCCCCACAGCCCCCTACCCCTTGAACACCCCCCCCCACATGGATATCCCCCACCCCACCCCACCTAGACAACCCCCCTCCTAGCAACCCTCCTCCCTGGACATCCAACCCCCTCCCCCCTCCCTCATCCCCCACCTGGACACCCCACCCCACCCCATGGACTCCCCCCCTCACATGGATAGTCCCCCCAATCCCCATTTAGACAACTCCCCACCTCCCTAGACACCCCCATCACTAGGGTGAGATTACATACTATACACTTTATGTAAGGGTTCATGATGTACCATGCTCATATGAACACCTTACAATCATTTACAGCTTATATATAAGTAATAATCTTCTTTATAATATATCGAATGATGCAATACCTCTCGTGTAACATATTTTATAAATCATATACCAAGGTATGATTATTTTTATAATGCAATCCATGATGCAATACCTCTCATGCATTGCATTTAAATAATCATTATAATCACGGAATCAAATTTCAATTAAAAAAAATCATTATTAGCATTTAATAAATCATAAACTGAGGGAATGAACATATCATCCATTAGGTAAGTTTTATTTAAAACCATTTTATTCATTAAAAAATGCAAACCATCACGAAATACCTATATTTTAACATACTTTATAAAGCCTATACCAAGGTATCATGATTTCTATAATGCAATCCATGAGGAAATATCTCTCATGCATTGCCTTTAAATAATCCATTATAATCAAGGAATTAAATTTCAATTATAAAAATTCATTAGAATAATTTAATAAATCCCAAACCGAGGGCATGAATATATCATCCATTACGTTAATATTATTTAAAATCATTTTATTCATTAATAAATTCAAACCATCATGAATTATCAATTTCATTCAAAATAACCCATTCAATTTATCAAAACATGACTAATTCAATTTATAAAGCTTTATGGGTCACTTAGGAAATGTAATTGGGGAAAGGGGAAATCACCAAAATGGTTAATTCCAATTTATAAACTGGACCAAGAACTAAGTAGGTGACTTGGGTCATTTAACACATATATAAAAAGGTGAAACATCATTTAAAAATAACAAGAGATACCATGAATAACATGCCACTGATTTAACTCTAACATTAAGGCATAAAAAACTCTAATTCATAAACCAAGGATGATATAAATAAATAATCATTAGTTTTTAGATTATAAGTCGACACACCTCATTAAAGGGGTTTTATTATAAAATCATTACATTTTTTATAAAACATTTCAGTTGTTCAATTAAACATCACATCATGTTATCACATCTCTATTTCACAGCCATGTGTCAATTTATCAAAGGAAGTATTTATTCTAAATCATACCCCACTAATTAAAGTATAAGGATTGTTTGATAACCAATAAATTAATGCATTATTAAATTTTTGGGTCCATGGATAGGCAACCCACTTAGAAATCCCCTTGAAAATCCCACCCCCACCTAGATAGCCCACCCCACCCCTAGAAATCAATATTCCAAAATCACCCCCATCAAATACAAACATTATTAGTGGTAAATTAGTGATGAAAGTGTTGAAAATCATATATATGTAATCTATGTGAGGAAATACTTTAGGTTCTACAATATCATTAACAACACTCATCATGAAGGAACACATTCCATGAAGTATGGAATTTCGGAGATGAAAGTGTTTTGGGTGAGCAAATTACTACCCATCATGTAGTATGGCCAACACATCACCCATGCATCAAATCCATGTTCCAATAATCCATTTAACGCACCCCCATTTGTCCAAACATACCTTTCACAATAAGGGATTGTCCATTTATATTTACATGGAAATCCAAGTCATGTACTCTTTGTGCATTCTTAGGACCTTATATTATCATAGACACCATGTGAATCCTTATACACACCATGTCAACCCTTATACCATGCCTCCATTATTATGACCACAAATACCAACTTATTAAACCACATCATTAGTCATAGATAATCAAAGTTCACATAAATCAATAATACTATTGCATCAATAGACATGAAATCCCTCATATGAATATCATAATACTTTTTAGTAATAATATTTATGAAACATTATTTAGCCCATGAGTTAATAATGTGTAGAGAAAAAACACTCTAATAATATTTTTCAAATCATCATTCACTATATACATGTAGAAAATAATTTAACTGTTACTATATCCATAAAGACCATAGGCATGTTCAAATAATAAATAGAAGAGTGCATATTTGATCTCATCCCCTGATGGAATGTCAATAAGATCATGATTCAGGTGATATAAAATTTAGTAGGTTATATATTCCATCAATTATTGGACATTAGATTTTACCATTGTGTTTTATATCCTATGAAACTTTTTAAAAACAACATTTGAGAGGTTATTCACTAAAGTGATGATGGATAAATTGATTGATCCATGGAAGAATGACCACACAAAAATATTCTTTCAGCCATATCGAAACAGAAAACAAAAAAACATATAAAGAATAGAAAAAATAAGGTCCCACTTACATATTTTAAGTGTAGAATAAAAAAATAGATTGATTGAATATGGATCAGTGGAAGAAGTTTGGCTGCAATAGTTGGTGCTTGGATTTTGGGCATCAATCGAGTGGAGGGGGAACTGTAGGCCCGCTCGAGATTTAGGGGAAAACATTCGCAATGATTTTAAAAAACATTTGGGATATATAGTGTATCCAAATGGTTTAAAAAACCATTGGGAAATATTAATAAATTAGATATTATCCCATTGGTTCAAGAAAACCATTGAAATAGAGCTGATAATTTTCATACTATGACAATTGTTATTATAAACCATTTTCATAAGGCCATTGCATCATATATGATTTAAGAACCCGTTGGGAACACCAAATTTATACATATTTTTTCCAACAGTTTTTGAAAATCATTGGTAACAAAAATAATACAATACGAGGTCCCAAAAGTTTTGAGAAAACCATTGGGATCTAGGCATTGATATACGGAAAAATTCTAGTAGTGACGAGAAACCCCTGGTTTGCATGATCCTCATGGACATATATGGACTTGATGCTATTGAGGAAATGTTAACTTATGCCTTGCAATGAGTTGATTTGGAGTTTGTCATCCTCCCAGAGGGATGGAAAATGGCTTGATGTTGGGATCAGAACCATGAGATGGGCTTCCTATATATCCTCATGAGAGGAATCAAATCCCACATAGTTCGGTATGGGTAGAGGCTTGTTCATGGAAGATGTCTGATTGGGGGAAATAGTTGGGTGAACTCTTTTGGAAGGGAAACCTTTTGATCTCGGGCCTTCAAGAAGGAGTCCTATATATCATAGTTTGAATAAGAATCTTAGTTCTTGTAGTTCAAAATGAGCTGGGGATTATGCATGGATGATGCCCATTTTAGGGGATATTATTGTGTGGAACCTTTTGGAAGGGAACCCTTTTGATATCGGGTTTTTAAACAGGCATCCTATGAATCATTATCTAAACAAGAATCAGAGTTCTCATTGTTTAGATGAGTTAGGGTTCATTCATGGAAGCTTCTTATCTGACGGGACATGTTTGGGTGGACCCTTTTGGAAGGTAACCCTTTTGAGATTGGGCCTTCAAGATGGAAACAAATTTATCCTGGTATGAATAGGAATTAGAGTTATTGTACATTAGGATTATTTGTTTGTGTAGATGTTGTAATCATCAAAAATATATAAGCCGATGTGTCTCATACTTAGTGTGAGAATCAAGAGGATGTTAGAGATTCAACCAACCACAAACCTTCTCCCCCACTAACAGAGCAATGAACCCTTATTGTGGGAGGACATTGGGGTTCATGCAGCTCAGACCCCAGAAGGTTAGGGACTTAACTCAGTGGGAGTTCCCCTGATATATCATATAGGGTATAATACAGTTTAATGTCATATAGATTGGATGATGGCATTAAATTTTAGGGTCATGTTGCAGGGATCGACAACATATAGTTTAATGTCACATTGATAGGTTTGTTTGGGGTATTTTAATTTAGGGGCATGCGTTAAAAACCACTTGTTATATAAACCATGATAAACTGGAGGAAAATCATGTTTCGATATTCCAACCTACCTTCAACATGAGAGGGATGGATTGTGTATACCATGATTATAAAGGATATCAGATCAGGTGAAATGATATGAAGCCTGGAAGCAATTGAAGAGTACATAGGCAGGAGAGCCTCTGCTGAGGATGAAATAGTCTCTTTTTTACAGGCCATTTTTATGGTCAACATATGAAGATCCACCAGGTCATGATATTCATAGTCCATAAGAGGTGTCTTTTAGACACTGAACTTTAATTTCTAATGGTCAGGGAGGTTTATAAAGATCTTAAAACACATGATATACTACAATTTAATGTTTTATACCGTAGAATATGGAATCACATTATAATGTTCTGTTTCATGGACTAATACTGTATATTTTAATGTCATGTGGTTAGGAAAATAACTCATAGTTTATGGTCATAGAGTTTGGACAATTTTTTTATCAAATCTATGATTATTTGTAACATAATCAGGTTGGGATATTCTGAAATGCCTCAAACATGAGAGGGAAGGAATGTGTAAAACTTGACTCCAGGGATTCTCATATTAGGAGAAATGGTATGAGGCATGGAAGCCATTGAGGAATATAGATGTATGAAATGACTCTCTTGAGGACGAATTTACTTTTGGTTGATGGATGTTTTATATGATACATATGTAGAGCCACCAGGGAATGATGTGAATAGTCAGAAAAATGTGTCTGCGTGACACTGGACATCTGATTCAAATATCTATAGAGGTCTATGGGGATCTAGAATCATGAGAGACACAAAGTCTCATGGATGGAAAGAATGTTTCCGAGTCTTTAATTAACATTCAGGCTGTGATAGTCTATGGAGTTCTGGGTTAACCTGTTATATGAGGTAGGTGATATGGGTTTTCAGAGGTGCATTAGGAATGTCTCTTCTCATTGAATTTAAGGGATAGATGATGGGATGGAATGAGGGAGAAATGGAAAATGTCCTCGACCCGACCCGAAATGTTCACGTTGAGACTCTCAATTTCTCATAGGTGGTCAGTGATGGTTGAAAAGGGGACAGCCTGGATGGCCGAGATCAAATCCCAAGACTTATACTGATGTGGTGTGGGGGAGTAGCCCATCAGTTATGGACAAGTGGGTGTGAACTATTTTTCCGTATAGATGTTGGCCACATAAAGTTGGCCGCATTGGAGATGTCCCCATAGGAGCTGTCTGCATAGGATGGTATGCGGAGGATTTGGCAGTATAGGATTATACGTGTTAGAGAATTCCATGAACTATTTCCAATATATGGTTCAATAACTATTTTCTGCATAAGAGAATCCTTATGGGAGCTGGCCACAAAATGACTTCTTTATAGGGATGTTCCGCGTACTGTCGTCGGCATAGGGGGTTCCGGGTACTATTTTTTATATTTTTAATTTATTTCCTGGTTGGCTATAGAGGGTCTTTCAAATACAGTTCATGGGGAGGAATTCAATGAACTGATAGGTTCATATGGTTTACATGATGGAGTATGTGAACTGCTTATGGTTCACTGGATGGAATCCGTGAACAGCTTTGGATAAGGGATGGGTTCCTCCGAACTTCTTCGGGTGCGAGAGAAATTTATCTCGCACACTTTATGATCTTCCTCCCCTTTTCACTCATCCTAGAGCTCTCTATCAGCTTTCTTGGACTTCTAATTTTTTTGTTCCCATGATGTTCCTTTTATAGAGTTTTGGGAAACTATATAAGAATTTCACGTAAAACCTTTTGTGGAAGCCCATGGAGGAAATATAGCTCGTAAATGACTCGGTCAACCATGATTTTTGGATGCGCGGTATACATTCAGATTCTCCTAATCCGCAAATCACATCATTCATAGGGATGGTGTGTGTGGGGTATCTCTTTCATATTATCGGTAGAAAAAATAGTTCTCGAGGGATTCAGTTCATGGGTGGAAATTCACCACGAACTATTTCATTCGCTGGCCAATACCTCGCAGTCCCATGTGTTGTGGTCCATTTGCGTGTTGATGGTTCGCAGTTTATGCCTTCTGTGAACCTTTCTCGATTATTAATAGGAAACTAGGCCATATTCCTTTGAAAAATTTGATTTCTTTTAAATTTCATCTCAAAATTTCAATCTTACATGTATTTATTTACTTTTCACAAATTATGGGAGTATTTTCCTTCTCTCTGTTGAATTTTCAGGACCCTAAAGTGACGTAGGCTGATGCATGGAGATCTCTAATCACTAGTAAAAATCATAGGTACAACGATGCAGTTTGAGGGGCTTGTGTTGAGGACTTGTGTGGTTTCAATCACATCAGAGAAATAGCTGGATAATGGGATGTGTTGGGAACATATTCAATGGGTGAACAATAGGATGTGATGTTTTATTGGTGGTCCACATTGTTTTAGAGATGTTCAAGGAGGTCACAACATGAAGGTGGCTTGGTGATCTAGTGGATGGAATACCAAATTCGATGGAACAATTTGGCCTCAGTGAATGATAGAGTCCTATGGGCTAGAAATATTGGGGCATATGGGCTGAGGAGAGCATATAGGGTCATATCATAGTGAGGAAGAGCCTACTAGCCATATATAAAAATGGTTTCTCGGATATATATATATATATATATAGTAATTTAATTATTTGAAATAATGGGCTCGATGAATTGGTCATCTTTTGGACGAGGTTATCACTATTGGAATTTTGATTTTTTGGGACCTGGCATTAGCGATGGAATCCCATAAAAAAACCTTATTCTTGATAGGGGTCTATTTCTAATGCACCTTAGTAAAAAAAGGGTCACAATTGTGGTTATTTGTGATGGGTCCTCAAAAATAAAGAATAATTGTTATGGATCTTTCATCGATTACAAATATGGCTTGTGAATTTTTTAAATACACAATTGCTACAGTGTGTCATAAATTATAATATTTACAATGGAAGAATAGTCTGTCACAAATAACAATATGTTCATAAAAAATTATTAAATTATTAAAAATAATAAATATTTTTAAAATATTTATATATAATAAAAAATAATTAAAAATAAAAAAAATTAATTAAAATTTTAAAAATAAATAAAAAATAATATACAAAAATAAAAACAATTAAAAATTACGAAAATTACAAATATTTGAAAAAATTTTATAAAAAAAAATTGAAAAGTTGAAAAAGTCATAAAAGTAATAATTCATTTCAAATGTATTATGTTTTTCACCCTAAATTAAAAAATAATCATAGAACTTCACAAATCATCAATTGGTTTCCGGTGGAGGAGGACAACTTGATGGATCATGGGGAGGAAACTCCATACCAATGTGATGCATAATCTTTCACATATAATCTAACATTTTTGCATCTCTGTAATGTTGTTTCTCACACTCTTCCGCACTCTCTCTCTCTGAATCCTCCAAATCATATCATCTTGAGCTCCCAAACTCTCTTTATATTGGGTAGTAAATGGTGGCATTGACAATGAATCTGCACGATCTCCCTTCCATCTCACCAATGAAATCAAAGAAGTATCATAATAACTCATAGGTGTTAGTTGGGAACCAATACCGATCACCCAGCCTTTCTCGACACCATGAAAATTCACCTATATATAAGCTCCCTCATTGAAACCTAAATCACCAGTGGGAACTTCTTTTATCTCAAAATGAAAATCTCATGACTGATAAGTCTTAGCTTCATACATTTCGTTCAAATATAATTATATATTAGAATAATAATAACATTAATATTCCTGTTTTTTTAAATAATAAGCACAATATTGTGATGTTATTCACCAAGAAGTTCTCCTATATGGAGATCATTTTACATCCTCTTATAGACCTCATAAATCATAATAGATGGCTCAGTAGGGACTTATTTAATATAAGAATCATTTTATAGTTAAATTATATTCACATTAATAATTAATTTCACTTGCCATATGTCGTCGATGTATTCCAAATGTACAAATTTAGGCCCAATGTGTGACCTTCAGCCTCCCCCATCTCTGACATCCAGATGATAACATCCTCTAAAAAGACTTTCCTATATAGTAGAAGAAAAATCCATCACATACCGGAGCTGATATATTGTCATGTCCATGGGAGACACATTATTGGTCCAATAAAGCTGTAGATTCTAAATCCATATCTCTCTTTATGTGGTTGTGTAAAAAATAGATGAAATCTCTCACATATACAAATATATCATGCCTCCCTAATAGGATCTCTCGAGATATTGTTAATTAGAGAAAATAAATTCATCAAGACAATAAAAAACAATATGTCAGCAATTAAATAGAATTTAATAATTATATCTTATTTAATAATGTTATATCAACTAGTCTAACATTTTCTAATGCATGGAAATGGGAACCGAGACCCATGACACCCATGGCTTAGAAAAATAACTTCTTTTAATCAAACCAGCCTTTCCAGCAAACAAATATGAAAAAATATGAAAATAAAACAAATACCTATAATAATATTACCAAAATCAATACAAAAAATTTAATATAAAATAAATATCTTAAATAATTAAACAACCCTCCACAAATGAGGAAGAAAATAAATATATGGCCACCTATCTAGAACAGTTTATAAAATCATTAGTCAAGAAAAACCATTCCCACTCTTAATAGGAACAATATCCTAATGATTAGATGAATCAGGATCATCAGTTGGAATTTTGACATAAGTGATAGAATAAAATAGATCATTGGGAGAACCTACATCTATCAAAAATAAATAATCTTACTTGTAATAAATTGTTAATAGAGATATCAATTATAAGAAACAAACACATATTTGAATAAAATAGTTCTATATTTAAATAATTGTTAATAAAAATGTCAAATATATAAAACTAATAAATATCTAAAGATAATAATTACTTGTAAATAGAGATTAAAACATAATTATTTTTCCTATAAATATTTTTCAATATAGATTTAAAATATAAAAAAAATTAATATCATGAAAAATATAATATTATTACCTGTAAATAAATTTTAATAGTGATATCAAATATAAAAAACTAATAATTACTCACATTAGTGAAGAAATAGAATAGACCATCAGGTCCAGCCATATGAAAAAAAATATTTACTACAAATAATTGTTAATACAAATATAAAATACAAAAAACTAAAAATTCCTTAGTATAATACATCATTCATCGCCTTGTTCATCGTTTTCATCAAGAACAATGTCTTCATTGTCATCTTCAACATGGTCATATTCCATACGAATTTCTATTTCATCATCCCTTATTACTTCATCAACATTTTCTATATAATTTTCCCTTAACTCAGGGGTTTCATCATCGTTATTTAATTATCGTTGGGAAAGAGATATATTTTGGTATGTTTCATGAAAGATTTCAATATCCTGCATTTTTAAATAAAAAGCTTCATTTTAAATAAACTGATTATCACATTATTTCAATTTTTACTCTCCACTAGTTATTCAAATATCTCGAAACATCATAATTTTCACAATAAAATTGATATTCATCATCTTCAAACATAATGGTTGAATTTGATATAAGAAGACTATTGTATTTAATGTTTATAACTCTATATAATGGATGAACTCATAACCCTTGTTTAGTATCAAACCAATGACATTTAAAGATTGTAAATTAATTAGTTCCTAGATAAAATAACTCAATTATTTCATCTTGGATACCATAAAATCCAACTTCTCTTTTTTTATGATAATATCTATTCAAATAGACCCATCTATTCCTTTATTTCATTGAGTCGTCATATATTCATGTATGGAATTAGAATCCCTTAACCACATACCCATTATGAGATTTTGTGAATTTTTGTGGAGGTTTTTCGGGCACAAATTCTTGATTATCAATTTTATTTTCATGTTGTGTTTCCCATAAAAAAAATTATTAACAGTAGATATCATTAAAGAAATGAATTATTGTTCCATCAAAAGAAACACAACTTACTAGAATTTGAAAAAATATGAATATTTTTTTGATGAAGTTCTTCACGAGAAGAAGATGTAATTTTTATAATTTTTTTATTATTGACATCATATAGTCTATAAATAATTAATATAAATAACAAAATATTTTATAAAAGATTCTAAAAAATTAGTATTTGATACACCAATCATATCATTTCTTCACAATTCATCATAACATATGTACGATATCCTCAGATTCATTCATCTAAAATCCATTGTTCATGACAACTACAAAAACCAATCTTCAGTTGATTAAAAACTGAAAATTGATGGTCTGTGACATCCTCAAAATTTGACTTATTTCGACGCATTTATTTATTTTTGATGGAAATTCGAACGGTAAATAATAAGATAAGAAATATGAAATTCCCAAATGCAAGTACGCTTCATCAATTGACCCTTCAACATATTTTTTATATAATTTATTCTTTAACATTTGCATACATCTATAAAATATGTACATCCATCAAAATTGTACCGGTCCTAAAAAATTTGCTTCATATGGAAAATAAAATATTAAATGTTCCATTGAGTCAAAACCACATCCTTTTACAATATACTCATAGAATCATAATCTCTTTTCTACAAAAACACCTCAGAAAAAATATGATATTTCAATCAACATATCTATGATTTAAGAATTCAACGTCCCCCTAAGACCAATTGGAAGTAATCATTCTATTTGGACATGGTAGCCATGACTTTTTAAGCTAGTAATAATACAATTTATGATACAGAGAGACAGATTAGAAGAACAACCATATGGTAACCCCAAATATCGAATCCACTAAAAAAATAATAAACAACATTAATTGTAAAGTGAATATGTTTCATTTATCTTCCTTAAATTTTGTTATATTTCATCTTCAAATCAATCAATTTTAGGATTTCTCCAAATATGTGAATGATCAAACTGTAACATTACAATATCTTCGATCCAACCAGGTGTGTCCAACATGGTATAAAATATGTTTTCAAAAAAAATATTCTCAATATGCAATACATCTAACATGTGACAAACCAAAAAATCATACCAATATGGAAGGTCACAAAAAATAATACGTTTTTTCTAATTATGATCTCTCAAAACCATTAATTTTTTCTTTATTTATGGTTAGACTAAGAGAAAAAAGAGGTAATCTATATAAAATCGATTTTACCTGAATACTTGATAGTGTTGTTATAAATTATTCTCTTTCAATTCTAATTTTTTTAAAAAAATTATGTTTCTTTTAAAATATTGATCTATAATAAATAATCTATTATGGAGGTAAAAATAAATTTTCTTTCTCCCAATACTAGTAATAAATAATCCTTTCTTAGACATGTAGTAAAGATATGATTTTAAACCATTTTTACTCCATCACGATAACATAACATATCTCAGAAATTAACTAATCATTCGTATTAATGAAACCATCATTGTAAAATTATGATCTTAAACTATATCAAATGTAGTCACACTATTATAACAAAATTAAATTAACTAATCAATTACTGGATTCAAATAAATGTCAACATTCTTCATTAAATGTCTTTTAATTAATATAACTATATATATATATAGTTTCCTCATCAACATCCAAGGAGGTAAGCTGTACAGAGTAATGGAAACAGGAAAATAAAAATATTTACTGTAGTGAGTTCCAAATGGACAAAAACCATTAGTAGAAAGACCAAATAATATGTTATGAGGTTCTAAATGAAAATAAGGTATCATCTGATCAACGTGTTTACATCAATCACCATCAAATGTATGATTTAAACTTTTACTAATGGAAATATTTTATTTTTTATATGGAATCAATGAAGATATGTTATGATACATAAAAAAATGTTTCAAACTAGGTACAATTTGAAAATATATCAATTATTTCATCATAAATATGGGATTTCCTTCATTTCCATCATTATATATTGATTTTAGAAATTTTGGACAATTAACTAAGGAATCATAATCATTATTATACAATATACTATCATATAAATATGAATGAATATTGTGATATCTAAGACTAAAATTATGGACAAAAATATTATTGTCATATAAACAAAGATGTAATTTATTTCTATCATGAAAAAATATTTTAATCAATAATAATATCAGATTGAAACAACTATTTGGAATCCAAAATTTTATTCAATTTCAATTAATTATGTTAGAAAATTAATTATTCTCATCATGAGTCCCATATATAAGGCCTCCTTAGAATATTTTAAAAAATTCTAAAACTGGAAGCGATCTGATTTAGTATATAGAAAAGCATTCAATGGTGGTTTTTCCTAAATTTATGGACCAACAACCTCATATACTAAATTATGAATTTATGGTTCCATAATGATTTTTTTTAATTTATACTGAATTTTGTTCTGAATGCTGATACAAAAAATATAATCATTTTTAAAACAAAAATGAAATATATATAGTCAAACATTTTCAATCATTGAGAATATCATATGATCACATTTATTATATGAAAATTTAATTATTCCATTATAAAAAACATCTTAATTTGACCATGAAAATGATATAATGTTTCCAACACCTTTTATGTATACATGATTTATACCAGATTCATTGTGAATTTTATGATGATTTATGAAATATTGATCTTGTAATAGAAACCTGTGTCTACTTCCTAAGTCCATAATTATCTTAAAAAAAGATATAATAATAATTATTACTGATCATTATGAATAATTGAAAATTATTATTGTATTTTAACACCTTAATGTATTCTCTAGAATATGATCAGAGGGATGCCTTGTGTTAACACTCTGTTTTGAGGCCCATAGAGGCTCAATGTAGAAAGAATCAAAATATTAAATATATTATATTAGACATCTACTATTTTAAAAAAAATAGAATATATCCAAAATTATGTCTTGTATGGGTTATCTAAGACCATAATTTTGTAGAAGATACATGGGTTACCCTTGGAACAACATAATATTTGTGTGCATCAAGTGTTTGGGTACATTTCACACAAATTCAACTCAATTAATATTTTAATTACACTTTTTTTAAAAAATCAACACCTCTAAAACTATGTATCATATGAAATATCATACACTACCATGAATTATGGGATATGGTGTTTACCCTATCCACGAAATAACATTTCTTCATGTTGAGAGTTTAGTAACATCAGACATGGTAGTCATTCATTTAATTTTTTTATTATAATTTATTTAAAAAATTGAAGTGTCTACATAATGGTGTATCATATCAGAAAACTGATACCACTATTAGATATGGGATACTAGGTTTACACTAGGTGTGACATAACATTTTTTTTCTTGATTTTTTCGTTACTTTTAATGTGAATTCAATTAATTTAATATTTTTATTATAATTGTATATAAAAAAATTAATTATCTCCCAAACTATGTATCGTATGAAATATCAGAGACTACCAATCAAAGTAGCCGTTATGAATATTAATACCCACTTTTTTAAATTTTATTTATTTTTTCTCTCAAATTGGAATTCATTTTTGGATTTGGAATATCTAATTTATCCTAGGGTGAAATTTTGGTACTTTTCGGATAACTTTTATATTATGACGAATAGTGAAAATTACTAAATTTTAATTAAAAACAACTTTTTTAATCAAAATAATTAATAGTGATAAATTATGAATTTGAGTGGTTTAAAAGTATATTTAGAATATAATTTTACCATTTAATACAATGTTTTTCATTGGACATAATTTCATAATTAAACTGGACATAAACAAGTGCCAATCTTTTGATAGTTATTATCTCTTAAAAACACGCTTTTTGTTTTAACAACGGGAATTAATTTTAAGTTAAATTCTTCCACTTCTGTGTTTTGAATTTGGAAAAATGGATTCCATATATGGAATCAGGATGTCCAAATTGTGTAAATAGGTAACTTTTATTTTTAGACATTTTGAATAATTACTTCGGTAAATATTTTATTTATCATGGTTAAAGGGTAAATCCAGTAAATAAGGGTAAACAAATAATATTATAATAATAATAAATTACCCTAAAACATGTCCTGATCTTTTTTATGGACACATTTCTGACCATGGGAATCTTTGGGTCGATTTTGGGACCCCATGGAGCCACTTTTAGGTGATAGGGACACTTTATATTAATTATGTTAAAAGTAAATACAAAAATGATATAAGCATATATCTTTTAGAAAAATAATTTTTACATAATGTTATATATGATATATTTTCGACTATAAATATTCATTAGAAAGATAAAAATATTTCCTACATGATTATATTTTATTTATAAATTTTAGACATTTAATAATTAAATATATTTTTGACTCAATAATGATGCAGTATTTTTTTATTAATGAAAGAATCAAATAATTGATATTATAAATATTAAAATAAATGTAATTTTAATAGTTTTATGAATTACACTAATTTTATAAGTTAATATGACATATTATGACTGGTTATATGAATTGTTTTTTGAATTAATAATTATTTTGTAAATTTATCAAAAACAAAATACCCAATAGTGTCAAAATCTACATAAAAGAGGTTTTAAAAAAAATATTACATTATTAATTGATATTCAATTCCTAAAAATATAAGGTTTGGGAAGAGACCTATATCATTATAGGTGTATCATTAATAGACCACTTGGTGGTCTCTTGGATATATATAGTAAGTTTATTAACTATATAATATAAAAATACAAAGTGACATGGTAAATGTCAAAATAATTAACTAAGAGTTAAAACTAAAAGATAAGGTTAATATAATGACCCAAACCTATATAAATTCTATTGGTTGAAAGTATTTTGACCCATCCCCACCATAGAATTTTAATAATTCACTTTGGATCCATTATAAACCGAATATGAATTTATTATAAAATAATATTTCTAGCTTTTCCAAAGGTGCCCCTCACCCCTCTTATAAAAGGGCACTCCCCCTTCTCACTAATTCACACATTCAAAGCCTTTTGTCTTGGCCAAACCCTTCCCAAATAGTCTCTAATAATCCCTCACTTCAACCTAGAGGCCCTAGTTTGATCAGAAATCCAACCTAAGGATCCATTTTGATCAAATCAAAAGGAATAAACCCAAGAAGAGGAGGGTAAACGTACCCTCGACTAAAGGAAAGTACAAGGTAAGGGGTTTTTATCTCACTCCTTATTCCCTTGAGATTCATGCCACATTTCCACTATTACCTTTTTGTGTAGTATATACTGCCCATAAATGTATTCTTTGTGTAATACACTTTAATTTATGTGTGTTTACATATTCATTGTATGATACCTCTTTCACGTGTTGTATGTTTCGTAAGTTACCAAATTGGTAAGGGTTAATTTCAAAATCTCTTTCTTATCCGAGGTTCTTTTCATGTAAGTATCTACTGGGGAATATTTATTATCAATGTCCATGTTTTATGAAAGATTTTTCAAAGGGATTCTTTTAAGTGACTTTTAAACTAAAACATCATTTTAAAATGTTTTAAATCTTTATTCTTCTAAATATTTCTCATTAATGTCCATGTCTTCAAAATGGGTTTTAAGGATTTATTTATATGGACATGAATGTTTTTAAAATGTTAATTCCTTTCAAAAGTTTCAAAGTGGTATGGGACACTTTGATTCAAAAATGTCTTTAAATGAATTCTTTTCTAAATTGTGTGACTTTTAAATGTTTTCATGAAAAGGGGTATTTCTCTCAAAGAGTTTTACAAATCATTTTCATCTATGTCAACATACTTTGATAAATTTTATACTTGTTTGAAGTTGATTTATTATGATACAAATCATCCATATTTTATTTAAGGTTTTTTGATATGTTTGACTATGGATGAGTTATTTTTATTCCATTAATGGTTTATGATTAATGTTTTGGCATTTCGTATTCTGGTTTTAATACGATTTTTTATGTTATATTTCATCCTCTTCTTAAGATGAATGTGTTGGACTAGTATGTTCCGGGTTGGGGACCAGTAAAAGTAAGCCCTCCGGGTTGGGGTCCGGTTACAGCAGACCCTCCGGGTTGGTGTCCGGTTATTAGAGGAACTCCGGGTTGGTGTCCGATTATTTGAGGCACTCCGAGTTGGAGTCCCATTATTAGAGGCACTCTAGGTTGGAGTCCGGTTACAGAGGATCTCCGGGTTGGGTTCCGATTAAAGTTATCCCTTAGGTCTTGGCACGAGGCCTTGACATAGAAATTAATGTCCGGCATTATGTATTCCATCGTTATGAAAGTTGTTATTGATATTTCCTGTGATTATTCGATTAGTATAATATCCATGTGAATAATTAAATGGAATTATTTAATTTTATTTCTCCCATATAATGCTAATGTTCAAGTTTAAAAGGCTTTTGTTTTAGTTTTATACATTACCTTAAATGTTTATGCTTATTTTTGAATGTTTCCGTTGTATTCATTACCCTTAATGAGCATTTGAGCTCACCGTTTTCTATGTTTTATTTTCCCAGGATTCCAATAAATGTATTGTGATTGATATTCATGGTTAAGAAAAAGGAATAATGGCGTTCATATGGGATTATTTTTGTTGTTTTGTATTTAATGTAACATTCATGTATGTAATCTATTTTACTAGACTCATAAACTGATCAATCCTTCGGGACTTCATTCTTTGTAATCATTCCAATGTATTAAAATAATGCATCGACTCTTGATAACTGGGGTCGAGGCATTACATACTAGGTTTACACTAGGTGTGACATAACAATTTTTTCTTGAGTGTTTCGTTACGTGTAATGTGAATTCCATTCATTTAATATTTTTATTATAATTTTATATAAAAAAATAATTATCTCCCAAACTATGTATCATATGAAATATCGGAGACTACCATTAGGTCTGATATATAGATTTTATCCTATACGTGACATAGAATTTGTGTGTTTTGATAGTTTGGTAACATCATGTATGATGGTAATTCATTTAAATTTTTATTTTATTTTTTACAAAAAAAAAATGTATCTCCTGAATGGTGTATTGTATGGGAAATATGATACCACAATTAGTCATATGATGCAAGATTTATCCAAAAATTGACATAAAACTTTTGTGCATCTGGTGTTTGGATACATTTCACTTGTGGTTATTTATTTATTATTTTTATTATATTCTAATATTAAATTTTATTATCTCTCAATGTTTGTTTTGTATGAAAAATCAAAGACCACTGTTAGGTCCGGGATGTGTGGTTAACCCTAGAAATGACATAACATTTGTGCCCATAGAGTGTTTGGTAGCATCACACCCAAAAGTAAATCATTTTATATTTTTATTATATATATATATATTTTAAATGAATTATCTTCATAATGGTTTTCAATTTCATAAATATGAGACCATTTTTAGATTTGGGATGTTGGGTTTTCCATAGGCATGACATAAAATTTTTGTGTGTCGTGTGTTTGGTAACATCTCACATGAGGGTTACTTTTTTAATATTTTATTAGTATTATATATATATATATATATTCAATTAGGTTCTACTATTATTTTTGGAATCTAAATAACACTATCAAAATTTATTAAAAAAATGAAAGTGAAGCATATAAGGAAAGGTGAGGCCCGATAAAGAAAATATTTCTATCAAAAAATAACAATAGGTAAAGTCCTACCGCTCCGAATATAACTTCGATTACTTTGATAATGACCTCTATTATTTGGGTAGCAACCCATCTACCATGATGTTCTTTGAGGTGACATGAATGTATCATCTGATGATGAGTTAGATGAGCCCTTTATAATACTTAAATTCTTGTATTTCTAAGATAGATCTTGAAAATACAATCCCTAATTGAGAAAACGATCATATTCCATGTTCTTTGATAATAGATTTTAGACTATCAGATAATCCATGTTCTCAAAAACATTTTCATCCATTTCAGTGAAGGTTACATCAAGATATAGATCAAACCATCGATCCATCTCACCTGTCACACCCTAAGGGAATCATTCACCCTCATAATCTACCAAAGTTTCTTTGAATTTTTGTCATCTCTTATTTACAGTTATTGACTGAGTCCTTCCCAAAATTGTGATGAATAGTTTTATGAAGATCAGATAATTGAATAAGACAAGAGCATTCCACATTTTTAATAACATCAAAACTCCATCTGCAACCCCTCCCACAGGGGACACCCCAACCTCTTGGATGCATGCCTCTTTTCCACTTCTTTGGGGTTTTCCACTTTCCATTTTGATCTTCCAAGTATCCACCCTAATGGATCTATCAAGGGACGTCCTCTATGTCTATAGGGAAATCAACATTGGTCATGGTGATGACCTCATGAGAAGTGCATACAATATCATCCCCACCATCATTCTTAGGATGAACTAGTGTTAGTTCAATAAAACCATCAATTGATCTTGAAGATTCATTATCATCTGTCCCCATTGGGGATCTTCTAGCCATCAACATTATAAGGAACATTATGAACCATATTATGACATTTTTATCTCTAACAAAATGGAAAAACTTATAGAACCCATGATACCTAAGGGGACAAATAAAAAGGATTCATCTGTGAGTAACCAACCGTCTTCAGATGTCGGTACTTGTGATTTCTAGCATGTAAGGTTAGAGAATCCAACTAACTTCCTTAATGAGGGTGGTTAGGAACTCCTCACTAGTCAAGTCAAAAGAATTTAGAAAAGACAAGGAATCAGATGAGGCATCCTACTCCTTATTATCCTGATGAAGTTTAGGATCCAATGAACCAACTTGTGGGGCATGCATGCCACCCATATCAACACCCTTTTGAGAGAGTCATGTAAGAGGGGAAACAACATTTTCTAGGATTTATACATTCATAAAATTTGAGACACATAAAATATAAATCTTATACATAGTAGAAGAACATGAAGAATTTCACATAATTTCATCAAAAACAGAATGACATATATAGAAATAGGTTGAAGATCCTTAGCACTATCCCAAAGAAACCCAGAAACCCTTATAACCCGATACCTAAGCCGGCAATGACTTAGCCCAAAGGGAATTCAGCATCCCCAGAGGTTGGAAACTAGCACATTGAATCCTATAGTATGAAAGTGGGAATGAATTTTCCAAATCCAAAAGGAAATAAGATAAAAAAGTGAGTATGAATCAAATAAAAACTCCACAGGGAGAACAATTCCAGAAGTCAATCAAGAAAAAACATCCCAATGTGAAACCACAAAGTATATGAAAAATAGGATATGAACACAATTCCCAACCTACACAGCAACTCAAACACAAAGATCAATATATTTTACCACCTAAAAGTTGTTCCATCCCCTTTCCCAAACCTGTAAGTAGGAAATCAACAAATTCCCAAAGGTACAGGTAGGGTTTGGGCTAAAATCCCATTAGGGTGTCTCCCTATATTTCATAAAATGATTTAAACATTTAATTAACCAAATAAAGCTTTCAATTTTAAATAAACTAGCATAAAAGTTCAAAAAAATATTTTAGAAAAATAATGATTTACATTTAAATTTATGGAAATAATTTAAAAAATTCATTAAGAATCCTTTTATATAAAACAATTTATATAAATTCTGATGGAGTGTTTTAAAAAGTTTACAAAAAACAATGGAATATATTTCAAATACAAACAAATGAGAAACATGTTCATCTTCCAAAAGGTATGATAGTTTCAAGATATGGAACTCCCTCACACTCAAATAGTTATCATATCAATATATGTACACATTTCCCTCATACACTGGTCATAGAGGAATCATCACCATCCCATCAGGGATATGACCTACTGTATTTATGAATTATTTTTGTGGAAAATTTTCAATAGAGTGTTGTCTCAAATAAATAACTAAATACCTAGGATTGACTGTTATCTAATAATAATAAATAATGTGAAATTTATTTGAAAACTATTTAAAATACAATTCATCATGTTCTTCCATTTAAAATATTATAATATCCTTTTAAAAAATAACACATACTTTTTTATCAAATAATGCATTTATCCATGATAAAACCACTGGGTTACCATCAAAACAATTTTAATCAATATTATCAAATACAAATTTGAAATCAATTTCATAATTAACATTCCAAAATTAAATTCCATAATATAATGTAATAATTTCTATCCAATTTTACAACACACCCCAATTCAATGGAATTGGGGGTTTTTTTCAATTGCATGTCGTATCCATTTTCAATTCAATAATTCAAAGGAACTCGGTTTTCAATAAATCAATTGAAATCAACTTAATTTGAATCAATAAATTGAATCTAAATTAATCAATTTATGGTTAATTATATTTGGCCATCATAATAGAATAACCTACCTTAGGGTCACAGGATCTCAAAACACAAATCCGAAAGTCGGAAACTATGTTGAAGAACATCAGTAATTAAGATCTAATAATCAAACCTAGATTCAAGATCTACAAAATTAGTGATTATATCCTCTAACAACATATAAATCTATAAAATCTTAGAGAGTAATGAGGAGACAATGAGGGAAAGATAATGTGAAGAAGAAACTCATTGAGAAGGTATCAAACGTCATTCACATATCTTTGATTTTTTGGAGGTGTGTGTACGGAATACAATCACCTCTTAGAATACTCTAAGGAATCAAAATATGCAATAGTTTTAGTGAGGCCTATTAAAAACAGAAAATTAGGGTTTGTGGTTTCAAAATATTATTTTTTTCATTAATTAAAAGTGAGACACTATTTCCTTAGAGGGGCCACATAGTTAGAAAAACCATACAACCTAACCATACCCACCTGATAATGGGGTCCTTGGATTCTCCTAGGGAGTTTCATGGATTGTCAAACTGTGATCCAACCATGAAAAAAATCTTGGCATGTGTTTGCATGGTTTTCACTAGCATGTCACACAGTTTGGGAAAACTGTGCACCAACCACGCACAAACCAAAATCCCATGGAAATGATCAATATTTCACCCGAATAATCCTTAAACGAAACCAAACCCTATAATGTACAAATTAAGTGTTTAAGAATACCTAAAAATAGTATCATGATGTTAAAACCTCCCAAACATAGAAACTTTCTGTCCCCAAAAATCCTACTGAGAAGCTACAATGTCAAATAGATGACGACACTACCCTCTCATCAGTTCCTCCCTTTCTTATGTCTCGTGAGAATCATAACCATTCAACCAAATCACTCAATCCAAAAGTATCACCCTACCATCAAGTACTTTAGTTTCAGAATCAACTATCAGAACTGGATGCTCAGTCAAGGATAAATCATGTTCGAACTCAGGATCAGTCCATCTCAGAACATGAGATGGATCAAATAGATGCAACTAGAGTTGTGATACATGGAACATGTTATGTATAGATGTTTTCTATGAAGGATGTTCTAAATGGTATGAAACTTTCCCCACAATTGTAAAAACCTCAATAGGTTCCACAAAACATTGAGCAATATTCACTTGCTTCCCAAGCTATATATGACCCAAACGAGGTGAAACATTCCGGAACACCTGATCACCAATTGAGAAATCCAATTGTCTACAATGACTATCAACATAAGATGTATATCAAATATGTGATGTCAAAATTCTATAACGAATCGATTGAGTCTTTGTTTTCATCTCTTGGACCAAGATGGGTCTCACCAAGGAACAATCATAGATATCCAACCATCACAACATATATCTACAACGACTGTCATACAAGGCCTCAAAAGGAACCATTCTAATCATGAACTAGTAACTTGTTCGATAAGAGAACTCAACCATCCCTAAGAAATCATCCCAAGATCCACCAAAGACATGAACATTGGAATGAATCATATACTCAAGAATCTATATAGACCTTTCTATTTGGCCATTGGACCATGGATGGTACGTCATGATCAAATAGACATGATATCCCAGTTCCTCTTAATGGTCTATCCAAAAAACAAGAAGTAAACCGAGGATCCCTATTAGAGACTACATCATATGGAACTTTATCCAAATGAAAAATATCTTTTATGAAGATATTTCCCAACCGATCAAATTTATTTGTTTCACGAGTGGGTATAAATTGAGCGAATTTAGTTAGCATGTCAATCACATCCCATTTCACATTCTTCTTCATCTAGGTACATGAAAACCCAACTACAAAGGCCATTGTGATCTCATCCCAATTCCATGTGGGATCTTAAAGTGGCTGATGAAAACCCGAAGGTCTCTGGTGCTTGACCATTAAATTTTTTTCATGTATAATAGTGAGAGGAAATCTATGAAATTCCCTTTCTCATACATAGATACTAGAATCGATGTTGAATGTAATAGAACAACATTTTGGTTCCTCGGTGTACTACCTAGTTGTAATTATATAAAACCCCCATAAAACAATTCCTCACCACAATATCACATCAAAATGGTTCCAATAGCATAGAAGTCCCTTGGTGTAGAATGAACACTCATGTACGGTCTACGCACTATAAAGAGATTCTCTAATGTTGTAGAATTCATCATCAAGTTGTTGTCCCTAAATAATCGTCGTTAGAATAGAATATTTCAACTGAACAATGTCCATGGAAACCTCGGTTCCTAATTCCCGATCTCCAGTATGAAACTATGAAAAAAGATTCATCAACCACACTTATGATGATTCATTCTAGGTGAGGGTTGAAAGATTCTTTCTCAAGGAATCTATGATGACATTCCCATTCCTAGAGGTATAGGTTATGTCATAGTTGAAAGAATATAGGCATTTCATCCAATTCCTCTAGTAGAGATTAAAATATCTTCAGTAAAAGATATAAATCAATATATTGTGGTCTGAAAACATGGTAAACCATTCTCTTTAAAGTTATTTCCACCAAATATTAATAGATTTAATCCTAGATTCAAGAACAACAACATTTTTAGGTAGTTCTTCTTGTTTTTCATACGCTGATAAGATCCATAAGAAACCACATGGTCACCCAGCATAAGAACTCAACCCATACCTAAATGTGATGAATCACAGAAGACCACATAGCCCGACCCGACCTTTGGAAGAATCAACACCATCATATTAGTCAAAATTCGTTTCAACTCAATAAAATAAAACTTTCATTTTTATCCCAATAAAAATTACTCCCTTCTATTTTTAAGAAGTAATTATAAATAAAAACTTTTCAAATTACTTAACAAACTGGTGATAGTACCCAGCTAAGCCTAAAAATATCTGGATCTCAAATAAATTTTGTGGTTGTTACCATTTCATAACAGCCTTCACCTACTTATGATCGAATGATATACCATTTTTCAACAACATTAGTCCAATGAACATTACTTCCCAAATATAGAAATCACATTTTGACATATTTGCATAGAGTTAGTTAATTCTCAAATAGTCCATAACTAAGCTCAAATGAAACACATGATCCTCCTCACTTTTAGAGTAAACAAGGATGGAATCCACAAATACCATCATGAATGTATCATGATAATCCAGGCATATCATTTTCATTAAATTCATAACGACTGTAGGACTATTAGTTAAACAAAATGGCATGACAAGGTACTCATAATTTTCATATTTTCTATGAATGGATTTTTATCAATTTTATATTCATTAATTCTCAATTGATGGTACCCATATTGAAGGTAAATATTTTAGAACCACTATTCCACTTTCAACTTTTCAAATAGATCACTAATTTGTGGTGAATGATACTTGTTATTTTCCAAAACTTGACTGAGTTCCCAGTAAATAATGCATAGGCAAAGTAAACCATTAGCATTATTAGAAATGAGAACAGGTTCCTCCCAAGCTGACAAACTAAGGCATATAAATACTTTGTAAAAAATATAATCAAACTGAGAATTAAAATACCTCATTTCCATTGAATCCATGTGGTAATAAGTAATAGAAACTATTTGAGTATCATGACCTAAATTGATAGAAAACTCTACCTCCCTTACTGGTGGAAAACCATATAATTCATAAAGAAATTTTTTGGAAAATCGATAACCCATAGAGGTATTCCACCACTCAAGGAATCCTGATCTAGATTATAAGAGAATACCTATAATGATTCACCCTACTATGGATAAGAATTTTTTTCATTACTAAACCTTAAGACCCATTCATCGTGAAAAATTCGGCAAATCCCATTAGGTGTAGTGAAGGAGACCCATTGAATATAAAATTCAATCCGTCATTTATTATAAATGATCCAATCCATCCTAAATATGAATCCAAGAGGTTTTATGTCAATAACTAAAATACTTTAAGCATGATTTATATCTGATAAAGAGAAATCACAAGTGGGACATATTGAGACCCTTATCTCTCTACATTCTAATGGTGTAGTAATATCCATCACATAAGATAAATGATTCGTAAAAATATTTAGAATATTGAAAATATGGGTTGAAATAAATTAATGGGATGAAAAAGTCTCAAATAAAGTAGTAATTAATGATGAATCTATAGTTATGGTACCACTCACATTCACTGGACCCATTTCCACTTCCTCTTGATACTCTTACACTATGTGGAGAATCTTCATTCTAGATTCTTGTGGCTATAAACCCTTGGTACAATTATTATCATACTACACCATAGTGGTAATAAGTGGTTATGATCTCATGAAACTATGTGGATTAGAAAATACATAGAAGAACTTCTATGTTTGATATGAGCATCCACAAGAGAAACATACCATGGGTGCCTCAGGGAAAAACCTCTTGGAATTCCCTAGATTTTCACACTGGTGAAAAATAAAAGGGACTCTTTCAGGAACTATAGGAGATCATGAAAAATTATTATATTGAGAACCACCATTAGAATAATAATACTTCCTCTTCACTTTATGGGTATTCCACCACCACTGGAAGAAAAATAATTCCTAACCACCCTAACTTTCCACCCATGTATATTTCGACGATCATAAATCTATCCATCACATCATTATAATAAGTGAGATTCAAAAAAAACTGAGAATGAATATCAGAAAAAAGATACACATCGAACCATCGCGTCTCAATCTTTTCATTTGATTCAATCTATAGAAAAAAACTACATAACCTCAGCAAAATAGTTTTCATATTCTATCATGGTCCATTCAACCTTCTCGAGTTTGAAAAAAAACCCTTTCCCAATACCATCTACTTTGGAAAGAAATAGTTGGTGAAAACCTACATGAAGTATTTCCATATGAATTCTATATGCTTATTTAATTTCACCATGATGTCCCAACATCTCCTGCTTGGTCCGTCCAATACAAAGGTGGAACACTTTACCATTGTCTTGTCAGGTGTCTTTAAGAACTCAAACAAATTTTTGATCATACTCATCCAGTCCATATCCTCTTGAGGATCATTTTACTCCTTGAACAACATTGGATCTTAGTGAAGAAAATACTAAGAATGATTCTATATAACATCCCTTTGAGGTTCCACAACTAGAGTATGAACATGAACTGGTGTAGGTTCATTTAATAGAGCTTGGATATTACACACAATCATCTCAACCAGACTCGAGTACATGATAGGATTTTCTCACTAAAGTTCATCAATATATTCATCATAGGTCATATTCTGATGTCTTATTAGAGGCATGATTCTATACAACGTTGAAGACAACATATTAACACTCAAATTGATAAATAGGGGAAATTAATCCCAATAAACAGATAAAAAAGATTTATATTTCATTATATCCAAATAAAAATCAGGGTAAATACTATAACCAATCCTCAAGATGCCTTTCCCAAACCACCCACGGTGAATTAAGTCCCATTATGGTGAGATGTGGACATCAAATAAATCATAACTAACTATTATATACCAAAATGAATACATAACTTCATACTAACATCATTGAAACTACACCTTTCATAAAACTTTTCACAAAAAGACCCAGTCATCTTGGTAACCTAATACCCAATACAACACTGAAATACCCCAATGAGAATTCCCAATCCCCATTGGTTGGTGACTAGACCATGGAATCATACAGTATGAAATTTGGAATTAATTTTCCACAAACACAATGGAATTAGATAAAAAAGTTAGTATGCTTAAAAGAAAAACTCTATAGGGAAAAGTCTACCAGAAGTCAAACTGGAACAAACAACCCCAAGTTAAACCACAAAGTCCAGAAAAATAGGATTTAAACCCTTGTCTTAATAGATACAACAGATCAATCACATAGATTAATAGATACACATAAGGGGTTTTAATAACCGTATTTATGTATTTTTGATTTTGAAAATCATCAGTAGAGTGTTGTCCCAAATAAAAAATAAACTACCTAGGCTTCCATGTGCTCTAATAACCATCAATTATGGGAAATTTATTATAAAACATTTAAAATAAATTTCATCACATTCATTCATTCCAAATATGTGAATTTTATTTTAAAACCCAACGCATCAATGATTAAACAAATAATGCATTTTTCAATGAAAACCCACTGGGATTCTATAAAAACCATTTTAAAATATTTTCTCAAATACCAACTTGAAATAAATTTCATCAAATCAATTTTTGACATCATGTATCACAATTAAATTCCAAAATCTAATTAAACAATTTCCATCCAATTTCACGACACATCTCAATTTAATGGAATTAAGGGGTTTTTAAAATTTCATAAAAAATCCAATATCAAATCCCCAATTCATCGGAATTTATTTTTTAACAAACCAACTAAAAATTTTAATTTAAATCAAGAAATTTAATCTTAATCAAGAAATTTATGGTTAATCGCAATTATCCATCATAATGAAACCACCTACATTGGTGTCACAAGATCTCAAAACAGAAATCAACATGATGGAAACTCCAAGAAAGAACATCAAAAACATTGACATGAGAATCAAACCAATATTAAATATCCAAAACAATGTATATTAGATCCTACAAAAACATGGAGATCTATAAAACCCTAGGGAGGAAAGTGGATGGAACCAGAGAAAGAGAATGGGAAGAAGAAAATTAATAGGAAGGGATCAAATATCATTCTATTTTCTTTAATTCTCTTATAGAGGTGTGTAGGGGGAAATCGCCTATTGGTGCCTATAAGTAAGAAGAAAGTGAAATATGTTATGTGAGACCAATTGGGGAATTAAAACAAGGTTTTTAGGATTTTTAAAATATAATTTTTTGATTAATAAAAATCTACGCATAGTTTCCTGGGCAGCGCCACCTGGTTACACTACCCATGATCCCTAACTCTCTTCCCCTGATAATGGGGTTTCATGGTTTCCCCTAGGTGGGTGCAAGATTTATAAAACTACAATCCAACCATGAAAAACGTCACTTGTTGGGATTTCCCAGTTTTCACAAGTAGAGCGCATTGTTTTGGGAAACTATGTGCCAACCATGCACAACCGAAAATTCCCTTCAAAAATTTCTAAATTTTTACTTGAAGAACCCTTAAATTAACCCCAACCAAATAATGATAAAAAGAAGGGGTTAGGAATAACTAAAATAGTAACATGATGTTACAATCATGCATTGAAATCATATTCACAAGTCTATACTACTCTCTGTCAAACATTGCTGTAACATTACATACCCCTTATCTATGATCCAAAATAGGCATGTCTTCCGTTGAAATATGAAATTTAAATTTACAATTTCCCATTCGATGCCCATAATTTTTACAGTTATAACACCTCACGACAAAAAAATAATTCTCTCTCACATTTCCCATGCACATACAATTGAAGTAGAAATATGGCATGCTTTCATACCTTATTATAAATTCAAATTTGAATTCACTGTCAACTAGATAAACAATTTCAATTAGTGTATGGGGTGCACATTGTTGACCTTAAAAAACAATGAATATTTTAACATTGATATTTTAATCATTCCATTAAATTTCTGGATATGAGTAGGATTATCATATTATATATATATATATATATTTTGTAAATAGGTTTCAAAATTCTTACTAAATAATCAATCAATTTTTAGTAATGTCATTTGGTTCTTCAAAATATGTTTTCTTCAAAAATGTTTTTTTATGAAAAAATATTATAATTTTTTATAGAAAATTTATAAAATGTGTTTGAAAAATTTATATCCATTTATAATATCAGTATGTCAAAATTAACATTGATTAAAAATTTGGGTTTTTTTAGAAAATATAATTCATTCAACAAATATTGAAAATACAATTTTTATGTAAAATTATCATTTCTTTTGATAAATAAAATAATTTAAAAGCCCAATTATTATTTTAATTTTATTTCATCCTAAAAAAAGTATTATCTATCTATATATAATTAAATTAATTACATTTATGTCATATTTATATTGCATTTTTGTTTAACATTTTTTAAGTATTAAAAACATATTTTTCCAAATCCAATTTTAAAATGCATAATGTTTGTCTATTTTAATTAATTGAAAATAACCCACAACTGGGAGTGATTTAAATTAAATTTATACAATATATATCATTAATAATTCAAATTCATATAATTAATATTAATATATTGAGATTTAATGAAAATTCATCTTTTCCTTGAAAAATATATTTTTTCGGAAAAACTGATTTCCATCACGCTTGCGGGTTTTATTTTAAGTTAAATTATTCCACCTCTATGAATTGATTTTTATAAAATGGTTTCAATTATTTAAAAAATAATAAATTAAATTATGTAATAATTTAAACTTAGTTTTTGGACAATATTAATTGAAAATATAGTAAATATTTGTTATCACGTTAATAGGAAAATTGGTTGATTAAGGGTAAAAATAATTTTATAAATACTATAAATAAATTAACCCTTATAATATAGATATTTATATATCCTTTTCAATTAAATAATGATTATATTAATTCCTCATTTTTTACATTATAAATTATTATGTCAATAGTTTCATAAAACATGTATTATGATATGATAAAGCACAAATAGTATTTGTGTGTAATACAAAATTTCAATTATGAAATTACTTTTTTATGAATTTATATATTTTTGAAATGAATTATATTTTAAAAAATTATATTATTAAATTATTATTATTATATTCAAATGATAATATCATTTTAATGATTTCAAATGTAATTTCTATAATGGTTCGCAAACAGTTTATATAAAAAAACCAACATTTCTCAATAAATTTCAATTCAATTTTAAAAGTGAAAATTAATACATGTATAAAATAATTCTGATAAAATAAATATTTTTTGGAATCAACTTTTATAAATTATCCAAATGTGAATTTTTCAAAATTTTATGAGGTAGTTAAATTTTTTGGAACAAATTAAAAACTGTATAAATATATGGTGTGTATTATGACATCATAATGAGAAAAAAGTGGTGTAATAAATGTTTTATAAAATTTATACAAGGAAAAATATTTGTTTTTCCATTAAAATTATGTTAATTTAAGCTTATTTTACAAATTTTCTAAATCCTTTATGAATCCTCCAAAACATGTATTGTATTGTTAAGGTTTTAAAATCATTTATTTAAGGACATGGCTCACTTCCACGTAACCAGGTGTAATATTTTAATGTGTTCAAAAAATTTCATTATAAAATGATTAAAAAAGCCAAATTTTTTTTAAAACAATGGGATAAATCATGGGAAGGTTTTTGGTTTTGGTTATTTTATTGTATAGATTTCAAAACCTTTGTCTGGGAAATAATAAAGAACTACCCTATATTTTCCTATATAATCCCAACCATGATCACCATTATCATCACTCAAAAACCTTTTATCATGTCCTTACTCTAATATCCCTTATCTATAGTATTCCAAGGGTTCCCCCATGATCTTAATAATCTCCTCTCCTAATTTTGTAATTACCCTTTCAGGGTAAGGGTTATCTATATTTTTTATTCAAATCCCTCTTTCATGTTGTGACTCTTAATTTCCATTTTTTCTTGTTTGGTTATGTTTTTCACATCCCTCTTACTTCCCATTTTATTTTCATGTGATGAGGTAACCCTTTAAATGTCATTAATATCTCTAATGATTTGTTATGTTGCCCCATTACCATGATAAATTTTAGTAAGGGACCGGTCACTCTTCTTTTTTATTAAAGCACTGTCATCATATTTAGAAATTTGAATCTAAATTGGTTTCGTTTTCAAGACCATAAAAATATTAATATACTTTAAAATATATTTCATATCAACTATAAATAATTTATCCCCTCTCATTTTTACCTTTACCAATGTCATTACCATGCCAAATTTTAGTAAGGGGTCATCTCCTTCTCCTATATATTCAAGCATCTTTATTATCTTATGACCCTTATCTCCAATTACTATTATTTTTATTTGATCTTACATATTCCACTTACAACCCTTATGATTTCAATATTATTATAGTCCCATTTCACTCTCATTAATCTATCCCATGAACATTTATGTGCCCCTGTTATGCTGCGGAAATTTTAATATTCTTTTGAATAAAAAATAATTATGTAATGAATACCCATTCCCATATCCTATCATGGGTGTTAATATTTGCGAAATTAGACTTATTTTATGGGGTAGTTACATATATGTATTATAAATTCATACACTATTGAAATATATATGATGAAATATGAACCTATGTTCAATGATCAATGTGGCACAATTATGCATTTACATGATATGAAAGTGATGGGTTCACCCAAAATTATATAGCGCTTCAATACATTTGGTAATGTTTTAGCCTCATGATACATCATAAAATATATTAGGGAGTGAACTTAATCATTCATAGGGATTTTTTCACCATGTTATGTTGTCTTGGCGGCTAGACATGACCTAGGATTATGATTTCATGTTTAATTTTTTTTACATATTTCCCATGTTGCCTTCATGTTACCATGCTATATCATGCCTCATTATTCATAATTATGATTCCCTCCCATTTTATGTTCTATTTAAATTTATATTTTATAACATGTAATAAATACTTAATTTTATGATTATTTTGAATTCCCTTACTTGGCTTTATATATCATCCCTTTCTTTTGTGTGTCTCTAGGTTATCCCATGAAATTTTAAGTATTAGGGGATATTATGAGCCTGGAATGAATGTTTTTAATAATGGCGATGTACCCCCTATTTTATGTTTTTATTTACTGTACCTAATTCCCAAGGTCACTTAACTTTTTTATCTTCTAGGTTTTATTTTGTGTAATCTTATATATTAAATCATGAATTTATGGGTAATAAAGATAAGGGTTTTCATAGTTGGTATCAGAGGAATGTTTAGTTATTTTAGGGATTAGTATTATAAAATATAGAGAAACCCTTAAGGATAAGACTAAACATAAGAATAAATCCCTAATTTATGTAAATTTTAGAGTAAAATATTTTTAAAAAAATACATCTATATATGTCCACTATAGAGAAGATGTGGATCTGAATGATATGTACCTGGGGGTAAAACCCGAAATACTGCATTGGGCTAGACTCAAACGAGAACTGGTTCATGATAATGTAACATGATACAACCCTCATTTAACACTCTAGTGGGATATGATCTTGTAAATCTAGAAGCTCATTATAAAAAATTATTAAGGTAACAAGAATTCACATAAGAGTCTATTCTAGTAAATATATCATGGATAACATAAATAGTATCCTATAACATCATAAGTTAAGGAAAAATGTCATTTATATGTTCTCACTTTAATATTCATTGAATTCTGATTTTTATGTTTAATAGTTTAAAAGTAATTATTCCAAATTTTCCCTTTATAGTTGTTAATGACTATAAATATGAATAACCTAGTAAACAACCAATATGATAGGAAATGTAACGACTTACCAAATGAGATTCCCAATATTACAGGAACTCTTGTAAAAATTCTTATCATTTTTTCAAACCAGCTATAACAAATTACAATTCTCAATTAGAACATAATTGAGAGTTCAATGAAATCACAAAAGAGAATCATTAAGACTCATGGAAGTTAAAATGATAAATAAGATAAAATAATGGATATTCAATTTCCTTCATGTCAAAAAATGTTGAAAAATGCACCAAGGGAAATTCAACAATGGAACTCGAAGGTGTTTTATGAGTGGAAAAATTCTGCAAAATGTTTCTAGTTTCCAGAAAAAATGAAATGTATGATATAATAGAATATATTACATCCTATGAAGCCCCTTGGTTGATCAATTTAATTTTTGTGGATAATTTGGTATTTATCCAATTCAATTTCCTAATCCAAGGGTCAAATCCTTGAATAATTAAGGACATATGCTATAGAAATCATTGAAGTGTATTTATGAAAGTGTTTATGTATTGGTATTTGAAATTTATGTTATATAAGTACTATATTAGTGAAATTATATGTATTATAGTCATGAAAAATCTAAGTATTTTCCCATAGTAGTTTTTCTTTAAGGACATGAAATATATGTTGAATGGTACCGTTAACCTATAAAAGTGATTTAGTGATAATTTGATATTTTAGAAAACACAGGATTGAGGGATTGATAACCCTTAATAGGTATATTACATTGGGATAAACCAAAATATTCATGGGATGTAATTTATAAGGATAAACTTATGTTTAAAATAATTGATACAACTTTTGAAGATTTATGTGATGGATGTTTATTATGATATTTTGGGATACATATTACAGGAACAAATATTTTATGATTTTGAGGAGATTAATGATTTTTCATGATATTTTTAATTGGGTTAAGGTATATATATCCATTTTAATTATTTGATAATAATTATATAATGTTTTTTTAAGTGTAATATAAGGGGTATGAGACAACCTATGAGATTAAAAAATTCATTAATTTTAAGGTGATTAGTGTTATATATTGGAATTTATTTAAGTAATTTTCTTTGATAAACAATTTGTATTATCTATGTAATTTTGGAGATTAATGTATTAAGGTTTATTAATTTTCAGTATTACCTTAATTTATGCTAACTGTATTTGATATTGTTAAGACATGAATAAAATATTTTTTTTCTTTGGTGGATTATGTGATTTTCTAGAATCTTCTTGTAGTTCGTTAGGAATAATTTCTTTTATCGTGACTATTATTTTATTTTGAGAAATGATCATAGTAAAAAAATATTAATGGACGAAATTAAACTTGTAAATATTGTATATTTCATTAAGCCCCTTTTCTGTATGGTACATGAAGTCCTTAACTATAGGAAAAGAATCCTAAAATGAATATGTTGTCATGTGATGATTATTTTTGATGAATTGATTGTCTTTTCATCCATCAAATATTTATGATTTTGTGGTCATAAAACTTCTCCTAAGAATTTTATTTATCACAACCTTTTAGTTATTTGGTCTTTGTTTTATTTCTCTCTAATGATCTTGTACTCATAAACCTAGTTATATGAGGATCTCCATAATTCCCATTCTCTCTTTTTAAGTAGATATTTTATTATCCATTTTTTACAATGTGGGTTTTTAATAAAGATATATTAATGTGTAGAAATATTTCTTGCCAAGTTCAAGTTTAAATTGTGAGGTTTTATTTTTTGAAATGGGGTATGAATGTAATGCCCTAATTTTTAAAAGAGAAAACAATGTTCGATTGTTTATGTGATACGCAACACCTAACTAAAATAAAAAATAATTATTTAAATATAATTGTTTTTATTGATCAATTAAATTCGTAGATATGAGTAGGATTAGAAAATTTTTAAAATATATATTTATATATGTAAAAAACATATTGAAAAATTCTTAGTAAATAATAAATCAATGTTCGGTAATGTCTTTTTTTTCTTCAAAATATGTTTTCTTCCAAAATGATTTTAATTTCCTTTTATGGAAAAATATATTTTAATTATTTTCTAGAAAATTTAAAAATTTACATTTTAAAGCAAAATATAATTTTTAAATAATCTTATCAAAATTATATCAGGGTAAAAATTTGGTATTTTTGAGAAAATAGAAAATTTTCAGCAAATAGTGAAAAAATTTATTTTTATATAAAATTTCATTTCATTTGATAAATAATTTAATTTAAAGTAAATATATTATTTTAATTTTTTTTTCAAGGTATAATAATAATATTAATAATAAGTTTATATTTAAATAAATTAATTATATTAAATCATCATTACATCATATTTTATTATAAGCTTATTTTTATGCTTAAATCACATTTTTCTTAAAGCGAGTTTAAAATGGATAATGTTTATCCATTTTAATTAATAAAAAATTACTCATAATAATTATTGAATTAAATTAAATTTATTGGTTATATATTTTATTATTAATTAAAATTCAAATAATGAATATAACTAGTTATAGAGTTGTTGTAAAATCATATTTTCGTTAAAAAAATATATTTTCCTGAAAAACGGCCTTCCATCATGCTTATGGGTTTTATTTTAAATTAAAATTTCCCACCAATATGAATTTATTTTTCTAATATGTATTAAAAATTTTGAATAATATTAATTCATATTAGGTTATAAGTTCAACTTATTTTTTGGACTATATAAATAGTAACTATAGTTAATATTTATTACCATGGTAAATTGAAAATAGGATAATTAAGGGTAGAAATAATTTAAAAAATACTAGAATCAATGTAACCCTAAAAATAAGAATATTAATATTTCAATTTCATTTAAATAATTATTATATTCATTCCTTATTGTTTTTACTTTATAAATAATTGTGTAACCAGTTTTATGAAAATTATATTTTGATACGACAAAACACAAATTGTATTTTTGACTAATATGCAATTTCAATTAATAAATTACTTTAGTTGAATTAACGTGTTTTCAAGATAAATGATAATTTACTAAAATATTATTATCAAATGATTATTGTTAATTTTTAATGATAATATAATTATAATTATTTCAAATGTAACTTCTATAATGGTTTGCAAATTATTATTTCTAAAAACCCCACATTTTAAAATAATATCAATTCAATTTTAAAACTATAAAATCATATATTTTGTAGATTATTTTTCAAAATTAAATACTATTTTTTTAATCATCACCTCAAAATTATCCAATGTTTAATTTTTCATAAAATTATGAGACATGAATTTTTGGGTAAAAATTAAATACGATATAAACATACAGTGTGTATTCATAAATTTTAATGACCCCAAAATGAATTAATAAATTTATTAAAAGGTTTAATTTAATAAATATATGTTTCCCCTCTAAAAGGATGTGATTTTAGGTTTTTTTATTAATTTTATATAGTCATTTTGAATCCTTTAATCCTTTTTTATATTTTAAGGTTTTAAAATCATTTCATTAAGGAAATTACTTACTTCCACATCCCCAAGGATAATATTTTAATGATTTCGTAACATGGAATTATAAAATAATTATAAACCAACCTCTTTGTTGGAAACCATGTGAAAAAACCATGTTATACTTTTTGGTTTGTGTTATTTTAATGTATATAGTCCAAAACCCACATTTGGTAAATAAAAAAAACTCCCCTATCTTTTCCAATATAAACCTACCCAATATCCCCATTATATTCCCTGAAAAACATTATATCAGGTCTTAACTATCTCCTCCCCTCTCTATAGTTAGCCCAAGGTTCCCCCATGCTCTCAATAATCTCCTCCCATATATTTGGAGTCACCCCCTCATGGTAAGGGATCTCCCTCTCTTCATTTTATTCAAGTACCTCTCTTCTATTGTGCCTCCTAATTTGAATTTTTTCTTCTCATTGTATGTTTTTATACATACCTATTAGTAAATTTTTAATTTTAATGTGATTATATACTCATTTTAATCAAATTAATCCCACCAATAATTCATTATGTACCCCTGTAACCATGTTGAGATTTAGTAAGGGACCTCTCCCTATTGTTTTTGATACATGCACCTTCATCATATTCAGCCTTACGAATCTCAACTGGTTATTTTTTCATGACCTCATAAAGATCCTTATACTATAAAAATTATTTCCTAATAATGATATATAATTTATACCCTCTCATTTTCTCTTTTACCTAATTAGTTACCATCATTAAATTTTGTAAGGGGGCCTCCCATTCTCATATTTATTAAAGCATCTTCATTATATTAGGACCTTTATCACCCATTAATAATGTTGTAACATTATCATAAATATTACCTTTAATTTATTTATGATTTATAAATTATGATATTCCCCTTTTACTTTCATTAATACCTCCCATAAACGTTTATGTTCCCCCGTTATGCTACCAAAAGTTCACTGTAATTTTCAATCAAAAAAATGTGTAGTGAATACCCGTACCCATTTCTAATCAAGATTTTTCAAAGTTATGAATTTATGATTCTTTGATTGGGGATTTAAATTTATTAATTTTAAATTCCATGATATAGTAATTAAATATGATGAAATATTACCATATTATGAATGATTTATTTGAAATAATTATGCATGCACATGGTATAAAAGTGATTGGTATTCCTAGAATTATATAGCATTCCAATGCATTGGGTAATTTATTCATATCATGATAAGAAATGAAATACATTATGGAGTGAACGTAATAAATATCAGGATATTTTCCACCATATAATGATGTATTGGCAGTAAGCCTTGACCTATGTTTATGATTTCAGGAGTAAATTTATTGCCACATTTACCATGTTTATATTATGTTACCATGGTATATCGTGCCTCATTATTCATACTTTTGATTCTCCCTCATTTTATATTCTATTTAAATTAATATTTTCAAAAATTTAATACTTTATTAATGTTATAATTCTCTTATATTCCCTTACTGGGCTTTAAAGTTCACCCCTTTCTCATGTATGTCCCTATGTTATCCCAATCAGTTTTAAGTATGAGGGAATATTATGATAATGTTAAGGAATTTTTCATTAATGTTGATCTAACCCCTATTTCAAGTTGATGTGTAATGTACCTAATTCTTAAATACCATCACCACTAGAAATGTTGGTTATACCCACATCCTACCCCAACTATTTTTCTAAATCGTTGGGGTAGGTAATTTTACTAAAGGCTTTCCCAATAGTTTTTTGAAAACCACTAGGATATATTTCCTATGAAAACAATATTTAATTACCATTGGAATTTGTTTTCCCCAAATTCACAAATAGGTGGTCCACCCTTCCACCCATACAAATCGTATCCTGAGTACTCCCCTCCTCTTATCCCAATACCATTAATCAATCTCATCACAATCCCTAGCAACACTTCTCTCCTCCCATCCCGAGTATAACTCCCCTCCTTCCATCCCAAGTTCTCCCCTCATAGTGGAATGTGACTCACCCCTCTTATTTCTCCCTAATGTGAGCTCTAGGAGTACTTCCATATTTTTCACTAGCCATAGAAAACCATATTAAATATTCTATCTTCATTGGGTTTTTCTTCAACATCAAATTGGTTTGTTATAATTGCATCATTTACTATTATCCTTCGGCAATTTCACCAGTTTTTGTGTGGCTTATATTGAATAATTAAGACACTATGTCTAAATTGGGGATTAAATAATATTTTTCTAATATTTCAAATGAAAGCGTCTAATATATTTTTCATTAGTGAGATGCAATGAGTATATTCTGGGTCCCCTAACTCATTTGTTTTAAGAACTTCATATCTATGGATGTCTAATCATATGAAAATATCTCCCACTTTCCATATACCATAAATATTTCATTATACCTAAATGGAATTATATTTATTAAAATAAATTAATATAAATCTTTGTTATCCATTCCATATTAAGTCCAATACTATTTATGAAGCTTTAGTTTGGACCCCTTATATATTTTTAACAATTAATAATAAAAATTATAGAAGATAATGATATAGAAATATAAAATTTTATGTGTCTCACATATTTTCTAAATCTATCTGAGAATTTTATAACATTATTTCCTTACATTAGATCTTTGAGAAACATAGTACTTGAGATACTACATGTAAACTATTTAACAAGGATATTTCTATACATTTTTATAGTTTCTCATTGTAACAAATTACTTTTTTATTTAATTAAATCATTTTTTATGCATCATCCTAAAAAAACAAATTAATCAAAAATTAATGGAGAATGTATTTTAATAAAAAATTATACTTCACTCTTAATTTTTTTCATTCAGAATCTAAAAATACTACTTTTAATAACATGCATTTTTAATAAATATATATGTATTGTTCTTTAGTTTCTCATTATAATGAGGAATATCCATTTTTTCCTCATAATGATTCTTATTTATTACTTTGAGTTCCTAATTTAACTCAGAAATTATAATGATCTCATTTTAATTTTTCATTGTATTGATTATTTTCATTGGTAATATGTTATTCAAATAAGATTCAATGTCAATATCAAATTCAAATTAAAAACCTATTTATCTAGACTCATTTTTAACATCCATGAATCATATATTATTTGATTTAAACATTCTTGGATTCATCTATTGAATTATATTATTTATTACAATTCCATCATGCCTCTAATTCACTTTTAGTTTTTAATTTTAATCAGTGTCTAATTTCATTCATTATTTAGTCTTTGGAGGTTCAACATGATAAAAACTTTATTTAAAACTAAAAACATGTGAGATAAAACATATTTAAATTAGGATGAGTATTAATATTCTAATTTCCTTTATAATCATCCCTTCTATAATCACATATAAATTTGTTTTTGAAATAATTCATCATTTAAATTTTTAGACTATAACATCTATACCCAACTCATTATGATTACTAACTAGAATAAGTCACCACATTTCCTTAGGTGTGCCTCTATATACTCTAATGGTTTTCGATTAGTAGTATGGTCTAAGGTAATAACATCTTGAAACTATAATACCTTATAAAATTGTATAATAATTTAGAAATAAACCAAAAACCAAAAAACATATTTACCATTTGAGTAAAAAAATTAATTATACAACAATAATGTATTTAAAATGAGAAATCAAAAATATATCATGTAGCCATACAAATATGATCACTCACCAGACCAATCCCCTAAACATAATAGAGACTTGGAAAAAATATGGGTGGCATTACTGTAATCACTGAGCCCCACGTCATCAATGTATTTATTCTAATTTTAGCTATTTTGATCAATCATGTATTATCAACCTCATTCCAAAATAAACCTATAATAAGTGGGGGAAGCTCAGCTACCAAATTATCATGTCTAGAAAAGTAGTGTCTTATGAAGACTCTGTTTGGCCCAACCAATGGTGTCCTGTTCATTTCTAGAAAATGAAGTGTTTGTTCATGTGGTATTTTAAAATAATTAAATAAATCAATAAAAATATTGAAAATAAATCCATAGTAGAACTCGATTCCAAAGGTGACACCCAAGATAGATCACACATTTTATGTCAAGTTAAAGAGTGTCTCTGATCATCTCACGTGATTTTTCTAACCTTGGTAACCCCCTCCCAATTGGAATAAAATTTTAATCACTTTTGAACCTTGTGAAAAATCCTTACTAGATCATACCTTCTATAGGTTATGATTTTTTTTTTCACTAAGCATTTTATGGTTGTTATTCCAATTATAATAAGGTCCCATGTTTTGATCCACCATGGAATACATTGATATCGAAACATGGGATATAAAAATCCTTATATATATTAATTTCCATATTGTGGTGGGCAGTATGCCATTGGATGATAACAAACAACAACCCCCACCATAATACCCCCAATATTTGGGATCAATCTTATTTCCACTATTCCTTAAATTTTAATCCATGTTTCACATTTTTTTAAAGTTTCCAAAATAAACCAATCCTTGTTGATTAAATTTCATCAGGGATATTGAGAAAAATATTTTCCTTTTTCAATGTAAACCAAACTTTCATGTTATCGTAAAAATAGCTAGATTGTGTAATTATATTCATCCTTATGGAATGATCATCCTCCAATTCATCTAGATTTAGGTGTAATTTCCTTCTTCACTGCAATGAATGCTTCCATTTCATAGTGAAACATATATCATTGTGGTGCGATACTCAATAAATTACACTTTTATACATTGATTTTATTATTAATAATGAAAGTTTGTAGTGAGGTTCACTTGTAAAATGAATTTGTATACTCTACTATAAGACCAATTATAGCATTTTCTCTTCCTTCATGGTGTATCTAATAATCAAGAACTCCATATTATTCTTACAATGAATCCTTAACCCTTGTCAGAATTGGAAAATTATTACTCATTGATATAATTGAATTCAATATCATGGTTTTTTATTTATATTATTTATATATATATAGTATTTGTTTGTATTTGATATTATCATTCTCATATACACTAGTGTTCTAGTTAGGGTTTCATATAAATTGAATAGTTATCATTTCCTTGAATATATTTTTTATTAAACTTTTATCTTATTTAATTACTTTGCAAAATTAAATGTATATTTTTTTAAAAAATGGATAGAAGTTAGATGTATGAAACCAATCGGATCTAAATATATTTTCAAAACACGTTATAGATATTTTTAGATTTTTTATTTGAAAATTCTTCAAATAATTATCGCATACAATGACCATGTTATAATTCTTATTAAATACCTTGGTTGAGTCATGTAGAATATAGATACTATATAAAGAAATATTTCTTTCAAACAAACTAATATGTGTAGTATCATAGTGGGGTAAAAATTCAATCTCAAAATGATCATGATCCAAATGAGAGGTTTGGATTAAAGATTTTGTAAGATGACCAATATCCATTTATTTAGCATCCTAAGGGGGATGGTATGTCAACATAAGAAGGCTTCGATACAATCACACATGATGCGTATAATGAAAATGATGGTGTAGATAATGTGAAAATATTGAAAGCTGATTCCAAGAATCTTGTATAATGACAATGTGGTAAAATGTAGAAGAAGAAATTTTTTATCATATTGTTTCATAGACAAACAAATTATGGGATTTATAACACTTCTATCGACTAAATTATTACCTTTTTGATGTCATTTGTTCTATATGATATAGATATTCATTTAAACAACACTATTCAACGAAATTTAGTTTAGGAACATAGATTTTTCAAAAAATAAAATTCATTATTTCTTAAAATATTGCAGCTTATTCAAAGGGGAAACTGTTGACCTAAATGATTGTATAAAATGTGAGATATCCTAATGGAAGTAAAAAAAGCTGATGGGACACCATCCTATGTGCTATAGAAATTAATTTGGAAATTTCCATTGATCCCTAGACTACAAAATCTTTTTATGTTGGATTAAATATCAATAAAAATGTGATGGAATGATATTGATTGAAAACAGAAAAGGGATTATTTAGTTCACCCTATAGAATGAATTTCATGGAAGATATTTGATTCTTGATATCGTGATTTTGAAAGATGATGACCATAATGTGAGACTGGGTCTTTCATGTGATTGTTTTAATTAGTTTGGACATATTCTTTATTCACACTGGAGATGGACATTCTTTGTACATATTTATAACCTTATTCCAAGGATGTGTATGAAAAAAATTCAATTTCAAGAGTATACTCATATCTATTCCTTCTGATCATGAAAATGATATAGATGTATACAAACAACTATTAATAAAATAATTTAAACATCTTTGTAATGTGCATGTGTTCATATGTAATGCATGTCTGAAAGAAATATTTCAGTTGTTTGTTTCACTTATGTGGATGATAAATGATTTTTATACTTATGAAATTATGTCTATATGGTGAATAATTAGAAAGTATCCCTTTATTATTTAGACGAAGAATACATTATCCAAGATACTGAAATATCACTTTAGTTTTTTTTTATGGAACATCGAAGATTAATTCCAATGGACCATCCATATAAGAATAATCATCGAATATTTGAAAATAACAAGGATAATGAAAATCCACCTTATTGTATTTTTTGAACGGATGGGGTTAATGAATTTATATATTTTACAGTTTCATTCTATAAGTTATAGATGAAATATAGAAAGAGGAATAATGTTTCCACTGAAAACTGTTACATTTGGAAGAAGAGGAGTATCTAATTTGAGTATCCTTATTGGTCTACAAATTAGTTACATCATTTCTTAGATGTAATGCACATTGAAAATAATATAGGTGAATTTTTTCATTCAATTATTTTAAATGTAAATCTAAAGAAAAATTACTATTGATGATATTGATGTGACTTGGTGTATTAGTGAATCAGACCAGAATTCAATCCTTTGTGCGTCATTCAAAAAAATAGAATGTTTCATATTTTTCTTATGTGATGGAACTAATAGAAAAAAATCAATTCCTATAAGTACTAGAGCCTATTAATGTCTCTATTGGCTATTCAATAAATATATCAAAAATGGATAATAGATGAAAGTTGAAGTTAGAAACTTTTAAAACTTGTGATTATCACATCCTTTTACATGAGTTGATTCCAATAGTAATCTGTCATCTTATATGCAATAATAAAACGGTGTTAGTTATTTGGTTGTACCATTTCCTTAGATATTTTTGTGCTGTGAATTTATTAATGTATTTTTTGGAAAAAATGTTGGAAGATGAACCATTAATTTTTTTTGATTTAGAGAAAATAGGTCTTCCATCATTTTTTACAAGCATGATGCATCTAACTATCCATATTCCAACTGAAATAATTCTCATAGGACCTATTTATTTTTGTTAGATGTATCCAATTGAAAGAATTATGTTCACATTGAACATATTTATCTTATTTCATCTCATGTAATTTTACATATCTATTAAACTATTTATGTTTTTTTAAAAGGAAACAAAAACAAATGATAAATAGAACGAATCATTCTTTGTCTTTTATAAGGAGAGATAATTTTCATATAGAAGAGTTTTCTTCTTAGTTAAAATGACATCTAGAAATGTTATTGTAACAAATTTATATAATCAAATATTTAATTATGTTTAATATGCATTTATATTTTATGTATTGAGTTTTTTTATTGAATCTATCTCTGAGGAAATGGGAGATTTGGATTTTCTTCATAATTCGATTGTTTTTTAATGAAACTCAATTGTGATCAATGAGTAGAGATTTTTTATCACTGAATGATTAAAGAAAAAGATAAAAAAATGATATTGTTATGGTAACTGCCAAAACAGAATTTTATTCCATTCCATCAGATAATAGACCTCTATTTGAAAATATATCTTATTATAGAGTCATTTAAAAATACTAATATTGGATTATTACTCATATGTTCATGTCTATATGATTAAATTATATTGGTTTTATTAATTAAGAGGTGTGAAATTTTTTTTAATGATTGTGGATATCAAGTTATTAACATTACTCACACTCTCGCTACCGATGAACTGTATGCACTGGTATCAATTCGGAAGAAATTGTTTCATAAAAAAGACCATTTTTTGACCTAAATATTTTTTACTTATTGAATTAATACTGATACATATTCTTTATGATGGTGATGATGGAATTGACACCATCCCTAACACCAGGGACCCCGATACATTTATTACTTAGGATGACTTTAATACTTCAAATATCATATTTTATTTTGACCCTAATGATATAGTGGGAAATATATTGAATCATCCATATGTTTTCTTGGTTATTTTTGTTTATCTATACATGGGTTGTTGACGTCAGCTCTTTGAAAATTGATTTACTATTCATTAAAAATATTTTGTATCCAAGTTTTCCATCATGTGAATTTTCAGTATTTACTAGTTGAAGTTTTATTTGAGTTGAATTTTTTAATATTGAATTGAAATTTATTCAAACATACCAACCCAAAAAATTGAAATAATTATCTTATAACCAAAATAAAGATGAATTAAATTGAACATATTAAAATAATTGATTTGAAATTCAAAACCAACTAAAATAATGATGTAACCATGATAAATGGAAGAATGGACTAACCCAAAATATGAACCAAATAACCTAAGAAAAACAAAAATGTAAACTGACCTTATCAATTTACAAAAATTAAACCAAATGACTTAAGGAAAATAAAAATTGACAAATTACCTAATAAATTGACCACAATGAACACAATTTCATAAAAAATTGAATTTGATAAAATCTAAAATATAATAAAACTATATAATACCCATGCTAAACATGATAATTTGAATGTGATGTTTTCTCTATGAAATTTATTATGTTTTGATAATATTCCCAATAGATATAATAAGTTTTTTATAACACTATGTATCATATATTTGGATGGAAAAGTGGTATTCCATAATTCTGTTTGCCACATATTTTTTCTTTTTTGGGTTGTACATTAGTTTTGGATATTTCTATTTAATTCCATATTTTTCAAATTTAGGAAATGAAAAGTATTGAGGATATATGAATCAAAAGTTTGGATGAAAAAATCACTGAATGAGTGAGATGGCTTTCCATCTTTTAGTTCCTATTGTGAGTATTTTATTTTAAATATATATATCAATAATATATAATATCATGTGATTAATTTTGTTTTTAACATTTAATCAAGATCCACCACCAAATAACTAGTTATGTAGTGACCAAATAAGTGGTTCTAGTGCTCAGGCTGGAGATAAGAGTGGGTGGTACTACAGATAGGTTCTCTAGTCGGTGTACCTAATAACACCACGCCCCCCCTGATGTACCATCTACCGCACCTTTTGATCCCTTGGTTTCATTATAGACACCCGAGATATTTTGGTCACCCATATTTTCAAAACCATTTGGATATGAGCCTCCTCTATTATCTTTCATATATCTGATGATGATTCCTACACTTAATCTATATTATGAATTTTCACAACCATATATGCAATATTTTTTCCATATTATTATTTCTTCTTGAGATAATAAATTATTACTTCTTAAACTTTATCTCTGATACATTCTAAGCCTACAGACCATACACTTAGAGCCACTCCATCTGTACAGGTTGATGTTCCTTTAGTTCTTAGGGATCTTGTAATGCCCACTGATCATCCTACCTCAGATATATTTTTAGAACTATATTGAATTTCTTTTAACATAATTTATTTTCATTATAATATGTAGAGATATAATATTTGTTTTTAATCTTTAACATATGGATATTCTAATAATAATCATTGGAATACACATATGTATATAGTGTGGAACTATTACATGCATCAGTTGGTGGATTACAATAAAGACCACCAAATGATTAGAAATATATGGAAGGAATGCTGGAGTTTTTTAGCGACGATCGCGAAATACTTCGACATTGTTACCGTATGTCCACTCTCCTAGATATACCTACCAAATGAGGTAAACGATAAAACTTATGCACAAAAATGAGTAAACAAATTCATTGTATTATATGTTATATTTGAGTTAATATTTTAGTCACACCTTCATTTTAATTTTCTACATGGTGTGGCTTTTAGGAAAACACATATCATTGAATTAGGTGAGATGTCTATAGTCTATAAACATGGGATTTATAGTTAGTTGAGTTCTAGAGTTGGAATGGATTTATAGAACATGCCTTTCATGAATTATTTTAAATTATAATATTATCGGGAAATGATTACTCATTGGATGAGTACCTAGTTCAATGTATTAATCAAATTTGAAGTTATTAAATGAAAATTACCATTCTATTCATTAATAATTTATTTTGTATTATTGAAAATTATTTTTAGGGTTCTTTAAGAATAAATAAAAAAATAAGGATGTAGGTAAATAACTCCACAATTTGGGGACGTCTATGATTTCGGACCACATGAGGAAGCAGGTATGACATTCATTTATAGTTTTTTATTATAGCTTGCACTTTCTTTTATTTCCTCCAGATTTCAATCTATTTCTAATTGGTCTAGATAAATGATCATGTATTATTTATTTTATTATTAACATATTCTATAAATTAAATCATAAGTTTTATAAGTGAATATGGGATTGAATATGAATATTTGAGTTTATAGTTTTTACCAACAAGAGATAAAAGAGGGTTTCAATCAAATATGAATCAATATATACTCAATTTCTCTGGTCTAAAACATTAATATTAAAATCCCAAAACATCCATGATGTTTTTATTATACTTTTATAGAATTTTTAGATTAATTATATGTAATTAATATTTTTATCTCATGAAAATATGGGGGTCAATCATCTTACAAATTCCCATTCCAGAAAAAGTAGTTATGGTATGTTATTTTTCTCCTTCTTATAAAATTGAATCATAAATCTTATGTCTTATCCCATCATGATAGGGCTAGAATTCTTGAACGTTGTATTTTTAGTTTACTTTTTCTATTCCTTAAGGATTTATTCCCTAATGTTTTACTTCCCTAAAAAATATAGATAATAAAAAATGATGATAATGATGGAATTGACGATGACCACAAAAAATCTGAACCAAATGTAATCAGGTAGAAATAAAGTAAAACAAACTAAACATTATTGAACAGAGTCAAAACAAAAAAAATCAACATTACTTTCCCCATAATGAATGGAATTGAATTAAAATTAAATGAAACAAAAAAATTTAAAAGAACAAAACTAACTTGGTATTACATGTCCTAAATCATACCAAGCCAACCTAACCTTATCCATATATTTATAAAAATAAGTTATCTACACCAAACATACTCAAACCAAGCCAAAATGAACTATTTAAAACTAATCTAAACTGTCTACTCCTTATTCATATTGATCTATGCCAAATTAATATAAATTATAGAAACATGGTCAATCACATAAAAAAATTATATAAAATAAATCCAATTGAATCAATCTAAATTAAACCAATAAGAACTGAATGGAATAGATCTATGTAAAACACATAAAAAATAAAATGACACTTATCTAAACTAATCCAACTTAACCCAAACCACACTATACTGAATTAAATTGTACTAAACATAATCCTTTATAACCTAACTAAATCAAATATATTTTAACCAACATTATTTAAAATTACATGAAATAACAAAAATTCAATGACAACTAAAGTAATCAATCCAAATCAATTAAACCCGAATAATGTTGAATTGAGTAAAACCAAATCAAATAGAACCGAACTAAATGAAACTATCCAAGGAATACAGAAACATAAGCTAATCAAAAAAACATGTCTAAACTAATTCATGTATATGTAAAAAAAATATTTACTGTAAGAAATAAATTTTTATTAAAAATGCTAAAACCAACATAAACCCAATAGATCTGAATATTATAAAAACAAACCACATTGAACAAAATTATACAGAACTGAATTAAATGGTACAAAAAACAAATTAACTTTTTTATATAGTACACAATTGAAACATCTGAAATCTAGACAAATAATGATGAATTGAATTGAAATGAATCGAACTAACTTTTCCTACATAGACTTCACCAAATCTAAACCAAATTGAAGAATATTAAAATAAACTAAATTAAAAAAATAATTTAAACCAATCATAAGAAGAAAAATTTATATTGGACCAATATGAATTGACCCAACATGGTCTATACTAAAGTAAAATTAGCTAAAGATGATAGGCTTGAACCATCATGACCTAAAGGAAATGAAACCAAATCTAACTAAAAAAATAAATTAATATAAATATAGCTAAATAAAGTTTATTCAAACTAAGTATAACTAATATAAAATTAAATAATTCAAACCAAATGAAATAGATCCCAAAAAAAATAATTCAAACTAAAAAATAGACTTAAACGAATCAATAATGAATTGAACTGACATGAACCACCCACAACCAAACTAGACCAACTAGAACAAAACTAAATTGAAATGAATCAAATTGGAATAAATAATACATAGTCAGCATAAATGAATATTTTCTAACTAAATACAATTATAATTTTTTTATACTAGAACAAACTAAATTGAATCAAAATAAACTGAATTTATAGAAAGATTATAAATAAACAATGAAAAGTCATTCTTTTAGTCATTATTTGGATCACAATAATAAAATGTGGGGTTCCAAAGAATACTAAGACCTGATGTGATGGAGACAAACAATTTTAATTCTATAATTAAATTAAAAAACTCAGGTAATACATTTAAAATCTCAAAATGATCATTTAGTGAATGTAATTTTTATTATTAAATCTTACCAAAACATAATTAATTATGTTGTAGTCATGATTAGAGTGTTTATAACCCATTAATGCATATTACATTATGTTATATTAATATTTCTCTATATTATAATTAATTTTGGTTATCGTACAACCACCTTATTATTGATTTTTGTAATAACAACTTTGTTATATATATGTTATATCTATTGATAAACCATTCCTTAATACTTATTAATAATTCATCTACCATATGTTTTTCTTTCACTACTACAAAACCGACCTTTAATAATGATAGAATGGGCCTTTATCAGTCCTTAAAAATATTGATAATCAGAGAACAATTTAAAGACAAAATATTTTATTATCAATAAATATCCACGTTATAGGCCCCCTTTACTAGGGGTAAAAACAATGTTAAAGGGACCTTTTAACATCTAATTTTAGGGCTGGTAAAGGGTGCCTTTAAAAGTTATTTTTAGCACTGTTAAAGGGGGTATAATTTTTTTTCAATCACCAATGATCCTGAACCCAATATCAGTACTTCCATGACCCCTTTAATATCACTCCACCCCTATCAATTCCTTTCACCCAACCACCCCTTTTATCACTTCCTTTTGAATTTCCAACCACAAGCGTGCCCACAAGGATTTCAACCCTACACCTCTTCTTTGAAGATAGAATTCATTTACCACTTCACAATGTTGTTATTTAGTCTGTTTAATGATATTTCTGTTTATATATATATATATATATATATTTACATATATTTATATAATTTTTTTCTAATAAATTTATATAATATATTTTGTGTGTGTGATATATATATAATTATATTTATTTAAATATATCATACATTATATTCACTTACATATAATATAATATAATATAAATATATTTTTGCTTATTAATACATACATATATGTATATATAAATATTATAAATATATTTTTATAATGTAAAAAATGGTTAGAAATTATTTTAAATACAATTTTAGAATATATATTTTTTAATATATATTAGAATATAAATTTTTACATAAGTATGTGAATTTAAGTATTTATATGAGTTATTTATTATATGTAAATATAATAAAACATGCATATATTTAATTATAAAAAATTTATTTTTAAAAAAATTATAAAATTTAAAAACCACAATTTCAACATAAAAGAAACTCCTAGGAATACATTTCATCCCCACTAAAAAAAGAAAAAATACCACCTTAAATGAAGCTTAAAATCCTTTTATTAATTAAAAAATTAGGGTACCTCGACTAGAAACACAGTTTTTAGCATCACAAAAAGTGAAAAAGGTTAACCTCTATCATAAAGGGAATTGATCTCATTGAAGGATTTGATTTGATATGTTTTTTAAAAAACAGACACTCAGATCCAAATTTAAGGTCTTCGGATGTTCAAGTTACGTTTTAAACTTATTATAGGTAATTTTATTATTTTTTTTATTTTTTTATCTTCAAATTGGTATTACATGACTATTACTCAGTAATAATTAGAAAATTATTAATTAAAAAGTATTTCATAAATTATTTTATAATCTATTTTAACTAAATATATTATATTTTAAGTGTAAATTAATATTTATCTTATCTAAAACATATTTCAAAATATATATTCTATATTTATATCAATATAAATATATAAATAGATAAATAGATAAATATATTATTTTTAAAGAAATATATTTTTTTGAAGTATACCATTATTAGTGTTACTAAAAAACTACTGATAAAGGGGGGGTCTTATAAGTGCTTCTAAAAAATCATGGATCACCCCTCCCCCCTTATCATCAATTTTTTAAAGGGGTGATAAAATACTCCATTTATCAGTACTTTTTTAAAAGAACTGATAAAGGGTGGGCCTTTATCCGGGCTTGTAAAGAAGAACTAATAAATTTCACTATTCACGACACATTTTCTATCACTATTAATGATCCCCATTAATTGTGATTTTTTAGTGCTGACAAAGGGGGTCTTCAACAGCATTTTTAGGTAGCTCTTTTAAAGCCAGAACATTGGATAAACCTAGTTTTGTAGTAGTGTTTTCAGTTTCATTTAGAATCAATATGAATTTAATTTTAGTTATTAAACTCATTGTCACTAACATATTTTCAATTATGGTTTACTAGATTCAATGTAATTATAATGGGTGGATTTGAATATTGAAGGACGTGTGCCTCGAGAATTTTTTTTTTCAAGTAGAAAGAAAAAAATAGAAGCATGTAAATGAACCAACACAACATTGTATTGTAAGTTCAACATTATTGATTTCAAATTTAAGTATCTATTTTGTAACTTAATAGTATATTTGTATATATAGGAGTCTTATTTGGAGTCCCTTGATGGCCAGGAATCTGATAACATTGGTCCAAATGATCACTTAAATCATGTTTTGGGAGAAGAGAACAATGGTATAGTACGCTTCCAACTAGAGAAGAGTATTGTCCCAGCGATGTATTGGACTAATTCAGGTGAAATTTATTGTGAAATTGAGTTAGATAAATATACTAAACAGGTAGAATAGGTTTAGGATATGGATGAAAAGTCCTCATAGGTCCATATAGGTGGAAGAAGGGAATCTGAGGGAAAATAATGAATTTATGAAACTAATGGAAGTTTTATGTCCATCACTTCCAAAAGAGGCTATCGTGTCTTGTGATGAATATATGTCGATGATGCGTATGTTATATAATGCATTGGGTAGTATTACTAGTGGTGTTTAGGATTATAAAGTTCATGGATATGGTGATGGTGGGGATGATAGTGAGGAACAGGTCAGGGATAGTGGTGAGGAAGAGGGTGAGGCAGATGTCGAGGATGAGGATGAGGTCAAGCATGATGGTGAAAATAGTGGTGGTGATGTTAGAAAAATTGATCCTTTACATTTCTGACTATTATTTATGAAATTTGATGTTTGATGATCTGTTTTATGATGTTTTGTATTTTTGATATCATTAGTTAAATGGATCAATTGATTTCCAATATTGTAATTATTTATTTAATTATTTTGTTTCTCCTTGATGATACTATGTTGGTTTAATGGTAGGTTATACTTGTTTGGAGGTTCTGTTTTCATTGGTTTGTGACTCTTTTATTTTCTATTGGCTATATTACAGTTTTAGTTTGCAGGTTCTGTTTGATTTTCTATTATTTATAGTGAATTTTATATTTGTATGATCTCCTTTCAAGTCATGTATGTGATGTTTTTTTGTTACCTATAGGTTCTATGGTAAAGTGTGTGAATGTTGTTTCATGGGAATTTTTGGGGAGGAGGGTTCATACCAATGGTTCGAAAACTGTAGTTATAGCCTTAAACAAGTGATTCATAATAAACCATTGGGATAGAAATATCCAAATGGATTTGAACCTTTGGTATAGGTATATTCCTATCATTTGAAGCATTGGGATAAGTCGATACAAACTGTGATAAACCATTGGGATAACTCTATACCAACTCTTCACTATGAACCACTAGTTAACATGAAATTAAGACCACCATATACCTACAGTTCACTAGGAACCGTTGGTATAGCCCTTTCCCAATGACATTATAAGCAAAATTATGGAGATAAATTGTTATAGGTTATACCAATAGTTCCCCATCCTATACCAATGGTTATGAACCATTGGTATAGGTTTTTATTCTAGAAGTGTTTAAACTTTTTTAGTTTCTAGGTTGTATTAGGTGTAATCTTATGTATTACATCATGAATTGATGTGTAATAAATAGAAGGGTTGTTAATGTGTGTGTGTGTGTTTATCAAAAACCATACATATTTTTTAAACACACACACATGCACATATATGTTCACATATTAATATACATTCATATATACACACCTATATATATATAATCCTATAAGTATTTAAAAATGTTTATATATGTATATTCAGAAGGTATTATTTATATATATATATATATACATACATATTACATGATTTATTAATTAATATAAATACAAAAAATATATTCTAAAATAATTTTAAAACAAATATACATATCAAAATTATATATAAATAGATACAAACATACATATAGACATACGTTTACATATATATTTATATATATTAATAAATCATAAAAAAATTAAAATGATTTATTTATGTATATATTCACATAATATATATATATATACATATATACATATATACATATATACATATATACAAATTAACTAATGAGAAAAATAAATATAAATCAATTGAAATAACTAGTATGGACCCATTTAACATGCAAATAGGGAATAATAAATTTACAGCAATCCTAAATATCAAATAAACAATGACAATAAAATACATTTCTTAATGTGTGGTATATCTAAAATAAATATATTAAGAAGAGGGGTATAGAATATTAATTGTTTATTAATTGTGATGGATTATTTGTAATGGCATTAATTCCATCTCAAATACTTCATACCCGATAGCTATTAATGACGTATATTGTCTTCCATCACTATTACCCATCACTACATATTTTTGCACTAGGTGGTTGAAATTTCTACCAAAATGTCTTGCGATCGATGATTTATTCCATCACAAATGATTACTTTTTTCCATGGAGTAAATCATATGTCATATATAAGTCTTTTTCGAGGACTATTTGCAAGGGGTTAATTTCCCGTCATAATTGACCCATCCAAAATAACTAATTTTCTATTAGTGTAGGCCTATGAGTGTAGAGTTTGTCTGTGTTTCATTTTAATTGTACCCCCAATATCTTATATATATATATATGTAATAGTTATTAATTAATTTTTAATTAAATAATAATTATTTTTAATAAATTTTAGCTAAATAATTATTTTTAATATTTATTAGTAATTGATTATTAATAATAATTATTAATTATTAATTATTTAGAAACAAAATAATTAATTAATAATTAATAATTATATAATTAGTAACTAAATTATAATTATAATTATTAATTATTAATTAATATTAATTAGAAATTAATATTACTAAACAGAAAATAATATTATTTAACTACCAATTAACTGTAAATTAATAATTATTAATATTTACTTGTGATTATTAGTATTTTATTATTACATAGTTATTATTAATATTATTTATTAATAATTAAATATTATTTAATTTCTAACAAATTCTAACCTATTAATTATTAATAATTTATTACCAATCCATTTTAGGATCTGGATCAAAATTAACATCTTCAATGTATTGTGAGATTATACCAACCATTGAAAAATTAGATCTATAATTACGGAATTACATAAAACTTATCCAAATTTTTTAGAATAATGAAACAACTAGTGGTTTTGTAGGAAGAATAGGAGATCCATTTTTTTGGGTTCCTCACCCTTGAGATAGATAGATATTATTCTAGAAATAAACATCTCATTAAGATTTTGAACAATTCCATAAAATGTTAATCCTTTTTTGACCCTGTCCATTATCCCCTACTCTTCTCCTCGGTTCACATTCCTATATACGAGGATCATAACCATGGAAGGTGCACCAAGAAACAAGGTATGCCATTCTACTCCTCTTGGCTATTATAGTTTTCTAATACATGCTGTAGTAAAAGGATAATGACTCTAAAAACACCCATGGATAATAAAAATGGGAATAAATGAGTAAAGGCATATGAGAGAAAGCATGAAAAAATGTATGAAAGAAACGAGGAATTGTAAAACCCTTCATCACCCACTAGAACACAGCAGGAGGATTTAGTGGATGAAGACAAAAAAAGTCCCATAAATTTTCTCACTTTATTTGAGGATGTAGCTAATGCGATTCTCATGTCCACAACTTGGCCAGATCCAGAAGATATCTCAAAATCTGTCTATCTGTTGAAAAAACTATCCTCCCAATTCTTCTCTAAGATTACCACTATTGTTCAGGTGGATTTAATTTCTTCCATTCAAGTACAAGTTCAGTCCACCACTCTCCCTTCGGATCTATCCACATCATTTAATGACATCTTCATGTTGTTTAGATACTTCTTAAAGTCCTATAACTCTAGTTAAAGATCAATGCGTCAATAAATGGAATAAAAATGATACAGAGAACCTAAATGTGTCCTTTAGGGAAATCGACAAATCCTCGTGTCAACTTTTAGAAGAATATGTTTTTTTGTGGAAACGAGGCATTTACTTTTAAGGATTATTAGGATAAGATGATGGGAAACCATGCTATAATGGTAGATGAAGTCCAAAAATGAGATGGATGATGTAGAGACCCAGTGGAAGAGTTTAATTTCTCATTTCAAATAAGTGATTTTTCTTCTTTTATGTCTGTTGACTGGCCATGATGGATGAGTGTATGTATGTTTCTTATAATTTTTCTATGATGGGATTTATTTGCAGTTGTTTAGTGATAGAAAACCAAAATTCGCATTTTAAAAATTTCATAGAAATATTTGATATATTAAAAATAATTTTATTGGAAGTAGTTAAATATAATCTATTTCTATTTTATTTTACTGATGAGGTGAAAAACTAGTTGAATAAGATACCTCCACTATCTGTTAGCACCTGAGGTGATCATGTACAAATGATAAGAGTATGCATCATTATATAGTGTTTGGGAAATATTAAAATAATATTTTGGAAAATTTATGCATCATAACCTATATTTTTCATTCATGTTTGTTTATTCTTTTCAACCATGAAGATTAATACATTATTGATATTGGATGTCATGGTGAGAGTAAGAGTCGCCACAAAATCACCATAAAAGATCATCATAACTGTTGAGATGGTAGTGAGAATTTTTTTAATGGAACATAGATAAAAGATTATATAATATATGAGTGAAAAATTAGATCAATCAATAATGTATGAATAAAATTTATTAAACAGACAAAATAAAATTAATGCCTGAATAAATACACCTTTGAATATTGTAAACAATGTTTAAACAAACAAATTTTAAGCATATAAAGCATTCCATAGTCATGTAGAAGGAATATATATTGAAGATCCACCATCAGCTGAATTGGGACAAACTAGTTATACAGGTTGTGGATGAGAAGAAAAAAATGAATTATTTTTAAAATCTATATAAATAATCAAGGAAGAACCATCATAATTAAGATTTCGGAGGAATGATTTTACATTTTGGGATAGGAAAACCATCTCATAGTTTTTAATAAAATTGACAACTATATAATCATAATTTCAAATCATGAAATAAAAATAAAATAAAAAAATTCATAAAATGGGGTGATGAAGGTTTCATGTGATGATTTAATTCAAGTACTTATAAACATGAAAAAATATCAAAATTTTATTAACATCATTAAAAATAAATATCATCACAAATATACCATAACGCTGTGATGAAATATACTTCAAATCATATATAAGTTGGAACTAAAATAACACTTCTGAAAAACACTAACCAAAATCAATGTGTGGATGTTAATATGATTATTCATAAAATTGGACGAGATCTTGAAGGATTTTGAAAATAATAGTTATAATTATGTGGTGGTTAAAAATATTTTTTTAGATAAGGATTAAAAAATATATATGATAAAAAAGATGAGAAGCATCGTGTTTAAAAAATTTCAAGAATAGAAAAAATTGGAGGCTATGGATAATGTTCCATGACATCAATTTGTAGAATCATTAATATAAAAAATCAAGGAACTACATTTCTTAAAATTCATAGGGTTATTCAAAAAAATCATGAATAGTGTAATTCCACATATCCATATGAGTTTGAGTGTTTCAATGAATTTTTGAATTTTTGAATTATTGGATGTGATGGATTTTGAATAGGGAATAAAAATTTAATTCTGAAGTTTGAGACTCCTTAAATGAGATATTTTGGATGGGGAATGAGATCTAATTGGTGAAGGAGAGGCTCATGTGTGAATCGAAAGAAACCTAATGTTTCATTATAAGGGTTCTATCAAATAGAAAGTGAGTTTTAGCATGTGTTTTTTATGAGGGGTAGGCTGATAATTTCACCAGCTATCCCTCTAGTGGTTTCTAAGAGGAAAGGTGGTACAAGAGGGGGGAATTCAGGTGACCAACACCACCCTTTTCTCTTTATAGATCCTAATTCATGGGGATGATTTTGGAAGCTTCTAAACAGTACCCAAGGTATGTATGTTCATTTTTTCACTCATTCTTCTCCCTCTTCTTATCCCTTCCTTTCTTCTAATTTTTAATAGGAATTTAAAACCAACACTATGAAAAACGGTCCATTAAAAGTTCTAGTAAATGGGATTTATCAGTGCTATAGAAGCACTAATAATGTAAGAGATATTAAATTATTATCTTAACCCATGGTGAAAAAATTAATTATAAAGGGGGCCTTTATCAGGGCTTTTTTAGCACTGTTAACGAGGGCCTTTATTAGTGTTTTTATCACTGTTAAAGGAATCCTTTATCTACTATTTTCCAAGCACTACTAAAGGCCCCCATTAACAACGCTAAAAAATGTTCTGATGGAAGCCCCTTTGATAAAGGGTATAATTTTTTTCTATGCACCATACCCCACCATTATTATTTATTCCCACCCCCTATATTAGTGCTTCCCCCACCCCTTTATTAGAAGATTAGATAATACCACCCCTAGCATGCATCCTTGCATCTAGAAAGTTTCCATACCGAGACCTCTATCTATACACTAGTGCCTTTTCCAAACCCTTATAATATTTTTCATTACATTGTCTGATATATCAATATATTTATATAAATTTAATTATATTTTTTATCCATATATTTATATATGTGTTTATTTATGTGTTTAAGTGAATATATATATATATATGTTTATATATATATATATATATGTTTATATATATAATTATTTAATAAAAATATATTTTTAAAAATTGAAATTAGTTTTTCATTAGATTAGGATTATTTATTCCTAAGAAAATTATATGTAATGATGTTTAATTATTTATTTATAAAATTAAATTTTTATGTGTTAATATATAAAAATATATATATAATGTTATATTTTTTATTATAAATAAAATAAAATTGTGAAAAAATAATATTTCAAATCTGTAATATTAATTTTAATGTAATACCTATGAATAAATCCAGTCCTCACTAAAAAGGGAAAATAACCCCTTACCCCAGGCTAAATATCCATTTATTGTAATGGGATATAGAGGCTAATAACTCAGTTTTGGAGGCCTTCTAAGAATTGCTTTACCTAAAAAGTTTCATTGGGGGATCTCGAGGGTCAAAGAGGTGTAGATATCATAACAATATTCCTTTTTATGTGTGGATTGTTCCAAAAGGACACCCAAAGTAGAATTTATGGCAGTTTGAATAGCCATTGAATGTGAACAAACAGAGTTACAGTGACTATAAACTCAGTTTTTTCCATGATAAAGGTAATTGAGGGTTCCTATGGGATATCGTGGCATATATTTCATTGCAATATTTAATTTTATATGTTGTATAGGCTGAAAAAACACCAGTATCAGATGATATATCCATTTAAATTTTAAGAAATTGGGGTACCCCGGCTAAAATATATGTTTTTTAGGCTATATGGGCATTTTTGGGTTTTGAAAATAGGAAACATCTCATAGAATGTGGTCCATGACCTTCTGTGACATAGATCTTGTCACATGCTTCAATTTGATTTGTGGTGGATCCCAAACACACGTCCAAATCAGAATTTATGGTCGTTTGAAGTTCGAGTTCTATATTTTACTTTTTTTTTAAAATTGTAATATATTTTATTTCTTTGATTATCACACAATTAAAATCTCATTTAGTGTTACCTCATTTGAAAATCTTTTATTTTACTAGTTGTAGAGCTCAAACAAACTCCTAGATCAAAATTTTTGGTCATTACAGGGTTTTTAGGGTTTTTAATGTTTTTATGGGATTTAAGGGCTTCTAGATTTAATAGTGGGTTTTCATGAAATATACCCTTTATCGGGTGATTTTTCATATGTCTTGAGAAATTCATTTTTTATAAGATATTTTTTAATAGTATCGACAAAGGGGGGGTTTATCAGTTCCTTTTTACAAGGGATGAAAAGGGTCCCCATACACAACACTTTTTTATTGTTTTTATTGACCCCCTTTAACAATAATAAAAAAAGTGTCATTAAAGACCCCCATTAAGAGTTCTTTTTATAGCACTAAGGAAGGAGGTGTTTAATAGTGAATTTATATAGCATTGTTAAAAACTATGGTCTGGATAAAACTGCTTTTATAGTAGTGCAATTCAACCATAGCATTGTAGAATCGGCCAAATTTCATGGGGACTTTGTTCAGCCTTGATAGAGGATTCTCTGAGGTGGAATTTGTGTGTGTGGATCCGAATTTTGTTATCGTATGACACCAAATTGATTTTTCTTGGGGTTTTAATTATATTGTTTTTGAATTAATTGAGGTATTAATGATTTCTGTTGGGTATTTGGCCTAGGATGGTAGAGGGGGTCCTTAGTGGACCTCCTGTGGGTTGTTGGTTGATGTTCCTACATGATAGGGTCATTGGTGAGTGAACGGAAAATTATGCCACTTTTTGATTAAATATATTAATTAATTAGAAATGTAATAATTAATTAATTTTTGATGTTTGAAATGGTTTATTCCCTCTTAATCTGTTACCTTTCCAGTTTTGGTTATCGGAGGAGTTTGGTGGAGGATTAGATATTTTCCATAGGAATTGAAGGTGTACCAAAACTGATGTAGGAAATACTCATAGTGTAAGAGTATTACACAATGTGAATGTTAGGTTCACAGATTTTCAAGGGAGTGTTAAATATGTGTAGATTTTTGCATTAAATAATAAAAAGGTTATGTGTTTTTTAGAGTATCATGGAATGTTGGTATTGCACGATGTGAAAGGGGATTACATGTCCTATAATTCCGTAATACAATTCAATTTTAATCATTTTAGCATCTTAGTTTCTCTCTAAACTCTATGAACAGTGTCTCTTCCCTAGTTATAGCCATCTGATTACCTTCTACTTCAACGTTTGGAGATTATTTTATATGAGGATCGATCCTTAGGCTCGTTTCTTCGATCCGTGGTGAGTTCTCCTCTTATTCTTATTGGTTATTCTATAGTGTTTCACTATGGTGGTGCAGTTTGGCATGGGTTGTATGTTTCAGCTTTGTTTTTATGATCTTTCTGTGTTTTATATGTTGATCCATGGTCCCTTGTGGTGTGGTTGTGGTTTGTAAAATTCTTCTCTTCCCTATAGTGAATACCGAGTCGAAAAAGCCTCTTTGAGGTTGGGTTTCCCTTATTTCTCATTATTATGTATCATATAGGAGGGGTCTGATTTTTTTTCCAATGGGCTATGGTTGTGTTGGAAAAATTAAAGATATAGAATTTTTTAAATTTAAAATTAAGGGTAAATGGGTTTGTTTTAGATGATTTTATAGCATTGATATTATTGTGATATTTTATATTGTATGTGCTTGATTCCCAATTGAAAATTGTGGTTGTTATGGGGTTTTTTTCATTGGATACATGTGTTGGGATTGTTGCTTTTGTTTTGATTGTTGTGATAAAACCCTAAAAATGGAAATTGTATAACCACATATATTTGGTTAATAAATTTGTTTCCCCGGGATTTTAATTTGTGTGATATCATCCCAAAAAATAGTTGAAAGTGATAAAATCCAATTTGTAAATCTGTAAAATAATTTTTATGTGTTGTGATATGTGGTCATGCATTTGGGACATCGATGTATGGTTGTAAAGGGGTGTGGGAAAAAATGTTGTTATTTGGATGTGGTTTTGGGGTGGTGATGTGTGATTGTTGGGGATGTTTGGATTCTTGTGATATATGGGTTCTCTCTTTTAGATTCCTGAGTAGTTATGTAATAAATGAATGTTTAATATCTTTGAAATTCCATGTGCTGGTTTGGTTAGTGGGATTGAAATTTATTAATTGAAAATTCAATGATGGGTTGTGTGATTAAATTTAGTTGATACTAAATAATTAAATGAATAGGTATTGAACATGTACTAAATGTGAAGTTGTATTATATTATTGGGGATCTTAAACTTCTAAAATGACTGTTGCAGATTGTAATAAATGCACTTACAGGTGGCATAAAAGGTGACGGTGTTGTGAGTTGATTATTTTTTCTGATAACCCATAGGTTGGTCTTGAGTGTGTGAAACTATATGTATATATACTTGTATTTTCCTTTTGATTTCTATATACACCCCACCCATGTTCAGCACTATGTACTGAACATCTGCATAGTCACACAGGGGGTGTCTTTTCCAACATCCCAGTGGGAGGATGGATGGTTGGACACCCAATCATCCTTAATCCCTCTTCTAGGTGATTATTTTCCCATATTATTCAGGTGAGTTGTGATTTTCTTCCCATGTGTCTTTGGGATGAGTTGTGATGTGGTGTATGAGGTATCTTCAGGATGAGTTGTGATGTTCTTTACCATGTGTCTTTATGATGAGATGTGATGCGATGTGGTGTGTTGACCATGTGTGTATGGGAGGGATATGCAGTGGTGTTTACACTAGGTGTTTCTTGGTTGGATGTGTTATGGTGTGTCTCCCAGGTGTGTGCGGGTGGGATGAGATGTGGTATATTCGGAAGAGGTGGGACTTCCAGGACATGTACTGGTGGGGTGTGCGATCTACTAATTAGTGGTCTAAGGTACCCTATAATTGATTTGATTTGATTTATATTATATTACATGTCTTGTGTTATTTGGTGATATTTCATTAGTGTGTTTGGGATGGTTATTATTCCTTTATAGGTGATGGTTGGTTCTTCTATTTTCTCACAGGTTCATTAGTATACATCATTAACATATGAATAAGAGACATTTTCTTTCCTACTGAGTATATTTGTTTACTCACCCTATTTCTATAAAACTATATTCATGATTTCATCATGATTATAGGGATCGTGCTAGTCGTTACTAGATCATTCCTTCAGATAGTTTTGGTTTCACGACATAGGTGTATTTTGGTTATTTACTATTGTTAACTTTTATTTTTAATAGTTCTTTTTACACATGCATTGTGCGATGGTTTTATTTTTATTATATTCATGTATTATAGTTTTTTGTGGATGATTCAACTTATCTCTGGATCTTGTTTCCTTATAAAGGGTAATGCCTCAAATATTGTGATATTTGAACACCCATGGTGCTAGTCACCAACCCAGGTTCTACTAGAGGAGGAACTCAGGGGTCATTATCTCTCTCCCCACATTGCAGAATCATTTGAGGGAGGAGGTCCTGAAAGGGTGGTATCAAAGGAAGGTTTTCGTGAGATAGGATGAGGTTTGGAGTAAGGCATTGTGAGGTTTTCATGGGTTTATTTGGTAGAAGATGTGTTACCACCATAAATTTTAGATGTTTTATCACTATAAATATGAAATTTATCAATATAAATACAAAAATCAAATAAAATTTTCTAAATATATATATTTTGAGCATAAAAAGTAGATTTAGAAATATACTTAGCATAAACATCAGATAAATGAAGAGATAATTTCTTCTTATAAGTCCAATAAATTAAGACATTTTCATGAAAAAGACACATACTTGATCTAATTTTTCTATAAATTTTACAGGCACAAAAATTAGAGTCAAAATAGGATATTAAATAAAATATATAAATTTGGGATAAAGCAAACCAATGTTAAAAGTTCTTTTAACATTTTAACATGTTATTTACAGATCTTTAAAATGACTCTATTTTGGATGATTTTTTAATATTTCGCATAATAAAACTCAAAAGATGATATCAGGTCTAAATACTTCTAAATAAATACATCTATGAATTAGGTTGTTATAAAATTTAATATAATCTTTTTTTCAGAAGCATCAACATGTAGTTGACAACTAATCCCATAAGAGTTTTCAAAGATTAAAAATAATTGAGATCGTGACTTTTAACTAGTTCTTTAGCATACATGAATTAATTAAGAAAGATATAATATCCCCTTTGAGATATTTTAATTCCAAGAAAGAACATCAATTATCCCATTAATCTCATGTTAAAATTAGATGAAATCATAATAGAAAATTAATTACAATGAAATTCTCTAGTGGAAACAAAAACTATATAATTAATATAAACATGTTTAATTAGAATAGAATTATAGTTGTTTAATAAAAATAAAAGGATAAATATTACCCTTCTGAAACCATTAATCAAAAGAAATAATGAAATCCTTTTGGAAAAAGAATATGGTGTTTATTTGAGACTATACAACGCTTTATATAATTTAAAAATATGATTAGGAAAAGTTTAATTTTCAAAAGTTGGGAACTAGTTCACAAGAACCTCATTAGATATAAAACCATTTCATAAATCACATTTAACATTTATTTGATATAACTTAAAACCTTGAAAAAAATTAAAATCTAACATGATTATAATAGAATATAACCTAGTAAAAGTTTAAAATTAATCTTAAATTATTATAAAATATTCTTGAGAGAATATTTGGGAAATAAATTTTGATTAATTTTTGGAAATATATATAGATTTATCCATCTTGTTTCTAAAGATCCATTTAGTTCCAATTACTTTCTTATCCTTAGGAAATTCAACAATATACCAAAACATATTTATAACGAATTGATTAAACCTGTATTTTATATATATAATCCAATTTGGATAATTTATATTGTTAAATACTTTAGTAGGAAGATATGAGAAACAAAAGATGAGTTAGAAAATAATATTAATGTAGAGCTTATAGTTTTCATACCAAAACTAACTTTATCAATCACAATTTGTATAGGATGATCATTATGAATCCTCAATGATCTAGGATCAGATTAAAATCATTTAACTCCCACTCAATATATACATTATATAGATTATTTTATTTTCTAATATATAAATATCTAAAATAATATTTATTATTTTCCAACAAATTTTTTTTGAAGATCACTTGATTCATCAAAATTTATATGCACAGATTCTTCAATAGTCCAGGTAGGCTTATTATAAAACTATAATATTTTGTGTTAGGGGAATAACAAAGAAATGAACCTTCAACACTTTTAGTATCAAATTTGTATAAATTACATTTCTTATTCAATAAAAAAAATTACGACCAACAACATTAAAAAACCCATTTCTTTTGCAACCATTAACCAAATAATAAGGGGTTTTCATCAACAAATGATCTGACATAAACTATATTTAAAAAATTGAAAACAATATTAGTATATTAAACACTAAAATAATTCGGTCAATAATATTCCTTAAGCATTGTTTGATCCATCTCTTGAATAATTATTTTTTTATGTTCTATAACACCATTTCTGTATAGTGTTCTAGGAGGATAAAATGTATGAGAATAGCCATTTTTTCACTAGATGTTTCTAAATTAAAATGAATAATTCACCTCTATTATCACTTATAATGGAAAAAACTAAATAACTATTTTTTATTTGAAATATATTACAAAAAGTAAATAAATCTAACAATGGTTTCATGCCTATGAGACATGAAATAAACTCAGGAAAATATTTTCTTAATCATCAACAATAATGATAAATATTTATTTTTAGTTCATATAGTAGTTTTCATTAGAAAAAATAAATTAAGGAGAAATAATTCAATAGGTATATATATAGAAACACTATTGATAGATATGAAAGATTACTTGTACTACTAACCTTCTAAGCATGAATCATAAACAAAATCTTTACTTAACTTTAATATTGGTAAATCCAGAACATGGATACTCTTGAATAATTTATGCATCATTCATAAAATAAAATTTTAAATATATATATTCTAATGAACAACATCTATTTCAATAGAAATTGGACACTTAACGTTTATAATATAAATATCAAAATAATTAATAGATTAAATTTTATCATTTCTATTAGCATAAAATAAAACATTTTCATTTTAGAAAATCAAACACATATTCTTTTCAAATTCAAAATACATAGAAACATAAAATAATTGATAAATTCTAATGATATTATGTTTCAAACGTTCGATGTATAATACTTTTGAAATTAAAACAACATAATAAATGGCTACTTCTCCAAATTCCTTAACCTTGATATTAGAGTTACTTAGAGAAGGGAAAGATACTACATCACATTTTCTCTAATAGAGGAATGTTGATAGGTCATTGGTCATGTACCCAGAATAACCAATTTCTATGTACCATTTTTCATTCATAATTCATCGAAGACATTTTTCCTATGAAAATCAATTACATGACATTTTGGGTGCCCTTGCAATTTGGAGTCCATGTAAGATTGAAATAGAAGTCTTAGTTACCCAAAAAAAATTATAAAATTTATTATAAGGTACAATAGTAGATAAATATTTAAAATAATTTTTTTGGTATAACCATGTGATTGAGGAAATATAAGAGAACATTCATTAGTATAATATTTTTATATAAAATAATTTAATTATTTAACATTTGAAACATTTCCATAATAAATTATAACAAGAGTAGTCTTGTATACTTCAGAATATGTGTATTATAACAAAAACTAGATTTATCTTTATTTTTTTAATCATAATTTCCATATTTTAATATTTTATCTTTCATTGAACAAAGGGATATAATGTTTAATTTAAGATTACATGTTCCTTTCTAATATTAACATTTTCTTTCTTAACAATCTCAAAATCATCATAGATCTAGCCTTTTTATCATGAAGAAATATTTATTATTTCATCATTGATGGAATCATTCAAATTAATAACTTTATTACTTTCTTTAATAATTCTATTATGTTATTCTTTTAATTCCTCATACAATTTAGAAACAAAGATAAACAATATTTGAATTTTTTTTATTTTCCTCAATCAACTCCTCAAATCTATAACCATAACTATATGAAAAATAATTAAAATATGAATAAATACTAAAATAATTTATAATTGGATCTAATAAACATATATTGGATGATTATTCCTCCCTTCCTGATTCGTCTCTAGAAGTTTTTGAGGAATTTTATTTTGTGTCATTGGATAAGGAATATTTTTAAGAACTGGGGGATTGTCCAGAATTCTATGACTGGTAAAATCATGAGAAAATTTATTTGGACATTGATATAGACTAGGAAAATCATTTGGGATCTTGATCATTGTATTGGGGTAGGTGTGGTCCCCTTCAATTTCTCTTCCAGGCTATAGGTGGTCATTCATGATGTGACTTGTAGTCTATATCACGATGACCAATATCATGTTGTGTTATGGTTGGGGAAATACACCATAAGAGGATATAAAATTAAATCATTTAATGAGGATAAGGAAGCTTCACTATGAGGTTTTTGGGCCTTATGGTTTGTTTTATTACAAGTGGTGTCACACTGTGAGCCTAGATGGCCACATCATGATAGAGTTTGTATGAGTGTCAATCTGAGTCCCTTGGGTTGTCACACTACAACCCAATAGGTTGTGCTACGATGAAAAAGGTATGGGTTATATCCCTCTTCCTGGGTTAATTGTTTCATTGTGACTTACCTTTAGACCTATTTTTAAAAATATGGTTATACCCGTAATTTCAGGGTTATCCCCTTGAGTTCTTCATTTAACATGTCATGTATGGGAGGAAATTGAAACCAGTAAAACCCCTCTTATTCCTCTCTCAATACCTCTTAATAATTAGTGATCTTAGTGGTAATTTTGTAGTTTTTATATGTAGTTAACCTCTTCCCCTCATTTAATTTGGGTTTCCTCTCATCACCTATGATTTTCATTTGATTCAGCTAGAAATTTGCTGGTGAATTCTATTGGATATTGGTGGAAATCATCTGATATGAGATAATTTTTCATGACATAGAATGAGGATATAATTTAATTATTTTATCATTTATTTTCTCACCATTTTGTTGGATTTATGTCACCTTATGGATTTCTCTATGGTTCTAAATTAAATTAGAGGAAATTTATCATTGAATTGGTTGAGTAAATTTGGGATTTTATGTTGCTTAGGTCCAGGTGCTTGTTAGTAGTGGTCCATAACATGCTTCTCATGGTTTGGAAGAGTGTATTATCCTAGATGAGTTTTTAGTTAGATATTCCTATAAAATTAACATGTAAAATTAATTATTAATTTTTACGATTAATTTAATAGGGAGTAGAAGCATCAGACTTGTTCTTGGGAAATTATATGTGCATTGGTTAACATAGTATATGATATGTGGAGAAGCCCGAGTATGTTAACTCTATTTTAAATAGGTGGTCCTTTGAAAATCTACATAAGATTATGAATTTGATATGGAATGTGATATGTTTTCTCACTACATTGGGTGATCATAATTTTTAAATAAATAAATTATTTGACTTATGTAAAATTCAAATGGATAGATAAATTCCCAAGGTCAACAATGGACCCTTTAACACATGCTCAAGGCCTAAACTATTGATGTCTAATATCTTGATTATAAATATATGAATCAAGATACATGGATCCCAGAGTTATTCCAATGAGATTATAATGAACATAGTAGCCTCAGATATGTCCTTTAGTTCCCTTGAGAAGGGGTGAGTAATGTATTGGTAATAGTTTCCCAAGGTATAGGATATAATTATACCTTTAGATACATAATCCAATATGGTTTAGTTAATTAGAGACTTGGAAAAGTGTTCCCCCACCAAAAACATATGATTTACTAGGTGGTTATTCCCAATGAAGTATTGTGAAAAGGGTTGGTTGGTAGGACTGACCAAGGGTGATTGGAGAAGGGATATGGTATTGGGTATATCCTTCTAGTGTGATGATGGTATGAATTATGAAGCTGATTTGGCTAGATTGAAAATAAAATGATCGTCAGGGTTGTTATTCCCTTCAAGTTTTGGGATTTCTTTGAGTGGTGTGAGTGAGATGGAGGACCCTGTCTAGGATATTAGAACTATGTTTGTATCTATGGTTCCTAGGTGGGTTCCCAAATTCCATGTTATCCCTAGATAGGGTTAGTGTTGGGAGAGAGGTTATGTAAATTTTATTTGTCACCGTAGAACACAAATGTCAATTTTGTGAGCCCGGCATGGCTTTGTACTAGTGAAAAAAGACCGATAGTTTTCTGGAGGACCCCAGAGGACTCCTAAGTTATCAAGACTTGTCTATTAAACTTCGATGGAATTGATAGTAATGTATGAGGGTCTTAGAGAACCCAAAGGCATGAGTTGAGATGTGAGACTAGCCCCGAGAGGCCAATTCCCTGGTGATATGATGGTGAGATTATGGATATGTCTTGATGCTCTATATATGTGTTTTGTGTGGTATTTTTTGGGAGATAGTATTCCCTCATAGTGTGTTATGGTATTTGTTTCCTAGAAGGGTGTGGTAACACCCTAGAGTTTTCATATGGTATCATCTATGTTTCCTAATATGGAGTGTTTATGCCCCGTAGTTTCCAACTGACATGATATATAATTCCTAGATGGGTGAAATTACACCCCTATGTTTTTGAATGACATGATATATTTTTATCAGTATTTTTATTTTATTTCCATGAGTTTCTAGATGATGTTATTTGTGTTTCAATGAATGACAAGTATATCCCTGGGTATCATGTTGTTATTTTTGTGCTTCCCAACATAAGCAGTCTACATTATGTTCTGAATGACTTATTACATGTTTCCCGGAAGATAGTTTTTAGGACCCCAAGTTCTATATGATGTTAATTATGTTTTATTGGTGGGAAACAAGTATTCCCCAAGGATCTAGATGACAATATTATGATCATAGATATGTTGTGCTAGATAATTTCGGTATGGTCAATCTTAGTTGTCACATATGACCCCGATGATTGATGGGGTTTTATTTTATGAAACTTATATCATTATACATTTATTATTTTGAGCAGATAAAAAGGTCATAGATATAATTTAATGGTTACATTAGGTACTCCATTGGTAGATCCTTGTGGAGTTTTACTCACACCCTCCTCGGGTGGCTATAGAAGTGTGGTACCTGAGCATACATAATGTTTACTGGTTCAGGTAGAGAATAGGCCCAATGATTCATGATAGGGTTGGATAATCTCATTAGGGATTATATATAGGAATGTGATGAGGGTTTATTATGGTAGCTAAACCTCCTTTTATTTATTTATTTTATTTATTTTTTATATGTGATCTGCCTAAAGAGTGAACAGTTGTGATGTATGCCTATATGATTCCACATTAATTTTATATATCATGGTTATTTTATTTTTTATATATACCAAGATTTTATGGTATACATGATTCTTTGGTATTTTTGTTTTTACATATCACGTTGATAATAGGTCATACACCACCCATGGTAACACATTAGATTCTCATTTCTAATTAGCAAACTCTCTCATATAGGGAGGAACACCTGAGAAGTTATGGTGTACCTGTCCAGATACTAAGTGAGGGGTTACAGGATAGGGAATTACAAAGTGTTATAAGAGAATATGTTTTGTATCTTGATATTTGGGGTATGGTAGATAGTGTATATATACATTTTGTAGCTTGTGATGGACCATAGAACCATGTTTCACAAAAACATTATGGGAAGTCAAGGTTTCTTAGGATATGGGATTTCTAAATTTGGTTTCCACTATTATGATTAAGGTACGTATTCAGGTATGATATGTGAATTTGATATTTTTTATTGTGTTTTCTGGCACCTGGACTATTGAAAGGGTCTTTTGTTCATGCATCATTCTAGAAACATATGAATCACATAACATTATTTTCCTCTCCTATGATTGATATCATCGATGATAATAGTTCACTTGTTTAATGTATCAACAACACATTATATGGTTTTTTCCTATATACCATGTTGGTGTAATTTTAATAAAATAAACCATGGTATATTTTCTTCTCATGACATGTAGTGCGGATGTTACAGAGGGATTTTCTTTGATATTGATTTTGAATTCCCCCTATGAAAGGGATGTATAATGACTCTGGTTGGATAAGAAATGCCTTATATGCATTGATTATTAACATGTTGTTTGTGATTATGATACCTGTTTCAAAAATAAAATGAGGTTTAGTTATTTATATTTTCAAAAACAACTTATATGGTGTTTTCTAAAAATTATTCAACCTGGATTTATACATAAATAAATCATATAAATGTAGTTTTATCTCAATACATTATGTCATTGCATGAAGTTTTTATATGAAAAAATAAGATATCATGATCCTCGAGTGAATAGTTTGGTTTGTGTATTATTGGTGAGGATTTGTTCCCTAGATTAGGCTGATGATTTAGCATGTTCTTAATGAAATATATATGTATATGGGAACCATAGAGTGTGTGTTTTAACTTAATTTTAATTATGATATTTGATACTGGAAGAAATATGTTTCCCCATGAGTGGTAACCTATATGATCTCAAATTTAAATTCTAGATAAGACATCCTAGTTCCCATGAAATGTAACATGGGATATGGTGAGTTGAGAGATATAAAAAGGTAACTTGAGGGGTTGGTATGAAAAATCATATGAGTTCCTTAGATATTGGAGGCATGGATAGATTCCTTATATTTTATATTTAATCCTAGTAAGTGTAGTAAAATATGTTACATAACCATGTGATATTCCATCGGTTTTCATGAGGCTAACAACTCTGAGTTTTATAGATGTTTGTATCATGGATGGTTTCGGTGAACATGATCAGTTGGATAAATGGATCTATTTAATTTGGATGTGGGTCCCAATTACATTAGGTATAGTGACCTCATATGGTAGGAACTAGGGAGTATATAGTATTGGAAGATTCTCCTTGTTGTAGGAAGATTCTCGAATGGCATGTGATCATTTTATTTTCCTTGGAATGAGTGAGTCATCATTATTTTTGGAAATTAAGCACTGTAGTGCTTCTAGATTTATGAGATTTATATTTGTGGGGGTCATGATCATCTTTATAGGTGTGTGAGCATTGGATTGACGATGTTAAACTCATGGTAGTGTGATTTGGTTTGAGTGATCATGTGGTACAGGAGTGTGCACCTATTAGATTCAGATGAGACTGAGATGAATAGTGGATGAGAACTAGTGAAAAGATTCTTTAAGATAACCCTCTGTATCATGAGAGGAATGTGAGAATTAACTTGTATTTCCATAGAAAGCCTCTATTTATGAGGGGGAGTGTCTGTTAGAAATACGCGGTGCACATTTAGTTATAAACCTATGATCGGTTGTGTGCGGTATGAGGATAAATGGATTTTATGAAATAATTATGGTCACAGTTTTCTAAAATTAATATGAGAACGTTAGGTTCTTCCAATATATTTTATATTGAAATTTTTATGTATGGTGCTAGGAGTTGACAAGATGGATGAGCATGGCTTGGGAGGAGAGACATGCCTGTAATGATAGAGCCCGATGGGGTCGTGCTCGAGAAGTCGTATAAGGGAAGACATATTATGGATAGAGTACTATTATCTATTTGATGGCATGACCCTCATATCATGTAGAATTTTGATGGATGTAGAGGATGGTGTTCCTAGTGAGTCGGGAATGGGTAGTAATTGATGTATTTTGTCAGTTCTCAGGTTTGAGGAGAGCAATAATATCTAGTAATTACATATGGTAATGGATAAATTATGGGTGGGCAAGATAAGAAAATTTGATTATTAGGGTGAGAACGAGGATACTCGTACAATGAGGAGAATCATATTGGTTGTAGAGGTATGGCCCGCTTGTGGGTAGGGTTGTAGTTGTAATCATACTGGTAGGTGCATGGTTGAGATTTCTTTTGGATATCAGTGTGTAGATGGGTCCAATTTTATATATTTTTTGTAAATATTGTATTTTAGATTCAAATATGGTATTATATGGACTGTGTTCATTAGAACTAATCTTGGGGAGTATTTTGGTGTGATCCAAGGGAGATTTGAATATAAGGTACATCAGTGCTCATGTGTGGAGTATGACGAGGAATACAGTTGGTTAAGGATATTAACATGGAATTAAAATGAGTATTGAGTATTTAATTTGGTGGGGAGGATTGGATGATCTTTGGATTCCTTCAATAATTTATGCATCATGATCAGGAGATGTGATAGTGAGTCAATGAGATTGAGAATGAATTTTTATAAGAGGCTATTTAATAGAGGATTGACTGGTGATTTATATAGAATTCATTATATAGAGGTATAAAATGCAATGAGAATGTCATTGGACCACTGGAAGAAATTTTTAAATATGTGTTCCATGGTGGGAATCACTACAGCTCGGAATCAAATTTTATGAGAAGAAAATATGGTGAGGAGAACCAAGATTCTGGTAATGATTTTTTTAATGACATCATCAAGTATCTGGATAAACATGATTAAGTTAGAACCATCGCTATGAATCAAAAATGGTGACAAGTGGGTAGCTCATGCTTTTAATGAATAACCAACCCTTGGGTGTTTGGAGTTACACAGTGGAATCTCATTCAACATTCATGGATAGAATATACAAAGTTAGTCATGAATTTTAAACAAAGGTAGGTCAAGAGTAATTGTAAAAGGACCTCTGAGGATTATTTTTTAGGATGATTGTTATGGTGGGGAGGTTGTAAAACCTCATTTCATGAAGGATTTTAAAATTCAAGATGAATTTGAATTTTTTTCTCTGAAGTACAATTCCTTTTGAGAACTAGAATTCAGATAAGAATTTTGATAGTTGGAGAATATTGATAATATATTTTTTGATATGGATTATAGACCATGAGGTAATTTGGGTGATCATGAGAGAATAAGAGTGGGGTGGTCCCCCACCCTAGTTGTTTTTTACTGGAGGCTAATAGTCGGGTTGTGACAACCAACAACGAGTGGTGTTGTGGTTGGGCCACCATGCTACAATAGGGGTGCATGAGGAAGTTAGACATAAAAAGGTGGTCATTCCATGAAGTTTGTGGAATCTAGTGGGGTTATTTTTTATCAGGAATATTGTCCTGATTCAAAAGGGTCATTTCGTGATAGGGTTTAGTTGAAGTTCAACCCTACTGCCTAAGGCCGTCAATCCAAACCCATAAGGTCCACTCTGCAATAGAGATATTCATGTATGTAGATCCCTCTACTTGGGGGGTCATGTGGAAAACCCCATGGTTTCATGGAGAACTAGCTAGTAAATTATTTTTTTTTAAAGTCAAGGCCTATATTTTCAGGGTTATCCCCTTGGGTTCATATTCCAACAAGCTATACAGGGGAGACCATTATTCTTATACATCCCACCTTTTATTATTCTTTTAATAACCATTGATTTGAGGTGTTAATTTTTGTGATTTTTTTTTTAATTCTAGGTAAGTTACCTCATCTTCTCATTCCATTTGGTTTTCCATTCATCAACTCGTATTATTATATGATTCTTATAAGGATTTAATTATGATTTCAACCTTAACATAGTGGAAATCATTCGATATGATGGGTATTTTTCTCAGAATGAATTGTGTACATATTTTAACAATTATCACAAACTATTTCTTACCATTACATTGGATTTATGTCCCCTTATGGTTTTTTATATGATTATCAATTAAATTGGAGGATATTGACCATTTAGTTATAAGAGTAAATTTGGGTGTTATGTGGCTTGGGTCTAGTTTTATTTCTGGACTATAATACACCCCATTTCTTAAGGTTTCGATTAGTAGATGTTTCTCATTCGATTTTTAGGCATTTATTAATATTTAAATATAATTTTAAAGTAAATTATTAATTATTATGATTATGTCAATTGGGTGTTTTTTCTTAATATAGCTACTCATGAGGTTATATGAGATTAGAAAATCATGGTTGAAGATGTGTGGAACATCCCAGGGATGTTAATACTATATGATTTAGTAGGTACATTGAATGTATCCATAATATTATGCATTTGAAATGAAATGTGATTTCATGTCTCACCATTGTAGGTGATCGACCTTTTTAATTAAATAAATTTCTTCACTAATGTAAAATGTATGTGGATATATTATATTACAGGGTCCTTGATGGACCCTTGAACATTAGCTAGGTGCCTCAGTATTTAATGGTCAATGGATTGATGTGTATGTGTATTGAGATAAATGGAACCTATTGGGGTTCCATCAATATAAGAATAAACATAGTGTAATTGATATAGGTACCTTAGTTCCCCTGAGGAGTGTTGGGTGATGGATTGGGAATGCATTTTCAAGAATTATGCATATATGGAACTCAGGATACCATATATATAAGGGGATAGTTGATTAGAGTGTCAGATGAGTGTTCCTCCCCCATGGATATATGAGTAACTGTGTAGATATTCCCTTTGAAGAATTGTGGAATGGTTTAGGTAGAGGAAAGATCTATGGTGATTGGTTAAGGGATATAGGATTGAGGCCATCTCTATAGTGTGATGATGGTATGGCCTTGTCTATGAGGCCAATTATGCTAGGGTAAAATTATTGAGATGATGAGGGATGATATTCCATTTCAGTGGTGGCCTTGTCCGAAAATATTAGAGTGAGATCAAGGAGCCAAGGTAGGGTGTCCAGTCTATGGTAGGATCTAGGGGAACTAGGTGGGTGCCTCCATTACATGTTTACTCTATATAGGGGTGGTGTAGGGAAATATGTAGTGTCAATTGTGGTTGTCATCATAAAACTTTAAGGTCAATGGTGTGGGGTTGGTTTGTCTTTGTACTAGTGGTCAATGATTTGGAGGGGTATAAGGGAACTATGGGATTCCCAATTAGTTGATATTAGGATGTTAATGGATTATATATGACGTTACTATGCGACCAGGGTTGGGTTATGACCCCTAAGTTTATGGATGATAAGATAAATGTTTCATGGAAGGGTTCAATTATTCCTTATGAGTTTTTATAGTGGTATGATATATGTTTGCCAACATGGTTCTGTTAAGCCCATGTGTTTCTAAATGATATGATATATGTTTTATAGCATGTTGTAGTTACTTCCTTGAGTTTCTATAAGATATAATATGTGTTTCCTTCTGTGGTTACATTTCCCTTGAGTAATTATATGATTTGTGATTTTTTTCCCGATTGGGGGAGTCTAACCATATGTTATATATAACCTATTACTTATTTCTTGGTGTTGAGCGTTTATACCAATAGTTTCCAAACATGGTTACTTACATTTATTTTCGGGTGTGTGTAGTTTCCTAGGTTCCCGATTATGGTATTATTCTTAGATACATCTGGTGTTGGAAAATTCTAGAAAGATCGATCTCATGTACCATGTTAGAACTTGAGGATTGATAGGGGTTGTTATATTTGACTTCAATAGTTATATATTTCTTATTTGGATTTTATCACAAGTAAATAGACTATATTTACTTGTTATGTTATGGACGTAGTTTATGGTTCCCTATTATGTTTTACTCACACCGAGTTTGAGAGGCCAGAGAATTAGGGTTCCTGATCAGACCTCATGTTTATTGGTTTAAGTGGGGATGAGGTGTAGTGTTTCATGATTAAGATGGAGTAGCACAATAACGATTAGAGACTGCGATGTGATGAATCTCATGGATGGTAGTAGAGCTTCATTGTATTTATTTCTTTTGTTGTTTCTTTACATATGATTACCAAAATGGGTGACTGTTTCTGATTTATGATTGTATGATTCCCCCTTAATTTGATATAGCACAAATATTTTTATTTATTATGAATGCTATGATTTTGTATTAGGCATGATGTTTTGTTATTTCTACTGTCATTTCTCAAAATGATAATATGGTATAGTCTCCGAAATATAACACCATAGATCATAACTTTTAGTTGGTAGCATTTCGTTTATGTTTCGATGTGACTAAGGTATTGTGATGCCACAATCTTGAAAATAGGTGAATTTTTTCATGTAGATGCATTAAAATATTAATATGTTTTTATAAATAACATTCCTGTTTTATTATGATTCATTTTATTTTACTTCATAAGGCCTATTTTACATAAATTTGGAAAATGAAATGTTTTTTGTTAAATATAGAAAAATGCATAATCATAGACCAATTTCGGGGATTGAAAATACTAAAGTAGATGAAATCAATCAATTTCAAGGATTTATATATACCTCATTCCATAGAGGCATGTCGTCATTACAAATTCCATAGGTTCTTTTTATTTCAAAATTATAGGGCAAACATATCATATTATTATTATGGACATATCACAATTATGTGTTAATTTTTCATGTTTTTCTACCAATATAAGTAATACAAGAGATATAAATTACAAAAAATAGTAATCCATTAAATTTAATATCCAATCATTGAAAGAGGATAGATTTATAGAAAGAGGTAATATAAGATAAAAATGTTGAAGTAAAAGATTGGTGAAGGGGACTTGAAGATTGATGATAATGGATTGGCCATCATCTATTTTTTTATTTCGCATATTCTTTACAAAATATATACTTCATTATGAAAGAAGGCATTAAGACTAAAATAAATCATACTGAAACATAATTTATTGAAGTCCATGAATGATTAAATTATTATTATTAAAAATTATTTTTCTAAATTTAGGGAAAGAATTTATTATGATTTTATTTTCATGAAAATTAATTTTAAAGAATACTTGAGTCACTCTTTACCAAATTACATGTTAACACTTCTGGTGGTTGGAAGAATATAAGTGTAAATAATAAATGAGGCTATATTTTAACACTCCCCTTATTTACTATCACATGACTAAGTTGATGAAAAACTTAATTTAAACACCAATAACTGATCTAAATTTAAATATGTATATTTTATTATATGAAATATTAAATAATTTTTTTATCATTATTTATTTATATAAATTATTTTAATTTTTTTAAATGAAATACTTTTTATATCCCTTAAAATATAAAACTGGGTGGATTTTAAATGTAATTCAATTCTACTTTTCTATAATTATTATCTCATTCTCAAAATAATTTTTTAATTAAAAAACAATTTATATTTCATTTTTTTGTCCTAGTATGTGTATTTAATCATATATTCATTTCCCATGGACTATAGTTAGTTTTTTATTGTTTAAATCGCATATAGATGACCATATAGAAGTGTATTTATATTTATAAAATTAAAACACCTAGTGTATGCTTCAACAGTCAACCATCAATGTTTTTTTTGGGAAATATCAATCAATCACATTGATATAAAATATTTAAAAAAATTATTAGGGAAAAGGTTTTATTTTCTTATTTATATTCGTTAAAATTTATTAGTTCATTATTATATAAGGGAGGGATGAAAAATGGTCCTGTACATATGAAATTTGTGGTCTAAAAACACTAACCCATTTATATTCCCCAAACCCAAACCCTTTGGTTTTTAAAATTTAATACTATAACCCTAAAAATAATATATACTTAACAAAAAATTTAACCACCCCTACCTTTTTAAAATTACCCAATTAGAAATTAAAATATTAATTTATTTTTAAAAAAATTGAATTGACATATTAAAAAATTATAAAAATATATATTCAAATTTTAAACTGGTTAAAAATAATAATCCACGAATTAGTAATTATTATTTTATAAAATTTAAAATTTAAAATTTACGTGTCGATATAATATAATCTAAACTCAAATAAATTAATATATTTCATAATTATAATGTCATTTAAAAATTTCTTATTGATAAATTATGAATAATTTGTATAATTAGGTTTTGAGTTTCTAAAACCCAAAAAGTATTATTCAAATCCTACATATTTATTAATTGAATTTTCAATTATCTACCATAAATATCTAAATACTTGTTTAACTATTATGCTAACCCTATTTAATTATACTATGTAGTGTTGGGTACTCGGTTAACGGGATCCCATTAGCATGGTATTTTGTTGTGTAATTTTAGAAACATGATTAATTAAATGCTAATAAAATCTTATTTATTGATATATGAATAATAATATATGTTTTTATTAATAATTGAGATTTAAATAACTCCCAAAAATCATTTTTTTAATAGGTTTTCCAAAAATATAAAATAAGTTATTTAAAAAATAATAATACACAAAGGGGTTGAGGCCCTTTATTCCTCTGCCACATTTAGTGGAGGAAAAGGAATTAGGGGCCTCAATGCATTTGGGCTTGAGTATGAGTAAAATTTTTGGGTCTCTTAATGCCTTTAGACTAAACTAAAAAAACTAATTTTTATGTTTTAAATATTTTATATTGTATTTTTTTATTAAATATATGTATATAACAATGGAAGAATTTTGTAACACCCCAAGATTTTATGAAAAATATTATTTTTAATTTCATTAATGTCTTGTGTTGTACGCTACACTAAAATGAGCTTGCACAACACGCATCCCTGGCTTGGATTGCATTACACGCAATCGCGACCTTCCACGATAGCGTGTGTTGCACGCAATACTGAGTTTCGCTAAACAAGGATATGTTATATGAACTACCCCTTATGAATAGTATCAACTACATTTTGAATTTTATAACATTATTATTCATATTACACATTTTCTAGAACATGTTATGAGAAAAAAATCAATTTTTCCAGTAAAATAATTATTTTTCAAAAAATGTAGTTTTGTCCCCTTTTGATGGCGCACCCACTTTAAATTTTTTTTGACATGTCTATAAGTTCAATTTGACAAAATAAAATTATTTTTTGGAATTGGGATATAAAAATTTACTTTGGATGAATTTTTCATATTGTTCGGATAACTTTCATTTTTTAATGAGTAGTATAAACCCGCTATATTTTAATTAAAAACAACTCTTTTCATCTCAATAATTTATATGGTTAGATTATCTATTTAATTGGTTTTAAAGTGTAATTAGAATATATTTTTACCATTTAATCCAATTTTGTTCATTGGAATTAATTTCACTTTGAAATTGGATATAAACAAGTATCAATCTTTTGATTGTTTTTGTTTCTTAAAAACACGCTATTTGTTTTGATAATGAGAATTATATTTAAAATTAATTAAGGCCACTTATATGTTATGAATTTTGGAAAATAGACATCAATTTTTAATTCGGAATATCAAATAATGCTTTGGATGAATTTTTGGTATGTTTCTAAAAAACTTCAATTTTCGATGAATAGTGAAACCACTTAGTGTAGTTAAAAAACTAACTTTTTTTAATTTAAATTAAATTTTACCACTTCTGTGAGTTGAATTTCAAAAATCCAAGAGAGACGGTTAATATCAAGGGCTAAAATGTGGTTCAATGAGATGAAATTAATATTTGTTGAATAGTAACTTTTTACTTTTATTTACCACGGTTAAAAGTAAATAGGATAATTAAGGGTAAAAATGATATTATTATTACCCTAACACATGTCCTAATTCTATTGGATAAGTTTAATTCGAACAAAAACAACATTAGGAATAATATATGACCATTTAGGCCCACTTGGATTAGATTAGGACATTTATTATTAATTTATTTAAAGAAGGGTTAAAATAGTTAAAATCAAGGATTAATAACTAAATCATTTTTAATATAGGGTAATACATTAGATAAATTACACTATAAATATTCATTAGAAAGATAAAATGATTTCCTACATAATGGAATTTATTTATAATTTTTAGACATTAAATAATTTAATTTATTTATGACATAATGATGATGCAGTAATTATCTTATTAATGAAATATTGATATAATTGATGTTATAAATACCCAAATAAATGTAATTTTATACTTTTTATGAATTACACTAATTTTATAGGTTAATATGACATGTTATTATTTATTTAATTAAATTTTTTCAAACTAATAATTATGTTATGATTATCACAAAAATAAATTACCAAATAGTGTCAAAATTGACATAAAATAGTTTTTAAAACTAATATTATATTATTAATTGTTATGTTATTCCTAAAAATCTAAGGATAGGCCCAATGACTTAGATAAAGTTATATATATAAATAATAAACAACTTGGGGTTCTTTTGTATTGTTATAGTATGTTTATTATCCTTGTAGTGTAAGAAAACAAGAAGACACGGTAAAAGTTAAATTACTTAACTTAAAGTTAAATCTAAATGATAAGGTTAAAATAGAAATCGAAACTTGTCTAAATTCTATTAGATGAGAGTATTTCGACCCATACCTACCTTATCTTCTAAATAAATCAATTTTTAGCTATTAAAAAACCGAATATGTCTTTATAATAAAATAATATTTTTATTTTTTCCTAAGGTGCCCCTCTCCTCCCTTATAAAAGGGCACCTCCTCCCTCTCTTCCTCACACCACCTTGAGCCTTCACGCTCAGTCACAACCTGTCAAATTCTCTTCTAAACTTCCATAGAAACATCCTAGAGGTTCTGGTATTCTTCAAAGACCAATTTTAGTTCCCTAAGAGGGGGTCTTAAAGAGGCGCTTCAAAGAAGAGGTAATGTCTGTTACCGATTCTTTCAACATTATTTCTCATTCCACTTCCTCTTATTTAGTTGTTTCATTATGAAGTAATAAAAAAACTATCACTCATATACTGATATGTTATTATAAGTATGAAACAACCCTATTTCACCATCTATCCATCCTACGGAAAATGAAATCACCACGCGTGCGTACGTACGGAATATCGTCTCCACGCCGTGGTGAAATCTGTTTTTCCACCAACACCTTACATAGATGGGTATAATGGTGTAAAGAATAACTATATATGGTTATTATAACATCATACTGATTCTGATATATTATACCATCCACTCCATTTCTATTCAATAATTATGGGAATGATAGCATCACATGTGCGTACGTACGGACTACCGTCTCCATGACGCGATGAGATTCATTCTCTATGTTAACCATACATGAATGATCATAAAGTTTATATAATGAATAATAATTAAATATATGAAATAATAATGCTACTGGATTTATTTATATATATATATATATGTATTTCATCTATTTAGTTTCATTCAATTCAATAGAGAAACGAAAACAGCGTTCATGAGTACGTACGGCCTACCGTCTCCATGAACGGTGTATTTCATTCCTTTTATCGATCTATAATATATATATGTATATGATGAATATATATTATATATAAATCATGTTTTACATTATTGAATTATTTAAATCCGGATATAAGTAATAATATCAAGAACGAAAATTCGAAACACATACGATAAATGAAATGATTTTACCCAAAACGCTGCTTTAACATGGAATTTACAAAAGAACAGGTAATATAAATTCATAATTGAAATATATATGATATCACAACAATGAATATGATTCTATAATAATTCAATGACATTATTTAAATCATTATATAGGATGTTCGTATATGTATGAAGCATATCGGACCTAAGGTAAGGGATAATTGTGCAAATCTCATTTTTATCCTAGATTACTTATTCGTAAGTATTTACTAGTGTTATTGCTATCATCCATGTCCATGTTTTATAAAAGTGTATTCATGTATGTTTAAATTCATTTTTACCCATTTGGCTTTTACACCATGGTATGGAAGGAATCTTTCTTTTATTTACCCTACAAGGTATTTTTTGACTTTTCTGACAAAAGTATGAGAAAAATGTTTTTTTAACATATATGGCATGAAAGGATTTTTATGGTTTTATAAAGCCTTATTTTCATGATGCTTCCTCCAAAGGATTTCATGACTATTTTCAAAAAAATCCTTTTCTTTTAAAATTTCATGACATTTTGTGAAAAGACAATGATTTTGAAGAAAAAAGGATATTTTCCTCAAGAATTCATTTCATGTGTTTTATCAAAACCATTTTCATCTAAGATGACATTATTTCACATGTGTATGTTTCAAGTATCATGTCTCTATGATTTACATGGTTTCACTTTTCTAATGATGAAATGATATCCAATTTTTTTTATGGATTACGTTATGATGGAATGATGTTTATGAAACCCATTTTATTCTTATGTTATCATGAATGATTTATGTTTATATTGTGTCACACAAAAGAATGATTTCTATATGATATGGGTCGGACCTATATCTCACTCCAATTCATTGGGTAAAGATTTATATCTCATGAGATAGACATGGCTGGAACGGCAAGTTAAACTGGTTCAATAATACAGGACTTGAACGAGGAGTGAACTCGATTCAGAAAGGGACTTTGTCCACTAAGATGGTCTTGGAAGAAATGCCTTGGATAATATGGAATTCATAACAAGTTCTGAATGGTTTCCACAATTACATGTTTTATTCCCATTCTATTTTATCATGATTGATGTTCCTTTATGATAAATTCCTTACTTCCAAGATTTATGTCTTTGCTCAAGGTTTTAATTTTTAGATTTCATGTTCATGTTTTTCCTTTCAAATGTTTATGGACTGTTTTATGTTCTCTATGTTTGCCCTTACTGAGCATTTGACCTCACCCTTTTTATGTTTTATTTTCCCCAGGAAATAAAGAATGGTTTTATGTAAGGAAACAAAATGGGAAGATAGTTAATGGAGATGTTGAAGATCTTTCAACATGATTAGATGTTTATATTCCGAGTTTCCAAAGACATTAAACTATTACGGCCCTTGTCTATCTGTTTTTTTATGTATTAAGTATTCCGCAAATGTAATGTAATGTCCATGTACATCAAGCTTTGGGTCTCTATAGTTGGTATCAGAGAAAAGGTTTAGTCAACATTTGAAAACTAGGATGAGAGAACTTTAGTGAGATCCCTAGAGATATTTCTACGGTATGTATAGGGATGTCCCTAAGGTTAAGTATAAGTATAGGTTATAGTCCTAGAATTACGGTAACGATCTTAGAATTAAACCTAAGATGTTAGATATTGAAGGTACTCCCCATTTATTATGTTGTTTTCCCTAGCATGATTTTTTCCTCTCACACTATTCTTTTTGGGTTTTAGACAATGGATGGAACCCAAAGGAATCGTGTTGATCAATGAAATGGACAATGAAATGATTGTCCTCCTGAACAAACAAATGTTATGGGAGATGGAGTGCAAAATCTTATTGCTATACTTACACATGCTATGAATCATTCTGGACATCCAAATTAATAGAGAAGGGAACAATATTCTATTGAGTCCTTCATGAGGCAATGTCCACCTTCTTTCAGTGGGTCTTCTGATCCACTTGTTGCTAAACAATGGATCAGTACCACTGAAAAGATATTTTCAGTTCTTCAATGTTCTGATCATGATAAATTCATCTTAGCAGTATATCATTTGGAAGGTGAATATAATTAATGGTCGAATCTTATCAAGAATACGAGGCCAAGAGAAGAAATTGAGTCCATGGAATGGGACGAGTTCAAGAACTTATTTTTCAATAAGTACTTCCCTCGTATTATTCAAACAAATATGGAGAAGGAGTTTCTTGAACTAATGCAAAAGGATGATGAATCTGTTGGTGTATACGAAGTGATTATTACAAGGCTTGCAAGGTATGCATCTGGCTTTATCATCCAACCTGAAAGTAATGTTGATCGATTCTTCAGTGGCTTAAAACCAAATCTTCGAAGGGCATTAGCTATAAGAGACTTCAGTAGCTATGAAGAAATTGTGTGTTGTGCTATCAAGGTAGAAATGGAAGTTGGTGTTACTTATCTATCTCATGGTTTTGACAAGAAATGAAAGATGGAGTTCAAGGAGAAATCTCAGAATAATGGTGAAAAGAAGATGAATGTTTCCTTATGCTCAAAGTGTGGAAAGAAGCATGGTGGAGACTGTATTAAAGGGACTAGAAAATGTTTTAAGTGTGAAAAAGAAGGTCATCGAGTAGCTGAGTGTCGAAGTAATGGAAAAAGGGTTTCTAATGATGTGAATAAATAAAAGACTACAGATAACGCACCACCAACACTTCAATGCTTCAAGTGCAAGGAAATGGGGCATTATGCTAATAAATTCACTAATCCAAGGGTTAGTGATGATCGACATGAGCAACCAATTAAGGAAAAGGACAAAGGGAAGTCACATGAGATCACTATTGGCAATGTTGAATATGAAAACAATGTGGTGGAATGATTAAGTGTTTATGTAATGGGATTCCAAAATAATGTTGTATATAGTATCGTGGAATATTGGAATATTTATGTATTGGTCTATTGTGGTTTTCACTAATTTTATGGTACCGTTAACCATGGAAAGTGATTGAGATATTTTTTGAAAAAATATGATATGCGCATAATGAAGGGATAAGGAGAAAAAGAAATTTTTGAAAATATTCATGAGCTCATGACTGATATAAAGAAATAGTTATATCATGGTTTGAGTATATAGAATTTTGGGGTTTTGGTATGTGGAAAGAGTTTACTTTTGACAGCACTTATGTTCTCACTAAGATTCAATGGGTATTCATTTTTCAAGAGAATACATGATTAAGGCCTTTGAATGTTTGGAATGTGACCAACAAGACATATCTTATGATATATGTGGATCAACGATGTTATTAACATGCTTGTTATATGAAATCTCTGGTAATCGTTTTTACTATAATATGAGAGTGGACTGCAGTATTATGGATAAGCCTAAAGATTGGAATGGATTATGTTGGACATAAGTTAGTATTGTTTAAGGATTTAACTTTTTTTGATATTATTGATGGGATTTTATAGTAATGTAGTTTTAGAAAATGGACAAACTGTAGGACGTGCGACAACCCATCGCATCGGACAAGGCTGTGGGAATCGAACCCACAACCGAAGTGCGACTGGCCTTTATCACCTACCACTGGCCTACAGGAAGTCCTTGTTTAGTAGAAACTAGTTTTATTATATTAAGCAGTATGATATATGAATTATAAGTCTGTTTTAGGAACCATATATGATTAATCTCACTATAGATGGACTTATGTAATTTTGATAACATTTATAACCTTTTGTTTGAGATAGATGGAATGACCCATCATTCTATCACATGATCTGCTAACACTTCACGAATGAAAAATTCAACTTCATTTCTTTAAGAGATGAAGTGGAAATTGTCCAAAGAACGACCAACAATGAGACTATGCAAAAATCACGAAATTATTTCTTCTAATTCCAATTTCATTAACTTTAGGGGAGTGATCTTGAAAACCAAAAATGTTTTCCTAGTGCCCTTATATCCGATGAATAAGATGGTACCTCAGATCATCACAAATCTATGGCTTTGTGATTGATGGCTTTTTCATAGCCATGTTCTCTACCACTCTCCATCAGAACTTGATGGTTAGATTTTTCTTCCATATCCATATTTTCACCTATGTTCACCTATATGGAAACCCAGTGATGAGTTTCTTTGGTTAATCGTTATGTTTCATACTTTAGTTTTTAAAATTTAGTTTTAGTATTCCTTTTTACTATGTGGGTTTCTATAAATAGTAAACGATTTATAACCCCGACGAATTTCGAGGGCGAAATCATTTTAAAGAGGGTAGAATGTAACACCCTGAGATTTTATGAAAAATATTTTTTTTAATTTCATTAATGTCTTGTATGGTACACTACACCAAAAGGATCTTTCACAACACGCATCTCTGACTTGGCTTGCATTACATGCAATCGTGACCTTCCACGATAGCGTGTGTTGTACGCAATACTGAGTTTCGCTAAACAACGATATGTTATATGAACTACCCGTTATGAATAGTATCAACAACATTTTTAATTTTATAACATTATTATTCATATTACATATTTTCTAGAACATGGTATGAGAACAAAATCATTTTTTCGAGTAAAATAAGTATTTTTCAAAAAATGTAGTTTTGTCGCCTTTTGATGGCGCACCCACTTTAAATCTTGTTTTTGATATGTCAATAAGTTCAATTTGAAAAAATAAATTTCTTATTTGGAATCATGATATAAAAATTTACTTTGGATAAATTTTTCATATTATTCTGATAAGTTTCATTTTTTAATAAATAGTAAAAACACTCTTTATTTTAATTAAAAAAAAATTTCCTCGCAATACTTTATATGGTTTGATTATATTTTTAATTTGTTTTAAAGTGTAATTAGAATATATTTTTACCATTTAATCCAATTTTTTTCATTGGAATTAATTTCACTTTGAAATTGGATATAGACAAGTATCAATCTTTTGATTGTTTTTGTTTCTTAAAAACACGCTATTTGTTTTGATAATGAAAATTATATTTAAAATTAATTAATGCCACTTATATATTATTAATTTGGAAAAATAGATATCAATTTTGAATTCGGAATATCAAATAATGCTTAGGCTGAATTTTTGGTATTTTTCTGAAAAACTTCAATTTTTTATGAATAGTGAAACCACTTAGTGGTAGTTAAAAAACTGACTTTTGTTAATTTAAATTAAATTTTACCACTTATGTGAATTGAATATTAAAAATCCGAGAGACACGGTTAATATCAAGGACTAAAATATGGTTCAATGAGATGAAAATAATTTTTGGTGAATATTAACTTTTTACTTTTATTTACCACGGTTAAAAGTAAATAGGATAATTAAGGGAAAAATGATATTATTATTACCCTAACACATGTTATACTTCTATTGGATAAGTTTAGTTCGACCCAAAAAACGTTAGGAATAAAATATGACCATTTAGGACCATTTGGATTAGATTAGGACATTTATTATTAATTTACTTAAAAAATGGTTAAAATAGTTATAATCAATGTTTAATAACTAAAGAATTTTTAATATAGGGTTATACATAAGATAAATTCGACTATAAATATTAATTAGAAATCTAAAAAGATATCCTACATAATGGTATTTTATTTATAATTTTTAGACATTAAATAATTTAATTTATTTATGACACAATGATGATGCAGTAATTATATTATTAATGAAATATTGACATAATTGATGTTATAAATACCCAAATAAATGTAATTTTAGACTTTTTATGAATTCCACTAATTTTATAGGTTAATATGATATGTTAGTATTGATTTAATTTACTTTTTCAGAACTAATCATTCTATTATTATTTTCACAAAAATCAATTACCAAATAGTGTCAAAATTGAAATAAAATAGTGTTTAAAACAATTATTTTGTTATTAATTATTAATTTATTCTTAAAAATATAAGGATCAGAAAAATGACTTAGATAAGGTTATATATATTAATAATATACAACTTGGGTTTCTTTTGTCTTGTTATAGAATGTTTATTAACCTTATAGTGTAAGAAAACAAGAAGACATGGTAAAAGATAAATTATCTAACTTAAAGTTAAATCTAAATGATAAGGTTAAACTAGAAACCAAAACTTGTCTAAATTCTATTGGATGAGAGGATTTAGACCTATCCCCACCTTAGATTTGAAACAAATCAATTTGGAGCTATTAAAAAACCGAATATGACTTTATAATAAAATAATATTTTTAGTTTTTCCTGAGGTGCCCCTCTCCTCCCTTATAAAAGGGCACATCCTCCCTCTCTTCCTCACACCACATTGAGCCTTCAAGCTCGGCCAACCCCTTCCAAATTACCTTCTCCACTTCCATAGAAACATCTTAGAGGTTCTTGTCTTCTTCAAAGACCAATTTTAGTTCCCTAAGAGGGGGTCTCAAAGAGGCGCTTCAAAGAAGAGGTAATGTCTGTTACCAATTCTTTCAACTTTATTTCTTCTTCCACATCTTCTTCATTAGTTGTTTCATTATGAAGTAATAACTTCAGTATCACTCATATACTGATATGTTATTATATTTATGAAACAACCCTATTTCTCCATCTATCCATCCTATGGAAAATGAAATCACCACACGTGCGTACGTACGGAATACCGTCTCCACGCCGTGGTGAAATCTGTTTTTACACCAACACCTTACATGGATGGGTATAATGGTGTAAAGAATAACTATATATGGTTATTATAACATCATACTGATTCTGATATATTATACCATCCACTCAAATTCTATTCAATAATTATGGGAACGATATCATCACTCGTGCGTACGTACGGACTACCGTCTCCACGACGCGATGAGATTCATTCTCCATGTTAACCATACATGAATGATCATAAATTTTATATAATGAATAATAATGAAATATATGAAATAATAATTCTACTAGATTTATGTATATATATATATTTATGTCATCTATTTAGTTTCATTCAATTCAATAAGGAAACAAAAACAGCGTTCATGCGTACGTACGGCATACCGTCTCCATGAACAGTGTATTTCATTACTTTTATCGATCTATAATATATAAATGTATATGATGAATATATATTATATATAAATCATGTTTTACATTCTTGAATTATGTAAATCGGGATATAAGTAATAATAGCAAGAACGACAAGTCGAAGCACAAACGATAAATGAAATGATTTTACCCAAAACGCTGCTTTAACATGGAATTTACAAAATAATGGGTAATATAAAGTCATAAGTGAAACATATATGATATCATAACAATGAATATGATTCTGTAATAAGTCAATGACATTATTTAAATCATTATACATGAGGTTCGGATACGTATGAAGAATATCGGACCTAAGGTAAGGGATAATTGTGCAAATCTCATTTTTATCCGAGATTGCTTATTCGTAAGTATTTACTGGGGTTAATTCTATCATCCATGTCCATGTTTTATAAAAGTGTATTCATGTATGTTTAATGTCCTTTTTACCCATTTGACTTTTACCCCATGGTATGGAAGGAATATTTCTTTTATTTACCCTACAAGGTACTTTCTGACTTTTGCGACAAAAGTATGAGAAGAATGTTTTTTAACGTATACGGCATGAAAGGATTTTTACGATTTTAAAAAGCCTTATTTTCATGAAGCTTACTCTAAAATATTTCATGACTATTTTCAACAAAATCCTTTTCTTTTAAAATTGCATGACATTTTGTGAAAAAAAATGATTTTGAAGAAAAAATGATATTTTCCTCAAGAATTCATTTCAAGTGTTTTATCAAAACCATTTTCATCTAAGATGAAATTATTTCACATATGTATGATTCAAGTATCATTTCTCTATGATTTACATGGTTTCACTTTTCTAATGATGAAATTATATCCAATTTCTTTTGTATGGATTATGTTATGATGGAATGATGTTTATGAAACCCATTTTATTCTTGGGTTATGATGAATGATTTATGTTTATATTGTGGCACATGAAAGAATGATTTCAATATGAGATGGGTGGGACCTATATCTCTCTCAAATTCATTGGGTAATTATTAATATCTCATGAGATAGACATGGCTGGAACGGAAAGTTAAACTGGTTCTGTAATACAGGACTGGAACGAGGAGTTAACTCGATTCAGAACGGGACTTTGTCCACTAACATGGTCTTGGCAGCAATGCCTTGGCAACTATGGAATTCGTAACAAGTGTTGAATGGTTTCCACAATTACATGTTTTATTCCCATGTTATTTTATTGTGATTGATGTTACTTTATGATAAATCCCTTACTTACTTCCAATATTTATGTCTTTGCTCAAGGTTTTAATGATTAGATTTCATGTTCAAGTTTTTTCTTTCAAATGTTTATGGATTGTTTTATGTTCTCTATGTTTTCCCTTAATGAGTATTTTATATCACCCTTTTTGATGTTTTATTTTCCCCAAGAAATAAAGAAAGGTTTTAGGTAAGGAAACAAAAAGGGGAAGATCGTTAAGGGAGATGTTGAAGATCTTTCAACATGATTAGATGTTTATATTCCAAGTTTCCAAAGACACTAAACTGTCACAGTCCTTGTGTGTCTATTTTTGTTATGTATTAAGTATTCCGAAAAATTAATTTAATGTCCATGTACATCAAGCTTTGGGTATCTACAAATTTAATTTCTAATAAATATCCAATGTTACTAAAATAAAATTAATTTTAAATTATTATATAAAACACTCTCACATGGCTGTCATTTATAAGGGTGACACCCTTCAAATCTTTACATATTTCTAATGTTGGATTAAAATTCCCCCTTTCCTATTGATAAATAAAATTAAATTATTATTATTAATTAATAATTTATTAATAATAAATATTAAATACTAATAAAGAATAATAATCTATGATTAGATGTTGTACTAGGTTTTTTAGGTGCTTATTCTTATTTAAATGAAATTTTCTACATAATTAATAGTTTTTACGATTATGTGAATTAAGCATTGTGTCTTGATATAAGTGATCAGGAGGTGATATGAGATTGTACAAGCATGGTCTAGGATATGCAGAGAAGCCCGAGGATGTTTACTTTTTATGATGTAGGTTTTCTATTAAACATATCCCTAAGATTATGAATTTTAAATGACATGTGATATGTGGTCTCAGGATTGTAGGCGATCATCATTTTTAATTAAAATAATTATTTTACTAATTTAAACACATGTGGATAGAGGATATTCTTATTCCCATGAATAACCCTTGAACATTATCTCTATTCATTGGTCATCAATGTTTGATGGACTAATATGTATCCGGAATGAGATACATGGTCTATTGATGGGTTCTTGTGATACGATAATTAATGTAGTGGCCCTGAGATAGGTCACTTAGTTTCATTGAGGAGATTTGTGTGTCGTATTTGGAATTAATTTCCTAGGAATATGTCATATATTTAATGAAATATACATTATAGTTGATTGTATATTTTATTATAGAGTGGGGTTAGTATTCCTCCCCATAAATATATGAGTGACTCGGTGGGTATTTCCTATGAATGATTGTGGAAAGGATTTCTTAATAGAATGGTCTCAGGTGATTGATTAAGGTGGAGGGTCTTGAGGCCATCCCTCTAGTGTGACAATGGTAGGACCCTACCTACAAGACCAATTTGGCCAATATGTGATTATGGTGTAGATGAGGATTGATATTCCCTCTAAGTGATGGGGTAGGATCTTTAGATGAGAGTGAGATCAAGGATTCAATGTATGGTGTTTGGACTATATATTGATTAATGGGACCATTGTGGGCGACCACATTCCATGTTGACCCTATAGAGGGGTTGTGTTGGTAGAAAGGTAGTGTCAATTATTAGGAGTCACCATAAAACATAATGGTTGATGGTGGGACATAGACGTGGATCTATGCCAGTGATAAATGACATGGATGGGTATAGAGCACACTAGGGGTTTCTTAAGAAGGAAATATGAGGATGTTGATGGATTCATTGTGATGTTATATTATATCCGATATGGTATTGATTGTTAGGACTAAGTGGCTAGAAAGTATTAGAGGTGTTCCTTGATATGTGAGGATGTTCCCGAGTGGCTAGCACACTAGTGATGAGTTAGTGAGATTATGCATTGGATGTGATTATATATGTGTGTGTATTGTGTGATGGTATTGGGATATATGATTCCCCATGGTCTGTGTTATGATCTATCTTTTCCAACATTGTGTGGTTATACCCCTTAGTTTCTACATTATATTATATATGTTTCAATGTATGGTGGGGTTATGGCCTTGAGTTTTTGAATGATATGATTTTTGTTTTATAGTAGGGTGTAGTTTCTCCCCTAGAGTTTCCACGTGAGGTGATAAATTTTTCTGGATGTAGTATAGTCATGCGACCAGGGTTCCAGACTATATGATATATGTTTTCTTGTCACGTATGATTACAACCCCTAATATTTCTGATGAAATATTTATTGTTTCATATAAGGGATAATGTTTCCTCTATTTAACATATGTTATGTATGTGTTTCCTAACAAGGGGTGTCTACCCTAATGTTTCAGATAAAGTATTATTTATTTCCTAGATGTGATCGGTTATGACTAGGGGTTCCTGCTGAGGTCACATATGTTTCCAATTTTAGAGTGTATTGGTTCCTCGGTTCTCAGAGATGGTATTATGGTCAGAGATATCGAGTTCTAGATGAATCTTGAAAGGTATGGCTTAGGTGTCACAATATAACCTAATGATTTACATGTGTTACTTTTATTATAATTCTAAAATTATCTATTAAATATTACAAGAATATCACATGTGCACACACTGTATTTATTAGTTATGTTATAGATTCCTTTGCTAGTTACCTACACTTTTTTAGTCACACCCAACTCAGGCAGCCATGGAACATGGGTTTTTGATCAGTCCAAATGTTCATAGGTCTAGGTGGAGAAGACTCCAGGTTTTGGATGATTAGGCTCTAGTAGCTCAACATGGATTGGAATCTAGGATGTGATGAGGCTCATAGTGTAGGTTCCGAGCATGGTGGAAATGTGGTGGGGACGGTACCCAACTTTGAATTTTTCCAAGATCAATGATTATTCAGGGATCAATACGGAGATGAATTCCAATCTCCACAGAATATAATCAAATCTTTAGATAAATAAAAGATGATGCCTGAAACCTTTAGAGAGGATTGGGCATATCATGTTTATAATTAATTTAATTAATTTAAAAAGAAAATAATACGTAGATCTTTGGTATTTTATTTATTGATGATGTTGATCAACCGGAATGACCCTTATGGATTATATATTAATGCTTGTAAGGATCCAAACTACAATCCCTCTAGAGGTGATACACATGTGCTCTGATGGCCTCCGATCGACACTGCTTGTTCTTCAGGTGCTAGTGTGGAAAAGAGAGTGTCTTTTGTCAGTCATTCTTGATGGATTGTTCTTTGATATTGAAGAATGTCTCTCATTATTGAGAGGGTATAGAAGAGTATTTAAGAGATAAATTTTCTGGCTCAACAATTCTCAATTAACTGGGCATGTGGTGTGGTGTATGGAAACATATGCATACTTGTCAATTTATATACATGGAATTTAATTTGAAATATTTTATTTCAAAGAAAAAATTAGACAAATTCATGATCATAGAGAAAACCAATGCATTGAATAATTATACCGTGTCATTATTTATTATGCACAAACTTATGCAAAACGTATTTATAAATTCTACGTCACATAATAATAGTAGCGTTATTTTAATTTGTGCCAACTAGTTAAATAATTATTTACCATCTTGCAAATAATTATTTTACTACCAGACCGACCTTGGTCTTATCAAAATCCACTTCTATGTATTAAACACCCTAATAAATAATTAATTAATTAATTACTTTAAATAAATATTTTATTTAAAAACTTGTAAATAAATATTTATTAAATTTTCAATAAAATAAATAAATATATTTTATTTAATTTATGTGATAATTTTAACTTGAATAAAATTATTCCACAGTCTGTAGAATAATATGTATTTCATTAATTAAATTAAAATATAATTTAACCAAGACCACCATAAACACTTATTGTGTGACCCTCTATGATTATTTCAAATTAACATTAGGCATACATGCCAAAATTCAATGAGTACTGTTTAGAAACTAGTCATGTTACCCAAGAGAAATATCGTACAGTCGCTACAACGACATCCCCATACAAACGCTCACTATGTAATATAATCCCCTTGTCCCAATATCTCATCAAGAAGGTTTCATGATTGTGTCATCAACTTTTATGCTTGATACATTGTTCTTTGAATACATGAAATAAACTCATTGTTGTACCATGGCCATTGAATTTCGCGCGATGGATCTATTTTAATCAAAGGAAATAGATGTCAAATTCAATAAATGGAATGGAGAAATCCTTCCTTGACTTATCCATTAATAACATGCCACTCATGAGGCACCCAATGTACCCTACATCCCGCCAACTGTCTGCGTGATAGTTCTCATCAGTAAATCTAAGTGCATAAGTCAGGACACGTATTAATGATAATATTAAATTCTAAGGATCATTACACTCGCTCACAGATATAAAAATCCGATGACACCAAAACATGTATAAATTCTACTAATGGGCATTTTCCCATTATCTCTTATCTTGGAGATTACCAAGTGAAAACATAATAAGAGGAAGTCTCATCTACTTATGAGTACTAACACCTAACAGTTTTTATGCTATTTTTCGCCTCATAGCATGTCATCCAACTGCAAACCTATATTTATGAATATTTTTATAGCATTTCAAGGTTATCGTCATAGTTGCAAATTTCCCTGACCTTATCAATGAAATGAATACACTAGGACATTATTAAATATTTGTCTTGCAGAAAAATGAACAATATGTAATAATAAATTAAATATCCATGTAATCAATGTAAAACTATTTGGTTATATGATAGAAACTCTTACAAAATCTCAATTGGACCAGAGCCAACTGCCTATGACATTCAGTCCTCTAGACCTCACATGATGATCATGTTTCTGCTGAGTCAAGGATTTATTTAAGGTGTCGGCCATGTAGTCTTCGATGGAAATACTGCTCACTGAAACATCACCTCTATAGGAAAAATCCCTCAAGATATTATACTTCCAAAGTATGTTCTTTGCCCGATAATGCGACCTTGTCTCTTTTGCAAGAGCCACCGCTGCATATTTATCACAGTACAATGTCATGGGATCTTTACTACTAGGTATCACATCTAGATCATGGACGAAGCATTACATCCAAACTACTTCTTTAGCTGCCTCAGATGCTACCATATACTTGGACTCTGCTATAGAATCTATGACCACACTCTGCTTTGATCTCTTCCAGCTCACTACACCTCCATTCAAAGGGAAGATGTATCCCCTTTGCGACTTCATTTCATATTGATTTATCTAGAAACTAGAATATTCATATCCTATGATGACTATTTCCTCATCTCCTCCATAAACCAGAAACATATCCTTAGTATGCCTCTGATACTTTAGGATGGTCTTGACTTCCATCCAATGGTAGTCACCTGGGTCATCTTGATATCTTCCTACCGCACTCAATGCGTAGGCAACATCCAGCCTAGTACATAGAAAGGAATACATGACTAAAACAATCACTGATTCATATGGAGTCTTATCCAGTATCTTTCATTCCACATGTGTATTAGGACACATTTTCTTGGAAATATGATTACCATGTGACACTGGAAACAATCCCCACTTGGATTGTTCCATACTGAATCTCTTCGGTATCTTATCAATGTATATACTCTGACTTAGGCCTAGAAATCTCTTGGATCTATCAAGATGGATCTTGATCCCAAGAATATACGCTGCCTCTCCCTATTATTTTATAGAGAAGCATTCATTCAACCATTCCATAAGAGACTGTAAGACTGGTATCTCATTTCTATTAAGTAATATGCCATCAACATATACTATAAGGAAAATGATTGCACTACCACTAAGCTGTTTGTAGACACAAGCCTCACATTCATTCTTGATAAAACCAAATTATTTTATGGCTTCATCAAAATGAATGTTTCGGGACCTAGATGCTTGCTTCAATCCATAAATGCATTTCTACAACTTGAATACCTTATTGGCATCCTTTGGAGTCATAAACCATTCAGTTTGTGTCATGTAGACATCTTTTCAAAGGTTCCCATTAAGGAATGTTGTTTTGACATCCATTTTCCAAATCTCATAGTCATGGTAAGCTATAATGGAATGTATAATTCTGATGGATTTTAGTATTTCAACTAGTGAGAAGGTTTCATCATAGTCAATTTCTTGGTGTTGTTTAAACCCTTTTGCCACCAATCGTACCATATAGATATTGACTTGTCCTTCCATGTCCATTTTATTTTTCAATACCCATTTGAAACCAATAGGCATTACATAAACAAGATAATCTACTAAAATCCAGACTAGGTTTTGATACAGGGAATCCATTTTAGAATCACGGCTTCTTGCCACTTTGAAATATCGATGCCACTTACTTCTTACTTATAGGTTAGAAGATCATTATTATCCACTAATAAGGAGTCACCATCCTCGATAACTAGAAAATTGTACTGTTCTGGTTCTCTAACCACTCTGGTACTTTTACACAGTACTTGTGCCTATGGAACATATTCTTCTTCCATGGGGATTTGTAGAATCTGTTTGTGTACCAACTCTGGTATACCTTGAGCCTCGACTTCATCAAAGTCTATCTCGCTCCCCCCAAATGGCACTAAGGCCTTAATTTTTATTTTATTATGGATAATCCCCCTTTTAATGGTTGATGGGGAACCCGTACATGACCCGTAGGCCCAAGGCATAAGGCCCAACCTGATTTTCATTACATGACCTAAAGGCCTATAGGCATACTATGCCCATAACATGACCCATATGCCCAACCCACTAGATCATTCCCTACCCATATTCTGCATCATTGATCACCTTGAACCAACCTTGCATTGATAACCTGCTAGCATATCCTCGTACAAAGCTGCATGGTGCTTGGTCCCGATGGTGGTTACTATAAGATCTTGTTTTTCCAATCCGGTTAGTTCTACTTATGGTGACTACTTCTTATTGTTCTGATCCTATTTTAGGGCATGCTCTGTGTGATCTGGTCTACTCCAAGGTCTATGTGGCCCGAAGGCCCTATGGCCCAAAGGCCATTGATGACCCGAAGGTCCTGGAGACCTGTAGACCCAAACTGGTGGCCCGAAGGCCCAAATCGGGTGAATAGTTCCGGCTGCCACAGTCCCGAATAGTACCTGCTATAGTTCCTACTATTGTAATGCTATAGTAATGTTACATTACTACTACAGTACCCCCAAAAATTCACCTCCAACTGGTTTTGAACCGCGGTCTCTTAAATGCCAAACAAGAGCCCTTACTACTCGGGCACTGCTTCGTTGGCCTATCTCACTCCCACTATCTCTTTTGGAGATGTTCTCCCTCACAAGGTATATGGAATGTCTTTCCACTATAACCATTTTGTCTAAGGAGTTTTATAGGTAATATACCCTTTTTTCCTTAGGGTATCCTATAATGGTACACTTTGTGCCTCGGGAGGCGAGTTTGTTATCTAAAAAGGCCTTAATAAACTCTTCGCTACCCCACACATGTAAATTCAATAACATCAGTTTTCCTCCACTCCAGAACTCATATGGAATACCATTTATCGATTTAGTTGGTAATTGGTTTAGTATGTGTTCCGTTGTTAGTAACTCATATCCCCAAAAGTATAATAGAAGACTCGCATGACTCATCGTTTATCTCACCATGTCCAACATGGTGCGGTTCCTCATTTTTCTCTCACCATTCCACTAGGGAGTGTTTGGAGTAGTGAGTTGGGATAGGATCCCAAACTCCCATAAGTAATCAATGAAGTTTTGATTAAGATATTCTCCACATCTGTCTGAGTATAGTTTCTTAATCTTCTTACCAATCGGGTTCTCAACTTCATTCTTGTATTCCTGGAACTTATCAAAAGAATCCAAATTATACATCATTAAGTTGATATATCCATATCTACTAAACTCATTAGTAAAAGTTATGAAGTATGAGTACCCTGCCATTGATTCAACTGGACATGGTCCAAACAAATTGGTCTGAACCAATTCAAGAAGTTATTTATCCCTTTCACCTTTCCCACTAAATGGGGATTTTGTCATTTTTTCTTGAAAACATGTGTGACATACGCCATGTGGTTTTAGTTAGAAATAATCTAAATATCCATCTTGATGTAACTTTTTCCAACGTTTCTCATTTACATGACCAAGCCAGTGATTCCAATATTGGGTGTGGTATAAGTCATGTGAATTATCTTTCTTATCGATTGTCATTACTTGGTTTGTGTAACCCAACACATAAAGTCCATTTTATATATGTGCACTACCATAACAAATGAAATCTTTGTAAAAGAAGAAACATTCATTTAAAAACATGAAAACAAATAAATATATATCTAATATGGATACAAATTTATTGTTTTTAGTAACAAAAGGCACATAATAACAACCCGTTAACACCAAGATCATCCTAGTTGGAAACATGAGGTGGTAGTCCCAGACAGCTACAACAACTTCTCTATATCCATTGGCTTCTTGTAGATCTACCTCCCCTCGATCAATCTTCTTGAATCTACATGGATCTTGTATTTGGATACATATGTGAGCACCACAAGTTGTATCTTTTACCCTGTTTGTAGAAAAAGATAAATTGCATTTGATAACAAATTCACCTTAAACTTCCCCTTTCTTCTTAGGATGGGTGCAGTTATTCTTCCAATGGACCTTCTTGCCACATTCGAAACAAGAAACCTCCAGTTTCCTTGCCTCCCCTTTGATCTTCTTTTCCTTGGAAGGCCATGAAGAAGCATTGATCTTAAATATATTTGTCTATACATTCCTCTTATTCACCAAAAGGAAAGAAGTCTTTTCGCACTTCATATCATTGTCCACTTGGAGAATGAGGATAATAAGATCAGATAGTTACTTCAAAATGTTTTTCATATTGAAATTGACAACAATGTTAGAGAATATCTAAGGGAGTGATTGTGGGAATGAGATCAGTGACTAGTTCTTCAGGGATTTTAAACCCTAGAACCTCCAGGCACTCAATGTAGACAATGAGCTTGACTACATGAAGTCTAGCTGGGGCACCTTCTCCAAGCTTACTCTGAAAGAGTGCATTATAAATCTCAAACCTTTCCGGTATTTCTCTCTCCTGGTAAAGAGCACGGAGGTGCTCGAGCATTCTATAACCATCTATGTTTACATGAGACATCATGAAATAACTAGACATTTATGATAGTATCAAACATTTAACGTCGAACGCTGCATTCATATATTTATCATAGACCCGAAAATTTTCATCACTCACCTCTTCGGTCATAGGATCAAGTAATGTTGACTCCGACATGTAATACTTTCATTCATGGCATAAGATAACTCGAAACCATCTAAACCATTCTTGGAAGTTACTGCCGATGAGGATGTTGTATTTATCTAGAATTGACCATAGGGAGAGTGTGGTTGAGGAATTTGTCATTTTTATTCTACAATTAAAAGAAAAGATCATTAGTACTTTCTTGTTTACATTTTATAAGAAATAATAAATTTTATTAAGTCTCCCACTATTTTAGCAAGTCCCAATAGCCCACACAATTGAACTAGGAATGTCCAGTTTCCATGAAATTCTCGTGGCAAGGATCCATATTCCCCTTCACATAACCCAAACAGGGGTTTGTCAAGCTATTATATGGTATTTAGGTAGGAAGGTCTTTTCCAACTGTGGGCGTGCAACTCCTTGGTTTGTTGAGAGGACTCTCTAGTCCTAACATTATGAATTTGTATTTCCTCAACTCTTGCCTACAATATAACACCAAGTCTAGAAAGAGAAACTCCTCTTGTTTTAATATGGTTAATTCAACATGAAACCATTCATAATGGATTCTTGTATAAAAGTAAGTGTCCCAACAAGGGTTGGTCAAACACATAGTTTTATTGAGTTTTTCTCTTAATCAAGTAACCAAATTATTGTTCTGACTTAATATTTTATTTGAGGTATTTTTATCTCTTATTCATAAATTTATTATTATCATCATCGCACGCTTGTTAATATTAAGTGGAACTTACTTAAGTGATTAACCATGTATTGATAATATTTACGAATGTGTTTGGTTTATTTTAGTTCCATCTTCCATGCTTGTTTAATTCATTAATTATATCATCGTGACAACACATACATAATGATAAACCATGCTATTGAAAAAATACAATAAATTAAATTGAATGATCATGAGATTTTCTAATAGTTAGTTTATCTAGTTCTTGATAAAGTAACCATGACCTTGGGGAGAAGAACCTTCAACCATTTGGGTTCGGGTTTATAGCTTCCACATGTCCACCTCTGTATCACCTGGGATTAGTTTCGTCTCAGCTCACGCTTGAACTGCCTCCACTAGCATGTGAGTTCTATCCATTACATATTCATATTTTAACTGAAATGTAGGTGAGGGGTAAAAAGGGTTATTACATAAAATAAACCATGGGCACACATGCCCTAAATATTAATGAGGAGAAGTCTCACATGCCAACAAATTTAATTAAAATAAATAAATTAAAACTAACCATCCACAAACAAAGGTCTCTGTCTAGATCATGATCATCCATACATGAAACAATATGTATACATAAATAAAACTATATATCATTTCATTAATTATTATTGTTTAAGATAAATCACGCTCAAATCAATTAATTATCATATTTAATTAATCATTCCTTTTATCTTAAACCCTTTCTTGAATTTCTTTGAGATTTTCATCCATCATTATTTTAGACAAATAAAATCATTTAAAATTATATTTTTACGTAACTTGTACCTTGGAGGAAAACTGGTGAATTCATACTCATAACTACCCAATGAGTAGAAATGAACATTACATAGATTTTAAATTAAAAACATATATATAAAACACATATCACATGTTGTGCCACTTCTTTATGCCTGCACGATGGTACACGTCTCAAGGGTTTGTATAATATAATAATAAATTTTACTAAATATGCGTAATTTAGATGAGTACACGACATGTAGTTCCAACTACATAGAATATACTATTTTCCACCATCTATCTGATGTACATTCTTGGGGAAATGGCGTGTGAGTATACTTCAGAAATATTTGGAGTACACAGTGTGTCCAGTGGGAAACATGTCGTGTAGTTCCCCATTACATGGTCTCTAGTAGGGCAAGTCGTGTACGGGGTACATGGTCCAACCCTAAACATAAGGGACTACATGCCGTGTCCACTGGTCAACATGGCGTGTAATCCGAAAACCATGTGCCACCTGTTTCTGGTCAACACATGGCATCACTTAAGACATAAAACGACTCCAACATACAGCTTGGTTTAGAGGACTTGTCTGATGCATTGAATCTTGACTACATAGCATGTACTACTTAATACACTATGTGTGTTCTGGTTTTGTATGGTCACGAATCTTTGTCAACTCTGGATGAGACCCACTATTTTATTTTAATAAAAATTAAATGAAAATATCGTTTCATTAAGGTGAATGAGAAACCAAAGAGGAGGAATAGATCTTGAGAATTAGATTTTCAGAATTATTAACTTGAATTGACACAACTAAGTTATTAAATGCATAATTCATCAAAGAAATATTTAAATAATTATAAAATATGATGTAACTGCTCTCATACCACTTGTAGGTTCTGGGAGTAGCCAAAGTGTGGTTGGGACGATACCCGACATTGATTTTTACTGTGATAAATGATTATTTTGGGATCAATACGAAGATGAACACCACTCTCCACAGAATATAATCAAAGATATTGATAAATAAAGAATTATCCTGAAACCCATAGAAATGATCTTCCAGATCATGTTTATAATTAATTTAATTAATTTGATAATGAAAATAATACCTGGATCTTTGGTATTTTAGTCATTGATGATTTTGATAATCTGAAATGACCCTTCCAAATTTTCTCGTTGTGCTTGTAAGGATCCAAACAAGAATTCCTCTAGCGGTGGTCCAGACATGCTCCGATGGCCTCCGATCGACACCGCTCATTCTCCAGGTGCTAGCACGGAAAAGTGAGTGTCTTTTTTTGGTCATTCTTGATCTCTTGTTCTTTGAACTTGAAGAATGTCTCTCATTCTTGAGAGGGGGAGAAGATCATTCGAGAGTGAAATTGTCTAGCTCAACAATTCTCAATTCACCAGGCTTGTGGTGTGGTGTATAGCACAATAGGCATTCTTGTCTATTTATATACAAAGAATTTCTATTACAATATTTAATTTCATAGTAACCATTAAATAAAATAATTAACTTAGGGAAAACCCATGCATTTAATAATAATTTCGCATCATTATTTATGGTGTGAAAACTTGCGCAAAACAGAATTATAAATTCCATGTCACAAAATAATAATAGCATTATTTTAATTTGTGTCAACTAGTTAAATAATTATATTCAATTTTTAAAATAATAATTTTACTACCAAACCAACTTTGGTTCACTCTAAATCCACTTCCATTTATTAAACACTTGAAAAAAGAAATAAATAATTTATTCTCTTAAATAAATATTTTATTTACAATCTAGTAAATAAATATTTATTAATTGTTCAATAAAATAAATAAATAAATTTTATTTTATTTATGAGATCATTTTAACTTAAGTAAAATTATTCCAGGATCTTCAGAATAATATTTATTTAATTAATTAAATTCAAATAGAATTTAACCGAGACCACAAAAAAATTTAGTGTGTGGCCCTCTAGGATTCTTTATGGTTGGCATTAAGAAGACTTTCCTAAAGTCCAAGAGTTCTTTCTATCAATTGGTTAAGGCACCCAATAGAAGGAACATAAAGTTGCAACAACAAAAACCACATACGAATGTTCAATGTGTAATATAATCCCTTTTTTGCAATATCTCATCCAGCAGGTTTCATGATTGTGTCATCAACTTTTATGGTTGATACGTCATTCTTTGACTACCTGAAACAAACTCATCATTACACAATGGACATGGAATTACGCACTACGGTTCAATTTCAATAAAAGTTCTGAGATATCATCTTCCATAAATGGAAGGGAAAAATCCTTCCTCGACTTATCCATTAATAGCATGCCACTCGTGACGCACCCAACATACCCTACATTCCGCCATATGTTTGTGTGACAGTTTTCATCAATAAATAAAAGTGCATAAGTTGTGACACATATTAATGATAATAATAATGTCTAAGGATCATTACACGTGCTCACAGATAGAAATATCTGATGACACCAAAACATGTGGAATTCTTACTAGCGGGTCTGTTCTCATAATCTCCTATCATGGAGATTACCAAGTGAGAACTTCATGAGAGGTAGTCTCATCTGCTTATGAGTACTCTTACATAACGGTCTACATGCTATGTGTCACATCATATTATGTTATCCTACCACTTAACTATATTTAAGAATATTTTTATAACATATCAAGGTTCTCATCATATCGGGGAACTTCCATGACCTTATCAATGAGACAAATTATCTAAGACATTATTACATAATAGTCTTGCAGAACAATGAACAATATGTAATAATACATTAAATACCCATATAATCAAAGTTACACTAGTTGGTTCTAGGACACTAACTCTTACACATAGATAGTATTAGAGCCTCCTTGTATTTATTTCTTTGTTATTCGTTTTTGTACATGTTATTTTCCCAAAGGGATAATGATTTTGATTTATGGTTGTATACTTCCAAATTCACTTGATATAGCATGGATATGATAATTTTTTAGGCATACTATGAATTATTATTATACATTATGTTAGGTTATTTCTACTTTAATTTCTCACTCTGATGTGAGGGTTTAGTCTCCTCATGGTAAAACCTTATATCATTTCTACTAGTCAATAGTATTTTTCATATGGGGAGGCACACAGGAGGTTTTATGATGCACTGATCTGAACAATAGGGGAGTATTAATGAGTTCTGGTTTTTCAATATTCGTGTTTATTTATAACTAACACATTTGTTTTATTATGTGTTTTTAAATTTTATGACATAAGAACTATTTGAGCATAAAATTTTTAAATTAATTGTTTTTGGTTTAATATAGAATTTTTTTTCATAATTCACATTCAAGGAATGAAAATTCTAAAGAAGTTGAAATATATCAATTTTAGTTAGATGTATAAACCTCACACCACATCAACGTGAGGTCATCCAAAATACCATAAATTCAATTACGATCAAAATTATAGGATAAAAACATCAAATTATTATTATGGAAGTATCACCATGATGTGTTATATTTTCATGGTTTCCAAGAATAGTAATTCATACTAGATAAATCGATTACAAATAACATAAAGCCTCAAAAAGAGAAAATTCTATAACTAATAGATGGATGATTAATGGAAATAACAATTGAGGAGAAAAATAATGAAGTAAAGTATCAGTGATGGGGATATTGAGATTGATGATAATGGATTGGACATCATATATTTTTTTACTTCTCATATTCTTATCAAAATATATAATCTGTTAAGATCCCTCATGGCGCAACTCAGTGGTAGCTTCCCCTATGGGTCACGTTGAATTCTCGAGTGTGAGTCTCACTGATTACTTCCCTAGATTGTGTGTTGTGTGATTTTATTTATATTGTATTCCCTTTCGTCGCAATTATTTAAATATATACTCTATTAATAAAATATATATTGAAACTATAATAAAACATAGTGGAACATTATTTATTGAATACAATGAAATATTACATTATTATATTTAAAAACTAATTTAAAAAATTTGGTAAAGGGTTTCCTATTATCATATTTTCATGAAAATTAAATTTAAGGAAGTACTAAATCACTACTTACCAAATTATATTTGAACACTTCTTATGGTTTGAATAATAAATGATTAAAAAAATATAAGCATATTTTCACCTTCCTTGCATTTCCCATCACATGACTATGTTGAAAGAATTTTATTTTAAACACTAATAAATTTTCTATAAGTGAATTCATATAATTTTTGATTTGTCATATTCAATAATTTGTGTTATTAATCATTATTTATTTATATAGATACTTTTAAATTTTTTAAATGATATTATTTTAATAACATATAATATATAAGATGTATTAGATTTTAAATCCATTTCAACACTTATTTTCTCAAATTCGCATCTCATTATTATATTTTTTTAATTAAAAAATAAGTTATATTTCATTTCATGTCCCATTAAGTATATTAGACAATATAATCATGTCACATAGACCATACTGAGTTTTTTAATATTGAACTCCCTTCTATATGACCATATAGAAATGTATTGATTTATTTATTTCATAAATATGATGTTCACCTCAAAATTCAACCAAACATTTTTTATTATTGTTTTTGGGGGAAAATTTGATCGCACACTTGGATAAAAAGTATTGATTATTTTCTAAGGGTTTTATTTCCTTATATATATATTTTTTAAAAATTTGTTTGTTATCATAGGTAGTAGGGATGAAAAAATGTTAGGTTCCCATGAAATTTGGTGTACGAAAACTCTAACCCTCATATTTTAACAAAACCCTAACCCTTTTTTATTAAATTCATTTTCCTAACAATAAATTATATAGTATGTACAAATTTTACTACCCTATCACTTTTAAAGTTACCTGATAAAAAATAAAAAAATTAAAATTTTATTCATGAAAATTAAATAAAAATATTAAAAATATTTGTAAATGTATTTTGAAATTGTAAATTATTTAATAAAATATAATCGATGGATAAGTAATGATTAATTTAAAAATTTATAAATTAATATTTACTAATAGATATAATTTAAACTGATATTAAAATAAATAAATATTCTTTATAATTTCGTTTTTATTAAAAAATATATTATTTTTAGTTTATAAAAATTTAGATAATTTGGGACATGTTTATGTTACCTTAAGAGTATTATCTTAACCCTACTCATTTATTTATCTGGTTTTCAATTTTATACCATAACCCTCTAAATACTTGTGTAACTTCTACCTTAACCCTATATAATCAAATCAGGTACTGTTTAGTACCCAGTTAATAGGCACCCATTACCATGGTATTTTTATCCCCACCACGAACCTATTGTATAATATATATATATATATATATATATATGGAGATTGAAAAAACACTCAAAATCAGGTTTACATAGTTTTTTCAAAAAAGGGATGCATTTCTTGGGATATTTAAAAAAATCTTCCATAAAGGTATTTATCCCCCTTGGGGTGACTTATGACAGATGTAGTAAGAGAAACATGAGGTGATGTGAGGCAGTGAAACTTTAGTGATGCAAGAAAGGGTGTAGATCAACATAATGGCCTTTGGGTCACCAGGCCTCTGAGCAGATAAATGTAATGAGCTTACTATGTAGAGGGTCAACCCTTGGAGGGGGTTGTGGACAATCCTTGCAGGCTCAGAAATGTGTATGTTGTTTACATTTCTTAAAACATCCATGACATTCTATGATATTTATATGTAAATTTTTTCAATCATAATTTTACTACTAATAAACTACCAGTATTACTATAATTAAATTAATATGGATTTATTATAAAATATTTCAACTCAGATTCCATTTTCTAAGGGGAATTTTATAAAAATCCTTATGACTTTTCAATGTGAAATTCAACATCCCCTTTTTCTATGAGGAAATAATACTACTTTATTATTAATAAATAACCATTAATTAATATTAATTAAAGGTTACTAATAAATAAAAATAATAATAACTAAATAATAATTAACTATGTGTATCTACTATTCAAAATTAATAATTTTTATTTAACTAGTTTATATTAATAATATTAATTAAATAATAAAAAATAAGTAATTAATTATTATTTTTAAAGGTTATTACATAACTAATTACTTAATTAATTTTAATTGTTAATTAATAAATAAATGTTCATAATTATTATTATAAAATTACAAATACATATTTATTATTATTATTAATCTACTAAATATTAATAATAATTATTATATTTTTAAATTATTAATAATTATATAATTATTATTAAATTATTAATAATTATAAGATTATTATTAAATTATTATTAATTATGTTACAAATTGTTTTGTTCTTTTAATTTTTAATTATTATCAATTGACTACCAATTATTAATTATTATTTTTTAATTGAAAAGTATATAATTTCTAATTAATAAAATATATAATAAATTATTTATAAAAAATATTTATTTATTATTAATTAGTTAAAATTCAGTAATAATTTTTAATAAATACTAATAGTTTTTTATATCAGGTTCATTAATAATTAATAGTTACTTCTTAAATACTAATATGTATTTATTAATAGTAATTAATTTCAATTCATTAATATATATTAATAAAAACCATTTATTTTTATTATGTTTATTAATAATTAATTGTTATTAATTATTTAATTAATAAATATTGTTTTAAAATAATTATAAACTAATTAATTATTGTTAAAAAAAATTTCCAAATTATTTAAGTAATAATTATTAATTATTTTAAATTAATGAATAATTATTAAAAATAATTAGTACTTATTTTTACTGAGTTTACTAAATAAATTTTTAAATAATTATGGGAGACGTTGATGGTGTGTCCTCTACTCGAATGTGGAGGCAGGTTTCTTCTAGATAAGCAGGCAGTGACTGTTTACATTACGGATATTTAAGTTGGGTTTGGTGGTGAAATATGATATTGTGGTGTTGGTGTTGGGATGCACGATATCACCTGAGGAACGCTGGTCTCATATAGCAAGTCAGAATCATAGGTACAACAGCATAGTTTGAGAGAGATGTGTTGATTATGTGTTTGGATTCAACTGCATTAAGGAAATAGCTGGATGATGGGAGACCCCGAGTATGTATTCATGGGGTGGACGATGGGATGCATTGCACTATAGGTGGCTTCAGCAGACCACATGGGCATATGTTCTATAAAACATTTGGGCCATGATCTGGGGTGAGCGCAACAGGGCTATACCATGGTTAGGGAAGGTCAATGAGTCAGTTTTCAAAAGGTTATATTGGCTATATATATATAATATGTAAAAATAAAGTGTTCGGTGATTGAGTTATCTCTTGGGTGGGGTTATGATCAGTTCTCCAGGCATATGAGTGTCAAGTGTGTGTGTGTGTTTCATTTTAACTGTACCCCCAATATCTAATATATATATATGTTATTAATTAATTAATAATTAAATAAAAATTATCTTAAATAAAATGAACATAAATATAAATTTAAATATTTATTAATAATTGTTTCATAAAAAATTACTAATTAATAACTGATTAGTAACTATATAATTAATTAAAAATACTATGATCTGACAACCAATTGTTTAAGGATCCTTCATGGCATCCAAATGACCCAAGATCAAATCTGGGTGGAGATGAATTTCTGGGGGTACTTTTGTAGCACTATAGTACGGAATTGTAGCAGTAGTGACACTATAGCAATGGCGGTACTATAGCAAGGACTATATCAGCTCGGGTATTGTAGCAGTATTATTTACTCATGGTCCTATTGAGACAAAAAATGGGCTTAGGCCTTGTATTTTTTTGTCCATGCCCCATGCCTATGGGCTATGTAATGGGTCACCCTCTACCCAATAAGAAAAAGTGGTATTTTATTTAATAATAAAAATGAGGAATCAACCCCGAATGTAAATAAAATTATTAATTAATTATTAATTATTATATAAATAATATTTTTACAATTATTAATTAATTTTAATTATAAATTGAAATAATTAATTAGTAAATAATATTATTTATCTACCAATTAACTATTAATTAATAGTTATTAATATACAATATTGATTATTACTAGTTAATTATTATTTATTTATTCTTAATGTTATTTATTAGATATTAAATATTATTTTATTACTAATAAATTAAAATATATTAATAATTAACAATTAATTATATGTCTCTCTGAAGATATGGATTGAGATTAATATTTTCAAAGGCATGTGAGATAACACCAACTATCAGGACATGAGAAAAAAATTGTCTAACATAAAATCAGAATTATGTCAAACATATTCATATAGTTGAAAATAATGAAAAATCTAGTTTTTTATTGGTAGATAGGGATAATTTTTTTTAGGGTTCCCACCCCGAGATAGGTAGATATTATTACTAAAAGTAAACTCCCAAGAATATTTTAAGAACTTCCATAAAAATTTAAACCTTGTCCAACCCCTTTCATTCTCCCCCTCTCTTCTCACCAATTGACTTTCCTATAAATGAGGATCACAACCATGGAAGGCACTCCACGAAACAATGTGGAGAGCCCTCATCCTTCATATTTACCGACTTTCACATGGAAATCAGTAACTTCAATAACATGGGAAAGGATAAGTTAGATTATAACAATTTCATTGCTGGTGGAAATGCATGTTATGCCATTATATTATTCGTGACTATAATATTTTTCTAATACTTACTATTGTAAACTAAGTTCCACGATGATAGATTTCATCAATGCGATTTCTTATTTTATCTAAAGGGAATGGGGTTGGTGGGTTGTCTCTCGTTCTGGATGCTTTGTGAATTAGAAAAATAAATATAAGTGGAATAGACCAATAATTATTACTTTGGCAGTGATCAATCAGCATGATGTGACCCATCATCCTTCTTAGTGATAATCATGGGTTAACCCCAAGATAAAATATTGGGTCAGATAAAACCCTGAGATTCTAAATCCACCAACTATATATTGATATCCACGTACTGATTAGGTTCCATCAAGTATGAAGTAATAGATACTGGATATATTCATAGAATATGCAAGATCATAAACTCTACTCCTCTCTCAGGAGATAAGCCAGAAAATCAATAGGAAAAAACATGAAATGATAGACAACTGGAGGGATGTCATCCTAATGTAAACCATGATCCTCCAAATAAAGGCTATATGTTTGAGCGAAGACTCCACCTCACCCATGATTCTTTTTTCCAACTATATAATCATTGTCATTACACTCTCCCTTATGAATATAACTATCACTCCCTATTGATGGAAACGATACCCTATAGCGTTAACAGTCCACATAAGCATGATAGGGGACTGACCAATCCATCAAATAATGAAATTGAAACCCAAAATCTAGAGGATGAAGAGGTTCCATAAGAATGGATAACTACATCCCTCAAGGGGATTGTCATTTCATTGGTGTATACCCTCTGACTGCACACTCCCAATGGTGTTTCTAGGGTCATCACCCCAAAGAAGTGTTGTATTTATAGCTCGAGACTTTCCATAGTTGAGACAAAGATAAAGCAGTCCAATGGACCTATATCTAATTAACCATAGATGATAGTAGATCCTACTTGAATTGTACCCTGTACTATGGAGGTTCATGCACTATAATCCTCTAGCACTATCTGTAAGGAATGTAACTAGCTGAATTCATGGCCCTGAGCTATATCTTGATTAACCTGAGTCATTTTGCTATGCTGGTGTTGATAATAAGATGTTTGGCTTCCATTACCTCCACCTCAACCTGTTCCTCCAGTGCTACTCCATATTCTTGCATGACACGACCCAACTGATCCCATTCATGATAGTGGAGCTAGTGTGGATCTTTGATTAGTCACTGGAATTAGATAATATTAATTATTTATACTATAATATCCATGTTCTATATTAATCATAAACAACATTTATAGTGCATTTTACACTTTAAACATTATTTCAAATAATAATTGTAATTCCTTCTTAAATTGCACTATTAGATGGTACATATTAGAATGCCATATAAAATACCCAATGATCATGATTTAATTTTCATATTTAATTTTCATGTTCCTCATAATATTGGGAATAATTATTAATTTTATTAGTACTTGAAGATTCAAATTGGAAGACCACCAAAATGGGCTTTCATGGTAACACATTCTGGGAAATTTAAACTGTACAACAGCCCAATAAAGAGACTATAGTAGCCATGATCAGGGCCCAATGATTCATAAAATTTATTTGAATATAGAAGAAATCATGGGGAAAATTTAATCAAATAGATAGAAAATATAATTCTGCATTTTAATGGATTTCCACATGTCCCATGTTGGAGATAAAATTCTATGCCAAATTATGCGGCCCTGAAAAACAGCCCACCATTTCTACCACATCTAGAAATTAAAAAATATATTTGTGCTGAAATGTTACATACGATTAAGAGACATCCAGGGATCAATTTTCCTCTCATATGGCCCACTCTAATTTGGTTGTCGAGAAGTTCATTTAAGCGGTTATGTCTAGTGGATGAAAATTGGATGCCACTTCGGGTCAAGGGTGGGGAAGTCTAAATTCAACAAACGTTCCACCACCCTAGGCCTACCATACTCAAGTGGGAATACATGAACTTTATATGTCTCGACCAAAGAATTCTTAAATTACTATTTAAGTAAATTGCGGTGAATGGTTTGATCATATTTAGTGCTTTATTTCATTTAAATGTTATACTGCCCATTTGATGTTGTATTGTTTTTCTTCATTTTTATGTTGTTCGAATCACCTTAGTTTTCAATAAAAAATTATTCATCTTCTCTTATTCTTTTCTTATTATTATCACATTGGTACCATTTCAACATGTTGTGGATTTATTCACACAAAACCTTTTGAAATTATTCACACAACCATGGAGTGAGTTTTTTCTTTTTATTGTGTTTTTTACTTATTCAATTCCTCCCTCATGAGTCTACATCCTTCTTAAATTGAGACCATAGCCTCTATAGAGAGAAAATTATCTTATGGTTTGATCCAAGGGAGTAGAAAAGGGATGGATTGAATGTTATTTCACACTCCATTAATTTCTAATAAATTATTTTAATTGATAATTTCATTTGATTATTTTAAAACATATTCATCCTTTTTGAATTTTAACACCTCACACTTCATGTTCTAATACGAACCTTTACCTTGGATCTCTCTAAACATTGATCTTCCAAGTGTATAGGTGATTAGTATTAGGGTATTTTGGTATTAAGCTAGGAAGTGATGATTTGGGTTGATCTTATTAAATTATCCCATCTCAAATATAAGAAATTGATATAGTTGAAAAACAAATCCATCAAATCCACCCCATGTGACTACCTAGGATAAACTCATTCTTTTAAATTGAATTCACTTAAATATATTAAAATTAAATTAATCCCATATAAAATCAACTCGATTTTGAAACTTTATAGACAAAAAAATCCCTAGAATGTATGTTTCTGTATGTTACTTATTAGGTCTTTGAGGATTCGAAAACCCAAGACAAACTACATGTGACCGCTTAACTATAAAATCTTGGGTAAATTTGGGAAATACAATATTTTGGTGCTATTTATGGGGACCCAAGTAAGTAATATCAATTCAAATTCTATTCTCCCACATTTATTCAATTCTCACCCATATTCTCTAATCTTTTCTCTTTCTCATTTTTTTTCTTTTGGCGCATGTACTCCTATACCCGTGACCAAACAAACCGTATAGCTAAGGTGGACAGTCCTAGGGTTGGGGATTCAAGTACACAAAGGGAAATATTTACATTAGATCCTAATCCTCCTAATACTCAAGAGTCAAAAATTGATCCCATTTCAATGTAAGGTCTTCAAAGAAACCAACTCATAAACCCAGGTGGGAAGAAAAATGGAAATCCCAATGAGGCAGCACCAAACCTAGATATTGCAGTCGATCAAACCATTAATGACAACCTCACACCTACCTACACCAATGCCTCCTCATGCATTATACATAATTATCTAGGATATTTCGACTATATATTTAAACCCCATTTCCAAAACCTTCTTCCCACATTCCATGGAATGGGGTCTGAAATTCCCTACCTTCACGTTAAGGAGTTCATTGACATTGTAGAAACCATGTTCCCCACACATCAACTAGATTAATATAAGATGAGGATATTTCTTTTTTTATTTAATGTATTGATCTAAAAATTGTTTAAAAATTTTTACATCGTTATCATTCATCTCTTGGGACCAATTACAAAGGGAATTCTACAAAAAATACTTTCCACACCACAAAACAATTTCACTTAAATAGAGAATCCGAAACATTTTTGAAAAAGAGGTAAAGTCATTATAAAAAACATGGGAGAGGCTAAAATATACCATAAACATGGTTCCAGACCATGGTTTTACTATTCCTAAATAAGTGAGAGTTTTCTATGAAGGGTTGGGACCGAGGAACAGACAATTCGCTGTCATGATGTGTAATGGGACCATAAAAAATAAAGCCCCAAATAATGCTTTCAAGTATCTAGAAAGCCTTTCTGAATAAAAAACATGGGGAACATCACCTTACTATGAGAATCCACCCAAATCTGGTGGAATACACACACATAGGGAGGAGGAGTGACTTGAGAAAAAACTTGATGCACTCACTAGGAAGGTCGAGGAGATGGATATTTAAAAGGTCCATGAAATTAGAATAGTTGACATTGTTTATAAACTTTCTAACAAACATGACCACAAGACCGAAAAATGGCCAATGATCTCTTACATTAAAGGAGTTCTTCTAGGAGGACCACCATCGAAGGTCAAATCTCTGATCTTTCAAAAGCCACAGTACCAAAACACATTCAATATAAGGTAAAATGACCATCTAATATTCCGTTGGAAAGATAACCAACAACCCATTCAATAACCTAGTCAACCACAAGGACCAAACCCCTACCATCCAAAATATTTTCAAAACCAAAACTTGTACCAACCACAACCAGTCCAATACCAAAAACATCCTATAAAATACCAAAAACACATCCATCAACCCATGCAGAAACCAATCGAACAACCAATGTATCCTCCTATGATAAACCAACCATCACAAGCCTCTAATCAATCTTTCCCTTTACCAATCCTTGAACAGTTGTGTTAAAAAATGGATAAAATGAACTCATGTGGATAATCCCTTAAACATGAAATACAAACAATTATAACTGGAAAGGAACCCATGCTTACTCAGGCGGCACCATACTCAATTTTAAAGATATAATCCAATTACACTCAAACCTATCATGAACAACTCAAAGCAGTGACAGTTTTAAGAAGTGGGAAATATCTTGATAAACTAGAACAATCCATTCTAGAACCATTAAAAGATTCAAGAAAACGCATGACAATGACAATGAACCACACAGAGATTATGAATAACCTAATGATAATGTTAAGGAACTACAACCACACCAATCAATCAAACAAAATACTCACTTCCCTCAACAAATGAGAGGAAACTCTAAACCATAAATGAATGAAAAATTGAGGAAAATATTATCTATGGGTAATTTGAACATTCCACTTCTCGGTGCAATCCAACCCATTCCTTCCTACTCAACGTACATTAAATACTTTTTCACTTTTAAAAAAAATCACATAAAAACCAAGTCCTTTTGGATGCTAATGTGAGTACCACCATTCATGGGACCATTCCTCACAAGATGAAATATTCTAGATGTCCATAAATAAATGTTGAGTTAGGAGAGAACAATGTTGGAAAGCCCCTTTGTGATCTGGGAGCTAGTGTGAACCACATTTTTTTATGCTGTGTATTGCCAATTAGGGTCGAAGAACACCAACCCACATATGTCACTCTTCGACTTGTTAATCATATTGTTTGAGTTCCTAATGGGATATTAAAGGATGTTTTGGTGAAAGTCGAAAATTTCATTTAACCAGGTGACTTCATTGTACTTGAAAATAACACATGCTTAGATCCTAGGGAGAAACCCCCAATCATCATTGGTCATCCCTTCATTTTAATAATCAACTCAATTGTCCGAGTCTAAAATGGAAACAGGACCATCACCTTTGGAAACATGAGTATAGACTTGAACATATAAAATGAAAACTCCCAAATTAGGGATGATGAAGAGATCCATGAGTTTAATTGGATTGGTAGTGTTGATAGTGAACTCAAGGAACATCAAGGAAATACTGAAGGGTGTTTTAGTCAATAAGAGATAGGTTTTCATTGTTTACATGAAGGAAATTTGTCTCCTTATCTTGAATGTATTTTAAAAAGATCTATTGATGATTTTAGAAAAACACCAATCAATGATACCATTGGTGTAATTAATAAAATTGAGTCCATACCCATTCATGACACTGATTTGGCCAAATTAGTGGATGAAAATTCTGTTCACACAGAACCAATTCTGTCAAGGAATATGGACAAAGAAATTGAGTTCAATACAATGTCCCATACTTCCTTGTAAAGTGATAACCAATATAATCATGAATTTAAGGTCCTAACTTAATCACTAAAGTATTCATTATTAGGGGAAAATATAGCCTTTCTGATTGTCACTTATTCCTCTATTTAAGCCAATCATGAGATAATGCTTCTCGATGTCCTAAGAAAGCATAAGAAAGTAATTCGATGGAACCATTATGATATTATTAGGATTATCCCACTCATTAGAACTCATAAGATTGTTCTGGAATAAGAATCCAAACCATGTAGTCAACATTTGTGGAGAATCAATCCAAATCCTATGGATGTTCTAAGGAAAGAACTTCTTATATTGTTGAAAGAGGGTATCATCTACCCCATTACTGAGAGTGAGTGGGTAATCTCGATTGAAGTTTTCCCTTTAAAATATGGAATCACTATGATCACAAATGAGGATGGTGTAATTCTCCCAACAATGGTTAGTAGTGGATGGATAGTATGTATTGACTATAGGAAGCTCATCTCTTGTACCAAGAACTACAGTTTCCCCTTTCCCTTTATTGATCAAGTCCTTGAGTGAGTAGCGGGTCATCAATTATATTTCTTCTAAGATGGATTCATAGGGTACAATAAAATCAAGGTTTCCTTAGAGGATCAAGTAAAAACAACCTTCACTTGTCCATTCGATACTTTTTCCTTCATGTGCGTGCCCTTTTGGTTATGTAATTCCCCGGGTACCTTACAGAATTTGATGATGGTAATATTCTCAGAAATGGTGGGGACTGATTAATGGTCTTCATGGATGACATCCCCCTGTTAGGGGATACTCTTGAGGGATTCCTTCTGAATTTTGAAAGGGTTTTATCAAGATGTTGGGATAATAATATCATTCTAAATTGGGACAAATGACATTGTATGGTAAAGGAAGGACTATATATACGCCATTTGGTCTCTGGTAGAGGGATTGAAGTTGATAAAGCTAAGGTCGACATCATTCGTCACCTTCCCTATCCTAAAACTGTTAAGGAAGTTAGGTCCTTATTAGTACTTTTAGGTTTATATAGAAGGTTTATTAATAATTTCATATCTATTTCATGACCACTTATTTCTCTATTAGTGAATGATTCTCCATTTTTATGGAAAAAATATGTGAGGAATCATTCTCTACACTCAAGTTAGCTCTTATCTATCCAACTATCATGAAATCTCCAAATTTAGAACATCCTTTTAGGATCTTGTGTGATGCATGTGACTACACTGTAGGAGAATTATTAGGCCAATGGTGTGAGAAAACTCATTGTATCATTTATTATTAAAGAAAATCATTAAATGATGCACTAATGAACTACACCACCACTGAGAAAGAGTTTATTTCTATTGTCATTTACTTAGAGAAATGTAGGACCTATCTATTAGGATCACCCATCATTGTATTCACTAACCATTAATCCTTCAAATACCTTTTCAAAAAACAAGATGAAAAGGCTTGATTGATTGGGTGGGTCCTTCTTCTTCAAGAGTTAGATTTAACCATTAAAGATTAAAAGGGTGTTGAATTTTTTTAACTTAATCACCTCTCTAGGATGTAATTCAAAGAGAACTCACATCACATTTTTTTGTATGTTTCATTTCCCGATGAGCACCTCTATTATGTCAGTGATTTCTGATGGTATGGTGACATAAAAAATCGTTTGGTGACAGGAAAAATTCCAAAATTCATAGGAACCCAATATAAGAGTAAATTATTTTATTGTGTCAAACACTATGTGTTTGATGATCCTTACCCCTTCAAGTTCTTTCCTAATCAAATCATTAGGACATGTGTTCTCGAGTTTGAGCAATAGTCCATTCTAAAAATTTGTCATGGAGAGGCATGGGGTGGCCACTTTTCCCCAAATAAAACCACTGAAAACGTCCTCCAAAGTGGTTTCTACTGGCCTTACCTCACTAAGGATTCATTATAATTATTCCAAAGTTGTCCTCAGTGTCAAAAATAAGTTTCCATTAGAAAAAGGAATCAAACGAACCTCACTCCCATTCTGGTCATTGAAATCTTTGATTATTGGGAAATTGATTTTATAGGGACCTTCCCAAACACTAGGGGATACCTATACATCATCATAGCTATTAATTATGTCTCAAAATGGTTTGATTCCATTGCCACCATGTCCAATGACCATCATGTCATGATCTGATTTTAGAAAGAGTATATATTTTCCCGATTTGTAATTCCGAGGTCTATAATCAGTTTTCGAGGAACCCATTTCTACAACCTCCCATTATTTTCACTAATTTCTAAGTATGGTATTCCACATAATTTTTCTACTACATAACATAATCAAACCAATGGTCAAGATGAGTTAGAAAATAAATAGATTAAGAAAATTCTTGTGAAAACTATCAATACCTCTAGGAAAGATTGGTCTGAGAAACTCTAGAATTCCCTTTGGGAATATCATACAACATTCAAAACCATCCAAGTAATGTCAATATATTGGTAGTATTATGATAAATCATTCCATTTACCTATTGAAATTGAGAATAAGGCCTTTTGGGCAATAAAAAAAATGAACTTTGACATTTATTTGGCCGAAGAAGAGAGGAAATTAGATCTTAATGAACATGAGGGACTTAGGATGGAGGATTATGAAAATTCCGAGATAAATAAACCTAGATTTTAAGCCTACCATTCTAGGAATCTCAACGGTAAATACTTTGAACCAGGAAAATTTGTGCACTTGTATAGTTCAAAACTTCATTTACACCTGGGAAAGATATGTTCTAGATGGTCAGGTCCATTCACAGTGCATCATATGTACCCCTAGGGGGTAGTAGAGATTTAGGATCCCACAAGTGGTCACATTTTCATGGTCAATAGCCATAGGTTAAAAACATTAATTGAATCATTCAATAAACAGGAAATAGAGGTTGAGATAACTGTACCAACCTATGAACCTTGGAAAAATTGAAAGATATAGGATCCATGTTGGGTTGACGACGTTAATCAAAAGCGCTGCACGAGAGGCAACCCATGATTTTCATGTTTCCAATCATTGTGAATCATCATTAATTTTAAAATAGGATTAATGAATTATTTTGATATTTTAAGAAAATATTTGATCAATCAACTCTGAATATGATAGTACCTTAGAGTTTTGATCTCTTCTTCTATTATGCATATGGATTGGTATGAAAGGGGAGCTCCATATTTATCTGTGTCACGTGGTGTGATCCTTGAGTAAAACGTTACCCTGAAAATTAAAAAGAAGAAAATTTATCATCCATTTATTTTCTTTTTATGTGTTTGTATGTTAAAATAAAAATACAAAAAAATAATAATAAATAAATAAACATTAATAGGGAACGTCATATGTTGTGGGGAAAACCCTTTCACAACCGGTAAAGTTGTGGGGACTCGAACCCAGGATCGAAGGGATACATGGTAGTGCTCCTACCACTAACCTACAACTTATAGTGTTTCCTTCATCTATTTTATATATATATATATTCTTATATTTTAAAATTTTTATATCCATATATATATATATATATTATAATTTTTACTTGTTCCTAGTATTGGTATTTAATATGATTAAAAAATAGGGGATGTTGCATTGCTGGATTTTTAGAAATATCACTAGTGTACAAACATAAACTGTCATCATTAACAGGGATTCTCTAAGTGACATGGAGATCAAAGGAGTAATCAAGAGAATCGTGAAATTAAACTTCAAAAACCAGGGGGCTTTGGTCCATGTTTATTATTTGAAATTCCTTTTTGAACTCCTTTCCTCTACCTCAGCCCCCTTCTCAATTATATTTTCTTTAAACACTGGGGATAGTGTTATTTTATGTTGGGGATAAAAATAAATAAAAAAAGTACTTTTTGTGCTTACAAAATGTGTGGAAAGAAAATATTCTTTAACCATGAACACAGTACTAAAAATTTAAATCTTTGAAACTGAATGTCAAATAATTCAGCATGCCTTGATTCTAGTTTTAATCCATGAATATTCTCATAAGCATAGATTTTGGAAAGTGTGGCTGTCTAATGTGATATTTCATTATTTATATTTTCACCCAAATAAAAAAAGATCACAACGCATGTCCTTTGGATAATGGGGTATTATATTGAGTTTATGGGGTCCCCAAAATAAATATCATAGGTTTTATGATCATTTTAGTTTTCATATGAGTATTCAATAAAATAAAATCAAAAGAAATCAAAAAAACAAAAAAAAAACAATAAATGTGAGCGTATAGCAATGAAATGAACTAATGTGTGGCATTCGGCACTTGGGGATCATGGCTCCATAGTTTTATAGCCTATGGATAGTAATTTTGTCCCTATTTATTGTAATTTGACTTTTTTTTAATGATTTAACTCGAGATGATGCTTGAGTATGTGAGATTCACTTGGATCCCTAAGGTCTTTGAGCGTGGGAGTCATCGGAAAAGTATCACTACATAGGTTGACTCTATTAATTTCAATTTCAATTACCACAGAAAAATTGAAAAAAATTAAAAAAATTAAAAAAATTAATAATCATCATAATATTGAAATGTGATTCCACCTAGTGCTTTAATCATTTCCCTCTTGAATAAAGATGAAACCCCATGTCTATTGTGAAGCACAACACATCATCACACTTAATTTATATTGGATTAAATATGGAGATTAATTTGAAAAATGGAATGGCCTTGGGACTGGGATATGCTTATGAAAATATCTTGTATTAAAATGATTTTTATGGGTTTCAAGATTTTTTGGTTTAAGGGTTTTTTTGACTATTTTGTATTAAAATGTTTTTGGAAAAGGGATTTCAAATTTCATATTTTTGAGATATATTTTTCTCAGGACTAGAAAAACTCAAGTTTGGGGTGTGATTATCCACTGAAATAGGCTAATATTAATTTTTTATATTTTAATATTCTTGTTATTTATTAATCTTAAACACCATTTTTTTGTGAATTTTACACATTAAACATTATTTCATATTATAATTGAAATTCCTTCATAAAATGAACTATTACATGGTACATTTTTGAACACCATATAAAATACCCAATGCCCATGATTTGATTTTAATATTTGATTTTTAGGTTCTTCATTATATTTGGAATAATTATTACTATTGGAGTACATGAAGATTCACATCAGAAGACCACCAAAATGGGATTTCATGGCAACACATTCAGGGAAATGTAAACTGGACATCATCCCAATATAAAGACTGTAGCAGCCATGATTCAGGCCCAATAATTCATAAAATTTATCTAAAGATAGATTTAATCATGGGAAACATTTCATAAAATAGTTTAAATAGCTAATTCGGTTATTTTAATGGAGTTCTATGTGGCCCAAGTTGGAGATAAAATTATAGGCCAGATTCTGCGGCCCATAAAAATATCCCACATTTCAACCATATCTAGAAATTAAAAAAAATCCATTTTAGTTGGAATTGTACATAATGTTAGGATGCATCTGGGGATTCATTTTCTTCTACTATGTCTCACTCTAATTTGTCCATTAATAATGTTATTTGTGCACCTCTGTTCAGTTAATGAAAAATTGATGCCACTTCGGGTCAAGGGTGGAAAATTCTAAATTCCACAAACTTTCCACCAGCCTATGCCTGCCATAATCTAGTGGGAAGACTTGGAATGTTTTTGTCTTGAGCCAAGGCTTCCTAAATGATTATTTAGGGTAGTTTTGCCGAAGGATTTAATCATCCTTATGCTTTTTTTCATTTAAATGTTATGCTTCCCAGTTGATGTGGTATTGTTCTTCTTCATTTTTAAGTTATTCAAATCACTTTAGTCTTCAATAAAAATTTATCACCTTCTCTTATTCAATTCTTATTATTATCATATTGACACCATTTCTTCATGGTGTGAATTTATTAACACCAAACCCTGTGAAATTATTCACACAAAGGTGGAGTGATTATTTTCTTTTTATTGTTTATTTACTTCATCAATTTCCCCATCATGAGTATATTTCTCACTTCCATTGAAATCATAGCATCAATAGAGGGATAATACTCTTATGGGTTGATCAAAGGTAGTTGAAAGGGTCTAGATTGGATGTTATTTCTCACTCTATTAATTTCTTATCTATTCTTTTAATTTAGAATTTCATTTGAGGATTTTAAAACTACTTCGTCCCTTTTTAATTTTAACATCGCACACATCAAGTTCTAATACGAACCTTTACCTTGGAGTGATCTAAACATTGATCCTCCAAGTGTATAGGTGATTTTTATTAGGTTTTTTAGGTATTAAACCAGGAGGTTATGATTTTTTGGATCTTATTAAATGAACCCATCTCAAAAATAAAAAATTTAAATAGTTGAAAAGGGAATGCATCAAATCCACCACAAGTGACTACCTATGATCAAATCATTCTCTTAAATTGAATTCACTCTGGTATATTAGTGTTAAATTAAACCCATAGAATATCAACCCAAGTTGGCCCCTTCATTTCCAAAAACAATCCATAGAATTTATGTGTTTGTAGGTTACTTATTAGGTATCTTAGGATTCGACAACACAAGCTAAACTACAAGTGAACCCTAAACCCTAAAATCATGGGTAAATTTGGGAGAGACAAACTTTTGGAACCGTTGATAGGTATCCAAGTCAGTATTCTAAACAAAAATTATATTCTCCCCCATTTCTTCTATTCTTACCCAATATATTTTATCTTCTCCCTTTCTCATTTCTTTTCATTTGGTGCATGTCTTCCTATACCCATGACAAATCAAACCGTCTAGTTAGGGTGGATTGTCCTAGGGTTGGGGAGTTGTGTACACTAAGGAAACTCTTTCCATTAGATCCTAATCTTTCTAATACTCCATAGTGAAAAATTCATCCCATTTTAATGGATTTTATTCAAAGAAACCAACTCATAAACTCGGGTGGGAACTAAAATGGAAATCGCAATGAGGCAGCCCCAAACTTGGGGAATGCAGTTGATCAAACCATGAATGGATACCTCACACCTTACTAGACCAATGAACCCTAAGGAATTAGAAGTAATTAACTACTATATTCCAAATACATATTTAAACTCCATTTCTTATACCACCTTCCCACATTCCATGGAATGGAGTCTGAGATGACCTAACATCATGTTATTGAGTTCAATGACATTATAGAAACCATATTCAAGAAAAATCTTCTAGAATCATCTAAGATATGGCTATTTCCATTTTCAGAAAATGATAGAGCTAAAAATTGGATAAAAAATTTGATACCATCATCCATCAACGCTTGGGACCAATTACAAAGAGAATTCTATAAAAAATATGTTCCCCACCAAAAAGCAATTCAACTTAAAAAGAGAATCCATTTTTTTTGAAACAGAGAGAGAGTCATTATATAAAACATGGGATAAGTTCAAAGAAACCCTAATCATGGTTCCACACCATTTTTTTTATATTCTTGAACAAGTGAGAATTTCCTATGAATGGTTGGGCCCGGAGAACAACAAATTCATGGACATGATGTGTAATTGGTCCATTAAAAACACAGACCTAAATGCAGCTTACGAGAATCTAAAAAGCCATTCTGAACAGAACCAAACATGGGGAACATCATATTACTATGAGAATCCACCCAAACCTGGTGTAATTCATACACTTAGGGAGGAAGAAATCATTAGGGTGAACCTTTCTACACTCACTAGGTAGTCGTGGATATCGATCTTAGGAAGGTCCACGAAATTCAAACTATTGACACTCTTTGCAAAATTTGTGACAAACATGACCACAATATCAAAAACATCCCAATAATCCCTTCCATTAAATATTTTCTTCTTGGAAAAATATCTAAGTAGTTCAATTATATGAAATTTCATAAGCCACCATACAAAAATAATTTCAATCCAAGATACAATGACCATCAACGATTCCGTTGGAAAGATAACCAATAACCCAAGAAACAACCTAGTCAGCCACAAGGACCAACCCCCTACCCTCCAAAAAAATTTCATAATATAACCAATACCAAAAAAACAATCCAATACCAACATTCCCTTATCTAATACCAAAAACCCATGAAAAAAACAATCCAACTTTCAAATTATCCTCCTGGGATAAACCAACCAGCACAATCCTCTACTCAACTTGTACCTTTACCAATCCTTGAACAGTTGTGTTAACAAATGGAGAAAATGAACTCAGAAATCTCATCCCTTAAACATGAACTACAAACCATTAAAACAGAAAAGGTACCCATGAATACATATTCGGTACCATCCTCACCATTAAGGGGAGAATTTAGTTACACATAAACCTCTCATGAACAACTCAAAGCAGTGACTATTTAAAGAAGTAAAAAATCCATTGAGAAACCTGAAAAATCCATTACAGAACCATTAAAAGATTCAAAAAACACATGGAATTGATGAATAACCACCCATATATTACCAAAAGGATAATGATAATGTTATGGAACTAAAACCACAATAAATAATTAAATAACATGCTCCCTTCCCTCAAAGCTTGAGAGGAAAATCTAAACCAGGACTGAATGAAACTTTGAGGGAAATCTTCTCTCAGGTTAAGTTGGACATTCCACTTATCGATGAAATCAAAACCATTCCTACATACTAAAAGTAACTTAATGAATTGTGCAATTTTAAAAGGAAATTTTCACATAAAAACCATGTCCTTTTTGCTGCTAATGTGAGTAGCACCATTCTATAGACCATTCCTCCAAAGTTGAAAGATCTCGTGTGTCGATACATAAATGTTGAGTTAAGAGGGAGAAAAGTTATCAAAGCCCTTTTTGATCTGGGAGACAGTGTGAACCTCATTCTTTATGCCATGAATTGTCAGTTAGGGCTCAAAGAACTCCAGCCCACATCTGTCACCCTTCGAATTGTTGATCGTAGTGTTCGATTTCCTAAGGGGATCTTAATGGATGTTTTTGTGAAAGTTGAAAATTTCATTTACCCAGATTACTTCATTGTCCATGACAATAACCCAAGATTATGTCATTGGGAGAAAACCCTAATCATCCTTGGTTATCCCTTCTTTCAACAATCAACTATTTTATCCAAGTAAGAAATAGGAACATTACCATGACCTTTGGAAACACGACTCTAGACTTGAAAATCTAAAATTCAGGCTCCCAAATTGGGGATGAAGAGGATATCCATGAGGTTAGTTGGATTTTTAGAGTTGATAGTGAACTCGAGGAACATCAAGGAATTACTAAAGGGTGTTTAAGTTAAGAAGAGATATATTTTCTTTGTTCACATGAGGGGAATTTTTCTCCATTCGATGAATCTATTTTAGATACCTCTATTGATGATTTTATAAACTCAAAAATCAATGCTACCATTTTTGAAATCAATAAAATTGAGTCCATGGCCATTAATGACACTGTTCTAGCCAATTTAGTGGATGAAAATTCTGTTCACAAGGAACCAATTCTGTCAAGAAATTTGGATAATGAAACTGAATTTAGTAAAAAGTCCCATCTTTCCTTGGAAGGTGATAACCAATCTAATATTGAATTTTTGATCTTCCCTTCATCACTCAAGTATAAATAAAAATGGGAAAATGAAGCCTCTATTGTTTTCATTTCTTCCACTCTTGAATCCAATCAAGAGATGATGCTTCTGTGTGTCTTAAGATATCATAAGAAAGAAATTAGATGGACCCTTTCTGATATTCCTAGGATTATCCCACTCAATGGTACTCGTAGAATTGTTCTTGAATATGACTCCAAACCATTTCATCAAACTCAGTAGTGACTCAATCCAAATCTTATGGATGTGGTAAGGAAAGAACGTCTTATGTTGTTGAAAGCGGGTATCATCTACCCCATTACTAATAGTGTGTGGGTAAGCCCAAAACAAGTTGTCCCAAAGAAATGTGGAATCACTATGATCACCAATGAAGATGGTGAAATTCTCCCCAAAAGGGTCAATTGTACATGGAGAATTTGTATTGACTATAAGAAGCTCAACTCTTGTACCAAGAAAGACCATTTCCCCTTGTCCTTTATTGATCAAGTCCTCGAGTGAGTGGTGAGTCATCAATTCTATTGCATACTAGATGGATTCTCTAGGTATAGCCAAATATAGGTATCCTTAGAGGATTAAGGTAAAATAACCTTCACTTGTCGATTAGACACTTTTTCCTTCAAACACATTCCCTTTGGGTTATGAAATTCCTATGGTACCTTCTAGCAGTGCGTGATGGGAATCTTCTTGGAAATAGTGGGGGATTGTTTATAGGTCTTCATGGATGACTTCTTTATATTTTGAGATACTTTTGAGGAATTCCTTCTGAATTTTTAATGGGTTTTTTCAAGACGTGAGGATATGAATCTCATCATCAATTGGGAAAAATTCCATTTCCTGGTAAAGGAAGGATTTGTTCTCTGCCATCTGGTCTGTAGTAGAGGGATTGAAGTTGATAAAGATTTGGTGAACATCATTCATCACCTTCCCTCTCCTAAAACTATTTTGGAATTTAAGTCCTTCATCAGACATGCCAGTTTCTATAAAAGGTTCATTAGGAATGTTAGCTCTATTTCTCGACCATTTTGTTCTCTATTGGTGAATGATGCTCCATTTTTATGGGCTGAAAGCTGTGACGAATCAATATCTACACTCAAGTCTGCTCTTATCTCTCCACCAATCATAAAATCTAAAAATTGGAATCTTATTTTTGAGATCATGTGTGATGCGAGTGACTTCGCTATTGGAGCAGACTTAGGAAAATGGTGTGAGAAAACTCCATTTGTCATTGCTTATGCAAATTGTTTTAAATGATACAGAAATAAACAACACCACCAATGAGAAAGCATTTCGTGGTGTTGTCATTTCCTTATAGAAATTCAGGTCCTATCTCTTAGGATCACCCATCATTGTCTTCACTGACCATTAAGCCCTGAAATACCTTTTATAAAAACAAGATTCCAAGGATAGATGGATTTGGTGGGTCCTTCTTATTCAAGAGTTTTATTTAAACATTAAGGATAAAAACAGTGTTGAAAATGTTTTAGCAGATCACCTCTCTTGGATGGAATTCAATGAACACTCACATCACCTTTTTGTGTCTGATTCATTTCCTCGTGAGAACCTATATTCTATGAGTGATTTCCCAAGTTATGTTTACATATAAAACCATTTGGGTGATGGGTGACATTCCAATATTATTAGGGACCCTACCTAAGCAGAAATTTCTGTCTAATGTCAAACACTATGTGATTGATGATATGTACCACTTTATGTTCTATCTTGATCAAATCATTAAGAGATGTGTTCTCGATTCGTAGAAAGAGTCCATTCTAAAAAAATTCATGGAGAGGCATGTGGAGGACGCTTTTCCAAAAATAAAACAACTTCAAAGGTCCTATAATGTGGTTTCTACTGGCCTAACCTCACTATTCATTCCTTCCAATTATCTAGAATTTGTCCTCAGTGTCAACAATTAGGATCCATTACCAAAAGGAATCAACTGACCCTCACTCCCATTCTGGTCATTGAAATCATTGATTATTGGGTAATTAATATCATGGTACCCCTCCCAAACTCTAGGAGATACCTATATGTCCTTCTAGCTATTTATTATGTCTTGAGATGGGTTGACTCCATTCCCAAAAATTCCAATAGCCTTCATGTTGTGATCCAATTTCTAAAAGAGCACATATTTTCTCAATTTAAAATTTCTAGGTCTATAATAAGTGGTCAAGGAACCCATTTCTGCAATGGCCCATTCTCTTCAATAATGTCTATGTATGGAATTTCTCATAATTTTTCAACTAATACCATCCTCAAACCAATGGACAAACTGAGTTATAAAATAAGGAGATCAAGAAAATCCTTGAAAAAATTGTCAATCTCTCTTGGAACGATTGGTCAGGAAACATGTGGATTATCGTTGGGCATATTGTGAAACATTCAAATCCATCCTAGTAATGTCACCATATAGTTTGGTTTAGGTTAAATCATTCCATTTACCTGTAGAAATTGAGAATAAGACCTTTTGGGAAATAAAAATAAACTTTTCCATTTCTTTGGCCGATGAAAAGTGGAAATTAGATCATAAAGAACTTGAGGAACTTATGATGGAGACTTATGAAATTTCCATGATAAATAAATCTAGAGTTCAAGACTACCAATCTAGGAATCTCAACTGTAAACACACTGAACCATGAATTTTTTTCCCTTTTATAGTTTAAAACATCATTTACACCCAAGAAATTTAATGTCTAGACGGTCAGGTCCATTCACAATGCATCATGTGTACCCACATGGGGTAGTAGAGATTCAAGATCCCACAAGTGGTCACATTTTCAAGGTCAATGGTCATAGGTTAAAACCATTCATTGAATCGTTCAATAAACAGGAAATAGAGGTTAAGTTAACTGACCCAACCTATGAACCAACAAAAAATTGATAGATTTATGATCTATGTCAGGAAAATGATGTTAAACAAAAGAACTACATGTGAGGCAACCTGTGATTTTCATGTTTCCAATCATTGTGAATCATCTTTATTTTTCAAATAGGTTTAATGAATTATCTTGACACTTTAATGAATAATTAATTATTCAACTCTGAATATGATGGTACCTTATATTGTTGACATGTTATTATATTATGAGTATTTATGGGTAAGAAATGGGAGATCCATATTCACCAGTGTCACATGGTTTGATCCTTATGTAATACCTTACCCAGAAATTTAAAAAGATAACATTGTATCAAAAGTTTATTTTATTTTTCTGTGTTTGTAGGTTAAAATAAAAATACAAAATAATAAAAATAATTTAAAAAAATTAAAAGGACACATCGTAGGTCGTGTGGAAAACCCCATCACAACTGGCAAAGTCATGGGTCTTTAACCTGGGACTGAAGGGAGACATAGGAGTGCGCCTACCACTATCCTACAACTTATAGTGTTTCCCTCTTCCATTTTATTTATACATATAATTATATTTTAGAATTTATTTATCCATATATATATTAATTATTCTAATTTTTACTTTTTCCTACTATCGGTCTTTCGAATTATTAAATAAACAGGGGATGCTGAGTTGATGGATTTTTAGAAATATCACTGTGTATAAACATAAACTGTCATCATTAATGGGGATTCTTCAAGTGAAATTAATATCAAAGGAGTAATCAAGAGCATCATGAACTTCCACTTTAAAAACATGGTGACTTTATTCCATGTTTATTATTTCCAATTCCTTTTATAACTCCTATCCTCTACCTCCACCCCATTCTAAATTTTATTTTCTTTAAACACTGCGGACAATGTCATTTTATATTGGGGGTGAAAAGAATGAAAAAAAATACTTTTGTGTGCATAAAAAACATTTGGAAGGGAAAATTTCTTTAACCATGAACACGATAATACACATTGAAACCTTTGATACTAAATATCAAATAATTTAGAATTCCCCTATTCTAATTTTAATCCATGTATAATTTCATGAGAATATATTTTTAAAATTGTGGTTTTCTAATATTATATTTCCTCATTTTTATTTTTATCCAAATAAAAAAAGATCACAACACACATCCATTGGATAGAGGGGTATTAGTTTGAGTTCATGGGGTCCCCCAAATAAATATCATAGGATTTGTAATCATTTTAGTTTTAATGTTAGTAATCAATAAAAAAAATTCATAAAATAATCAAAAAATAATAAAAACAATAAATTTGCGCATATAGATATGAAATGACCTAATACGTGGATTTCGGAACTTGCGGAACATTATTCCATAGTTTTCTGGCCAGAAGTTTGTAATATTCTCTCTATTTATGATAATTTGACTATGTTTTTGACCGAGTTAACTCGAGATGATGCCCATGTATGTGGGATTCACTTTTTACCCTATGGTCATTGAGCCTGGGAGTCATCGGCAAAGTCTCGCTACATGGGTTTACTCTATTGAGTGAAATTTCAATTACCATGGAAAAATTGAAAAAAATGAAAAAAAACAATAAAAAATTGAATAATAATATTAATATGGAAAAGTGATTATACCTAGCTCTTCTATAATTTTCCCCTTGAAAAAATATGAATCCCTCATGTCTATTGCGATGCACAACACATCATCAAGCTTAATTGATATTTGATGAAATATGGCAATGACTATGAACAAAGAAATGGGTTTGGGACTGGCATATGATTATGAAAATATGTTTTATTAAAACATTTTTATGGGTTTCATGATTGTTTTGTATAAGTTTTTTTTGTAGTTATTGTGTATTAAAATGTTTTTAGAAACGGGAATACGAATTTCATATTTTTGAGATATATTTTTCTCGAGGCTGGAATAACTCATGTTGGGGGGTGTGATTAGACACTGAAATAGAATAATTTAAATTTTATATATTATAATATTCATGTTATTTTTTAATATTAAGCACTATTTTTTGTGCATTTTACACTTTGAACATTATTTTGTATTCTAATAGTAATTCCTTCTTAAAAAGCACTATTTCATGGTCAATTTTTTAACACCATATAAAATACACAATGATCGTGATTTTATTTTTATATTTATTTTTTAGGTTCTTAATAATATTGTGAAAAATTATTACTTTTTAAGTATTTAAATATTCACATTGGATGGCCACCAAAATGGGGTTTCATGGAAACACATTCTGGGAAATGTATACTGGAAAACATCCTAATAATGTGACTGTATAGGCTAGGATCCAGGCCCAATAATTTTTAAAAACTATATGAAGATAGAGGATATCATGTGGAACATTTAGAGAAACATGGAAAAGAGATAATGTAGATATTTTAATGGAGTTCCATGCATCCCAAGTTGGAGATAAAATTCTAGGCCTGATTCAGTGGCCCAAAGAAATAGCCCGCCATTTCAACCATATCTCAAAATTAAAAAACCATTCAGGGGGAAATTTTATATACTATTTGGAGATGGTCAGGATCCATTTTAATATTCTACGTACTACTCTAATTCAGCCATAAAGAAGGTTATTTAGGCGCCTCTATTCAGTGGATGAAAGCTGGATTCCACTTCTAGTCAAGGGTGGAAAAGTCTAAATTCCACAAACTTTCCACCATTCTAGGACAACCATACACAAATTTGGATGACATAGACTATTTGTGGCTCGACCCAAGGCTTCATAAATTCCAATTTAAGGAGTTGGTGGTAAAGGAGTTGATCATCATTATTTCTTTGTTTCATTTAAATATTATGCTTCCCATTTTATGTTGTATTGTTCTTCTTCATTTGTAAGTTGTTCGAATCACCATAGTTTTAAAAAATATTAATATTCTCTTATAATATTCCTATTATTATTACAGTGATTCTGTTCCTTAATGGTGTGATTTTATTCACACAAAACCTTGTGAAATTATTCACCCAATGGTGGAGTGATTGTTTTCTTTTTCATTGTTTTCTCACTTCTTAAATTCCCCTTGCATGAGTCTACTTCCCACTTCCATCAAAAAAATAGCAACAATGGAGGTCTAACGATCTTTTGGGTTGATCAAAGGGAGTAGAAAGGGTTTGTATTAGATGTTATTTCTCACTCTATTAATTTCTATTAAATTATTTTAATTGATAATTTAATTTGATGATTTTAAAAATTATTCAACCTATTTGAATTTTAATGCCACACACTTCAAGTGAAAATATGAAACATTATCTTAGAGTTCTCAAAACCTAGATACTTAAACTGTATAGGTGAATAATATTATACTGTGTAGGTATGAAACTAGGAAGTGATTTTTTTATTGATCTTATTAATTAAACCCATCTCAAAAATAAAATATTGAAATAGTTGAAAAAAGAATGCATCAAATCCACCCCAAGTGACTACCTAGGATCAGCTAATTATTTTAAATTGAATTTACTTAACTCTATTAGAATTCAATTAGACCCATATAAAATCAAACCAAGTTGGAAACTTCATATCAAAAAACAATCTATATAACGTATGTGTCTGTAGGTTACTTCTTAGGTCTCTGAGGATTCGAAAATGCAAGCTAAACTACAAGTGACTGCTTAACCCGAAAATAATTGTAAATTTGGGAGAGCCCAAAAATATTCCACTAGAAGTGGGTTGAATGGTCTAGAAAAACCGTGGATGATTTCTTATATGGATACAAGCATGAAACTCAATAGGGTCTATATCACAGTTAGGATTCAGATTCTCCTACCATCCATACTGATGGAATATAACCAAGATTCCGGTGTAGATAATCTGACTTCCACTACCTTGATGAGAAACAACAAGGATACAATTCATGAAACTGAGATAACAACAACTCTACATCATTAGTGAACCTTTGTTCCTGGTACTATTATCTTCCATAGTTTTTATTCATTATAATATCATGATTCATGATCTCAAAAAATTTATACAGGTAAAATACATTTACATATATTTGGATGGATTACATTATCCCTTATTAAAATTTACACTCTTTTTATAGCTCATCACCAACTAAATGTGACACAATGCACTACTACTCAATAAAACACTACCAATAGTCCATGATGGACAATTCACATTACTCCAGGTATCTAAATTCTATCATTTGACGAAATACTAGAATTTGAGGAAAAATAATCAATGATGGTAGTAAGGAAGTCTTCCCAGCCCATGACCTAATGATTAAAATCCTGATTAATCACATCCTACCATTTCTTGGGAAAATCACGCAACATATAAGTGGAAAGATTGACCTTCCTCTATGAAGGCATATCCACATTCTCAAATATAGAAAGTGTTGCCTCTATCCATGACTCAACAGCCTAAGGAACTAAATTACATGAAAATATGGGGTGTAAAACCCTAATAATCCATGGTATTCTACTTTTTTAATAATTCAAAGTATTGCGTTGTACGCAACCCCGAGTTAACGCACACCACGGCCTATCAATGTAGCCATTTTAAAAGTAGTTATGAATAATATTAACCATATTTTGAAATTTTATAAACTTTATTTTTCAAAATAGTCTTAATTTTATAATTCATAACAGGAAAATCAGGTTGGGATGAAATATTTGTAATTTTCTGAAAAGTTTTAATTTTTGATGAATAGTGAAAAATACTGCATTTTAATTCAAAATTTCCTTTTCATCTAATTTATTTATATAGTTATATTTTGTTTTTAATTGGTTTTAAAGTGTAATTGGATTAGGATTTTATTATTTAATCCAATTATGGTCATTATATGTAATTTAACATTTAAATTTTACATAAACAAACATTAATCTTTTGATAGTTTTTATTTCTTAGAAACACGCTTTCCATTTTTCACAATGGGAATTAATATTAAATTAATTACTGTAACTTCTATGTTTTGAATTTATAAAAATGGACTCCATATTTTTAATCATAAATTCCAAATTTTATAAAGAGATGCATTTTATTTTTGGACATTATGAATAATAACTTTAGTAATTATTTTTATTTACCATGGTTAAAGGGTTAATCTGGTAAATAATGGTAATAAAATAATACAATAATTATATAAATGTACCCTAACACATGTATTAATCATATTTTAGGCGATATTTCTTACCATGGTCATCCTTGGGTCAATTTGGGGACCCCATGGTTCCACTTGGGTTTGATAATGATAGGTTATAAGAATTAATTTAATGTAAAGAGAAATATAACATAAACATTTTTCTTTTACTAAAAATAATTAATATAGGTTTATGTGACTGATCACTTTCACTATAAATTGTAATTATAAATCTTAAAATATTTCCTACATCATATTATTTTATTTAAAAAATTTAGACGTTAAAAATTAAAATTAATTTATGACACAATAATGATGTAGTGATTACCTTATTTATGAATGATTCAAATAAATGAGATTATAAATATGAAAATAAATGTAATTTGAATATTTCGATTCCATCCAAGAATTTTCTGGATGATATTTACATATTATATTTTATGTCATTCTTTTTTTTTTGAATTAATAAAGCTTTTATGGCTTTAAAAAAATCAATTACTAAATAGTGTTAAAATTGACATAAATGAGTTTTTAAAACAAATACTTTTTTATTAAATGATATAATATTCCTAAAAATATAATATTCTGAAAAATGAAGTATATAATGTTAAATACTTCATTAACGATTAACTTGTGGTTCTCTTGGAATTTTATAGTAAATATAGTGAACATATGTTATGAAAATACAAGAAGACATGGTAAGAGTTAATGTTTTTAACTAAGGGTTAAAAATAAATGATAAGGTTAATTTTGTGACCTAAACATGTCCAAAACCTATTAGTTGAGATAATTTAGACCCATTATCATCATTTACTTGAAATATATCACTTTTTAAAAACTATAATTCTAAAATCATTTTATATTGAAATAATATTTCAAGACATTCCTAAAGTGCCCCTCCTTCCTCTTATAAAAGGAAACCACCTCTACCCACTTATTCACACCTCCAAAGACCTTTGTATCGACCAGAACCTACCCAAATCTCTTTTGAATTTTCCTCAATTCATCCAAGAGGCCACCCTTTGTGATGAAAACTATCTTAAGGAGTCCTTTTGTTCTAATCAAAAGGATACACCCGAAGAAGATATAATTTTTTTATCCCTTATTTCAAGGTTCATTTCTTATTATACTTCCTCTTACTAAGTTTTTACAATAGTAAAATAATAAATCTAGTATATAATATATGATTATATGTTATTATTATTAACAACCATATTCCTATTTTTACCCATCCTAGGAAAAACAATACCACCAAGCATTTGTGTGTGCGGATTATTGTCTCCACGTTGTGGTGTAAACTATTTTTCATATATACTATATTTACATGGGTATAATTTTGAATAAAAATTACATAAATAATGAATATAATATGATATTATTTAGTTAGAATTCATATTACATCCAAATTCATACCATTAAACAATTATGAAAGTGATATCTTCACTCGTGCGTACGTACGTCTTACCGTCTCCATGACACAATGAGACTCATCTTCCACGTTCACCATCCAAGATTTATTATAAATATATATATATTATGATTTATTATAAAATATATGACATAATAATTCTACTTGAATAATATATATATATATATCATTCACATACTTCCATTCAATATGATAAGAAAATGGAAACAATGTTCATGTGTACGTACGACCTACCGTCTACATGAATGGTGTATTCCATTTAATATATATATTTATTATATATATTTATATTATTAAAATATATGATATATAAATCAAATAATAATTTATGGAAGTAATTAAATCAAGATCTATGTAATATAATCAAGAATAACAAGTCAAAACGCGTACGATAAATAAAGCAATTATTACCTGAAATGTTGCATTAGCATGGAAATGTTAATAGATGGGTAATATAAAGTCATAAAAGAATAAAATATGATATCATATTTATTATTAGGATTCTAATATAAGTTACTAATTTTTTTAAAACCATCATATAAGAGTTTTGGACAAATACAAGGAGTATGAGGCTTAAGTGAAGTGATTTCATCCCAATTTCATTTCATTGAGTCATATTAAAATGTTGTGCACCAAGTTCCATTTATAAGGTGAAAATTCTACCATTTGATTTGTTATCATGAATCTAATTATTTTCATGATATTATGTTATATACTTATTGGGAATTATTTATATATACGCATTACTCATTCAATACGGTTATATGATAAGACATATTATTTATTTTGGTTATTAAATATGGGAAATAATTTGGACTGGAAATGATAAGTGGATATTGGATTATATATAGCTCCTCGGTATATCGATAGTTTCTCATGAGACGAATAAGTTGGCCAAATGGGTTTATACCCTTTGTTTTAAACCATATTGTGGAAGGTATTGATGACAATATGTTTTCATGGGAATGAGACATGACATCCTTAAATAAAGTATTTCCCTCATTTAATTTAAGCTATTATTTGTCCTCGAGATTTTGCATTGAAATATATATGGATGTAGTTCATTCTCAGTTTATTGATTTATAGGTTATGTCTCATTTCCATACTTTCAATATTATTTGTGCCTTATCTAGTTTTGTAAATAAAATGTGTTCTTAGATATATACCTTTCCATATAGATTGATTATTGCTTCTGTTGTATATATCATTACTAAGAATTTGATCTCATCCTTATTATATTTCTCTCCCTGGGTTATGAAGAAGAAAACATTGATTAATATTTCAATGATGTAGTATATTACAGTTATTATGTAGAATGTATTATTGTTTCCCAATGTATTATTGGTATCATGTATGTAATCTGGATTTCCAATACTACTAAACTGTATGGTCCTTCGGGATTTTTTTCCATTAAATAATTCTAATAAAATGTAATAATGCACCGGCTTCAGGTTATCTAGGGTCGGGGTGTTACATGGGAGGATGTTGTTGTTGGAACATAAGACTCAGATCAGATATCATTGGCATAGGTCATGGAGCACCATCCTTAGATTGATCTAGATTTAGAAAACCCTCTCAAAGATGAGCACAAGGGACTAATTCGGGTATATAATGTGGTGCCTCAAGTGAATCTTGTGATAGTGTGACTGTAGGATTTGGGCCTACTATCTCTGAAGTCCGTTCATCACCCCCCCCCCCTTCTGGCACACAACTAGTGGATGTCATGGTGGAATAGCTCTTAAAATTCCATGAACACACCTAAGAACAAAATTTTGAAACACATAGAATCACAAATAGAAGTAGATAATAATAATGAAGGTTCACTCTCAAAAATTATATCCCAACTACCAATATAAAATTTTATGGTACTAGTAAGGGTTTAAGAATCTATTTACAGAGGTTATAATACATATAAGGTTCAATTTCACTTTTTGAAGGAAAATACTCATTAAATTGCAATTGGCCTCCCCATTTTCTAGAATTTATTTCATTTATATGTCAGAATATACATTTTATTCTTGTAAGTGATTTTATTTATATTACAAGGCATGATTAAATGGTTTTCCATTCCCAGCTAATAATTTTCTTTACACTTTATAACTATAATAAACATGCATTTAATACCAATTAGTTTCACTGACATCCGATCTGAGAATGTAACTGGTAAATTACAATGCATTACCTCATTAAATTACCCTTTCAGATTCATATGGTCCCATACACCTTATAATTGATATTGGTAATCATTTTATCACATCCAAAACAAAAATCATGTTACCAGGATTCATAGCTTATGAGGGTTGAGAATGGAATCTTAAGATAAATCCTTCAAAAAATATAAGAAAACATTATTTAGATTGATTATAACACTTTAAATAACCAATTACCTTTCCTTATAAATTTTTTTTGTATCATAGGCATATATAACAACCATAGATAACTCAACATTTCAAGGAAACACAAGAAATGTTAGAATTGAAATTCACCAATATGCCATAGAATGTGCATGACATGTTAATTCAAGGTGGCTATAAAGACGGATGTAAAAATGATACTTATTGTACCAATCCCAGGTAAAATATCCATATAGCATATCAAACACCACAATTCATGTCCATAAACCAATGGTGAAATTATATCAACTGTGATAAGAGAATAAAAGAACAATAATTTTTTCCATTCCCTGGAAACTTGATATTTACCCTGAACATGGGTTAGCTACTCCCATGAATGACTTATATCCCTGTTTTGATAGGTACCAAATATGATTTCAAAATTTCTAAAAAATATGAAACAAAATAATATAAATCCCTATTATAAAACATTGTCACATCCCAACCATATAATCACTAAACAGATCCCTGAGCAGGTGGCCACATGGCCTCAAGCTTACCTCACCATATGCTAGAGAATACCAACTTGCAGTTAGGTATAAGGGTGTGACCATGGGGAGAGTATTTCTTCATTTATGAGTGGATAAAAACTGAGATATAATATATGGATAAATAGGATAATCATAATAAAAAATATGGATTTGGATGTAAGGATAATCTTCCATCAATAATAATCAATTCAATAACTATAAATTGAGTCATATAAAAATTATGATGAGGTAATTTCACATAACTACAAAAGGAAAAGTAGGCATAAAAGGTATCTAAAAATACATGATACAAAAAAGGAATCAAAAGGACCAAAAAATATCCATGAATCCCAGGAAATGGTCCGCTCACTTATTACCAATATTGTATCATATATTATGAAAGAAAGTCATGTGTCCAAGATAGCTTGCTTCCCTTTATCCATACTTGTGATCATATAATATTCTTGGGGACCAAAAATGACCTGGAGAATGTGTGAGATAAATATCAATATAAAACCACCAAAAATGTATATATAAAACTAGTATGTGATTTTAAACTGAACAGTGTGAAGGTATATAAATTTAAATCAATTACAAAATAAACAAATCCTACCTACTTAAACCGTAGCTGGTAATGTATCTGAATGTGAGATCACATAATTAGATAATTTTATATTCATCTTATATAGATAACTCATGTGAATGTGGCAACAACATGGAATTAGATTATAATAATATTAAAATATGATCCAAGATGTTACTATTTCATCCCTTGACCTCAGTGGTCAGCCAACTCATAGTAGTAAATCATGTAGTCAAGCCATATGGTGTATAAGTGTAATTCAATTGGAATTTATAATGAATTACACTATAAATGAGTCTAAATGATTCCATGGAGCTCTTCTATAGTAATCTATAACTGAGAATGACTGGGACCAATGGGGTGAATCTATGGTGGCACGTGTACGAAGACATCAAGATGAAACTAAAGAGTGTATCCATGGAATTATAATATCATAGGAGATATTGAATGAATATTACAATTTCATTTCGGGAATCCTCTAATAATAAAGGACAATGTTTGAAGGTGGGTGTCTTCTATGGCCATTAATTCCTCAAATCAGAATTGTTTCCTCTGGGTTCTTGAGTAATTCCCTCAAGAATCGAAGCCTGGATCAATTCTGAACATTAATATAAAGATAAAAAGGTTCATGTTCAATATACACCTTATACATATTTCATTAATCAATTTATTCCACGTAATACTCATTCCATTTAATAATTTAATAGGTTCATTCCATTACCTTTCATCAATGTGGAATTGTAAAATAAGAAGATTCCTACATTATCAATTCAATTTATAACTTAACCAGACCAAGTGATATCTACATGTATATGCCTTAAATTTAATAATTTAATCATAAAGGGTAGGTCCAAGTCATATATAAATATATATATATAAATTTAATTTAATGGTTTTAAATTAATTTATTAATTTAAAAAACTAGGCTTATTAATGGTCAATTCTTTTGTGCCTTAGAAATACGTCAAGCAATCCGACCATGGGTCCCTAAAAGAACAAAAAAAAGAACACCTCATTAAATGTCCATGTGGAGGTGTGGCATGACTTGAGAAAGACACCCCTATTTGGTCTTAGGTGGACCCCTGAGATGTGATCAACCCAAGAGGATGGACCGTAGGCTAAAAATGATGAGTTGGGAGAGTTGACTAGTCGAGTGAGGTCTTGAGGACTGATAAGTTCCTTGTGCATTCTCTTGTAATGTACCCAATAAAGCTTGTGAGGCTATGATATCTTGATAGTGAAGTCGGGGATGTATAATCCTCTTGGAATTATGTGTTTAATTAGAACCATATTTGAGACTGAGGACCTTTTTTTGGTGTCTCTATTGTACTATGACCAAAGGGACATGAGTAGGTGCCCCATTGTCTGACCATCCCTGAGTGGGTGTGTTTCTGCTTGGGTAGAGTTGGTAGTGGGTGTCACCTTAGAAACCATACAAAACATGTTATCTAAAGGGGTTGTTGAAAGTTGTGTTGGGTGTGGGTGTTTAACAAGTCCTTGTTACTTCTTTATTTTATTTTGGTTTATGGTGTATGCCATCATGGTAGTTTCAGTAATGAAATGGAAAATTCCATTGAGGTTGATATTTAATTTTGTTTACGAAATTCCTAATGGGTGGTGTTTATTTTTGTGCAATTTGATGAGAAAAATACCATATGATAGGGTAAGAAAAGGGGAAAAATACTCTATAGGTGTTCAGCATCATTCTAGAGAAGTGAATATAGGGCACAACTTAGAGGTGGTCGAGCGAACTAAAGGAAATCAGAACAAAGTGGATGTGGTGTGGTGGATTCAGAGGATGGAAAGGGCCTACAGGTTAGAAAAATTTAGGCCTACAAGTGAGGGAGAGCTCGTTTGAGTTGGACTATGGTGAGGAGGGGCCTATAGGGAATATTTTAGAATGATTCATGGGATATATATATAATATGTATAAATAAAGGGTTCAGTGAATGATTTATCCATGGGGGGTGATATGACATGTCCTCCATGTCTATGGGTGTGAAGTGTGTGTATGTCATAGTAATTAAAACCCAAATATCTATTATATATATATATAATATTTATTAATTAAATATCATGTATTTTGGATAAATTGAAGCTAAATAATTATTTTAGATATTTATTAGGAACCATTTAATAATAAATACTAATTATTATATAAATAATTAATTAATAAATAATTATTATATAATTATTATTTTAATAATTAGTTGCTAAATAATAATTTTAAATATTTATTATTAATTAGTTTTAATTTTAAATTAATATTATTAAAAAATAATTTATATTCTTTAACATCCAGATCAAACTTAATATCTTCAATGTTGTATGAGGTGACATCAACTATCAGGAAATGTGATCAATAATTATGGAATATTACTTTTTGATTATGTAAATATTATTCAAATTTCATAGAATAATGGGAAATTTAGTGTTTTTGGCTTGGAGATGAGGATATCCATTTTTCAGGGATCCCACCCCATGATTGATAGATATTATTTCAAAAAGTAACCTCTCAAGAATATTTTAAAAAAATACATAAAACCTATAACCTTGTCTAATCCCCCTTTATTCTCCCCTTCTTTTCACCTCAATTTAGTTTCTTGTACATGATGGAACTCTATGAGACAAGGTGGTGAACCAGCATGTTTCATCTTGATCAAAATTTACCTATAAAGTAAATAACTTATATATTTGGGTAAGGAATAAGATATATTCATACATCTTCATTGTTGGTGGCTACCGATGGTGTTCCACTCTTCTCCACATTAATGTTATAATTTTATAATACTTGCTGATGTAAAATAATTTTCATGATGATTTCATTTGGGTAGGAAGTTTCTTGTTGTTCCTTAGGGGCATGGGTCCGATGGGTAGTCTCTCTATATGGATGCGTTGGGTATTTAAAACAACCATGCAATAGGAAAACCCCCCGTCAAATTCATCTTGGATGTGGACCCATCAAGTTCATCATGGTAGTGGGCCCATCAATTTTAGCTTCATAGTGATCAACTATATTAATGACACCTTCACTATGAGGATGGATATAAAATATAATTATTCATCATGTAAAAGTGTCTCATATTTTACGTACATAATACTTTTTAAAAATACAGATAAATAATCATGGACAACCATTTGAATACAAATTTTGGAGGGAAAATTGAAAAATAGGGAACATGAAAATAAATGCCCATCTTATAATAATATTGATAACTATACAATAAAATATTTAAATCTAAATCAAATGCCATGTTCAAAAGATATTCCCGAACGTACCTGTGTAAAGAAATTATTATTTAATTACTTAAATATTATATATTAATTATTCAGCTAAAATTTGAATGGCTTAAAACTCCACAAAACTCCTATCATAGAGTAAAAACTCCATTCCAAGACCAACATAGTGGTCAAAAAAATTATCTGATCTCATATTCTTGGGGTAAAATGACTATTTAACTCCTTGACTAGAAATTTAAATTTCTTCTCAAGTTTCTATTTCAGAATAACATAGGTCCTTGCAATCTACTCACCAGTATCCTTCTCGTCCCCAAGAATCCTAGGTAGTAAAACTATCAGCCACGGTATCATCCTGGTCATCTACACAACTACACCATATTGATTATCCAACAACAAATATTACATCATCAAAAATAGTCTCCATGATGGGAGACACTTAACTATGACCAATCTAGTACTCCCTGCCATAGGAGAACCCTTATCATCATCTCACAACATCACCAGTTCTCACTTTCTGATAATGGATTCCATAAACAATGTCTAATTTCAACATAAATGAGGGTCACCACCCCCACATGGCCAATGATGAACTCCCCACCATATGGATTACCTTACATTGCTCCTCAATTGTAAGTAGACCGTTTACCTTTATAAAAAAACATATATTTAAAATAATTGAACCTTGGTGTACAGACAATGATCTCTTAGAGAAGATTTCACTCTCTCTCAGTGTACTCAGGAGAATGTCATGAATTATTATGATCATATCTAACTAGTATCACACAATGATTCCATAAAAAGTAATGTATAGCTCTCTCTGAGACATGATAAAATAAAAAAGGATGAAGATGCTTGTAATCAACTCCTGACACAACACCTACTCATAATATGTGGTCATGTCCATCCATGGGTCAACCATCTCATGAAAACTGATTCATTTCTGATGTCTCCTCTACTAAATATGGACATTCATCATTTAACAATAACTCACGGGAACCCATTTCCATATAAATTCTTGAAAACATTATTCCTTAGCTCATATAGGGCCACAAATCAATTTATGATTTAAATGGTATCACGTGAAACTAGCATATAATTTTATCACCAGACTCATACTCCAACAAACATTCAACATAAGGCAAATTGGATGGTACTACATGTCATGTATGTCTCATAAACTAGAAGATCTCTTGGAAATCCTTTTCAAAATCGAGCACCTCACATGTCCAATGATTTATTTATGATCACCAATCACTAAGAGTCCTTAAAGTCATAAGAATCTACCCATGCTCTAACAATATTAGAAAAAATGGAAGCACTGGTCAATAGGGATTGATCAATGAAAAGTCATTCCTACCAAATGTTTTCTCGAAAAAAAATAACCATATGTGATTCCTCAAAATACAAAGTCCTCAGTATTTATATATAACTAAAACTGAGCAATGACTATACGTCAGTCACAAAAGATTTTATAGCCTAGATCAATGCCTAAAAAGGAATTTGAAAACCAAGTAAAACCTCTCATTCATGTTTACCTTGATCAAAACAAACTTCAACCTACAATTGTTTGATTAATAATTAATGGCCTCTTGGTCTCCCACCAGTACCTACTGATCAAGTCTCACAACTGGTTCATATGGTCTAACCACTTAACCCAAAAGATCAAACCTTTATAAGGAAGGTAAATAGCACAATGAATTATAAGGGCAAAAACTTTCAAGCATGGTCTACAATGTCCCTCATCCTCTTCGAGCATCCTCATATGGTAATGCTCTCTGAAGATCGTGATTTTCATGTAGAATACATACTAGAATGAAACATACTATGAATCTTTATATTTTAATAACATCTCAAGGTTCTTTTCATTAGAAACTTCTTACTACCTATTAGAATTATACTCACCAATCCAACTAAACAACCACAAATGATGGTTTATTAAGTAGAGTGTCATTTCGAGCTATGTAGGAAAAAATGTGTAGTTTTTTACTGAAACTATAAATTACCAAACCTAGAGAAACACATTAAAATTTGTCCAAAACTTGGGAATCATGTGACCTATTGACTTTCTAGGGCCATTACACCTTCCGGGCATTTTTATTATGTCATAATCCTCACCACCAAACATCTCAACATAGATCCACATAGCCTTCCATCAGAAGGAAATATATATTCAGTCAACAATATATATTATAATTACAACAATAACCTATATGGGAAAACACTATTTATGTTTTTTTGGAAACTTTAAATAATTATACTTCATCATAAAAAACAATCACACTAGATGACCTATACCAGGTGAATCTTATGTGCCAAATAAAATTCTTATGATGCCTTTTTACTTTTATACCCATGATTAATAATTAAACCCTAGCATATTTTTAATGGAACAGAGCTATAAATCCATAAATAAATCATAACATACACACAAAAAGTGTGTCACTTGGTGGGAAAATCATATAAAACTATAATATAATAGATCGGAACAACAATCCTACATCACTGAAAACCAATAATTAATACTGGAATAGTGTTGTTGATGCACTAGTCTGATATCCATCACATGTTCCAACACATTCCTAATACTAATGTATACCATATCCCATATAGTAATAAAATAAGAAAGTAAATTATATGATACCAATTTGTAATGTCCCGAACTAGATGCCACAAATCTGGTGCCCCAATCTAGTTTTCCACAAGGCCTCATGTTCACCTCCCCCTATTCCAGAGGCTATCAATTATTAGAAAGGGTATAAAGGTGGTATAGGGGGAGACTATAAAAACATATTAGAGTAACACTGTAGAAATAATTGGAATTAATACAAATCATTAATAAACATAGTGTGGTAGGAATAATTAACTGAAATAGAACATACTATAATAACAAATGAAATGATATAAAATCCTAAACTATCATTTCATACATAAAACATTGATCATCCACTAGTCCTAGAATATATGCAGGAGTACATAAAATAAATTGAAATAAATGTACAAATTTCTACTACTAACTCTGAGCTAGACCACAAACCTGGTATCCAGAAATTGTCGAACTCAAACAGCCTGATCATAAGAATCCACATGAGTGTCCTTGGTTGAGAATGAAACCCTAGGTATCAGTCCTATCCATCATGTGACAGTTATTTACCAAAAAATCATACATAATGACTTCTTAGGACCAATATAGAAATGTATCTAAGCAATTATTCCCTTGTATATATGGTGATTTGTTTATGTATATATATTCCTAGAGTTATATATATATACATGAGTATTTATATATGATTAAGTATACTTTTAACTTATATTAACCACAAAAACCCTTGGGTATATAACCTCAATAATCTAGACATCCTATGAACATGGAATTGAGCTGAATTTCTACCACTTATGTTGTGAATCATTTATTCCATATCAAGGTCCATAATCCTAATCGAGAGTACCTGCTTTTACCAGTATCAAAAATGTATCTCGAATAAATATATTTAACCACTGGGGGATACATGTCCTAACATTGAGATCAACCATACCTCATAAAATAGATATAATATAGGATACCGTATATTGAAGAACAATACTATTAATGTGGAATTTTGCAAGATGACATACTACTCAATGTATATTTAATCTAGTCTGAGGCCCAATTCCTAGGTTTTGGTCCATAGGCAATAATGACTTTGCAACTCGGATAATCCCTAATGAGGATGACCCATTGGTTACATGTATGGAATACTATCCTGATCTGGTATATTAATAAATAATCATTTAATAATAATATCAATATCCAAATCCAAAAAAAGTTTATTGAGTTTCTATAATGGTGCATCCATGGATCCTAGAGAGTATTATAGGTATAAAACGAGGAGATAAATTCCATCATTTGGTTTCTCATCATCATCCTACTACATGTGGGAGAAGGATGCACCCAAAAAACATTAAAATCCTCTAGAAATCTAGAATAATATCCATTTTTAGAGATACCCCGCATAATATGTGATCTAACAGACTCTCAACAACCTACCTCTATATCCCTGAATAGGGAAGAATCTTAGGGATAATTTGATTTCCTATAATGGTATCATTCATCCCAGTAAGTCCATACTCATTACCCCATGATGTACATCTTGAAATCCCAATAAAATAAGTCTCAAATGATAGATTCTAGGTAGTACATTTTGAAATTCAAATAAAATATGGCTCAATAGCTGGGTCCCATGAAGTATGTTTCGGTATCCCAATATATTAATAAGATAGATCCTTAGAAATAAGTCTGGCCATCCCAAAAATAAAGAAAGATTCATTGTGTTAGGCTCCCGAACCACCAACTAGGAAGCACCTCTAGGAATCATTGATGCATCACCCATAAATAGGTGAATGAAAAAAAATAGAGTGAGGTTGATTGAATTCCAAAACCAACCATGGATGCCTCATCCTCATGGGATGAAAAGTTCATCATGGGTTCCAAATTGACACCTCTGACATTATCTACCCAAAACGGACATACTAGCTTTGGGTAATTCAAACATTGGGGTACCCATTTGGTCCCTCAAGTCATAGAATTGGAGATGCATGATACTTGGGATCCTTTTAGTCTAAATATAAGAGAAGTCATCTAACTAATGATCCTCAGTGGTGAAGATAAGGGGAATAATCCTAAATAATATCCTCTTATAGTAAAAAATTAGAGGCATCCTACATGGGATCCTCAGAATGGTACATAGGAAGAGGAAGACTACCTAGGACCCTTAATAATTGAGTATTTAGGAAGAGGCATCCTATAGGGGATCCCCAATATGGTAACTATGTATAATAATCCAAAAGGAGATTGCCTAGGTCATAATATAAGTGAAAAATTACCATAGGGGACCCTCAGTGTATTAAGAATATATAATCATCCTATATGGGATCATCTAGGGTGAAATGTAAGCTATGGTATCCAACAGGGGATCCATAAAAAAATAATCTCGCAATCTCTTGGGATAAAGGGTAACATATCAAAAGGGAGAAATCATAAAGGGATATCTATATAATAATTTGTAATGGTAGATGGCTCATGACCAATCTCATTTCAAGGTCTCATTCTTATGAGAAAATAGGGTTCAATTACAGGAGGAAGAAGCTCTCAGTTTAGAGAAAAGACTTATATTTTAACTAGGGAATCATCATATCACCTCATGTATAGTTCCATCACGGTCTACATGGAAAAATTATAGGAATTGACTACTCATGTTCCCAATTATGAGTTCTAGGTGTAATGATTTGAAAAACCATGAAAAGGGTATGAAGAGGTAGTACAATACATGCATACCATAGTACATGCCATGTACTCCCAAATCCCTACATGGACTGATACTCTAACCAAACATGGTGTGTAAAACCCCAATTACATGGCATTTTGGCCATGTACGTGGTGTGTACTAGACACGAGTTACCTGCCCAAGTACCTCACATGGCCTAATCATGTACTTCACTGGGATGTATACCTCTTCACCACATGAAACCCACACGGAGTCTGGCCATGTACTCTACATAGCCATGTTCCATTACACATGCTATTTAGATGGGTAATGCGCTGAAAAATGATTCCCAATAAATGGTGTGTATACCACATATATGGTGCGTACTTATAAAATTATCACCTTCCCTAAACTATAAGAACACACACTGTGTGTTCTTTAACTACATGCCATGTGATCGGGATTTCGAAATGGAAAACACCACAAATCTACCCAAACCCCCATTTTTTACTCAAAAGGTATAGATCGACCCTAAGGGTTCCTAAGATGAAATAATTGTGGTTTAAAACATGAAAATTAAAATATACGGGGATATATATAAAAAAATTAAAAATGTCCTACCTTTTGGTGAAATCCTTCAAACCTTCACCAGTGATTGCGATCCAAAGCTACCGCCCAATGATATGGCTCCTCCCAAGCTCTATTGTAGCACCTACCTTGATACTTATGTCTCTTCCACTATCCCTATTTAAATCCCACTTTTCTATCTCATTCATGTGAAAAAGGATAACCCTAGGTCTTTGTTTGAGAATCTCGGGGATAGGTAAGAAAATGAAAAAGAAAAGGAAGGAATAAAAAGAAAAATGGTGCCTAGACCAGCCCCATCACCGACCAAATTTTATGCCCCACCTAGTTAAAACTACCGATTCCATAGACCAAAGTAGATATGGAATCTCATTATAATGATCCATTCAAAAGATATCTCTGAACAAACCTTCAAGAATAAATTAATATTTAATTATTTAAATATTATTTATTTATTTTTCAACTGAAATTTGAACTAGTAAGAATTCCATAAAACTCTTTTTCTAGGGTAAAACCCAATTCTAGAAAACAATAGAGTGGTAAGAAAAATTATCAGAGATCATATTCAAGGGTAAAATGACTATTTCCCCTTTAAAATATTCTGAATTCAAAAAATTTAACTTCTAACCCAATTTATTGTCAGGATAAAATGGGTCCTTATAAAGTTTCATATATTTTTCCACATTATTTGAGGATATAGATAATGTGATTGACAATACCACAACATAACCATATCAAGAAAAAATATCAAAACTCTCTCTCTATTGAAGCAATTTTCCATACAATTATTCTCTCATATTATAACCAATGATTGAGAAGACTTAACTTCATCCTTTAAAGTGATGGTTCAGAACAATACCCTCCATTTTGATCAGGCCACTATAATCAATGACTTCATCAAATGTTTGGAGACCTTTACAAGTCATATGACTCCATCAATTCATGTTATCACACTGCTCAACTATACTTTGATACTAAATACAATACCTTTGAGTCACTGGAAATTTAATATTGGTTTCAATGAAAATTACTCACATCAATAAATGGCCTAAAGAATGAGTTAGATACATTGCAGATGCACTTTAGAGAACTCAAAAAATATCGGTGTCCAAAGTTATAATAAAATGTTGTTACTAGAATTGAGGAATATGTGGTTAAGGTTTAATGGGATGTTATGATAATAATCCATTCTTCTATAGTTTTTTAGATAAATAAATCCATGAATTAGATGTTTAATGGAGAGATCTAGTGGAAGGTCTTATTTTCGCATTTCAAATAAGTGATTTGTCTTCTTTTATGTGTGTGTTGAAAACCCATGATAGCTGAGTGTATGTATGTTTATTATAATAGTTATATATTGGGATGTATGTGTAGTGGTTTTTGAAAGAACACAAAATTTATATGTTTAAAATTTCATAAAAATATGTGATATGTTAAAAATAATTGGAGGGAATATGTAGTTAAATATCATATATTTCTTTTTTATTTGAGTGATAATGTAAAAATATTTTGATATGATACCTCAATAATCTGTTACCATGTGGGGGTGATCATGTAAAAATATTTATTGAATTATTTTCCCTAATTTACTGATTAAAATTCATAACCATCATTGATTAGAGTTTTTATTAATATATAATGGTTGGGAAATATTCAAATAATTTTCAGGAAAATATTTACATCTTTGCTTATATATTTCATTTATGTGTGTTTATTATATTCAGAAAAGAAGAAAAAAACATGAATGATATTGGATTTCACAGTTAGAGGAAAATTTTCCATAGAATAACCCTAAAATATATTCATTATAATTGATGAGATGAAACTGAATTTTTTTAATGGTACATGGAGAGAATATTATTTAAAATATGAGCTCATAATGTAGATTAATCAATTATGTATAATGAAAAGTTATTAATAATACAAAATAAAATTAATTCTTAGAAAATAACACCCTAGTAGATGGTAAATAATTTTATGAAAACATGTTTTAATAATTTAGAGGAGTTTAGTCATAGAAAATTATTATAGAGTCAAGATTCATTATCAATTGAATTATGGTAAACTAGCTATGTTGGCGGTGGAAGAAAATAAAAATATTTCATGCCATTTAAAAATCTATATAAAAATCATGGAATAACCATCTGAATAAATATTTTGGAGGAAAAATTTATCATTAGGTAAGATTATACTCAACTCCTTGTTTTAAATAACATTAGAAACTATATAATAAACATTTTATATCTCTAAATAAAAATAAATGTCAATAAAAATTATTAGATAAGATGATGAAGGATTTATGTGAATATTTAATTCAACTATTTATAAACATGAAACCATATGCAATTAATTATTTCATTACAGTCATTAAAAATAAAAAAAATTACTAAAAACCCATAAGGCTCTGATAGAATAGAATTCCGATCAAATATGAATGTGAACTAAAGGAACACTTCTGAGAAAAACATCGAAAAATACAAGTGATGAGGTTAATGTGATTTTTCTTAAATTTGGAATAGAGATTGAAGTAAGGATGTTTAAATTTATAATTATAATTATATAGTGGTTAATAATGATTTTTATGATATGAAATAAAACAAAATTCTATAAGATAAAATTTATGAGAATAATCATAAGTAAAAAAAATAATAAATAGAAGAAAATGAACGCTAAATATTATGTTCCACAACATCAATTGCTAGAAAAATTAATGGAACAGTGGAGGGAACTATATTTTTAATAAATCATAGAGTTATTTAAATAGTCAAGGATCGAGTAAAAAAATGTTTTTGTAAGGGTGTGAATGTTTCAATTTTTTTATTGAATTTCTGATTAGTGGGTGTGTTGGATTTTGATCCAGGTTTTAGAATCGAATTCGGAAGGTTGATACCCCATAAAGGAGGTTTTTTTGATGGGGAAATATGTAAAATTGGTGATTTTTAGGCTCGTGTGTGTGTTTTAAGAAACCCAAGATTTCATTACACGGTTCTGTTGGCTAGTTGGCTGGGTTCTGAGTGTGTTTTTATGAGGAGAAGGCTGATAAATTCACTAGCCAATCCCCTTAGAATTTTGAATAGTAAAGGCGTAAAATGTGGTCATTAGGTCAAGAAGTCCCTCCATTTTCTCCCCATGTATCCCCCTTATTGGGGGATGATTTTGGAGGCTTATAAATGGTGATATAAGGTATTTTTTTTGTTTCTACTGCCACACTTCCTCATCCAATTAGCCCTTACCTTTCATTTTATTTTCAATAGGGATTTAATGCTGATTTCACCAGAGCATGGTGGAATTCACAGAATTCTAGGTGGGTTTTGTTCATCATTGATAGAGGACACCTCATGGCGTAATTTTCTTTTTATGTCTCGGTGTTTTATTAAGTAATTATTCAGTAGTTATTTTTCTTGGAGTTTTAGTTAAATTGATTTTGAATTAATTTTCGAACTGGTGATGTCTGTAGGGAATTTTTCCTAGGAATGTATCAGGGGTCCATAGCAGACCTCTGGTGGGTTTTTGGTTGTGGTTCTAGTGTCATGGGGTCACCGGTGAGTGAAAGGATTGTTATTTCTATTTTATATTAAATAATTTAATTAATTTTGAATTTCATAATTATTTAATTATTGATGCTTGACTTGAGGTAGGACCTCAAGTCATTGGGACGATCTTAGTTGATCATGGGCAAGGCTAGATGGTCTTGGATGAGTCTTGAGAACTGAAAATAAATGGTAGAATATACAAAAGAGGTAGGTGGTCTTGTTCATGTAAATTTTTTTATTTATGCTTTTTCTATGTGGATAATGAGGTGTGGGATCACCACTATAGGAAATGTCATTTGAATTAATTAAATTTATGATTTTAAATTAAATGGTAATTCTAATTGAAATTATTAATTATTGTATTTACATGAGGGAAATGAATATGTGCCTTGTCCCTATTATTTCTTGGGCGCTAACATGATGACTTGGTCATTGATGGTCGAGATCTTGGCATGATAATTTCCCTAGGAAATGAGAGACCCTCTTGAGGGGTGTGAAATATATGATCAAAATGAGTTGAAACAGGTGGAGTAGAGATTGATTTGGAGAATATGGCCACAACACTATTGATTTGTGTCAGGACTTGAGAAGGAGATCCCAAGTAGGTCAGGTGGGGACACTTAATACGTTCTCAACCTAAGTGGATAGACCATAGTCTATGAGTGAAAGTTTGCGTGAGCAGAATAACTGTGTGAGGATATAAGGATTGAGATGAGAAATGTTCCCACTCATGTGATGTACCCATATATCTAGTGAGGCCGCACTGTCTTGATTACAATGTTAGAGGACATAGCTTCCTCTAGGTATTGGGTGTTGACTTTGAACATTAGTTGAGACTAAGAACCCTTATCAGTGTGCCTTTGATTTTATCATACCCAAGTGACCTGATTGGGTGCCCATTGACTGGCCATACCAAATAAAATTTTTTTGGGATTATGTAGATATGGTATAGGTTGTCACCTTAGAATCCTCATATAATAAGTTAGCGTGATGGGTAGGGGATAGTGGTTTTGGGTGTGGGTGTTTTATTATCCGTTTTTTCTTATATTATTTCTGATTGTTTGGGGAGTATGCCCTCATGGTATAATTAGTTATGAAATGGAAAACTTATTTAGGGAGGTATCTTATTTTGGCTCATAAATTCCCAAGGGGTGGTGTTTATTTTTTTTCTACAGGATAAGAAAACTATCATTGAGGAGGTGTGTGACACTATCGGTGTTGGAGAGTCCATTGATTTGGTGATTTTTTGTTTGGCAGACTATGATATGGGTCCCTAGTGTGATGAGGTTATAGTTGGGGCAGTTATGGATTTGGATATCGGATACACATTTGATGATTCCAAGGACACGGAGATCAAATGTGCGACTGGAGTTTCCATGGATTTGGCCCTCAGGGTTGGCGAAGTTAAGGAATTGAAGCTAGATGTTGGATATGCCATGAATTTGAAGATCGATGTTGAAGATTCCATGAATTTGGAGCTCGATGATGGAGATACCATGCACATAGAACTATATTTTGGTGCTATTAAGGATTTGGAGCTCAGTGTTGGAGCTTCCACAGACTTGGAACTCAATGTTGGAGTTTCCATGGATTTGGAGCTCCTAGGTGGGGATTCAAAGTATTTGGAGATCATATGTCTGATCTTCTGTGAGATGGATCTTGATAGTCATAACAAAACGGTTAGGGATACCATGTATTTGGATCCGTCATATTACCTGGTTGGAAAAATAATCATGATGATCTCAGGGAGACACTAACAATGGATGATGCATATATGGTTGATCATGGTCATGTACATGAGGGTTGATGATAGTTGTTTATTTATATAATTTCAATAGTTAAGTATTTATCTCTTCATTTCACTTATGCATATTTATACATTTAATAGATATATATGAGTCCATTTTTTGTGTCCTATTATATTTTTTACTCACACCATGCATGGGTGGCCATAACACTTTGGTACCCAACCATATCTACACTTGTAGTAGGAGTAGGTTACACCAAGACCAAGACATAACATGGTTGAATAGGAAAACATAGAAAATTTCATGGGTTTGGGATGAGGGTATGGCTCGGAGTCTCACTGGAGAATCAATATATTTTACTTCATTTTGGTTAATTAAATTTTTTTATCATCTCAATGGATGATCACTCTTGTTGTGTCACTATGATTATGCATCACATTATTATTGATGATTCTTGTTAATTTATTTTTTCCACATAATCTGATGTATATTTTCTATTAATCGTTGATTATATGTTATTTATTTCTGAATTTTCACTCTGATCTAGGGGTATAGTCTCCTCATAGTACCAACTTAGACCCCCACCACTATTCAGTAGAGCATGAAGTATGAGGATGTATGCCTGATGTCATATGGAGCCACTAGTCCGTCTACTATTCAGAGTGATCCGGACCAGAGTGAGTTGGGCTAGGATGTTATAAATTTGTATCAAAACATGTTTTATTTTTTCATACCATTTCAGTGGTATGGTATATTAGATAAATAATAATGTGTCACAACAAGTAATATAACCCGAATAGTTGTGTCACGAACACCTTTTCAAGTGGAAGTCCATGTTTTCATGCGTATGCGATTTATATTCATTGATTGCACTATTTTGGTTATTTATGATATTCACATAATGAAATGCACCAGAGGTTTGTTATTTATTATTTATGAGTTATTTTATTTTAGAATCTTATACCATTGGTAAGAATCTAGTTTTGAGATGTCTCTTTTCCCACATAGGTAAGAGGCATCTGTGCATTCATCAGGCATGCCAGATTCACATGGCATGTCGGGGCCTGGTATTTTTATGTCTATCATTTATGATTGAGGATAAATTTTTTAAAGTGGTAGGAACTACTCAAAAAACGTTTTCCCCTATAAGTACTTCATATCATTCTACTCAATTAGTCGGACTGGTATGAATATATTTTCCTTTTGATGACAGGACTTGTGGATTTATACGGAGATTCTCATGATAACAACTATACAGTCCCTCAGTGTATGCGACCTGGAGTGGACTAATTAAGTTAATTAATACATTTTATGCCTTCTTTGTAAATGCCCTGTGAGATTTTATTATTTAGGCTTAGTTACTTAAAGTGTCAATAACAACCTATATGGTGTTTTATCATATATATTTTAATGCACTTTTACATTAATGAGAGATTGACAGTGGTTTCTGTTGGTATGGATCATCTATGATGATGTCATTGGTTACGGAAGTAATAGATAGTGAGGTGTGATTCTCTATGGGCAGTCACGTGAATGGGTGCTCGTGAGAATCACTCACTTTGTGGGTGGACGATTGCCTTGTAATAAATGATGAATTATGTATGTGACACCATTTAGTGGGTGTTTTGGCATGTGAGATGATGTGGATTATTGATATGGGAGGGCAGATGACATCAGTTGAGCGGTAGCCCTTTGTGAGACTTAACTTTTTTGGGATAAGTGGGACACGTAGAAACCTCTATACTTGAATTAGAGCCTAGTTGGTCATTTCTTAGTTTTTATTGAAAGTCAATGTTAGTTCTGATTAAAAGATGAAAAACGATCTATTGGGGGGATATGCCAAATTAAATGTTTCCTCAATGAGTCAATTAATTTTCTAAATTAATTATATATCCTAATTAATTTAATTAATTTGTAGTGGAGTAAAATAATGAATGTAATGATGTTTTTATAGTAGTTCGAACTAAAATAGACCTAGTCTACTCTTATACCTCTCTACTCTATGAGAGATACGTTTTGCAATAATCTCATTTTTTAAGGGGAATCATAACACAATTACAACCTAATTTTTTTCTAGTAGAAGTATTTCCATAAGATTACTGAATTATGAATGGGGAATAAAACCTCAATTATAACCCTAAATTTAGATATGAACATTCCTAATTCAAATGGTCTTGAATTTAGAATTTGTGTGTCACAACAAGAATATATAAAAATATTTTTTATCTAAAATCATAAAGAGAAAGTGAAAACACGTGACAGATATGAAGAAGTGTTAAAGCCATAATAAAACTGAAAAAAAAAGATAGATAAAAAAGAGTATGATATGTACATGTTCTTGGGTATAGGATCATTTTGAATCATCAAGTAAGTATAAGACGAAGAAGTTTTTGTTCATCCAAAGAGATGTTGTTTAAGATTAGTTAAAATAGTATACATGATCAATTGAATGTTCACATAGCATGGATACTTTTTTAGCAATTTATGACATATGCACTCATCATTGTTTGATTGTATATATTTTTTAAAAAAGTCATTTGAGTACTATATATCGAATCAATAATTTTACATCAATTAAATAGGTCTCGTGAAAATGGATAGAAACATTTAAAATTCATATACAATAATACTTGATTATCACAGAGATGGAGAGAGAGGGGGATATTATCATTGCACAAAAATCAATTAAACCAGAATTTTTTTTAAAATCATTAAATTGACTAGTTTTAAAATTGTTACACACTAATAGGTAAGTGAAAGATCCCATAAAAAAGGCATGTTTGAATTTAAGAAATAACATTGAAAAGTATTCCATTTAAAAAAAAGATGCAAACCTGAGGAGAAATTCAAAACATAATAACACAATATTAAAATTAAAAAAAATATTTAATGAGTTTAAAATAAACTTATAGTAATTTATAAATAACATAATTGAATAAAATACATAAATTCATAAAAGGGATTTTTGAGTTTTAATCTGTAAATTTCATGAGGGATAATAAAACACCCCATGATATTTACAACAACATGATTAAAAAAATGAAAAAACACATCTCATAAGATCAACATAATTTATATAGATTTATGAAGTCATTTGAACAATTTAAATATATGGAATGAACTTTTAGAAAATTAAAATATGAAACAATACATAAAATTGAGGAAATTTACAGATTTTATAATAACCTGTAGAATTTCCTTGAACTACGTAGGAAATTTACATAAGTGTTGTTCACATAGTTTTTTTATCTACGTATGAAAATTGAAAACATGGGCTAACATACATAACCAAATTCACATAGTTTAATCACATCATCATCATCATATCCAGTTTTATTAAAGGGTAATGAAATAACAAGAAAGTCCTCCTAGCCTAATGAGGTCTGAAATAATGTAGTATAAGTTCATCCCCTCGGATTAAAGACACACCTAATTGATTGAAGAAGTGAAACACATAATATAAATCAATATAGTCGAATCAATATAGGTGAATTGATCATGTCTCCATATTTCTTATGTTTCAAAGTTTATGAAATATATAAATAGAATGACTTCTCAACTTTTAGACATAAAACAAACATTGTAAAATGAAGAATCAATTATCTATCCAGTTGACATATATTTACATAATTTACCTAGATTTTCAGTTAATCAAGAATCATCATGATTAGTTTTATATAGCACATTTTATGATTAGTAATTAAAATCATAATAGTTATGGATATTATAAAATACATACTGAAAAAATACAGTGACTTCTAAACTAATTTTAGACAAGACATAGATCGATTCAGATGCTTATTTACTCTAATTAAATGCATATTATTTTATTATTTTTACAAAAAATAATAAGTCAATTTTGAGTCCTTTAGATCAAAGTATAGTCTAAATAAAAATGGTAACTAATTTTGGATGATTGATTATGTGGATTTCAAAATAACCAAGTGAATTAGAAATCTTCTTTGTGGATTATGAACTGGCTATATGGATTTTGATAAAAAGGCTTCATTAGAATAGTAGAAAACAAGTCGAAATGATATTTTAAGTTCATATATGGCTTATTTAGTCTAGAAAAACCTTAAAAAACCTTGTAAAACACATTTTTACCAATTAATACATAATTTATGTAAATAAATTTTATGTTACAATCAATGTTAAACATACATTAATCAATACACAATTAAATTTGTTAAAACACGTAATGTAAATAATATAATTAAATCTTTAAAATTATCAAAACATAAAGTTGTTCAAGGAGTCATTAAGCATTCTCTATCTTCTGATTATTAGAAAAACCAATATAATTTCAAAGACATCTCCCCCTTCTTGATATTATAGGAAATATAATGTTTCAAAGAGGAAAAAAAGATTTATGTTATAAGGTAATGACATAAAGAAAACTATAAATTTTTATTCCATTTTTTTAGCATATTTCAAGGACCCATTGTAAAGACATCCAATATTGTAAAAATTTGTATTTGGCATAATTTTTAAAACTATGTTTGGGATAAATAGTGAGAAAAATTTTCAAAAATAATATTTTATAAAAAATTAATGTTTAAATAGTAAAATAAAATCATCTAGGATGTATGAGGGGCTTTCAAATAATCACTTAATAAACACATATGCTCAAAAATTAATGAAAAGTAATCTGAACAAAAGAATCTATATTTTATAGATTTCTTGTGAGAGTGAAAATTATAGTATATAATTACATTTAACCCCCCCCCCCACCAAACATATAAAAACATAAAACTCTTAAGGTTCCAACATGAAAAGATTGATTTTAATATTTTAAAATATATTAAAGTCTAAAGGCTTAGTAATTTTATCTACAGTTTGTTTTTTAGTAGGGATAAACTCTAAAATAACATCTTCCTTAATCATATAATCTCTAAAAATGAAATATAAAATTGATATTATTTTTTCTATAAGTTTTTTATAGGATTTTTGGTAATATAAATTGAATATAAGAAAATTATTAAGATAAATTCTAAAATCATAAAAAGTTTTATTTATTCATAATCCTTCAAAATAGCTACTAGTAGAAAAAATATAATCTGAAACTATAGTAGATAAATAATTGTTAATTTATTCTTAGAAGATAAATAAGTATAATTTTTCAAAGAAAATGACACATATCATATGTGATTTTATTTTTCGATTTCACAGCTTCTAAAATTAGATTCAGAAAAGGATATTAAATCAAAACAGTTAAATTTTGGATAAAACAAACCAAATTTATCAGTTTCTTTAACATATCTAATTATTATTTTTTACATATTTAATATGACTCTATTTATGATTATCTTGAATCTTTTAACATAAGAACAGACTAAACATTATATTAGGTCTATATATATTTATATAAATCAGACTACTTATCATGCCTATACAAATATTAATATCATTTGATTTTCCAAAATAGTTGACATATAATTTACAACTAGTACCCATAAGAGTTTTCATTGATTAAAAATAATCGATACAATTCCTTTTAATTGACTCTTTATCATTGTTTCATTGATTAATAAATATCTCATATTTCCCTTGAGAAATTTAAATCCCAACAATGAACATTTCTTCTCCCATTAAGATCATGTCATAAATTGATGGAATCAAAGTAAAAAATCATTATAATGAAATTATATATATGAAATAAAAACTAAATCATCAACATAAATTCAAACAATTAATATAACATTTTATTTTTTTAATAAAATGTGTAGTATCAGTGTTACCCATTATGAAACCATTATTCAAAAGAATGAAATAAATCCTTTAATTCAACTCACAATGTTCTTGTTTGAGACAATAAAAATATTTAGATAATATAAAAACATGATTATGAAATATTTCAATTTCAAAACTGGGGAATTGATTAACAAAAACTTCTTTAGATATAAAACTATGTAAGAAATCAGTTTTAAATCTATTTGGTATAAATTAAAACCATAAAAATAGGAAATATCTAACAATATTATAATAGATTCTTACCTATTAACATGTGTAAATGAATAATCAAATTCTATAAATTCTAATTAAGAGAATCTTTGGGTAATAAGTCAAAATTTATTTTTGGAAATCTATCCAAATTCATTGAGCTTTTTATTAATGGTCTATTTTGTTATGATTATTAACTTCACCTCAAGAAATTTAACAAAATACTAAAAATAAATTCTAAAAAATTTATTTATTTCATCTTTCAAAGTAATAATACAATTTGGATCATTTAAAGAATCCAAAACATTTTTAAGACTATGATTGGAAACAAAAGATGAGTTAGCAAAGAAGTTTAAAGTATAGAATATAGCTTTCATATGAGAACCAATTTTACCAATCACGTTTTCGTTAGGATGATATTTATTAATCCTCCACTATATAGGATTATATCAAGATTCATGTTTCTCCCCCTAAATAGATAATTTATCTAGAGGTTTTTGTTTTACATAATTAAAATACCTGAAATCATCTTCAATATTGTGCAAAACGAATTTATGAACATCACAAGATTCATCAAACATTATATTCACATATTCTACAATAGTAATGGTATTATTATTATAAAACACTATAATTTTTGGTATTAGAAAAATAAATAATAAATATACATTCATCACAATTAATATTAAACTTATCTAAATTTTTGTTCATATTCAAGAAAAAAACTATACAACCAAAAAAATTCAAACAAAAAACCTTTGGTTTTCTACATTAAAATAATTAATAAGGGGTATTATTCAAACACCATTATCTAGCATAAACTATATTCACTACATAGTAAGAATTATTAATAGATTCAGTATCGAAATATTTTATTAAACCATATTCATTAAGCACATATCGATACAAGTCTTGAATAGTTATATTTTTATGTTCTATAAAACCATTTTTATGGTGTTCTAGGAATAGAAAAATATTGAGCATAACCATTTTCATCAAAAATAAATTAAAAATTAATATTAAAAATCCACCTCCATTATCACTGATAACAGAAACAATTCAAAAAACTTTCATTTTTTGAACTGGCTAAAAAATAGATAAATATAGAAAATGTTTCATACTTAGACACATGAAATAAACTCATTTAAATATTCTGAAATCATAAAAAATAATAGAAACATATTTCTTGACACTTCAAAAATAATTTTTAAATGGACCAAATTAATTAAGAAGAAATAATTTAAGGGTTATATATATAGAAACATGATTGATATATTTGAATGATTACTTATACTAATTACCTTTTAAGTACAAATCACAAAAAAAAAATTATTACATACCATTAAAATTGGTAAGTATATACAATTTCCATGATGGAATAATTTCTGTATGATTCTAAAATGAACATGTACAATAATTCTATACAAGATAACATCAGTTGTTCCTATACCATTGAAACAATTAAAATTTCGATTAGATAAATTAGAGAAATTCATAGAACAAATATTGTATTTATATTATCATAAACTAAACTATTTTCATTTCAAAAACAAGAATTTATTATATTAATATATAATATACATATCATCAAAATATAATTATGAAACATTAATTAGGTTGTTTTTCGAATATTCAATTTATAAAACTATAGAAATCAAAACAATATTAGAAATAACAGCTTCAATAAATCCATTAATCTTACCTCTAGAGTTATCTCTAAAAGTGAAATAACCTCTATCAAATTTTTTATATCGAAGAAAATTGATAGATCACTAGTCATGTGATGATAAAAACCACTATCCATGTACAATGTTTCATTCTTGATACATCCTATAATGTTTTCCTGAAAAAAAATCAATTACTTCAAATTTTTGGTTCCCATGCTATTTTGGGTCCAAATGGATTAGCGATAGAACTCTTAGGCACCCAAATAGATTTAAAACATTATTTTTTATGTACTGTAATATATAAATTATTTAAAATAATATTAATGGTATAAAAAATTGATTGAGGATATATAATAGAACATTCATTATCATAATTTCCTTGTATACAATATTTAAATAAAATATCATACAATATTTTTATATAAGAACATTTATCAAAAGTAGTCTTGTGTACATAGAAATATATGGATTATAAAAAATAGTTTTATCTTTATATGGTTTCATCGTAGCTAAAATAGTTTCATATTTTTTTCTTCCCATAAACAAAAGTAGATTGTGTTTTTCGTAATCTTACTAGTTCCTTATATGATTTTCATTTTCCTTCTGTACATTCTCAAATTGATCATATATCATACATTTAGAACATGAAGAAGAATTTATTATTTCTATATAGAGAAAATATTTCTACTAATTTACATAAAAAATTTCCTTGATAAGTCTCTTATTTAATTCTTTTAATTACTTATACAATTTAGTATCTCCTAAAACAATTTTTTGAGTTTTTCATTTTCATTATAAAACTAATCAAATCTATAACTATCACTATCTAAATAATATCTAGAATTATAATAATTAAAAACTTCATTTATATTTTACATCATAAAATATAAATTAGTTGATTCTTTCTCATATATTAATTCATCACTTCAAATTTAATAGGAATTTGTTTTTTTGGCTCCAGAGCTGGGATCTTTTTTTAGCTGGTATTTGGATCAGACTTCTAACAAATTTAAAATATTGACATAATTTATTTGGATATAGATCAAGTCTTGAGGTATCGTTCATTTTATTGGGTGATATTTTCTGTGGGGTCATTGTGGTTTCAATCCAATGCTATTTTTGGCAATAGGCTATCATTCATGTTGTGAATCGTAGTCCATGTCGTGATGACTAACAACTATTGGTGTTACAATTTGGGAAATATGATATAATAGGTGATTTAAGGGAATAATGTTGTGATGAGAATGAATTTTTACTATGAGGTTGCAGGGCCTTGGGTTTGGTTTTATTAATAGAGGTGTTTCACATCAAGCCAAGAGGTCAATGCCCTCATAGAGTTTGGCTTAGTTTCAATTCAAGTCCGTCAGGCAGTCATACTACAACCTAAAGATGTTGTACTATGATAAAAATGGGTAGGGGTTAAATATCTATACCTGGGGAGAATGTTGAATTTATATATATCTATATACCTTCTTTTAAAAATATGGTCAAAACACTAATTTCAGGGTTATCCCCCTTTGGTTCATGACCTAAGAAGACAAATAGGGGAGGACATTTCATCCAATCCTCACTGTTATATTCCTATCTTGACCCCCTTAATCCAGACTATACGTAGTGTATATTTTTTAGAAATTACACATGAGTTACCTTCTCCCATAATTTCATTTGGTTTTCCATTCATCACCTATGATTTTCATGCAATTTATATGGGAGTTTGGTGACGAATTCTATAGAATCATGGTGAAAATATTCCGATTTGATGATTCTTTTTTAGGACATTGAATGAGGATAGAGTGAAATTATTATAAAATCAATATTATCACCATTTAGTGGGATTAATTTAACTTAAGGTAGTTTTCTAGGGACTTCAATTAAATTTTAGGAAATTTACCTTTGAATTTTGTGAGTAAATATGGTATTTGGTGTGGCTTATGTCTAGGTGCATTTTAGGAGTGGACATTAACCTATTTCTCATGGATTGGATGAGTGGATATTGATAAATTATATTTTATGTATTTATTATTATATAAATTATATATTAAATTAATTATTAATTTATATGATTAATTAAATATGGAATAGTATCTTGAGATTACTACTTGGGATGTGATATGACTATGGGTGAACATAGTCGAGGAAGTGTGGTGAAGCCTGAGGATGTTAACTCTTAACGTGTAGGTGGAACATTGAATGTCTCCCTGTGTTTATTAATTCAATATGGAATGTGATATGTATTCTAACCACTATGTGTGATCTATCTTTTTAAATAAATAAATTGTTTCACTTATGTGAAACGCATATGTATAGATAAAGTAACAAGTTCCACAATGGAACCTTTAACAATAGATCAATGCCTCCAAATAGTATATTTAATGGATTGATTATATATATATATAACTTAAGATACATGGATCATAGAGGGATTACATTAATATGATAATGAACTTAGTGGCCTCAGATAGGTCTTATAGTTCCCTTGAGAAGGTGTGAGCAATGTACTGGGAATAGTTTTCTATGGGATTGGTAGTAAGTAGACCTTGAGATTCCTTACACAATATGGTATATTTGATTAGAGAGTGGAAATATTGTTCCTCCCAAATTGATATATGATTTATTGGGTTTTTATTCCCCGGGTAGGATTGTGTAAAGTGTTGGGTGAGAGGATTGACTAGGGGGATTTGAGATGGGATATGGGAAAGGGACCATCCCTCTAGTGTAACACCACAAGTTTATTCAATTAAATTTAATATTGAATTTATGAAACACTGAGACTCTACAAAACACCACTTTGTTATATCTTATCCAGTAAACTTAATTTTTTTCCACCTCTATGATTTGAATTTTGAAAAACTTACATACACGGTTGCGTTCAGTATGATATTTAGAGTCTATTAAGACAGACATAATTTTTTGAGAATAGTAACATACCATTATGAATAGTAATATTAACTGTAATATGAACTTTATGAATATTAAATCATATTATTATTTTATTTTCTTAATGTTATAAGATAATGAGATCTTGATTTATTTTTAAAGGTGATATAAAACAAATTGTAGTTTTAAACATATTTTCTTCAAATAATTTTTGATTTTAATCAAAAAATAATTTAAAATTATTTGTAAAATTATTTTCAAAAAATAGAGATAATTTTTTAATTATATGAATCAAAAAATGGTTGGGGTTAATTTTTGGTTTTTTCTGAAATACTTGATTATTTTACGAATAGTAAAATACAGTAATTTACTATATATATACATTATCTGTTAAATTCATTATTACTGGCATCATGGATGATGTAAGAATAGTTTTTTATAACTCTCATGATCATATTACTATTATTGTTTACAAGAATCAATACTATTGGATGTCTTTTCAAAAATAATAAAATAATTAATAAAATAATGGGAAAACCCTCATCTCCTCCACTATAACCCCCTCCCCCAATCCATCTTCTCTTCACTCTTCTAAAGAATTATTACTTGTCTAAATTATGCTCAAATATACTACGAAGATCTTACCCCATGTCTATAATCCCTTGGTATTATAAAAAGACCAAATAATCTCCCCTAAAGTGGCTCCCAACGAAGATTAATTCAAGATGTAAATTCATCTTTTCAATTATTTTACTTTCTTTTTGAGTTACATTGTTTTCTTTTCTTTACTCACATCTCCTCATCCGAATGTTATCAAAAATCCAGTACCTTAAATTTTATTTAATTTTTTTAGTATTATGTAATAATTTATTATCATCTATCCATTACCATTCTTTTATGATAATAGTAAAAAACACCATCTGAGATGTGCTAATTTACAACATTCAAGGATAATGGATTTTCAATTTCTATTATTGTCTTAAATTATGGTCATTAAAACTTTATTATGGTTGAAACAGACTATAATATATGTATTATGTCTCATCTATGGTTTTTTAATCCTTTTCTACACATGGTTTTGATTTATAAAGGAAAATCTGTTTGTTGTGTTCAAAAATTACCTATTAACCCAAATGGTTATAATTAAATAGTTTATATAATGATTCATCCTCACGAAAATTAACCAAATGATGTTTAATACCATGTAAACTTATTTATGTTCACTAATAACATATAACTTTAATTCTGGACAACCATCCTCATTTTAAATGATTTTTTGTTCATGTATATAAGTAATCCGATCATGAAATAAACAGAGTCGAACAATGAAATTAAACCTCTAAAACCGTTTAAAATGCCATGAATGAACATAAATAGGTTATAATAAATATTTAAATGTAGAATATGTTCAGGAATTATTAATTAATGAACCTAAATTTGATTATTCTGGTAATTAAGATCAAGTGAAGAACACCATTATACTTAAGGTAAGGGGTTTCTTAATCTCAGTTCTATTTTTGTTAGATATTCTATATTCTCAAATATTACATGTGTATTGTGTATGTATTCTAACCATTGATGTTTCATATCATGAGTATCATTATTTTCATGATATTAAATGTATCATTTTATTATTATTAATTTTTTGGAATACGATTCAATTGATTACAAAGTTGTAAGTATTTTCTACTTCAACATCCATTTTCATTCATCTTGATCTTATTCCATACTAACCTCAATTAAACTCGTATTTATTCTTATGTACTCCTCATAAATTATGTGTGAATATTCCATATTTGTGTACATATCAGAATCCTTCGTTATTTTATGGGTAGAGACATTTTTTAATAGAATTTTTTAGGAATTCTTCAAAAATGCAAGCCCGATTCAAGGAACCTCTCAAATTCATACCTATTTATATGTTCAAAATATAATATATTTTATGCCATATTTATCTACCAAAAATCTCAAATTTTAACATGAAAAACTATTTTGGTTCATTTGTATTTTTATGAAAGAAAACACGCCTTTGCGCTTTAAAACCCTATAATATTTTCCTTAAACTGCACTAAAATATTTTATCTCAAAAGATTATTTAAAAAACATTTTAAATTATTTCACCTATATAAGAATTTATTTAATGTTAGAATATAATTTAAATGGAATTAAATTTTATTTTTTTGGATATACATGTTTACAATATGATTTCAGGACACATACAAATGATTTTCCAGAAGAAATCTTCGTTCCAAAGTAAAAAAATATTTTTCTCATCTCACATTAACTTTAACGAGATATAAGCCTTGTTCACCAATTATTTATTTATTGTGGTGTATTTACTTCACTTTTTTTACCATATAAGGAGTCTCATTATTCTCAATATATTATAAGTTATAATGATTTGAATGTTTCATGGTGGTATGAGAATCTTTGGAATGTTTAAAGATTATTTCCTCAAGAATTTTTAAATTGTTTCATCTAAAAGGATATATATTTATGACAAAATCCTTTGATGAATCTATTATTTCATATTGGTTTATCTCATATGATATCATCTAAAAATATTCTATTTATGGGTTTCTGCTTATTTTGAATGTGCATGTTCTATCTTGACACCATTTACCATATTACTCTGAATGGTAGTGTTTATGTTTAATGACTGGGGAAAGTTATTTACATTTAATATGTTAGATTAAATATGAATGTATATGTTTTTTATACCCATTCATAATAATAATTCATTGGACTTATTATGTGATGGGTGGGGGCCACTATAGCCCCTTGATGTATTTTTAGGCCTCATGAGACAAATAGATATGGACTTGGCCAAGGCCTTGACCATTTTTAGATATGGTTTTGGATGATGCCTTAATCATTTTTAGATGTCTTGGTCAAGCCCCTAGCAATATGTTTCACAATGTTGGCATGTGAATTTCCTTCATTATGAAGTAAGTAAATAAAATTTCATGTGGTTATTCGACTATTAGAATACCCATTATTATGTTTTATTATGGTGTTATTTATTCATATCTTATTCCTTCTATAATGTGTTGAAGTTTATTATTTTTAATGGCATGTTTTTTTAGTTATTCACCATGCATAATGATTAATATTATGATTCCATCCCCTATATTGTTTCTAGTTATTGAGCATCAAAGATCACCCCTTTTCATATGTTTTATTTTTCCCCGGGATGCAAAGAGGTGTATTATGAATGAATTGTTGGTATAAACTTATTATTGTGGATGTTCCCAATAAAACATATATGTTTTTTTATTTAAAGTTGTATTTTTGAACCCTTCTATATATCTGTTTTTTTACTACAAAACTATTTGGTCTTTCGGGATATTACTACATTGTAATCATGCCAATGTAATTAAATAATGCAACGACTCTGAGATTCTGGGGTCGGGGTGTTACAATTGGTATCAAAGTAATTTTAGTAGAAAACTTGGAAATAATATTAAGAAAATGTAGATTAGGGAAGAAAACCTTAAGATATACATTGATGATAAACATACAAGAACATCCTAGAATTTTGGTGGGGAATATATTATGTGGATCTTTCTAGCAAATACATCCCTTCCTGGATACTACAAGTGGATGTGGTTCTGGAACAGATGTACCTATGAGTAACAACACTGACAAAGAATATTGGTCTATACCTAGGGTATCCTAGTACACGAAAAAGGTTCTTAATGCACACCTATTTTGACACTCATGTGGGATATTCTTCAGATAATTCACATTTCTATTACAAGCCATTATGAAGGATTTGTGTCACTAAAGTAACCAATGTTTATGGTTTAAGAATTTTTTATGCATAAATTTATGTTTTATGCTATTTCATGTTCTGAGTTGTGTAGTGTTCAGTATTTTATGATCTAATATATAATATGTAATTGATTAGAAATTCTACCTAGTAGTAGTAATGAAAAATTCACAAATTCACGTGATGCCAAGAGTAAGAAGGATTATATCTCTAATGGTCCTAAGCCATCATTAAAAAAATAAGATATTTTCCCATGTATCCTAATCATACTAATAAATAATATCATGTGTTAATAAGATATATAAATAATTCTCTGAGTCCTATTACTTTGAAGGTAATCTTGAAAAGGAGGGGATGGCAGAAAAAAAATCGGATAAAGGGAATAAGGTATAGAAAGGTTTTCCAACATGTTGTTACTATAGAAAAAATAATCCTGCTAAATTATTGAAGGGAATGGGAGTTTTTTATATGTGTGGAGAAATAGGACACCAATTTAATGAATTAAAGGGCAAGAAAACTTTTTCCAATGTACAATGATTCAATTTCAAGTAGATGGAAAACTATGCGAATCAATGCCTCAAGCCTCAAAGAAAAATACCCAAATTGATGATACTGAATAATTATCAAGTTATGATGTTTCCGCATATGAAGTGAAATGAGGAATATTCCCATTCAATAATCATTTCTTTTTAATGTTTTATCAGCAATGTACTGGTTATAAGAATTATGGAATACAAGATGATTGTAATGTAGTACTTTGTTATTATGGATTTGAAACAATAAGTTGAATGGTTCCAAGAAAATATATTCATTGGAATGTTAATATTTTTGGAAAACACATGATTATGAGAAAGAAACCCCTTAATATAATTCTAATAAGGAATCTAATTATGAAGAAATGATTTATTTCGATAAGTAATGACTACCTAAAAAACAGATTTTTTTTACTTGTTGACAAGTGGTCTATACTATCATTGATGGAGTTTACAACATTTTTTGATATAAGGAGTATAACTGATAGCCTTTGTAAGGATGAATTCATGTTTACAATAATGTTTTATGGTAATTTTTGTTATTACCATATTTCAAGAGGACACATGATGAAAATATTCTAATGTTAAGAATATGAAAATTTAGGGCTGCTTCATGTTGATTAAGGAAAAATAATGTCGGAGATGCAATGAGCAGGATAAAAAATGGAGTTCTAGACAAATGAGGTTTAATAAGGACCCCATGTACATGGATATAGTAAGAATGGATATGAGAATTATTCTAATGTATGGGATCATGATCTTTTGTAATGTTAATCCATTATTGAAATGGTTTATATTTAACATTGTATGGGGCTTTAGAGCTTAATGTAAATATAATATGCAACATGTTCTAAGAGATTATGTAAACACAGTTCAAGGCACAAAAATAGAATAAGATTGAATTCAGTAAATAGAAACATATATCTATGATCTTATTGAGTGGAATAATTCATCATATCTCGGAAAATATTCATAAATAAAAATGTTTTCCAATTATCATATATTTTATTTTGTGATATCAATGAAATTTTTCATGAATGTAGTTTATGTTTTGTTGGTAATGGTCTTTCATCTGAGCGTTTTCTCTATCAGTTTCTCTCAGAACATGATGGTCTGGTTATTCTTACATGACAATGTTGTCCAATTAGAATGTGTATTTTTTGTATTAAAGTAGGAATATTCCTTCGCCTCTTATTAAGAGGATATTTTAACCATATTTATGATATGGGATTCCCACAAGGGAATTTTCAAGTATCAACCATTAACTTTCGATGTTCAATTTCAAATTTTGATGGGGAAATTTTTTTAAGGAGGGGATAGTATAACACCGCAAGATTTTGAAAATAAATTTAATATTGAATTGATGAAATACTGAGTCTCTACAAAAACCACTTTTTTATAACATAGCTAGTAAACATATTTTTTCCTCCCCTTTGATATGAATTTTGAAAAACTATCATACATGGTTGCGTTCAGTAAGACATTTAGAGTATGACAAGACAAACATAATTTTTGGTGAATAGTAACATAACCTTATTAATAGTAATATAAACCTTATGAATAGTAATTAATATTATTATTTTATTTTATTAATGTTATAAGATAATGAGATCTTGATTAATTTTTTGAGGTGATATAAAATGAATTATAGTTTTAAAATTCTTATTTTTAGAATTAATTTAGATAATATTTAAAAATTAAATTAATAATATATAGAAAATTATTTTCAAAAAATTGAGTTCTTTTTTGAATTTACATATTTAAAATGGTAAGGATGAATTTTTTGGATTTTTCTGAAATAGTCAAATTTTTAATGAATAGTAAAATACGATAATTTACAGTATATATAAATTATTATTAAATTAACTATTCCTGGAATCATGGATAATTTAAGCACACTTGGTTTATGATCACATGCACACATTACTATTCTTTGTCATGTTAATCAGTAATACTAGTTGCCTTTGATAAAATAATAAAATAATGAGTAAAATAATGGGAAAACCCTCCTCTCTTCCAGTATAAAACCCCCCTCACTCCATCTTATCTTCACTTCTCTAAATCCATTTTCCTTGTAAACATTATACTCAAATATACTACCAATATCCTCCCCCACTTCCATAATCCTTTGATCTCATAAAAAAAAAATCCTCTCCCCCAAAGAGGCTCTAAAAAAAGATTAATTCAAGAGGTAAATTCCACTTTTCAATTATATTACTTTATTTTCAAGTTACTTTTTTTATTTTATATCCTCACATCTCCTCATCCAAATGTTATGACAAATATAGTACCTTAATGTTCATTAATTATGTTATTATTGTGGAATTTGTTATAATTGTCTCTCCTTTACCCTTCTTTTATGCTAGTAGTAAAAAACACCATCCAAGATGTGTTAGTTAACCACATACATGGATGATGGGTTTTCAATTTATATTACCTTCTTCAATTCTGGTCATGAATCCATTCTAATGGTTGAAAGAGACTATAATATAAGTATTATTTATCATCTATTGTTCAGGAATATTTTTGTACACATGAGTTTTATTTATAAATCAAAATGTGTTCATTGTGTTCAAAAACCGCCAATTGACCAAAACAGTTATCATTAAAGAATTTATATAATGATTAGCCTTCACTCCAAGTAACCAAATTAATTTTACCAAAATTTAAAATTATAGTTATTCACTAATAACATATAACTTAAATTCTGGACAATCACTCTCATTTTACACGATTCTACGTTCATGTATATAGGTATACTGATCATGAAACAAATGGACTCGAACAATGAAATTGAACCTCTAAACACAATAAAATGCCATGAATTGACATAAGAAGGATATAATGAACAATTATATTTAGATTAGGTTATGTAATTATTAATTAATGAACCAAAATTTTATTATTTTGTTCAATAATATCAAGTGAAGAACACCATCAGATAAAGGTGAGGGATTTATTCATCTCACTTCCATTTTTGAGAGATATTCCATATTCACTACTATTAATTTTGTATAGTGAATTTTTTTAGAAATTGATGTTTCATATAATTAAACAATTTATTTTTATGATATTAAATGTATCATTTGAGTATTATTAATTTTGGGGCATTCGATTCAATTAATTACAATGTTGTAAGTATTTTCTACCCAAACCTCCATTTTCATTCGGGTTGCTCGTATTCTCTACTCACCTTAATGAAATTATTATTTATAAATTTTTAATCCTCATAAATTATTTTTTAATGTTATATATATGTGTACCATTCATAATCCTTCTTTATTTTATGGTTAGTTACATTTTTTAAAATAATCTTTCAAGAATTATTCCAAAATGAAATATCGATTCATGGAACTTCTTGAATTCTTATCTATTTTTAAGTTCACTCTATAATCTATTTTATAGAATATTTATCATTATGAAATTATAAATATTTACATTAAAAATCTATTTTGGTTCATTTCTTGTTTTATGAATGCAAACATGCCATTTCATTTTAATATCCAATAATATTTCCTTAAACCACACTAAAATGTTATATTTAAAAATCTTCTTTAAAAACTCTTTTTAAATGATTTCTACTCAATAAAAATTTATTTAAGCCTAAAATATATTTCAATTGAATTAAAATTTATTTTTACATATATACATGATTATAATATAATTTCATGATAGATAAAAATGATTTTCCAAAAGATCTCTTCTTTCTAATGAAAATCGGATTTTCTTATATCACTTTAACTTTTATAAGATATATGACTTGTTCACCACTTATTTATTGATTGTGGTGTATGTACATCCCATAGGTATATCATATCAATAGTCTACTTATTCTCATGATATTCTATGGGATTATGATTTTAATGGTTCAAGGTGGTATGGGACATTTAGAAATGTTTTAGGATTATTTCCTCAAAAAAATTCAATGGTCTCATTTGAAAGTATCTTTATTTATGTCAACATCATTTGATGAATCTTTTATTTCGGAGAGGTTTATCTCCTATGATATTATCTAAAATATATTTATTTATGGTTTCTAATTAGTTTGAATGTGGGTGTTCTATCTTGATACCATTCACCATATTACTCTGAATTGTCAGTGTTTATGTTTCTTGATTGATGGAAGATATTTACATTTCATATGTTAATTTCAATATTAATGTATATTTTGTTTTTGTGTATCCCCATTAATAAGAGGAATGAATTGGTCATATTATGTGACAGGTGGGGCCTACTATAGCCCCTCAATGCATCGATATGTTTCATTAGAAAAATAGATATGGACAAGGCAACAGAATTACCAATTTTTAGATATGGTTTCCACTGAGGCCTTAATCATTTAAAGATACATTAGTCGAGGCCTTAAAGGTATGTTTCAAAATGTTTTTCATATCTATTTCCCTCATTATTAATCTATTTATTTAAATTTCTTTTGGTTATTAGACTATTATAATACTCATTATTATGTTTTATTGTGGCATTATTTATTCATATATTATTCCTTCCATAATGTTTACATGTTTATTATTTTTAATGGAATGTGTTTTTAGTTATTCAACATGACTAATGATTATGTATATGATATATTCTTCTGTATTTTTTACCCTTATTGGGAATATGAGCTCACCCCTTTTCTTATGTTTTATTTTTCCCTGGATATAAAGAGGTTTATTACAAATGAATTGTAAGGATAAACTTAGTGGTGTGGATGTTCCCAATAAAACATATATGCTATTTTTCATTTTGAGCTGTAATGTTGAACCTATTTATGTATCTGGTTTAGTAAAACTACAAAACTATTTGGTACTTCAGGATACTATTCCATTTAATCATGCCCATGTGATGAAATAATGCACTAACTCTTGGCTTTTGGGGTGGGGGAATTACATATAGTGTGATGATGGTATGGCCAACGACGTTGATTTGGATAGGTTTCAATTATAATGATCATGATGGGTTTTATTCCCTCATTGTGATGGGTTTTCCTTGATAGGTGAGATTGATATTGAAGATCCCATGTTGGATTTTCAAGATATGTTGGTATCTAGGGGACCACGGTGGGTTCCCTAGCTCTATGTTGTCTCTATATAGGGGTTGTTTAGGGAGACATGTGATGTGATTTTTTCACATTAGAACCTAATGGTGGATTTTGTGAACTCGATATGTCTTAATACAGGGGAAAAAATGATTGATAAGCGACTTGAGGACCCCATGGAACTCCCAAGTGAGGTAGATGATGATGGTTATGGAATTCACATGATTTGTTTTTCAACTGGGATGGAATTGATAGTTCTATCTGAGTGGCTAAGAGGACATAAACACATGACATGAGATGTGAGTCTAGGCCTAAGTGACCAATGTTCTAGTTATGTGGTGGTGAGATTATGGATAGGTTTTGATGCTCAATGTATGTGTGCTGAGTGATAATACTATGTATAGAGGATTCCAATAATGTTTGGAATGATCTATGATTCCTAGAAGGGTGTGATTACACACCCTATGTTTTCATATGGTAGGATATATGTTTCCCAACAAAATCAATTTATCCCCTAGTTTTTCTAATTTATATGAAATATCTTTTTTGTAATGGTTCTATTACACCCCAAAATTTCATGATTACATGGTATATGTTTACAAATATTATGTGGTTACGCCCCTGAGTTTCTAGATGATATGATTTGTGTTTTATAGTTGGTAATGTCTACCCCTGAGTCAGTGGATGGTCTGTTTGTGTTTCCTAGCATAAGTAGCCTACCCTGAGTTCCGAATGAACTATTATTTTTTTAAGGGAGTGATTATGACATTGATTTTTAGATTATATTACTTATGTTTTCTTGGTGTGGAATGTTTTTTACCCAAAGATCCAGATGATGGTATTATGATAATAGATATCTAGGGCAACCAAATGTATGTATGGTCGATCTCAAGTGTTCTATTTGAACCCAATGATTGATTTTGGTTAATTTTGTTACACATCTATATTCATTTATTTTTTATTTTTTTCAAATAACATGTATATACATTTTATTTAATGGTTATATTAGAGACTTAATTGGAGGATCCTTGTTGAATTTTACTTATACTCTACTCATGTGGCTATAACAGTAGGGTTACCTATTAGACCTCATGTTCATAGGTTCTGGTAGATAATAGACCCAATGTTTCTTGATCAGGATAGAGTATCCCAGTATGTATTACATACTGGGATGTGATAATGGTCAATGATTATAGTAGAGACTCCTTTTATTTATTTATTTTTGTTTTTTTACATATGATCGAACAAGTGAGTTACTGGTTGTGATGTATGGCTATTTGCTTCAACATTAATTTGATATATCATGGTTATGTATATTTATTCAATGTACCAGGATTGTTTATTATACATGATTCTTGGTGACATCCATTGTTACTGATCACTTTGATATAAGGTTATATTCTCTTGATGGTAACACATTAGACACTTACTGCTAGTCAGCAACCTCTGGTATATGGGAGGCATGCCTGAGGTGTTCTATTGTACCAGTCTTGACACTAAGTGATGGTATGTATGATAGGATATTAAAAATTGGTATGAGAAATTATTTTTCAGGAATTTATCTTTATGGTATGGTATATAGTCAATAAGACTTTTCAGATCTTGTAATAGACCATAGAAACGTGTTTCAAATATATTTTTATGGGAATCCAAGGTTACTAGTGATATGGGATTACTAATTTTGTTTTTCACTCTTATTATTGAGATATGTATTCATTTATGATATGCATATTTGATATTGAGGTTTCGATTTTTCCTCTTAGATCATTTTAAAGATACTTGTGTACATGTATCATCTTGACTCAAAGGAATCACATATAATACATGTTCTTACCTGGGATTGATATAATTGATGAAAATATTTCAGTTGTTTCAAGTATCAACAACAAATTATATTTTTTTTCTACATATTAAATGTTGGTATAATTCTAATCATCTGAATGATAGTAAATTTTATTTTGATGACATGTTGTTTGGATCTAATGGAAGGATGTTTGTCGATTATGATTATTCAGTCCCTTAATGAATGGGATTTATAGTGACCCTTGATGGGTTGGTACAATCCTTAGATTCCTTGATGATCAACATCATCTTGGTGATTATGATATTGGTATCAAAAATAAAAGGGGTTTAGTTATTTATAGTGTAAACAACAACTTATATGATGTTTTATCATATAGAATATTAACGGAATTATACATAAATAAAAAATTTATCTATGGTTTTATCTCAATACATAATGTCATAGGGTGATGTTGTTATATGCTTTTAGAAGATATCATGATCCTCAAGTGAGCAGTTTGGTGTGTGTATTCTTTCTGATGATTAGTTCTCTATAGTAGGATGATGACATGGAATGTGATTCCATATATATATATATATATATGGTAACCTTAGAGTGGTTGGTGTTACATAATTTTACTTATGATATTTGATATGGGAAAAAATATGTTTCCCCATGAAAAGTAACCTATATGATATTAGATTTATACGCTAGTTGGGAGAGCCTAGTTCCCCTGAGATGCAACTATGGATATTGGCGAGTTGAGTGATATATGAAGGTAACTCTAGATACTGTAAATAAAAAACATATTAATTTCTTAGAGATGAAGGGGATGAGTAGATAACTTAAATTTGATATTGATACAAGCGATGTGTAGTCAAATATGTGGTATAACCATGTCAGATTCCATGTATTTTGATGAAGAAAACCACTCTGAGTGCTAGTAAACTTGGTATCAAGGATGGTTTCAAAGTAAATGATTATATGGATACCTAGATATGTTTATTTTGGATCTGGGTCATAATTAGATTGGGGATAGTGATCCCAGATAGTTGGATCTTTGGTTGATATAGTGTGGGTGGGTGATTCTATTTGTAGGAATACGCTCTACTTGTAGGTGATTGTGTGATTTTCCTCTCCATGAGGGAGATATCATTTTTATTGTAACGTAATAAATATGGGAATTATGGATAGATTTCATTGAAATGTAGTGAGTAATGGTATATTTTATAGGTGTGTTATCATGAGTTTAATGATGAGGAATTCATGGTTGTGTGAGTCTGTTTGTGTGATTTGGTGGAACGAGAGCATACAACTATTATATTTGGATGAGACTAAGATGAATAGTGGATGAGAACTAGTGATAAGATTATTTATAAGATAAATCTACATTAATAGAAGAAGGTGAGGGTTAACATTTATTTCCCAAGACATTGTTGATGTATTAGTGTGAGTGTCTGTCTGGTAAACACGGTGCTCATTTAGTTAGGAATCAGTGAGTGGTTGTGTGCAGGATGAGGACTGATGGATTTTATGAAATTACATCGGTCATAGTTTTCTATGGTTTTAATGATAGTGTAACTTGATTTATATATTTATTTTATTGAAATTGTGGATGGATGGTGTTAGGACTAGACATGATGAATGAGTGTATCTTGGGAGGAGTGAAAATCCTGCAATGATGGGGCATGATGGGGTTGTGCTCGAGAAGTGGTATAAGTGAACAAACATTATGAGAAGAGCACTATTTTATATTGGATAGTGTGACCTAATTCTCATGTTAAATTATTATAGATGTAGAGTATGGAATTACTGGTATGTCGGTAATTGATAGTAATTGATGTTTTTGGTTAGTGCTTGAGTATGAGAAGAGAAATCATGTTCAATAATTATGTATGGAAATGGATGAAGTGTGTGTGGAGGATATTAATATTTTTGATTATTATGGTGATTATGAATATAATTTTATTGTGTGGTTACTCATATTGGTTGTAGAGTCATGACCTTCATGTGGGTAGGGTTATGGGTGTGATGAGACCAATTGGTGGATGGTCAAGATTTTATTTTCATATCACTACGAAAACGGCTCTAAATTTTCTTTTTTATAAATATCATATTTTTTATTAAAAATTGGTTTTTGGAGGAGTATTTTCATTATAATAAAGCTCATGATGGATTTGGGTGTGATTCGAGGGAGATTCGGATTGAAGTTCTGTATATGATCATGTGTGGAGTATGATGAATCATTTCATTGGTTAAGTAACTAACCATGAAATGGAAATGAATGTTGTGTTTGGACTTTTTTGTGGGGTTTTCATGATATCAGGGTTCCTTTAGTAATTTAGTCATCATGACTGAGAGATATGATTGTGAGACTATGGGTTTGATCAATAATTTTTAGAAAAGGCCAGCAAAAGAAGCCTCTACTTGTGATTTTTATAGAATTAAATGTGGTGAGGTGGAAACTACTATGAGAATGTCAATGGACCATTGGAAGCATTTATTCAATAGGAGTTCCATGGTGGGAAGAACTATGGATCAGAATCATCCTTTATGACCAAATATTTATTTAAGGGATAACCATGATCTTTGTACTGAATTGGTTAACAACAACATCATGTATTGGGATAAAATTTCTTAATAAATAACCATCTCGGTGATTCCAAAATGTTGATTAGTAGGTAGATCATGTTTTTATTGAATAATGCTCCCTTTTATTTGGAGTTACATAGTGGAGGGTTGTTCAACCTTCATTGATTTAATATGGAGAGTTAGTTGTGAATTGAAAACTGAGGTGGATCGAGATAATGGTTGAAGGAAAACTTTGGATTGTCTATCATGAGAATTGTTATGGAAGAGAGGTTGTATGACCTCATTTCATGAATGGTCACTTAAATTAGAAGGAATCTGATTTTTTGTATCTCAGGAATTGTTCATTTTGAGATCCATAATTTGGATTGGAATTTTGATAGTTGAATCATCAAAAGAAGACATTTTTTTATATGGAAAAATTCCCATGAGATAATTTAGGTTTTAGGGAGTTCTTTAGAGTGGTGTGGTCCCCAAACCTAAATTTTTTTGGTTATCGATATACATTTGTGACGTGAAAACCCACATCGAGTGGTGTTTTGGTTGTGACACTATATCATAAGAGGGGAGAAAATGTAATTAAAACATATGGAGAAGGAGGTCACATCATTAGGGCCATGGGAATCAAGTGTGGTTATGTTGTAGGATACCTAATTTGAGGAGTCATAAGGGTTGGGTTGTGATTGTGTTTGGTTGAGGGTCGATCCCACTACCTAAGGCAGTCACACCATAACCAATAGGGGCCACACAAAAATATAGACATTCATGGGTGTCGATCCGTCTAAATGGGTGGGGAAACTATCACCCCCATGGTTGTGTCCTAATATGTATACAATACTATTTTTAAAAGAAAGGCCATGAACATAATTTCATGTTTATACCCTAGGTTCTTGTTCCAAGAAGCTATGTAGGGAAGGCCATTAAGCTTTCTCATAACCCTTTTTTTCATCATTAAACTCAACTTTGTCTAGGGAGTTCATGGTTGAGAATTTGGGGAAATTCTAGGTTAGTTTCCTACTACAATCATACTGTTTGGTTTTCATTTATTTTCCTCTTAATTTTTTAGGAGTCTACTAGGGATTTAATGATTATTTCCACTATGTCATGGTGGAAATCATTTGATTTGATGGTGAGTTTTACCGGCATGCATTTTGTATGTTTGGTAATGATGATGACACACTGTTTCCCAATATTTCACAAGATCCATGTCACTTAATATTTTTTTCTAGTATTATCAATAAAATATGAGGAAATTTGTCTTTGAATCGAGAAATTAAATTAGGGTTTTATGTGTCTTGGGTGTGGTTTCATCTCTGGAGTAGACTACACCCAATTTCTCGAGGATTGGATGAGTATATGTTTCACATTTAGTTTTTAGAAATTAATTACTATTTAAATTACATTGTAGAATTAACTATTATATTTTACAATTATGTGAATTTGATGTTATGTCTTAGGATTGGTGATGAGGAGGTGATAAGAGATTAGAAAAGATTGATCAAATATGTGTGCATGAGCCTGAGGGTGTTAAATATTTATGAGATAGGTGTTCTGTTGAACATATCCCTGTGTTTATGAATTTTATATAACTAGTGATATATGGTATCACCCTTATAAGTGACCGAACTATTTAATTAAATAAATTGATTTTCTAAAGTAGAAAAAAACACACACACAAACATATATATATATATAGATGATATTCCAAGGTCCATGATGGACCCGTTAACATTAGATAGATTCCTCGGTCATTGATGGTCAATAGAATGATATGTATGTGGCATTAGATACATGGACCTGATTGGGGTGCCATAGATATGAGAGTGTCTGTAGTGGGCCTAATATTGGTCCCTTGATTACCTTAAAGAGGGGTGGGTGATGGATTAGGAATGATTTCCCCATGAATAGGTCATCTGTGGAACTCAAGATACCATATAGTTCATAGTCTAGTTGATTAGGGAGTGGGACGAGTGTTTTTTCCACCAGAGATATATGAGTGAATTAGTGGATATGCCTTATGAAGGATTGTGTAAAGGGTTTGGTAGATAACTTTACTAGGGTGATTAGTGACGGGAGATGGGATTATGGTCATCCCTCTACTGTGACGATGGTACCGCCTCACATATTAGGCCAATTAGGCGAAGATGGTATTATGGTGATAAAGAGGGATGATATGCCCTCTGATTGGTGAACATGGCTTGAGAGATGAGAGTGTGATCAAGCATCCTATATAGGGTGTCCAGAATATGGTGGGATATGGGGGACCTTGGTGGGTTCCCTAATTCCATAGTGACCTTGTGAAGGTGAAATGTAGGGAGATATGTCGAGTCGGTTTTGGGTGTCACTATAGAACTTGAAGGTAGATGGTGTGGGCCTAGCATGGCTTATTAGTGATGAGAAATAATTCAGAGGGGTCTGGAGGACCCTAGGGGATTCCCATGAAGGATGGATAAGTACATTAATGGATTATATATGATGTGCATGTGGGATCGGAATGGTCTTTATTGTAAGGAATGAGTGGTTAAATGGACATATAGTTGTGAATTAATACGCGAGGACGGTGCTGAGTTTCTAGAACCCCGGTAAAGTGATATTGAGTTTATATATTTTCTATGATTTTTGATGTGTGTTTCATGTGTGAAAATGTCAGGGATAAAGAATTCCACTGGTGTGTGCTATGATATATGATTCCTGGTATGGTTTGGTTATGCCACTTAGTTCCTGATTGGTATGGTCCATGTTTCATGGAATGGTTGGGTTAAGCCCCCTATGTTTCTAGATGATATGATATATGCTTCCAGGAAAGGATTGAGTATGCCTCATGTGTTTCCATGTTTTATGATATGTTTCCCAACATAGTTTAGTTACAGACCTAGATTTAATGATGACATGATATATGCTCTCTAGTAGAGTGTGCTTATTCCCTTGAATTTTGGATGTTATAATCTATGTTTTCTAACAGAGATAGTATTCCCCTAAGTTATGTGTTTATCTTTATGTTCTTCCTAGAAGAGGAATTCTACCCCCTATGTTGTAGAATACCTATTACTTATTGGATTCCACTGAGTAGTTATACCTCTTGGTTATAGAAAAGGTTACTTATTTTTTCATTCAAGAGAATGTAGTTCTCTAGGTTCAAAGTGATGGTGTTATGCTAAGATACATCTGGTGCTGGATAAAGCTGGTAAGGTCAATCTCATTTGTTATATTAAAACTCAAGGATTTATAGGAGTTTATTTTATTTCACTTCAACATCTATATATTTATTAGTTAGATAATATAACATGTACATACACTATATTTACTGGTTATTTTATATTCATCATTGGTGGTTGCCTACTATGTTTTACTCACTCCCTGCATGGGCGGCCATGGAATAGAGGTTCCTGATCAAACCTCATGATTATATGTTCAGGTTGGGAAGAGGTCTAGTGTTGCATGATTAGGCTAGAACAGCTCAACATGGCTTGGATAATGGGATGTGATGAGGATCTGGGATTGTATTAGATACTCCTTGTATTTATTTCATCATTTCTTTTTTCACATGATATTTCCCTAAAGGGTTGTCAGTTGTGATTGATGGTTATATTAATCTGAATTCATTTGATATATCATGGATATGGTTATTTATTATATATAATATAATTGTTTATTATGAATAATGTTTAGTTATTTATGGTTTTTATTTCTCACACTAATATGAGGTTATAGTCTCTCTATGTTAATTCCATAGAGCATCATCCCTATTTGGTAGCCTTTGGTGTATGTTGAGGTGAACTTGAGGCCTTATAATTCACTAATCTAGAAACTATTTGAATTTTTATGAGATGAGGATTTAAAATAATCACTTTTTTTATAAATAACATGTTTTTTAATATGTTTTTTTATTTTACTTCATAAGGCTGATTTGAGGTTAAATTTGGAGTAGGAAATTTTAATTGGTTAAATATAGAAAAATCCATGACCATAGTTAAATTTTGTTGAATGAAAATAGTAAAGAAGATAAAATATATCAACTTCAAGGAGTTTCATAAAACTAATTCCACATAGGCATGAGATCATTCTGAATTCCTCAAGTTCCATTTTTTAAAAATTATAGGACAAACACATCATATTATTATTACAGAAATATCACTGTAATGTGTTACATTTTCAGGGTTTTCTACCAATATAATTCACAATAGAGAAAACAATTACAAAAAATAGTAATCCTTTAAATAGAAAATACAATCATTGATATAGGTATGATTTATAGAAAAATTAATAAATGAGAAAAATAATGACGTAAAATATCAGTGAATGGGACATAGAGATTTATGATAATGCATTGGCCATCATCTAATATTTTTATTTCTTTTATTATTAATTAAATATGTAGTCCATTTAGAAAATATGGATTGATACTAATATCAAAATTAGTGGATCTTAATTTATTGATGATAATTAAATATTAATTTTTATTATTACTTTTTTTCAAATTTTGGATAAACGATATAATATGATTATATTTTCATGGAAATTAAATTTAAGGGACTCTGAAGTACCTATTTACAAAATTACTTCTGAACACATCATGTGGTAGGAATAATAAAAGTGTAAATAACAAATAATTATATATGTGAACCTTTACCTTATTTCCCATCACATGACTATGTTGAAAACATATTATTTTAAACATAGATAATTTAACTAATTGTACACATGTCTATTTATTCATCTAAAATATTCAATAATTTTTATTTTTAATCACTATTTATTTAAATTGATACTGTTATTATTTTTTAAATGAAATCCTTTTAATATCCTTTAAAATATAGAAATTGGTGGATTTTAAATCCATTTCAATTCTTATTTATATGATTTTTGTCACATTATTAAAAACTGTTTTTAATTAAAAATCATGTTCTGTTTCATTATATTGTCCTATTAATTGGATTTCATCATATATTAATGCCCAATGGACTATAATCAATTGTTTAGAGTTGAAATATTATATATATTTCCATATACAATTTTATTAGTATCTATAAAATTCATAAGTTTTTTGTATGCCTCAATAGTAAACTAACCAAATATCTAGTGGGGAAAAATTGGTCGCAGACATGGATAACAAATATTGACTATTTTTATAGGAAACAAGTTTTATTTTCTTATTTCCATTTTTAGAATTTTTTGTTCCTTATTATATAAGTGAGGGATGAAATGGGTCTGGCACCCATGAAATTTAGGGTATGAAAACTCTAACCCATTTATATTCACAAAACACAAACCCTTTGCTTTTCAAATTCACTACTATAACTCTACCCTAATATATACTTAACTACATATTTAACTACACTAGCCCCTTTAAAATTACCATATTATAAATTGAAATATTAAAATTTTATTTACAAACATTCAATAAACATATTAAAAAATATGTAAATATATTTTGAAATTGTAAATTCATTAATAATATATTGTCAATGAATTGGTAATGATTAATTTAAAAAACACAAATTTAAAATTTACATGTAGATGTAATATAAACCAAACTGAAAATAAATTAATAATTTTTATAATTTTAATGTAATATAAAAATTTATTATTGTTCAATTAGCAATAACATGAATATTTGGGTTTGGGAATATGGTACACAAGGAGTATTATCCTAACCCTATCTTTATATTAACCAGCTTTTCAATTTTCAACCATAAACTGATAGAAATTGGGTTTCCATTACCATGGTGTTTTTTTTGAATTTTTACAAACATAATTTAGTGGATTCCATGAAAATATAATTTATTGATAGAATAATAAGAATATATCTGGTCATTAAATATTGAAATTGAAATAATACTCCATATTGATATATTTATAGTTTTTTGAAAAAATGGAAAACAAGACTTGTTTTAATATTTTTTTAAATAATAAAAAAAGGTGTTGTTTCCCTTCATGTATTTGGACACTTTTGGTAGAGGCCAACTATGTAAGGGGTCTCAATTCCTTTTTTACTTGAGTAAGATTCAAAGCATTGAGGGCCCTTAACATCATTACAGTAAACTAAAAAATGTTTTTTTTGTTTAAAAATTTTCATTTTTTGTTTGGTATATATACATATATATATATATATATTAAAATGGAAGAATTTAATTTCAAACAAGTATTTATCATTTATATAATTAATGTAATATGAAATTATATAAAAAACTCTCTATCATGGATCCCATTTATAGTGGGTATTCCCTATAAATCCTTATGGATTTCCAATGTTGGATTCAGATTCCCCATTTCCAATACATAATTAATAATTAAATAATAATAAATATAATTTACTAATAAATAATAATAATCAATGAGTAGATGTTGTAATGGGAGTTTTTTGGCTTTTATGACTATTTAAAATAAATTGTAAAATTGTTAATTATTTTTCATAATTATGTGAGTTTGTTGTTGTTGATTGAGATAGGTGATCAAGAAGTGATAATATGTTGAACAAGCTTTGTGAAGGATGTTCAGAGTTTCCTGATGATGTTAACATTGTATGAGATAGGCGGTCTATTGAAAATATCCCCATGTTTTTCAATTTGGGATGAAATGTGTTATGTGGTCTCAACACTATAGGAGATCAACATTTTTAATAAAATTAATTATTTTCATAAATTAAAATTCATGTGGATGGATGATATTTTTAGGTCCACGATGGACCGTTGTACTTTGTCTCGGTGCCTCGGTCATCAATGGTTGATGGAGTGATATGTATGTGGCCTAATATATGTGGTCCCTATAAAGATTATTGTTATATGAGAATGAATGTAGTGGGCCTGATATAGGTCCCTTAGTGAGCTATAGTATGGGTGAGTGATGGATTGAGAATGGTTTTCAAAGAAATATGTCAAATGTGTAAAGTATCATTCCCTATAGTCGATGGGAAAGTTGATTTTAGAGTGTGGTTAATGTTCCTCCCAAAATTATATATGAGTGAATGGGTGGTTATTCCCTATGAAAGATTGTGGAAAGAGTTGTGTAGAGGACCAATCGAGGGTTATTAGTGAAGGGATATAGGTTTGATTCCATCCTTCACGTTTGATAATGGAATGGCCTTGCTTACAAGCCCAATTAGGCCAAGATGATATTATGGTGTAGATGAGGGATGATATTCACTTTTAGTGATGGGATTATTTATAAGATATGGGAGTGAGATCAAGGATCCAAGGTAGTGCTTCTAGAATATATCTGGATCTATGAGACCTTGGTGGGTTCCCTATGTAATGACCTGAGCCCGCGCTTCCGAACTCAGTGATTAAAAATATTTTGTGGATATTTTTTATAAAACCTAACTAAAACTAAATAGTTCTATAAAAAATAGACTAAATTTTACTATTCTAGGTTTTGGAAGATTAGACAACACCTTACATTTATCAGAGTTAAAAAAAGTAAACAGATTCCTACTATGCTTTCACTGTAATAATTCCAAAAGTGAAGATGTCTGAAATATAACTTCTAATATACCTAGGAAAAATAATTTTAAAACAATGGGGGATCATTCAATTACCCATTAAGGGGCTCTGAAATTGTTGAAATACTTTTTATAAAATCATTATTTGAAAATAACTTTTATAGATGCTTGCAAAAATTCTTTTTATAATACCATAAAAATACATTAATTAATACCTTTGAAAATAATATTAAAAATATTTACATATTGAAAATAATTCAATATTTTGAAAATAATTAGGCTTAAAAATTGCTTTAATCATATTACATGTTTTTTGAAAACAATACACAAGATTTTGAAGACAAAACACTATTCTGAGGCTGCATGAATCATTGAAGGATATCTTGGTCCTAACAACTTAGTGAAGGAATAGTTAACTCCCCAATTAACTTCCATATTTACAAGAATCAAGCGCCGTATTTTCTAAAAACATCTTAAGCTTGCAAGACTTATAAATACTTTCAATGGAGTTTTTAATTTTGAAAAATTATTATTGTATTATAATACACATTCACACTTATTTTTATTTATAAGTATGTACCTATAGTAAATCATGAAAATTTATTTCATATCACTTATAATTTTTATTACCACAAAAAATTGTACCATAATCCATTAAATAAACATTCCATGCATTCAACATTTCATTCAAGGAATACATTTTATATTTATATAAATAATTTATCTTCTTAAATAACCATAATAATTATTTATTTTCCACTCATAAAATTGTAAAAGAAGCATTTAAAGTAAAATACTTTCAATGAAATCCATGTATTTATAAATTTTGGAATTAAAGTATAAAATTTATATTGAAACAATGAATTTATTATAAATGTATTAGATGTCCATGATATCCATAAAACATGGCCATGAATAAATAAAGATGTGACACCCTTAATTTCAATATACAACGATGACAAGTTATTCATTTTTTTTTGAAACATGATAATAAAATTATAAACATAACAAAAATGAAAACATCATTTCATTTTATGAAATACATAAATTTTATTTCACAAATAATACATATTCACATTATTATAAATAATTATTTTTAGTTTATTTTTGATTAGTTATGTACATGATAAAATACTTTCATACGTACGAATAACTTATTTACACATACATATATATACACCATGAATCTTGTAACATTAATTAAGATTCAATTCCTTCTATAATGAAACATTGGAAAATAAATATATCTATATTTGAAAATAATTAAAGCCTAGTTTTTACATGAATATAATCATTTTCTTATGTACATACATAATTTTATTACACCATTATGTACTAAAACATGATTTAATATAAATAATTTCTTCAAAACAATTTTGAATAACAATTATAAATTTTATTTAAATACACCCTTACATAAATATAAAGTTAGAAATCGTGAAGGAATGATCCAGAAATTGAAATAATTGTTATATATGAAATAAAGATGAGTCTTGAATTCATTTCATGTATATATATATATAATCCAAAATTTTCAATAATCATTTCGTAATAAAAAATCTCTTAAATTGATTTTGAAATTTCAATAATTAAATATTTTTTCCAAAAGTATTATCATTTAAAAACAAATTAGAATAATTTTCCATTTCATATGAAAATGATAAATATCCTTAATAAAACATAATTCAAATTGATATTATGATCCCTTACTTTCAATATTGACATATATTGGAGTATTTCAAATGCTACACACACCCTCACTCTCACCGGACTATAAAAAATGTTTTTTACCCATTGGAAATGCACATTGCAGGATTATAATGACATTTTCCCTACTGTGCTTACAATGAAACACACCCAAATAATCTATGTCCAGCAACTCAATCTAAAGTTGAAACAAATTGATAGATAGAAATTGTATAATCTTTCAACTAAAACTATAAATCAGTGATAAATAAGGCAATGCCAAAACAAACCCAGTAGTTAAAGTTATGAAAAAATTTAAAATTAACACCGTATTTGATTCAGAATTGAAAACTACAGACTAACAAAATGATCATGTTCTAAGTCAATAAAAATATAAAAATATAACCGTAAATAACATAAGAGGATAGAGTTTGAAACAAATCAATGAGATTGTGATAACTTCAAATGAAAATGAAAAAACACCTACCTATTTTAGGATGAAGAAAGAATAGAAACCATCATATTTAGACATATAAGTAGCCTGCTGACAATACACAACCTTCTAGAAATCATCAGACTTCAGCTTCGGCTCCAAGACTTCCTACGCCATTGAAGGGATCCACATAGCTCTCCCGATGAACCGAACTCGGCTCACTCGTTGACCACCACTCGACCACAAGATTCCCTTGATCGAAACGACCGTTGATGGATAACCCCCCACCATTGTGGTCGCTCACTTGGTGATGGTTCGTGCTCTGGCTCCTACTCAAAAATCTCTCCCACTGAAACCCGATGCACAGACCCCCCCTTTCCATTGATCTTCTCACTTTTTTTGTTTATTCGTTCATTATTATTAATATTATTGTTGTTATATCATTTTTATTCTTTTAGTAATTTTTGTAATATAGTTTATATAAAGTTTATCATTATATATGTATAATAATATATGTTTAATTCCAAAACCAAAAGAAATTATAATTTATTATCAAAAAAATAATTTTATATTCCATTTTATAAAAATAATATTCATTTTATTAGTACACTTATTAAATACATCATATTTTCATAATAAAACATCTTATTACGAATATTCAATGTTTATTTCAATAAATTATACCAATTAAAAAATGAATATAAATATTAATAAATTATTTTTTTACAAAAATAATTAATTAAAATATTAGACATATTTAATATTTCAATATATAATAATTTAAAATAATAATTCTAAACAACATGTATAATATCAATGTTTAATTAAAATATTTATAATATAAAATTATTATTTTATTAAACAAATTTTATTATAATACTATTACATTTAATTATTTTATGAAAACAATGTATTAGAAAACATCATTCAATTATAATACATTTCATAAAAGTATAATTTTTTTATATAATTTAAATGTTTTGTCATCCGTTTATAAAATATTTCATTTTTGAAATTATATAAATCAAAGTAACATGATTTCAATTCGGTTAAATGAAATAACATGGCTTTATTTAAATATTTCGTAATATTTTTTATTTGACTTATAATTCCTTTATTAATTAAAATAATTATTTTATTGACACTCAGGGTGTTACATTATTCCCCCTAAAAGGAATAGTTTCATTCCAATTCATTCATCAACACTATGAAGATTTCTGAATTTCTTTAGTCATAATTATGAAAAACTAGTACTGCTAAACTTCTAGACTCTACTACTTATATGAAAACAACTAATATCTATAATTATGTAGTCTGTTCTTCTAATACCAATTATAACAAATTGAGTTTGAACTATCGGACTCAATTCTTAGAAATATTTTTTGAATATTTTTTATAAAACATAACTGAAAAATACATAGTGATTTTCACATTAGAGAACATTTTACCTGTCTAGGTTCTGCAAGATTAGACAACAACTTACATTTATCAATGTCGAAATAAAATTAAACAGATTCCAATTACACTTCTAATATGTTTACTCCAAAAGTAAAGATTTCAGTAAAATAATTTATAAGGTATCCGTGAAAATCATTTTGAAACAAAGGGTGAGAATTAAATTCCCCATAAATGGGTTTTGAAATCGTTGAAATACATTTTAAAAAAATCATTCTTTTTAAAACAATTTTTGAGAAGTTCTTTTGAAAATTATTTTGATAATACCATAAAAATACCATCAGAAATACCTTTCAAAATAATATTGAAATTTTTTATGTATTGAAAATTAATCAATATTTTGAAGACACGTAAGTTCAAAATTTTATTTAATCATATTATAGTGTTTTTATATAAATAATAATCAAACATATGAAAACAAAACACTAGTATAATGTTAATTGAATTATTGAAGGTTGTCTTGGGCCTAAAAACTTAGCAAAGGATGGGTTCACTCCTCTATTTACCTTCCATATTTACAATTATCAAGCATTGGATTTTCTAAAATCATTTTATGATTTCTTTACATACATATACTTTCACCAGAGTTTTTAATTTTAAAAAATTGTTTCTGTATCATAATACACAATCATGGTTATTTTTATTTATAAGTATGTACAAGAATAAATTCATGAAAATTCATTACATATCATATGCTATTTTGGTTACAACCAACACTCATACCAAAATCCTGTGAATAAACTATCGATGCATTCAATATTTCATTCAAGGAATACATTTTATATTCCTACAAATAATTATATTTTTAAATGTCCATAATAATTAATTATGCTTCACACATAAAATTATAAAAGAAACATTAAAAACAAAACACTTTCAATGAAATCCATGTATTTGATAATTTTGGATTTAAACCATAAAATTTAAAATGAAACCAGGAATTTATTATAAATGCGGTAGATATTGATGATATGAATAATGTAGGGTCATGAATATATAAAGACATGATCCCCTTAATTTTAATATATAATGATCACTTGTTAGTCACATTTTTTTGACACATGACAATAAAATTATAAACATGACGAAAATGAAAATATGATTTCTTTCTTTGAAATACTTATCTTTTATTTCCAAAATAATTAATATTCACATTATTATAAATAATTATCATTAGTTTATTTATGATTTTTTATGTATTCGATAAAATACATTCATACATCCAAATAACTTATTTACACATACATATATTTACACCATGAATCCTGTAACATTAAGGTATAATGAATCAATTCTATAATGAAACATTGATAAATGAATATTTCTATATTTGAAAATAATAAAAGCATAGTTTTAAAACGAATACAATCATTTGCATAATTACATAAATAATTATATAACACCGTTATGTACTAAAACATGATTTCATATAAATAATTATTTAAAATAATTTTAAATAACAATTCTGATTCTAATTTAAATACAACCATACCTATAAATGAATCTAGAATTCATGAAGGAATGATCTTGAAGTTGTAATAATATATATACCTGAAATAAAGATAACTATTGAATTCTTTCACACACACACACACACAGATATATATATATATATTAATTGTAATTCCAAAATAAAAATTTTATAAGAATAATTACCCTTATATGATTTTGAAACATTAATAATTAAATAGCTTGGCCAAATGTATTGTCATTTAAAAAAATCAGAATAATTTTCCCATTAACATGAAAATTCTAAATCTCATTCATAAAAACGGATTCAAATAGATAGTATGATCCATTACATGAACTGAAGACACAAGTAGGAGTAATTTTACTTCTTCACAAACCCTCACTATCAGTAATCTAGAAATAATAGTTTTTTACCCATTGAAAATGCACAATGAAGGATTATAAATCCATTTTCCCTACATTGTTTTCAATGAAACAAACAGACCGATATAACCTTGTCTTATAAGCTCAATATACAAGTGCAATAAATTTCTAGATAGCAAAGGTATAATCTGTTAATTTTTACTATTCAATCATGAAATAGAAGACAATGTCAAAACAAGCCTAGTATGAAAGATAGAAACAATTTAAAATTAAAACCACAGTAGAATAAGAATTTTAAACTAGAGACTAAAACAAAACGTTCATGTTATAAGTCAATCAACAAATCAAAATAAACCCTTAAGTAATGTAAGAGGATAGCATTTGATGAAAATAAATATGATTCGGATAGCAAAGAATGAAAACCGAAAAAAAAAATCATATCTATTTTAGGATGAAGAATGAACCAAAACCCTCAGATCTGGACAGATTAGTAGCCTGTTGACGACGCATAACCTTTGGGAAACCCTCTATCCCTGGATTCATCTCAAAGCCACCCTTCACCACTGAAGATATAGACTTAGCTCTCTTGGAGACCCGGCCTCAGATCATTTTCTAATTGCTGCTTGACATCCATCTTCCCTCAGCCAAAAAAAAACCCTGAATGAAAACCCTCCTCCATCATGGCCCCTCCCTCAGTGGCGGATCATGCCCGGGATCGTGGTTGAAAATCAATCCCCTTTAAACCCTATGCGCAGACCCCCTGACCATGATACTTCTCTATTTTTTTATTTGTTTATTATTATTATTATAATTATTACATCATTATTATTATTATATCATTATTATTATTATATCATTATTATTCTATTAATAATTTCATTAATACACTTTATATAGAGGTTAACATAATATATGTATAATATTATAAGTTTAATTACAACACCAAAAAAATTATAATTTCTTATTAAATAAAATATTTTAATATTCCATTTTAAAAAATATTATTCATTTCACTAAAACACTTAATAAATACATCTTATTTTCATAACAAAACATCTTATTATAAATATTCAATGTATATTTCAATAAATTATACCAACATAAAAAAAATGAATATAAATATTAATAATATGTTTTGTTACAAAATAATATTACATAAAATATTTGACATTTTTAATATTTCAACATCTAATACTTTAATATAACAATTTTAAATGACATGTATAATTTTAATGTTTAATTAAAAAATTTATAATATTAAATTATAAATTTATTGAACAAATTTTAAAATAATAATATTACCTATAATTATTTTATTAAAATAATGTATTTGAAAACCTCATTTCGTGATACTAAATTTCATAAAAGTACAATTTATTTATATAATTTTAATGCGTAATCTTGTTTTTTTAATGTCATTTTCAAAATAATATAAATCAAAGTAATAAGATTTTATTTAGGTTAAATGAAATCAGATGGTTTTATTAAAATATGTTATAATGTTATTTATTAATCTTATAATTAATTTATTAATTAAAATTTTTTTTTTTTTGAAACTCAGGGTTTTACATCCAGTTCCATAGTGACCCTATCGAGTGGTGTTGTTGGGAGGTAGGTATTGCTGGTTTTAGGAGTCACTATAAAACCAGAAGGACCATGGTGTGAGTTTGGTGTGACTCCATAGCACTATGAAATGGATGATTGGCATCTGAGGGTCTGTAGGGGACAGATTAAATCAAAAATACTAGAAATAAAAACATAACATAGTAAATAAAGAAACTAATTTCCCACTACACCTACAATCAAAATAGAACATCACCTATAATGAAACAAACAGAACATTCTCAAAAAACATAACCTTTAACGTAACCAATAGAGAATCATCAAATATCAATAAACCAATATAGGAATATTGATAATAGAACAAATCAATTGATGCATTTAACCGATAATAAAAAACCTAAAAATATCACACATGTATTTAGTCACACCAAATCACCAAACATCAAATGTCAAAAATATCAATCAAAAATCAAACTGATCAATTCATCCCTCATCACCATCACTGTCATAATTTCCATCATCAAAATAATCCCCATCCTCATCCCCATCCTTGTATACATCCACATATCCATCCACATTCCCATCATCATCCTTGGCCTCATCCTTTCCCTCATCCTCATCCTTTTCCTCAGCCTAATCCTCATCCTCTCCCTCAACCTCAGCCCCTTCCTTTCCATCATCCTCACCATGTCCATCACTGAGAATAACATCATATCAACCACTAATATGACTACTTCCCAGCGCAATATTTAAATAAAGCGTCGATGAAATATATTCATCACAAGATATGATGGTCTCTGCTATAATTTATGGACATAAAATGATCATTAGTTTTATAAATTTGGTATTTTCTATTTCAGTTCGTTCTTCCACCTGTATGACCCTTCTTGGAATTTTCTTCCTTATCCTTAGCCTATACTACAAGTTCATTGTCATTTTGGAACTCGGAAATACTTCAAATAGTACTTGAATTGGGATAATACCTCGTTGGGAATATACTCTTCACAGTTTGGCAGCATACTTTTCCATAGTTCACATCTCCCAAAAAATGATGTAAGTGATCATTCGTCAAAAATTTGTCAAGTTTCTGACCATTAAAGGCCTCCAAAGTATCATGTTAAAAATATAAGTAGACTATTAGGATGAAAAATAGATATTAAAATTTTAAATTAACAAAGTTAAACTTATAATATGATGTTTTGTTGGTTCATTAACCGCTCATCCATCTTTTTTCTTTCTGTTCGAGAAAAATAGTTTTTCTCGAGGCACACATCCTTCAATATTCAATACCTCCCCCTAAAATGACATTGAATAAAGGAAACCATAATTGAAAATAGGTTACTAATAAATAATTTAATAACTAAAATCATATGGATATTAATTAAAATGATGATGAAAAGAAAAACATATGGTAGATGAATTCATGTTGGTCCAATCCAAATTTTTTATGATTGTTTTTCATTAATGTAGTTTAATTTTATTTCGTTTAATATTGTTAAATTTGGATCAGATATAGTTCAGTCTTTTTAGGAAAATATAGTTTGATTTCATTGAGTTCAATTTATATTTATTTGGATAGATTTGAGTTGTTTTAATTTTATTTTATGCAATCCAAATTTTATTTATTTATTTTTGTATAGTTTGATTCAATTATATATAATTCTTTTCAGTGTGTATTATTTTGATGATATTTGGTTCCTTTGGGTTTAGGTTTTCTATTATTTTCAATAAAAATATATTCTAATATAGTCAATTTCATTTTCGTTACCTCTACTTGAATTAGTGTATATATGTTTTTTCGCTCACTTATGTTTCGGTATTCCTAAATTAGTTTAGTTGTTCTCAGTTATATTCTATTATTTTTTATTTAATTCAATATTATTCAGTTCTAGTAGATTTTTTTATTCCTTTCAGACCCATTTTGTTGAATTTATGTTAAGTAATTTCAAGTAAATTTCATTCAAATCTATTTTGTTTTATTAGGTTTGATTCGATTATGTTTAGTTTAGTTTATTTTTTTTTTGTGGGGTTTGGGTTGATATTAAATCTCAACTTATCTAGAAAAATATAATAAATGTAATGAAATATAGAGAAAACAATAGACCGTGATAGTCCTAAAGAACAATTATAAACGACTATCTTACCTACTTTCTCTCAGGGTCTGACATCATAGTCTACAAAAAGTGTTGAGGTATTTCATAGAGTCAATGTTTTTTTATAAATTCCTAAAAAATATATAATAATGAATAATTTATTATCTAAATACAATAATTTTTCATTAAAAAAGTCAAATTTTATTAATAACATAAATGTGGTACCCATATAATGAGTAATCATTCGTAGATAATGTTCTATTAGACAATCATCCATAAAAGGTCTGGCCTCTAACTCCATGCCAACACATTCACACCAAGCAATAAATGACCCATGCTTATAATATTTGCACATCTCACCTAATTCATTGAGTTGTGGTGGCCTCACACCCTCACAATCGGTAAAATTAAAATAAAGAGGGAACTAAAATATTAATTCATATAAAATCCATAACAATTGAGTGGTTCCCATTGTATGCTTCATAGGCTAATAATGTGTTGGATAAAGAGTCATAGAATAAGGAATGTAGAATCTTAGAGAGAAGGAAGTAGAAGAAAAATAATATGGATTGGATGGTTGGAAAAATTTAGGATATGGATAAGGAGTATGAATCATCTTTGAATATATGAAATATAGGTAAGGAGGATCAGATGTAAATGATGGTGAAAACATGGGTGTCCTAATCATCCTGTGTGTCCCTAATAACACATTGAGGTCAGAATGAGTGGTATATGGTACGTCAGTGGGAGGGACAAGGATCAATTGAGTATGCTGACTGGAAATCCTAGCACTAGTACCACCCCCTCGTATCGTCGGACTAAATAATGGGACCGCAAGGTTTCTCAGAGAATAACTAGAACCTACGTGGTGTATTATGAATTAAATTTTAAAACAAAATTAATCACATGACATTATATATTATTGATATATATATATATGAAATAAAATACTCAGAGCAAGCACTAATAGAGGAACTCCCATCTCAATCATTCGGTGACTATTTTCTATCATCCTTTTTCTTCTCATCTCCTCAATATGTTTCATTTTCTACATTTGAAAACAAATATGGAATTAATTCAAAATTGATACCTAATGTTTAAACAAAAGAAAAAAAGATGAAACATGACTTAATCAAGGAATACCACTTGTCAAACCAAATACCAGATACATAGTGATATAACAAAAACAATTTTAAATTTAGCGGTATGAATATAAAACTGAAGACATGTCATAGAATAAACAACACGTTAAAATTTTCATGTTTAGCATAGGTATGATATAGTTTTCTTTTTTTTCAATTCGATCAATTTCAGTTTTGCAAAGGTCAATTGTCTAGTTTTATTTTTCGAACATCATTTAGTTTTTTTACAATTAATTACGTCATTTTCCCATTTTTATTTATCTTTTCTCATTTGTTTCAAATTTCATGATTTATTAAGTCATTTGATTGTTTTTATTTCCCTTAGGTCATGTGGTTCACACTTTGGGTTAGGTAATTTTTCCAATTTTTTGGTATGGTCGTCATTTTCATTTTTTTTTATTTTCATATCAACAAGTTTAATATGAATAATTAAATATCTATTATTTTTAGTTATAATTTAAATTTTTAAGTTGTGTTTGTTTTGGTAGGTTTGAATATAGTTTAATTTTATATTATAAAATGAAACGCATAGAAATTTATATAAATAAATACTAAAAATTCATATGATTGTCAAGTCTGATACAAAAAAAATTGTAATCAATATTAAATCAATTTGAATTATCCTGACCATAATAACCCGATTCAAGATAAACTAAAAAACTGAGAACACGGATAGATGATTCTATATATTTCCCACCACAACTTTAGGTTCACAATCAACTCTAAAAAATGACCTATTGTTGTCATCATAAGTAGTAAATGGATTGGGACCAATGGGAACAAGGATTTTGTCAATTCCATCATCAACATCATCAAAAATATTTCTCAGAATTAATTTAACAATGGCACCATATTCAGGTTGAAGATGATCTTTGACATAAAAAACTGGTTTCACCATTGATTCAAATAAATTTGGTTCATGCAGCAAGAGTGTGAGTCATGAAAATAACTCAAAATCCACAATCATCAATAAATATAATCTACCTCGCAATCGAATCAAACCATTGGAATTTTATCATAGTGACGTGACCATGAGAGTAATGATTTATTATTATTATTATTATTATTTCAATGACTCGAAATAAGATACATTTTCAAATCAAGGTCTATTATACGATGCCCTGGAGTAATAGCTTCTCGTGGAAGTTACTAAAACACCATTATGTCGTGATCTCAAGTTTGTTTCCTATTCAGTGGTATTAAATCTGTACCCATTAATCACAATTGATTTACAGCCATGAATAATTGTTTTTGGAACAAAAGACAAAGTTCTTATTTTCTTATAGACAGAGTCAGTAGGAAAGATCAATACCTAAAATATAAATGAATATTAAACTTAATTAAATACTAATTTTATTATTTTTTTAAAGTAATATATCAACATTAAATTTGAACCAAGCAGAAAACTCTTTTTTATGAAATGTATCTATCCTTATCAAAAATAAAGAACAATGGTTTCTATTTTTATTTAATTATATTCCTTCTGGATAAGAATATAAATATTTTAACAGATATATAAAATTACATGAGATGAGATAAGATATTCATTCAATTTACTTACTTGATGTAGTCAACAAACAAAACCCATTTGAACAATATTTTGTGATGTTCCATCTCCCTCTCTTCAAGGATTAATGTTATCAATTTATATGATCTTGGAATTCATCTTGTTTGAGGAAGTAATGGAAAATGGATTCAATTTTCTCATACTATTCATATTAATTTCTCAATTGTCTTTTCAATCTCATTGTAATATCAGAAAAATAGATTTTTCATAAATCCATACATTCCGGAGCCATGTAGCCTTCCATGGTAGATCCTTTGGGATGATTCATGTTACATACATAACAGTTCAATGTGTACATATTTCTTCCATTTGGATAGATCCAATGAAAAGAAAATGGTATACTGAGAATTATTTATTTTGAAAGATGGATAGTCATATGCTACATGCATGTGAAAAATGATAGAGGAAATATTTTCTCTAAATCGTGAAAAATTAATATTGCATTGGAAAAAAAATGAAAGAAATACATAGACAAATTATTAGTACAACGATTTATAAAAAAAAGGAATAATCAAATAATTGAAACCCTTAAATTTTTGTAAGAAAGATGAGATATTTCAATTCGAATCAACTCATACAGATAGAAGTGAAAATTATAATTCATCAAGGATTTCACCATAAACTCTTTTTTGTTGAACTATTTTGATATGTTCCTTGAATATCCATAATTAAAACTAATAGTCTCTAGTATTTCTAGAAATTGATTTTTTCTAAATATGTCCTCACAAAATATTCACATGGAGCATTCCATTTATTTTCACTAATAAACACTAGATGTCATTCTAATATGATGCCCCAATCCACCAAGTCACACCGAGATCATAAATCATCATTTTTTCTTCCCCATGAAATTTTGAAGAATTTAAAGAAACATTTTACATGGATTATTTTCAATGTGCATTACCTTTAAGCAATGAAATAATTAATTGGTTGACCAATAAGGAAACTCAACAAAGATACTCCTCTTCTTCCAATTATAACAGGTTTTAGTAGAAACATTATTCCTCTTACTAGATTTAATTTTACCCTTCTTGAATGAATAACTAAAACATTAAAATCCATTAATCCCATTAATTCTAGAAATACACAGAGGTAGATCGTCAGTCTCTATGGTATTTCCAAATCATCGACAATTATTTATATATAGATGGTCCATTGGAAATAATCATTGATGTAAAACTGAAAATATGATGTTATTTTAGACTTTTGGATTGTGTAATCATCATAATATATGAAATGGTATTTTCCCCTTTGTGCTTCATCCAGACACCATTACATAAGAAGAAAAATTATCGATCATCCACATAACTTCAGAATGCATTGAAAAAATGACTTTTGAACATATGTCGTATGTGAGGACACCCACATTCCAGAGAAGATTCACCTATTTTATTAAAGGTTGAATATATACTTTTTTATCCTTGTTGGGATCAGAAGGGACATATTTGAGTATACTCAAGAATGTGAAATTTCTTTTCATTCACAACCATGGGGGAAGGTCAGAAATGTGTATGAAAACCAAAAATGTGTTTTGTGAAGTAAGAACCCACCCAAATGGATTACAACTTTCACATGAAAACCCCATCCTCACATTACACATGTTAGATACAAAATCAACATATCAAGCATAAAATATCTTTAATGTAAATACATCTATTGCATTAACCAACTCATCAATACTATTCTTTCACTTTGTATCATGGCATCAAATTTTTTTTATATTTCATTGGACATGAAATGATTCTGGAATCTAGGGATAAATGGATATTGCCACATTACAATCTGTGGAACAAAAGATGGTGTTCCATCATCTTTTGGCTTCCATCAGGATGTGACACATTTTATACGATCATTTTTTAGCAGCTTCCTCCCAAAATAATCCATAATATTTTGGGTAAGCATAAATTTTGTTTTTTAAAAATACATGTTCATTAACTAACGTCCACGCCATATAGAGGTTTTAAGGAATGTCTCCATCATCTACAAGTATTTACTTAAAGGAGGTAAGAGTGTAATCGATGGAAGAATTAGAAATTCCATATATTGTTTTCCCATGAAACAATTAGATTAAAAATTCAAGCATTTCCATTTTACCACATTACTGATATATTGGAGTCATGGTAGCATCATTTAATTTTTTCACCTTTTAAAAATCATCATTATCATTAGATACATCATTTTTCTTGTATCAAAGTATTCTTGGGTCAGTATAATTTCTTTCTCATGATGACATATAAATTAATATGGGTCATTTTAGAAATTATCCAATACAGTATTTTCATTTGGATCATCATCATTTTGAGATTCCAATTTCTCCCCCATTGTGATACCACACATAGTTTATTGTTTGAAAATGTATTTTTTTTATATGGTAGATAACTTCTCCCTAACTCAACCAAGGTCCTGCAACACAATTATAACATTAGAACTGTATGTGACCACTATTTGAATTATTATCAAATGCAAAAATCTAAAAGGATCTCAAACTTGTTTTCAAAATTTCTTGATATCTGATTGGTTTTATACAATCAACATCTATCCTTTTGTAAAAAATTATTATAAGTCATTTCGTAAAATCAATTCCATAATATTGAAGTTTAATCAGAAATATATTTATGTAAATGAGATTTATTCACTTTATATGAATCCATAACTGACACACTACTCTATATGAGGATCATAATTTAATACAACGAAGTACTATATATATTAAAAAATAATACAAATATAAAACAATGATATTGAATTAAATTATAAATATAATATAATGATCTTGGTTGAGTTTGGATATTTTATTTGGATTGGTTCGGTGAATGCCTATTAGGTTTTTATTAAGTATTTTTCATTTTGGTTATTTTTTTAACATTACTACAATATTTCTTTTAGTTAGTTTTAATTTAGTTCACTTATTTTTATTTTAGTTTAGTTTGATGTAGTTTGGTGTTTTTTGGGACTAATTGAGTATAATTGGGTCAAATAAAGTCATTAAAATTCAATTTAGTTGGTTTGGTCAAGTCAGTTCGGTTATAATATAGAGTGTATTTTTTTAGTTTGATTGGGTTTCAGTGTGTAAAGGATGAACTAGTTCAATTTATTTTTTTCAAGAATAGTTTGTTCTGTTTGGTACAATTTAGTTTTCTTAAGGTATGATCAATTCATTTTAATTTAGTTTATTTAGTGGGTAATGATAATAGAGAAAAAATGTGATATTATGTGAAACAGAGTGAATGTGCTGGAAAATTATTATATAAAAAACTTATTGATGGTAGATATCCTTATATCCTAGCAATGATAGCAATACATTTTTTCTCAATAATTTAATAGGAAAACACATACTGTAAAAACATGTATAAAACAATAATATTAATATGATTTATCAAGTATTATAGATCCATAAAATTAATTATTTATTAAAATAATAATATAGCATGTATATATAATCATATACATTGTTAATCATTACTACATCACTCCACAACATCTTCTACCAATGACATCCATGAAAAGATGTTACTCGCTACACAAAAAACCACACACAAACCATAATTTCATCATTTAATTTACAGATTCAAAAAAATTATATATTTTCAAAATTATCTACCAAGAACCATTTTATATCTATTTAATTCCATATCTATTGAAAACACCCTTTTTCATCACCCACATTTATTCCCATTTATCAAAATTCAAATTTTAATCAATTACAAAATATTGTGTTCCATCCCATTATTATTTAATTTCATCTACTTTCATTCCCATTTATTATTACTAATCATATTCCATTGACACTAGGTAACTACAAAATCATCACCACAAAAAAACACATCAAGATTGTAATAACCACTTGTGTATCCCACTACTAAGCCATTACCACAACATAACCATCACACCAATGTGGTGGACATTGGGAGAAAAATTGTTCTTTAAACAAAACCCAATATTTAGGTTATGATAAAGCTTATTTTTTCTAGAAAATGTGTATTCCTAAAATCCTACTTTCTCGAATTTCTGGATCCAAGAATATTTGGATTCCGAAAGTCTAACTATTTTATTTTTAGGAAAATAATTAATGTACAAACAACAATACATGGTACATGGATACTGGATGTTCCCAATATATTGCTGGAAACAAAAAAATCATTGAAAAGATTATCAAGATGAAAAGAGGGAATGTAACTTCTAGAGATAATGCTAAGGGATAAATTGTTGGTATAGGTAAAATTTTTCTTCATGGAAAAACATATATTTCAAATGTCTTATTTGTTAAATTTCTTAAGCACAACCTCATTAGTAAAATTTAATTATGTGATGAAGGCTGCCTTATGAATTTTAGGAATGATAAGTTCTTAGTAAAAAATTCCAAGGAAGAGTTTATTCTTTCTACCCATTGGTAAGAGAATTTATACACACTAAACATAGAAGAATATAGAAACCAAGATCTACCTTGCCTTAGTGTAATGGAAGATCAATCTTGGTTATGGAATAGAAAATTGGGACATTGTAACCTTAGGAACCTATGAAAACTCACTAAAAAAGACTTGTTATGGATATACCAGATCATAGATTTTATTATTCAAAAGATTGTGATCCTTGTAAATATTAAAAGAAACTTAAATCAAGTTTTAAATCAATCGGTAAAGTTTCAAGATCTGATGCATTATAGTTGGTGCATATGGATCTTTTCAGCATAACACAAACTATAATTATTGGACGCAAATATTATGTATTTTTCTTAGTTGATTTTTACACTAGATTTTTGTGGGTATGTTTTCTTGAAATGAAATATGATGCTTTTTCTTATTTCAAAATTTTTATACCCCTAGATCAAAATTAGAAAACCCTTCCTTTGAAAACTATTCATAGTGTTCATGGGGGAGAATTTCAAAATTCATATTTTGAAACTTTTTTTAGTAAGAAAGGAATTTCTCATAACTTCTCATCAATAAGAACTCTTAAAAATAATGGTTTTGTTGAAAGAAGAAATTGAATTGTTTAATATATAACTAGAACCATGTTTAGTGATAATTATATTACTAAGAAATTTTGGGATGAAGCTGTTAGTACTGCTTGTTATACTATAAATCGAGTTTTAATCTGACCTTTTCTTAACAAAACTCCACCTAAATTGTGGAATGATAGAAAATATAGAATTCCTTTCATCAAAGTATTTGGTTGAAATGTATTCATCCTGAATACTAAAGATAAATTATATAAATTTTCACCCAAATATAATGAAAGAATTTTCCTAGGATACACCACAACTTCTAATTATTATAATGTTTTTAATAAAAAAACTCATGTATTATTGAAGAAATAGTGTATGTTAAATTTGATAAAACTCATCCATTTATTATTAAACAACCCCAACCTTCATATGTGTTTAAAAAAAAGATTTTCAACACTTTATAGAAGATCCTTCTTAAAAGGAAAATTTTAAAGAAAATATTTCTGAAGCATTTACCCCAGAAGATTTCCTACCATATGTTGATGAACAGGTTTTATAAAACCCAAATCAGTTGTTTCTTATGAATCATCCCAATGATAGTATCATTGGTGATGTAAATCAACATGTAAGGACTAGAGTTTCCTTAAGAAATAAATTATAATATCTAGCATTCCTTTCCAAATTAGAACAAAAAATAACTGATAAATCATTAGTTGATGATGATTGGATTAAATCCATGAAAGATAAAATAACTCAATTATAAAGGGATAAAGTGTCGACCTTGGTTGAAAAACCTAAGAAATATTTTGTAACTGGAGTAAAATGGGTCTTCAAAAATAAATGTGATGAAAATGGAATCATAGTAAGAAATAAATCTAGTTAGATGCTAAAGGATATAATCTACAATAAGGAATAGACTATGAATAAACATTTTCTCCAGTATCTAGACATGAATCTATTTGCATTCAATTTTCCTTTGCAATATTCTATAATTTTTAAACTTTTATACATCAATGTAAAATGTTCTTTCATTAATAGATATGTTCAAGAGGAATTTTATGTTGAACAACCTATTGGTTTATAAGACATAAAACATCATGAACATGTTTTAAAACTCACCACATATTTATATGGACATAAACAATCTCTTAGAGCCTCATATGACATACTTATATGATTTTTGTTACAAAACAATTATGTTTAGGGAACTGATGATCCAAGACTTTTCTTTAAAAATGATAAGCTTAATTTATTTCATTATACAAATTTATGTTGATGACATTATATTTGGTTCAAATCAGCAATCTTTAACTGAATTGGTTGAGAATTTAATGAAATATGAGTTTGAAATGAGTATGATGGGTGAGTTAACATTATTCCTAAGTTTTAAAATTTCTTAAAAAATAGATGAAAATTATATATATCAAAATCAGTATATTTACGATCTTCTCAAAATGTATGTATTTGACAACACTAAAATTATAAGCACTCCAATCGGTACCTCAAATTATCTTGATCTAAATGAAGCTGGGAAACCATTAGACAAAACATCATTTAGATATATGATAAGAAGTTTATTATACATTATTGCTAGTCATCCAGGCATAATGTTTTCAATATGCTTATTTTCTAGATATAAATCTAATCCAAAGGAATATCATTTAAAATCGGTGAAGAGAATTTTTCACTAATTAAAGGGAACCATGGTTTTAGAAATATTTTATACTTTTGGAAATGATTTTGTTGTAAACAAATTTGGATGAATATTTTTATGGATGTGGAATAGATAGGAAAATTACATCTAGAACATATCATTTCTTAGGATATTCATTAGTTTTTTGGTCATTCAAAAAGAAACACTCAGTAGAACTCTCCACTGCTAAAGATAAATATGTAGCAGCTAGAAGTTGTTGTGCTCAAGTATTGTGGATGCAACACACACTCACAGACTATGATATGAGTTTTAAAAAAACACAAATATTGTGTGATAATGGTAGTTCCACTTCCTTAAGAAAAGATCTTTCACATAAATCCCATTAAAAACACATAGATATTAGGCATCACTTTCTTATAGATAACATTATTAAAGGAGATATCATTCTTAAGTTTATCAAAATACAAGATAAACTTGCTGATATTTTTATAAAATATCTACCCTTTGATATATTTGAATACATTAAACAGATGATAGGAATGATCAAGGTAAGGTAATCTCCCATATTAAGTTTTTTTTAAACCTATCTCCTTACATTAAGAAAATCTTTTTCATTGGAGGAGTATTTTTTTTTGTAATTAAATTATTTTTCCATAATCAAATTTTTTTTCGTAATGAAAATTTGTTTTTGTAATCAAAATTTTTCATAATAAAATTTTTCTTAGTAAAATTGTATTTTTGAAATAAATTTTTTTTGAAACCAAAATTACAAAATCCAAAATTTTCCTTCATTTTGAAAAATTTCTAGAATCTAAAGTTCATCAAGAAGAAGTTTCATCATTACTAATAATTTTCCTAGAAATCCAAAAGGTATGTTTCCTAAATTATCTTAATTAAATTCTTTACTACTTGTATTTTCATCTTGTTTTAAGAAGATTTTTCGGATTCACATTACTTCAATCTGAAGTTTTATCTTTAAAACCTCAAAATATGGAAACCTACAAAATTCATTCTTTGGATTTCATCTCAACAGTCAGATCTGATCATGCTTGTTAAAACTGATGGATCAATTTTGGAATATGAATCATTGCTTCAACACCTATATAAAGGCTCTCTTATTTTTCATCCCATGTAGATTTTCAATCCTTTGTGTGCCAAATCTCTACTTCTCTATATAAGGTTGATTCTGTATTTCTCGTCTCCTTAACACTGAATGTATTTAAAAGTGTGTCCTCAGAAGAAAATGTCTTCAGTCAAGGAAATTTTAGATTGGAAAATATACAAAGAGAGGTTATTAGATCTTAATTTCTTTCCCAACTTTGATTCTCTCATTATGAAAAATATCAAACTAAATGGATGGGAAATTTTGTGCATAGAAAAACTGAAAGGACATGATCTAGTTTAACTGGAGTTTCTTGTATAAGTTTATGAGTTGATAAATTTTTTTAATGAATGTGAGAGAGATAAATTTTCATTAAAAAGTTACGGGAAAACTTATTCTATTTCTTTTAATAAGTAATCTATTATCATTAAAATACCATATAAAAAAGAATCCATTTTCTACACCCACAAACTACCAGATGAATCATGATGTTTTGAGAAGGAAAATTCATTATAATGTATCATACTCAAAGGATTAAAAACCCCAAAGATAAATTATCTCTCAAAAAAATTCAGGCTGATAGAATAATGGTTTCCGTGTTTCCTAATTATGAGAAAAGGGGATAAGGACAACTTGAAAAAGATTTATATCTTCACTTAGTATTTCTTGGTGAACTTGAGGAAGATAAATTTAGTGCATTTTATCTTCCTGATGATCACAAATATCAAAAATGGCACCCTCAAATCTGAAATTATTATGTATCTGGAAATCCTATCCAAGATAATTTTCTTATTCCTATAATCGTTCAAAATACCTTGTAGTCTAAAGCCCAGATCTTTCAATGGCATGTTTCTTAGTGATGATACCTTGTGGAGGATGAAGTTTGGATTTAATAATAAATCTAAAAAAATTATGACTTATCAGAAAGTGAAATAGAAGTGACATCCAAGAATGTGGAAGTATATGAGACTTATAATAAGGTTCAGAAAAATAGAAAGAACAAGGAATCGAAGGACCAAGAAAAAAGCTCTTATAGTTCAAGAAACACAATCCGCACCCCCAAAGTCTAAGAAGAAAAAATAATTTATTGATGAAGTCATTAGAAAGTGGAGGGAAGAGAAGAAGAAAAATAAGGAATGAGGTCCTAGCTTTGTCCTGGATCCTGTTGAGGAAAACGATTTTAAGATTAAGGCTACTGAGGAGTATGAAAAATAAGAAAAAGATAATAAGAAAAAGAAGAAAATGTCACAAGCTGAGATTGTTCAACCTCTTCTCAAGGCTACTGATAAAGCATTTGAGTATATTCTGGTACCAAAATCCTTTCTACAATGTCCAATACCAGTAGATACTCCATGAATGAAGATGGTAATTTCGGAAACTGAAGAATAAATTTTTCAGGAAGAGGTAGTGGAAGAAGAAGAATAGAATGGAAGTAATGACATTGATGACATGATAAGGAAAATTGAAGAATATAATGAAATGGAAAGTCCTTTGGAAGAATTGTTAATTTTTCCTTCTCAGGCTGAATCAACCAAAATTCATTCATAAGGACAAGAGGATGAAGATTAGGAAGAGGTTAATAAACCTTCTGATGATGAGAGAAGTAATAATGAGTTCATTCAACCAGATAATCATATAGTAGATGCTGATATGGAAAAGGTTGATGAGGAAAAAATCATTCAAGTATTAGATAGTGAACATGAATCCCCAAAATCTACGGAGAACATTTATAAATCTAATAAAGGAAATCAGATTATAGTTGATACACCTAAGAAACTTGTGAAAGCCAAGAATGTTATTTGTAGTTCTTCAAAAAGAAAGGTTGTTGAGATAGATAAATAATCCTCAAAAACAAGGGAATACAATTTAGAATTGTCCTATTTGGGTCAGGAAATTGTGGTTCAATCATTGAAAATAATATTTGACAACATTATTTTCATTCCATGTATTGACTCGAGGATTCAAATGCTTCATCATTCATTAAATCAGAAATCAGGTTCTATTAGCATGCTTATGAAAAAATTTATTAAGATTGAGGCTGATTTGAAAACATTCTAGATTGATTATGATGATCACAGAAGGTCTTGTAAGTAAATCACTAGGTTTTCCAAGAATACGATTAAAGAGATTGGAATTCTTGATGAATTTCAAGACTCTGTGAAAGAAGCCTTTCATAGAGCAGATGTAAGAATAAAGAATCTCACGAAAAGTTTTTTTGAGAAGCTGAATCTAGAAAAAAAGCTCTAATGTAGGAACACAATGATCTGAATGGAATGTTGAACTCAGTTTCTATTAATTCAAAAAATGAAATAGATCTCAGAATCATCTTTGAAGAGATTTTTATTAAGGAAGAATATCTTTTGAAGTCTCGGGAAGAAATCATAATGTATCGGGATAAAAATATCAAAGCCTTGGAGAAGAAAAATGAGGATCAGGAATGGCCTTTCAAACGCATTGAAGAATATCATAAGGATAATAAGAAGATGAAAACCATAGTGAATAATTTCATGCTGCTGGAAAAATAAGGTTGATTTTTTTTTCAAATCCGATCTTTTGTTGTATGTTCCTCATATCATTTTTTTCAATCTTAATTACTAACTCTTGTTGTGCTTCATTTGTTTTGTTGTATGTAGTTATAATCTTTTAGGTACCATATTTTTTTCAATTCTCTCTATTCCTTCTTAAAAATTACAAAGGGGAGAAAGGATTGATAAAAGAGAATACTACATAAAGAATAGAATGCCCTAAGTAAGGTGGATTCTATTTAAGGGGGAGTTTACTCAAAGAAGATTTCCATATTTTAAGAAAAAGAAAAATCTCATTATGCAAGTCCAGAATACAATCCTTAGATCTTTCAACACCTAAGGTAGAGTTATTCGTATTCACCATAATTTACAAGTAAAGGGAGAGAATCTTTCTTTTATGTTTATAAATAAAAATTCTTAGTCCTTATATTCTTTTTCATAAGGATGTCTTTGATTTCCAAAAATGGGGATATTGTTGAATCAATAAGGTTTCCTTATGACTTTTCAATTATTATATGTTTTGAAAATTACAAACACTTTAACTTATGTCAAAATGTTTTTCCCTAAGGATTATTTTCATAAGGAAAATTTTCCTTCTCTAAGGAAATTTTTTTCCATACCTCTATTTTCATTGTTTCATTTTATGATCTCTGTAAATAAAACTCATTTTATTAATAATTCTAAAATTTGTATTATTATGTAAAAGCTCAGAATATTATAATTCCTTTGATGTAGAGTGTTCTATTTTTTTATTCTAAATTCTCTGAAATTCAGACCCCGAATTCTCTAAAATTCAGACTCAAAATTCTCTAAAATTCCGATTAACAATTCTATGAAATTCATATTTCGAATTCTCTGAAATCTAGACTCTTAATTATATGAAATTTAGATTCTTAATTCTTTGAAATTTAGTCTTTAAATTCTCTTAAACTCAAACTCTGAATTATCTAAAATTCAAACTCTTAATTCTTTGATAGTCGGATTCCGAATTCCTCAGAATTAATGCTACAAATTACTCATAATTCAGACTCTCAATTCCACTAAATTCAGACTCTGAATTCTTCATAATTATGACTTCGAATAACTCAGAATTTAGAGTTCGAATTTCTCATTATTCAAACTCTGAATACCAAATAATTTAGACTTTGAATTCCTTAGTATTTATGTCATGACCCGTCCTAGTGGGGGTCGCACCAGGACTCCCCAAACCCACCTCCAATAGGCCAGGGGCTGGTGACTAGCACCGAGTAGGCATATTACTAACATGGAAGGCATTGCCTATATACATGTACACACGCACACATCTCCAATCCCACAATGCTAAATGTAAAAAACACTAAGGAAAAAAATGCATGCATACAACAAAACCCAACCAACATAGTACAATGAAAGGTAAAGTACAAGAAAAAGCAAATTGGGCTAGAATAAAAGCCCACCAAAAACAAGAGTCTGAAAACAGCAATGTCCAACCTGTAAACACAAAAGGTAATGGGACTATTACTCGTAGTCTTAGGAATGCCTCAGCATGTAGGGAACTCAGAAAGCTCGGTCCTATCCTGGTCCGCCCTGCACTCTGTCAAAGGGCTGCTCGTCTGCACAAGACACCAGACGTGCAGGCAAAGCCCGTTTAGGGGTGAGTATAACAATACTCAGTAGAGGATCCAAAAACCACAAAATAGTACACAAAGTAAAGGTACAGTCATCTATACACAGTTTATGTCTATAGAACATATAGAAAAAACCATATATACTCAAAACCCAGACCTGTGGTCGGGAGAAAAGTCACACAACCACATACCCCCATTAGGAATCCAGTTCAAAGATTCCGCGAAGCACTCGTCTCGGGAGAACACACTCCATGAGTCTTATAGCTCTGATGATGTTCGTCCGAGAAGTACCATCCATCGGGAACCGTCACGAGAGGTAGTCGAACTCATTACGAGATACACACTCCTGAGTGGGAATATTACCGATAGATAGAAGCACTCATTATGGGAGACACACTTCTGAGTGGGAAAGATCATGATACACAGATGAGGATCACTACCAGGGCCATGGCAGATACTATGACTCATCCAGATTCACCATTTAGGTAATACACCAGCTACGTAGAGGAGAAATGCCTGGTAGAGTTGTTCACGCTAATACCTGACTCTACCTAGGGTCAGGAATGGATAGAGGATCTCGATCCGGTCCTCTCAGATGGATGCCTGACTCTATCACAGAATTTCCTGCTGAAGGGATCATACGCATGTGTGAGGAAATGATGCCTGACCTTCAGGGGAACGAGAAGAAAGGGTAATAACCCAAACGAAATATTTCCAAGATACGGTGAACAAGAGGACCATGCCATTTTCCAAAAAGTACACAGTGTGTATAAAAGTTACACGTCGTGTTGTCTGACCCCGGGTACTACCCGTGTACAACGGCCCATGTTGTAAGGTTGGTCGTGTAGAAAAACTAGGTACATGACGTATAGTAAAATGTACACACCGTGTCGGAGTGATTGGGGTTGGCCCCGTGTCACTGGACATGTGCACGTACACGGTTATAAACCTGTGTACTCTAACCCATGTTCGTGTATCCTTGAGATACACGCCGAGTCCCGCGTAGCCGCTCCTGTCATGTTGTACACGTCGTGTTCTGAAGACGTGTAGATCATCCAGTGTCCGTGTACTTCCCAAAATACATGCCTAGCTTCAGGGAAATTCCAACACACCGTGTGATTCCTCCCTAAACCTTGAAACCCAAGTCACCACAAGTACTACACGGCATGTTCTTCGGAAGTACACGCCGTGTATTCTGGAAATTTCCAGAAACACGGACTTCCACTGTCGCGCCTCCGGTGATGATCCGTTCGTCAATCCAGTCATCTAATTTCCACAAAACTTCCATGTTTGGGTCGCCCCGACACCAGGAAGTTGTTCCCAATGTTTTCGGACCTCTGATAGGCTCTGAAAACATGATTTGATCTTCCCTCTCGAAGAACACTCGAAGAACGCCCTTTTCCGATCTGGTCTGGTTCATCGTCCGCCATCGTTGTTGCACCTCTTCAAGGTCGTTGTAGTGGAGAACCTTCAATTTGGGATCATTACATCACGGAACGGATGTGAAATGATATGTTGTTCGTCTCCCCGCGAAGAACACGAAGAACGAGCGAGAAAAGAAAGGGGAGAAATCCAATAAATAAAGTGAGGAAATAACCCTCGCCGTCATTCGTCACGACATTGATCCACTCCCATTAGCAGGCTTAAACAGAGCAAGAATCAACAATAACAAAACAACATGTATCAATTCCCTGAATCATCCTGATAAAAACCTCCCACCAGAACGGACGAATCCACGAATAATCTTGTTCATGGTTGGTCCATGTTCGTCGTTTAAAATCAAAAACGGGGAAAAGAATTCAAATAACACACCCCTACCTCAACCAGGATCGATTGCTGGTGAAGGTGCCGTGCTGTCACCATCGTCGAGATCCTTTAACGTCTTTTTCACAATGATTCTCAACTTTGATCTGTCATCGTTATTCTTTGAGGGTTCGCTCCAGCGCTCTAAGGATCCTCCAGCGATTTCTCCCAAAATTTTGTCAACGATCACCAATCACTTAACCCATAAAAAATGGAAACATGATTGGAATTTAAGATACGATGTGGTATTAATGACTCTGTCTTGCCATTATTGATTCATTATGATGTTTCATTAAAACGGAAGCAGATTTCATGTCGCTGCTCTACATCGGATGTTTCCATTAAAAAATAAAATAAACATTTATCAATTTATTTTATTTTCATTTAACTAAAAATGTCTGAAAATTAACTTTTTCCCTCGGCCCATGCCAGTCGAGGTTAGGCTCATTATTAAGTGAAGTCATCGCCCCAGATTCCACGGTGCCCTTAGATTTTTAATCCAGGCATCCGTTTGGAAACTGCAACAACCGTGCAAAAGTGTCGGCTCACTTAACTTGAAAAAATTTCAAACCACCATTCTGGGCTCACTGGACCTCGGAATGATGTGCCTTCTTCACAACGAGTCTCAAAATAATTCCACATAATATTTAAAAATAATAAACGGAAAATCCGAGACATTACATTCTCCCCACCTTTGGGTTTATGTCACCGAAATGCCAAACCAATGGCTTCTAAAAAAGATGTCGGTACTGGGCACGGATCTGGGCCTCCCACTCACACATGCTATCCTGAAGATTCCCGTGCAGCCACCGGATTCTCACTAAGGGAATCGATCACCCACGAAGGATCCTCTCATACCGATCCTCGATCTCCACTGGGTACTCAGCAAAGGTCACTCCATCCTCGATGTCCATCTCGCCCCAGTCGATGACGTGTGTCGGGTCGTGCACATACCTCCTCAGTTGTGACACGTGGAAGACATCATTTACCTGATGCAATTGTGGCGGTAGAGCTAGGCGGTACGCCACCTCGCCAACTCTGCACAGTATCTAGAAGGGTCCAATGAACCTCGGAGATAGCTTGCTGCCTCGGCCAAATTTAAGTTACCCTCGTCGAGGTGAGACCCGAAGAAAGACGTGGTCTCCCTCTTTGAACTCTAGAGGCCTCTATCGTCGGTCAGCATAAGACTTCTTCCGGCTCTGTTTAGTCTTCATCCGCTCTCAGATGATTTTCACCTTCTCTGTGGTAGCCCGCACTAACTCTAGACCCATGAATACTGACTCTCTGGGGTCGGTCCAGTAATGTGGGGACCGGCAGGGTCTCCCATACAAGGCCTCTAATGGTTCCATACCAATGGTGGAGTGGTAGTTGTTGTTGTACGCAAACTCCACCAGTGGTAGGTGGCCCTACCAACTACGACCAAAGTCCAGGATACAGGATTGCAACATATCCTACAGAACCTGAATGGTCCTCTCCGTCAGACCATCGGTATGGGGATGAAACGTTGTGCTCAAGCGTAGTTGAGTCCCAAAAGCCACCTGTAATACCTTCCACAATCGGGATGTGAAGCGGGCATCTCGATCTGATACTATAGTCGATGGGACACCATGAAGTTGAACTATCTCCTGCATGTAGAGGCGTCCCAAGCTCTCTACAGAACTCTACTCCCTGATAGCTAGGAAGTGGGCTGACTTGGTGAGTCGGTCAATGATCACCCAGATGGAATCATGCCCCTTGTATGTCTGTGGTAATCCTGTCACAAATTCCATCGATATTCCATCCCACTTCCACTCTGGAACTTCCAGGAGGTGAGCTAATCCTGCTGGAACCTGGTGCTCAACCTTCACCTGCTAGCATGTGAGGCATCGAGAAACGAACTTCGCTACTTCTTTCTTCATGCCTGACTACCAGAACTATCGTCAGAGATCCTGGTACATCTTTTCCACCCCAAGATTTATCGCCAAAGGGGATGTATGAAACTCCCTCAGGACCTCCTCCTGCAACGCCACTGGTACAACAGTGCGTCCTCTGAAAAGAATTATGTGCTCCCCACCTTGTGAATATCCATCAGGATCATGTCCTCTGGATAAATGAGCACGTAAAGCCACATAGTTGACATCCCCAAGTTGTGCCTCCCTAACTCACTGTAAGAGTGGAGGGGTGACAACCATCGACTGTAGGTAATTGGTATCCTCTCCATCCATGAAGGATAACTTCAACGTGGCTAACTGATGTGTCACCTCACTCAACAGTTGTGAGCTCGACCTTCTGCTAAGAGCATCCGCCACTTTGTTCCCCTTTCCTGGAGTATAGATGATCTTGAAATCATAGTCTTGGAGGAACTCTATCCATCATCTCTTCCGTAGATTCAGATATTTCTGCAAAAAGATGTACCTGAGGTTCTTGTGGTCAAAGTAGAGGATAAACCACGCACCCATCAGGTAGTGTTGTCATATCTTCAATGAGAAGACCACTGCTGCAAACTCGAGATCATGGGTTTCATAGTTCTTATCATGTGGTCTAAGATGGAGCGAACCAAAAGCAGACACTGCATGCCACTGCATCTGGACACAGTCAAGCCCAGTCCCTGATGTGTCACAGAAAACTACGTACTCGACATCCTCTTCCGGCAATCTCAAGACTGGGGCGCTCATCAAACTCTATCTCAGCTACTCAAAATAATGTTGGAACTTCTCTGTCCATATGAAGGGTTGTCCCTTCTTGATCAAGGTTGTCATTGGTGCTGATATCCAAGAGAAATTGGGGATGAATCTCTGGTAATATCATGCCAACCCAAGGAAGCTCCGCACCTCCATCACCATTTGAGGTGGCTCTCATGCTAACATAGCATTTACCTTGTCTAGGTCCATAGCTACTCCATCTGCTAAGATGACATGTCCCTGAATGTGGAACTCCTGAATCCAGAACTGGCACTTTGAGAGCTTCCCATAAATATGGTGCTCGTAGTACGTCCAAAACCATCCGCAAGTGTCTCGTGTGCTCCTCATCTGACACCGAGTACACAAAGATGTCATCGATGAATACCACTATGAACTGGTCCAAGTATGGCTAGAAGATCTGGTTCATAAGTCCCATGAACACTGTGGGGGAATTTTTCATGCCAAAAGGCATCACCAAGTACTCATAGTGACTGTAGCGTCATCTGAATGTCTTCTTCGGTATATCCTCGTCCCGCACTTGTAGCTGGTGATAGCACGATCGAAGGTCAACCTTCGAGAACCACTATGCCCCTCTTAGATGATCGAAGAGGTCATCGATTCTTAGCAGTGGATACTTGTTCTTCACTATCACCTGGTTCAGGCGCCCGTAGTCCACGCATAACCGCAGACTCCCATCTACCTTCTTGGCAAACAAGATAGGGGCCGCCCAGGGTGAGATGTTGGGTCTCCCGAAACCCTTTCTCTGCAAATCCCCCAACTGCACCCTCATCTTGCAAAGCTCTTCGGGATCCATCCAATATGTTGATGAGGAAATCGGTGTCGTCCCAAGGTGTAAGTCGATGTAGAAGTAGATCTCCCGGTTGGGAGGTAATCCTAGAACATCTCCGGGAAAGGTGTCCCCGTATTTCACCACTACTGCTGGGAACTGGGAGCTGACAACATCCACTACTCTAAGGGAAAGGCTAGACAACTCATGAGCGATTGGTTGCACCCTCATGTGCATATGTCTATTCTGTGCTACCTCAGTTTCCTTCTCTCCAACAAAGGAAAACCCCATTCCATCAAGGCGGACACACCGCACTCTTCACCTAAAACATTCAATCTGGTCATGGACCGAAGATAACCAATCCATACCGAGAATGACGTCATAAGGCCTCGATGCAACCACCAAGAGGTTCCAACCGAAACTCATGCCTCCAAGGGTAAGATCACACTGTCTGCAAAGGTGCGGGAACATCGAGTCTCCCCCCGTAGGTGTCTCCAAACGTAAGGATCGAGTCAACAGTTCTACCGGAATCTTGAGGATTCTTGCAAAACATGTGGTTATGAAGGAATGACTGGAACCTATGTCTATAAGCACAGCAGCTAAGGTATAGAAGACACAGATCGTACCTCGAATCATCTATGTATTCCCTGGGTTGTATGCCTCGGCCGCATGCAGTTATCCCCACCCATTTAACTCAACTCCCTGAGCCTGGTGCAGACCTCCTGGGGGTGGTGGTGGAAGTAATTCAAAGCATCTGCCACCACCTACAGCTCTCCCGGATCCTCTGCCACATCCGTTGCCTAGAGGTCCTTCCTGTTCTGTTCCCTTCCTCTGCCTCGGTGGTCTGTCCACCACTTCCCTGTCATCATCTTGATGGGTCGGGCAATCTCTAGCGATATGTCCCCTACTGCTGCATGCATAGCATCACTTCTCCCTAGGCTGAATGGATCCAGCCTGAGAGCCCTGGATCGTCGATCCCGTTTCCTAGGTCCTCCTATGATGTTTCCCACATCGAAGTCCATGTGCTTGACGTCGGCTCCCAACTGTCGGGGTCCTTTCTCCTGTCTGTCAGCTGCTGACTGCCAATGGTTGTCTCTGCTCCGCCAAGAATCTCTCGATCACCAAGGCCCTCTTGATCACTCCATCATAAGTCGATATGCATAGAGGCACGACACTAGCTTGTATGTATCTTCGTAGAAGTCGCTCGAAGTTCCAAGCTCTGAAGTACTGATCCCTGATCATATCCATCGAGTACTTGGCAAGGTTGGTGAACCTTGATGGATAGTCAACTATTGTCATACTACCCCGCGGGAGATGAAGAAGCTCCTGGATGTGTACAGCTCTCAACTTAACCGCATAGAACTCCTCCCTAAAGATTCGCTCAAAGTCCGTCCAAGAAAGAGTATCCCCATCATGAGTCTGTCTGGTCAGACCCCACCATCATCCTGCCGAACTCTGAAGAAGGCTCACTCCTAGGATCACCATCTGGTCTGCTGGTGTCCTCACTAGATGGAAAACTCTAGTCACCCCCTCAAGCCATTCCTCAGCAGCCTAAGGGTCGGGCTCGCCTTGGAACCTGAGGGGTCTCAGTATTTGGAACTCATGGAGAGCACTAAGCATGCACTCCACACCGGTTGGTACTATAGGTACAACTGGCTACTCCACTGGTGGTGGCATAACTGGTGCACCACCTGGTTGAAACGCCTGGGGAACTGGTCCCTATATCGAAGCCTCATCACTAAGGGCATAATCCTCATGATCATGTTGTTGAATCCTAGTGGGTATGCATCACAGAGGCATTCTGTAAGGAAACAAGATGTTCCATGGTCAAACAGTATATCTAGATATCTGACACAAAGGACATGGAAACCAAAAACCATTCCTATATGATTCATGTACCTTTTATTCCCCTACAACCCATGTTTTCATGTACCGAGTCGAAAAGCAGGTTATCGGAGTCTTGGTGTATGGATACGTCAGTTGGCGCACCAACACTGGATTTTATGGCCTGAAAGCCGATCCCAAAACACTCAACACTGTTTCCCCAAACCAAACTCACTGACTCTTGGTCCCAAGGTAGAATTGAACACCTCTGATACCACTCTGTCACGACCCATCCCTATGGGGCCCGCGACGTGACTCCCCAACCCCACCTCTAATAGGCCAGGGGCTGGTGACTAGCACCAATTAGGCATATTACTAAAATGGGAGGCATTGCCTATGTACCTGTACCCACTCACACATCTCCAAGCCCACAATACTGAAATGTAAAAACCACTAAGGAAAAAAATGAATTCATACAACTAAACCCAACTGACATAGTAAAATGAAAGGTAGAGTAATAAATGTAAACTGGGCCAGAATACAAGCCCACCAAAAAGAAGAGTCTGAGAACTGCAAAGTCCAACCTGTAAACAAAAAAGGAACTGGGACTGCTACTCGTAGCCATAGAAACGCATCGGCCTGTAGGGAACTTAGAAAGCTCAGTCCTATCCTGGTCCGCCGTGGACTCTTTCAAAAGGTCGCTTGTCTGCACAAGACACCAGACGTGCGGGAAAATCCCGTGCAGGGGTGAGTATAACAATACTCAGTAAAGGACCTCGAAAACAATAAAACAATACACAAAGTAAAGGTATAGTCAGATATGCACAGTGTATGTATACAGAACATATAGAACAAACCAGATATACTCTAACCCCGGAACTGTGGTCTAGAGACAAGTCACACAACCGCATACCCCCGTTAGGGATTCAGTTCGAAGATTTTGCGAAGCACTCATCTTGGGAGAACACACTACACGAGTCTTACAGCTATGATGACATCCGTCCGAGAAGTGCCGTCCGTCGGGAACCATCACGAGAGGTAGTCACACTCATTACGGGAGACAATCTTCTGAGTGGGAAGATTTCTGATAGATAGAAGCACTCATTATGGGCAACACACTCCTGAGTGGGAAAGATCACGATACACAGATGAGGATCACTGCCAGGGCCATGGAAGATACCGTGACTCATCCGGATTCACCAGTTAGGTGATACACCAGCTAGGTAGAGGATAAATTCCCAGTAGAGTTAGTCACTTCGATGCCTAACTCTACCTAAGGTCAGGAATGGATAGATGATCTTGATCCGGACCTCTCGGATGGATGTCTGGCTCTATCACAGAAAGTCCTGCTGAAGGGATCATACTCCTGTGTGAGGAAATGATGCCTGACCTTCAGGGGAATGGGAAGAAGCGGTACTAACCCAAACAAAATATTTCCAAGATACGGTGAATAAGAGGACCATGCTGTTTTTCAAAAAGTACATGGCGTGTAGAAAAGTTACATGTTGTGTTATCTAACACCGGGTACTGCCCGTGTACAACAGCCCGTGTCGTAAGGCTGGTCGTGTAGAAAAACTGGGTACACGGCGTGTAGTACGATGTACACGCCATTTCCGAGTGACTGGGGTTGGCCTCGTGTCACTGGCCATTTGCCTGTACATGGTTATCAACCCGTGTACTCTAACCCGGGTTCGTGTATCCTTATGATACACGCCGAGTCCCGCGTAGCCGCTCCTGTCATGTTGTACACGTCGTGTTCTGAAGACATGTAGATCATCCTGTTTCTGTGTACTTCCCAAAATACACACCGAGGTTTGGGGAAAGTCCAACACGCCATTTGATTCCTTCCTAACCCCCAAAACCCAAGCTGCGTGAGTACTACACAACGTGTTCTTAAGAAGTACACACTGTGTATTCTGGAAATTTCCAGAAACACAGACTTCCATCGTCACGCCTCCAGTGATGATCCATTCGTCGATCTGGTCATCCGATCACTGCAAAACTTCCAGGTTTTGGTCTCCACGACACCACGAAGCTCCTCCCGATGTTTTTGGACCTCCGATCGGCTCCGAAAACCTAATTTGATCTTCCTGCGGGAAGAACGCTCGAAGAACGCCCTTTTCTGATCCAGTCCGATTAGTCATCTGCCATCATCACCACACCTATGCAAGGTCATTGCGGTTTCGAACCTTTGATTTGGGATTGTTACGTCATGGAACGGATGGGCAATGATCCATTGTTCGTCACCCCGTGAAGAACACGAAGAACGAGCGAGAAAAGAAAGGGGGAGAAATCCAATACACAAAGTGAGGAACGAACCCCCACCATCATTCGTCACGGCGTTGATCCACTCTCATTAGTAGGCTTAAATGGAGCAAGAATCAACAATAATAAAACAACATGGATCAATTCCCCGAATCATCCTGATAAAACCCTCCCCCAAGAACGGACAAATCTGCGGATCATCTTATTCTTGGTTGATCCGCATTCGTCGTTTAAAATCAAAAACGGGGAAAAGAATTCCAATAAAAACCCTTACCTTAGCCGGGATCGATCGCTGACTAAGGTGTCGTGCTACGTCATTAATGACTACGTCTTTCCATTCTGAGTCATTATGATGCGTCATTATAAAGGAAATAGATGTCCCATCACTGTGCTGCAGTGGATGTTTCCATAAAAATATAAAATAAACATTTATCAATTTATTTTATTTTCATTTTACTAAAAACATCATAAAATTAACTTTTTCCCTCGACCCACGCCAGTCGAGGTTCGGATCATTCTTAAGTAAATTCATCGTCCCGGACTCCATGGTGCCCTAAGATTTTTAATCTGGGCATCCATTTGGAAACTATCATAACCGGGCACATGTGTCGGCTCACTTAACATAAAAAAAATTCAAACCACCATTCCTGGCTAACTGGACCTCAGAATGATGTTCCTTCTTCGCGCCCAGTCTCGAAATTATTCCATATAATATTTAAAAATAATACACAGAAAATCTGAGACATTACAATTTATAGTTAGAATTCATTATAATTCAAACTCCAGAAGATTTAGATTTCAGATTCCGAATTCTTTGTGAAATATAATCCGAATTACCATGATTTATATACTCTGAATGTTTATTTGGTTAAACTACCAATTATATTTTTCCTTAGACTCTGAAAAATATATTTGTTTAAGAAAATTTGTTTTCCTAATACATTTTATTGTTCTGAAATGATTTTATGTAATCTATTTCTAACTAGACATTGGTTGAGTGACATGTGTACAGGTCCCTCCGAATTTCAAGGAAAAATATGACCATTGGAAGAGGGATATAAAGGTTGGAGTTGTTCCTATAAATAGGAGCTCATTTGAAAGATCTCACACCCATTCCACCAATCTAGAGGTAACATGTTGCTGATGATTTTTCTAGAGAAAGATACTCTCATCCCTTGTCTATACTAAACATCTTATTTAGCATGTTTCGTGCGACTCTTATTGTTGTTGAGTAAAATCAAGGTCTTTTGGGGAAAGTAAGATAGAGGTGTCGAATACCATAATGTTTGAGGGATTTCGAGGATATGAATATAGAGGTTCAGAGTACATTATAGATCAAGGGTTTGTGGAGATAGAAAAACAGATTCCGATATTTCTATCAAGGTATTATCCTAGTGTGGGTAAGACATGAATTCTCGAATGTATAAATCAAGGGACCTTTCTCTAAGGTTTTTGGATACCCAACTCTTTGGGTACAATTATTCTATACTTGTTATATGTTTTATTTCCAGTTTATTTCCATTGTATTTTGATAATAAAATAAAGTATAACTTTTTTATACTATCTTGTAATTTTTTATACTCTGATAAGTAATATTCTATACTCTTTATGGTAGAATCTTTTCCCTATAAACATTCCTTAAGCTTCATTTCTGGAATCTTATTTTTGGAATCTAGAAAGTTTGTTTCATAGAACTATTTTTAGGGTTTGTGAATTTATCTTTTTTAACTTTGATAAAAATAGTTTTCCTTAAGGTTAAAAACAATTGTTTTTAAATATAAAATTCACCCACCTCTTAAAATTGAGCATCTACATTCGTATTTCGATCCTACAATTGGTATCATATGATGTATCTGAAATACATAGATTCACATATAATCTTACATTCTCATGTTTTCATTGTTCTAAATTATCTGGCATAACTTTTATTGTTCAAGTTTTTCTTAGGATTTTTATATTAGTTTACAAACTTTTTCTATTAACAATTTTGGTGGAAAATATATTTTCTTATAAAATTGATGGAATGAATATTGATTCTATTGACAATATAAATCCTAATAGACCACCTATTTTTTATGTTAATGATTATGTGTACTGGAGAGATCGAATGAAGACATATTTATTAGCACTAGAGTAGAAAATTTTGTAATGATTACTGGTGATTACAAAATTCCTAAAAAGGAAGTCAAAACCTTCACCAACTAAGAAAAGTAAGAATATCAACTAAATTACAAGGTATAAAATATGTTGTTGTGTTCTTTGACCTGGAATATAAATAGTCAAACTTCATCTTGTAAAGCTACTAACTACATCTAGAATAAACTTGAGGTCACTCAATTTTGGACTTCAAAAGTGATAGAGACTATAAGAGCTATGCATAGATAAGAATGTCAAGGATTTCTATTTCCTTATAGAGAACTAGTTCGAAAAGTGAAACAATGATTTATGACTATTTTCAACAGTCTAAAATCTATGGGAGAGAAAGGTCTTGATGATAAAGCTCTTCTGAAGAATATTATTAACATCATGCCAAATGAGTGGGAATCTAAAAGGACAATTGTTGATGAGAATATGGAATTATCTCAAATTACTCTTGATGATATTTTTAGAATTCTTCTTCGATATGAAACTATAATGAAGAGAGATGTTGATATGAATAAGAAGAAGAATGGTAATGGAAGTGTAGCCTTTACTACTACTAAAGTCAAGACTCCTGAAAGGGTTACAAGATCCAAGTTTAAGAAAGTAACTATTCTATCTGAATTTAGTTAAAGTGAATATTTTGAAAATGAGATAGCTAATATTTCTTGAAGGATGAACAAGATAATGGGGAATAAAGATTTTCAGTACCGATATAAATAGAAAGATATAAATGACAAGAAATATTTTGAAGTCACTTTCTATGAATGCAATAAAGATGGAAAAATCATGCTAGATTGTCCCATACTTAAAAGAAAAGACAAGAAGGAAAATCATTCTAAGAGAAAAATGATGAAGTACTACAAGACTAAGAAAAATAATATTTTATTTTTTAATCATTCATGGAGTTATAGTGGTGGTGACTCATATGATGAATCATCAGATAATGAATCTTATGTTCAGATGAATATTGGTCTACTAGCTAAACTACCATTTTAAAATCATTGTTTAATGACAAAGCTACACAATACTGAGTCTATTACTATTGTATATTTAAATGAAATTTATACTAATGAAAAATATTATGAATCATTAGATGATTAATCTTTCTCATCACAAGATAATACCTTACCTTCATTTGAAGAAGTTTCTAGATTTTCTAAACTCCTTGAAAATGATAATTCTAAGATTAAAAACAACTTAGAGATAGAAAATTATAAAATTTCTATTTTAACTGAAGAAGTATCACATCATTCTAAGGATCTTGATATGAAACTTTTTGATTTTTAAGGTGTTTTTAAAAACCTTAAGAAACTTAATTCTGAGAAGGATAAACATTCTAAGGATCTTGAAGACGTTATTTATAAGAAAAATATTTTAGAGGCTAACTCTAGTTCTAAAACTAATATTTTTGAGGATAAATCTCTTTTATTAAACTAATGTCAGAAATATTTTCCTTAAGAGAATGTCTGTCAAACAACACCTACAGTAAAAAAAGTTTCACAAGATGTATTCCCAAATTTTTCCTTTACTAAATCATTTTGGATTTGGTTGTACCTATTCTAAACCAGCTTTTAGTAGTAACTATTTTGTTCCCCAAAGTGCTCTATTTTTTCAGTAATTGCCAATGCGGTGGGAATTGGGAGAAAACCATTTCGTTAAACAATAACCAATCTTTAGGTTTTCATAAATCATATTTTTCAATGAAAATGTGGATTCCTAAAATTCTACTTTCTGAAATTTCTGGATACAATAATGATTGGATTCAGAAATATTAACTCATTTATTTTCAGGAAAATAAAGAATGTACCAACAAAAACACATGGTACATGAATATTGCATGTTACTGACATATAACTTTTAACAAAAACTTTTTTGAAAATATTTTCAAGATGAAATGAGTAAAAGCAACTTTCTGTGATCATTCTCAGAGAGAAATTGTTGGTATAGGTAACAATGTTCTCTTTGAAAAAAAGATTTATTTAAAAAGTCTTATTTGTTAATGTTATTAAGCACAACCTCATTAGAATAAGTCAACTAAGTAATGAAGGTTACCTTGTGAATTTTAGGAATGATAAATTATTACTACAAAATTACAAGTAAGATTCTGTTCTTTTGACCCAAAGGAAAGAGATTCTATACACACTAAACATACATAACCTTAGTAGCCAAGATCTACCTTCAATTAGTGCAAGAGAAGATCAATCTTGGTTATGGAATGGATGATTAGGACATGGTAAACTAAAGAACCTATGAAAACTCAAGAAGAAAAGACTTGTCAAGGATCTACCAGAGCTTATATTTGGGTCTATTTTCTAGAAAATAAATCTGATGCTTTTTCTTATTTCAAATTTTATTGAGCCCAAGTTAAAAATGAGGAAAACCTTCATTTTATAACTATTCATAGTGAACATGGAGGAGAATTTCAAAATTCATATTTTGAAACTTTTTTTAGTTAGAAAGGCATTACTCATAACTTTGATGCACCAAGAACTCCTTAATAAAATGGGTTATTGAAATAAGAAATTGAATTCTTTAAGAGATAACTAGAACCATGTTGAGTGAATATTCTATTGCTAAGCAGTTTTGGGCTGAAGCTGTTATTACTACTTCTTATACTATAAATCATGTTTTAATCGAATCTTTTCTTTAAAAACTCCATATGAATTGTGGAGTAGTAAAAAACCTAGAATTTCTTACTTAGAAGTATTTGGTGGAAAGGTATTCATCCTAAATACTAAGGATAACATAAATAAGTTTTCACCCAAATATGATGAAGTAATTTTCCAAGAAAACACCACAACTTCTAAGTCATACAAAGATTTTAATAAAAACACTTGTACTATTGAAGAAATAGTGCTTGTTAAATTTGATGAAACTGATCATTTTGTTTTTAAATAACCCCAACCGTTAGATGTGTTTTCAAAAACTAATTTTCAACCATTGATAGAATATCCTTTGTACATGTAAAATGTTCATGAAAATATTTATGAATCATTTACCCCAGATAATTTACTACCATGTGTTGATGAACATGTTTTACAAAACCCAAATCATTTGTTTCTTAATAATCATCCTAATGATAGTATCATTGGTGATGTAAATAGACCTATAAGTAGTAGAGGTTCTTTAAAAAATGATGTAGAACAGATATCATTCCTTTCCAAATTAAAACCAAAAAGACCTGATGAATCTTTAGGTGATGATGATTGGATTAATGATATACAAGATCAACTAAATTAATTTGAAAGGAATAAAGTCTATACCTTGACTTAAAGACCTACAGAAACTTCTATAATTGAAGTAAACTAGGTATTCAAAAATAAATGTGATGAAAATGGAATCATAGTAAAAAATAAATCTATATTAGTTTCTAATGGATATAATCAAAGAGAAGGAATAGACTATGAAGAAACCTATGCTCCAGTACCTAGAAATAAATATGTTCACATTCTACTTTACTTTGTAGCATTATTTAATTTTAAACTTTTTCAAATGGATGTAAAATTTGATTTATTTAATGGATATGTATAATAGTATGTTTATGTGGAACAACCTCTTGGTTTTGAATACTCAAAACATCATGAACTTGTTTTCAAACTTACTAAATATTTATATGGATTTAAACAATCCCTAGAGTCTGATATGATAGACTTACATGATTTTTATTACAAAATAATTGGGTTAAGGGAACTACTGATCCAACTCTTTTTATAAAGAAATATATGAATAATGATTTTATTGATCAAATTTATGATTATGACATTATATTTGGTTCAACTTAGAAATCTTTACCCTTTTTTCATAATTTAATGAAATATGATTTTGAAATGAGTATAATGGGTGAATTAACATTTTTCCTAGGTTTTAAAATTTATCAAAAAAAATAAAGAACATATATATCTAAACATAATTATACTAAATATATTCTCAAGATTTATGGATTTGAAAAAAATAAATTATAATCACTCCAATTAGTACCTCAAATTCTCTTGATCTAGTTAAAGCTAGGAAACCTATAGATCAAATATCATTTAGAGGTATGATAAGAAGATTATTATACTTGATAGCTAGTCGTATAGACTTAATATTTTCAGTATTACTATGCTCTATATATCAATATAATATAAAGGAATCTCATTTTAAAGTAGTGAAAATAAATATTCTCTAATTAAAGGGAACCCTGAATTTAGGACTTTTTGGTAGTTCTGGAAATGATTTTATTTTAAAATGTTTTTTCTGATGTGGATCTTGGTGGATGTAGAATGGATAGGAAAAGTATATCAAAAAAATTTCATTTATTAGGAGATTCATTAGTTTCTTGGTTAGGAAAGAAGCAACACTAAGTAGCACTGTCCACTGCTAAATCTGAATATGTATCAGCTGGAAGTTGTTGTGCTCCTGTATTATCAATGTAAAACACACTCAAATATTATGGTATGAGTTTTAACAAAAAAAAATATTGTGTGATAATACAAGTTCTATTGACCTATAAAAAACCATGGACATCACACCTGTGAAAAAAACAAAGATTTTAGGCACCACTTTTTTGGGATCAGACACTTAAAGGTGATATCATTCTTCAGTTTATCAGAACACAATATCAACATGCTGGTATTTTCACAAAATCCTAACCCTTTGATGTATTTGAATACATTAAAAAAAATTTGGACAGATCACTATAAGATAATATTCCATATTAACTTCTTGTTGAGACCTATCTTCTTATATTAAGAAACTTATTTTCATTGGGGGAGTACATTTATTTTAGTAATAAATTTTTTTTCCATAATCAAAATTTTTTTAGTAATCAAATTTTTTTCCGTAATCAAAATTTTTCTTAATCAAAATTTTGATAGTAAAATTTTCTTTGGTAAATCAAAATTTTTTTGGAACCCAAAATTTTGGAATCCAAAATTTTCCTATTTTTAAAAAAAATTATGGAATCTAATCTTCTTTAAGAAGAAATTTCCTCATTATTGATAATTTTACTAGGAATCCAGAAGGTATGCTTCCTAAATTATCGTAATTAAATTCTTTACTTGTTGGTATTTTAATCAGGTTTTAATAAAATAAATAGGATTCACTTTTCTTAAATCCTAAGATTTATCTTAAAAATCTCAAAAGATTGGAACCTACCAAAATCCTTCTTCGCCTTTCATGTCAACTGTCTGATCTTATCATGCTTGTTTTACCTGTTGGATCAATCCAGGAATATGAACCGTCGCTTCAACGCCTATATAATGTCTCCCATATTTTTTATCTCACGTCTATTTTCATGTCGTTCTATACTGATTCTTTGCCTCTCTACATAATCATCATTCTGCATTACTCATTTGCTTAACTCTGAATGTCTTTGGAAGCGTATCCTCATAAGAAAATTTCTTCAGTCAAGGAAATTTCAGATTGGAAAATCTACAAAGAGAGGTTAGTAAATGCGATGTTCGTTTCGAAGTATGATTCTCTCATTAAAAAAATAGAAAACTGAATGGATGGGAAATATTCTGCGTATCCAAATTGAAGGGATAGGATCCAGTTTATCGAGATTTTCTTGTAGAATTTATAACTCAGTAATTTTTTTAATGAAGTTGGGTAGGATAAATTCTCGTTCAAAAATTATGGCAAAACATATTCTCTTTCTTTCTATAAGAAATCTAGTATCATTGGAATACTATATAAATGAGAAGCCTTATTCTGCACCCAAAAACTACCAGATGAATTAGGTTGTTTTGAGAAGGAGAAGGAATTAGAATGAATTTGACTCAAAGGAGTTAAAACACCAAAGATAAATCATCACCCAAAAAACATCAGGCTGCTATCATTATGGGTCCAGGGTTTCCAAATTCTGAAAAAGGGGATAAGGAGAACTTGAAGAAGACTGATGTAATCGCTATGGATTTACGGGTGAACTTGAGGAAGATAAATTTAGTGTAGTATATCTTCATGACAAACACAAATATCAAAAATTTCAGCCTCAAATCATAAATCATTATACATCTAGAAATCCTATCCATGATAATTGTCTCATTCCTAGAATCATTAAAAATCCATTGTAGTTTAATTCCCAGATCTTTCAAATTCATGTTTCTCAGTGATGATACCATGAGGAGAATGAAGTATAGATTTAATAAAAACTATGAAGAATTTTATAACATATAATAAAGTGAAATAGAATCCTTATCCAAGAATATGGAAGTATCTAAGACTTCCAAGAAGGTTCAAAAGAAGAGAAATAAAAAGGAACCAGAAGACAAGGAAAAAACTCATATAGTTCAGGAAACTCAATCAGCACCCCCAAATTCAAAGAAGATAAAATCCTACGCTGATGAATTCATTTCAAAGTGGAGGGAAGAGAATAAGAAAAAGAAGGAAGGATATCCTAGCATTGGTTTGGATCCTACTAAGGAAAAATCTTTGAAGATTAAGGCTACTAAACAATATGAAAAAAAAGATAAGAAGAAAAGGAAGAAAATGTCTGAAGCTGATATTGTTCAATATCTTCTCAAGTCTACTGAGAATGATTCTGATCAGATTTATGTACCAGAATCCTTTTTACAAGAACTAGTACCAGTAGATACTCTGGTAATGAAGATTGTAATTTCATAACCTAAAGAAGAAATTGTTCGGGAAGAGGTAGTGGAATAAGAATAAGAGGAATGAAGTGATGAAACTTATTATATGATATGGAATGATGAATAATATCATGAGAAGGAAAGTCCTTTAGAAAAATTGTAAATCTGGACTTATCAGGATGAATCAACCAAAATTATTTTACAAGGAAAAGAGGATGAAGATCAAGAAGAGGTTAATAAACCTTCTTATGTTAAGAGCTGTAATCATGACTTCATTCAACCAGATGATCTTGTGGTAGATGCTAAGATGAAAAAGGTTGATGAGGAAAAATTGTTCAAGTATTAGATAGTGAACATGAATACCCAAAATCTATGGAGACCATTTATAAAGCTAATAAAAGAAACAATATGATAGTTTATACACCTATGAAATATGTGGTGCCTACTAAAGTTGTTGGTAGTTCATCAAAAGGAAAGGTTGTTGAGATAGAGAAAGAATTATCACCAATAAGGGAATCTGATTTGAAATCGTCCTCTTTGAGTCAAGACATTGTGGTTCCATATTTGAAGAAATTAGTTGACACCATCCATTGATTCTGAGTATTGACTCAAGGTGTCAAATGCTTCAGCATTAATTTGTTTAGAAATTAGATTCGGTTAGCATGCTTGTCCAAAAACTAATTAAGATTGAGGCTGATTCAAAACATTATATATCGAGTATGATGCTCATAGAAGGTCTTGTAAGGAAATCACGATGTGGTCCAATAAGACTATTGAAGAGCTGAGAATTCTTAATGAATTTCAAGACTCTGTGAAAGAAGCCTATGATAGATCAAATGTGAGAATAAAGGATCTTACAAAAAGGTTTTCTGAGAAGGTGAATCTAGAATAAAGAGATCGGAAGCAGGAAGAAAACGATCTGAATGGGATGTTGAACTCAGTTTCTAGGAATTTAAAGAGGGAAAGAGATCTCATAATTGAGTCTAAAGAGAAGTTTCGTAAGTAAGAAGAGATTTTGAAGACTCATGACAAAATCCAAAAGTCTCAAGATGAAAAGATAAAAGCCCTGGAGAAGAAAAATGGGTATCAGGAACAGCTACTCAAATGCTTTGAATATTATCATAATGAGTTTTAGAAGATGAATACCATATTGAAGAAGTTATTATTTAAGGATGATGAAGGATGATTTTTTTTAAATATGATCTTTTGTTGTATTTTCCTCATATATATTTTTTTAAACCTTAATGAAAAAATCGTGTTGTGCTTCATTTGTTCTGTTTTATATAGTTCTAATCATTTAGGTATAATATATTTTTTCATTCTATCTATTCCTTTTTGAAAATCAAAAAGGTGGAGAAAGGAATGATAAAAAATAATACTATGTAATGAAGGAAATTCCCTAATTAAGGGGGAGTCTATCTAAGTTCGAGTTTACTCAAAGAATATTTCTTTATGATAGAAAAAAAATCTTTTTTAGGAATTCAATAATATTATCCTTAGAGATTTCAAATTCTAAGGGGGAGTTAGTCGTATTCTACATAATTCAATAGTAAAGGGAGATAAGTTTTTATTTTATGTTCATAAAGAAAAAAAATTATTCCTTGTATTATTTTTCATAAGGATGTTTGTGATTTCCAAAAATGGGGAGATATTTGAGTCAATAAGGATTCCTTATGAATTTTCCATTCTTATATGTTTTGAAAATCATGAACACTTAATCTGAAGGCAAAGTGTTTTTCCATAAAGATTATTTTTATAAAGAAAATTTCCCTTATATAAGGCAATTTTTAACCTTACATTTGTTTTCATTGTTTCATTTTATGATCTTTGTAAATCAAATGCATTTTATTACTATGTCTAAAAATCGGATTCTTATGTAAAACTTTGGAATCTTATAATTCCGTGGATATAGAGTGTTCAATTTTTAGATTCCGAATTATCAGAAATTCAGACTCGGAATTCTCTAAAATTCAGACTATGGTTTCTCTGAAATTCAGACTCTAAATTCCCAAAAATTAAGATTCTGAATTCTCTGAAATTCAGATTCCAAATTTTTTGAAATTAAGACTCTGAATTATATTAAATCCCGATTCCAAATTCTCAAAAATTCAGACTCTGATTTCTCTAAAATTTAGACTCCGAAGATCAACATAATTACAACTCTGAAATCCTTATAATTCTGAATCTGAATTACTTAGAATTTAGACTCCTAGTTCCATATAATTCAGACTCTGAATTCCACAGAATTCAGACTCTGAATTCCACAGAATTCAGACACTGAATTCCTCATAATTCGGATTCTGAATTCATTAGAATTTATACTATGGAATATTTAGATTTGATATTTAGAATTCATTATAAAACAGAATCCAAATATCCATGATTTATAAACACTGAATGTTTATTTGGTTAATCTCTAAATTCTATTTTTCATTTGACTCTAAAAATATATTTAGTTCAGAAACTTCATTTTCCTAACACATGTTATTTCTATGAAATGATGTTGTCTAATCTGTTTCTAACTAACCATTGGTTGAGTGACCCATGTACATATCCATAAGAAATTAATGGAAAAATATTTCTTTTGTAAGAGGGATATAATTGTAGGAGTTGTGCCTATAAATTGGAGCTCATTTGGAAGAGCTCACACCCATTCCATAAATCTATATGTAACATGTTGTCGACGTTGTTTATAGAGAGAGAGACTCTCATGCCTTGTACATACTGAAAATATTGTTCAGTTTTCTTCATGGAAATCTGATTGTTGCTGAGTACAATCAAGGGCTTCTGGGGATAGGAAGATAGAGGTTCTGACTGCCTTAAAGTTCGAGGGATTCCGGGGATAGGAAGTTAGAGGTGCCGACTATCTTATAGTTCAAGGGTTTGCTGGGATAGCAACATAGATTCTGATATTCCTATCTAGGACATATCCTTTTGTGGGTAAGACATACTTTCATGAAATTTTAAATCAAAGGACTTTTATCCATGTTTTTTTGATACCCTACTCTTTGGGTTAAAAGATTTCATACTTCTTACTTGATTTGTTTCAAGTTTATTTCCACTTTATTTTGATAAAGGAAGAAAGAATAAATTTCTTATACTTTCTTTTACTTTTGTATACTCTAATAAATAAGATTATATATTCTTTAGGGTTGAATATTTTCCTTGCAAACATTCCTTAAGATTCATTTACAGAACCATATTTTTGGAATCTAGAATGTCTGTTTCGTAGAACAATTATTAAAGATTGTGAATTTACCTTGTTAAACTTTGTTAAACCTTGTTTTTCTTAAGGGTAAAAATGAATGTTTTTAAACTTACAATTCACCCCACTTGTAATTGAGAATATAAATTCTAATTTCGATCCTATGATAAGAGAATATAATACATAGTGGATAAAAAACACAATGGATTAGTGTTCATGTTTAACATGAGGATATTTCCATGGAAGCTAAATGAAAATGACAAAATAAATTGAGGAAGAATATATAATAGAGTTACAACTTCTCAATTTAAAGTAGAAGATAAAATATCTTAGACATTGAATGGATAGCCAGTTGGGATGAATGGTTCGTAGACTAGGAAGAAGAGGAGATCTCTCAGTTAGGAAAAAATGTGGGCAGATCCATTCATCAGTAAATAGCCTCACTATTGTGTATTTGGAGTTTATCGACCCCAACAAGTTTTTAAAAAAATTGGGATAGGTGGTCCCATCCCAATGGTTTATTTAAAATATTGGGAAAACCATTTCTATAAAGCACTATCCCAATAGTTTAATGAAACTGATGGGATTGGGGTGTTGGTATAGATGGGATTTACCATAGTGGATCTTTCCCAGAATGGTGAAATTATTCTCCTTAGTTTATAGGTAGTATGATATACGTTTCAGGAATGGTGGGGTTTTGGCCCTGAGTTTACAGATGATAGTAAAACAAGAATTTTTAATAATTATGATGTGTCATTTCTGATGGATTATTATCATAAATAGAACATCATGGAAGAACTCATCACAAATATATTAATTCACAATGGATCTTCATAGAAACCCTTTTTTTGTGATGGATATACAATCCATTGCAACAAAATCCTGAACTATTATTTATACACTTGTTGCAACGATCCATCGCAAGTAAGCTTTTTCTATAGATTATTTATCTGTCACAAAAAACCATATTTTATTAAAAATTTAAATAATGAAAATAATTTATAAATAAAAAAATAAAATTAAAAATATTTACAAATCATTAAAATTATTTAAACAAAATTAAAACTCTAATAAATGTAATACATAATTTCAAATATAATATGTCTATCATCAAAAATTTTAAAACAGTCATAAAAGCTTCACAAATCATCAACTTGCATCAGGTGGATGAGGATCACTTGAAGGACTAGGGGGAGAAAACTCTATACTAATTCCATACACAAGTCGCTGCAAATACTCCATCATCTCCTCATCTATCAAATGTTTTTTCTCATAATCCTCCTCCCTCGGTTTCTGCATCTGCTATATCATCTCATCTTGAGCTCTCAATATCTCTACATAATGTGTTGGAGATGGTGGAATCAATTACAAATCTCCACCAGTTCCCTTAACGCTTTCTAATTCCATCAAATAAGTACCATAATAACTCATAGGTGTTAGTCGAGAACCAATACCAATCACTCAACCTTTATCGACACCCTGTAATTTTTTTTATCCAAGCCCCCTCATCGAAACTCGAATCAACAATGACATTAGGTTCGGTCTCAATTTGACTCTCCCATGAATGAGAAATCACAGCCTCATATGTTTCATTAAATATAATGGAAAATTATAATAAAAATAAAATTAATATTGAGGACATTGTTCAACAAAACCTCTAACTACAATATGGTGATGTCGTTCTCCTATAACTTCTCTTATATAGGGATTAGAATACATCTTCTTATAAACATAAAAATCCATAATAGATAGGTATATATCCACCTATATAATAAAAAAACATATTATAGTTAAAATAAATATATATTAACAAATAATATCACTTATTTTATGTCGTCGATGTATTCCAAAGGTATGACTCCCGACCCTATGGGTGACCACTATCATCCCCCAGCTCTAACGTATAGTTAATGATCTCCTCCTAAAAGTGTGTCATAGATAGAAGGAGAACAACCCATTCCCTACCTGAGCTGATATACAGTTGGGACGATGGGAGATGCACGAATAATTGAATATGGTAGCATAAGCTTTATCCATAGCTCGCTTTCTAATGTTGTGAAGAAACTGATGAAAGTGATCATGTATATATGTATCCCATGCCTTTTGAAAAGGACCTCTCTTTCTATCATAAATAAGAGAAAATAAATTCCTCAATACAATTAAAAAATAATGTTAGTAATTAATTTTTTTTAAATAGTATTTATTATTTAATAATGTACAATCTAGATGTCAAACATCTGATCACTCATGACGAAGGGTACCTGGTCCCATGACACCCGTGGCTTGGAAAAATAATTTCTCAGAGTCACACCAGCCTGGACAATGGCTAAATGTGAAAAACTGTGAAAATTGAAGCATATATATAATCATAAAATTATTATAAAAATTAATTCAGTTATTTAATATAAAATAAAAATCTTAAACAATTAAAAACACATCTGTAAATGTGGATCAAAATCAACAGTTCATCATCCCCCTATATAAGGAACCAGGTATTTATAGAATAATAACTTTTAATGTCTATTAATATTAATGAATAAGATATTAATTTTATGTTAAGGAGAACATTTTTTATGATAACATCGTCAATATGGAACAATGGGTATCTTTGAAATCTTACGTTGCTCACAACTTTGAGTTATAATGAAATATAATAAAATATTATTATTATTATTTTAAATCATAGTTAACACCTAGTAATTATATTGGCAGTAATGAATATAACTAACTAAATTATTATTACACATGTTTTTATATGTTTTTATAATTATCCAATAAATTTTAGAGGCTTACAATAAGAATGAATCCAATTTTAAGCATGAAATGCACTAATATTTTTAAAAGGGCATTTTACTACCTTTTGATGGTGAACCATTTATAAATCTAGTTTTTATTACTTTTATAAAGACCATTGGATGAATTAATCTCATTTATTAGAATAGGGAAATCAAATTTTACTTTCGGTAAATTTTTGTTGTTTTTCTTATAATGTTCATTTTTTAAAGAAATAGTGAAAAATACTTCATTTTAAATCAAAACTATCTTTTAATCTAATTTATTTCTATAGTTATATTATACTTGTAATTGGTTTTAAAGAGAAATTGGTTTATATTTTTATCATTTAATCCAATGTTGGTCATTGGAAATTGGATATAAACACATGTAAATCTTTTGGAAGTTTTTACTTCATAAAAACACGCTTTTTGGTTTTGACAATGAGAATTAATTCTAAATTAATTACTAAAACTTATGTGTTTTGAATTTGGAGAAATTTATTCCATATATTGAATCATGAGTTCAAAATTCTATAAATACCTACTGTAACACCCCGACCCTAGTTACCCAGAGTCATTGAATTATTACATAACATTGGAACAATACAAGGAATCATGTCCCGAAAGACCGATTAGTTTAGTATTGTGGGAAACAAGATACATACATAAGATAAACATTACAACTTTAAAATTAATACAATACTAATATATACCATTAGAAACATCCAAGACTCCTAAATTATTCATGCTAGCCACTCACAACTAACATCTTCATATCCTTGGAAAATGAAACATAAGAAAGGGGTTAACTCAAATTATCAATAAGGGTAAGAAATACAGTTGAAGATAACATAATTATTAGGAATGGTGAATAATTAAAAACACATGCCTTTAAAAATCATAAACATGAACACTTTTTGGTAGGAATATGAGCTGAGTAAATAATGCCATAATAAAACATATTCATGGGTATTCTACTAGTTGAATGACATTATGAACCATCAATAATATTTTCATAATGAGGGAATGTACAATGCAGGACATTTTGAAACATTTTGTCAAGGCCTTGGCCAAGCTGTATAAAAATGATTAAGGCCTAGGAAGAAACCATATATCAAAATTGGAAAAAGGCCTCGACCAATTCCACGTATAATTGTCTCATGAGACCTACCGAGGCACATATTAGTTATATCGGGCTCCACCCATTACTTACTAAGTCCAATACATTCCTCATACGAAATAGTTGAAACATAACATAAACATTCATATTAAAACTAGCATAAGAAATGTCAATATTTTAACCATAAAAAATAAATGGTATAAAAATTACACATCCACAAGAAAAATATATAACAAAACCGTCAATACAATATGGAAGATTTGTATCATAATAAATCAACTTCCAAAAACTTTAAAATCCATCAAAGGATGTGGACCTAGATGAAATAAATACTTTTTGAGAGAGATATATATTTATATTTTGAAATCATTTATAAGTCATATAATTATAAAATAAAACATTAATATTCTTATAATCTTTTAAGGGAAGCATCAAAATTGTTATAATGGCAGAAAATATCCGCACCCGCCATATAAGTTAAAAACCGTATTTCCTTAACTTTGACGAAAAGGTCGTAAATGACATTGTTTGGAAAACAAAAGAAAGTTTCCTCTATGAATATTTTATAAAAAGTAAAATAAGGGTATAAATTACTTTAACCATTAGTATTGGAAATAGTAAAAATGATTTGAAATATATTTTTAAGAAACCCAGATGTGGATGATAAAGAGGTCCCAGTAGATACTCATGTATAAACAACCTCATATAATGAAGAGTTTATTGAATTAACCATTACCTTTTACTTTTCTGTGTTCAAGGGTATGTTAACCTCCTGTATAGTGGTTAAATCATTTTTATTAAATTATACAATAATCACATACATAAATATGATATCATATATTATCTTTTAATATTTCATTGTTATGAATATTTTAGTAGTATCATCATTTTGGGTGTTAACTAATTCATTTTCCTTTATATGCTTGGATACGTAAGCCATGTTTGTTATGAATAGGTTGTATTTGATTCATATCAAAAATTATATTAAGTTCTAAGGCATTATTTCTAACTATATAATAAAAATTATTCTTTAATGATTATGATGTGGAATGAATCTCATCGCGTTCGTGGAGACGGTAATCTGTACGTACTCATTAGCGACAATATCATTATATTAATGGTGAAATCATATGTAATTGGATGTTATATCATATATAAAGAATCATTAACATGTTATATTTATTATTTAAAACAGTTATACTCATTATTATACCCATCCAAATAATGAAGCGTTTGAATAACAAACTACACCACGGCGTGGTGACGGTAAGTCGTACGTAGGCACGTATGGTGACTTTGTCATCTATAGGATGGATAGAATAAAGAATATGTTTGTACCATATTTATAATAACATAATTTTATGTATAAGGTACTCTATTTATTATTTTGTAATGGAAAAAACAACGAAATAGGAAGTGGAAGAATAAATGAACTTGAAAGAGGGGGTTAAATTATTACCTCTTCTTCGTGTGTTTCCTATTGAGTTGATCAAAAAGGCTACTTAGGTTGGATTTATGATTAAAGTAAGGCCTCTAGGTAGAATGTAGAATAGTTGAGAAGATTTTTGGGTAGGGTTTGGCTGAGCCAAATGGCATTGGAGGTGTGAATTTAAGTGAAGTGGAAGTACCCATTTATAAGAGAGGTGAGGGTCACTTTAGGAAAAGTTTGAAATAATATTTTATAATAAAATAATCATCAGTTTATAATGGCTTAAAAATAATTTATTTATAGGATAAGGATGGGAAGTATCAAAAACCACCCAACAAATAGGTTTTAGACCGGTTTGGGTCACCATATTAACCTTATCATTTAAATTAAACTCTTAGTTAAATAGTTTAACTTTTACCATGTATTCTTGTATTATTATATTATATGGTTAATAATATTACTATAAAATGACAAGAGAACCTCAAGTGGATCATTAATGATATACCTATCATTACATAAGTCATTTTCCCAAACCTTATATTTTAGGAATATTATATCAATTAATAATATAATATTTTTTTTAAAAACACTATTATGTCAATTTTGACAGTATTTGGTATCTTTTTTGTTAAAGTCATAACAGCCTGATTAAATCAAAAAAAATCATTTAATCAACCCTAACATGTCATATTAACCTATAAAATTAATTTAATTCATCAAAAGTCTCAAATTATATTTATTTGGATATTTATAATATATATTATTTTAATATTTCATTAATAAGGTAATTACTGCATCATCATTGTGTCATAAATAAATTTAATTTTTTAATATCTAAAATTTACAAATAAAAAACCATTATGTAAGAAAGATTATTATATTTATAATGAATATTTATAGTCTAATTTATATTGTCTGTAACCCTATATCAAAAATGGTTTAGTTATTAAACTTTGAATTTAACACTTTTAATAATAAAGGTTGGGGTCGAAGCCTCATTTTTTTAATAAAGCAAAGCAAATACCTCTTTTTAACTGGGTAGAGGGAGAACCATTACGTAGCCCAAAGGCCTAGTGGTCTTGTAGCCCATTACATATCATGTAGGCCCAAATGTTTGGTCGAATTAAACTTATCCAATATAATTATGACATGTGTTAGGGTAATTATAATATCATTTTTACCCTTAATTACCCTATTTAATTTTAACCGTGTTAATAAGTCAAAAGTTACTATTCATAAAAAAATCATCTTATTAAATCACATTTTACATGCTGATGTCAACTGTGTCTCTCAGATTTTTAAAATTCAACTCACATAAGCGGTAAAATTATGTTTTATGCAAATTTTCAAATGCTCCTAAAAGGTGGGTAAAAGACAGTAAAAAGTTCAATAAAATTTTATATATCTAAACTTATTATAAAATGAATCTGATGAATTACATTGAACATATATAGGTATTATGTATCTATTTTGGCCAATAATAAATTAATGTAAAATAACTTAATATTTAAATAAAATTTCGGTTTTAACAATAACGCAGTGTTTATCACTATTCATCAAAAATTTAAAGTTTTTAGAAAAATACAAAAAATTCACCTTATGATAATTATGATATTTCAAATCCATAAATGAAGCCCATTTTAAAAATTAAAATTTAAAAAATTTAAAAAAGTGGGTATTACTATTCATAACGACTAGTTTGATTTTTTTTTGCGTGTTAAAACTCCAAGTGGCGTACAACGCAAGCAAGTGAACTTATTCAAAGGGAAGCGTACCATGTAAGCTTGGGGTGTTACATTCTCCCCTCATTAAAATAATTTCATCCTTTAAATTTCTAGAATATTACTTCATAGAAATATTTGGGTGGTTCTTCATCATATGTTCCTTGGGTTCCCACGTTGCCTCTTCCATCTTATGGTTTCTCCATTGAACTTTAACCAGAAGAGTCGTCCAGTTTCTCAACACTAGTTCTCTTGTATCAATAATCTTGATAGGTTCCTCACAATAGGATAGATCAGGTTCCAGTTCAATTTCCTCATAATTGAGTACATGCGTTGGGCCAGGCATGTATTTTCTCAACAGTGATACGTGGGACACATCATTAACTTTGGAGAGACTTGGAGGAATTTCCAAACAATAAGCTACAACTCTTATTTGTTCTAGAACTTATAAAGGTTTGATGTACCTGGGACTCAATTTTCCCTTCTTACCAAATCGTATAACACCCTTCCATGGAGATACTTTCAAGAAAACGTGATCTCCTACTTGAAATTCCAAATCCTTCCTCCGATTATCGGCATAGATATTTTTCCTACATGAGTTTCAATGATGTGGGTTTGGATAATCTTTACCTTTTCCATTGTTTCCTTAACATGATATAGGCCTACGAGTTTTCTTTCCCCAACATCATTCCAACAAGTTGGTGTGTGAAATCTCTTTCTATATAATGCTTCATATGGTCTAATTTGAATACTTGAATGGAAGCTATTGTTATAAGAAAATTCTACTAGAAGTAAATAATGATCCCACATACCTAGAAATTCAAGTTAGAAATATATCAACATGTATTCTAAGGATTGAATAGTCCATTCTAATTGTCCATCGATTTGAGGGTGGTAGGCAGTTCTCAAACAAAGTTCAGTATCCAAAGCCTTCTGATGACTTTTCCAGAGTCTTTATGTAAAATGGGGATCACGATAAAAATAATTTGATATGGGTACTCCATGAAGTCTTACAAATTCATTAATATATATAGTATTTCTAGAGGTTCAAGTGGTAAATCTTCTCTTATAGAATGAAAATGTGCTCTCTTGGTAAGATGATCTACAATAACCCATATTGCATAATTCCTTCTAGGAGTATTTGGAAGTCCCATGACAAAGTCCATCGTAATATCAACCCATTTCCACTCAGGTATGGGATGAGGTTGCATAACTCCTTTAGGATGTCATCTTCCAGCTTTCACTTGCTTACAAACCATACATCTTGACACAAACTTAGCAATCTCCCTCTTCATGTTGTCCCACAAAAAATGTTCTTTCAACTCTCTATACATCTTAGTGCTACCAGGGTGTATAGAGAAATTGGAACTATGAGAATCATCCAAAAATTCCCTTTCAGATCAGGTATATTGGGAACACAAAGCCTCTTCCCAAATTTCAAAATCCCATCTTCATAAGAGAAGTCGATAAATCTCCCATCATTCACAGCATTAATTTTCTTGTGAAATTCCTCATCATCAGATTGATAACTTTTTATCCTTTCTAATAATGATGGTTTGGAAACCATTTTAAAAAGCATTGATTTTTCTCCATCCATGGTTATTCCCATATCCATATTTACTAGATTGATGTATATAGGATTATTTTCAACTCTCATCTTGTTCAAAACTACATGATCCTTTCTACTCAAAGCATCTTCCACCTTATTTTCTTTCCCCGATTGGTAGTGTATAGTGAAATCATAATACTTGAGTAGTTCAAGCCATCTCCTTTGCCTCATGTTGAGTTATTTTTGTGAGAAAATATACCTCAAACTATTATGGTCAGAATAAATCACACAGTTTTCACCATATAGATAGTATATTTATATCTTCAGTGAAATGATTATATCTTATAACTCAAGATCATGAGTGGGATAGTTTTTCTCATGAATTTTTAGTTGTTGTGATGTATAGGAAATAACTCTATCATTCCACATAAGGACAAAACCATATCCTTTCTTTGATGCATCACTATAAATAACAAACACATCATTCCCCGATGGTAGAGCCACTATAAGAGCATTGACTAATCTTATCTTCAGATCTTAAAAACATTTTTTACACTCTTTTTTCCAAAAAAATTAACTCCTTTATGTGTGATCTTGGTTAATGGGTTTCCCAGTCGGGAAAAATTCGGGACGAAGCGCTGATAATAACCTGATAAACCAATAAAACTATGTACCTCGGTTATACTCATCAGTGATAGACATTATTGTATTTCTCTTTTCTTAGAAGTATCAACATAGATTCCATCATTAGAGACAATATGTCCAAGAAAAGAAATCTCCGGAAGCCAGAATTCACACTTGCTAAACTTACCATACAATTCATTTCTTCTAAGAGTCTTTAGAATAATGTGCAAGTGAATTTCATGATCTTCGTAGATTTTGGAGTGTACCAAGATATCATCAATAAATACCACTATATTTTTATCAAGATATTCCTTGAAAACTTTTTTCATTAGATCCATGAAAATAGAGGGTGCATTAGTCAGTCCAAAAGGCATTACTGTAAACTCGTAATGCCCATACCTAGTTTGAAATGTTGTCTTTGGAATGTATTCATTCTTCACGCACAACTGATGATATCTATATCGAAGATCAATATTTGAAAAATATTGATCTCCATCATGTTGGTCAAATAAATCATCAATGCGAGGTAGGGGATACTTGTTCTTTATTGTTATTGCATTGATCTCCCTGTAGTCAATGAACAACCTCATAGATCCATCTTTCTTCTTAACAAAAAGAACAGGGGATTCCCATGGAGAAATACAAGGGAGAATAAATCACTTATTACTAAATTCTTCTAGTTGTTTATTTATTTATTCTAATTCTACAGTGACGGTTCTATAAGGGGTCTTCGATATGGGCCTTGAAACAAAAATTAAATCAATGGGAAACTCAATTTCTCATTCTGGAGTATGTCCAGATAAATCCTCTAGAAAACATCAACATATTCTTTCACAATAGGTACATCATCTATTTTAACATTTCTTTCCTTGCCCAAATTTATTTCATTCTCTTACTCTTTAATAATTGAAATTAGTAGAGCTACTGGGGTGGCCCTAGATTAGAATCAGATGGTGATGTTTCCGCTCTAAAAATAAGGTACTCCTAATCATCATCAAAAATTGTAACCTCTTTATTTTTACAATAAATTTTCACATAATGGTCCGAAATAAAATACATATTGATTATTATATCAAATTAAATCATGGGTATGAGGATGAAATTAGTGGATAAAGAACATTTATATGCCATAATAGGAACTGATTCACAAAACATTGTTGCAATGATACTTCTCTTAGGAGTTTTGATTAACAACTCCCTTGTTAAATCAAATTAGAAATATCTAATTTTATTAGAAAACTAGGAATATATTAAACAATTCCATGATCTAGAATCAAATAAAGCATTGGATAAACTTGAGTAAACCATTAAATAATCCGCCACCACGTCTTTCATAGCTTCAACCTCAGTAGTAGTGATTGAATAATCTTGGCCTTTCTCCCTTGGCCTTTTCTATGGTAACATTTATTGGAGTTTATGAAATTCATGTTCATAATTTCCTATCTTTCTAAAATTTTAGCATTTAACATTGGTAGCTCCATTATTCACCTTATAATCAACAGTAAGATGGCCTTTCTCTCCACATTTGTAGCATACTCCTTTTCCTTTTAGACAGGAACTAGGGTGCTTCCTTCCACAATTATCATAGGGTGGAAATTCAACTCTTCCATTCATCCATTTTTTCTAATTTTCTTTCCTATAGTGTTTAGTAGATATCTTCTTCTCTTACTTTGCTTTAAAGTTGTTAGAGTTAGATAATTCTTTTTATGTCTTAATAGCATATGAGACAATATCATTGTATGATGAGAAGGATTGTGAGACTAATTCTTGATGAATAAATGGTTTTAAACCATCCAATAATCGATCAATATTACTCCTTGGGTTACGTATATAATCAGCTGCATTCCATTATAACCTTCTAAAGTTATCTTCATACTTTGCAACATTCTCATCTTCATTTTTCCTCAGACTCAGAAATTGTCTTTCCATATCCGCTCGATGGTCACAAGAAAAAGTATTTTTCTATGAAAATATCTTTAAACTCTCTTTATCCCATGTTTGATACTTCTTCATCTTCCTTTGTTTTTTGGATTAATGACCACCATTGATCTACATCTCATGTGAGGTGATAAACTTCCTTGAAAACTTTTCCCTTTTGGTACTCCCCAAAGCATGAAATATTTTATCTAAGGAACATATCCATTTCTCAGCTACCAATGTATTTGTACTCCCATTAAATGTTGGTGGTTTTTTCCTCATAGAGAGGACTAACATTGATCCTCTGCATTGGGGATCAGGGTGCTCCATAAGGGTAAGGATATTATTCATAACCTGAGTGAGTTCTCTAAGTATGGTGATAAGATGATCAGCACCAGTTAAATCACCATCTCCACTTTAATTATCTTGAGTAGGAGGGTAGTCCCTACATGGATTACGTGCATTGATACGGTTCCCATTAATTCCACTAGGTCCATTTATAAACAATGGAATACACTAGATTAGTTTATGAATCGAAATAAATAATTTCAAACCTGTAAAACACTTAACATAAATTGAACAGTTTGTGGATACAATACATAATCATAAAAACAATCTTTGAGGAAGTATATACTCATATATCATTTATACTGGTTTGTAAAGAAAATGTGAATTATCCTAAGAATATCCCTCGAAAGTGCCGTAACCAAGAGTGCAGTAAGGCCCATTGTCATGTACCAGGATACCCCGGGTCAAGCTTGAAACTCTTGGTTAGAGTATTCACTCTTAGGTACATCTATTCTAGAGCCGCCTGTACCTACTCGTATCAAGACAGGGATGTATTTCTTGGAAATTCACAAAATCCCTACATTACCAAAATTCTCAGAAGTTATTCTTTACTAATACTCAAAGTCAATCTTAGGATAATGTTCTCTAATCACTATTTTTCTAAATCTAGCTTCCATGTTTTGTACTAAACTTCCTCTGATACCAACTATAACACCCCAACCCCAGTTACCCAAAGTCGGTGCATTATTACTAACATTGGCATGATACAAGTAATCATGTCCTGAATGACCGATCATTTTAGTATTATTGGAAACAAGATGCATACATAATATCAACATTACAACATGAAAATAAATACAACACTAATATATTCCATTAGAAACATCCAATCCTCCTAAATTATAACTGCATGTCATTCATAACTAACTTCTTAATATCCTTGCAAAATAAAACATAAGAAAGGGGTGATCTGAAATGCTCAGTATGGGTAAGCAATACAGCAGAAGATAACATAATCATTAGGAATAGTGAATAACTAAAAACACCTGCCTTTACAAATAATAATTGTTAACAATTTATGGCATAAATATGATCTGAGTAAATAATTAAATAATGAAATATAGTCAATGGTATTATACTAGTCGAATAACCATATAAAACATCAATAATATTCTCATAATGAGGGAATGTATAATGCGGGATATTCTGAAACATTTTTTCATGGCCTCAGTCAAGACGTATAAAAATAATTAAGTCCAGTCCAAAACCATATATCAAAATTGGAAAAAGGACTTGGCCAATACCACGTCTAATTGTCTCATTAAAAGTACTGATGCACCTCGGATCTATAGAGGGCTCCACCCAGCACTTACTAAGTCCAATACATTCCTCATATGAAAAGGTTGAAACATAACATAAACATTCCTATTAAAAATAGCATAAGAAATGTCAATACTTTAACCATACACCATGAATCATATAAAAATAACACATCCACAGTCAAATCTATCACAAAACCTTCAATACAATATGGAATATTTGTATCATAATAAATCAACTTCAAACAAGTTTAAAATCCATCAAAGGATGTTGACATAGATGAAATCAAAACATTTTGAGAGACATATCTCTTTTTATTTTGAAATCATTTAGAAGTCATTTAATTATAAAATAAAACATTTATATTCTTATAATCTTGTAAGGGAAGCTTTGAAGGTGTCATGAGGATGGAAAATAGACACATCCTCTATATAAGTTAAAAAAACATTATTTCCTTAATTATTGTCGAAAATGTCGTAAAGGTCCTAGTTTGGAAAATGGGGGAAATATTCCTTTATAAACATTTTATAAAATTTCAAACAAGGGTATAATTGACTTTAAACAATAGTCTAGGAAATAGTAAACATGTTTGGAAATATATTTTTATGAAACACGGATGGGGATGACAAAGAGGTCCCAGTAGATACTCACGTATAAACAACCTTAGATAATAAAGAGATTGTAGAATTAACCCATACCTTGTACTTTTCCTTGGAAGAGGGTACGTTAAACACTATTATAATAGTTAAATCATTTTTATTAAATTATAAAAGAATAATATACATAAATATAATATCATATATTATCTTTTTATATTGTTTTGTTAATAATATTTTAGTAGTATCATCGTTTTGGGTGTTAATTGATTCATTTTCCTTTAATTTCTTGGTTACGTAAGCCATGTTTGTTATGAATAGTATGTATTTGATTCCTATATAGAATGATATTAATTTCTTAATATTTATTTTTAATCATAAAATGAAAATTATTCTTTAATTATTATGATGGGGAATGAATCTAATTGTGTTCATGGAGACGGTAATCCGTACGTACGCACGAGCGACAATATCATTATATTGATGGTGAAATCGTATGTAATAGGATGGTATATCATATATAAAGAATAATTAACATGTTATATTTGTTATTTACGTCAGTTATACTCATTATACCCATGCAAATAATTATGTGTTTGAATAACAAACTACACCACGACGTTGAGATGGTAAGCCATACGTACCCACGTATGGTGACTTTGTCATTTAAAGGATGGATATAATAACGAATATAGTTGTACCATATTTATAATAGAATCACAATATGTATAAGATTATGGATTTATTATTTTGTTATGGAAACAACAAAAATAGAGGAAGTGGAAGAAGAAATGAACTTCAAATAGGGTGGTGAAATTATTACCTCTTTTTTAGGTGTTTCCTTATGTGTTGATCAAAATGGATCTTCAGGTTGGCTTTATGATCAAATTAAGGCCTCTAGGTCGAAGGAATGATATTTTATAGGATATGTGGGAAGGTTTTGGCCAAGACAAATGGCCTTGGAGGTGTGAATTTATGAGAAGGGAATGTACCCTTTTATAAGAGAGGTGAGGGCCACTTTAGGAAAAGATTGAAATATTATTTTATAATAAAATCATTTTCAGTTTCTAGTGGCTCAAAAATAATTTATTTAGAGGATAAGGTAGGGATGGGTCTAAAACAACTCAAAAAACTGGTTTTATATAGGTTTGGGTCACCATATTAACCTTATCTTTTAGATTTAACTCGTAGTTAAATAGTTTAACTTTTACCATGTATTCTTGTATTATTATATTTTATGGATAATAATCTTACAATAAAATTCCAATGGAACCTAAAGTGGTTATTTAATGATATAAATATCATTATATAAATTATTTGACCGAACCTTATATTTTTATGAATATTATATCAATTAATAATATAATATTTGTTTTAAAAATCCATTTATGTCAATTTTGACACTATTTGGTATTTTATTTTTATTGAAGTCATAACAGCATGATTACTTAGAAAATAATTCATTTAATCAAACATAAAATGTCATATTAACATATAATATTATTTGAATCCATAAAAAGTATCAGATTATATTTATTTGGATATTTATAATATCAATTATTTTAATCTTTCATTTATAAGGTAATTACTACATCATCATTTTGTCATAAATAAAATTAATTATTTAATGTATAAAAATATTAAATAAAGTACCATTATCTAGGATATATCTTTAGCTTTCTAATGAATAATTATATTTTAATTTATATTGTGTTTAACCCTATATTAAAAATGGTTTAGTTATTAAACTTTGAATTTAACACTTTTAACTCTTCTTTAAATAAAATAATAATAAATGTCATAATCTCATCCAAGTGAACCAAAGAGGATCATATATTATTCCTAAGTTTGTTTTTGGTCAAATTAAGATTATCCAATAGAAATAGTACATGTGTTAGGGTAATTATAATATCATTTTTAACCTTAATTACCCAATTTACTTTTAACCGTGGTAAATAAAAGTCAAAAGTTACTACTCACCAAAAATTATTTTCATCTTATTGAACCACATTTTACTTACTCATGTCAACCATGTCTCTTGTGTTTTTAAAATTAAACTCAAATAATCGGTAAAATTATGTTTTATGCAAATTTTTAAATGCTCCTAGAAGGTGGGTAAAAGACGGTAAAAAGTTCAATAAAATTTAATATATCTTATTTTATTATAAAATGACTCCAATGAATTACGTTGAACATGTATAGGTATTATGTATCTATTTTTTCTTAAAATAAATTAAAATAAATTAAATAATTATTTAAATGAAAATTCGGTTTTAACATTAACAGAGTGTTTTTCATTATTCATAAAAAATTGAATGTTTTTAGAAAAATACAAAAACAAATCACCCAAAGATAATTTTGATATTCTGAATCCAAAAATGAAGTCCATTTTGGAAATTAAAATATATAAAATTTCAAAAAAAATGTGTATTAATATTCATAATTACTAGTTTGATTGGTCGTGGTGTGTTAAAACTCCAAGTGGCGTACAACGCTAGCAACTGCATTTATTCAAAGGGAAATGTACCGTGGAAGCTTGGGGTGTTATAGGTACATTTTATTTTTAGAAATTATGAATATTAACTTCAATAATTATATTATTTACCATGGTTAAAGGGTATGTCTAGTAAATAATGGAAAAAATAACATTATAATAATATTAAATTTCCCTAACACGTGTCATAATATTATTTTATGAGATAAGTCTGACCATGGGCATCCTTGGGTCGATTTGGGGACCCTATGGAGCCACTTAAATATGAAAATGACATTTTAGGAATTAATTTAATGTAAAGAAAATGTAAAATAAACATGTATCTTTTAATAAAACAATTATTATATCGGGTTATATAAGTGATATTTTCGACTATAAATAGTAATTAAAAATATAAATAAATTTTCTACATCATTTAATTTTATTTATAATTTTTACTCATCATATAAATAAATTTATTTATGACACAATGATGTTGTAGTGATTACATTATTAAGAAATGATTTAAATAAATGACGTTGTAAATATTAAAATAAATTTATTTTGAAACTTTTTATGACATCCATAAATTTTACGTACGATTATGAATTTTTTAACTTTTAATTAATGATTTTTTTTAAATAAGCGAGTTTTTTTGTATTTTTTAAAAAGTCATGATATGAATAGTATAAAAATTGACATAAATGAGTTATTAAAAAAAATAGTATTTTATTAAATGATATAATTTTCCTAAAAATATAATATTCATAAAAATGGTTTATAAAAAGTTGAAAATGTAATTAATGAACCACTTTTGGTTCCATAGTCATTTATAGTAAATATATTAACCATATATTATGAATATACAATAAGACATGGTAATAGTTAAATTAGTTAACTAAGGGTTAAATGTAAAAGGTAAGTTTAAATTTGTGACCTAGACTTGTATAAAACCTATTTGGTGATAGTGTTTGGACCCCACATCGTATTATATTTGCAATTAATGACTTTTTGACCATTTGAAACCGAATATTATTTTATAACCAAATAATATTTCAATACCTTCCAAAAGTGCCCTTCCTCCCTCTAATAAAAGGGAATCACCTCTAACCCTTACTCACACCTCTCAAGCCCCTTGCCTCATCCAACCTCTGCCAAAATAATCTCTCATCATCCATATATTCCTCTAATAATCCTCACCTTGTGAAAAAGTCAATTCAAGAAAACCTTTTAGCTTAAATCCAAATGAGTTACCTGATTTGAGATAATGTCTTCTCTCAAGCTTCATTCATTTATTTTACTTCTCTAACCCCACAAACTCAATTTAATACAATATTTTATAACAAAACCAGTATCTAAAATAATCTTGGATGTTTTTATAAGGATTATTCGAACTACACATACACACGCCTCCATCTAATGGATATAAATATACTATTTCGGGGTACGGTGAACTAATACCTCATGAAACAATGATTGTTCTATTTTTCCCTTACACCTCATATGGTGGCCATTATGATGTCATTATTTTTATATATTTTATATATTATAATTATATTGTCTCTATGATACTTTAATTTTTATTTACAAATATAAATTTTTGCTTTTCATGATGCCTAAATATGATTATTTCATTTGAGGACGTGTGGACTATCACCCCCTTAAAGTGATATGACTTGTTCATGCCATACATGGAACCCATAAAGGATGGAGTTAATGAAGTTATGTAACATATATATGATATTATATTATATTACAACAATAATATACCTATTTATAATTAATTTTTCATTTCATTAATATGACAAATAAATGAAAGTAGCATTCATACGTACGACTTACTATCTCCATGAATGGTGCATTTAATTTATATCTCCAAATCTTATGGAATATTATTAATAGATATATACTAGACTTATATGATATTTAAATCATGAATACTATTCTAGAGATAATTTACTTTTGACCACATGGATAGTTTGTAATTATAACAAGATCATTTTCGACTCAAGTACCCAATAACGACAAAACAACCGATATTAACATAAATAATTTTATAATTTTATAACAAGGTAATAAGTGATATAAAATGATTAATAAATTAAAAATGGTTCTTAATAATGTATAAATTAACTTATGTTTATTATTCAGGAATAACAAGGAACATATGTGATGAATGAGAATCAGGGTAAGGGATCCTTTCACCCTCCTCTTTTTGTCAAAGACTTGTTTTATGTTATGTATTTTAATTTAAATTATATTTTTTGGGGGTTTTTTATTATATATTTTTATTTATGTCCATTTTAATTCCATGTTATGAGAGACCCTTTTCTCTCTCATCAACTCATTTTCTGAATTTTTAAGTGACATCATTAAGCTATCCAATTTTTGTAAGGGAATTTTTAAACTCAATTTCCTCTCAGTGGGTTTTACGCACACTTAGTTGATTATATTATTCAAATAGTATGTGTGGAATAACTATTTGTTTATTTATGTTGTAATTTCCACTTCTGTTTGTGTGGATATACTATTGTTATACATAATCACCCCATTGATAAATTATTACATCATTGTTACAATTTATGTAAAGGACTACGTCTCAATATCATTTCATTGAGGCATATCTTGGTATTGTGTACCATTAATATCATATAATGTTTATATAAAACCCTTTTGACATTTTATATAATGAATTTCTATATTCTCATGATATTTAATGTTTTGTTTGTGTTATTCTTTAATTATTTCTATTCAAGTGTTTCTCAAGTGTTACAAGACACTTTCACTAAAACATCATCTTAAAAGTTTCATAGATTTATTTTTCTTAAACATTATCATTAATGTCCACGTTTTTAAAATGGTTTTAAGGATTTATTTATATGAACATTAATTTTTTAAAATGATATTTCTTTAAGAGTTTCAATGTGGTATGGGACACTTTGTTTCAAAAATCTATTTATTAATTTTTTTAATTTTTTTTGGAAGTGGATTGAATATTTCAATATCTTGAATTGATTTATTATGATTGATGAGTGAAATGTTGATAACTTCAGTATTTTATGTGTTATCATTGTGTAATGGAACTTGAAAATTTGATGGGTGGTTATGTGATAAACCAAATATAGGTGGTTGCATGATAAACCTAAGGTTGGTGGTCTACAGATAGCTCTCCAATGCATTTGTAAAAGTGAAATAGGTAATAATTAATGTTTCTCCTAAGATATTTAGGGAATATAATATAATGGGTATTCCAAATGTAACTCCCTATGTTGTTGTGAAAGCTACAATGTAAGAATGTTATAGATACCACAAGTTACCGTTATGATTTATGATTTCTTCAGGTGATTCATTAATCTTATGATTTCATGAGGTATGTTAAATAGGTTATGTTATACAAGTGAAAATCATTATTTCTTTGAATGGTATGAATTAATGGAATAATTTTTTCCTTCCTTATTTTATAACCCTTACCGATCTTTTTATGTGCTTCCAAGGTTTTTGAAAAAACCTTCACAGGTTTTAAGTATGGGTATGAGAATGGAATAATTAAAGATGATTTATAACATGAAAATAATTATTGTTTTATTTAAGGAGTTTTATTATAGTGAAAAAGATGGAAAGAGTATAAGTGTCTGCTTTGTAATTTTTGAGATCTAATTTAATAGTTATGGCCTAATTCTATAAAACTATAAACCTAGAAAGATCCTAAATTTTAATTAATGATTTAACTCTAGATTATGTAATTTTTTAAGTTTGGGGCCTTATAGTTTGTATCAAAGTTTGGTTTAGATAACATTAGAGGCTAGGTTGTTTTTTAAACATAAGTGACCTAACCATAATGGTTAGAAAATTATAGAGTCATAATTGTTTTTGATAAATTTAATGAGTTTATGATAACATGAATATATATATCATTATTTTTACCCTCCACATAAGATATTATATGATTATTTTATAGATATAATCATACTGACCTTTTTGGTTTTAGATTAAATGACTGGATATAAAAGGCACCAAAGTAACAATGTAAGTGAAGCAAATAATGATGGTTTTTTGAATAAGGAACCAAATTAAATGGGAGATGAAATGAACAATATTGTGTTTATTCCTAACCAACTATCTTGAGTCATGATTGACCTCTTGAACCTTGATGATTTTTCTAAGGAATCATATTTAAGAGAAACAAATCCCTATAGATGTACATGTAATAATAAAAAAGGTAAGTATATTAAAAAACCTATGAGTCAAGGACCTGGAAATAAATACCTAGGAAATTCTTCAAAGGGACATGAAGATTTTTCAGATGTGGTAATGATGGTTATAAAGCAATAACATGCCATGGAAAAAGGAAGCATCCAGTTGACTCCAGGAAATGGAATGAAGTTAATTCAAAAGGACCAATTGAGAGTTTTAAAAGTGGTGTGTGTGGTAATTATAAAAATAGATGTATTATGAAGTAGGTTTGGGAATGGGATCATCAAGATTGTAAAAATATATGTTTACCAATTCTTAATTCCATTCTAATTGAAGAAGAGGAAACTGCAAATGACCAATGAATGGTTTGGATTATTTCTTAACTCATGTTTTGACATTAATGAAATATTAGGACATAATTTTGTTGTAGGAAATAAGTATAAAATAATAAGCTATAAAAACATAGATAAAGGATCATGAAGAATGTTCGATGATTTATATGTCTACATTTTAAGAATTGAAGAGTTGTGTTGGATCTATGGACGATGATATGTTTAAGTATATTAATGATGGGGTTACATTGGAAAACTTATAGTATTTTTAACCCATAATTTTTTTAAAAAAAAAATATTATTTGAGGATGAATTATCTTTTCATTTGTGGATATAGTTATAAATAACCAATTTGGTTTATATGATCCATGAATTTGAGGAAATTATGGGTTATTAGTTTTTGGGATGAAAAATGTGAGGTATGAAATAACTTTTGAGGTTAAAACATGTTATGGATATTTTTAAGGATTTTATCTCATTATGTTGATTTTATTAGAATTATACAGTTTTTTGAAAAACTACAACATGCAGACCATGTGACAACTCGTTGCATTGGACAAAGTTGCATGAATCAAACCCACAACCAAAGTGAGACTATGATTTATCACCTACTACTAGACTATGTGAAGTCCCTAGTTAGTATGACTAATTCTTTTTAGTTAAATGATTTTATGGATCAAGAATAATTTTATTTTGGAAACTTATCTTTTATCAAATGGATATCATTAGTATAGTAAAATGTTTTGGTGATTAAGTTATAAATGTTATTTTAGAATACATTTAGTCATTTGGGAACAATATATTCCAAAGGAAAATATAATACTATGATATTTCATTTTAAGAGTAATTTTTGAATTTTAATTTGGAAGAATCTAGTTTTTTTTCTTGAATAATGGAGATTTGGGTTATTTATGGAAATTATTAACCTGTCATGGAGAATATGTGATTAGGTTAATTAATTTTTAGTATGAGACATTAAGAGTATGACAAGGGCCTCTAAGAGGCATGTCTTCTTCTCTTCGGTGCATCTTGGGTTTCTCTCTCAGGAGTGTCTCCCCCCCCCACAAGCATGGCTTGGATGCTAGGTATCGGTGTCTAGTTCTGTGGTGTGCTGGGTGTCAATGTTTTCTAGTTCTCATCTCAGTTTCTGTAGTGCTCGGCATCATCTTCATCCTGGTCCCAGTGTGGTTTAGGTTGTATCTGGCTCATCGACTTGTTGACAACTCGTTTTGGAAACGGTTTCTCATCCTCTGTTGCTGCTCCGGGATGACTTCTATGTCCCGACGTCGTCTGTGATTCAGTGTTGGAAGTCATTTCTGCATTTTGTCGTCAGATCTGGAGAGTTATAGTTTGGTGTACTCGGCCTGGCATCAGTGATGTCTGGATAGGCTTTGGATCTAGTTTTCTTCTGAGTTCAGGTGACTTCATTGATTTGAGGTTTGTCATCGGGGTGGTACAGTGACGGATCTGGTGCGTCTCGCTTTATCTGCAGGATTGGACGAGTGGTTTGGCTCGTCGTTGGCATGGCTTGGAGGTGGAAGATTTTCTCTCTATCTGGATATGGGGGTTTTCCATTTTAGTATTGTGGTCCTTTTTCAGGTTCTGATTGTTTACTATGTCGATGGTGTTCTTGAGGTGTCTTAGTTATTAGAGAAATCCCTCCATCTTGGTGGCTTCACTTCCCTTGGTTTTCCCAGTTTGGAATCTGGTGAGGGTTCTTATGTAGTAGGAAGATAACCGTCTTCATGCCCAGGGTGGTCCTTCTGGCTCTAATTAGCTCAGATCCCTTCAACGGAGACACTCCGTTAATGTGATTTTGGGTCTTCCAGTGCTGGGTGATGAAGGCTCGACTTCACATTCCAGGTTTTTCATTCTCTTCGGGTTTCTGCATTGGGTTTTAGAGGATCCCCATGGATTGGCGGGATTCTATGGCTTTTATTATAGTATTGTATTTCTCTTATTCGCTTTTTAGGATGTTTTTTTTTGCAATGGTTTTGTACTTTATATGTTGGAATGGAAATTCACCTGGGCTCGATCTCATGTAGAATGTCCCAGAGGAGGTTTCATAGCATTTCTTTCATCTTTTCAGTGCTTTATGGATTTGGAAGTTGAGAGGGTATGGTGTCAACCATTATATCGGGCCTATGCTTTCACACAGGGCACTGGATTTCTGTAAAACAATGCATCGGTGGAGGGCTTTTCACGATCAAATACTGGGTAGGGGTAACTCGATGTTGTCAGGATGGTTTGTATCTCTTGACCTTTGGATCATGATTGTCCTATGTCCATGAAGTTTTTTCGGGTTTTCCCCCTTCATCCCTCAAAATGGGGTTCGATTTAAAGTAAAAAAATTGAAAGCATTCGGGCCGTTGTATGGAGATGAAACATTAAGAGTAGCTGATTTTATTTGTAGATAAATGTTATGACTTTTTTTGTGGAAGACTATGTGATCCAATCCTTCTGAATTTTGGTTTTCAAACATAGTTTGGTTTAATTTTGATAATTTTAAGGGAAATTTTGTATTGAATGGTATTTGTTTATCTTTGGGTATTGTTTGTTGAATTTTGGAGATTATGAGTGGAATTTCTTTTTATAGAGGTTTATACGTTTTGGGATTATATGATCGTGTACTAACCATTTTGGTTTTGATTATTACCAAATATATGGAAAATATATAGTTAATTTTTTTAGGGTTATTTGATTTTTTTTTAAAGTTCATTCTATCACTTTATGTGTGACCAATTCATCTTGAATACTCATCATTTCAGGAAAAGATGAGTTTGTGGTAGATATTTTTTTAAAAGGATGAAACTCTACTTTAAAAGTATGTTTCCTTATGTTCTTATTCTATGTAGTAAAATAATTTCTAAACTTTAATCAAGGTAACTTAAAACTAAAACATTTTCCGTTTACTTTTCCCACTGGGGAATCAAGGACCATTTAACCCATCACAAGTTTGTGGTTTTATTGTTGTTAACTTTATCTATAACATGTTTTCTATCAATCTCCCTCAGAAATTGATGGTTATATTTCTCTTCCATATCCAAGTTTTAATGGAATAATAGTAGGTGTTATATTAGGTGTCCTTTTTACTACTCTTTATTTCTTTAAAAGTGATATTTTTATTGACTCTTTTTCCTATGTGTGGATTTAAATTAAGTTTTCACCCCAAATTTTAAAATGGTGAGGACGCAATTTCTAGAAGGGGGAAGGATGTAATAACCCAAGTATTTGTATAATAATATATTCATATATATTACTATTTATGAATAATATTTTTAATATTATGTTAAATATAACATATTCTCTAATAACGTAATCAACACACAACAATTAGTTTCAAATAAATCTTACATTGCACACAACTTTGATTTATACTAAAAAATAATACAATAATATTATTATTATATTAAATGATAGTTATACACTAGTAGTTATATTGGAAATAATAAACATAACTAACTACATTATTATTATACAAGTTTTTTATATGTTTTTATATTTATTCAATAAATATTGGAGGCTTAAAATAATAAATAATCCGATTTTAAGCATGAAATACGCTAATATTTTTAAAATGTCGTTTTACTACCTTGTGATGGTGAACCCTTTTTAAAAATATTTTTTGTAAATTATATATGTTTCATTGGAAAAAATAATCATCTAATATATAATTGGGGCATCAAAATTTTCTTTGGGTAAATTTTTTGTATTGTTCTTATAATGTTAATTTTTTTAATGAATAGTGAAAAATACAACACTTTAAGTCAAAACTATCTTTTCATATAATATATTTATATAGTTATATTGTCCTTATAATTTGTTCTAAAGTTTAATTGGGGTATATTTTTATCATTTAATCCAATTTTTGTCATTTCAAATAATTTCACTTTGAAATTGGGTATAAACACATGTCAATCTTTTATAGATTTTACTTCTTAAAAACACGCATTTTGGTTTTGACAACGGGAATTAATTGTATATTAATTACTGCAAATTCTTTGTTTTAAATCTGTAAAAAATTATTCCATATTTGGAATCTAGAGTTCTAAATTTTATAAATAGTTACCTTTTATTTTTAGACATTATTAATTGTTACTTCAGTAATTATATTATTTACCATTGTTAAAGGTTATATCTAGTAAATAAAGGTAAAAAATAATTTTATAATATTATTAAATTACCCAAACACATGTCCTAATTTTATTGGATGAGATATGTCTAACCATGGTCATATTTGCGTCGATTTTGGTACCCCATGGAGCCACTTGGATGTGAGAATGGCATTTTATAAGAATTAATTTAATGTAAGGAAAAATGTAACATAAACGCATATCTTTTAGTAAAACAATTTTTATATGTGGTTATATAAGTGATCCTTTGGAATATGAATAGTAATTAGAATGATAAAAATATTTACTACATCCTTTTATTTTATTTATAATTTTTAGGCATCATATAAATAAATTTATTTATGACACATTGATGATGTAGTGATTACCTTAATAATTAATTATTTAAATAAATGGGATTATAAATACTAAAATAAATTTAATTTGAAATTTATATGACATAAAAAAAATTAGGGATTATTATGACTTGTTATATTTGAATTAATGATGTTTTTTTAAAATAGTCAAGTTGTTTTGGATTTTTAAAAAAGTCATGATATGAATTGTATAAAAATTGACATAAATGAGTTCTCAAAACAAATAATAATTTATTAAATTATATAATAGTTCTAAATATCTAAGATTCAGAAAAATGACTTATATAATGTTTCAAATGTCATTAATGAAACACATGAGGTTATAATGTCATGTAATTATATCTATATTAACCCTATATTATGAATATACAAGAAGACATGGTAATAGTCAAATTTGTTAACTAAAGGTTAAAGCTAAAATATAAGGTTAAATTTGTGAGATAGACCTATATAAAACCTAATGGTTGAGAGTTTTTAGACCCCAAAACATTATATCTTTTAAATAAATTTCTTTGGGACTATTTTAAATCGAAAATAATTTTATAATGAAATAATATTTCAATACCTTCCTAAACTGCCACCTCCCTCTTATAAAAGGGCATCTCCTCTAACCATTACTGACACATTTCAAGACCATGTTCTCATCTAACCTCTTCCAAAATAATCTCCCAACTTCCCTATGTACCTCTTAGAATCCCTACCTTTGGTAAAAATCAATTCAAGGAAGCATTTTATCTTAAATCCAAAGGAGTTACCCGATTTGAGGTAATGTCTTCTCAAAAGATTCATTCATTTATTTTCCTTATCCAACCCCCTAAACTCTATTTCTTCCTTTGTTTTATAAAAACAACAGTATCTAAAATATACTATTATTTCTTTATGATATTTATTCAAACCACACATACACACACCACCATCTAATGGATACATACATACTGTTTCTGTGTACGATGAACTACTGCCTCATGAAACAATGATTATTTGATTTTCCCCTACCACCTGTCATGGTTGCCATTATTATAGAACTATATTTATATATGATATATTTTATATTAATATTTTCTCTATGATAGTGTGAATTTTATTTACAAACATTATTTTAGTCTTTTGAAGATGTGTAAATACGATAATTTCATTTGAGGAAGTACGGACTACCATCCCCTCAAAGAGATCTGAAACATTCCTTCCATTCATGTAACATATAAAGGATGGTTTTAATGAACTTATGTAACATATATATCATATCATATTATACTGTAATTATAATATACCCATGTATCATTTTGTTTTCATTTAATTAATATGAAAAATAAATGAAAGTAACATTCATTTGTACGTACAACTTACCGTCACCATGAATGGTGCATTTCATTTCATATCTCCAAAGGTTATGGAATTTTATAAATACATATATACTGGATATATATTATATTTATAAATGAATACTATTATGGATATAGTGTTCTTTTGACCACATGGACAATTTGTAATTATAACAAGATCATTTGCGACTAAAGTACCCAATATCGACAATATGACTGATATTAACTTAAATAATTATATAATTTTTATAACATGGCTATAAGTGATATAATTGGATTAATAAATTCAAAAAGATACTTAAGATAGTATAAATTAACTTATGTTTATTATCCAGTAAGAACAAGGAACATAAGTGATGAATCAGACTCACGGTAAGGGAACCTTTCACCCTCCACTTTTCATCAAAGACAACTTTTATGTTATGATTTTTAATTTTCATTTTATTATTTTGGGGTATGTGATTATATATAATTATTTCTATAAATTTAATTTCCATGTGATGAGAGACCCTTTTCTCTCTCACGACTCATTTTTTAATTTTAAAGTGATTCTGTTAGGGTGCCAAATTTTTGTAAGGAGATTTCTAAACTCAATTTCATCTCTTTTGGTTTTACACACACTACATTGATTATATTATTCCAAGATTATGTGTGGAATCATTTTTTGTTCATTTATGTTGTAATTTCCACTTATTTTTTTCTTGGATATACTATTACTACATATAATCAACCCATTGATAAATTCTTACATCATTGACATAATCTATGTAAAGGACTACATACGACTCTCCTTTTATTGAGGCATATCTTGATATTGTGTACCTTTAATATCATATAAGGTGTATATACAACCCTTTTGACATTTTATATCATGAATTTTAATATTCTCATGATATTTAATGTTTTTTTATGTTATGATTTTACTTTTTTATTCAAGTGTTTCTAATGTGTTGTGATACTCTTTCAGTAAAACATCATTTTAAAATTTTTAAAGATTTATTTTTCTAAATTTTTCTCATTAAGGTCCATGTTTTTAAATTGGTTTTAATGATGAATTTATATGGAAATTAATGTTTTAAAATGATATTTCATTAGAAGTTTTAAAGTGGTGTGGGACACTTTGATTCAAAAAAATATTTATTAAATGTTTTTAATGGGTCTGGAAATGGATTGAATATTTCAGTATCTTCAATTGATTTCTTGTGATTGATGAGTGAAATATTGATAACTTCAATAATTTATGTGGTATTATTATGTAATATCACTTGAACATTTTATGGTTGGTTATGTGTTAAACAAAATATGGGTGGTTCCGTGATAAACCTAGGGCGGGTGAGCCTGAGATAGCTCTCCAATGTATTGGGTAACATGACGAAGGTAAACTTTAATGTTTCTCCAAATAGATTTAGGGAATATACTATGAAAAGTATTCCAAATGTAACTCCCAATGTAGTTGTGAAATATACAATGTATTTATGTTATAGATGCCACACGTTACCCTTATGATTTATGATTTCTTCATGTGATTCATACATATTATGATTTCATGAGGTATGCTAAAGAGATTATGTTATAGGAGTGAAAAGTATGATTTCATTTTTTTGTATGAATTGATGGACTAATGTTTTCATTCTTTATTTTATTACCCTTACTGAGATTTTTATGCTCATAACATGATTTGAAATGTTTTTCACAAGTTATAAAGAATGTTAAGAGAAAAAAATAATTTAAGAAGATTTATATTAAGAAAAGAATTATTTTTTTATTTAAGGAGTTTTATTATTGTGAAAAAATTGGATAGAGTATAAGTGTCCAGTTTGTATTTTTTGTGATGTAATGAAATATTTATGGCCTAATTCTATAAAAATCTAAACCTGAAAAAGATCTTCCATGTTAATTCTTGATTTAACTCAAGATTAATTAATGTTTTAAGGTTGGGGCCTTATACTCTAGAATAGGATCCATAATCAGTAATCAAGAAAGACCACGCCCCCTCCTATTAGGCACACCAGCATGAGGAGGAGATGAATCAGGATCACCATCAAAAAGTCCAACATCAATGATAGAACATAATAGATCATCATGAGGCTCATATCCAGCCATCTGAAACAAATATTCACAAAAGTAAGAGAAAATTAAAATAGATATGAAACATAAAAAACTAATGATTTTCAGATTAAGATAGTGTTACTTGTGACAGACTGCTAATGAAAATATGAAATTTAAAAAACTATTAAATATCAGAATATGACAATTACATGTAACTAAATACCTGAATACAATACATCAATCAGCATATTCACCACCATTTTCATTAAACACGATGTATTCATTCTCATCTTCAGCATTTTCAATTTCTAAATGACTTTAGATTTCATCATCCATTATTACATCATCAACATTATCTATATCAATGTCCCTTAACTGGTTGGTTTCATCATAGATATTTATATCACGTCAGGTAAGTGATATATTCTGGGATGATTCATGAAAATTTTCAATATATTGTACTTCCATAAAACCATTTTCATTTTCAATAAACTGACTGTCACATGATTTCGTTTTTATCACACTCCACCAGTTATTCAAATATCTTGAAACATCACAGTAATTTTCATAGTAAACATGACGTGCTTGATGGGACGATATAAATTGTTCATTTTATGCAATAAGACTATTATATTTAATTTCAAAAACTTCTTATCATGAATGAATTCGTAACCCCCGATCAGTATCAAACCAATAACATTTAAACATTGTAACAAAAACTTTTTCCTAGATAACATAACTCAATAATTTCATCTAGCATACCATAAGAGTTATATAACCTTTCTATATGATGGTATCCTTTCAAACAAACACCACTATTCATTTATTTCTTTGATTTACCATATATGAGTGTATGGAATCAAAATTAATTAACCACATACCCATTATAAGATTTTTCCAATTTTGATGGAGAGTTTTTCAGAACACATAATTGACTATAAAATTTATTTTATTTTTTGTTAACTGTAAAAAATAAAAATTATTAATAATAGATATAATTGAAAAATTGATTTATTATTCCATCAAAAGAAACATTACATACAAGTATTTGAAACCAATATGAAAAATTTTGTTATTGACATTACTCAAGAGTAGTAGATGTAATTTAAAGAATTGAATCTTGATATGGTCATCATATATTCTAAAAAAATTAATATAAATAAATATTTCTTTTATTAATATTTAATGAAATAATAAAAATAGTACTTACTGCACAAATTGTGTCATTTCTTCCCAATTCAGAAGAACATAAGTATGTGTTCTGTTCAGTTCTTCATCTATAAGACAGTACACATTATAACCACTGAAACCAAGCTTAGGATGATTAAAAATTGACAACTGATAGTTTGTGACATCGTCAAAATTTGTCTCATTATGACCCATCTAATAATGTTTTGAAAGATATTCCGACTGAAAATAATAATAGCATAAGTTTGAAATTTCCCCCTGTAAGTATGCTTCTGAAATTGACCCTTCAACTGATGTTTCCTTATGCACATTCTTCTTTAATTTTTTCATACATCTCTCAAATGGATAAATCCACCTGAATTGTACCGAACAACCACATTTATCTTCATATATAAAATGCAATATTAAATGTTCCATGGAATCAAAGAAGATCGGTGGGAATATTTTCTCAAATTTAAATAAAAATAAAACAACACCTTTTTCTAAAAATTCAATGCATTATAATCCAATGATTTAGAAAAAATATCTAAAAAAATTATATTTTCGTCAACACGTACTTGACTTAAGAAATCAGTAGCCCTATAATACCAACAGGTAGAAATATTTCAATTATGACATAACAGTCATGACTTTATAAACTGTTAATATGCCCATTTCTGATGCAACATATAAGAATAACCATATGGTAACCTCAAATATCTTATCCATTGACAAAATAATAAAATGTGTATTTATGATGTGAGTAAGCTTGTTTTGGCTTCATTAATCAGTGTGGTATTTCGTCATCAAATAATTCATATTTAGGACATCTACAAATCTACGTAAGATCAAACTGAGTCCTTCCATTATCTTTGGCCTTACCAAGTGTATCCAACATGGTATAAAAAATGTTATAAAACACATTATTCTCAATATTAATTACATCTAACATGTGATGAATCGACAAATCAGACCAATATGGAAGGTCCCAAAAAATAATCTGCTTTATCCAATTAGGATCTATCCCATAACCATTTATGTTTTTCTTGATTATGGTTCGTCTAAAAGTAACATGAGAAAATGGAGAGATGATAGACTTTACCTGATTACCTTAGAGAACATCTGGAGGTGTGTCTATTTCAATTCGACTTTTTTTAAAATTAATTCTATTTTTTCAAAAAGGGTGATCTGCAGTATGAAATCTCTGATAATAGTCAAAATAACTATACTTTCTCCCATTAAAAATCATAAATGGTTTTTTCTCAGGCATGAAGTATGAACATGATTATAGACCATGTGTTCTCCATCTAGATAACATACCATACGCCAAAAATTCACTGATTGTCCAGATTAATGAAACCTTCCATATAAAACTCTTAGCTATAGTTATATAAAATGTAGTCACACCATTATTCCATAATAAAATTAACTCCTCAATTAGGGATTTCAAATAAACATCAATAATATTATTTGGATTTCCGAGAATTAACCACATATAATATATATACGGTTCATTCATCAACATCAATGGAGGTAAGTTGTAAGGAGTAATAAACACATTCCAATAAGAATATTGAATGTCGTAAGCACCAAATGTATAAAAGTCATCAGTAGAAATGATCAGTTCTATATTATGAGGTTCAACAGCAAAAGAAATATGTATCTGATCAAAATCATTCAAAGAGTCACCATCACTTTGATGATTTAAAGTTTCCCCCACAAAAATATTTGATTTATGCCAAGCCATAAATCGAGCGGTGCTGCAAGACATAAATAAATTTTGTAAAGGATGTGTAATTCAAATATATCTCAATAGTTTCATGGGAACTCAGGAATATCCTTGTTGTTCATCCTTATACCTTGATTCTCCACATGTTATACAAATAACCAATGATTCATATTCAACAAAATATAAGATGTAGTCATTTGAAAAGCATGGATCCTCTAGTAACTTATGACCAAATTATGAACCAACCATTCATATTCATATGAACTTGAATGTAATGTATTTCTATAAGGAAAAAATGACTTAACCAAAGATAAAATTTGATCAAAAAAACTATTAGACATTCCAAAATCTGGTTTTATCGAAATAAATTGGGTGACAGTGTCAATTTCTCTCATCTATCTTCCTAGATATAAGGTCTCCTCAGCAGATTGCAACAAATTATAAAACTAAGAACATTCAGATTTAGGATTTGGAGTATCATTCTGAGTTGTTGTTTCAGGAATAAATGGACCAGATGCCTCATGTATTAAATTCTGATATGATCGATCTGAAACAAAACAAAAATGTATTCTCTATTGAACTCTTTTCACCATGTTGATTCCAAAAAATATAATCTTTCTGAAAACTAGAACGCAATAGATTAGGAACAATATTGTCAAATGTTTCTAATATCCTAAGACAACATTTCTTACATGGACATTTAATTGTTCCTTTAGAATGAAAATCTGAATTTGATGATGCAAATGATATAAAGGCTTTAACACCTTCAATATATATAGGGTTTAAACCGGGTCTATTTGGATTTTTGAGAATATTTATCCAATAACGATCATGTAATAGATACTAGTGTCTACATTCTAAGTCCATAGTTATCTAAAAACCCAAAAAATAAATACAATTATTACAGATTATTTTTGACTAATTGCATATTATTAATATATTTTAACAACTTGAAATATTCTATAGAATATTTTCAGAGTGATCTAGTAGATTATCAGTGGATTACGGGGCTCATAGAAGCTTGGCGTAGATAAAATAAAAATATTATATATATTATATAAGACACACGCTATTTTTTTAAAATAATAAAATATCTCTCAAACATTTTCTAATAATTGGTAATATTAACAGTTTATTAATAATAATGACTCATTAATTTTCAAATATTATAAATTATTTAAATTAATACTATATTTTTAATAATTATAGATTTTTATTAAGTCTTATAATTGTAATATTTTTTAAAAAAGGTGTTACTAAAAATTATCCTCATAATTATTAACTATGTTTTCAATAAATATTACATATTATAAATTTTTATTTTTTTCATTTATCAATTTTTTTAAAATTTTAATATAAAAATTCTTTTAAATAGAGTTTAGTTAAAATATTCTCTTTGAATTAATTTACTCATCATTCTAAAAAACACTCATTTCCATTTATTTCATTCATTATATATATAACATATAATAAAATTCTATTTACATCAAATTAATTTTTAAACATTTTTCAAAGAAATTAACATATCAAATCGATACACATACAGACACACACACACACAAATTTTCATATATTTCATCAATTTTACAAATTAATAATAATATTTTGTAATTAGCACTATTATATACTATTTATTATTAATATTAAGTAAAAAAATATTTATATATATATATATATATTTATATATGTGTATATTAAAAGATTTCTCAATTAATATAAATATACCGAAAATATTCGAACAATTTTCTTTTACCCAATATACATATTAAATTTATATACACATAGATATAAACATACATAAAAATTTAATATATATTAATAATATTGACTAATTAATTAGTAATTATTATAAATTATGTAATGATTATTATTAATTATTTAAATTATTATTAAACTTTTAATAATTATTATATATATGTATATTATGATTTCCTAATTAATATAAATACATAAAATATATTCTAACTCCTTAAAAAAATATACATATCAAATATATATATATATATATATTTAACCATACATGTATGTTCAAAATATTTATATATACATATTTAGATGTTAATATATATATATCTATATCTATATTACGTGATTTCGTAATCCAATATATTTTTACATGTTTTTTTAAACAAAAATATATCATATATATATATATACATATATATATATATATATATTAAAAACCATACAGATTTTTTAATATGTTTATATACGTATGCCTATCTGTTTATATATATATATCATAAACTTTACACATTTTTTAAAACATACATACATACATACATATTCATATTTTATTGCAAATACATGTATGAATATATATATATATTAAAAACATTACATAATTTTTTATATAAATTTATATTTATATAATAAAATTTACACATTTCTTAAAATGTTTATAGATGTATACATAGAATGTATTTTTCATATATATTTATATCAAAACAATTCTTAATTAATCATAATTTATTATTTATATGTATTTATTTGAAAATATTTATTAATTAACATAAATATATAAAATATATTTTGGAACTTTTTTTAACAGATCTACTTCTCATATTTATATATATATATACAAATATACATACTAACATACATATATGTGTGTATATATATATATCATATTCCACAAAAATATATTTAAAATTATATATATATACATATAAACACATACAAATATCAAAAAATAAATACATATTTAAATATATATATATACACACAAACATATATCAAAATTAACATGCTACACAAACATACATACATATATATATATATATAAATACAAAACACATATAAATATCACAAATAAAAAAAATAACAGAATTACTTAAAATCAATTAAAACTAATTATATGAACTTGATTGAAATCAAAATTTTGATTAATACAATTGTGTCAATCATAAATATCAAATAAAGCATGAAAATCATATAAATTTCTAAACATAGGGTTTAACAAAACCAGTATATTTTACATTGAACCCAAAATGTACAAAAAACGAATCATATTAAAATCAAAATAGAAATTAATACAATTATATCTATCCTAAATATCAAATAATTCATGAAAATCAGATTAATTTCTAATCCTAGGGACCAAACCAGTATATTCAACATTAAACTCAAATAGGATACAATATTTAATGGAGCACATAATAGGAGTCTGTACCGTGAAGATCATAGTCGAAATTAGCTAAACAATGGGAAGAACAGAGCCGCGCGGAGCTGGGAAAAATTGGGCTACCATAGGGCCATAGGGTTTGCTGCAAGAGAGGGAGGAGATAGAGGTGGAAGAATGAAAGGAGGGTTGCGCGGTTATTAAAACATTGGGGGGGTTTTGCAACTATCTATTTCAAAAATAATTAATCCCGTCACAAATAGTTTTTCATCAAGATTATTTACGACGGACAATAATTTTAGTCACAAATAATCCTGATCCAAGGGGAATTTTCAACAGATTTTATATCTATCATAAATGACCATCATTATTAATTTTCGTATTGCGCGGTGGTAAAGAAAAAAACATTTATGATAGATTATTTATTCTATCTCAATAAACCATTATTTGTGAAAGAATAAATAATTTTTCACAAATAGTAAAAAAAAATGCATTATTTGGGATGGCTCATTTGTCTGTCTCAAAAGACCCGTCACAAATAACTGAAATTCTAGTCGTGTATGATATATCTTTTCTTCTAGGGTGTAGTTATGCCCCTGATTTTCTCATTGATATGATATATGTTTGTTGAAATAGTGTGGTCATGCCCCTGGGTTTTTAGATTATATGATATTTGTTTTTTATTAGGATAAAATTATGACCCCTGTGTTTTTGGATAATATAATCTATGTTTTCTGGCATGGATGGATTTCTCCAGAGTCATCAGATGAAATATATGTGTTTCCTGACGGAGGAGTCTAACCTGATGTTTCGGAAAACCTATTATTTATTTCCTAGTAGTGAGCAGTTATGCCTTTGGGTTCTAGATGAGTTACTTATGTTTCTTTTTTGGGAGCGTATAGGTCCTTGGGTTCTTGATTACAGTATTATGCCCAGAGACATCTATTGCATGATAAAGATGGTACAACCGATCTCAGGTGTCACTTTAGAACATGATTATTGACATGGGATTATTTTAGTGCACTTCCATAATAATTTATTTATTATTCTGAGCATATCACATGTGCATACACTATATTTTATAGTTACATTATGTAAATTGTTGGTGGTTCCCTACTATGTTTTACTCACACCCTCCTCAGGTGGCCTTGGAACTGGGGTGCCCATCCAGTCCTCATGTTCATAGGTTTAGGTTGGAATGACGTCTAGTGTTTTATGATTAGACTGGATACGCTCGATGAGGAATGGAGACTCGGATGTGATGAGGCCCAGGGATGGAAGTATAGCCTCCTCGTATTTATTTATTTTGTTGGTTTTTTTCATTTTATTTCCCCGATGGGTGACCAATTTTGATTTACATTTATATAATTAACCATTCATTTGATATATAATTGATATTTTTTATTTATTATGCATACTATGATTGTTTATTATGCATGATTTTTGGTTATTTTCCCTATCATTTCTCACGCTGATATAAGGATATATTCTCCTCACAGTAGAACCTTTCAACATCAATTCTAGTTAGTATTCTTTATCATAAGGGGAGGCGCGCCTGAGATTATATGATGTGCGAATCAGAACAGTAAGTGAGTGGTCAAGAGTCGGGGTGTTATAATATTCATATATTTTATAACTAAAATATATTTTTTTGTATGATTTTTTATATTTTACATCATAAGGCCTATTTGAGCATAAACTTAGAAAAGGTAATGTTTTTGTTTAATATTGAAAAATTCTTGACCATAATCAAATTTCAGGGAATGAAAATGATAATGAAGAAGAATTATATCAATTTTAGGGATTTTATAAACCTCATACTACAATGTCATGAGGTCATCCCAAATACCATAAGTTCTATTTTAATCCAAATAATACGATAAACACATCATGTTATTATTATGAAGGTATCACTTTGATGTGTTACATTTTTAGGTTTTTCTCCGAAAATAATTGAGGGAAGAGAAATCAATTACCAATAATAGTAATTCCTTGAAGGGAAAATCATATCACTAAGAGATAGGATATTTATAGAACATGTAAAAGATGATAAAAATAATGTATTAAAAGATCAGAGAAGGTAGATAAAGATTGATGATAATGGTTTACCAACATCTATTATTTTTATTTCTCATATTCTTAACTAAATATATACTCCATTAAGATCCAACTGGGTTAAACTCTATGGTAGTTTCCCCTATGGGTCTCAACGAAGTCTTGAGTTTGAGTATAGTCGAGTACTTCCTTGCATTGTGTGTTGCCTGATTATCTTTTTTACTATAGTTCATTTCCATGCGTCAATGTAAATATATTTATATATATATTAGAATCATGGGGGTATAATAACAATCCAACACACACACACACAAACAGACCACACACATAGTCTGGAAAGGCAGGACATATCCTCCTAAAGGTTAAATGTCCTATTTTGAATTATTTTTATAGTATATGGGTCATAGGAACACTAGGCATAAAGCCCAAACATGTCCCAAAATCCTAGTGTAGTGTCATCCCTGCATCATCTTACCTATGTCACTAGGCGCATGTCATGAATACATCACTGCCTACCCACATCTTCATCTGCGTCAAAAATGTAAATATATACCCTATTAAGAAAATATATATTGAGACTAAAATCAAACATAGTGGAACCAAATTTATTGTATTAAATGAAAGATTATATTTTTACTACTAAAAATTATTTTTCAATAATTAGGATAATGGATTTACTATTATCATGTTTTCATGAAAATAAAATTTATGGGAGTCTTAAATATATCTTTACTAAATTACATGTGAATAATTCTTTTGGTTGGAAGAATAAATTTGTAAATAATAAATATTTTTACATGTGAACCTTCCCCACATTTCCCATCACATGACTAAGTTGAAAACATTTTATTTTAATCAATAATAACTTATCTAAATGTGAACACTTCTATTTGTTTATTTTAAATATTCAATAATTTGTATTTTTTTAATCGTTATTTATTTATATATATACTTTAAAAAAATTAATTGAAATAATTTTGATATCCTATAAAATATAAAATGGAGTGGATTTTAAATCCATTTCAACTCTTCATTTATAAATTTTTTATCTCATTCTTACAAAATGTTTTTAATTAAAAAACAAGCTATATTTTATTTCATTGTCCCACTAAGTAGATTCCATTATACAGTCATGTTTCAGGGACTATACTGAGTTTTTTAATGTTTAACTACCATTTATACAACCATATCAAAGTGTATTGATATATATTTCATAAATTTGGTGTATTCCTTAGAAACAAACAAATAAAGATTTTATTATTGTTGTTGGGGAATAATTGATCACACACATAGATATCAAGTATTGTTTATTTTTCTATGGAAAATTTTTAATTTTATTATTTCTATTTTGTAAAAAATATGTTCATTATTATAGCAATTAGGGATTAAAAAGGGTCAAGTGCCTATGAAATTAGGGGTTCACGATATCTAATCTACTTATTTTCAAAAAACCCAAACCTTTTTTGTTAAATTCAGTTGCCTAACCATTCCCTAATATATATTAACTACATATTTAACAATTATAAAACTATTTAATTAAATCTTGTAGTGTTTAGTAACTAGTTAATCAGGGACCATTACCATGGTATTTGTACCCCCACCCCTAGACCTATTCTAAAATATATTTTAATAAAATATTGAGATTGAAATAACAATAGAAAACTTGGTTTTGTGTAGTTTTTTCAAAAAAAAAGATGTAAGTATAGGTTTCTTTTTGACAAATAAGCCACAAAGGCATTGATCCCCCCTAAGGGGACTTATGAAGCTGGCTGGTAGTGACACAATAAGTGATGCATTTAGGTGACACATGAGCGATGGAAGAATGGGTTTCAATCAATGTATTGGCCTTCAGATCATTGGGCCTCTGAGAAAATCAATTTAATGTGTTGGGTATAGAGTAAGTCATCCCATTGAGGGGGTGTGGACAGTCATTGTGAGCTCATAGGTGAGTTTATTGTTTACTTTCCTTGTAACATCCATGATGTTTAATGACATTTATATGTAACAATATTTTTGTATCTGAATATATCTGCTAATAAATATCCGTCATTATTGCAATTAAAGTAATCTAGAATTATTACAAAAACTCTCACCCATGACTACCTTTTATAAGGGGACTAACTTAAAAATGATTGTAGATTTCTAATGTGAGATTCAGCTACACCTATTCCTCTCCATGATTAATAATTAATTATTATTATTAATTAATAATTATTCAAAAAGAAACACTAATTAGTAATAAATAATAAATAATAACAACTAAATAACAATTATCTATTAATTTTTACTATTAAATTCTAATAGTTCTTCATTAACTAATTTATAATAATAATAATAATTAAAAAATAATTCATTATTAAAAGCTAATGGACATTAACTAATTAATAATTAAATATTATTAAATTATTAATTAAATAATAAATATTAAAAATATTATAGAAAAAGAACTAATACATATTTAAAATTATTATTTACTTACAAAATATTAAAAATATTAATTAATTTATTAAATTAGTACTCATTAATTAATTAATTAATTAATAATTAATTTACTCATTATCATTAATTTATAATTATTTATTATTGCTAATTTAATATTAATGATTAATTTATTGTTTTTAAATAAAAATAAAATGGTTTCTAATTATTAATATCTATAAATAATTAATTATTATTATATATTTATTATTATTATTTAATTATAATTCACCTATAATTATTAATAATAACAAATAGTTATTTTAATATAGTTTATAAATAATTAATTGTTATTATTAAATTAAAAAAATTAATTTATTATTAGGAATTAAATATAATTCATTAATAATTATTAATAAAAATTGATATGTATTTTTATTTAAATTATTAATAATTAATAGTTATCAATAAATTTATAAATAATTGTATTTATTAAAATAATTAGAAAATAAATAATTATTAATAATAATTTACATCAATGTATTTATATACTAGTTATTAATTATTTATAATTTATTAATAATTAATAATAAAAATTCATAGTTATTTTTACTGTGTTTACTAAAAAAATAAATAATTATGGGAGATGTTAACGGATTGTCCATCAATCTACATCATAGGTGGGTGTCTAGCGAAGCAATAGCTGATGACAGTTGACAGTAAGGATGAAGAATCCTGGGATAGAGGCATATTGTGGTAGTGTAGTGTCTGTGCAGGGACGCAAAATGTAGGGTGATGAATGGTGGTCTCTGATTTCTAGTCAGAATCATCTGTAAGACATCATTGTTTGAGTGGGTTTGATCAGGTACTTTTTTGGTTTCAATGGAATCAGGGAAATAGCTAGATGATGGTCATTACCAAGAACAGATTCGAGGGGCGGACGATAGGAGGCGATGCGCTATAGGTGTTTGGCTATGTTCTGGAGAAGTATAAGGAGGGCACAACACAGAGGTGGTTGGGAAATCTAGCGGATGAAGAATAGAATTTGATGTGGAAGGGGGATTCATCGGATGAATGGGGGGCTATAGACTGGAATAAATTGGGCCCACAAGTCTAGGTTAGCGCAATAGGGATGGACCACGGTGAGGAAGGGCCTACCTGCCATATATCCCAAGGGTCTATGTGCAATGTATATAATGGTTAAATATCAAGGGTGCGATCAATGAGTTATCTCTTGGGTGGGACTATGACTGGTCCTCCAATCCTATGAGTGTCGAGTGTGTGTACTTCATTATAATTGTATCACTGATATATAATATATATAAATTTTATTAATTAATGTTTAGTTAAATAACAATTATTTTTAATAAATTGAAACTAAAGAATGAATTTGAATTTTTATTTGTAATTATTTAATAATAATTTCTATTAATTATAAATAATGTTTTAACTAAATAATTTATTAATAATTAATAATAATATAATTAGAATTTTAATAATTAGTATCTAATATCAATTAGAAATGTATTTTCTTAAATATTAAAAAATATTATTTAAAACCAATTAATTCATAATTATTAATAATTATTATGTAATATTAATTATTAATAGTTACTTATTATTTAGTTATTCTTAATATTATTTATTAGATATTAAATATTATTTAATTACTAATAAACTCAAATCTATTAATAATTAATAATTAATAATTAATCCCTCTTATGATCCGGATCAAAATTAATTTCTTCAATGGAGTATGAGATGACTCCGACTGTCAAGACATGAGATGAATAATTATCTCATATAACTTCATGATTACTCAAACATGTTCAAATTGTGTAGAATAATGAAAAATCTACTGTTTTACAGGAGATGAGGATATCCATTTTTTAGGGTCCTCGCCTTGAAATAGATAGATATTATTCCAAAAAGTAGCCTCTTATGAATCTTTTATAAAATCCCATAAAACCTTATTCTTTGTCTGACCCCCTCCATTATCTCTCCCAAATACTTCTCCTCAATTCACATTCCTATATATGAGGATCAAAAGCATTGTAGTCTCTCCAAGAAACAAGGCGGTGATCCATCATCTATCATCTCCATCAACTTTCCCGTGGAAAATCATTATCTTATCCAACATGGAAAATGAAAAGAAATGTACATACATCTTTATTGCTGGAGGCTACTAGTGGTATTCCATTCTACCCCACTTGGATGTTATGGTTTTCTAATAACTTCTTTCGTAATCTTAGTTTCACAATGATACTTTTTGGGTAAGATGTTGCTTATTTTCCCTAGGGGAATGTGGTGGATAGATTATCTCCCTATCATGATGGTTTAGGTATTCACTAACATGAAAGGGTGACACACCCATCAAGTTCATGTTGGTTGTGATCAATCAACTTGACAAAACTGCCTTCTTAGTAAAAAGAACATGTGAACCCCAACAAGAACCACTAGATCATATGATATCCTTAGATTCTAAATCCTCCAACTATCCCTTGACATATTAGAGCTTATTATGTTCCATCCTATACATAGGAATATATAATGGAGGTACTCCTGAAGAAAACCTAATCATAAACTCAACCTCTCTCTTGGGAGGTATGCTATAAAAAATCATCAGAAAAATATAAGTGAAACGTTCTACTACAGAAGGTAAGTCATCCTGATGAAGACCATTCTTCTATAAATAGAGACTAGAATTCTAGGAAGTCACTCCACCAAGCCCACAATGCTCTAGTCTAGCTATATTTCCCTGAACATTCCACTCTCCCATGTGAATAGAACCATCACTCTCTGGTGATGTAAACAATACCCTACTATGAAAGAAGTCCACATAAGTGTGACAGGGGACCAAACAATCCATCCCAAGAATGACATCGAAAACCATAATCAAGAGTACAAAGAGGTCATATAATAAGCGATAACTACCAATCTCAAGGGTAAAATCTCCTCTGACTGCACTCATAACGGGGTGTCGAGGGTCATCACCCCATAATTGTGCTGAATTTATCACCCATGATAATCCACCATTGATAAAAGTATAAACCAGTATGATTCCATTGCATCAAATAAAGATAATACAACTATAAATGATACTAGAACAGTTCCTCATACTATAGACAGTCTTGCACTCTGATCCTTGGGTATCAGTTGTAAATCTTGAAATCAACCTCATCCATGACCCATATCTATATCTGGAATACCCTGAGCAGGTGTGATCTACTGGCACTAATATTCAGTTGTTTGGCTACCATGATCATGACCTCCTCCTTGGTATGTTCCACCAATTCTACTCCAGCTTCCAGTTTGACGTAGTGCAAGTGATCCTACTCCAGAAGGTGGAGCTAGTGTAGATTCACTTCCACTAAAAGTGGATGGAAAGGTCCTTCAGGAACCTCTAAAGATGTTCCATACAGTAGTAATCACACCACTCAAAATGGTCTTTATCACAATTTGCATTCAAATTCCCCTACATTCCACACTAATGGAATATAGTAGATCTCCTATTGTTGATACTATAACTGCCACTGAACTGATGATAAACCTCAAGGATACACTTCCTGCTACTGACATAACGACTTCCCTACCTTGACACTAAACCTTTATGCCTGATACTATCAACCTATTTTAGGTTCTCTCAGTGATAAGAGTCAGATTAAAATTCTATGAATGGTATATAGGCTTTATAAATTCACCTATTATCGAATGATATACTTGATCCCTTCCTCAAAGTGTCTCACTTGCAATAGATCATTAACTTCTAGAAGTTTACAGAGGACTGAAACTCAGTAAAACATGCCCAAAAGTCCATGAAGGAAATTTCACCCTTCTCTATGTTAATGAATTCTCAGGCTCAGTCATCTATCAGTTTTAGAGGGTAAATTTAGTCATGGAAGGAAGTCTGGAAGTCCGCCCAGAGCATTCCTTGATGACAATATTCCTAGGTAATCACTCCCCACAAGGGCTTGGATAAAGCTTGAAATATATAGGGGTAATACTTGAACCTCATCTATAGATACATATCTAGATGTTTTAAGATAGAAAGACTGACCTCTATCTAAGGATCATCATCCTAGGTACTTCCATACCCTAAGAAGATAGGAGGATACTACTGCTAGAACTCATGAGTCAGATAATAAATCGTAGGTGCAGGTTGTGGAGCACCCCACATTGACTACATAAAAGATAGAAAACACTCTTGAAGCTAGGTGTTAGGGACAAATTATGGTATTGTAGGTGGTGAATCAGGTGGATCTCCAAGCAGTAATACTAGTTGATCAAGGCCTTCCATCTCTGGAGCATGGTCATCACCACCCTCCAAACACATGACTGAATAGTGTCATGGTGGAAAAACTCAAAAACTTCCAAGCACGCACCTTAAAACAAGATATGTAAATAGATAGAAGAACTATAAGTATCGTATCACATGAATAAGGGTTCACTACAAAACATAACATCCCAATAACCCTCTTATATGTTTAGGGTGTTGGTAACATTCCATGCCTTTATTTATAGGGGTTCTGGTATAGGTAATGTTCAATTTCATTTTAATGAATAAAACAATATTTGAATTTCAATTTGCCTCCCCATTTACTGACAGTCACATCTTCTATATTTTAGAATATGTATTTAATGTTTTTAAGTGATTCAATACATATTACAAGGCTCGATTACATGGATAAACATTCCCAGATAACAAAGGGCCATATAGTTTATAAATAAAATCAACGCACATTTATGTCTTATTAGATTCCCTTATATCCGGTCTCAGAATTTAATGAGTAAATTACAATAGATCGACTCATTAAATTACCCTTTACAATTCATAAGGTCCTATACACCGTATAATTAAAATTGGTAATCATGTTATCATAGAAAAAACATAGCTCATGTAACCAGGGTACATAGCTTATGAGTGTTGAGAATGGAAATTTAATATGCCACTAATATCCTATATAAGAAAACATTATTCTGATTAATTTTAACACTTTAAATAACAAATTCCATTTCCCTACAAAATATCATTATATCATAAGAATATATAACAATCATGAATCACTCAATAATCATGATAAACACATGCAATGTAATTAGTGAAATACACCCATATTTAATGGAATATACATGGAATGTGAGTTCTAGGTGCCTATAATGATGCATGTAACAATGATCCTTGCTATACTAGGCAAAGTTAAAAAATACATAAATCATTTCAAAGGCCAAAATTAATGTGAATCACCTAATGTTGAATGTATATAATAGTAATAATAGAAAAGTAGTACAATAATTTTTCATATTCCCAGGAAACTTGGTATTTATCCCGAACATGGGTTTTTCTACTCCCATGAATGAATTATAACCATGTTCCAATAGCTTACCAATATCATTTATAAATTTTCCACAATATATGATAGAAGAAAATAAAACCCTATAATACCACATTATGAAACCTTGACCCTAAAACCACTAATCAGTCCCCTGATTTGATGGCCACATGGCATCATGGGTGCCTCCCCATATGTAATAAGCTACAATCTAGTAGTGAGGTCCTAGGGTGTGGCTGTTGGGAGACTATTCCCTCATGTTTGAGTATAGAACCACATATATGTAAGTGATAGATAAATAGAGGAATTATAATAAATAAATACGGATTTGCAATTAAGTTTAAGCATCCATCAATAATAATCAATTCAATAACTATAAACTGTGTCCTATAAAAAAATATAATAATGAAATTTTATTTTTCAAAAAATGTAAAAGTAAACATATAGGGAAACAAGGAGTACATGATATAGAAAATAATAAAAAATACCAAAAACTATCCAAGAATATTAAGCATTGTACTAGTCATCAGCTACCAAGATCTAATAAAAAAGCAACCAAGGGATTCGAGTGTCCAAGGATGGAAGATTCCCCTATTCTATGCCTATGATCATATAATATTATCAGATAACAATAATGACCTAGAATGCATATGAGATATGTCTCATTAGGCCACCACCAATGACATCTAAAATATCCAGTATGTGAATATAAATTGAACAGTCTATAGGTATATAAATGTAAAGTAATGAAAAAATGAACTCCAACCCGCTTTAGCCTTAGCTGGTAATTTCATTAAACATGAAATCATTTAATTAATTAATTTAATATTCATAAATATAATTCATGTGAATGTTTCAACAACAATGAAATATATAAAAACAATAATGAAAGAAGATCCAAGGTGAAACCAATGCCTCACATGACCTTAGGGTTCAACCAACTCATAGTACTAACTCATGCATTCTGGATATAAGGTGTTAAAGTGCAATCTAAGGGAAATTACCAAGGAATTGCATTGTAAATGAGTATAAATGAGTCCATAGAACTTGTCTACATTAATCGTGGAAAAATCATTACTGGTCCCAATGTGGTTAATCCATGGCGATGCATGTCCGAAACATGAAGCTGAATCCAAGGAGTGTATCCATGGGATTCCAATACCCAAAACGATAATGAATAGCTCATACAATGTCATGTTGGAAATACTATAATAGAAAAGGGCCATGTTATAAGGTGTATATCTCCCTTGTAAATAGACACCTAGAATCAGAATGGTGTACTCTAACTTCTTGAGGCATTCCATCAAGAATCCAATGCTGGTTCAAGTCTTAACATTACTATAAAGTTAAAAATGTCCATATAAAATAGGAACCTTATACGTATTTCATTATGCAATTTATGAATTGTAATACTCATTCAATTTAATAATTTAAAAGGTTCATTCCATTAAATATCATAAATGTGACAAGTTATAATAAAGAAATGCATCCATTATTAATTCAATTTATAACTTAATAATAACATGGGGTATATATAAATATATACTTTACATGTACCAATTTAATAATAAAGGATATGGAGAAGTGATATTTGTACATATACTCTTCATATAATAGTTTTAAACTAATTTATTAATTTAAAACACTTGACTTGTTAATTTTCAAGCCATTAACACCCAAGTGGGGTCTCGAGTAATCCCATCATGGGTCACCAAATGCATAACAAAGAACAGACATACCAAAAGGGCTCTGTGGTGGTGTGGAATGAATTTAGATCAATAAACCTAATTGGTCTCATGAGGATCCTTGATGTTTCCTTGGACCAATTGGATGGACTTTATGCTATTAAAGATAAGTTGGGTGTCTGGACCAATTGAGTGAGGCCTTGAGGACCAAGGTGATCCATGTGGATTATCTTTTTATGTACCCCATATAGTCGGTGAGGCCATACTGTCTTGATAATGATGTTAGAGTACATAGAATCCTATAGTCCTTGGGTGTTGACTTAAAACCTTATTTGAGACTAAGAACCCTTGTGAGGATGTCTATGATGTAATCTGTTTCAGGGGACTCGAGTAGGAGCCCCTTTGACTGACCATCCCTGAGCAGGAGTGTTTGAGACTGGGTAGAGATTGTAGTGGGTGTCACCATAGAACCCGTGTCAAACATGTGATCTTGAGGTGTAGTGGAAAGTGGTGTTGGGTGTGTCTTTTTGACCAACCCATTTTCCTTCTTTTCTTTACGATTGTTTGTGGTGTATTCCCCCGGGGCAGTTTCGGTTATGAAATTGAAAATTTCCTTAGGAACCTTCTTTTATTTTGAATGTTAAACACACAAGGGGTTCTCCTTTTTGTTCTACTATTTGTGAAAACTCCAATAGGGTAGGGGAGGATGATGAGACTTGTTTCACTATAGGTGTTCAGTATCATTTCAAAGAAGTGTATGGAAGGAAGAACACAGAGGTGGTCAGGAAATTTGGCTGGAAGATGACTAAAGTCGATGTGGTAGGATGGCTTCAGTGGATGAAAGGGGCCTATGGGATAGAAATATTTGGTCCTAATTGTCTAGGCGAGATCCAAAGTTCTCGAATGTGGTGAGGAAAGGACTATGGACCATATATCAAAATGGTATGTGAGATATATATATAATATGTATAAATAAAGGGATTGGTGAATGAGTTATCTTTTTGCTGGGATTATGACCTATCCATTAGGTATATGGGTGTGAAGTGTGTTAAGTGTGTGTGTTTCATTGTAATTGTACCCAAAATATATAATATATTTATTTATTATTAAATAATCAATAATTAAATATATTCTTTGATAAATTGTACCAAAATAATATTTTTACCTTTTATTAGTAATTTTTTTATAATTATTATTATTACTGTTTAATTTATTAGTAACTTGATAGTTAATTAATAATTATATAATTATATAATTATTATATTAATAATTATTAACTAAATAATAATTTTAATTATTTGTTATTAATTAATAATAATTAGAAATTAACATTTTGAAATAGTAAATAATATTACTTAACTTTCAGATCAAAATTAATATCTTCAATAGCATATGAGATGACACCAAATATCAGGACACAAGATCAATAATTATATTAGATAACTTATGGAAAACACAAAACTTGTTCAAATTGTGTAAATAATGAAAAATATAGTGTTTTTTTTCGGGGAGATGAGGAGAGCCTTTTTTCAGGGTTCCTCACCTCAAGATAGATTGACATTATTCTAAAAAGTAACCTCTCATAATGTTTTAAAAAAATTCCATAAAACCATAAACCATGTATGGCCCCACCATTAACCCTAATCTTCTCCTCAACTCACTTTCCTATCTATGAGGATCACAACAATAGAAGACGATTGAAGAAACAAGGTGGTTAGACATTATCATTCATCTCGATCAACATTCACCTGAAAAAACAGTATCTTCTCCAGTATGGGAAATGGAAATATATAATCAGACATTTTAATTGGTGGTAGCTACCTGTGCTATGCCACTCTACTCCTATTCCTTTTTATAGCTTTCATATACCCTCTACTGTAAACTATGTTTCTCTATGATTCCATTCGGGCATGCAATTTCTAATTTTTTAAGGGTTAGAGGTTAGAAAGGTTACCTCTATATCATGGGTATTGGAAAATTTCCATATGAGTGGAATAGACACTTTAAGTTCATATTGGTAGTGGACCCATCAACTTCATCTTGGTAGTATTCAATCATCTTGATGAGACCCACTCTAAGAGGAATGATATAAACCATACTTCTTTTGTACATGAAATTGATTCAGGTTATAATTACAAGACACTTTTAAAAATCAAGATAAATAATAATAGAATAACCATAAGATTACTGATTTTGGAGGGAAATTTAACATTATGGAAGAGGACAATCAACCCTTATATTTTAATAACAATACTAACAAGATAATAATATTATTAAATCTAATTTTGATACATTGTTCAAAATATATGTCTAAATGAACCTGCATGAATAAATTTGTATTTAATTAATTAAAATGACCATTTTCCCCATTACAAGAATCTAAGATTAAAAATTCATATTTCTATTCAAAATTTCAATTTGAAAAAACACGGGTCCTTACAATCTACCCACCATTAACCTATTCATCCTTGAGAAGCATATGCGGTAAAACTAGCACACATGCTATAATCCATAAAATATGCATAACTACTCCATCTTGACTTTATAATGACCAATACCATTGCATTAAAAATTGTCTCTTATATTGGATAAACTCAATTCTGACTAATATAGTACTCCCCACCCTACAACTACCCTTATCACCATCTCATAGAACTGACCATTCTAACATCCTAAGAATTGTTTCCATGTAAAACACCACATATCAACTGAAATGAGTTTCACCAACACCAAATATACTGTGGTTCCCTCTCCACCATATGTCTTACCATACACCACTCCTCGAATTCACCTTCAATAGGTTCCTTTATAAAACTATGAGATATGTTAAAAAGAAAAGAAACTCAGTGCAGGGCTAATGCTCTCCGAGCCTAGAGATGATGCTCTCTTAGCATACTTAGGGTGGTATCATGATAGATCATGATAATATCTAAACATGAGTAAACTAATATTCCATTAAAAGGCTAGTATATATCTCTCTGATCCATGCTCACAACAAATAGGATGGACTTGCATGTAATCCACACCTGACAGAATGTCTACTAAAAATGTGTGCCCAAGTATATACATAGGTCAACCATCTTGCGATGCGAGATTCATTTATTATGTCACCCCTATTATGGGGGAAATTATTTATTTAACCAAAATTATGAGGAAACCAATCCCATGAAAATTATTGAATCAAATGGTCCTCGTCTCACATACAGCCAGTCATCGATTTAGGATTTAAATGGTACCGCACAAAACTCGTGTGTATGCTTATCAACTAAATCAAACTCCAGTGAGTCTTCCATCACATTGATAAGATGATTGTACTACATTATGCATCAATATTATAAGCTAGAAGATCCCTTGGAAATCAATTTCAATTTCAAACACCTCACTGATTCCAGGATTTATTTTATGATCATCTATCACCTAAATTATTTTTAGTGATCCCCATCTACCCATTGTCTAAATACATTATAATCTATGAAAACAGTAGTAGATAGGGTCCTAAATCCAAAAAATCTTACTTGTTGAAGACGGTATTGATAAAAATCACCCTAGGTGATTCTTCAAAAGTATAATCCATCCATTTTTTATATCACAAAGCCCATGTACTAATTTTATATCAGAATAAAAAATAATATAGTCAAGATAACTACCTAAATAGGCTTCTATAAACCCCTAAAAACCTTTTATATAGGTTTCCCTTGATCAAAATGAACATCGACCTATAAGGGTTCAAGTAAAATTATGGGAATATAGGTCTTCCACTGAGATGTACTAATCAAGTCTCACAACTAGGTCACAATGTCTAACCACATATCTCCAAAGATCAAACATCTATAAGTTATAGGTCACAATGAGCTACAAGGGTAAAAAAATGACTATAACATCCCAAACCTGGATGCCAACTGAAATGGTGCCTCGAGACCGATTAGTCACAAGGCCTCTAGCACATCACCCCAAATTCCAGAGGCTACTGACTAGCACTGACGGACTAGGTGAGTCCGAGGGGAGACTATACCATCATTACTAGAGTACCGTAGTGGAATTCAAAAACATACAATAGAGGAAGTGACTAAACAAGAGACAACTAAAAGTAAGTAAAGACATGAATATATATCAATAACCAGAACTGACTCATATAAAAAATGATTCATATGGTACATGTACCTATAATGAAACCAAAACAGGTGCATGAAAATACAATACAACACATGTATCCCAAAAATAACAAAAGACCAAAAAGGTATCCCAGCATTTCAAGCCTTACCTTGGTCCTATGCTCCCCTGGTCCAAAACCACATTCATCAACTTGTACTAGGGTGCTTTCCCCTATCATCATCTACAAACATATAATCTGTTTGGCTCCCCAAGGAGGCCCAAACAAGGTGTCAGATAAACATCCCAATAGATAACCACCCAGGTCTATATTGTTCTAACCACAATATACCAGTGATATAAAGTGTAAACAAGCAGTAAAATAAAGTGTGTATGCCCATGGAATAAGTTTATGGTAGTAAGTAAAACCAACAAGCCCTCAAGGCAATCTGAAAAATATAGTAAACTCGTAATAAGGCATCAATAAAAATGTAAACAAGAAAGTCACACGACAATGTTGTATATACATCTATATCTTATAACCCACAGCCACGCTATATAGAGAAGTAGGAACCCACGGTCATGTTGTATAGTGAAAAGAAGACCTCAAGGGTTGGATTCATGATGTCATCATACTAAGGCATCCAAGTAATAAATCTAGAACATAGAGAGCCAGATCCAAGGAGCTTCTCCAGGGCATCCAACCAATTTTCATGGGAATCACTTGGGAAACTAATTTAGGCACCGGTTGGGGTCCTAAGAGCATGGTAATAGCAAGTTCTACGTGCACCCATGCAAGCCTGATCCATGGGGTAGCAAGGCCTGAGGTATCCCACGGAATCAAAACCCAAGGGATAGATCTGACCCAAGCCATCCACTACCACTTTATAGATCCATTCATTCAAACATTCTAGTTAAAAGTTCAATTTAAACCGACATTCCATGTGAGTATACCCACTAACATCAACCTTCACATTCAATGAGTATACCAACTCATGCAATCCATTTATCAAAAAATAATACGGTCCTACACACCCATATAAACCATTTAACATGAAATTTCCATTTTATATTGGTATACCCACTCATATAATTCATTTAACATAAAAAAATATCAAAATATACAAGTAATAACATGATGTTCAATGAGGAACGAGGAAGTAAATATCTAAATTAGGTTATTCTAGCTATCAAGGCATTAACAGGCTTCCACTAACTAGTAAAGCACAAGCACACACCCCTTGGTGGTTTAAATAGGTATAAATAGGTTATTTCCTTAAGTTTCACCCATCGAGTGACCTTGAATCATGTAATGGGTGACAAAACCCATAAACGGTACCTACGAGCATCATTACTTGGTCCGACTAAGCCTATGGCAGGCAACTTGCTCAATAACGAGGCCTTATCGGAAAGATAGATGGGAAGTGAAAAGGAAGAACAACCAAAAATATCTTGAAAATACAAAAGAAAGTATATACCACCTACCTCTCATCGGTAGTAGAAATCTTGTTAGGAATAAAGTCCAGAATCATACTAATATAGAAGAAATGTGAAGAACGGATGATGATCGGGTTGTTAGGGCATATGAAGCTAAATCCAAATAGCGCAGTCGTCGTTACAAAGAATCAATAATGACTAAAATGTAATTGAGTAATTTCTGATGTGGTTCCAACAAGAATAAACACACTCAAAATAGAGTCTGTATGGATTATCAAACTAAAAAACTAGAATATAGGTGTTTTGGGTCTAAAAACGGTGGAAAAGCTTATGTCTATCAAAATATGATGCTACTACAACTTTTATAAAAAAATCCCCACTGGTAAATTACATGATGTGTAGGCCATGTACATAGCATGTACTGCCCTATATTTTTTTCTAACCCTAACTAGATACAGGTCGTGTACTGGAAGTACATGACGTGGAGGCCACGTACACGATGTGTACCTGGCCTACAGCCAGCTTCTAGTATTTTTCCCCCGTTCTCTCCCAAAAACAACCCAACCGGCCCATGAACCGGCATATGGTCAAATCCAAAAAAGTATAGTAACAAAATTTAACCTAAATGGAAAGATTTTTACATAAGAACAACCTAGGATATTACAATCTTTAACCCTTATAACAATGCATCCCCAAATTTTGCCCTGAAGATTGGTCAAGATTCTTCTGAAAACAACTCTGGCCACTGAGCATGTATGTTATCTTTATTCTCCCATGTATCATCCGATAAACGGACATCCTAAAATTGTAACCATACTAGAGGAACTGATCAGACTCATAGAACCTTCATATTTCTATCAAAGATATGAATCAGATGCTCTTCAAAGGATCCATCAACTTGAATCTCAACCTCCTTGGGATGAAGAATTTGAGATAGTTTTGAGTGATAGCAGCGTAGCTGAGATACGTGGAAGAATTCATGCATGGATCAGTACCTCTAAGGTAAATTCACCTGATAGGAAACTGACCCAACTCTCTTAAGAATCTCAAATGACTCGACATATCTCGGTGAAATTTTACCCTGTCTTCTGATCCGACTGTTCCCTAACCATGGGGAAACACATAAGAAATCCCGATTTCCAAACTCAAACTCTAAAGGTCATCAATAGAAATTGAAATATGATTTTTTGGAGAGACTTTGTAGTAGCCATCTGCATCTGAATCATTTGACCTACTCAAAAGTATCCTCCATGAGACACAGTCCCGGTAAAGATGCCTCTCTAGTCTCTAACCAAAATAGGGGAGAACGGCATGGACAACCTTATAAATCCTTGTAATGTGCCATCTGTATCATAACTTGATAACTATTATTTTAGGAGAACACAAATAGGGGAATGAACCTCTCCTAGGTACCCCCAAAATCTAGGACGCATACTCGCATCATGTCCTCTATCACATGTATTGTACACTCTAATTGACCATCTATCAAAGGGTGCTATGTTGTGCTCAAAATCACCAATGTACCCAAATCCCTTTGAAAAATATTCTAGAAATTAGAAGTAAAGTGGGCGACCATATCTGAAATGATAGTGCATGAGACCCCATGAAATCGTACCACCTATAGGATGTACAACTTCCCAATATAATCAACACTAAAAGTCTTCTTGATTGGTAAGAAATGTGCGACCTTTGTAAGCCTATCAATAACATCCCACACATCATCATAACCTTGAGCTAACCTCGGAAACCCTATCATGAAATACATAGTAACATCATCTTATTTTCACTATGGGATATGAAACTACTGTAAAAGACCAGCTGTTCATTGATGTTCCCCTTTCACCTGTTGACAAGTGGAACACCTTAATACAAAACTAGCTTCCTCTCTCTTCATTCTCGAAAACCATTACTATCATCACAAATAAAGGTAAATCTTGGTAACTCTGGGGTTAACTTCCCAAGATGAGGCATAAAACACTCGCATCATCTCCTCGCATATATATCCTATATCCCAAATGCGTCCATGGATACATAGAAACCCATCATCTCCGATCACAAACTAGGAGGATGGTCCCCATCTGCCACACCTTCCCATAGAAATAGGCCTTCAGAATCCAATATCTTCCTCTTCCTAACTCTATTAAGTATGGTAGAGGTAATGGATAATGATGAATGAAAATTCTCCCATTATCTATCATTAACCACCATATGTATCTCATAAAACAACACCATAAGCCTCCACTCGCTACTCGCCTTCTACAAAACTTGAATCTGAGTCCTCATTCCCAGTGCATCAGCCACTACATTTCCCTTACCATGTGTGTAGGGAAGCTCGAATTCAAAGGAATTTTGGTACTCCACCCACATTCGATGCCTCAAATTTAGGTCATGCTACATAATGATATACTTGAGGATTTTGTGGTTTTTGTACACAACAAATTTCTCTCCCAGTAAAGAGTTCTTCCAATAGCGCAACACATTTAAAATAGGAGCTAACTCAAGATCGTGCATAGTGTAATTATTATTGTGAGGCCTCATCTACCATGACCCATATGCCAATACTCGATATCCCTGAATCAGCACTGCCCTTTTCCCAATACCTTAAGTTTCATAGTACATCGTGTATCTCTTTCCCTTATCTGGTAGTATCATGACTGGTATTGATGTCAGCCTCCCTTTCAACTCCTAAAAGCCTATCTGGAAATATTCTAACCACACAAACATAACAACTTTCATAGTTAATCCATTCAATTGAAATTTTAAGTATGACACGTCTTGTATAAAACTCATGTAGTAACCAGATAGCCCAAAGATACTCCATATGTCAAAAATGTTCTTGGGAGGTTCTAGGAAACTACAACTCTCACCTTCTATAAGTCCGCAGACATTCCTGTATCCTAAATTATGTGAACCAATAAGATAATTTGATTGATTAAAAAGTGCAACCTTGTGAGCTTAGAATATAAGTGATTCTATCTCACTATATTCATAACTATCTCAAGATGGTTGGCATGGTCGTGTCGATTGTGAGAATACACAAAGATATCATACATGAAAACCACGAAAAAATAATCCAAATAAGGATGGAATACTTGGTTCCTAAAATCCATGAATACTGCTGGCACATTCGTGAGACCGAATGAAATAATTGGATACTCGTATAACCCATACCTACTACACAAGGTTGTACGAGGTATGTCTGCAGGTTTAACACGCACCTGGTAATATACTAATCTCAATTTGACCTGTAATAACACCGAAACTCTTCAAAGATGATCAAAAAGACATCTATTAGTGGAAAAGGATATCAGTTTTTAACCATTACCTGGTTCAGTTTCCAATAATCCAAGCATAACATAAGTTTTTTGTCTACCTTTTTCGCAAAAAGGATCATCGAACCCCCAGAGCAGAACTGGGTCTGATAAACCCCTTCACCTCCGTATCCTCTAGGTGCCTTTTGAGATCCATCAAATTCATCATAGAAATCTTGTAAAGGGGAATGGATACCTCTGTAGTTTCTGGAACTAGTCCAATGGAGAACACCACCCCTCTCTTAGTAGGTAAACCAGAAAAGTCGTCATGAAAGATGTCCCTAAATTTCTCAACCACATTAGGAAATTCTTCTAGACTCCCTCTATGATCATCCTTAAACAAACTAGCAATATGTGCTTTCATCCCACCTAGCCCATGATGTGCGGGACCAGCTCTACATTCCTGGACATCCCATTCAACCTTGTGAATAAACACTACACCCTTTAGGGATGTGAAAGTCACCTATCAGCGATAGTAGTCAACGTATGCTCGATAATCCATGAGCCAGTACATTTGAGAATGAAGTAAACCCCCATCATCTTGAGGACATAAAGATCCTAGGGGATGTGGTACCCACCAAACTCAAGGGGACACTCCATGCACATGCACACATCACCCATTATAACTCCCAATGGTGTTTATAACATCAAAACACCCTTATATATAAAAACCACAATCCCAATACTTTTAACCACTCATGAAGAGATAAAAAAAATTCGGAACCCACATCAAAAATAGAATATGCAATAGTATAAGCTACTAAGATTGTACCTATCGCCATAGATGGATTGGGATCATACTCATGTTGGATCTATTTCATTGCATATGTCTGGCCTATAACACGACCATATGACCCTGCTTGGCTACCATGACTAGATCTACCCTACTATCTCTGAGAACCTGTTGTCTGGCTACCACAACCATGACCACCACTACCTTGGCCTGACTGGCCTATACTAATCTAGCTCCCAGACTGATGTAGAGCTGAAGAACCTTATCCTTAACCCCAAGTCGGATATTAACCCTACCATTATAGCTAGAGGGATGGTCCTCCAAAACCGCTACATGTTCCCCATACTACCGCAAGATCTGAACTCAATTGGGTTATTCATGTACTGATTTTTCAGGTGGCCTATCATAAAATACTTATGGGAATATTCCAAGCTTCCAACACCCACATATTGACTAGAAATCACATCATGGGAAGCCTAAAAATAATGTACCCTTCCTGTTGATGTAGATCCACTGGGGTGAAAAACAACACTCCCCTATTCTGTACCCCTTGATTCCCTTAGGTTCCTCTCTATAATCAGCATCTTATTCACAATTTCAGTGATAGAAGGAAACCTGAACACATTGAACAGATATTTGATAGCATGTCTGAGACCTTCCTTGAAGCACCTCACCCTCAAAAAATATTTAATAAGATACTTTTGTGAAAAAAAAATAGCTCTATAAATAATCCAATGTTTTCCATAACTTTAATTGTGCCCATCTCTAGAAGCATAAACTTTGTAGCCCGCTCTTCTCACACAGTCGTGGGGTAAAAGTAGTCCTAGAAGTGGGTTTGGAATTCATACCAACCCATATTTCTCAGCCCATCAGCTTGATTCAAAACATCGAAAAAACACTTTATTACTCCGCGTAGCATCTAAGTTGCGAGCTTGACCCTCCGCTCTAGAGGCATGTCCAGATGATGAAAAATTTCTAGTGTGGTCACTTTCCATAGATATAATGCCTCTTCTCTACCTTCCCCTAAACATGTTGGAGGATACATCTTCTGGAACACCCGTGTCAGCTCATCCATAGTCAAGGATTATTGCGGTGGTCTTGGGAATGTTTGTATATGCCAAAAAAACCCTCGTGGAACTATGCCTCATCACCTATCTCCGAAAAAGCCTTAGGTGACGCAGTTGACACTATAAGAGGATCAACAGATTTCCCCTCACCCACCATCTCCTAAGTATGGTCATCACCTCTCGTGTGGAATGCAATTGTAGGTCTTAGTGGTGGCATGTATCTATAGTTCCAAATGCACACATCTGAAAAGAACAACATCAAAGCACAAATCTCAGAGCCTATAATAGGTAAAAAAATCCTATAAACCAATTCAACCCAAAGCCTACTCCTAAATCCAAGACTGCATAAAGAACAAGAAATGAACCACTAGAAACTATGCTTTGATCCCACTCAAAAGAAATGTATTGGTCAATCCTCTATTTTCCATTAAAGTTCCAATTCAGTTACCCAAGAAATTACACCATGGGTTACCAATTAGAAATCCATGAAGGCCCATAACACCTCACAAACCCAACCTTGGTTTCAATTCAAACCATACACTTATCAAGTTCATTAAAATTTACATTCCATTAGTGTGTTATTTACCAATTCATAAGGGCTCATAATCCTTAGGAATTGAAAGATGATGTCACACCTTTATCTACTACACCCAACTAATAGAACAGCAGAAACAATTATCACATCAAATATCAAAACAATATGCAATATCTAATGCATCCTAGATGACATGGCATAATTCATGGAATGTAATTCTAAAAAGTGTCTATATGATGCATGAGATGAAACGTCATCATCTAATCAGGTGAAAACTATAATATAACCCATAATTGAATCAATAGTAATATTAAAAATCAAGTGATTCCCCCAATGGTGACATCGAATCAACTGTAATAGTCAAAATTTTGAAAATGAGAACTCATTTCGAACTAATTTGTTGTTTCCATATACACATGGTAGCTACTCCTAAGCACTGTTTATTAAAAAAAATTACTTATTTACAATCCCTATATAATATCACCAAATAGTAAGTCAAACTAGAAAAGAGAACTGCCTTTAATACCACTTTGTAACATCCCAAACTGGATGCCGCCTGAAACAGTGCCTCGAGGCTGGTTGGTCACAAGGCCCCAAGCGCATCTCCCAAATTCCAGAGACTGCCGACTAGCAGTGAGGGACGAGGTGAGTCATTGGGGATATTATTCCCTCATTACCTGAGTATCAAAATGGAAGTCAAATTCACACAATAGAGGAAGCGAATAAACATACAACTTAATGTAATAAAAGATAGGAATACATATCAATAACCGTAAGTGCCTCATATACAAAATTATCCAAATTGTAAAATAATCTAAAAATAATCCAAAACATATAAATGTCAATACAATATAGTAAAAGTATCCTTGAAAAGAAAAAATATCATAAAGGTATCCTTTCATCGCAAGCCTCATATTGGTCCAATGCTCCCCTTCTCTAATCCCACAGTCAACAACCTATACTAGGGTGCTTTCCCCTATCATCACCTACCTCCATATAATCTGTTTGGGTCCCCAAGGTGGCCCAAACATGGTGTGAGATAAACATCCTTGTAGGAAACCACCAAGGTCCATATAGTTCTAACAACAATATACAAGAGCTGTCAGGTGTAAAAAAGTAATAATATAAAGTGTGTATTCCCATGGAATAAGTCTTTGGAAGTAAGTAAAACCAACCAACCCTCAAGGCTATCTACAAAAAAGAGTCATCTCTTAATAAGGTAGCTATAAAAAAGTAAACAACCAAGTCACGTGGCCATGTCGTACATCCATCTGTATCCTATAACCCACAACCACACTGTATAGAGATGTATCATCCCACAACCATGTCGTATAGTGAAAATAATACCTCAAAAGTCGGATCCAAGGTGTCAGTAGACCACGGAATCTAGGTAATAATTCATGAAAATGCAGAGCTAGATACAAGGATATTGTCCAAGGAATCCCATCGAGTCCCATTGGATTACTTGGTGGAAATTCGGTTAGGAACTGGTTGGGGACCTAGGAGCATGAAAATAGAAGGTCCTACACGAGAACATTCTAGTCGAATCCATGGGGTATCAAGGATCAATTCATCTCGGGGAATCAAGACCCAAGGGGAAGAGTAAACCCAAGGAGTCCACTACCGCATTCTAGATTGATTCATTCAAACATTCAAGTTAAACATTAAATCTAAACAAACATTCCATGTGACTATACTAACTCACATCAACTTAAAAAAGCTGTGAGTATATGCACTCATGAAAACCATTTATCAAAAAAGAATATGGGCCTCCCCTCCCATATAAAACATTTAACATGCCATTTCCATTTTATATAGGTATAACCACCCATATTATTCATTTAGCATGCCAAACAATCAAAATAGAAAAGGCGTAACAGGATATTCATTGAGTAAGGATGTAGTACATATTCTAAATAGGTTATTCTAACTATCAAGGCACTAACAGCCTTCCTCTAACCTAGATAGAATAAGAACACACCCCTTGGATGGATTAAACATGAATAAAATGGTTATTTCCTTAAATCGCACCCCTTGGGTGACCTTGAACCATGTAATGGGTTCCAAGGAACCTAAATGAAACCTACGAGCATCCTCCCTATGTCCAACTAAGCTTAAGACAAGAATCTTACTCAAAAACGAAGCCTTTCTAGAAATTCCGATGACCAAAAAAGTAAGAACACCTGAAAAGCACCTGAAAAGCCAAACTATAGTAAATACCACCTACCTCACCTCGGTAGTAGACAACTATTCCAGTATCAAGTCCTGATTCATCTAGTTTTAGAAGAAATCTGATGAACATATGAAGAATGGGATACTAGGTTATATGGGCCTAAATCCAAATAGCGCAGTCATTGTTCAGAATAATAATGAATGACTAAAAAGGAATCAATTAATTACTAATTTGGTTCCAATGAGATAAAACACACTCTAAATGGAGTCTGAATGAATTCTCAAACTGAATGTTTAGAATAGAGGGTTTTGGGATTAAAAATGGTGGAAAATCATCTATCCATCAAAATATGAGGATATTTCTTCTATTATAAAAAACCAATGGGAATGTACATGATGTTTAGGCCAAGTAAATAGTGTGTAATTCTCTATATTTTTTTTCAGATCCCAACTAAATACATGTTGTGATGGTCTATTACAAGGTTTGTACTAGAAGTACATGGCGTGTAGGCCAAGTACACGACATGTACCTCGCATGCAGCCAGCTTCCAGCCTTTTTTCCATTTCCTTTCCCAAAAAAATCCATCCATCCCATGACCCAATGTAGGTTCTAAGTCAAAAAGGAAAGTTACAACATTTAACTCAAAAATAACGATCCGTACCTCAAGAAAACCCCAAGATCTTACACTAAAATCATGACCTATAAGGTCACTGATCCTCTCTGAGCATCCTCATAAGGTACTACTCCCTAGAGGTCACTATACAGGCATAGAGGATATACTAGACTGACACTCACTAGTCTTCTGTATACAGTAATAACCCCCTCAAGATTTAGTTCATGAGAAACATCTTGGTACCTATAGACATTGTACTCATTGATCTAACTAGACAACCAAAAACAAAGGTTAGTAAAGTAGAGTTTCATTCCAAGGTATGTCGGATAACATTGTACAGTTTTTCACTGACACTTTAAAAAACATAAAATTGAACAAAAACCTATAAGGTGTCCAAACCATGGGTTTCATATTCCTTATCAACATACTATGGCCACTATACATTTTGTGAATAATGAATATGTCATCAACCTTTTCAACAAACTTCTCAACATAGATCCACATAGCTTACCATCAGTAGGAATTATAAATGCACTCAATCCAATTGAGTAGAATTCCAATGATAAACTTTAGGGGAAAATCATTCATGGGACTCCTCTTACCCTTGCTGAAAAAGATTCAAAATCAATCCATGCCATATTTCCAATGTCTAAGAGCAATAAAAACATAAATAAATCATAAAATCCACACAAAACGTGCACCCATCAAATAATTAATAATATAAAACTATAATGTCACAGATCATAATAATAATCCCATATCCCTAGAAACTATGACTTCTCAATATAATAGGTGTTCTCAAAGCACCGGTCCAATATCAATCACAGTTTCTATCATATTCCTAATAATCCTATCTACCATATCCAAAATAGTAAAACAATATGAAAAGAACTTCTCTTATACCAATTTGTGACACTCTGACCCAGATGACACTAATCTGGTGCACTGATCCTATTCACCTCAAGGAATCAAGTGTGCCTCCCATTACGCCATTGGATATTGAATAACAATTAGGCTATAAAGGTAGTACAGTGGGGAGACTATACCTTCATATCATGTTAACATGGTGGAAATATGTAGATAACATCCAAATAATTAAGTAGAAATTAACAATATCAGTAAATAACTAAAGTGGAATATTCTATAATAAGAAATCAAATGAAAAAAAAACCCAAATAGGGATTTCATATAAACAAAACTGGTCGCCCACTGGGATGACCATACAAGAAGGAGGACCAAAAAGAAAATAAAATAAGATTAAAAGTGTCTGCAACTTACTCTAAGCCATACCACATACCCAAACTCCACGCATTATCAATCTGCACTAGCCCGATCATAAGAATCCCCACGGATGACTCTACTCGATCATTAAAACATATGACTTATCCCTATCAATCATGGAACTATGCTAAAACTGAAAAAAATACATAAGGTCTGATTTGGCCCAAGAAAAAAATGAATATGAGAAAAGATCCCCATTTATATATACTCATATGTGTGTATATATATTCCTATATATATATATGAGTATATATGTATAAGTAAGGTGAAAATTAACATGTATCAACCATAGAGGATCATTGGTTCTTTAAACCCAATCGTTTAGACATATTGTGAAATGGGTATTCATTTGGAAGTCATATTACTCAAGTCGTGTATCATTAATTAAATTTATAGGTCTATAATCATGATCGACATTACTTACTTTGGCCACCACCATAAATGTATCTCTACATGCTATGTCACCATAGGGGGATACATGTCCTAAATCTAGGTTTACCCATACCACTTCCAATCAATATAATAGGGGATACCATATACCGATGAACAGTCTTATAAATGTATCATTGAGATAGATGTCAAACTACTTAATTCACGTGTAATATTGTCTGATGTTTGATTCCTAGGTCCCAGTCCATAGAAAATACTGACACTGTAACTTGGATAATTTCTAAGGGGGGTGAATATTAGGTCGTATGTATGGAATACTATCATGGATTGGTATATGAAAATTGAATCATTTAATATTATATTTAAAATCCCACTCCCAAACAAGTCTATAGAGTATCTATAATGTTGAATCCATCAATCCTAGGGGGTATCCTTAGCATCAAACTTAGAGATCAAGTACATCCTATAGAACCTCATCAGTAACCCATAACTAGATAGAAATTCACCCACCCATCATCCTTTTACATCCTATAGAATTATATAGGACTGGCCATTCATATAGAGACCCATAATAAGATGGGTTCAATGAAAATCTCATCAACCTACCTCTATATCCATAAATGGGGAGGAATCCCAATGACACTTGGGACATCTGATAATGGTATCATTCCAAAAAGTAAGACCATAATCTATACCCTATGAAGTGAGTCTAGAAATTCCAACAAAATAATTTAAAGAATATAGATTCCAGGTATTATGTTTGGAATTAACAATAAAATAATGTTCAACATCCAGATCCCAAGAAGTACATATGGGAATACTAATATATTAATAAGATAGATCCCGAGAAATATATCAGGGAATCCCAAATATAAGGAAAGACGCATCACATCAAGCTCATCACCAACCAAATAAGAAGCACCTCTCGTAATAATCACTTCGTTAGAAGTAAATAAAAGAATTCATAAATAAAAGAGTGAGGGTGGGTGAATATCTGAACCCACCACCACAACCACAGCCTCATGGGATTATAAGTTCATCATGGTTTCTAAGGTGACACTAACTATCATCTCTACACAGACCCAACATACTAGCTCAAGTTCAGTCAAACACCAGGCCACCCACTGGGTCCCTCAAGTCAAAACACTAGAGATACATCCTACATAGGATTCTTTAGGTCTACATATAAGAAAATTAATCCTACTTGGGATCATATGAAATAAAGATAAATGGAGGAATCCTGCATGGTATTCATTAACAGTAATCAAGGATAATATATCCTACATGGGATCTATGGAATGGTATATAGGAATAGTAATCCTACATGGGACCCTTAATGATAGAGTACATTGTAAGAGTAATCCTACAAGGGATCTTCAAAATGATAAGTAGGTAGAGGAATACTACAAAGGATTCCTTAAGTCAGCATATAAATAAAGGATTCCCACTAGGGAATGTTGGTATAATAATATTATAGAGGGATACTAAACAAGATCCTATAGGATGAGATTTATGTTCAAGAATCCTACAGGGGACCTCCAAAAAAACTAACATCAAGGAATCCTAGTCTAAAGGGGTACATCTCTCAAGGGATACATCCTATAGGAATATCTGTAAAATAATTGGTCAATGGAAATCTCACATGAACCATCATATATCATGGTATAACTATAATAACACCACGTGATTCAATTACCAGGGGAAGAAACTAACTGTTTATGAAAAATCTTGAAACACCACCTAGGAGTCCCCAAATCACCTCAAAGGTAGTACATCGTGATCTAAATGAATTTTTTTTAATGGAATACTCATTTGTCCAATTTTGACACAAGGGTTTAAATGTATGAAAAATATTAAAAATGGTAGAAATGAGAATTACATGGAATGCATAACCTAATATATGGAATGTACTCCTAAATCCCAACATCAGCATGTACTCCGACCAAAAATGGTGTGTAAAAACCAAAGTGCATGGTTTGTTGGTCATATTTATGGCATGTAACATACAAATGGTACCAACCCATGTACCTAAAATGTCCTAGAATTAAACTTCATCTGTTAGTGTACCTATGCGATTTTTTAACCCACATGGGGTCTAGCCATGTACTCTAAACAGCCATGTGCCCTAACACGGTCTTGCTAGGCGAGTATCAGGCTACACAGCCAATTCCAAGTACACATTGTGTATACCCTATAAATTGAATATACTAATAAAAATATCATCTTCCCCAAATAGGAAAAACACATGACATGTTTTCCTAAACTAAATGTCATGTGATTGGGATTTACGAATAGGAAACACCTTAAATTAGCCTAAAACCCCATTTTCCTCCATTGAAACTATTGATCATTGATAAAGGGGTCTTATGGAAACATAATATGTGTTTAACATATTAAATAGGTAAATATATAAGGATTCATGAAAGAACATAAAAAATCCTACCTGTTAAGATTATCCCATTTCAGGATCCATGGATGCCACACAATAATTAGGATCCTCCTGAGCTCCATTGTGGTACCTCCCTTCTTCCCACTATCTCTTCATTTCTCCCTCTAGCTTTTATATCTTGATCATGTGAGGAAGTAAAAACTCTAGGGGAATTCATAAAAATCCTCAGAAGAAAGAATACAATAAAAAGGGAAAATGTAAAGGAAGCAGAAGAAAGGAAAATGAAAAAGGGGCCCCGACCCGACCATGATGTCTGACCAGGTTTTATACCCCGTCTAGGAAAAACTCCCAAATCATGGCTCAAAATCAGAGATGTATTCTCAATCATATTCTATTTTCAAAATATATGGACAAAAAAACCTAAGTGAATAAAAAACTATTTAATTTTTTAAATATTAATTATACATTATTCATCTAAGATTTTAACAACTAATAATTCAACCAAATTTCTATCCTAGGGTAAAAATACCATTCTTGGAATAATGGAGTGGTCATAAATTTTTTTGATATCATATTTTATGGTAAAATTCCCATTTAACCCTTACAATCATCTAAAATCAAAAATTAAAAATTATGATCAAATTTTCAATTCTGAAAACATATTTCCTCAAAAAGTGCAATAATAGTTTTCACTTTATTTGAGAATATATACATTTTTATTGGCATGGAAATAATCTGGGAAGACCACAATGGAATCTCAAAATACCAATCTATTTTGAAGCATATTTCCATCCAATTATTCTATCTGATTACCACCACTTTTTGGGAATATTTACTTTTATCCTTTTGAGTAATCATTTAGGCCACCACCCTCTCTTTTGATCAAAAAACTACAATAAATGACTTCTTGAAGTAGTTTTAGACCATTGTGAGTTCTAAAACTCAGTAATTTCATGTTCTCACACCACATATTTATACATTGAAACCAAAGAAAATACATTTTAGTCACTAAAACATTTACATGGTTTCTAGTTAAAGATCCATAAAATAATAAATTGAATAAAAAATGGTACAGATACATTGTAACGGTACATGAGAGAACTCGACAAATCCTAGTCTTGAAAGATAGAATAATATGTTTCTTTTGGGAATGAGGCATCAATGGATATAATTTAATGGGATGGTCTAATGGTGAACCATCCTATAATGTATGATTAGATAAAGAAGGTTATGAATGATATGGCTAATTCAGATACCCAATGGAAGAGGATAATTTCACATTTCTTATAATTTATTTTTCACGTTATATGTGTGTTTTGATAGCCCATGTTGTATGGGTTCATGTAAGTTTCTTATAATAGTTTTATGTTGTGATATATTTATAATGGTTTTGTGATATAATAACAAAATTCCAATTTTTCCAATTTCATAGATATATGTGATATGTTAAAAATATTTAGAGGGAAGAAGTAGTTAAATATCATCTATTTCATTTTTTTAGTGATAAGGTGTAAAACTAGTTGAATAAGATGCCTCAACAATCTGTTACAATAGTGACTGATCATGTACAAATTTTTCTTCAATTTTTTTATGAAATAAACAATGAAATTTTAAAAATTCAATGATAAGAGGATGTATCATTATATAATGTCTAGGAATGATTCAAATAAATTTTTCGAAGATTTCCAAATCCCAACCGATATTTTTCATTCATGTCTATTTATTATATTCATCCATGAATACTAAAACATGAACGATATTGTATTTCATTAATAGAGTAGGAGTTTCCCATAAATCGCCATAAAATACTATCAATATACCTTATGATATTTTATTCATCATTTTTTTAATGGCGCTTGGAGAGAAGATGATATAAAATATGAGTTCACAATATAGATCAATCAATAACGTATGAAGAAAAGTTAATGAAGACATAGTAAAAATTAATTTATTTAATAACACTATATGACATGGTAAAAAATGTTTAAAAGATACATGTTATTCATAAGGAGGAGTTCATTCATAGAGGATGATTATAAATTCAAAATCCATTATCACATGAATTTGGATAAACTATCTATGTTTTCTAAATAAGAAAAAAAAAGACAATGTGTTCCTTTTAAAATCTATATAAATAATAATGGAATAACCATAAAAAAAATTATTTTGGATTAAAAATTCATATCATAGAAGAGAACAGTCATCTATTATTTTTTACTAATATTGATAAAAAAATTTAAATCTCAGAATCAAAATAGAGTTCATTTAAAATTATAAAATTATGTGATGAAGGTTTCATGTGAAAATTTAACTCAACAATTTATAGGCATGAAACAATATCCATGTAAGAATTTTATTACCATCATTAAAAAAATGTTATTAAAAACCATAAGGATTACATATAATACACTTCTAATAAAATATATGTGAGAACTAAAGGAAAAATTCTGAGAAACACTTAGCAAAATCCAAGCATGGGAGTTAATAGTTTTATTCTTAAAAGTGGAAGAGGTATTTAGGTATGAATGTTAAAAATAATAATTTTAATTATGTGGTAATTAATGATGATTTTTTATATAAGGATTTAAAAAATCAAAATGATAAAATTGATGAGAAGTGGCATGAAGGAAAAATTAATAAATTGAAGAAATTGGAGGCTAAATATTATGTTCAACAACATTAATTTCTAGAAAAAATAATGGATCAAAATAGGGAAATATAATTCAAAAATTTAAAATAGTTATTCAAATATTCAAGAATAGTATAATTCTTTATGTACATATAATTCTGAAATTTTCACGTAAATTTTTAATTTTTTAATCAGTGGATAGAATTGATTTTGAATAGTGATTCGGAATTGAATTCAAAAGGATGATACCCCTTAGAGGAGGTATTTTGGATGGGGAATGAGGACCAATTATTAAAGGGGAGGAACAGGAGTGCATTTTAAGAAACATGGGGTTTCATTATATTGGTTCCATTAGATATACAATGGGTTTATGAGTGTGTTTTTTTATAAGGGGTGGGTTGATAATATCACCAACCACCCCCATAGGATATTAAAGCGGAAAGGGGGTAATAGGGGTTCATTTGGATATGCCTCCTCTCACTATAGTATTCACATACCCCCTTATTTGGGGATGATTTTGGAAGCTTCCTAATAGTGATCAATGGTATTTCTATCTGTTTCTCCTCACTCTCTTCCCCCTCTACATAAACCTTAACATTATCCTAATTTTGGTAATGGATTTAATGTCGATTCCACCAGATCATGTTGGAATCATCTGAATTGGATGGGTTCATTTTTTAATCCTTGATAAAGTATTTCCCAGCATGGCAATTTCCTATGGAGTCTTAGTGTTTCATTAACTTATGATTTCATAGTGATTTTTCATGGGGTTTTAATTAAATTATTCTTGAATTAATTTTGTAATTAGAAAGGTTAGTTGAGGATTTAGACATGGATGGAATTCGGGGTTCTTAAAGGACCTCAAGTGGGTTTTGGTAATGTTTCCAACATGAAGAGGTCATCTGTGAGTGAAGTGACAATTATTTATATTTTTGATTAAATTATTTGATTAATTATAAATTTCATGAATAATTGATTTTTTATGATTTAATTGAGATAATATATATGGTCATTGATATGATTTTATCTTATCTTCAATGAGATTGGATGGGCTTGGATAAGCCTTGATAACTAGAAATAAATGGGAGGTGCCTCAAAAGAGGTAGGTGTTCTTTCGTACGATCTTTTTTTTTTGTATTTTTTCTTTTGATATGTGGCTAGTAAGGTGTGGGATCAACACTATAGTAAATTCCCTTCTGATTTATTAAATTTCCCTATTTAAATTAAATATTAATTTAAATTGAAATGATTAATTAATGGAAGGTCTTGATGGAAATTTTGGTCCAAGGGATCTAAATTAACATATCGACAGCTAAGGGTTTAGGCAGTTTCTTATGATTTTTTCAAAGATGTAAAAACCCCTCCTAAGGTGTGTGACCTATATGATCAAAATGAGTTGAACCAAGATGAGTGGAGCATAATTTATAGCTTGTGGCCAATCCCTTTTGAAAGTGTGGCATTACATGAGATGGAATACCTTAGTATATCATGCAAGCATCCTTGAGATGTGATCTGCTTATGTGGATGGACCCTAGGCAATAAATGAAAGGTGGGGTGAGTGGACTGATCTAGTTAGTCCATGAGGACTGATATGAGCCATGTTAATTCATATGAGACATACTCTGTAGATAATGTGAGGTCTCTCTAAAATTATAATTATTTCAGTGATGTAGAATCATCTGAGAATTGGATGTTGACTTTGAACAATAGTGGAGACCAAGGATTCTTATGAGGGTTCCTCTAATTTACTCTAGCCTAGGAAGCCTGAGTGGGTGCCCCATTGATTGGAAAACCCTGAACGGGTGTGTCTGGGCTTGGGTAGAGATAGTATTGGGCGTCACCTTATAAATTGTATAGAACATGTTAACTAGATGGGTTGTGGAAAGTGGTGTTGAGATTGGGAATTTAGCTAGCCCTCATTCCTTTTTTTCTTTTGGATGGTTTTTAGTGTTTCTCTGAGTGTGGATTCAGTAATGAAATTGAAATATTCCATGGATAGGTCTTTTATTTTATATATTAAATTCCAATGGGGTATTTTAATTTATTTCTATTAGATAATAAAAATTCCCTAGGTGATATATGTGACACTATCAGTGATAGAGATTCCATGGATTTAGAGTTTATAGGTTTGGAATGTTGTGGGGTGGGTCCATGGATTCATGAAGATATAGTTGTGGATGCTATGGATTTGGATATCAAATACATGGTTGGGGATTCCAGGGATTTGGATCCCGGATATATAGTTGGATTTTCCCTAATTTTGGAGCTCGGTGTTGGATCTTCAATGGTATTTAAGATTAATCTTGTAGATTCCATGAATTTTAAGCTTGATGTTGGAACTACCATGATATTGGATCTATATATTGATGTTTTCAAGTATTTCGAGCTCTGTGTTGGATCCTCCATGAACATGGAACTCAGTGTTGGAGTTTTCATGGATCTAGAGAATTTTGTTGAAGATTGCATGGATTTCTTAATCAGATATTTTCACTACTATGGGCTGGGTCCCCAAAGTCATAAGAATACAGTTGGGGATACCATTGATTTTGTTCTCACATTTTACTTGGATGAAAAAAAAATTATAACATGCTTAGAGACACCCTGATGTTGGTTGATGCAGGAATGGGCGATCAGGGTTGTGGACCTGAGGACAAATGATGGTTGATTTTAGTACTTTCCATTAGATAATTATTTATTTGGTAGTGACACTTATACATGTCTCTAATTTTACTAGATATATATGAATCTATGTTGGTGGCTCTCTATTCTGTTTTGTACTCACACTGAACATGGGAGGCCATAATACTGGGGCACCCAAGCAGTTATACACTTGTTCTAGGAAATAGTTGGAGTAATATATAGACGTAGTATGGTAGTACATGAAAAAAAATGTTCGGATTTTGGATTGTTGGTATGTTTCAGAGAATAAATAGAGACTCAATTTAGTTTTTAATAATATGTTTTTTCGGATTATCACATTGGAGGATCACTCTTTCTATACCACTATTCTTCTACATAATTTTATTATTGATTATTCTTGTTCATTTATTTAATTATTCATTATATGATGCATGTTTTCTACTGGAAGTTGATGTGTGTTTATTTATTTATGATTTTCCACACTAATATATTGGGTATAGTATCCTAACAGTACCACCTTACACCCCCTATTCTTGTATGCATTGTCTAATGTATGTGGAGGCAGGCCTGATGTCATCTGGATCCACCATTTTAGTTACTGTTTAGAGAGATATAGACTAGAGTAAGTCATGATGGGATGTTACAATGTGGTATCTGAGTTTTTATTTTATTTTTTCGTACTTTATTGAGTGTATGGTAGACAAGCGATATAAGAATGTGACAGAACATATATCAAAATCTGGATAGGTGCATCGTGAACACCTTTTCAAATGGAGGCCCAGGTTACAATCTGTATGAGAATGATGTTAATCAATTACACTATTATGGTAATTTATGATTTTCACCTAGCATGACACACATGAGGATTGATATTTATGATCTTTAAGTTATTGGATTTAAGACTCTTGGCCCATAAACATGAAGCTAGTCATAAGCTAGCTCTTGTCCCACAGAGGCAAGAGACGTCTGCACATGTATCGAGAATATATGATTAAAAAGACTTGTAGGGGCCTACTAGAATGATTTTTATCACTGAATATTAAGGCTCTGTTTTTTAAAGTGAATGAAAATGTTTATATGATGTTTTACCTTATAAGTACTTTGTGACAATCCAATTAGTTATATTGATTTATATGCATGAATTTGCCTTCTGAAAATGGTTTCTATGGATCTACGGTGAGATGCTCATAATGATGATTACATATTCCCTTAGTGTTGGGTAAATAGAGTGACCAAATTAGGCTAATTTAGAAATTTGATTCCTTTGTATTAAACCCATTGTGGGTTTTTAGTATTCAAGATTGGTTATATAAATAGTTAGAAAAAATCTATATGGTGTTCCCCCCGATAGCTTGGAATGAAATTTAACTATATTAAGATAGTTGTTTTCATTTCCTTTAATACTTATCATCTTGGATGATTTAATTGATTATGGGAGTAATGGATGGTGAGGTGAGATTCACTAGGGGAAATCTTGTGTGTGGATTCTCATGAAAATTGGTTCCCTTATATGTGGATGGTTGGCATGTAATTCCAGCTATTTTATGTATGTGAGACCCATGAGTGGGAATTTTGGCAATAGCTATGGATTGTCTTATTGAGACGGGAGTATTCATGATGTCCCGTGAGCTATGGCCCTTAGAGATAGTTTAATTTTTTGTGCTAATTGGGATACCTAGATACCTCTAGATTTGAATTGAACCCTATTAGGATGGTTCTTATTTTTCATATAAATTCAATTATAGGTATGATATGAAGATTAAAATCACTCTAGAGGAGGGAAATTGAAAAAAAATTAAAATTTATTCAATGAATCAATTACATTTCTAAATTAATTATAAAATATAATTAATAAATTTAATTAAAAGGTGAATTACTTAATGAATTTAAAGATGTATTTTATAGGTGGGTTGGGAGTCCTAGTGGACTAGATAGATGGAAAAAGTTCAAGAGAGGGTAGCCGGATGAGAGAGAGGGAAAGATAAAATGGAATCGATAGTGGAAACCCTTGTTTTACCTCCCTCCTCCAGAAATGTGATTGTGTACAGAAGCCTCATGTGTGATGAGGTAGTGGAAGCCCTATTGAAGTGTATCCTGAAATCATTCATCTCTATAATGAATTAATTCCATAGGTTTAGCATAAAAGTATGTGTTTATCTAGAAATATATCCATTAAATATTAATAATGTTACTGGAAGGGTTCTCTCGGATATCAAAAATACTGAGTTAGATACTTTTGATGCATTTGAGGATTTTGAGTATGAAAGGGTAATTTTTGAGTTTTTCTTTACTGATGGCTCTAGGAAGTAAATGGTTAGCACATATTTGTTGGGGAAATAAATATGATCCATACTTGTATGGGGATTGTGATTTTGATGAGTGCAGGTGAGCTTCCATGGCTGATTGTGTGATGATGACCAGCTGTTTCATAGAAGAATAGTTGCCTCAGTGTAAGACCAGGGTCGACATTTACGAATACTTCTTCTGGTTGGGTGATGGCAGGTCATGAACAGATGTATTTTCCTTAAAAGGTAAGGGGAATAATTCATACATCATTATAGAATCCTCGTGATGCTAGTTTTTTGGATGTTTGGATTGGGATCATCAGAGTCAGCCTCGTCTTGGTGTCTAAAGCAGTGCCCCTGGGTACTTATATCCTTTGATAATTTGGGATTGAAGTTTCTTACTTAGTATTGTCTTTTTCTACTACTCGGATGGTTGTTTGTTAAATTTTTCATGTTTTTTAGTTTTATCTCTTGATTTAAAAAAAAGTGCATATACCCAAGTGGTAGAGGCTCTTTCTTGGCATCCAAATGACCCAGGATCAAATCTGGGAAGGGGAGGAATTCTTGAGTACTATTGTAGCACTATAGTCGGGCACTATAACAGTATTGTAGGAGTGGTGAATCTATAGCAGTGGTGTCACTGTAGTGGTGGAGGTATTGTAGCAATGATAGTAATGTAGTAGGTACTGTAGCAGCCCTAGTATTGTTGCAGTACTATTCATCAATGGTCCGTTTGGGAAAAAAATGGGATTTCGAGCCTTGTATTCAAACCACCTGGTCCTAGCCCTTCATTATATGTAATGGGTCTCTCTCTACCCATTCAAAACGAGGAATTTTCTTTAATAATAAAAATAAGGCTTTATCCCCAACCAAAATAAATAAGGATGTTTTTATAGTAGTTTATTACATATTAGACATCATCTACTCTTAAACCTCTCTACTTGATGAGAGATACGTTGTGTAGAAATATTATTTATAAAGGGGAAACATAACCTAATTAGAACACACTTTTTCTATTGGATGTACAACCAAAATACAAATGACTTTGGTATAGGGAGTCACAACCTAATTAGAAACCAGAATTTAGATATCTGGAGTCACAACCCAAACAGGTCTGATTTTAGAATCCAGGAATCACAACCCAAAGACAAAAAATTATTTTGAATGTAAAAACATAAAGATAAAGTGAAAACATTTGAAAAATGGGATAAAGTTTTATAGGAACAAGCAACCAGATTAGATAAACAAGATAATAATAGGTACTAGTCCGTGAATATAGGATCATTTTTTCTTGTCAAGGTAGTAGAAATCGATGAAGTTTTTGTTCACCCCTTGAGATATTTTCAAATAGTGGTAAACACAGTATAAAAGGTCACTTAAAGGTTCTCAGAGTATGTACACTATTTAACACTTTAATTCATATAAACTCCTCATGTCGTGATTATATGAATCTCTTACAAAATTCATTTTAGTTCTATATACAAATTATACAAAGCTATATCAATAAAATATGTATCATTGAAATGGTTCAAAATATTTAAAATTCAAAAGGAATAATACTAGATTTTCATAGAGAGGGAGAAATATAGATGGATATTATCATTTAATGATAATCACTCAACTCACAGCTAAAATTTAAAACCCATTAAAATGAATAGTTTTCAAATAGATCAATAATAATATGTCAATTAAATATCCCATGAAAATAGAAATTTTAAATTTGAAGAATTACGTTCAAAAGAATTCCATTTTAAACAAGTATTCAAAATAAAGAGAAATTAAAAACATAACAACAATAAACTAAAAATATTGAAGCATTTTTAATAAGTTTAATATCAAATAATATTAATTTATAAATAATATAATTTTATAAAAAATATAAAATAACCAAAATAAATTTTTTAGTTTCAAGCAATAAGTTTCATGAGTGATAATAAAACACATTTTTATCTTCACAATAACATGTTTAAAAAAAACACCTTTTATAGGTTCAAAATAATTTATATAGATTTATAGTTATTATAATAATATATATATGTGAAATAAATCACCAAAAAATTGAAATATGAAATAATACTTTAAATATAGAATATTTAAAGATTTTACAATAACATATAAAATTTCATTGAACTGCATACACAAATTCACATCAGTGTTGTTCAGGTATGCATTTCCTCTATGTAATAAAATTAACCATATATGTGAATGAAAATAAAAAAAATTTGTGTAGGAGAATCCAATAAGTGAAATCGATGTTTCCAAATCAACATAGGAGGATTTCCCACATATCGAAATTTCCAACGTATATAAATTTATGAAATCTGTATATAGATTGACTTCCCAACTTTCTAAGATAATATATACATTGTAAATGGTAGGATAAATTTTTAATACAGTTTAATTATATTTATATAATTTTATTATATTTCCAAATAATAAAAAATCACCTCAATTGGATTTCTATAGCTTATATTACTATTAAAATATATAAGAAAAATAATTCTTGAAAATAGAATAAATCATACAGAAAACATACAGTGACATCTACCATGATTTTAGACATCATTTAAATCGATTCAGAATATTATTTATTCAAATTTAATGTAAATAATTATACTATATTTCCAAAAAAATCACTGAATTTATAGGTCTTCATCTCATGATATTTTCCATATAAAAATGGTAACAGATTCTAGAAAATTGGCTATGTGTATTTCAAAATAGCGACATGAATTACAAATCTACTATGTGGTTTACGAATTGGCTAAAAGGATTGTGATAAAAAGTATACATGGTAATATTATAAAATAAATATAATTGATATTTTAATTTCATAAAAGACGTATTTATCAAAGGAATACATTAAGAGATATGTAGAACATTTTTTCCAATCAAAACAAACTTTATGTAAAGAAATATTATGACACAGTCAAATTTGAAAATACTTTAATCAATATACAATTAAAACTTTCAAGCCATTTAATGGAAATAAATAAATGAATTTTTTGTAATTATTAACACATAAAGTGGTTTGAGGAGTAATTAAACATTCTCCCCTTTCTGATGATTACAAAACCATGTATAATATCAAAAACAATTGTCCCTTTTTTAGATTATAAAAAACATATTGTTTCAAATACAGAAATTGGGATTTATTTTATATGGTAATGACATAAAGGAAACTATAAATTTTTTAGGAAATTTTTGTTAAGATGTATCAAGGATCCATAATAAAGTCATCCATTTTTCTAATTTAATGGATTGTGAATAATTTTTAATATCTATTTGGGAAAAATAATGATAAATATTTTAAAAAATAGTATTTTATATAAAATGAAGGTTTAAACATTAAGAAGATATCATATAGGATATATGAGTGGTTTTAAAATATTCATATAATAAAAAAATATTTACAGAATTTAAACAAAACAAATCTAAAAAAATAATTTATATTTTATAGATTTAATAAAAACTAAAAATTTCATCACATGAATTAATTTAATATCCCACTATAAACATGATGACATAAAGCTATTAGGATTATAAAATTGGAAGCTCAAATTTCATAGTTTAAAACTATGTAAAATCTTATAGATTATTAAAGATACCTACAGGTTGATTTTTAGTGAATATAAACTGTAAAAGAACATATTTCAGGATCTTTATTAAAATGAAATATAATATTGTTATTATTATTTCTATAATGTTGAAAACGTTTTTTTGAGATATAAATTATAGATTTTTTATCAAAATAAATAGGAAAGTTATCAATATAAATAAAAAAGTCACATAATGTTTTCTTAATCCATAATAATTATAAAAAAAACTAACAGTATAAATATACTCAGCTTCTATAGTACAGAGAAAAACAGATAATTACTTCTTTGAAGACTATGAAATTATAATTTTTCTATGAAAATAAAACATAAATTATGTGATTTTTCCATCAATTTCATAGCCTCCCAAATTTGAGTTAGAATATGACATTAAATAAAAATATTTAAATTTAGGATAAAACAAACCAAATCTAATAATTCCTTTAACATATCTAATAATTCTTTTTCAATATTTAACATGACTCTCTTTTTGATCATCTGGAAACCTTGAACCAAATAAAACACTAAACATGTTATCACGTCAAAATGTAGTAATATAAATCAGGCTACCTATCATTCCTCTATAAAAATTAATATAAATTTATTTTAAAAAACCATTAACATCAAATTTTTAACTAGTACCCATATAAGTTTTCATAGATTAAAAAGAATCAAGACCAGACCTTTTAACTGAAACTTTAGAATACATTGATTGATTAAGAAAGGAATCATCTTTTCTTTGAAAAATTAAATGTCAAAGAAATAAATTTATTTCTCTCAATAATCTCAATGTAAAAATCCGATGGAATCAAATTAGAAAAATAATTACAAAGAAATTTACTGGGGAAATAAAAAAAATATCAATAATAAAAAAATTCACAACTAAAATATCATTATAATTTTTTGAGAAAAATTGTATGATCATTATTACACTTTTTAAAACTATTATTCAAAATAAATAATGAAATCCTTTTATACAAAGCCTGAGATTCATTTTTGTGATATTAAAAAGTTTTAGATTATTTGAAAACATGATTACGAATATTTTTTATTTTAGAACTAGGGGTTGATTAACATAATCATATTAAAATATAAAACCATTAGAGTAATATATTTTAAGAACTATTTAATATATAATAAAATCATCAAATCATGTAAAATATAACAAGAATATAATAGCCTCTAAACTATTATCTAGTTAAAATATATCTTTAAATTCTATATCGTCTTCATGGGATTATATTTGGGGAATAATTATGGATTTATATATTACAATATATCCATATTCGTCCATTATTTTATAAATATCCATTTAGTTTCTATTACCTCCTTATCCACAATAAATTCAACAAAATAAGAAAATTTATTTCTAAGAAATTGATTAAGTGCATATATCATAGAAATAATAATATTTGGAAAATTTAAACCAAAAAAACATTAGTAGTAACATTACCAGAATAAAAATCAGTTTTATCAAAGAAGACTAAAGTAGAGATTCTAGTTTTCTTACCAAAACCGACATTACCAATCAAATTGTAAATAGGGTGATCTTTATGAATCCTTTAAGATATGGGATTAGATTTTGAATCATTTTTCTCCCCCTAAATTGAAATTTTATACAATTTTTTTTCTTTGTAGAAATTTAAATACCAAAAATCGTCCTCAATATTTTCCAAAATATATTTTTAAACATCACCTTATTCATCAAAATCATTATGCATATATTCATCAAAATTCAAGGTATGTTTATTATAAAACGTAATAAGCCTTAATTTTAGAAGAATTAATAATATAGATACATTCAATACTTTTAGTTTCAAAATTATCTAAATTATATTTCCTATTTAAGATTAAAAAAAATTACAACAAAAAACATTAAAATAACCAACCTATGGTTTACTAATGTTAAAAAACTCATAAGGGGTTTTCATCAGAAAAACGTCTAAAATAAAATATATTTGAAACATAGAAAGAAATATTAATAGATTCAACACATTAATATTTTGGTAAACTATATTCAATAATAATAGTTCAAGACATCGCCTTAATATGTCTATTATTCTGTTATACAACACATTTTTATTGTGGTGTACTAGGTCTATAAAAATTATGAGCATAAAAACTGTAGTTAAAAAAATTCAAAATTAAAATTAACAAATTTATCTCCATTATTACATGTATTGGAAACAATTGAATAACATTTTTATTTTGAACTTCCATACAATAAAAAATAATATATCTAATGTTTCATGATTAAGAGATATGAAATAAACTCATGTAAATCTACTAAAATCATTCAAAATAATAAAAAAATATTTCCTATAAATTAATCTTGTAGTTTTTATTAGACCAAATAAATAGAGATTCAATAATTAAAGGAGTCTAGAAGTAGAAACATTGTTTATATATTTGAATTATTCATTGTATTGTTTACCATTTTAGCGCAAATCACAAAAACAATCTTTACTTACCATTAACATTGGTAAATATAGAACATGTTTATCCTTGAATAATTTGTATACAATTCATAAATGAACATGTCCAAGAAATATACACCAAATAACATCATCGATTTATAAACCCTTGATACACATAACATTTTGATTAGATAAATTAGAGAAATTAATAAAATAATTATTTTCTTTAACACTATAGTAAAATAAAACAATTTCATTTTAAAAACAAAACATTTATTATATTAAAATTTAAGATACATATCATGATCACATAATTTTTAAATAATAATTAACATATGTTTCAAACCATTAACTTATAAAACATTAGGAATTAAGACAATATTATAAATACCTTCTTCACCAAATAATATAACCATTCCTATATAGCTATCTCTAAAAGAAATAGATCATCCATTACATTTGTTATATGATATGAAATTTGATAGGTCACCAATAATGTATCGGGAACAACCACTATCCATGTTCCATTTTTTGTTCTTGAGACATCTAATAAATTTTCCATCAAAATCAATTACCCATTTTTTTACATAAGCCAGTTTGGGTCCATATAGGTTAGAAACAGAATTCATAGGTAACCAAATAGAATTAAAATATCTATTAAAATTTAATCTTGTAGATAAATTATTTAAAATGATATTATTGGTTTAAAAAGTGATTGAGGATATCTACGAGATCATTCATTATCCTAATTTCCATGCACACAGCTTTTAAATCATGTAATTGATGAAACATTTTAAGAAGAAATTTTAACAAAATAAGTTTTATATAACTTATGAATTTATGGATTATAACCAAAACCAGTTTTATACATATTCAATTTAATAATAGCTACCAAATTTTCATGTTTTTTTCTTTCTTTGAAAAAATTAGTTAATTTTTCATTTATCTTACAAGTTCCTTTTAAATATTATCATTTACCTTATGAACAAACTCAAAATCATTCAAGATATTACCTTTCGAACATGAAGAAAAAATTATTATTTATTACTTTGGAGAATCATTCTTATTATTGGCATTATTATTTTATTTGATAAGTCTCTTATTTTTTTATTTTAATTATTTATATAATTAAGAAATCTTAAATCATATATTATATATGGTTTTCATTTTCTTCATACAACACATCAAAGATATAAACATCAGAATAATAATAATAACTCGAATTTGAATAATTACTAACCTAATTTATATTTATCTCCATAAAAAATAGATTGGATGATTAGTTTTCAATTCTCGATATATATCATAAAATTTAGGAGGAATATTATGTTTGGCTCTGGAGAAGGGATCCTTTAGTGAATTGATATTTGGATTAGAATTTGGGAGTTGGAGAATCTTGAGAAAATTCATTTGGAAATAGGTTGAGGCTTGAGAGATAATTTTTTTACTTTGGTAAGATTTGGAGTTGAGTCACAGTGGTCCCACTACCTTTCAATTTTTGGATATAGATGTTCATTTTCATTGTGACCCGTATTTTGTGTCACGATGACCAACAATAAGTGGTATTGTGGTTAGGTCACTTTCTCATGAGACAAGTGTAATGGGAATCATTTCTTAAGGTGAAGTAAGTTTCACCCTTAGGTTTAGGGTCCTTGGGTGTGGTTATGTTACTAGAGGTGTCTCACTAGGATCCCAGAGGGCCACACCATGACATGGTTTGGATGAGTTTCAATCCCAACCCCTCAAGCTATCACACCCTGGCCCATAGAGGTTGTGCTACGATGATAATGAGTAGGGGATAACTCTTTCTACCTTAGGGTATAGTGGCATAGTTATTGATCTAGAGTCCCATTTTTAAAAATTGGGGTAGAATAAGAATATCAGGGTTAACCCCCATGGGTTCTTGATCAAATAAGTTCTATGGGGGAGGGAATTTCTACTAGTCCTCACACTTCTATTCCTATATTAACCCACATTAATCCTGATTATTCTTAGTGGTGATTTTATTTTTATTCTAGTTGAGTACCTCCTCCCATCATTCCATTTAGTTTTCCATTCATCTTCTATGATTTTCATGTGATTCGACTAGGAATTTAGTGATTACACCTGCTAGAGCATGGTGTAAATTATCTAATATGATGAGAATTTTTCGTGAAATTTAATGAGGATATTCTATAATGATTACATAATGTATTTTATCTCATTTTAGTTTGAGGTGTGTCACTTTATGGATTTTTCCCGGATTTTAAACTAAATTATAGTAAATTTACAACTGAATTGGGTGAGTAAATTGGGGTTTTTGTGTTTCATATTTGAAGGTGATTGTCAGGAATGGAATCTAACCTATTTCTCATGGTTTGGTTGATTGGATGCTGATCAATGAGATTTTAGGTATTTATTTATATTTAAATTTACATGTAAAATATATTATAAATTTATATTAATAATTGAAAAGGATGTTATAGCATGATATTGGTGCTCGAGTGGTGATATGAGCATCAGTGAACATAGTCAAGGAAGTGTTTAGAAGCTCGACGATTTTAACACTACATGTAGTAGGTGGTTTTTTAACCATATACCTACATTTATGAATTTTATATTTAATGTGATAGATAGTCTAACCAATATAGGTGATCAAACTTTTAAATAAATAAATTTTTTCACTTTAGTAAAACACATATGGATAGATAAAGTGGAATCTTACACAGTGGAAACATTAAAACTATCTCGGTGCCTCAACCACTGATGGACAATGGATTGATTATAAGTATATACCATAAGACCCAATGATCCTATAGGGATTCCATTGAGATGTGAATAAATGAATAGGCCTCGTATAGGCCCCTTAATTTCTTTGTTCCATGATGTCCCAAGAGAGGAGTAGTGTAGGGAGACTGGTGGAGTAAATTTTGTGTGTCACATTAGAACCCAATGTTCGACTTTTTGAGCTTGAAATGGATTAATACTTGGGAAAATTAAATAAGAGGGGGTTTGTAGGATCCCTGGGGGATATTAATGTCAGAAATGTGGGGATGATGATGGGTTTGTAAGGATATGTCTGTTTGATTGGAATATAATTGATAGTTATTCTGGAGTAGATAAGAGGACGTATAGGAATGACTTGTGATGTGAGGCTAGGACCAAGTGGCCAATGCACTAGTGATGGGATAATGAGTTTATAGATAGGTTTTGATGCTCAATGTATGTGTGTTGTGTGGTTTTCTTGGGGAGAGAGCATAAACTCAGAGTGTGGTATGATCTATGTTTCCAAGAAGGGTGAAGTTACACCCATGAGTTTCAAGATGGTATGATCTATATTTCTTAATAGGTTGTGTTTATACCCCCTAAGATTCTAGATGATGTGATATATGTTTTCTGGAAGGTTGGTGTTTCACCCCTTGGTTTATGGATGACATTTTATATATTTCTTGATAGTCTGTGGTTATGTTCCTATGTTTCCAGATGGTATGATTTGTGTTTCACAACCAGGAATGTCTGTCCCTGAGTTACCAGATGATCTATTTGTGTTTCTTGGCATAAATAGTCTACCCTCAGTTCTGGATAACCTATTACATGTTCCATGTAATGTAGTGGTTATGAACTTGAGTTATTGATGATTTTTCTTCTGTTTTCTTGGTGTTAAATTTTTTAACACCGCTATATTTTTATCACACATTTCAATTAAAAAATAATAGTTCCTTTGGTAGATTTTGTTTCCGGAAAAAATGAGTTTAAATGAACTACAATATACTATTAAAAGATTATATTTTTTATAAACAAGTTTGTTATAGCCTATAAATTTTATTAGAAGGTATGAATATTAAAAACTATGATATGAAGATTATTTATCAGTGCTTAGAAAATAAATACTTTATTTTTAGTATTTTTATTTTAATCTTAAAAAATATGTTTTCTTTAAAAATGACTTCATTGGTTTCCTTGTGAAAATAAATATATTTATTTTTGAACATTTTGGAAAATATATTTCAAAAAAAATTAACGTCATTTTTTAATTTATTATTTCTAAATTATCTTTGGATAAATCTTTTATAATATTCTGAATAGTTTGATATTTTAATGAATAGTGAAAAATATTGATTTACATAGAAGGTTGTATATTATTTTAAAAAATTTACAAAGTAAAATAATATATTGGGTTTGTTTTAAAATTTAAATTTTTTTATTATAAATAATCTAATTTTTGTCTTTTATATGAATATTATACATGAATTTAGTTTAAAAACATTTTATTCCTAAAAGGGTATTTTTGAGAAAAATTGTTTTTCATTTCGTTTTGTCAATTAATATTTAAATTAAATTAAATATCTTATGTATTTTGAATTTTTAAAGACATATTAAATATATGAAATCATGATGACCAAATTTAGTAAATAAGCCACTTTGATTTTTTGTTAGTATGAATAGTAATTGTGGTAAAATTTAACATCTCAGTAAAGGGTAAATCGAGATAATCTGGATTAAAATTAATCGATAAGGGATTTTCATTAATAAAAATTATTATTGGATGAATTAAATTCTTCCCTTAATAATTAAGGATCTAAATTGAGTTCTTTAATGGAAAATATTCTTTGAAAATGAATTTTACATTATTAAAATCATAAAAACTGACCAAATGTCACACTCCTATTTTTAATATGTATATTATTTTTAATATGGGTTTAACCAGAAGATATAAAAGATTATAAATATTATTTTGAAAGATAAAATATTTATATTCATCATGATAATTTATTTAAATTTTGAGAAATTAAATAATTACCCTAAATGCTTAAACAACGCTGATGCGTTAATTATTCAATTAATAGAAAAATAAAATATTTATAACAAAATACTAAAATTAATATTAATTGAGATATTTAAGGTAATAAAAAAAATTATAGATGACCAACACTTGTTTATGATAAAATAAAATATTTTTCATGAATTTTACTTGTTATCTATATGTTTTTAAATGTCAATATAGTGATTAGTATCAAAATTGACAATAATGATAATTTTATTTTATTAAATTATTAAAAAATAATAAAAATTTCTAAAAAATATAAATTTATTTTGATGTGATCTAAAATTTAATAAATTGGAAATTTATTGTCCAATTTATGCATCATATTTAATAATTAAAACCTTTTAATATTAAAGAATTAATTATTGTAGTTAACGTTAAAATAGTTAAAGTAAGGGTTAATCAGAATGATATGATTTGAAATAAAATCAAAATATGTATTAGTTATATTTTTTGATGATATTTCCACCATATATTATATAATATTATAATTCATTTTGTTTTTTTATTTGGAAGGAAAATTAATTTATAATAAATTAATCCTTTGAGAAAGTTCAAAAACACCCATCTCCTCCCTTACAAATATCACCCGTCAGTAGCCCTTTTATTCACACCATCCAAGCCCTTAAACTCTCCAAATATCTTCCAAAATAAATATTCTCAACATTCCCCATGTCCAAGTTCCCTTTTCCCCACAACGTCCAATTACATGTTCCTCAAGGGGTTCTTCAAGGAGGTGATATTCATGAGGTAGCGTTCTTTAACCACATCTCTTAATTTCTTTTCTTCTTCTACCTTCTCCTTCCCTAATTAATATATAAAAGGACAATATCTACATTATAATTTTTATATTGGAATATTTTATTTCAAATGAAATATTTTATATCAATTTTTTTCTCATCTCCTCTTATTCAAAGAAAAGAAACCATTTTCCCAATTATGAAATTAATCATCTCCATGGATAAGGTGTTTCTGTTTTTCATTGCTGACTTCAAAGATGATCATAAAACTATAATTATGGTTAAATAAGTATTTTATAAGTATATGATAACATAATAAATTTTCTTTAACTAATATATAGACATAATATTTAATGAAACAAAACTAGTTCTTGATGGACTGAAAACCTCTGAACATAAACAAAACATTTATCATTAATGTTTTATCAAATGAATCATCCTCATGTCAGAAACAAAAATGATAAATGGGAACATTTAAACATCAAAAATTTCATTTATAACATTTAATTTCACTTCTATATTAGTATTACCATTCTACAAGTACTTCCATAATTATACATAAGTGAAACGAAAATGAAACCATGAAACAAACATTGCATGAACAATTTGTTTTTTTGAAAATTATAACTCATCAAAAGGCCATAAAATAATTTTATAAAACTATAATAAATCAAATAAATGTTTTATAGGTTATTAATTAATAAAATAATTAATCTAATTTGATTATCCTAGACATTAATTGAAATTTTAGAACTTATTCAGACATAAGTCAAGGTAACTCTCTGAACATCTAATTTTCCTTTGGGTTACAATTATCTTTATTTACTTGAATGTATGTCTTAATAATTATTAAATACTTCTACTAAATTAATTTTACATGTTCCAAAAATGATTATATATCTCATTTCATCTTCATTTTATGGGAAAATAATTTTTTTAAATGGTTCACTTCTTGATGCCTCTTGATAAGAAAGTGAACTTTTCTGTTTCATTCCCCTTTTTAGCACACTCCAAAAAATGTTTTATTCCACCTTTTTTTACAAAATCACTAATTTTATCATTTAAAACAATTTTTAAGTCAATTCAGGTTTTATTAAATTATTATTCTCTAACCCCCTTTTAAACACTACTTATTCCTTTCCTTAAAACCTCACTTAAGTGGCACAATTCTAATGATAGCTAAAAAAAATTTATTTTTCCAATTTAGTTTTTCATAATTATTCTGGATCTACAATTAATTTTCTTTTATAAGTAAATGATAATTAGTTAAATCCATTATTTAATGGATAAAAATTTTATACACCCTTTTTTATGCCTTATGGCATTATTATGATGCCCATTTCAATCCATGGGAAACTATTATGGTTATTCCTTATGCTTGATTCTTCATATGGAACACTTATTCATGAACTTGTTATGATGGGTAAATCTAGATAGTAATCCAACATACTATGTAAATTTTTAGTCTCATAAGATGTTATTTATGGGATTAGGGAGTAAACTTAATCCACTATTGGACTTTTTGCACCATGTGATATAGTCTTGGTAGTTAGCCTTGACTCTTGTTTATGTCATGTTAGATGTTACTTCCAATTTCATAGGTTTCCATGATCACATGATTCCATTTTCTATATGTTATTATTAAATATGTTTTTTGATGAGTCATACCTACTATTATATCATGTTATTCCCTCTAAATCATGGGTAATGTTTCATTCAAATTTTTATTCCAATACTAGTCATTTTATCTCATATCATTTTTTCTATGTATTCCACATTTTATCTTATACAGTTGTAGTTTATCAAAGGTATTTTGGAGATAATAATTAACATTAATAAAAATAAGTTTTATTTTAGTTTCACGTCTCATAATTATATACATAATCTTCCAAATACACTTGACTTTTAGAACCTTGGTTGGTATTTTTGGTTATTTATTCATAAAATAGTGAAATAATTTTTTAATAGGATTGCATTGATATAGTTGGTTTTAGATCATTTTATAGTAATTTTTGGGGATTAAGACTGGAAAAAAATATTATTAACCCATGTGTTAATTCAATCACCATGGATAACCATGATTGTGACCTAGGAAATCACAAATTAGGATATACATTTCATTTATAAGTTTATCCTTCTATGTTCAAATTTTTTGTTTTATATAATTATTAGATAACTATTCATGCCCCATAATTTAATTTTTATATTCTAGTTAAAGGATAGAAATCGGAAAATCCATTCCAACAACCAATTTGATTGAAAATGTGATGATTTATCTAATTATATTCTAATCCTGATGGGAACAGGATCTCAAAACATCTTGAAAGTACTAACAAAAAATGGTTCAAGTAATGAATAATAACATGAATCATTTGAAATACATCCTTCTCCTAAGAATGGTCATGTTTCAATCGAATAAATTATGAAAAAATCCTTATATATTTACGGTATCTTGTGATCCTCTCATCACAGAATAATGGATTAACTTCATTGGGAAGATTTTATATGTCCTTCAATGCTCATAAGAAGAGAATGTAATTCCTCACAGTCTATCATTTTGAGGGGGAAACTGATTATTGGGGGAAACTGATCAAGAACATGAATTACAATATTTGAACTGATTCATTAGATTTGGAAGCATTCAAGGAAATATTTTTCATTATATAATTTCTCTAAACTCTCCATCTTAATATTGGGAGGGAGTAACAAAGACTGAAGAAAAATAAAGATGATTATATCACAGTGAATGAGATAAACATTACCAGGATTTCATGATACACCTCTAACTTTTTCCATAACATAGAAACAAAGGTGGATAACTTCTTTATTTTTTTAAATAAGAGTTTATGATAATATATGGAAATTCAAAACTTTTTCAACTATGAAGATATTTCTTATTGTGACCTTAAGGTTGGGATGTATATTGATGATTCTCAATGGTCTCATGTCCTTGGAGATGAAAAAATAGTGCTAGATTTTTATATCAGAGGATCAATGGATAAATCCCATTATAAGAATAAAACCCAACAACCCACGTTTCAAAAGTCTGGGAAGAAGCATTCTGTAAATTTTCTTAAAGGCACAAGGAGAGGTTTAAAATGTGGAAAAGAGGGGAATCCGGATAAACATTTTCAAAGGGATATAATGATGACCATTAATTTTGAAGAAGAAATGTAGTTTTAGATCAAAACTCATCCTATAGTATATTTTTTCAACTTCACAAAACATAGCCATTATTTGTGGAAATTCCCTAATCCAAGGGTTGTTATAGATAATCAATGAAGAAACCTCCAAGGATGTATGGAAGGAAATATTATATCACTATAGCTTAGGCGATTCCCAAAAATTCTATGGTGATAGGCACACTTATTATTCATTAACAATAGAAAATGTATTATTTTATTATGGTTATATGAATTCATTCATATATGGAATGTTTAGTTGAATTATTCAAACACTACCTCAAAATATGGAAGTTGAGTTATCTATGAGAACAATGAAAGAGGAGATTATTGAATATAAAGTATATAACTCCTCCTAAGTAAATACTTGTGGACTAAACCTCCTATAAAATACACTATTACTTATTTTGGTCGAATTTGATGTTATATTGGGCATAGATTGGCTATATTTATACAAATCCAACATTATCTGTCGAGAGGGGGAGATCACTCTTCATATCCTGAGCCATCCTCCAATAGAATAAAAAATATAAGGAGGGGTATGAATCTCCTTCAGAATCATCAAACCATGTGAGGAAATTATTTAATTATGAGAAAGAATATATTTCTCAATTTATTGAGACAAATGAGAGGATCATTCCTGAAGACATGCCCATTGTGAAGGACTACACTGATGTGTTCCATGAATAATTTCCCAGTATTCCTCCTAAATTAGAGGTTGATTTATCAATTAAACTTAAAAATAAATATCTAACCACATAAAATACTCCATAAATTAGGGATACCGATTAGTTATAGGAAATAATGAAATGATTATAAGATAGTCTAAAAAAGGGTTTCATATACCTGAGTGTCTCACTGTGGGGTTCGCTGGACCTCTTATTTAAGAAGAAGGATGGATCAATGTGTTTATTAATTGATTATTGTGAGCTAAAAAAACATGATAACAAGCAATTATCCCAAATCATGGATATATTATTTCTTCCACCAAGTGTATGGGGTTATGTATTTCTCTAAGGCGGACTATCGGTTAGGATATCACAAATTAAATATTAAGCTGGAATATATTACCAATACTAATATTCAAATGATGTATGGACACTATGATTTCAACATAATTCTTTTAAAAATTAATAATGATCCATAAATATTCAACTAGCTAATGAATAAAGTCTTTATATGTTACCTCAAAAAAAATTGGTATCCTTTATAGATGACAATGTTATATACTCTAATAGAAATGAGAAGCATGAGAAGTATACGAATAAAATGATAAAGACTTTATGAATATATAAAATATATGAAAATTATAGTAAATGTGAGTTCTAGATGTAGGATGTATCATTCTTGGGACATTTTCTCGGTAAAAAAGGGATATATGTGGGCCCTTATAGAACAAATTCCATTGAGGAGTGTCCTAAATCAGCACTATAATGGATATTTATAGTTTCATTATTCTATATAAGAATTATTGATAATTTTTTAAGAATTTTTCATGATTTTAGAACTCACCAATGATTATGAATCATAAGGGAGTAAATGTTTTCTCCACTAGTGAATGTGAAGACTGTTTAAAAGAGTTCAAAAAGAGGCTTATCACTACAGCAGTACGAACAAAAACCACAAGAGGGGAACCCATTGAGGTATAAAATGAGTCATAAAACAAGGGAATAGATTGTGTACTGATGATGAATGATAATTTAATATCCTACACATTTAGGTAGTTAAAATTTCATGAGAAAAACTATCTCATACATGATCTGGAGTTTGGGGTTGTGATCCTCACATTGAGAATCTAGTGGCATTGTTTATATGGGGAGATGTGTGAGATATATACAGATTATAAGATCCTAAAGTATATATTCATATAGAAGGAGATTTATATTAACAATTTGTGATGGTTATATCTAATCAATCATTAAGACTACTAAATATACTACTATCCTGGAAATTAAAATAAATTAGAATATTCTCTATATAGAAAGGATCCTAAGACATTATCAATGATGGGAATTTTTAAGGATCCAATATTCTTAGAAATAAAAAGTATAGACATGAGTATCATAAGGTAAGTAACATCATCATTCCTTTATCAAATTATTTCTTAACCATGTCCTATGTATATGATAAAGTATTGTCTAATAAATAATGTGGAATTTCAAAAGAAGGTGGAATCTATAAATAATAATAATTCCTCATAGTTCAAAATTGATGATGAATAATTCATAATAATTGTGTCACAAATTTGTGTATCATAAAATAATGAGATAAATAGGAATATTTTAAATGATGTCCATATATCTACCTTCTCCATACAAATAGGTAGCACAAAGATGTACTGAGATCTCTAAGAGCACTATTGGTGGGACAATTTGAAAAAAGAGATTGATGAATATGCATGAAAGTGACTATTATGTTATTAATTGAAATGTGAAGTAAAAAAGTATAAGTGGATGATGCATCCTTTACCTTGGGATATATGGAAATGGAAAAACATCAACATGGTCTTTGTCACCGGACTTCAAAAGGCATCCAAAGGAAATAATTCTATATGGATTTTTGTGGACTTTATTATAAAAATAACTCACTTTATTGAAATTTGAGATGACTTATCACTCGATTAAATTTATTGTATATAAATCATAGAAGTGGTGAGGCTATATGTATTAACATTATCAATTTAATTCAATCAAGAACCAAGATTTACTCCCATGTTGTGGAAATGTATCCAACATGCTCTAAACACTAAACTGAAAATCAGTATGACTTAACACCCTCAAACTAATGGCCAATTTCAGTGGAACATACATACACTAGAATAAATATTTTTATCATGATAAATAAACTTCAAAGGAGGATGCTATCAACATATTTTAGGCGTCGATTTCTCTTACGATAATAGTTTCCAATCGAGCATCCAAATGGCCCCATGTGAAGGCCTTTTTAAGAAGAGATGTTGATAAACAAAATGCTGAGATGATGATGGAGAATGCATGCTACAAGGACCTGAAGTGATCACTAAAATGGCAGAAAAGGTGGAGACCATCCACCCGCATTTCTGATCTTCTGAATGTCAACAAAAGAGCTATGACAAAAATCATTGATGAGACCTAGATTTTGATGTTGGAGATAAGGTATTCCTCCATATATCTCCATATAAGAGAGTAATGCGATTTGGAAATAATGGAAAGAAAATTCTCGGGTACATCGACCCATTTTAGATTCTTGATCGCGATACTGATTTGGCATATTGACTAGAACTTCCACTAACTATCTCATAAATAAATGATGAATTTCATGTATCCCTCTTGAGGAAGTACATACCAAATCCATCACTTATACTGAATTTAGAGGTAGTATAGCAAGAAAATTATTTCTTTTATAAGGATCATCCAATGAAGATCTTGGATCATAGAGATAATGTTCTACGCAACTAGACCACTCACCTGGTAAAAGTATTATCGAGGAACCAAAAATATGAAGAGGAGACATGGGAACTGGAGGAAGTGATGAAGGAAAAGTACCCACATATATATTTACCTTAGTACCTATAATGAAATTTTTAGGGAGAAATTTCAAAAGGGTAGAATAATATAACTCCCCAATATTTTTATGAAATATTTCACTTTAATTAATTTAATATATTTAGTAATATGTGTCCCACACAACAACGATTTTATTCAATCCATGATATACCATTAAAATATTATTATTATTATTATTAACATGATTAATATATCACGTGTATTTAATTAGATGGAATGAATATGAATAATTATATTATGAAAATTATTTCCTAATTATTTTGAAATTAAAACCTAATTTTTAGTAAATTCATTTTATTCTTCAATAATATGTTTTCTTCAAAAATGATTTTATTTCATTACATGAGAAAATTAATATATTGAATTTTAACCCTTTTGAAAAATTAATTTACAAAATAAAATTAATTTTTAATTTATCATGTAAAAATTATCTTAGGTTGAATTTTTGATAATTTTCTAAAAATTTAAAACTTTTAATGAATAATTATCATTACAAATTTACATTGAGAACGATATATTATGTTAAAAATGTTATAATATAAAAAACTATTTTGGATTAGTTTTAAACTTTAATTATTTTATTTTGATTATAAAAAATCTATTTTTTTATTTGAAATGAATTTTATAAATGAATTTAGCATTAAAATATATTATACATAAGAAAGAAATTTTTTGGAAAAATAGTTTTTTGTTGCATTTTATCAGTTTAATTTAAAATTAAATAATGATACTTTTATGTTTTGAATTTTAAAAATTGGATTCCATATTTGGAATCATGAGTTAGAAATTTAGTAAACATACCCAATTAATTTTTGTTCAATATGAATAGTAATTGTGGTAAAATTTATCATCTTAGCTATATTAAAAATGAATGACTAGGTCTGATGTTTTCATCTATATTCTTAGTTGGTGAATTAAATTATAAACATAACACTTAAGGTTAAAAATTGAGTTTCTTAATGGTTACTAGTCCATTAAAATGTCGTATACATTATTAAAATCAAGGAAAGCGACAAAATGTCACTCTTATTTTTAATAATTATAATAATTTTAATATGGGGTTAATTATTAGCTATTGTAACATCCTGCCTATTCTAAAATGTGTAGTGCATTAATTTTTTGTTTAAATTTATTAAAAAGTCCATAATAACCATTCCTAATCAGGTAATGGTGGTCTCGGGTGTGTCTGGGGATCATTCAAAGCCCAATGCCCCAAAATGGGAGGAGATAGACTGGGTCGCATGGTTAAAGGAAACAATGCCTTCCAGACCTCACGAATTTTTTAAACATTATGGCTGAAAATTATGGGAAACTGGGGGCCACATGGTTTGTCTAAAATCATGAATCCTAGGGTGCATGGCTATGCGACCCATATATAGATTTTGGACACTGGGTTTCACACGATCTACACATGGGAGGGAAAACTATATGCCTAACTGTGCAAGGATACCCCTTATAGTAGTGAATGATGCATGATTGGAACATGATTTGGAAAAACCATTCACAATTTTTTTGGATGAAAATTCCAAAATACCTTTCTTTAATAATTTTCAGCCCTTCTCCTTTCTTTTCTCCTCCATTCGAGTGGGATTTCTCCTCCCCCCTTTGTCTATGGATCTCCTTCTCCCTCTTTTTAGGGTTTTGAGCTATCTCGCTCCACAAGTGTCTGATTTATTTTCCATTAGAAGCAACAAAAATCCATCAATAATCTCTTAATTTCATACTCTTCTATTTCAAGGTTCCACTTTCATCTATTGCGCTATTTTGGTGTGATGAATTTTTCCCTATTTTTGGGGTGTTTGAAAAATATTTCAATTTCATCCATTCTAGGTTGAATCAAGCCTTGATAAAGGATGGGTGGATAACTAATACATTTATGTTGGTGGTATAGTTATTTTTTATTGTTTTTCTACTTTTTAAATAATGGGCGATCTTTCCACATGCCAAACCCTTCAAAAAATTCTATGTTATTTCTTAATAAATTAATTAAAATTGTTTTCAATGAACTATATGACCTCTCCATTTGGTGAAATATTCTAATTAGTTTTTGTATGTGTATCATCCCAGGAAAATAAAGAATAAGACATATTTCATATTTATTAATATTTTTGAATTAAATATTAATTTTACTTCAAAGGGGTTGCTATGTTCGATAGCGTACCTGATACACAACAACGGGTTTCTTTGAAATCTTACGTTGCACACAAATAATATAATATTATTATTTTAAGTGCTAGTTAACTCCTAGCCGCTGTATTGGCGAGAATGAAAAAAACTAACAACAATATGATTATACATGTATGTTAAATGTATTTAAATTTATCCAATAAAATTTATAGGCTTAAAATGTGAATGAATCTAATTTTAAGCATAATTTACATTAAAAGGTCGACTTACCACCTTTTAATGGTGAACCCTATTTAAATATAGTTTTTGTAACTTTAATAAATTCTATATGACCAAAAAAAACCTTATTTATAATAGGGACATCAAAATTTACTTTGTGTAAATTTTTGGAATTTTTCCGATAAAGTTGATTTTTTAATGAATAGTGAAAAATATTGTATTTTAATTCAAAACTACATTTTAATCTAATTTATTAATAAGGCTAGATTATCTTGTTAATTGGATTTAAAGTTTAATTAGAATATATTTTTTCCATTTAATCCAATTTTGGTCATTGATATTAATTTCACTTTGAAAGTTGACATAAACAAGTGTCAATCTTTTCATTGTTATTGTTTCTTAAAAACATGCTATTTGTTTTAACAACGGAAATTAATTTTCAATTAATTAATTCCACTTCGATTTTTTGAATTTAGAAAAATTTAAATCATTTTTTAATTCAGAATATCAAATATAGCTTATGTTGATGTTTTGGTATTTTTCTGAAAAACTTCAATTTTTGATTAATAATGAAACCACTTAGTAGTAGTTAAAAAACTGGCTTTTTCATTTAAATGAAATTTTACCATTTCTGTGAATTGAATTTCAATAATCCGACATAAATGGTTGTTATTAGTAAGTAAAATGTGGTTCAATAAGATGAAAATAATTTTGGGTGAATAGTCACTTTTGACTTTTATTTACCGCGGTTAAAGGTAAATAGGGTAATTCAAGGTAAAAAGAATATTATAATAATTAAAAATTACCTTAACACTTGTCTTAACCCTATTTGATGAGTAATGGACGACCATGGTCATCATTGGGTCTATTTTGGGACCCCATGGAGCCACTTATGAATGATAATGACACTTTAGATTAATTAATTTAATGTAAAGGCAAAAATGACATAAACAAAAATCTTTTAGTAAATTAATTTTTATATGGTGTTATATAAGTAATATTTTTTACTATAAATATTCATTGGAAATCTAAAATACATCATGTTATTTTTTTTATAATTTTTAGAGATCGAATAAATTAAATTATTTGACACAATAATGATGCAGTGTTTACCTCATTAATAAATCATCTAAATAAATAAGATTATAAATGTTAAACTAACATCCAAAACTTGTCCAATTCTTATTGGATTATTTTATTTCGACAATGAGTCATATTATCTTCAAATATAATGATTTTTGGACTTTTATAAACCAAATATAATTATATAATAAAATAATATTATCACACTTTCCTAAAGAGCCCCTCCTCCCCCTTATTAAAAGACCTCACTTATAACCAATTTATCACACCTCTCAATACTTTATTATAATCCAAACTCTACCCAATTAATCTCTCTACATACCTATCCTCTTCCTAGAAGCCTTACCTTAGGTAGAAGGCACTTCAAGAAGTCCTTTTGGTTCAAACTAATGGAAGTTTCCCAAATTAAAGGTAATGGTTTCTCTTAACTTATTTTATTTTATTTTACTTATCCAACCCCTAAACTCTTTTTATTCCTTTATTTTATAACAACAACAGTATCTTAAATATACAAGGAGGTTGTTATGAGAATTATTCTAACTACACTTACACACACCTTCATCTAATGGGTGAAGAACATACGGTTTCTGTGGATGGAAAACTAATGCCTCACGAGATGATGATTGTTCGATTATCTTCTACCGCCTATCATGGTGGCAATTAATATGACACTATATTCATATATGATATATATTATGTTTATGTCTTCTTCATGATTCTGTATTTTTATTTTATAGTTTACCTTTATGGTTTCCATTATGGATAAATGTGATAATTTCATTTGGGGAAGTTCAGATTACCGCCCCCTCAAAGTCATATGACTCGTTAATGCCATATGTGGGACATATAAAGGATGGAGTTAGTGATATTATATAATATATTATATAATATATTATACTATAATTATAATATACCTATGTTTCATTATGTTTTTATTCCATTAAAATAAGAAATAGAAATGAAAGTAGCGTTCATGCGTACGTACGGCTTACCGTCTCCATGAAAGGTGCATTTCATTTCTTACCTCCAAATTATATGTATTGTTTTATATATATATATATATATATATATATATTTATATACTGGTTATATATGATATATATGATATCTAAATAATGAATGTCATTCTAGATATAATGGACTATTGACCACTTGGATAACTTGTAAATATAAGGTGTTCATTTTTTAATCAAGTAACAAATATCGAAAAAATGAACGTTGTTAACATAAATGATTACATAATGTTTATAACATGGTAATAAGTGATGTAAAAGGAATAATAAACCTGAAAAATGTTCTTAAGAAAGTAGAAATTAACTTTATTTTATTATTCAGGAGATTAAAGAACGATCCGGTCAAGTCGGACATGAGGTAAGGAACTTCATATCAGTCTCCTATCATTGAGGCATATTTTGTTTTAATACACAACTTTCTTTTATACGCTTTATAAACACCCTTGAATTTTCAAAGGGAATCTTTTTCTATGAAGCGTTTTACTAAATGACAAAAAGAAATGTTTCTTTTAACGTAAGCGGTGAAAACGACCTATTCGTCACCGCAAGTATTATTTGTTCTTTGGCTTCCTTAACAAGACGAAATGTTTTTTAAGGAAAATAAATACCATATACACTTTTATGTATTTTCGTATTGAAAATGGTTTTGATAATGAATTTTTTATGTCAATATATTTAAGTGATATATTGTGATTGAAATGTGGAAAAGTTTTCTTTCATTTATATTTGTTTTATGTGTTATGATTTTATAATGGCACTTGGCCATTGGACGGGTGGTTACATGATAAACCAAATGATGGGTGGTGCCATGATAAACCAGGATGGGTGGTTACGTTATAACCTCCAATGCATTGGGTATGGAATTCGGTCGTATGGCTATTCCATTTAGTGATATGTTTGGAAGTCGACCGTACGGTTATTCCATTTAAGTATTTTTATGTCCCAAGTTACCTTTATATGTTATGTGTTCTCTAAATGGGTTTTATGGTAATATTTTGGTTACAAAAGGGTAAGTAATGATCTTTAATTCAGTGAAGATTATTTACTACTTCATAAAGGTTAAAATTATTACTTATGATAAAATATTCATGGTTTACTTATTATTTTGAAAAACTAATTGTTTTACTTCTTTGTGTATCCCTTACTGAGATTTTAATGCGCATACCATGTTTTGAAATGTTTTCATAGGACTTAAAGATGAATAGGTTCAAGGATGGGATCAAGGAAAAGTCATGCTGTATAAAACATAGAACTAGACATGACTCTTTTTTTCAATAGTTTCTATTTTATGGAAAAAATGGAAACTGATTTCAAGTGTCTGCTTTGTATTCTTTTGAGATGTAATAGTTATGTCCTAATTCTCTAAAACTCTAAAACTGAACAGATTATCAATGTGAATTATTAACTTAATTCAATATTATCTTTGTTTTAAGGTCGTGTCCTTATAGTTGGTATCAAAGGTTGGTTTAGAAAACTTTAGGAGTTAGGGTATTGTTAAATAAATTTCCACAAATTAATTTATGGTAATATTGAAATTATATAGCATTTACATATTACCATGTTGCTTCGCCTAAGATATTTCTGTTTTCAGAATGGTTTTCCGTAGAGGAAATAGGGAAGCTATGTTGGGACGACATTAGGAGGAAGAAAACCTTCCAAATCAGCAACCTTAGATGGTAGGAATCGGAGCTGAACAGTTTATTTTAGTGATGGAATAGTTGACTCAGGCTATAAATGGTGGTGGTATCCATGCATGAGATCATCCAGATCAACCGCAGAGGAACATGTCTGTAGTGGAGCATTTCATGAGGCAACATCCCCCATAATTTAGATGATCATCTGACCCTGTGCTAGCTGAAGGGTGGATTAAAGAAATAGAGAATATTTTTGCTGATATGGGGTGTTCATAACATCAAAAGGTTAGTCTTGTTGTCTACCGTTTTGAAGGTGAAGCTGATCAGTGGTGGTCGATGGTGAAAAATATCATGGATAGTGAGTATATTGATTCTCTTGATTGGGATAAATTCAACGGTATGTTTCATGAGAAATATTTTCGTAAGGTGGTTCATCTTATGTTGGAAAAACAATTCCTAGAATTGTGGTAGGAGGATGACTTAGTGGCTGCTTATGAAGCAAAGTTCACTCGACTGGCAAGGTATGAACCAAATATCATCTGAGTTCTTGATAGTAAGATAAATCGATTTTACTCAGGACTGAAGCCATTGTATTGAAGAGAATTAGCCTCTCATGAGTTCAAAAAGTTATGAAAAACTTGTTTGATGTGCGGAGAAGGTGGAAATGGAGTTTGCCGATGATAAGGTGTTCTTTGAAAAGAAACAGAATAAGAGGTCCAGAACTCATCAAAGAATCCTGCAGGTAAGAAAATTAAATATCCAACTTGTGAGAAGTGTGGTAAAAAGCATCCTGGAGAATGTTTATAAATGTTTGGAAAGTGCTTTCGGTGTGGAAAGTCTGGTCATATTGCTCGTAAGTGTAAGGAAGATGATCAAGGATGCAATGAAAAGTCATCGGTAAGATGTTTTAAGTGTAATAAAATGGGTCATTATGAAAATTATTGTCCAACGAAGAACTCAACTGAGGGAAATCAGCCGGACTACAAGCAAAAAGGGGTAGTGAAATCCTTTGTAACTACTTCAGTAGATTTTGGGCCATAGAATGAAGTAGTATCAGGTACATTGTTTGTTTTTTCTGATTATTCCAATGTGTTGTTTGATTCAGGGTCTACACACTATTTCATTTCTGAGAAGTTTTCTAGTAAATTGGGAATTTCATCTCAATATATGAATACATAACTTATGGTAAAAACACCTGGAAAAAATGTTGAGACTAAAATAAAACATAATAACCTTAATGTCCTTGTGTGTGGGAAAAATCTACCTGCAAACCTTATTTTTTTGCCTTTAGTAGAGTTTGATGTTATTTTGGGCATGGATTTTCTATCTGATTATCATGCTAAGATTTACTTCAGAGCTAAAGAGGTTTATTTTCAGAAATAATTACAATTTGTGTACAATAATGAACCCTTTCTTTTGATAACATATCAGAAAGATGAGAAACTAGTAAAAGATGGAAATGTATGTTACCTTGCACATATTGTTGAAAATAAAGGAATTGTTCAGATTAATTATGTTCCCATGGTAAATGAGTACCTTGATGTTTTTTATGATGAGTTTCCTGATATTATACCTGATCGGGAAGATGAATTTACTGTTGACTTAGTTCCTGATGCTAAGACAATTTCAAAACTCCCTTACCAAATGGATCAAATTGAACTTTTAGAGTTGAAGAAGAAATTGCAGGAGTTATTAGATAATGGTTTCATTTGACCTAGCACATCACCATGGGGTTCTCCAATATTGTTTGTTAAAAATAAATATGGTTCAATGAGACTTTGCATTGATTATAGAGCATTAAATAACATCAATATTAATAATAAGTTCCCTTTGCCTCATATCGATGATTTTTTTGATTAGCTCCAAGAAGCTCAGTATTTTTCAAAGATTGACTTGAGATCTGGCTACCATCAGTTGAAAGTAAAGGAAGAAGAAATTTTGAAGACCGAATTTTGTACAAGATATGGCCATTATGAAGTTTTATTTATGCCTTTTGGTTTAACCAATGTACCTGCTATATTCATGGATCTTATGAATATAATTTTCCGTGAGTTCTTGGATAATTTTTTGGTTTTGTTCATCGATGATATTTTGGTTTATTCCAAAATTAAGGAGGAACATGAAAGTAATTTAATGGTTGTCTTGAAAACATTAAAAGAAAAGAAACAATTTTGTAAATTCAGTAAGTGTGAGTTTTTGTTGCAATAAATTTCTTTCCTTGGTCACATTGTTTCAAAAAAATGGCATAACTGTTGATCTTTCTAAAACAAAAGTTGTTGAGGAATGGCCAAGACCCATGAATATATCTAAGATCCATAGTTTTCATGGTTTGGAAGCTTATTACCAAAGGTTTGTTGAAAAAAATTCAAGGTTATCTAGTCCAATGACTAATTTAACTCGAAAAGGTGTTATGTTCATTTGGACAAAAGACTGTGATGATTGTTTTCAGGAATTGAAAAGAAGATTGGTGAATGCTCCAGGTCTGGCACTGCCTTCCAGAGATGGTGAATTTCTTATTTACATTGATTCTTCGTTGAAAGAACTTGGCTATGTCCTTATGCAGAATGATCAGATAATTGCTTATGTTGCACATCAGTTGAAAAATCCAGAGTTAAATTTCCCTACACATGATTTGGAATTAGCTGTTGTTGTTTTTTCTTTTAAAATTTATAGACATCAGTTGTATGGAGTAAAATTTGAAATATATACTGACCACAAAAGTTTAAAGTATATATTTACACGGAAATAATTGAACATGATAAAGAGGAGATGGTTGGAATAAATAAAGGATTATGATTTCATGAACCTTTACCATCCGGGAAAAGAAAATAAAGTGTATGATGATTTGAGTCAAAAAAGTAATGTTTCATTAACCATGCTACATTTGGAACGAGATCCTTTGGTTTTTGATTTGATGAATTTTGGAATAGAAGTTTTTGGTGCAAAAAAATCTTCTGTTTTGTAACAGGTGTCAGTGAGATCATATCTATCAGGCAGAATTAAGCAAGCATAGAAGGAAGATAGTGAGTTTCAGAAAAAGGTAGAGTTGGTTCAGAAGGGTAAGTTTCCTGAATTTAACATTGATAATGATTTTTTTTAGTTTTGGAAAAAAATTTATGTGTGCCTTGTGATTCACAGTTGAAGAATGAGTTGTTATGTAAAGCTCATAGTTCCCCATTTTCATTTCATCTTTGTAGTACTAATATGTACAGAGATCTTCGTGAGTATTACTAGTGGGATGGAATGAAAAGAGATATTGCTGATTTTACTGTGAAGTGTTTGACATGTCAGCAGGTTAAAGCAGAGTGGCAATTACCAAAAGGGATGCTTCTGTATTTATCGGTACTAGAGTGGAAATGGGAAAATATATCCATGGACTTTGTTGTGGGATTACTGAAGACGTCTCAAGGTAATAATGCAATCTGGGTTATTGTAGATAGGTTGACTAAATTTTCTCATTTCCTTCCAATTTGAGATACATTGTCTCTAGATAAAATATCTTGGTTGTATGTTAAAGAGATAGTCAGGTTGCATGGTGTTCCCCTCTCCATTGTATCTGATCGTGATCCCAGATTTACTTCTAACTTTTGGAAAAGCCTTCAGAAGTAATTGGGTACTAAATTTAATTTTAGTACAGATTTTCATCCTCAATCAGATGGGAAATCAGAATGAAAAATTCAGACATTGGAGGATATGTTACGTGCTTGCTCGATGGATTATCTGGGAACTTGGGACCAACATTTTTCTTTGGTTGAATTTTCATATAATAATAGTTTTCATTCCAGTATATAGTTGGCTCCATTTTAGGCATTATATGGAAAGCATTGTCGAACTCCATCATTTTGGGATGAAGTAGGTGAAAGGAAGCTTATGGGACCAGAATTGGTATAAGAGATGGCAGAGAAAGTTCAATTGATTCAGAAGCACATGATAATATTTCAGAGCCGACAGAAAATTTATGCAGCTAATGGGAGGAAGGATCTTTCTTTTGAGGTAGGGGATCATGTCTTTCTCAAAGTTTCTCCATGGAAAAGTGTGATGTGTTTTGGTATGAAGGGAAAGTTGAGTTCGAGGTTCATTGGACCTTATGAAATCCTGTAGAAAGTTGGATCAGTGGCATACATAGTTTCTTTACCTCTAAGTTTATCCCAGGTACACAATGTTTTTCATGTTTCTATGTTGAGAAAGTATATGCCAGATCCATCTCATGTTTTGAGCCCAGAGGTAGTTCAGTTGGAAGAGAATTTCTCATTTTTAAGAACAACTAGTCCATATTCTTGACCATAGAGAGAAAGTGTTGCGGAATAAGGTAATTTACCAGGTAAAGGTTTTTTGGAAAAAACCATATGGTTGAAGAGGAAACGTGGGAATCTAAAAATTATATGAGGGATAAATACCCCCAATTATTTTGATAAGTAAAATTTACGAGAACGCAATTCCCAAAATGGGGGAGGGATGTAACATCTCAGGTAAATAAAGAATAAAACATATTTCATAATTATTAATATTTGTGAATTAAATATTAATTTTACTTCAAAGGGGTTTCTATGTTCGATAGCGTACCCGATACGGAACAACGGGTTTCTTGGAAATCTTACGTTGCACACTAATAATATAATATTATCATTTTAAATTATAGTTAACTCCTAGATGTTGTATTGGTGGGAATGAACGAAACAAAATAAAATATGATTATACATGGTTGTTAAATGTATTTACATTTATCCAATAAAAGTTAGAGGCTTAAAATGTGAATGAATCTAATTTTAAGCATAATTTACATTAAAAGGACGATTTACCACCTTTTACTAGCGAACCCTCTTTAAATCTAGTTTTGGTCACTTTAATACATTATATATGACCAAATAAAATTCTTTTTTAGAATGGGGAAATTAAAATTTACTTTGTGTAAATTTTGGGAATTTTTCTGATAAAGTTCATTTTTTAATGAATAATAAGAAATATTGTATTTTAATTCAAAACTGTGTTTTAATATAATTTATTTATATGGTTATATTATATTCTTAATTGGTTTTAAAGTGTAATTAGAATATATTTTTACCATTTAATCCAATTTTGGTCGTTGGAATTAATTTCATATTGAAAGCAGACATAAACAAGTGTCAATCTTTTGATAGTTATTGTTTCTTAAAAACACGCTATTTGTTTTAACAACGGGAATTAATTTTAAATTAAATAATTCCAATTCTATGTTTTGAATGTTGACAAATATAAATCATTTTTTAATTATTATTATCAAATATATCTTAGGTTGAATTTTTGGTATTTTTCTGAAAAAACATCAATTTTTGATGAATAGTGAAACCACTTAGTAGTAGTTAAAAAACCCACTTTTTCAATTAAATGAGATTTTACCACTCCTGTGAATTGAATTAAGAAAATCAGACAAACATTATTGTTATTATTAAGTAAAATTTGGTTTAATACGATGAAAATAATTTTTGGTGAATAGTAACTTTTGACTTTTATTTACCGCGGTTAAAGGTAAATAGGGTAATTCACGATAAAAAGAATATTATAATAATTCAAAATTATCTTAACACTTTTCTTAACCTTATTGGATGATAAATGACCGACCATGTAAATAATTGGGTCAATTTTGGGACCCCATGGAGCCACTTATGAATGATAATGACACTTTAGATTAATTAATTTAATGTCAAGGAAAAAATCACATAAACAAAAATCTTTTAGTAAATTAATTTTTATATGGTGTTATATAAGTAATATTTTTGAATATAAATATTCATTAGAATTAAAAAACAATTTCCCACATCATGGTATTTTTTATATAATTTTTATATATCTAATAAATTAAATTATTTATGACACAATAATGATGAAGTGTTTACCTCATTAATAAATCATTTAAATAAATAAGATTATAAATATTAACATAACATCCAAAACTTTTCCAATTCTTATTTTATGATTTTATTTTGACCATGAGTCATCTTATCTTCGACTCTAATGACTTTTGGACCTTTAAAAACCGAATATAATTATATAATAAAATAATATTATCACACTTTACTAAAGAGCCCCTCGTCCCCCTTATAAAAATCCCTCACATCTAACCAATTCCTCACACCTCTCAAGCCTTTAGGCTCCTACAAACTCTTCCCAATTAAGCTCCCTACATCCCTCTCCTCCTCCTAGAAGCCTTACCTTAGGCATAAGGCACTTCAATAAGTCTTTTTGGTTCAAACCAAAGGAAGTTACCTAAATTAAAGGTTATGGTTTCTCTTAACTTCTTCTCTTTTATTTTATTTCTACAACCCCTAAACTCTTTTTATTCCTTTAGTTTATAACAACACCATTATCCTCAATATACTAGTATGTTTTTATGATATTTATTCAAACTAAATTTACACACACCTCCATCTATAGGTGAAGAACGTACTGTATCTGTGGATGGAAAACTAACGCCTCATGAGACGGTGATTGTTCAATTATCTCATACCGCCTATCATGGTGGCCAATAGTATGAAACTATATTTATATATGATATATATTATGTTTATGTTTTCTTCATTCTTCTGTAGTTTTCTTTTATAGTTTACCTTTACGGTTTCCATTATGGATAAACGCGATAATTTCATTTGAGGAAGTGCGGACTACTGCCCCCTCAAAGTGATATGACTCGTTAATGTCATATGTGGGACATATAAAGGATGGAGTTAATGATATTATATATGATATTATATATGATATCATACTGGAATTATAATATACCTATATATCATTATGTTTTAATTCCATTAAAATAAGAAATAGAAATGAAAGTAGCGTTCATGCGTATGTACGACTTACCGTCTCCAAGAACGGTGCATTTCATTTCTTACCTCCAAATTATATGTATTGTTATAAATATATATATATATATATACTGTATATATATGATATATATTATATCTAAATAATGAATTTTATTCGGGATATAATGGACTATTGACCACATAGACAACTTGTAAATATAAGGTGTTCATTTTTGACTCAAGTACCAAATATCGACAAAAAGAACGTTATTAACATAAATGATTACATAATGTTTATAACATGGTAATAAGTGATAGAAAAGTAATAATAAACTTGAAAAGGTTCTTAATCAAGTATAAATTAACTTTAGTTTATTATTCAGGAGATTAACGAACGATCCAGTCATGTCGGACACGAGGTAATGGACTTTGTATCAATCTCTTTTCAATGAGGAATATTTTGTTTTAATACACGACTTTATTTTATACATTGTATAAACACCCTTGACTTTTAAAATGTAATCGTTTTCTATGAAGCATTTTTCTAAATGACAAAAATTAATGTTTCTTTTAATGTAAGCGGTGACAACAACCTTTCCGTCACCCTGAGTATTATTTATTCTGTGGCTTCCTTAACAAGTTGTAATGTTTTTTTATGGAAAATAAATACCATATACTGTTTTATGTATTTTGCTATTGAAAATAGTTTTGATAATGGATTTGTAATGTCAATATATTTAAGTGATATATTGTGATTGAAATGTGTAAACGTTTTCTTTCCTTTATAATTGTTTTATGTGCTATGAGTTTATAATGGTTGGACATTTGATGGGTGGTTACATGATAAACCAAATGATGAGTGGTGTCATGATAAACCAGGATGGGTGGTTGCGTTATAACCTCCAATTCATTGGGTATGGAAGTCGGTCGTATGGCTATTCCAATTAGTGATATGTGTGTAAGTCGACCGTATGGTTATTCCATTTAAGTATGTTTATGTCCCAATTTACATTTATATGTTATGTGTTCTCTATATGGGTTTTATGGTGTTATTTTGGTTACAAAAGGGTATGTAATGATCTTTTATTCAATGAAGAGTATTTACTACTTCATAAAGGTGAGAAGTATTACTTATGATAAAGTATTCATGGTTTACTTGTTGTTTTGAAAAACTAAAAGTTTTCCTTATTTGTGTATCCCTTACTGAGATTTTTATGCTCATCCCAATTTTTGAAATGTTTTAATAGGATGTAAAGATGAATAGGATCAAGTATGGGACCAAGAAAAAGTCATGCTGTCTAAAAAATGGAACTAGACCTGACTCTTTTTTTCAAGAGTTTTTATTTTATGAAAAAAATGGAAATTGAGTTCAATTGTCTACTTTGTATTCTTTTAATAAGTAATAGTTATGTCCTAATTCTATAAAACTCTAAACCTGAAAAGATCCTCAACGTGAATTATTAACTTAATTCAAGATTATGTATGTTTTAAGGCTGGGTCCTTATATTATTGGTTGTTGGCCACCCTTTTGGTTGTTCCAACATAAATAGTTGAATTCCCATGCATTAAATTATTAAATTATGATATGGGTGATTCATCCTAATTTAATGCCTCGATATATAATTTAAATTAATATAAATTGTTATACATTAGTCTTTTCCATAATCTTTATGACTCACACTTTATATTAAAATTCTTATTCTTGATGATTCACATTTAAATCCATATTCCATATTTTTAAATTCATAGTAAAGTTATTTTATTACCCTTTATTCATAACATATTTCCTTTATTTACACATATGTTATCACATTGATTTGGGTTTATGCTTGTATTCCATTTCTTTTTCTTATTTCATGTTTCCTAGTGATCATTCCTTAGAGCCTTGAGATTAAGTTTGTTGTTAATTCCCTTTTTTATTATTTAATGGTTGAATTTTATAGTATGGATTTCTTGTATAGCATGTGGAAGTGAGATGTTTAATTTTTTGGAATATAAATATACATATGATTTACCTTATGATTTTCCTAGATTGATATCGATCGCCTAATACAGTTTGGGAGGGAACATGGGTACCGATTTAAGGATTCCATAAGTGGACTCATCATGTTTGGTTGGTTACTACCTGACATGCTGAGAGAGATACTTTGGATTTCAATATACAGGATCTCTGAGAAGATTATTTGTACTCATGGGTGATGTTGGATCCCTAAGGGAGAAACGAAGGATGGACAAACATGAAATATGCCTATTTCATTCCCTATGTGATACCAGATCCCCCATGTGAGATACTTGGTATAGACATAGAGTCACCATACATTGAGTGATATAAGTAATGTTGTATGGGTTTCCATATATGGTCTTAGAATAATTGGTTTTATTATATAAATATGTAGAGACCCCTTGGATTCAGAGTAGATCGGCTTATACTGGCTCGAGACTCCCCCAATGGATTCGAATGATTTATTTACTACTTGTGCACATGTGGTGTATTTCGTTCATATTAGAGCATGGTTATATGATGATATGGAAATGTAACCTACAAAATAAATCAAAATCTTGGGGTATTATTATACCTTGGATGATTCAATTGTTTTGACCTATGTTTACATATCACGATATACAAAGGCACCTCCTTTCAGACATCCGACTTACGCAGAAGTGGGTGGTATGGGACGATTGTCCATTTAGGGACCCAAACCAAGTTTTTTTACCTTTTATTTATTTATAACTCTTAATTAACTATTATGGAACATTGAAATTTATTTATTAAAGGAAATAGATCATCCTAGACCCCATGAGTTCTAGCTTATAGTGATTTTATCTCACACCCTTTTTTTCTCACCCTTGGTACCAAAGCAGATTTAATGATCACAGGAATGTAAAGGGTGAAGCATGCATCTTATGATGCTTGAAGAATTTAACACATTTGGATAGAGAATGGGGCAGAGCACCAAACCTATACACAATATTCTTGTAGTAAAATTTTTCCCTTTTTACTATATTTTTCTGGCATGTAGTACATTCATGTATCCCTAGTTCCCCAAACTCACATTTTTTATAGACACATGACATCATGATTATCATTTTTAATCTATTTTTTTCAACTTTCTCCATTTTTCTATATATATTTCTTTTTTTATTTCTATATTTCCACTTTTGACCATTCATATATATGATTCTTCAATTCATTGTCTATTTTTTACCACTAGGCATGCATTGATTTATAACAATATAGTCTCCCCATAATCACACCATATGCCCTTGCTACTAGTCTACATCCATTGCTATTTGGGGAGTCATTCTTGAGGTATTGTGGTGCACCTTATTGGGGCATCATTGAGTGACATCTATGGAGGGATTCTACAAAGTTGCATCAGATCCATTTTACTTTTGTCTTACTATTCGGTTTAATACAGGTAACTCAGACATATGAATTTGGAATTGACCTTGTTCTTGGACATTGCTTTCCCATGTCCAAGGGAATCCCAAATTACCTAGGGTGGGAAATTTTATTTCTTGATTACACCATTTATGGTTTATAATACTTAAACATTGGGTGATGAAATTAATTTATTATTATACTAAATCGGTATTATTGAGATGATAATTTTACCTATTTTATCCCAACATGATTAGGAAATATTGAAATCATGCATCATATTAGGAAAAATAGGAGTTAAAATGACATGAATTATGTCATACCATATTTACATTTTAGTTTTCCATTTCTTTAATGTATGTTATTTCTATATGTTCCTTTGTTATTGATTATTGTAGTGCCTATTTTGTTCAATTTATAGAAATTTTCCAAATAGAATTATAGGAGAATGTTATAAATTAGATTAAGTGGATGGATAATTTCAATTTTTAAGTTGTATGGGCCCTAATAAATTGGAATTATGATCCACCTAATTCAATATTTTAATGGTGATTTAACTTCTTTAATCAAATTAAAATTAATAACACCTATTTCAATAGAATGTCCACCATCTATTATTTATGTGAGACTTAAAACCTAAAATTACCTTAGAAATGGGCAGTAGCATGTGTCTTAGTGATAATTATGTGACTTTTTCCTTCTTACCTAATCCTAGAACTAGGATTAGGTTTTTATTATAGTTATTCTTGTATGCAGGCTTCATACCTTCCCTTTTATCACTTTCCTTATATATTACCTTAGTTATTAATTCTATCTGAGGAGTTATCTAGTCAATTGTTGAACTATGCCACCAGAACATCCTCATGATGTATTAAAAGAGAGTGGTGATGAGAATACTCAGAAGGTAGTGGGACCTGAGCCACCAGTTATACATCATGTTGTTCCACAAGTGGAACCTCCATCTGATCTTCCATTGGGCTCTGATGCCTTGTTCCATGAGATATTTCTTAAGTTTATGTATTCTATTAAGGGTTCCCACCAGCCTACTATGACCATGGTAAAGATGACTCGAGACTTACAGAGGCAGCATCCTATCAATTATTAATGAATGGAGGGCCTCCTGTTTTAGAATAATTATTAGAGGAAATAATATCTATCTTTGACCATTTTTAGATATCTCTAGAGTGTAAGGTCAATCATGGTATCTAAATGTTGTGTGACTATTCCATGCGTTGGTGGGACATTATATATCAGTCTGAGTGATACTAAGGAACATTCATGGAAGACCTATATAAGGATTTCCATGATCACTTAATTCCATAAATATTGAGGGAGTATCACTCTAGGGAGTTCTGTAATCTTCAGCAAGGATCCATAAAAGTTCTAGCTTATTCTTATCGCTTCATTGAGCTTCAGAATTTCACTCCATCTATGAACAGTGATGAGTTGTTGACTATGAGGCGTTTTAAGGCCGGGCATGGACATGATGTCTGCTCTTAGGTTAACATATTCCATTTGACTAACATTATAGAGATAGTGAACCATTCTATAATTATATAATTGAATCTCATAGAATATGGGAATGTGATCCAGGGAACTTTTGCTCTGAGTTAGGGAAATTGTTCTTCTGGCAGTGGAAAACTTCGTTTCGTGGATGAACATGGGGATGGTTCCACCAAGGTGACATGAACTGACCCTATAGTGTGTAACTAGTGTGGAATTCTAGGAAATAAGAATCCTCAATGCATAATGAACTTGATCAAGTGTCGAGATTGGGATATGATGGTTCACCTTCAGAGCTTCTATCATTCTTTTCCTCTACTGTCTAGTGATATGGTATCCATATGTTCACCTCTATTGGGTATTGGATCTGCAACTCCATGCCAGGCTGGGAGTTAGTCATCTACCGACCGATCAACCCAAAGTGGTAGTGGTTGTGGAAGAGGAATTCATGCCACATAGCATCAACGTCATCAGAGTGGATCTACTCAGTCTAGTTAGGTAGCATCTCAAGGTCGTTGTAAATGCCATATGTATATAGTGCATCCCATTCTATAGGAGTAGATAATTATTCCTTCTACTATATGAGGTACTATTCTGGTAGCCTCTAATTTAGTTTATGCCTTTTTTATACTAGTGTATTGATCTCTTTTAAATCATATATGGTTGTGGAAATCCATGTCCTTGTGATAGAGTATATCTATGGTGTCATGTCCCATGACACTCCAGTGGGGGTAAGAATTTATGGAATAGGCCAGTTTCAAGAGTGCCCCTTTAGATAAGTGGGTTCCATTTCTTCTAGAGTATCCTTATCCTCAAGATGACTAGTTTAGACATCATTCTTAGTATGGATTGGTTTGGGGATCATTTTCCCAAGGGTATTGCTATCACAATTGAGTGTCTTTTATGTCACTTGATGGAAACATGTATATATAGAAGGGTGAGTGGATATCAAGTAATTCTGTGTTGAAACCAAGTAAACTGAGCTTGGAAGGGTGATAGCCCAGCTATCTAGTCTCTTTATAAGCAATCATGGAATACAGTTATTAGATTTCCCTCCTATTTTGGATCATTTCATTGATTTATTCCCTAACAATTTCTCTATTTTACCTCCTAAAAGAGAGTTCAAGTTGACCATAAGTCTAGTATAAGGTGCCACACTAGTGTACATTCCTCATTATATGATGGAAACTATAAAGCTATAGGAACTTAAGAAGTAGATCATGAATCATGAGGCTAAGGGTTTTAATAGACCCAAAAAATCACCATGGGGTTCACCAATCCTTTTCTCAAAGAAGGGGGATGATACACTCATATTTTTTTTGGATTACCACCAACTGAACCATTTTATAGTGAATAATATGTATCCACTACCTTGTATAGGGGACCTCTTTGACTAGAAATGAGGAGAAACTATTTTCTTCAATATTGATTTGAGGTTAGCATACCATTATGTTTAGGTGAGTCCATCAGATATACCACGTATTGCATTTCGGAGTAGGTACAACCTGCACAAGTATCTTGTTATCCTGTTTGATCTGACAAATGTTCCAGTAGTCTTCATGGATTTAATGAATTCGGGTTTACACCCATATATTGATTCATCTGTGGTGGTATTTGTAGATTCCTTCTTAGTGTTATCATGCACCATACATTACCATTCCAATCATAATTATATTCTGAGGAGTGTACTAATAGAGCACCCACTATATTCTAAGTTTAGTAAATGAAACTTTTGGATCAATAGGGTTTAATTCTCGGGTCATATCATATCTAAATTAGGAGTATAGGTTGGCCTGGTTAATGTGAGAATCATGGATTCCTTGGATAATCTCCAAAATTTGTTCGATATATGAAAACTCTTGGGGGATAGATGGATATTACTTGCGATTCATTCAGGACTTCTGCCTCTTAGAAGTTCTTCTTATGACCCTAACTAGGATGTGTGTTCATATCCAATGGACTAAATCTTGTGAGATATATTTTTAGGAGTTAATGCAGAGACTCACCATATCACAAATACTGATTCTTTTAGAGCGGAGAAGGTGTTTTACATTATATTTTAATGCTTCAGAAATAAATCTAGGTGTAGTTTTGACGGGAGGTGATCTAGTCCTGGCATATGTGTCCTGCTTGATGAGGCCTCATGAGTGGAATTATCTTATGCCCGACATTATTCTAGAATTCATGGTTCATTCACTTGTCTATTGGATACACTATCTATTTTTTGATCAATTAATTATCTAAACAGATCAAAAAATTCAAATATATCTCCACATAGCTAGACATGAATTTGAGGTAGCGTAGGTGGGTCGAATACCTATATCCCTTCAACATTGGGATTTATTACATACCAAAAAAGAGTAATTATGTAGATGATGACTTGATCTTGAAGGATCTGATGAAATCCATTTAGGTGACTAGTAGTGGGTGGAAGAGGATGGATTTTGTTTCGGAGTTGCATCTATATGTTTAAGAACATCACAGGAAACCAGTCCTAAAAGATATAGTAGTGACATATTCTTTTATAGAGCAGATCCAAATGAGTTATTTGTATGATTATGAGGGCCTCACTTTTAAAAGGATAGAGTCACATAAGAGGACCTGAATCCTAGTTTGGATGTTTATGGTAGTGAAACTCTACTCTTCTGTGACTGTGTATGGGTGCCTATGGATATATATGAAGATTTGACGAGGGAATCACATGCCTCAATATGGGTGTTTCAAAATTTTCTTACCAAGATTTATAGTGATATACATTAATAGTATTGTTGGAAAAGTATGAAGAGGTAGATAGCAGGTTTCATCACTCACTGCTCCACCTTTTAGCAAGTGAAGGTAGAGCCCCAACAACCTACTAGACTACAACAAAATCTATCCATTTATATGTGGGAATGGAATGATGTCACAATGGATTTTATGGTATTTTTTAGATCCCCACAAGGGATTTATTTAGTATGTTTGATCATCAATAGGTTGACCAAGGTGACAAACTTCCCACCAATTTGGAAAACCTTCACTCTTGATGAGTTAGGAAGGCTTTATATCAGTAAGATTGTGTGACATCATGGTGTACTTTGTTCATTAATTTCATACCAAGACACACATTTTACTTCATGTTTTTGGAAAGGGTTCATAAATCCATTGGGCTTACATGTGGTCTTGAGTACAACATATCACCCTCAGACCAATGGGTTGTCCAAGTTGACTTTTTTAAGTGTTAGAGAATTTTCTACGGGCATGTGTCATTGATTTTAGAGGTTTTTGGGAACATGATATTCCTCTAGTAGTGTTTTAAAACAACAACATATTTCATGAAATGATTCAAATGGATCTGTATGGGTCCCTCATTGGTAGACTACAATGTTCAACTCCATGCTTCATTGAGGTTGATGATGTAGCTCTACAGGGCCCCCGTCTCATTCAAGAAACATAATAACAAGTCCAGATTATTTATATATGTATGGCTACAACTCATTATAGGATGATTTATTATATTGATTGTCACCATAGACCACTAGATTTCAAGTTAGGACATAAAGTCTTTTTGCGTGTATCACCTAGATTAGGTCGTCGATGAATCTGGAGACATGGAAACTTATCACCTTGATATTCCAGGGCTTTCTAAATCGTGGACATATTCCAGTCAGTAGCCTATTGTTTATTGTTACCTCAGAGGTTCCCTGACATGCATGATGTATTCCACATATATCATGTTCGGAAGTATCATTATGAACCATATGATTCATTTGATAATGAGGATGTTAAGTTAATGGTGGAAGTGTCCGTTGAGAAACATCTTATACATATCATTGATCATAGAACAGAAGTCGTCTAAGGAATTTTTAGTTCCTCTAGTCTAGGTATTTTGGTAGTAAAAACATGTTAATATTGGGGCCTAGGAGTAGGAATATTATGGACATGCATAGCGGTTGTGACTCTTCTCTGATGGCAGCGTACCCCCTTCAAAATGAAAACTGAGGGAAGATTTGTCTTAATAAGGAGTGGGTTTAACAACTCTAATTTTCTAAAAGGTATTGAATATTATGTTTTTTTGTTTAAATTAATTAAAATGACACTAATAATGGCCACCAATCATGTAATCGTGGTCTTAGGTGCATTATAGGCTCATTTGAATCCCGAATAACTAAAATCAGAGGAGGAGGATGGGGTCACATGGTTAGAGAAACTATGCATCCCAGACCATATGGTTTCCTTAAACAGTGAGGTTGTAGATAGTAGGAACCTGGGGGCCACATGATTTGTCTGAAACCATGAGACCTAGAGTGAATATCCATGAAACCCATATATTTATTTGAACAGTGGGGTTCACAAATTCTTTACACTATTATACCAAATGTGCTCCTAACCATGAGAGGTTCCCCCTAATATCAGTGAATGGAACACAGTTGTCGTAGGGTTTGGCCAAACCATGATGCGAAACCATGTGCAGGGGTGTTTTTGGTGAAATTTCACAAATGACCAACTTTAATTATTTTTATCCTTCATGCATTCCATCCTCCTCAATTCCAGTAGGATTTTTCCTCCCCCTTTGGTGCATGGCTATACATATCCCTCCTCATTGGGTTTTGAGCTATCTCCCTCCATTGGTGTCTGATTCCATCACCATATGAAGCAATGGAAATCCATTAGTTTTGTCTTCCTTACACACACCTATATTTTAAGGTTCATCCACCATCCATTGTGCTATTTTGGGGCGATGAAGTTTTCCTTATTATAGGTGTGTTTGAATAATCTTTTTATTTTATACATTTTAGGACAAATCAAGACATGTGGAGAACTACTACAACATGGGAGGTGTTCTAGGTCCTTTACAACAATTTCATCTCTTTTTAAATAATTTTTCATCATTCTTCATGCCAAAACCATCCTATGATGCTATGTTCTTACATAATAAATTAATTTTAATGGTATTCCATGACCAATGTGACCTATCATTACTGTGAAGCCCTCCCTTCGGTTAGTCACTTGGTCATTAGCTTCTCATTTTGGTGTTCCCAGATAAATGGAAGAATTTCCATGTCTTAAAAGATTAAATTACCATGTTGGTGATGTATCCAAATTTAGTATCTCAATCTATAATTTCATTTAAGATAAAGGGTTGTCTATGTGATTAGTCTTTGAGATTTATGCCTCACACGTTATATATAAATTATTATGCTTGATGATTCATATTGAAATTCATATTACATATATTTAATTTCTTGTCCAAATTGGATTAATACCATTGATTTAAGAGATATGTCATTGCATTACATATATGTTATTATAATTCCTTGTAATTATGCTTGTATTCTATTTTTTTTCTTATTTCACGTCTCTTAGTGACCATGACATGGATCATTGAGCTCATGTTTGTGCTTATTTCCCTATTTTCGTGATTAATAGTTGAAATGTATCATGCGGCAAACCTTTCTATCATGTGGAATTGAGATTTTTTGATGGAACATGATTATACATATGACTTACCATGTGATGTTCCTTGATTCATATATCTCACCTTCTATGGGTTAGGAGGGAACATGGGTCCCAATTTAAGGATTCCATGGATAGACTGGTCATGCTCAGTTTGTTACTATGTGACATGTCGGGAGTGATACTCTATATTTCCAGGTATGGTCTCTCCTGGTGATTAATTTATAATGATGAGTGAGGAAAGTTCCCTAGGGGATAAATAGAGGATGAACCCACTGGAAGCATAGATATTCCACACCCTGGGTGATACCTTGTCCCCCTATGTTAGATACCTGTTATGGACTCAGAGTCACCATACCTTGAGAGATATAAGGAAAACTATATGGGTTGACTTGGACAGACATGAAGACAATGGTTTTATTGGAGGAACCTGTACCAAAACATGTGATTCTGATTAGATATGCTTTGATGGGATTTAGAACCCTCTAATTTATTTTATGGATTTATTTATTTCTTGTTCACATGTGGTGTCTTTATTTTATATTGGAGAAATATTATATGATGACATGGCGATGTGACCACCAAGATAAAACACAAGCTTCGGGTCTTCTACTTCCTTGATTGATTGAATTTTTTTAAACTTTGTTTACATATCAAGACTTCCATAGGTACCTATTTTGACTCATTTGGCTTTGGATGAAGGAGGTGGTATGGGACGTGTGTCCGTTTAGGGACCCGGACCAGGTTGTCGTTACTTTTTATTTAATTATTGTCTTGTATTAACTATTATGGCACATTGTCTTTTATTTTTTGCATGAAATGGATCGACCTAGACACTATGGGTGTCAGCCTATTGATATTTTATATCACATTCTATTTGGTCTGCCCTTATCACCAACGAATATTTTTTGATTTTAGGAATGGATAAATGGAATCCGACAGAGTCCGATGCTTGAATTATTTACCGCTTTAGGATGGAGCACAAGGAAAAGGATCGAGCCTGTGCTTGAGATGCTTGTAGTAGAAGTTTTTTTATGTTTTTATATTATTACATCATGTATTATATACTTGAATCCCGAATTCCTTGTAACAAAAATCTATATAGACACATGAAATCTTGATAATCGTTATGTATCCATTATTTTTATTGAGCATCTGTCAGTTTTCTATTTCTCTCACTTTGTTTATTTCTATATTTACATTACTTTCTATTCTTTTAATGTTTACTATATTAATTATCCATTATTTACTATTGCTCATACACAAAATTATGAGTTAATAGTCTTTTCATGGATAGACCCTTGTCCCTCGATGCTAGTCGGAAGCCACTGGTGTTCGAGGAGGTTCCCTTGAGGTATTATGGCCTACCTTCTTAGGGCATCTTTGTGTGACATCTAGGGTAGAAAAATACATATATAATCAACTTTAAATATTATTTTCAAATATAAAATATTTATATTGATCATGTTAATTTATTTAAATTTTTAGGATACAAATAATTATCCTTATTATTACACAACACTGATGTAGTAATTGTTCAATTAACTGAAAAATCAAATAATTGGTCATAAAAAATTTAAAAGTAATATAAATTGATCCATTTAAGGTGATCCAAAAATTTTATAGATCACCATGACATGATTAATATATAATAAAATATTTTTTAAAATTTTACTTGATTTATTGATGTTTTAAAAAATCATAGGAGTGACTAGTATCAAAAGTGATAATATTGATATTTTTTTTAATAAATTATTTAAAAATCATAAAAATAAAAAATTAAAAAAATTAATTCTAATATGATATAAAATTTTTTTAACTGGAAATTTTTTGTCTATTTTTAACCATATAAGTAAATATTACATCCTTTTAATATTGAAAATGTTGTTACTATAGTTGAAATTAAAATAGGTTAACTAAGGATTAATAAAAATGATATGGTTTAAAATAAAACTAAATCAAGCATTAATTTTATTTGTTAATGAGACTAAAACCTTTTCTTATTTTTTATTCTAATAATTATATCTTTGGTGGTATTTGGATATAAAATGAATTTATAATAATTTAATATTTTTAGAAATTTCAAAAACACCCCTCCTCCCTTATAAATACAACCCCTCACAACCCCTTTTTCTCCTAACATACAAGCCTTGAATATTTAGAAATATCATAAAAACACACTCCAACCCACTCTCCCCATGTTCATGCGTTTCTAGAATGACAAAAATTACAATTCAATGTTCCCAAAGACGTCCTTCAAGGAGGTGATATTCAAGGGGTCACTTTCTGTAACCACCTCTCTTAATTTCATTTCTTCTTCTACATTATCCTAACCACATTCATACATAATATCATAATAGGTCCAATATAATTTATATATTTTAATATTATATTGATAGTGGAATATTTTTCTTTTAACCTTTTTTCTCATCTACTCTCTTTCTATGAATGGAAACTATTGTCTAATTTATGACGATTAACCGTCTTTGTGGACAATGAGTTTTCTCTTTTCATTACTACCCTCATGGTTATTTATAAAACTATTGTTATGGTAAAATAAGATTATAATAATTATATTATAACTTATTTCATGTTCTATAACTAATATATATACATAATATTAAATAAAACAAAACTAGTTTGTGATGGACGGAAAAACTACCAAAATAAAATAATCATTAATCATTAATCACTCCTAGAAAACAAGGTCATAACCATGGGTTTTTTCAAAAATGTGGCTATAGATAACCCCTATAGCCATGGTATTTTTTTTGGAAAGGACCTATACCCACATTTCTCTAAAAAATATGGGTATCAGTCACACCTATACCCACGTTTTATGTAAACCATGGAAATATGATTCACAGGTGGGTGAATGTCTCGGGAAGGACCTATACACATGGTTATCCAAAATAATGTGGGTTTAGGTCACCAATATACCCACTATTGTTGTAAAAATGGAAATGGGTTTCACAAGGGGAATGAAATTTTCGCCAGAAGGACCTATACCCACGGTTCTCCAAAAACTGTGGGTATAGGTCACCCTTAAACCCATGGTTTTTATAACCTGTGGGAATAGGTTTCACGAAGGAAATAATTCACCAGAAGGTGAAGGGAAAAAATATTCCCATAGTTTGACTAAACCATGTCTACGAATAATTTTTTTGGGCACTTATACGAACATTTTGGGTGAACTATTGGTATAGGTTACCTATACCCATAGTTTGACCAAACTATGGGTATTGGTTATCCCATTATTTTTTCATAATAATAAAAATAATAACAACATTAATATATATATATATATATATGAATATAATAAAAAAATGTGTTTTACGATAGATGTAAAGTCATTTTATTATAATTAGAAGGTGCTGAGATCAATTCCCAGTGGTGAAATTTTTTAATAAAGAACCTATACACACGGTTTGAAAAAACTGTAGGTGTAGGTTGGCCCATTATTTTTTATAACAATGATAATAATAATAATAAATAATTTTAATAAGGTTACTATAAAAGTATTGTAGTAGCCACAGAACTATAGCAGCAACGGAACTGTAGTAGTGATGACACTGTAGCAGAGGAGGTACTGTAGCGGTGGATGAACTGTAGAAGGTACTATAATAGACTAGGTACAATAGTAGTACTTTTCACCAGAGGTCCCTTTGGAAAAAAAGAGCTTTTGGGCCTTTTATTTGGTGTTTCGTGACCCTGGACCTTCAGGCTATGTAATGGGTCACCGTCTACCCAAATCAAAGAGGTCTTTGATTTAATAATAAAAATGTGGCTTCATCCCCTACCTTAAAAAAATAATTTAATATAAATAAATTCTTATACACACACACACACACATATATATATATATATATATTTAAGTATCGAAACACAAAATGTGTTATAGTATAGTGGTAATATAGTTGGAACATAAGAGGAAGGTGATCGGATCAATTCCAAGTGGTGGATTTTTTTAATAATGGACCTATACCCATGGTTTTACCAAACTGTGGGTAAAGGTATTTAAATTGAAATTATCAACAACAACAGTTTAGGACCCGTGGGTATAGATAGCTTATACCCATATTTTGGTCAAAAAATATGTATAGGTATATCTCAATTGATTAATCACCAACAATTCAATGAAATGTGGGTATATCCTATACCCACAGTTTTCCAGGCTATACCGACAGTTTTGAACCCTGGGATTAGATAAATATTCCATTAGTGAATGTTTTATCAAATGAATCCCAATCATGTTAGAAAATAAGGTGATATATATATATATATGACCATTTGATCTTCTACAAGTTTATTAATACCATTTTATTTTACTTATGGAATATTATTCCCATTTTACAAGAACTTCCATAATTATACACAAGTGAAACGACCACAAAAACATAAAAACAACACACCCCAAACGAAAAAATTGATCCTTATAACTCATAAAAATGGACATAAATGAATTTAATAAAATTATATTAAATCAAATACATCTATAATAGGTTCTTAATTAATAAATTATAGAATCTAATTTGATTCTCTAGGACATTATGTGCAATTTCAGAACCCATTAAAACATTAGATAAGAGATCTATCTAAACCTTATTTTTTTCCTTTGGGTTATGTTTTATCTTTATTTACCCAAATGTATCAGTTCATTATTATTATATTTTTCTCATAATTTTTTTTATATTTTCCACACAAGTATGTATATCTTAATTAATCTTTATTTGGAGGGTAAATACATATTTTAAAGGGTTACCTTCTAAATTCCTATTGATAAGAAAGGGGTATTTTCTATTTGGTTTCCCTTTTTATGTACAGTACAAAAAATGTTTTAAGTCACACCTATTTTTTAAAATCACTCAATTTACTATGGAAAAAAATTAATTCTCATTTTTTATGGTAATTATTATAGTCTTAACCCCCCCCCCCCTTAAATACCCTTTATTCGTTCCACTATAACCACACTTAAGTGGAAAATTTATACTGTGTCATAACCACACTTTTTCATGTTTTTGATTCAATTGGACATAAATATTCTTGATCTATTATTAATTTTACTTTATAAATGACCAATAATGATTTAAATCCATTCGATATTGGACAAAATTGTAATATGACCTTTTTATTCTTCATGACTTGATTATGATACCCATTTCCTTCTATGGGTGACCCTTATATTTATTCTTTATGTTTGATTATTTATGTGGAACACATATTCATAAACATGTTATTATGGATGCACCTAGATAGAACTCCAATGCATTGGGTAATGTTTGAGTCTCTTGTGATGTTATGCATGGGATTAGGGAGTAAACCTAATCTGTTATGAGACATTGTCCACCATGTGATATAGTCTTTCTAGTTATCCTGGACTCATGTTTATTTCATGTTATATGTTTCATCTACATTGCTATGATTCCATGATCATATTATTTCATGTTTTGTATCTTAGGCTTCCATATGTTTATCAATGATACATGCCTCTTATTTTATCATGTTATTCCCTCTAACTCATGAGTTATTATTCATTCCCATGTTTATTCCCTTAATGGGATTTTAGCTCATCCCTTTTTTATATGTATTCCCCAGGTTATCTTAAGTAGTTGTAGGATCAAAAATGGAGTTAGGGTCTCATTAAGAATATTAATAAAAATGTGTTTTATTTTAGTTTCATGTTTTCTAATTATGTAACTAGTCTTTCAAAAACACTAGACTTCATTATCCTTGGTTTTTATTTTATGGATAGTTTTGACTAAAATCATGTAATAATATGTTTAAAAGTATTGGGTCCTATAGAATATATATTACCATTGGTTCTATAAGATGGTATTATCATTTTAGTTATTTGTCCCTACCTAAAGTAGGTATGGTCGACCTCGGTTGTCGGGTTAGAACCCAATGACTGATGGGGGTTTATTTTATTATTCTTTTATAGTTATCTATATATTTACTATTTTTAAAATATCACAAGAACATATATGATAATTAATGGTTATATTAGGGATATAATTGGTGGATCCTTGATGCGTTTTACTCACAACCTTGTATGATTTCTATTACAGTGGGGTACCTGAGAATAGCTCATCTTTACAGGTTCATGTGGAGCATGTGCCCAATCTTTCATGATCGGGTTGTAGAATACTGCTAAGGATTATAGATTGGGATGTGATGAGTGTTGGTGAGGGTAGTAGAGCCTCATTTTTTTTATTTTTTTTGGTACATGTGATCATCCAATTGAGTGACCAATAGTGATATATGAATGTATTCTTCTATATTATTTTGATATATCATGGTTATGTTTGTTTATTATTTTTACATGGATTTTTTATTATACATGATTGTTCATTATTTTTTTGTTACTTCTCACTATGATTCAAGGTTATTTTCTCCCCATGGTAACACATTTGACCCTCGATGCTAGTCAATAGCCTTTTCCATATGGGGAGGAATTCATGAGGTGTTTTGGTGTTCCGATCTAAACACTCAGTGAGGGTTCATTGGAAAGGTCATTAAAAAGTTGTATGAGATAAATTTTTTATTTTCATAATATTTGGGGTATGGTAGTAATGTAATATTGACTTATCAGGGCTTTAAGTAGACTATAGACTGATGTTTCATAGGTTTTTTTATTAGATGTCAATGTCACTAATGGTATGGGATTACTGATTTTGTTTTTCACAATTATAATTAATATATTTACTCATGTATGATATATTTATTTGATATTGTTATTGTGGTTTTGGATCTTGGACCATTGGAAAAATTCTTCTGTGGGTTCATCATTCTTGACACGTATGACTCACATAACATCCTTGTTCTCCCTAATGATTGATATCACTGATGAAAAGAGTACAATTGTATAATGTATCAAAAAAATATATTATTTTTTACATATAAATTGTTGGTGGAATTATATTCATATAAACCAAGGTATATGTTCATCTGATGACATGGTGTGTGGATATTAAGGAAAGATGTTCCTCAATGATGATTATGTAGTCCCTCTATGAAAGGGGTGTATAGTGACCCATTATGGGTCTATATAGTCATTTTATTCCGTGATGATGATCATCTTCTGGGTGATTATAATACTAGTTTTAAAAATATATTGTTGTTAAATTATTTAAACTATCTGTAATATTCTTTGTGGTATTCTACTTAAATAAACCATATAACTACGGTTTTATCTCTATATATAATTTCATACGGTGATGTTGTTATATGTCGATAGAAGATATTGTGGTCCTCAAGTGGGTAATTTTATCTTTGTATTATTAGTGAGTATTAATTCCAAGGAGTAGGATAATGACAAGGCATGTGATGCCTGATATATTAATATATATATATATATGTATATGAGAACCATAGAGTGGGTGTTGTCACTTTTTTTTACTTGTGATATTGGAGAAGAGAAGAAAAATGTTTCCCTATGAGAGGTAACCTAAATGAGATGAGATTAATGTACTAGGTTGTGGATCCTAGTTCCCTTGAGGTGAAACAAAGAATATTTATTAGTCTAGCGATATACGAAGGATACTCGAGAGTGCGGTGATCCAAAAAATATGAGTTCCTTAAAGAAGGGTGGAATGGTTAGATTACTTATATTTGATATTTATTCATGGTATGTATAGTAAAATATGTGGTATAACTATATGATATTCAATAGGTTTTCATGAGGAAAATCACTCTGAGTGCTAGTGATGTTGGTTTCAAGGATTGTTTCAAAACAGATGAATAATTGTATACATGAATCTATTGATTTTAGATGTTTGTCCCAATGAGATAATACATAATGATCCTATATGTTAGGATCTAGGGTGGATTGAGTGTGGTTATATGATTGTAGTTGTAAGAATATGATTGAATGGTAGGTGATCGTGTGATTTTCCATATCATGAGTGAGATATCATTCTTATGGGAAATTATGCATCATTGTGATTCTGGATAGTTGAGAATGATGTTTAGTATGGCCCGGTTTGTTTTATAGGTTTGTGATCATGTTTTTTATGATGTGAAAATCATGGGAGTGTGACTTGGTTTGTGTTATTGGGTGGTACGAGAGAGTACACCTATTAGATTTGGATGAGACTGAGATGAATAGAGGATGAGAACTATTGTGAATATTATTTACAATATCACTCTACATCAAGAGAGGAAATTGGGAGTTAACTTGGATTTTTTCACAAATAATGTGAGGATTCCATCTAAACCAATATATGGAATCGTCTGAGACAAGGCCTAAGAGGAAATCTCAATCCTCCTAGGCTGTTGAATAGAACTAGAAATCAAATATATCACTATGGTAATGATTCATCCCAATAACAACCAGTATTAGACAACCAAAATAGATCTCACAACAAAAACTAAAAATAACATAACATCATAGATACATAAACAAGATCCAAATAAAATTGATGAAAAAAAAGCTACAAATAGAAACTGAAACCAAACTGAAAGGATACGATCTCCATATATCCTCATGGTAACCAATAACCACAAAACCAACTTTCTCTAAAGTAAAAGTCAAACAAAAAACCCAAAGAGGTAAAACATCTTAGGTCTACCAATTCTGAGTTTCACAAGTATGGTGTGAGCATACAAAACACAATGAGTAAGCACCAAAAAGACCATATATTTTATTTCCTGGAATATTCAATAAACACTAGTTTGAAATACATTTAGAAAATATGGTTTTTACCTTTAAAACAACCAACACCACATTCCAAAAATCCAATTTTTAAATCAAAACCTGATTTTTCATTTTATATAAAATTTCTAATTCATAACACATCATGAAACCCAAAAACATAATTAAGAACCCATATATGGGAATGAAAAGAGGTGTACTTAATATAAAGGTGACCAAACAAGAAGGCGAAAGCTAACAGAGCAGATAAACAAATGAAAAAGAATCCAACATAATATAAAGATTGTAATCATTTTCATTTTATAAAAATCTATTGAAGAAATCCATGAACGTACTCAATTAAAGATCATTTTCCAATGTATGGTGTAAATAAATAGTCAATAACCAACCTACCTACTCTAAACATGCCTTACTAGTGTCATGACCTACCTGGCCTCTCAATAATTCCATGGGGGTAACAACCCGTATAATCGTGTTCAAAAAGAAACCATCACTCGACCCTCTAGATGATGCCTAGGAATCCCATGATAAGAGTAAATAGTGAATGATGATGTCCTCACACACATGGAATAATACAATAACCCATAGATACCATAATTATTTCCTAGACCAAACTACAACACCACCTATGTGATGACCCTCTTCAGAGAGGGACTACCATAGATATTCCTTTCACACATCAAGTCATACAAATGTTCCAACCAAGCCATCACATCTGATGATTTTTCAAACCATTTTCTAGAACACCATAAAATACCAATTGCGCCTTTACATTTCCCTAACCAAATGGATTTCGAAAAACATTTCAATTTTAAGTTGAATACCCTATTCATGCCTAAAAGTGATAAATGGGCCTTTATCTCTTGTTTTTACCAAACCATATTCTAAGAGGCCAAATGGGACAAGCATTAAGAAAAACCTTTTACAACCTCATTTTAAATCATTCAAAAACCAAGAAACCATTTAAAATTAAAAGGGATAGAGAATGTAAGAAAAAAACATCAGCACTTTGAAAAAAAGTCTTTTGGAGGGGTATGTTCTATAGAAATCCATTATCAATTGTGATACTATCCATATGTTATCCTCGAGCACATATAGATGTTACCACATCCAATGGAACCATTAAATCATTAATAAATTACAAAAATTTCCATTTTAGAATAAAAAAGAGTTGTGAAATCATCTTACACAAAACCATCAACCCATAAAGAGGAACCCAAACCACACACTAAAAATAATTCACAAATTAATAAAAATTATTAAAACATAACCAAGTCCAAACACAACCCAAACCCCCCAATTTCATTTGAAAAGACTAATTTTCATTTTATGAGACACATTTAAAGAAAATACAATTTGGTATAACTAAGAAAACCCTTTTGAAAACCATTTTAATCAAATTCTTACCATGTAAGTACCATAAAAATTTATTCTAACACGATAAAATAAATAATATCCCAATTAAAAACCATTTAAAAAATATCAATCATCATTTGAGATGTTTTGGAAAGGGAATGGATGGATAAACCTACTTCAACGACAAGCGAATCAGAAAAAACTCCAATAGAGGAAAGAAAAAAGATTGAAAGACAATTCATACACCCTAATATTCTATAAATGTAAGAAAAACATAATCTATTTACAATAGGTTTCATCCAAGAGATAAACCATGTAGAAAGAACCCAAAACCTAAGAGAGGGAGAAGAGAAGAGACAGAAATTAACCAAAAATCTAATGGAAAATCACCTAAGAACCTTGAGGAAGCACTAAGGGAGGATGAGGTACCATGGGAGAGGAGCTCGAGAGACCCTATAATGAAACTAGGTCAAACAAGAGGAGAGGGAGGCTGATTTGAGTTAAAAATTAAGAGCGATAAAATTATAAACTTATCTTTTTTAAAGAGCTAGGAATGTTTCATGGTTTGGCCCTTAGGGTTTTCCAAACTATGAACCAACCATGTTCTCCCCACTGGAGAAATATAACACCCATATGGGTTGGACAATTTTTTGGGAAATTGTTCAATTAATATCAATATTTTAGATAGATCCATCCCACATGATTTCAACATGATTTCCTCAAACTATGTGAAAGCCATCCACCTAATCTCGGAAACCAATATCAGGCCACACCGTTTCTCCTGGACCTCACACATTTTGGACCAAACCTTTTTCAAACCATTAAAATAAAGTCATGAAGAAAACTAAACAACAATAACCCCCCTCCACATTGTCCAACTTCACGGTTCACCCTAAAATCATGCAGACCAACCATACACAAGGCCAAAACACACTAGAAAACATCAAAACTCAATAGTTTTCATCACGAACATGAATATTACCAAAAATGTATCTAAAAGAAATATATGAATAAAATAAAAGGGAAAACAAGGTTTTGGTGTGATAATTCTCCGCACCAAAAAAATTTGTCCCCAGAAAGTCACCCATTCATACCAGAAAAAAAATCTCGGGCCCGAAACAAAACCAATATAAAATGAAACCCAGAAAATCAGTATGAAATTACACTCCACAAGTCACACCTGATAAAATATAAAGTAATATTACCACAAGGAAGACCAAAGAGAAGAAAAAAAGTAAGGGGTTCTCCCTACCATAAGTAAATATATAACACCACAACACCCAGAAGGGAACATCCCCACATAAACCAACCCAGGAACTCCCATCCCAAACCAAGAAATCCCGAGTCAAGAGAAAACCCATTAAAGGAATGCAGACCAAACAAAAATTCTATCCATGATATATCATTTCCTCAAAAACAAAAATCTCTATCATTATCCCAACAAAAAATGTAATCTAATCCGCAAAATTAATAAGAACACAAAAATAAGAAAAACTAATCAAAGACTCGCATCCAAAAAGGAAAAAACTCTATAATTACATGAGAAAAAGACAATAAAAAGTGAAAATAATTAAGAACTTACAAAAACCAAGATAACTACCATAGAGGGACTCAAAATATTCCCACTGTGAGGTTCCCCACACCTCCGGTGATTCCTAACTATGTATAGTGCTTCTCTCCAGGGCCTATTGTTGGAGCCCTAATTACTTGAAGATTACACTTACCAATAGATAGAAGATGAAAACCTCCACCTGAGATAGTCATTTATGGATACATCAGTTGAAAAACCACTACAAATGAACCAAATAGCCACATTTATTAGAACACTTTGGTGGACTATCACAAGATGGATTTGAATGCATTATGTGACAACACTAGACGCACCTGATAATATGATTCGATGAATGAGAATATGGTACTGAAAAATGAGAATATTTAATAATATGATCCACTATCATACACCTACCAGCATCTAGGGAAAAATATTGAGAACCAAGAAAAACTAGATAATCACTTTCCACTTTTCATTCCTTCACCCCCTCCGGCATAAACCATTGAATAAAACTGGTTTAAAAACTTTTCGCGACATTCCAACATGAAATGATTGTGGAACTATCACATTCTACTACTCCAAGACTGAACAGTTAAACGAACCCAAAATAGATCAAAACCTCATAGCTTTAGGAGTTCCATATGATGTGAAAATACTTTTTACTTCTATAAGACACCCTATAGCCTTGATAAAACCTCAAAATACTAGATACAATAAAATATGACTCAACTCTACCACTCCAATTGGAGTCAAGGTAGGGTAAATAATTCCAAGAGACTCATTATACACCTATAGGACCATTCTAGATGGCATAATAAAAATAACATAAAATAAAAGACCAAATCATCATTAAGTTGGATCTGAAACAAAAAGGAACATTCCACACCAAAACACCAACTCATGAATCAAAACATCATAATGAAAAACTAGTACCCACTTTTAAAAATTCCCATTTATCTTCTCAATCCCTAAACCATGTTACTACTATGAAAAGTCTTCCAAAATACCAAAAATAATTTCAAATTTCAATTCAAACACCAAATCCCACTTCTGAAATGAAACCACATCCGAAAAAAATTCCATGTGAAATAACTTTTTTCCTAAAAACCATTTTCTTTTTAAAATACACTCAGGCCAACTGAAATCAAAACAAAACCCATCTCACACTAAAATTCTAGAAATAGGGAACTAGTGTCATTGAATATTCTGACCACATGGTTTAGTATACCATTCCCCAAACCAGAACCTACCATTGGAAGTATATTGATCCATAAACTCAGGATCCACATGGGTCGCTACTACATGTAAGCTCACCACATCACACAGGTACACTTCCATTGTCATCTGAAAAATCAAACAAACCCAACAAATACCAATGGAATAAACCCAAACGACTCAAGTCCCAAACTACCCCTGCTAACTCAGGGTTCAGAATGATAAATAGTTCATGATGATATTATCATACCCACTTCAAGAGTTTTAATAGTTCTAGTCTCTAGTCAACCCAACGCCTTGAAATAAAAAACTGATTATGTGATACCATTTTTTCAGAAAACAAGTTGGGATTCCATATGACCTAACATATGATCCTTCTTGAGACAAGTCCCAAGATTCATTACTGATCCTCCCAGGATAGTGTCAAGGGATGAGAATTGAAGATATCACAATCGAAATGATTTATTCTAATAACAACTAGGATTAGATAACGAAAAAAGTTAATGAAACATAATTTTATAATAACTAAAGATCATAGATACATAAATTTTATCCATATAAAATAGCTAAATAAAATATAATCTATAAAGAGAAACCTAACCAAACGGATAATGATATGATCTCCACATTGCCTATTGATCACCACCAACCACAAGACCAAATTTCTCCAATGGAAAACTCAAACCAGAAACCTCAACATGAAAAATATTTTCTTCTACTAATTTCAAGTGGCCCATGTAGGGTTTGAGAATAAATAGATCAGTAGGTAAGAACCATATATTCCATACACTACCTTTCATGGAACAGTCCATAAATAATAGTTTGAAACATAATTATAAAATTGGGTTTTTATCTTTAAAGTGATCAAAAACAATTTCTAGAAACACCAATTTTAAATTAAATCATGATTTTAGCATTAAAAATGAATTTCCATTTCAAAGCCCATATTGAATTACAAAACCCAAATAGGAACCCAAACCCGGTGATAGAGGGTGTGTTGAAAATAAAGGAAATGGAACTACTGAGTGAAAGATAAAAGAGAAGATAAAAAATTAAATAATATAATATAGAACCTACAAATAGTAATCATTGGTATTTTCTGAACATATCTAGAACATATTTATAGACATATGTAGATTTGAATCACCTGCTAGTGTATGGTACATTCCTATAGACAATAACCAACATGGATGCTCTAAACTAGCCTAACCAGTGGAATGACCCACCTGGCCTCTCAAAATATTTTTTGGGTACCAAAACATATAATAAGGGTCAATAAGAAACCATCAATTGATCCTCATGATGACTTTTATAAATCCATTGATTATTATAAATAGAGAATGAGGAGGTCTTCACCCATGTGGCATAAACCAATAACCCACATATACCACCACGCTTTCCCAACCCATACTTTGACACCTCATATGCAATGACCATTTCATGATAGGGACTACCATAGAGGTTCCCATCATACATCAAGTCATACAAAATTTCAAAATGTGCCATCACATCACATGTTTTTTCAAACCATTTTCTAGAACAACGTAAAATACCAACAGGGCCTTTATATTTCCAAAACCATTTATAATTCTATGGTGAAAACACCTTGATTATTACAAATGGGAATTCATCTAATTTAGTTACTGAACCATATATGATGATTTCAAAATGGTCATGATTTAATAATTTCATATGAAAACAAAATATGAAATAATTCATAAACCGAGAAACTATTTTGAATAAAGAGTGATAGAGAAGGGAATAAACATTTGGAGGGTCATTTTGAAAACATTGATCAAGATGGGTATTTTCTATATAAATAAATTATCATTTTTATCCCATCCATATTCACACCATGTACACATATGGATGTGTACACATCGAATAGAACTCTTAAATCATTTCCAATTTTCTCAAAGTTTCTATTTAAGAATAGAAATGCGTTGTGAGACCATTTTACACACAAATATCAAACCATAAAGAGTAACCCAAACCACACACCCAAAAAAAACCAAATTACCAAAACAAAAGCAAGGAAAATCAAAATTCAAAGAATAAAATTTCATTTTCAAAGATCTAATTTAATTTTTTTTCAAATTCATTGAAAGAAAATGCTTATAGGTATAACTAAGAAAACCCATTTTAAAACTATATTCATCAAATTACCCCCAGGGAAGAACAATATCAATTTATACTTACATTTTTCAATAAAAAATAAAACACTTTAAACTGATTTATGAAATATAAAAAATCAAATGGGATGTGCCTAAAATGGAATTGATGGAAACACCAGCCTTAATGACATTTAAATGTGATAAAACTATAATTGAGGGAAAAATCATGTCTAAAATACAATAAAAACCCCAAAATTTTAATAAACACACTATGAACATAATCCCTTACCTCTAGGGTTTAACCAATAGAGAACCTATAAAGAAATAACCAAGAACCCAAAATATAGAGAGTAGAAAAGAAAAAAACCAAAAAATGAAAGGAAACTCCTTAGTAATCTAGAGGAACCACCAAGGAAAGAGGAGGAACTAAGGGAGAGGATCTTGGGATCCCCCTTTATGAAAATACGTCAAAAAAGTTGGGGGGAATCCAACTGGGGTTACAAATTTAGTGGGGTAAAATAGGAAACTCAACATTTTAAAAAGTTTTGTTAGTCGCATATTTTGGCTGAATAGTTTTTCATACCATGCACCAATCATGTGCAACCCACTATAGAATAAGTAACCTAGAATAGGATAGCCACATGGTTTAGGAAACCATGTCTCAACCACAAAACTTAGATATATCATTTTGATAGATCCACCCCACATACATACCGCACAGTATCCTCTAACAGTGTACAAGTCATGCACCTGAGCATAGATAATGAAAACAAGAAGCACAGTTTCTCCTAGGCTTCACATGTTTTTGACCAAACCATTATCAAATAATGAAAATAAAACCATGAATGAGAAAAATAAACTAAAAACACACTTATTCTTGAAAATCCATTGGCTTCACCCTGTGACCATGTACACTAACCATTTATATGGCTAAAACACACATGAAACCTTCAAAACATGAATGTTTTCACAGAAAACAGGACCCAAACCTCAAAAAAAAGGTTGCATCCCTAGGAGAATAATGAAATAAAATAAAAACTACAGACTAGGTTTGACATATTTCAAGGGAAAGCCTTTTTTAATTAGGTTGAGAGTCTATTAGGTGTATATGGTTCTCATTTAATAATTAATTGATAAGATACTGTGTGTGGGTTGAGGATTGATGGATTTGATGACATGATTGTGGGAATATTTTTCTGCGTTTTTGATGAGAATGGAAGGTGATGCCTATAGAGTTTTTGGTGGAATTGTGGATGGATGGTATTAAGTGTCGATAGAATGGATGAGTGTGGAATGAGAGGGGTAACATTTTGTAATAATGGATCTTAAGTGTATTGTGATTAATGAGTGGTATAAGGGAAGAAATATTATGGGTAGTGCGCTATTTTCTGTTGGATGGTGTAACCCTCATCTCATAATGAATTTTGATGAATGTAGTGGATGATGTTCCTAGTGATCTGAGGATGGGTAGAAATTGATGATTCCTATTACTTCTCAGTTATGATTGGATAAATCTTGTTCAATAATAATTTATGGTAATTGAAGAAGTGTGGGTAGGGGAGATAAGGAATTTCAGTTAACAGGGTGATAATGAAGATACTCCTATGGTGTGGAAAATTGTATTGCTTTTAGAGGCATGACCCTCATGTGGGTAGGGTATTGGGTGTGACGAGACCAGTTGGTGGATGATTAATATTCCATTTGATTATAATTGTGTATATTTCTCTAGTTTTATTTTATTTTTTTCGTAAATATAATTTTTTTGAATCAAATGTTGTATTGTATTGAGTTTATGGGTTGTAACTTAGATTGGGATGTATTTTGGAATGATCAGTGGGAGAATCAGAGTGAAGGTGAATTGGGGATTGTGTGTTAAGTCTAAGGAATAATTTTGTTGGTTAAGGAACTAAAAATGGAATGAAAATCAATATTTAGTTAGGAAATTGGTGTGTGGGTTTGGATGATCTCGAAATTCATTCAGGATTTTTGGCATCATGATCGGGAGATAAGATAGTGATTCAATTATATTAAACAAGAATATTCAGAAAAGGTAGAATAAAAGGATTATTGATATGTGATTTTTTATAGAATTATATTTGGTGAGGTGTAAACGGCTACGATCATGTATATAGACATCCGGAAGTGTGGTTTTGATAAGAATTCCATGGTTGGGAGCACCATGGATTGGAATAAGTCTTTATGGGAAAATAATAATGGTGAGGAGAACCATGATCCCTGTAATGAATTTTTTAATAACATTGTTATGTATCAGGATAAATGGGCTTAGGTAAGAACCATCTCAGTGATATGAAAAATTGTGATAAGAGCGTAGCTCAATTTTTAAATGAATATTGAACCCTTGTGTTTGGTGTTTCAGAACAGAATCTCATTCATCATTCTTGGATAGAATATGGAGAGTTAGTCAGGAATTCACAATCGAGGTAGGTCGAGAGTAATTGTTGAAGGACAACCATTGATTCTTTTTCAAGGGAAGTGTTATGGTGGAGAGGTTATAAAACCTCATTTTATAAAGGGTTATGAAATTTAGGAGGAATTTTAATTTTTGACACTAAAGCACGGTTTATTTTGAGGACCAGAATTTAGATTGAAATTTTGAGAGCAGGATCTTGTTGGGAAGAAGTTGTTTTTTATGAATTAAGGAACATGACGTAATTCAGGTTCTTAAGAGAGATTTAGAGTTCAGTGGTCCCCCACCATATCTATTTTTTATGTAGGAAAATATTCTCTTTATGAGAACCTACAATGAGTTGTGTTGTAGTTGGGGAACCATACCGTAAGAGGGGATTATAGGGTATTGTGAAATAAGAAGAAGAAGGTCACTTCACGAGGGTTTGGGGAATTGGGTGTGATTATATTGTAAGAGGAATCTTGTTGCGAGTGAGAAGGGTTGTGTTATGGTATAATTTTTATGAGGGAAAATCCCACTACCTATGGAAGTCACACCACAACACATGGGGGCCACACCATAACAAAGAAATTAAATGGTGTCGATACCACAACATTTGGGGGGGTCATATAGAAACCCCCATAGTCAGACCATGAATAAGCTGCAATAATATTTTTAAAATTGACGACATGATAAAAATATTAGGGTTGGCCCCCCGGGTTCGTATTTCAATAACCTATGTAGGGGGAGGACATTGTTCATGGTCATACCCCTTTTCTTCCTCTTTCAATCCCCCTCAATTCCGGGTGTTCATGGTTCAAATTTTGTGGAAATTCTATGATATTTACCCCCTCCTCACATACCATTTTTTCCATTATTTTCCACTTATTTTTATATGATTAGAATATAGATTTAGTGATTATTTCCATAAGAGAATGGTAGATATCATTCGACGTGATGGGTAGTTTTCTCAAAATGAATTGGGTGCATCATGTAATGATGATCACACGCTATTTCTCACCATTTCATTAGAGTTATTCTATCGTATGTTTTTTTCTTAGATACTCAATTAAAATGTAGGAAACTAACAATTAAATTTGGAGAGTAAATTGGGGTTTTCTGTGGCATTGGTATGGGTGCATGTTAGGAGTAGACTCTGCCACTTTTCTCATGGTCTTTATGATTATATGTTTTTCATTTAGTTTTTAAGAAATTATTCCTAATTAAATTAATTTGTAAAATTAATCATTAATTGTTATGATTATGTGAACTGGGAACTATGGAATGAGATAATTTATTATGTGGTGATGTTATATTAGACAAGATTGGTTGAATAAGTTCATACTATCCCAAGATGTTAACTCTTCTTGAGGTTGGTGGTTCATTGAACATATCCCTGAGTTTATGAATTGTATATTAAAAGTTAATGTGGTCTCACCCCTATATGTGATCATCCTTTTTAATTAAATAAAATTTTTCACTAAAGTAAAGCACATGTGGATAGTTTATATTCCATATTCCAAGATGGAACCTTGAATATTTGCTTGGTTCCATAGTCATCGATGGTAAATTTCTTGATAAGTATGAGGATTGAGATACATGGAACCTAAAGGGGTTCTATCGATATGAGAAATAATGTAGTATGCTAGAGATAAATCCATTATTTCTATTTAGGAGGAGTGATTGATGGATTGGTAATGGTTTTTCAAGGAATAGATCATTTGTGGAACTCAAGATACCTTATATCTCATGGGATAGTTGATTAGAATGTGGAATTATTTCTCCTCTCCCATAAATATATGAGTGAAAAGGGGGATATTCCCTATAAAGGATTGTTGAAAGGGTTGGGTAGAGGACCATCCTAGGGTGATTGGTGAAGGGATATGGGATTGATACCATCCCTATAGTGTGATGATGGTAAGGACCTTCCTATGAGGCCAATTAGGTTAGGTTGAGATTATGGTGATGATCAGGGATGATATTCCATCTGAGTGATATCCTAGGCCTTATAGATAAGAGTGAGATAGATGATCCCATGTAGGGTGTTTAAACTGTGGTGAGATCTATGGGACCTTGTTGGGTGGCCCGGTTTTTTGTTTACCTTATAGAGAGGTGGTGTAGTGAGATATATACTCTATATTATGGGTGTTACCATAGAACCTGAAGGTCAACGATGTGGGCTTGGCATGGCTTAGTACCAATGAAAAATGATAATGAGGGGTCTAGGGGACCCTAGGGGATTCCCAAAAAAGTGAGATAAGGATGTTAATAGATTATATATGATTTTATTATGGTAATAGGGAGGTCTGGATAGTTAGATCAGTGAGGCTAGAATGACATAGAGGCTTGCCTTGATATGCGAGGTTAGCCCTGTGTGGTTAACACCCTGGTATTAGGCTTGTATGATTATGGATTGGATATTTCGTGATGTGTGTGTCATGTGTGATGGTTTCTGGGAGATAGGATGCCACTAGTGTATGGTATGATCTATTTTTTATTACAATATGTGATTATTTCACTTAGTTTACGGATTTTATGATCTTTGTTTCAAGTCAGGATGGGTTACACCCCAATATTTCCAGAGGATATGATATTTGTTTCCTAATAGGGTTTTGTTACACCCATGAGTTTCCAAGAGGTATGATATATGTTTCCCAACATGGTGAAGTTATGCCCTTAGGTTTTTATATGATATGATATATGTTTTCTAGAAGAGTGAGATTATTCCCGTGAATTTCTAGAAGATATAATTTGAATTTCTTAATAGGGATATCTTTCCACTGAGTTATCAGATGTTATGTTTGTGTTTCCCAGTAGGAGTCTACCCATATGTTCTAGATAATTTGTTACTTATTTCATGGTTGTGATATGTTATGCATCTTGGTTCCAGATAAGGTTACTTACATTTCTTTCAAGGGAGTGTATTGGTCTATAGGTTTGTGGTGATGGTATTATGCTCACATACATTTCATGTTGACAAAATCTAGATTGGTCAATATCAGGTGTCATGTTAGAGCTCAAGTATTGATTGGGGTTTATTTTATATCACATCCGAAGTTATCTATTTATTATTTAAATCATATCACATGTACATAAACTATATTTTATGGTTCTATTTAGGACGTTTTTGGTGGTTAATTTCTCTATTTTAATCGCACCTTTCTGGAGCGGCTAGGTAACTAGTGTGCCCGATCAGACCTCATGTTTATAGGTCCAGTTGGGTAAGAGGTATAGGGTTTCATGATGAGGCTACAAAAGCTTGACATGTATTGGAGAATAGTATGTGATGAGGATCAGTGATGGATGTAGAGACTTGTTGTATCCATTTATTTTGTTTTTTTTTGTACATGTGATCTCCCAAATAGGTGTCTATTTTTTATTTATACTTTTATTATTATTCATTAATTTAATATAACATGTATTTGTTTATTTATGATTCATGCATATAATTTTTATTATACATGATGTTTGGTAATTTTAGGCATCATTTCTCACAATGATATTATGATATAGTCTTCCCATGCTAACAAAAAATGATCATGGCTGCTAGTTGGTAGTCTTTGTTGTATGGGGAGGTGTTCTTGAGGTCTCGTGATTCACTGATCCAGACACTAAGTGAATTTATGCAAGTCAGGGTGTTACTATATTCATATGTTTTTATAAATTACATGTTTGTTTTAGAATGATGTTTTTAATTTACATTATTATAACTATTTGTGCATAAAATTTGAAAAGGATATGTTTTTTGATAAATATAGAAAAATGAATGAGAAAAGTCCAATTTTGGGGAATGAAAATGAAAAGGGAAAATGTTAGGTCCATTAGGCTAGATACTCTGAGGGGGTGAATTAGGTTATGACTGATTAAAACAAATTTCTTGTTTTATCATGTTTTTCTGTTAGTCAAAACCCTATTCTTTATCCTTCCCATTGTAGAGTATGAATAAAATCTAAAGCATGCACATGACACATCAATTTTTACTTGGTTCACCCTCACTATTCTATGTTCAAGAAGAATACACCGGAAATATTCCAATGTACCAATTCTAATATAAGCACACTGCTGTTTACAAGTTTAAAGCGGACTCATTGTCCCTCCTAGTTTACAACCACTCAAAATTTGAGAACACCCTACTCTCTCTCAATTTAAGTGAGCCCGCTACTTCTTCAGGAGATTCACTCATAGTTTATAGACTTATAGGTCTCTTCATTACCACTAATGAATTCATCCAACACTATATGTAGATGATCTATTGGTGTCCAAATTTTATCCACTTATGAATACCCCTTTTCCCCTGAACACTAAGCCACGTCCTTTGGGAAGTAACTTCAAAAATAACCCTACTTCGCGAAGCTCCCAATTTCACGAAGCACAAACAAGCCTTCGCAAAGCCCCGACCATTTCATGAAGCTCAAACCTTTGCAGAGCTCAGGCCTTCATAGAGCTCAATTCATCGCAGAGCGACTTCTTTCATGAATCTCATTGAGCCAACATGGATCACACAACTTTCGTGGAGCTAGATTAGCCGTTGCGAAGCTCCTTCTTTTCATGAAGCAGATAGCCTTCGCGAACCACCTTCACGATCCTAGAGAAAAATATTTTCTTCAAAAAATCTCTACTTCTCTTAAGGGGGTCTAGGCCTATTTATAGGCGATTCCACCGACCTTCTAAACTTCCACACAAAGTCATCACCATGTCATCTCAAATTGCGATGCTCCGAAATACCCGATGAAATTCTCACAATATCGTAATGCACCATGGAAATTTTCAGATCGCGGAGCTTGTTGTAATCGGGGATCATTCCATCAATTCCTTCTCATCTTCGCTGCGAATCTCCACCGGTAATGCTTTTCATAGCCACAATGTTCTTCAACTTTTTCATTCGCGAAGCTCATCGTAATCGCGAAGAACACCATCAACATTCTTCTTGTCTTCATGAAATCCAATCTATGAAGCATATCTTTGTGAAACTCATGCCTTTTCCATATTTTGATGATATCTTCAAGGAAATACATATTTCGCGATGCTCACCAAAATCAAAATTTTGGACCCCAAAAAAATTGGCAAACACTAGAAAATAACACCCCCTTGTATCTATTCTTTTCATACTGCCTCTGAATCATCCATTCCTTCGTCATGGTTCTTCGTTAACATGGATTGTCAATAGAATCTTTGGAACTTGAAAATTCACCATGTAAACCTACTTTGTCAACAAATACAATCAACCAAAAAATGCTACAATGTTACATTGAGGGATTTTTTCACACCATAAAAAATATATATCAGTTTCGAGTAGTTGTATGAACCTCATTCCACATAGGCATGAGTTGTTGACAAATTCCATAAGATCTAAATTTATCAAAATTATAGGACAAACACATAATAACATTATTATAGACATATAACTATGATTTGTTATGTATTTATTGTTTTCTTCCAATATAATTCATACTAGAGAAATCATTTATAAAAAAATAGTAATCCATTAAATGGAAAATCCAATAACTGATAGAGGAGGTATTTATAGAAAAAGTAGTATAGGATAAAACCAATGATGTAAGAGATCAGTGAAGGGGGCCTAGATATTGATGATAATGGATTGTCCATCATCAATTATTTTTTTTCTCATATTCAGAACTAAATATATAATACATAAATAAAATAGGGATTGAGACTAAAATAAAATGTATCAGAATCAAAATTATTGTATATAATGAATGATTAGATTTTTATTATAGAAAAATATATTTCATAATTTTGATAAATGATTTACTATGATTGTATTTTTATGAAAAATGAATTTAAGGGAGTCTTTAGTCTCTGATAACTAAATTATTTGTGATCATTTTTTTGAAGGAACAATAAAAGTAGAAATAATAAATAAGAGTATATGTGAGCCTTCCTGTTATTTCTCATCACATGACTAACTTGAAAACATCTTACATTAAACAGTAATGACTGATCTAAATGTGAAAACATATATTAATTGATTTGAAATATCCATTAATGATTGTTTTTATAAATTATTTAGTTTTATAAACACAATATTTGTTTTTATAAAATAAAATCATTTCAATATCCTATAAAATACAAATTAGGGTGGATTTTATAACCATTTTAATTATTTTGTCTAAAATTTCCATCGTATTATTAGAAAAAAAATTAATTGAAAAATAAGTTACGTTTTATTTCATTTTCCTAGCAAGTGGATTTCATCATATATTAGTGTCACATGGACTATACTCGATTGTTTAATATTGAACTCCAACATATACGTCTATAGAGATGCGTATTGATATAAATAAAATTCATAAGCCTGGTGTATGCTTCAATAGTCAACCAACCATATTTTTTTGTTTTTTTTTTGAGAAGAATTGATCACACACTTGGATATCAAATATTTATTATTTGTGTAAGGAAAAAATTATTTTCTAATTTATATTTTTTGATTTTTTTTTATTATAGCAGGTAAGGATGAAAGTAGGTTGGGTACCAATGAAATTTTGGGGATAAAAATAGTAACCCATTTAGTTTCACAAAACCCCAACACTTTTTTTTCAAATTGACTACACTTACCACACCATAATATATACTAAACTATAATGTTAACTACCCAAACCAATTTAAAATTACCAGATTAGAAATTCAAATATTAAAATCTTATCTATAAATATTGAATACACATATTATAAAATTATGTAAATATTTAAAATTTTAAATTATATACTAAAATATAATAAATTAATTATTAATTATTAATATAAAAAATTAAAATTGAATATTTACTTATAGATATAATATTAACTGAACACAAAATTAATAAATATTATTTATAAATTTAATGTAATTTAAAAATTTATTATTGACCAATTATTGATAAATAGCATAATCAGGTTCCCCTTTATGGTACCAAAAGAGTATTATCCAAACCTTCGATGTTTATTAAACGAGTTTTGTATTTTCTACCATAACCCTCTAAATACTTTTTTAATTATAATCCTAACCCTATTTAATCGGATCATGTATTGTTGGGTACTCAGTTATCTGGTTCCCATTACTATGGTATATGTTTTCTATATTTCTAGAAACATGATTTATTGGATTCCCTAAAAATATTATTTCTTGAATGAATAATAAGAAATATATTTTCTTTAAATAGAGAGATTGAAATAACCCTAAAAATTTATGTCCTTTATAGTTTTTTTTTCAAAAAATTGAAAACTAAGTCCAAGTTTATTTTTTAAAAATAATACAAAATTTTTTTAAGGACCTTTATTCCTATATTAACTTATGGTGAAGGCCAAATGTGTTATGGGACTAAAAGCCTTTGGATTTGAGTAGGAGTCAAATATTTGGGGCCACTAATATCATTAAAGTAAACATAAAAAACTATTTTTTATAAAAAAAATTTATTTTAATTTTTTGCATAGATATATATATATATATATGTAAAAAAATATTAGCATAATTTAATTTCTAATAAATATGAATCATTTCAAAAATTAATGTAACATGAAATTATTACAAAAACTCTCACTCATGTATCCCATTTTTAAGGGGAATTCCCTAGACATCCTTATGGATTTCTAATACTGGATTCACCTACCAACTTTCCTACAGATAATTAATAATATATTATTACGGATAGTTAATAGTTAATTAATAATAAAAAATATTTACTAATAAATAATAATAATCGATGACTAGAAGTTTCACTAGGAGTTTTCAGGAACTTATTCCTATTTAAATTAACCTATAAAATTATTCATTAATTTTTATGATTATTTGAATTAGGTGTTCCGGCTTGAGATTGGTACTCAAGAGACGATATGAAATCAGCCAAGCATGGTCGAGGATGTGTGGATAAGCCTGGTGATATTAACTTTGTATAAGTTAGGTGGTCTATTGAACATATCCCTATATTTATGAATTTGATATGACATGTGATATTTGGTCTCACCACTATAGATGATACATATTTTTAATTAAATAAATTATTTCCCTAAAGTAAAACACATGTGGATAGATGATATTCCAAGTTCCATGATAGACCCCTAAACATTTCTCAGTACCTTGATGATCAATGGTCAATGGTAGGATAAGTATGTGGCTTGAGATATATGGTCCCCAGAGTAGTCCTTGTGATATGAATATCAATATAGTGGGCCAAAGATAGGTCCCATAGTTCCCTTGAAGATGGGTGAATGATAGATTGGGAATGATTTTCCTAGTTAAATGTTATATGTGTAGAAAAAGATACCATCTAGTCAATGGGACAATTGATTATAGATTAGGGAAAATGTTCCTCCCCCATGGATATATGAGGAACTAGGGGGGTATGCCCTATGAAGGATTATATAAGGGGTTGGGTAGAGGACCAACTAAGGGTGATTGGTGAAGGTATATGGGATTTTGGTCATCCCCCTAGTGTGATAATGGTGTGATCGTTCCTACAAGGCCCACTAGGACAAGATGAGATTATGGTGTAGATGCAGGATGATATTCCCTTTGAGTGATGGGTTAGGATATGAGAGACGAAAGTGAGATAGAGGATTATAGGTAGGGTTTATAGAAAATGGTGGTATATATGGGACCTTGGGGGGCTTCCCTAGATCCATGTTGACCATATAGATGGGTAGGGTAGGGAGATATGAAGTTACGATTTTTGGATCCACCTTAAAACTAGAAGTTTGATTGTGTGAGATTGGCATGTTCAGTTCCAGTGATAAATGAATGAGAGGGGTATAAAGGTTCCTAGGGGGTGCACAAGTAAGAGAGATGATTATTTTCATGGATCATATGTGATGTTCTTCATTGACAGTGATGTTATTGGTAGTTAGACTCGAGTGGCTATGAATAATTAGAGGCATGACAAGATATGTGAGGCTAGGCTCAAGTGGATATCACCCTAATGATGAACGGGTGTGATTATATTTTGGATGTGATGCATGATATGTGTATGTCGTGTAATGGCCTTGGGGAGATAGGATGCCCTCGGTGCGTGGTTGATCTATCTTTATCAATAGGGATTGGTTATTCCCCTTGGTTTCTAGATGGCATGATCTATGATTGAAGGTATAGAGGGGTTATGACCCTGAGCTTCTAGATGATATGATATATGTTTTCTAGTAGGGTATTGTTAAAACCGTGAGTTTCCTAATTATATTATATATGTTTCTCATCATGGTGTAGTCATTCCCCTGGGTTCCTAGATGATATGATATATGTTTTCAGGTTGTGTATGATTACACCCATGAGTTTCAATAACATATAGTCTTTGTTTCATGGTAGGTAGATCTTTTCCCTTAGTTATCAAATGATCTATATGTGTGTACCGACAAGGGGATTCTAAACCGATGTTTCTGATAACCTGTTATTTTTTTCATATAGGTGAGTTTTTATGAATTTGGGTTCCATATGAGGTTGCTTATATTTCTGTTCGGGGAGAATATAGGTCCCTAGGTTCTCTATGATGGTATTATTCTCAGAGACATCCAGTGTTGGATGAATCTGGTAAGGTCGATATCTGGTGACACATTAGAAACCAATGATTTATATGGGATTATTTTATTACACTTCAAAAATTATTTATTTATTATTCTGAGAATATTAAATATGCATATGTTTTATTTACTAGTCATGATATGGACATCATTACTGGTTCTCTGCTCTGTTTTACTCACACCCATCTCATGCAGCCATGGTAATGGGGTTATTGATCAGTGCTCATGTTCATAGGTTTGGATAGGAAATAGGTTCAGTGTTGAATGATTTAGATAGAGAATTTTGATGTTGATTTGATGTTGAGATGTGATAAGGCTCAGGGATGGTAGTAGAGCCCACTTGTATTTATTTTTTTTGTTTTTTTATACATGTGATTATCTCAATATGTGACCGATTAGGATTTATAGTTGTATACTTCCTCATTAATTTGATATATCATTTCTATTTTTATTTATTATGAATGATGTTTGGAAATTTATATAGTCATTTATCACTCTGATATAATGGTATAGTCTATTCATGGTAACACCGTAGATCATTATTTCTAGTGAGCCATCTTTTTCATATAGGAAGGTGTGTATGTGGTTCTGTAATACACCACTCTAAACACTAAGTTCGTAGTTGTTAGTCAAGGTGTTATAATAATATTTTGTTTTTAAAAATAACGTGTGTGTTTTTAGTATGTTTTTTATATTTTATGTCATTGGGCCTAATTGAGCATAAAATGGGAAAAGGAATTTTTTTGGACAAATATAGAAAAAATCATGACCATATTCTAGTTTTGGGGATGGAAAATGAAAAAGGATCAGAGATATATCAATTTTAGGGAGTGGTATAAATCATAGATAACATATGCCTGAGGTCAAACCAAATATCATAAGATCCATTTTGATAAATATTATAGGATAAACACATCATATTATTATTATGGATATAACACTATGATGTATTAAATTTTCATTATTTTATTATAAAATAATTCATATGAGATAAATAAATTACAGAGAATATTTATCCTTTAAAGGTAAAATCTACTTAGTAAGAGAGGGTAGATTTATAGAAAAACAAATAGAGGAGAAAAATAATTAAGTAAAATACCTGTGAAGGGGGAATGATGATTGATGATAATTTATTTTATATCATCTATTATTTTTATGTCTCATATTATTAACCAAATATATAATCTATTACTAACCCATAGGATGCAACATAATGGTACCTTCCCCTCTGGCTCTTAGTGAAGTCTTGAGTTTCAGTCTTGATGAGTACATCCCTACATTGTCTGTTGCGTGATTTTATGTGTAATGTATCCCCATTCCCCGGATCAATGTAAATATATACTCTCTTATGAAAATATATATTGATACTAAAATCAAACATATATTGACATAATTTATCTAAAACAATGAAAGTTTACTTTTCTTATTATCAAAAATTATTTTTCAAAAATTGGATAAAGGATTTACTATGATCATATTTTCATAAAAATTAAATTTAACGGAGTCTTAAATCTCTCTTTACCAATGTACCTATGAACACTTATTTTGGTTGGAAGAATAAAAGTGTAAATAATAAATAGGGTTTCATGTGAACCTTCCCCTCATTTCCCTTCATAGGACTAAGTTGAAAACATATTATTTTAAATACTAATAACTTATCTTAATGTGAACACCTCTATTTGTTTATTTGAAACAATCAATAATGTGTTTTTAATCATTATTTATTTATATAGTACTTTTAATTTTTAAAAATGAAATCATTTTAATACTTTATACAATATATAACAGATTGGATTTCAAATCCATTTCAACTCTTCTTTTCTAAAAAATTCAACTCATTCTTATAATACTTTTTTAATTGAAAACATGTTATATTTAATTTTTTTATCCCAATAAGTGGATTACATGAAATATTCACGTCGCATGGACTACACTAAGTTTTTTTTTGTTTAAAACCCATTTATATGACCACATAGAAGTTTATTGAGATATATATATATATATATCAAAAAATAATTATCCCACAATAATCTACCAACCAAGTTTATGTTGTTATTTTTTAGGAATAATTGACCGCACACTAGGATATCATGTATTGATTCTTATTTTTATGTAAAAGGTTTTATTTTTTATTTCTAATTTTCATATTTTTTTTCTTTATTATAGCTTGTAGGGATGAAAACAGGTTAGTTTCCCATGAACTTTTGGGTGCACGAACTCTGGCCCACTTATTTTTTTCCAAAACTCGAACTTTTTCTTAATAAATCCACTACCCTAACCTGACCCTGATATATAATTAACTATGAATTTAACTATCCAACCACTTTTAAAATTACCCGATTAAAAATTAAAATTTTAAAATTTTATTTACAAACATTGAATAGTCATATTAAAACAATATGTAAATATTTTTGGAAATTTAAAATTATTTAATAAAATATAATTACTTTATTAGTAATGATTAATTTAAAAAAAATTATATCTAAAATTTTATTATAGATATAATATAAACTAAATAAAAAATTAATCAATATTTTCTATAATTTTAATTTCATTTAAAAATTTATAGTTGATTAAATAATAATAATTTTCATAACTGATATTTTGTTTATGATACCTTTAGAGTAATATCTTAACCCTACCCATTTTTAAATGAGTTTTCCATTTTCTATAAAAACCCTCCAAATTATTGTTTAACTACTATGTAAACCCTATTCAATCAAATCAGTTAGTGTTTGGTACTCAGTTAACATGGACCCATTACCATGGTATTTATACCCCCACCCCCAAACATATTGTATAATATATTTTCATTAAATATTGAGATTGAAATATCACTCAAAAATATTTTTTAATTTTTTTTCAAAATAAGGTTGTAAGTATATGTTTTCTTTAAATAATCAAAAAAGGAATTGATTCCCCTAGGGGTACTTATGATGCAGGCATGTAGTGATAAGGGTGGTGAAGCAAGGTGGTGCCACATGAGCAACGCAATAAGGCGTAGAGATCCATGTAATGGCCTTCGGGTCACTGGGTCTTTAAGAAAATAAATATAATTAGATCTCTATTGATTGTATCAGCCCTTGGAGTGGGGGTGTACCCAGTCATTGAAGGATCAGAGGTGTGTATGTTGTTTACATTGGTTGTAACATCCATGATCTTCTATGATATTTTTTATATAAAAATATTAGGTGAACTTAACTTGTAATAAATATCCAATATTACAAAAATTATAGTAATATGGAATTATTATAAAAACACTCACCTATGACTCCCATATATATGAGGACTACCCTAAAAATCCTTATGGACTTCCAATGTTGGATTCATCATCCCCTTTTACTACATAGAATAAATAATATATTATTATTAATAATAAATAAATAAATACTAATTAATATTAAATACTAATAATTAATAATAATGACTAAATAAAAATTAATCATTAATATTTATATTTAAATAATAATACTTATTAATTAACTAATTAATATTAAGAATATTAATTAAAAATTTAAAAAATAAAAAATTAATTTTTAAAAGTTAATAGTTTTTTATATTGAAAAGCATGAGGCTCGTGAGATCCTTTATTGAATAAATGTAGTAAACATGTCTGAAACATAAAAAGAATAAAAAAATTTCATGCAGAACAATAAAAAGGTTGAGAGAAATCAAGTATCTTGTGATCTAGTACTCATTCTATGTTGAGGGACACATCCACCCCAACTATGAGGATGTCTCCCCCTTCTCCATGTATTGACCAGAAAGAAAAATCCACCTCTATCAAATGAGAGTCCATCATCCCTGACAGCCATATTCTCTTTTGCATCAGGTGAATGATTACTAAAATTTTCATTCTCCTCACTAGCATCGATTTAAATAAAATCAAAAAATTTATGAGTACAAACTTTTGAAAGCATTTTTTTCTTATGTAGTACAAAAATAGTGTTTTTTAAGTAGTTCCAGTGAATATAGAAATAGAAACCACAAAAAATATTTCCCTCTATATAGCTAGATCCAAATGAGAAGTAGTAGTAGCAATATGGACCTCCCTGCCCATAGTAGATTTTAAACCAATCCATCCACATGCTTAAAATTTGAGACATCATGGTTCTTCATTCCACCAAGGGATTACTCCATAGGAAAAATTCATGTAGCCTATTCCCCTTCAACAACATCAATATTTGAGACTAAATATTTAACAACAGCCAAATGATTACCTTCCTTGCCATTGGAAGCTTCTAAAACCAAACTAGGTTTGTTATTATCTATAGAAACACCATACAAATTATTCGAAGTCTGCATACCACTATCCATATCATTTGAATACTAAAAAATACAAGGTGGATGCCCATCCATAGATATATCAACTAGAAGATTAGCATGTTGAAAGGAAGTAGCAGTTAAATCATTCAGATATATATTTATGTACAATGAATCCATATAAGATGCAATAGTCTTGAGAGAACTAGAGTTTATAGGAGGAATAGAATCATTCTCATTTACCTTCACATGGGTATAATTACTTTTTTCCCAATAGTGGGATTTTGGTGTGTTTAGGTGTCCACATCCATCTTAGCCTTCCCTTTGAAATTTTTAGAGGAAATATTTTTTTTGTTTCTTCCACAAGGTGTTGCACACATCATCCAGTACAGAATTCTCATTATCAATTTGACCTTCATTAGATTCCACACTATCAGGATCATCTTTATGCCCCTAATTATAGAATCCTTTAATTAAGTCCCAACAAAATTCAAAGGATTATAATCAGTATTGTCATCCCATGACTTGATGGTATGATATAACCATTGAACATGAGATACATACATGATTTCAATAGTAGGTGAAGAAATTATTATAATATTAGTGCTATCAGTGCCTCCTTTATTCTGAGGAAGAACATCAAAAACAAGGATTTTGGTTCCCTGAGGAGGTATTTCTACATTTACAAGGATTTTTTTACATGTAGAATTAAAAATACAAGAAGCATAGGGTTGTACAACATCATTTGTAGGAACAACGTTAGTCTGATAATCAATGTACTATATGATCTCATTACATTCCTTCCTTCATAAGTGAAAATGATCATATCAATTTAATTGATAATTAGAACAAATGAGATATATCTTACAATTAGACTCCCAATGGCCTATAATTTGACAGGCATCACAAATCGACGACCATTTTTTCAAACTCAATTCTAAGATTAATTTCATCCTCAAGTGTGGAGAGAACAACCTTATCTATAAAAGTCATATTTTTCTAATCCTCCACCCAAACCCTCGAAAATTTACTACAATTAACTATCTCAATTATATTTTCTATCATGATTGGGATTCCAATTGTAGAAGAAATATCAAATAAATTTTTTGTGTGCCATAAGACCCAATATAAACCATGTATTTTGATCTAAACATGTGCACATGTATCTTTGAAATCATATATATTAAATATTAGGTTCTATTCATGAACTCTTGGGGTTATTTTCCTCAGATTAACTGAACCAAAACTCTAAGAGTGACCCTTAAATTATGTGGAAGAAAATAATATATGATAAAACCCGCAACCAAGTGAGACGAACCAAAAAAAAATAATTATAGATAATAATTTTTACGAATTATTTAATAACTTATTATTAATTAATTAAAATTAATTATTAATAAATAATTATTATTATTAGTTATTATTACTTATAATACTAAATTATTTTTTAAATAATTGTGGGAATTGTTGATGGAGTGGCCTATACTCGATAGCAGTGGTAGGTGTCTGTTGGTGCAGCAGCCAACAACTATTGACGGCAAGGATGGTGAAGATGGGGATAGTTGTATAGTGTAGAAATGCAGTGTCGGTGTGGGGACACACAAAACATGCTGATGTATGATAGTCTTGTATTTCTAAAAAAAATCGCTTGTACGACAACACAGTTTGAGGGGGTTGCGTAAGGGACTTGGGTGGTTTCAGTAGCATCTGGTAAATAGTTGGAGAATTGGAAGCACTGGGCACATATTAGATGGGTGGATGGTGGGACACGATCCACTGCATGTGGTCAGAAATGTTCTATAGAAGTGTGAGCAGGGAACAACATAGAAGTGGACAGGTGATTTGAAAAACATCAGACCGAAGTCGATGTGGAATGGTGGATTTATCAGATGACAAGCGCTTAAGGGCTGGAAAATATTGGGTTGAAGAGCCGTGGTGAGCGCAACATTGATGAACCACTGTGAGGAAGGGTCTATGAGCAATATATCAAAAGGTTATGTTTACTATATATATAATAAGTATAAATAAATGGCTCATAGAATGAAGTATCTCTTAGCTGAGGCTATGACTGGCTCTCGAGGCCTATGAGTGTCGAGTGTGTGTGTGTGTGTGTGTGTGTGTGTTTCATTTTAATTGTTCCCCCAATATCTAGTATATATAAAATTTATTAATTGATGATTAATTAAAGAATAATTATTTTTAACAAGTTGAACCTGAATAGTAATAGTTAATATTTATTATTAATTGTTTAATAATAGTAATTATTACTTCTAAAGTAATTAGTAACTAAATAATTAATTAACAATTAATAATTAAATAATTATAATTTTAATAATTAATAACTAAATAATAATTTTAAATATTTATTTATAAAAATATTAATTATAAATTAATATTATTTGACAACCAATTAAATATTAATTAATAATTATTAATATGTAATAGTAATTATTGATTAGTTTATTTACAGGGTTTAGAATATTAATTTTTTAAAAAAGGGTATAGGGATGGAAATATTTTATAAAATGGTTTGTCATAAGAGTAAACCATGTTTACACTTCTAACATCGATAGGACACGTGAATGGGGTTCACACTTCCTGATTTCTGCCATGGAGATTAGGGTTTGAAATCTTTTCTTCTTCATCAGATCATTCCTTGGTTGATAATTTCCTTCACCATGGGTGTTCTATTAGTCACAATTATATCATTGAGGGATGGGAAAGAAAGAGGAGCATTTGTGGTGGATTTTCTCTAAGTTCTTTGCTTCTCTCATTCTCCCTCTTCAAACACTCTATAGTTTGAGGACATCGTGAAAAGGGAAACATAGCTCGTGTAAAATCGGATCTAGATACAATCTTGGAATGTCTAGAAAAAGTTGAACACTCCATAATCAGACATCTTCTCTTACATAGGGGTTACAGACCATGGAGATTTGATGATTTGGTGGTGCGCCGCTCAGAAATTTTGGGCTACAAAAACAGGAAATGTGTATCTTTGGGTCATGGATTCTTTCATTCCATCTTTCCTTCTCTATAGAAGAATATAATATCGTGGGGATTCAGTTTGATTTTCTTCTAATATGGTATTCTCCATATCCTTGAGTGAGATCATAATTCCAATCCAAAAAAGGTTTGGAACACTTCTTTCTAAGCTTTTATCAAGGTACATGGGCTTAACTGGGTACATTGGAAACCAAAAATTTTACATGATATAAATATTTCAATCATTATACCTATAAAAATCGATAAAGTGAATGAGTTTTCCAAGTTTGGTAAATTTTCTCTCCTTTTTTAAGTTAACTTGAGTTCTATGCTAATTTATAAGGTGGTTTTTTAAAATGATAAATATGATATTGTGCATAGAATTGAATATTAATGGATTCCCTCGTTCTTCCTTGATTGTAAAATCACAGGTCATGAAAAATATCAATTATAAAAGGTTAGTTACTTTTGAATTTTATACTATTAGGGGGCATGAAGAAAATCAGTGTTTCAAAACTTCTAGGAGGAAAATCCCATTGAGGGAACTATAAATTATATTTAGGGACAAATTTTGGAAGGGGATTTTCAGATTCCAAATCCCATGGAGGTTTCTGCACCTGATGAAACTAGTTATAATGAGGAAGCAACTCAAATATAGAAGACCCTTTATTCATTTGGCTCTGCACATGGGGTTGTACATTGCCCCGATATTGAGAAGGGTACGGATATTTTCAATTTCGGCACTTCCTTTCATGAGTCACTTGTTGCAAGACATGCAATTCCTATTGATGATTAGCTCCATGAATCTGACTTGAAGCATGGATCACAATTTCGAGATGATGCTCAATAGAGTAATAAATAGAAATCATAAAAAACATGAGGGAAAAATCAAAATATGATCAGCCCCACCCCTTGAAGTATGTCAAGCAAAGATCTATTGGTATTATAAAGAAAACCATAGAGGCTTAAATTTATGGGTCTCTATTGGAAATCACTCTAATGGGTGGAATATATTCCGCAAAATCACCTAGTAAAGGTGTGGGAAGGATGGAAAGGGAGGTTATGGTCACTCTCACGGATAAAGAAGGGGTAAATTCAAAGGAATTGGATATTTTCCAAATGCAAGACCATTTTTAGAAAAAAAAATTGTAACTCCTTAGAATGGAGTGCCCACACCTAACCAAGGGGTGATCATCCTAAAAAAGGATGCCTCATATTATGGTAAAAATGAACCTAGATCACATGGAATTATAAACAGGTCCCAAATAAGGGAGGTATTTAGTGAATAATTTGGCAATGTATATAAGAATTTCCATGTTGATGGTCAATCCTCAGGTAATGAAGCTGGAAAGGAAATCACAGACCTGATTGGGGATCAGAATCCCAAGTCACTTGAGGACCCCTTCCCAATAGATGGTATCCATGTTCCTCACATGGATGACGCACCATGGCATCATCCAAGGAACTAGAAGAGGGGTCGTCATTCATGGGGTGTAAGTGGTGGAAGCGTCCATAGATGATGATATATATATGGGTTGTGTCCTGTCTTCATATGTGGAATTGAGGTTTACCTTGACTTTATTTTTCATTACCCCTTTAATACTGTTGTACTTTTATTTTCAATAAATTTTGGGACCATGAGTTCAACCCCTGGTCTATTCCATCTTAGTGTATATATATAATTAAATATAAAAATAAATATTAATAAAAAAATTATATTTAAATAAATACTGATTATATATAAATAAATATTAAATGAAATTTCATGAATATTAATAATATATCAATAAATCACAATCTAAATATTATAAATATTAATAAATATTAATAAATATTAATAAATAATAATAATTAATAAATGAATAATCAAAAATATTCATAATAAAAATAAATTTTAATAAATATTTATTACATATTAAAAATATATTCCAAAATATTAATTAAATATTACACAATGTTAATAAATATAAAAATGTAAATAAATTTTAATAAATAGAAATAATTTGTAATAATATATTAGTTAATATTAATTAAATATTCATAAATATTACTTAAATACTATAAATATTCACAAATAATAACATATTAATAAATATTAAGTAAATTTTCATAAATTTTCATATATTTTCATATACTTTCATAAATATTAATTAAATGTTAGTACATGTTAATAATATTACTCACCATTAATAAAATATTAATCAAATATTACAAAAAAGTAATAAAATTTAATTAAATATTCATAAATACAAATAGATATTAATTAAATATCAATATTCCTTGTAGTTCAAAAGTTAGGCATGGATTATTGGTACTATCAATCATAGGTGAGGAACAATAAGAATTCATGACTGTAAATTTAACTTCAACCTATATTATTACTAGGATACTTGCACACAGGTCTGGATCAAAATACATGAACTCAATTAGGTATTATTTCATATTTATATTTTTTATAATATATCCTCTTCGATTAGCATCCCAATATAGATGCACTACGCTATAGAGATAGTAAGTTACTATCATTTTCCACGTTTCTTTGAGGTGGTAGATTTAAGTTCTATAATAATAGAAATGATGGTTCTATCAATGCAACAGGTTTAGATATGTCTTACGATTGAATATGAGAAAACACCCCTTTTTGCATTTTCAAATTGTTGGACATTAAAATGATATATGTAGATGATATTTAATTTGTTCTAATTGTAAGAAAAAAAGGACACGATTTGCAACATTGTAGAAGGAAGTTTAGTCCATAGAATACTATTTTTAACAATGAGGATGCTTCTAAAATGATAAAAACATATGTTGGTCAGCTTCAAGGCACTGATGTTGAACTTGATGAGGTCTCTCATAAGTATGATGCTAAATACCCCACCCTGAAGGATGGATTCATTCCTCATGGAGTTTCTGATTTTGATTCCCCTATTTAAATGATAGTTAAACCTAAATTTTATTTGGGATGATATTGCTAAGGGGAAGTAAATGGAAGTTTATGGAATCATATGAAATTCTATTGTAAATGGGATCTCCTTCAATGATGTTTTATCCAGGGGTATATCGGCTGAGGAAGATGTGGAATCCAATGATAGTTAGAAAATCAAAGAACATTCTTCTCAAGTGGAAGCTGACTTTAGTTTTTGTAAAGTGCATATTATGTTGAATGCTAAAAGTAAATAGGGTAAGGAAAGCAAGGTGCTATGGTTTCAATGAAGACTAAGATCAAAATATATTTTCTAGGATCTTCTTTATCATCTCTTGAGAAATTCAATGTGAGGGTTAAATATATTCACTCCTTTTCATTAAATAACCATGGTGGCTATATTGGATCCTTGGTCGGGGCACACATGTCTGGATCTACTGCATCTTCCTATTCACCTCCTATGGAAGATGTCTCAATTAAAAGTATCCATGTTTCATCTACTAATGTTGCCTTTAGTTTAAATATGCACCAAATGGATCTCAGATTGCATGTCAAGACTATTCATGTGATGGAACTACCTCTCGATCATGTTAAGAACATTCCTCCTGCTCAAGTGAGGGTCCCCCTCCTATCATGATATTGTTTCCCTCCTATTCGGTTTTGGATAATGTGACCAAGTCACTTGGATACTTCCCTAGTGAGATAGAGACACTCGCTCTGCCTATTGAAAATTCTTGGGGTAAAGTAAAAGGTAGCCGAAAGAATGGTTGTTCCTCCAATTGAGTTAATACTTATGTGTGTGATGGTAAAAAAGGTAAACAAATCTCTATTTCTGACTCTGGTGGTAATAATTTACTTGTTTCTCTATGTTTGTTTACATACAAAAAATTTAGGGTTGAACATCCTGTTAATGATCCTCTTATGGTGATGTTAGATGAATTCAACATAGGTTCATATACCACTAGCAGTGCCTCTTCTCAAACTCTGAAGGGTACATTAAATAAGAATTTGAGTATTCATAATTCATTTTATACACTTGTTTCGGCTAATAGTGATGATGATCGAAAAAAGAGAGATGGAGTATATGAAACTGAAATCATGAAGGTTGATATTGATGTTGAGCACATCGATGATGACGATTGTTAATGGATACATGTCAATACTTGGAGAAGGGGACAAAAACCTCATACTACGGGTGGACACCTCGCTCATCATATGAACACCTGCTCTAGAATGGGTTGATGAATTTATTTTTTTGCGGACATATGCGGTTTTGTATGTTCCTCCGACTTTTCATTTTCCTTTTTAAATTTTAATAAAGAGGTCTTTTAGCCTCATCCTTAAAAAAATATCAATAAATACAATGAATATAAATAAATACTAATAAATATGAATACAAATTAATTAAATATTCTTACATACACATAAAACAATAGAAAATATTAATAAAAAATAATGAAATAATTTTAAATATTATAAATAAATATAAATTTTAATTAAACATTAATAAATATTTAAAAAAAGTAACTAAATATTTATAAATATTAATAAATATTTATTAAATATTCATAAATATAATTAATTTTTTAAAATATGAATGAATATAAATTAATATTCATAATTATTGACTAAATATTAATAAATATTAACTAAATATCAATAAATTATAATAGATATTAGCAGATAATTGGTATATATTAAATAAATTTTAATAAATATTACTAAATCTTACAAAATATAAATTAAATATTTATAAATATTCATAAATATTAATAATGTTTACTAAATGTTAATAACTATTCATAAATATTAATATTTAATTATATTTAATAATATCCATTAATATTTTTTAATATTTATTTGATAATTATCTATTATTTATTAATATTTATTAACATTTATAAACATTTTTTAATATTTATTAATATTTAATTAATATTTATTTATAATCATTAGTTTTGAATTTATATATATATTCTTAATTAAAGAGGTATTGGCCCTCAACCTATTAAAAAATTATTATTATTATTAATGAATATTTATTTAATTTTTATTAATATTTAAATTATATTTATTAATATTTATTAATATATATTTAATTTTTATTAATGATTATTAATTTTAAATTAATTATTACAAATATTTTTAAATGCTGAAAAATATTTCATTTCCAATTATTAATATTTTTTAGTATTTTATTTATAATTTTAATATTTAATTAATATGAATTATTATTTTTAAAATATCTAGTTATATTTATTTAATATTTTTTAATATTTTTTAATATTGACATGTATTTATTAATTTTTATTATTATTTTTTATTTTTTATGAATATTTATGAGTATTTAATTTATCTTTATGAATATTTAATTAAAATTTTTTGATATTGTTTTAATATTGTATTACTGCAGAATTATATTTATTAATATTTATTTTCTTTTTTTTATAATCATTAATATTTATGAAGCTAATTAATATTCTTCCCACACAATCCTATTTTATTGTTAAAGTATAAATTTTTCATATATATTAAAATTTTCAATCAATCATCTTATATCAAATACCTTTTCAAATATATCAGCAAGGGTTATGATCATGTTACATTAACACTTTATGAGACCAATATTATCCACTTGTCTTACAACAATGTAGATGAGATTAAAAGGTATTATGATTGTCAGTACATCTCACCTTATGAGGATTTTGAGCGGATATTTTCATATGATATCCATTATAAATAACCTCAAGTAGAGAGATTTTATTTCCATTTTCTATGGAAAAACACTATGACCTACACTGATGGTAATAATTTTGAAGATATCTTGAGTAAAATAATCAGTTCAAAAAAAATTAATACATGGTTTGATGAAAATGAAATGTACCTAGAAGGAAAAAATCTAACATATGAAAAATTCCCAAAAAGTTTTGATTTCATCTCCTGTGAAAAAATTGTATTCCAGATAGCATGGATTCCGTATTGGTAGATTGTATCACTGGCCATCCACAAATAGAGAGCTATATTACATGTAAATATTTATTAAAAAGGTTAAAAGATAAACTTCATATCATGATATTAAAATCGTGAGCAAAATTACTCATCAAACATTCAAAGGAGACTATTTTGTTTTCTGACTATTAACTGATGATATAGTGTTTATTGAAGCTATAAAAGAGGTGTCAGTTTGGGGAATAAGACACACATTGTACAGACTCTTTGCCATCATGTTATTCTCAAATAATATTTACCTTCCAAATAATTTCATACATGAAACATATAGAATCATGGGTGAAGATATTCTATATCCCCAATTAAAGATGTTAAAAATACAAGGTATGTCATTTAACTATATTTTAGATTATATAAATAATTATAACAGATTGGTATAAATGATGTAACATTGTATTTCTATTTTTTATAACACTATATATTAGTAAATTTATTATAATGATTAAGTTATCATTCAGGAATGATTTATGTATACATAAAACAATGTGGAGTAATTTTTCACCATTATTGTATGGAATGTTTCCAATTTTATATTTATACCAATAGTACAAAATCTTAACATTCATTTACCTTAGTCATTATGATCAATTTTCAAACATACACCATTTGATATAGAGATAATTTTTAATAAAAGTTAACAATTGTTGTAATGTATTACATCATAAGTGTCAAAACAAATTTATTCCTTGCACTAATCAGTCCTTTAATACCATTGGAACTATACGCATTACATGAAATTGATATGATTATGTTCTTATATAGGTATAGATTGAATGGGAAAACATGGTATACATATTTACAATATCTTTAATATCATTTATATTCATAAAAAATTGTATCTTATAGATTAAATATTTCTTATTTATAATACATCATTGTTAAATATATAGACATGATAACAGCCTATGCTAATGCAGTAAATTCATTAAATTCTACCTGTTTGGTTTTTTTGTAACTTAATACCTATCATTTGATTATAATTGACAATGGTGATGATTTTATAAAAAAAAAATTATAATACTTTCTAATAATATTTCTCAATTTATTATATTTGAAACTCATTGGTTATAAATGAAAAATGAATGTTTTTCTTGAAATAGACAACATTCTGCACAGTAATGGTAGATGTATTCATTGTTATCCTCAACTGTGAGTTAAAAATTCATCAATTAATTCTCAATAAAATATTTTAGTCACATTATATTTTTATTAAAACACACTAAAATACATCATAATGAGTATAAAACATTACAATGAAATCTAACCATTGAACAAAAATAGGTGATGGGTGTCATTATCTCTTCATTATCTTGCGCTAATGGGTCTTTTCTTGCATGGATATAGAGGAATAGAAAATACTTTCATTTGGAGAACTATAACATACATGTTGTGGTCACAAGGTAATATTGTGCTTTTTGTGTCTTCCAGTGGTATAAAATCATTACTCCTTACCAGTGGTTGGAAAACCCACTATAAATTCCATATTCCAGTATCAATTAATGAGAAATCATTATGCAATATTCAGCAAGGTAGTAATATTTAGAACTTCTTCAATTAAGAAAACTATTTTTTTTGACGAGGAACAAATTATTAATAAAAACTGTTTTGAATATCTTGATAAATCATTGAATGATATAATGTTAGTAAAAATTTATAATTCTTTAAATTTACCATCCAACGTCTTAATAGTTGTATTGGGGGGGTTATGAAAATATTACCTCTATTCATAGTTGGTATAAAAAGTGAAATTTTGTTTTCATGTATAAAGTTCTCATATTCATAGTGATACTTTTAGGTTTAAAAATTGATACTAAACATGAGATTGCATTCAACTTCCTCTAATGATGATTTAGTTGATGTACACGAATTTTCTTAATGGACTACGAATATTGGTGAAGGTCAAATTGGTGATTTGGATAATCATGAAGAATTCATTCAAATTCAATCAACATATCTCAATACGTCAAATTAAAATAGAATTAATGAAATTTTTGACTATACATACACTAATTTCAAAAGAAATTACAGTAGTGTGAGTTATTGGTTGGATCGTGATATATTAGCTACAACCCGTGATATTGTTCAAGAAGTAAATGACTACATGTTATCTTTCACAACTTGTGAAACCAGATATTACTTCATTTATGATTCTCTTCAAAATGAATGTTTTGATACAGATATGAGAGAGAACATATACCCAACTGAAACATTAAATTTTATTAGTGTATCCAGGGTTCCTACCCACAAAATTAAATTAAATATTTGGGTACCAATTATGTTTCTATGAAATTCATTTCAATTATTGGATTTATTCTATGGAACTCGGATGATTGTTATTCACTTGTGAGACCATTTATTAGATTAATTTTTTTTATTATATTATGGTCATATTTCATTCATTCCATGAATTAATATGACACACATTGATAGTATATGTCCTTTTAAACTACAAATAAGATAATGTCCTTTGATTGTTTAATATTAATTAACTACGAAAAAAATTCAAGTCCAACAACATTCTTGTGTTAGGTTATATTTTTTAAATATTGATTTATTTCATTTAAAATATATGTTGATGTATCTAGGGTCACATCAAAAAAGGGGTTTGAAAATAGTAGTAGATGAAAATGATAACATGGTATTTTCTTCCACACAATGTATTTTTAACAATGATTTTTTTATACATTATCTTAGGTAGATATTAAATAAAAATATTTAAATTTAAGTTTATTTTCTATTTAAAATATAAAGACTATCAAGGACTTCATTTTTTCTTACTATGTTTTATTTTTACATTGATTCAAAAGCAACAGAGTTAAAAATATTTCATGATCAATAACTCTATTGAATGAGATTACCCTTAATGATGATGAAACACTAAATATAAAACTTTGCATATTTAATTTTTAGTTCACATATTCATTCAATTACTACAAGGATGTTGTTGTTGATGATCTAATTCTTGGTGATGAACTTGTGAATTTGATATATAAAAATGAAAAAAAATTATTTTTATCTTTGATTGTTGTCTTAAAAGAACATATATAGAATTACATTATTCAATAACAATGACATACCATAATGATGTTTTCAATGTCATTTAAAAAATTTAAATTACCATCTATAAAGAAGAAACTTTTAGTGTACAATTAGTATCCATAAACTGATTTCAATATTGAAACTTCTATTTCATGATGGCTTGTGATATATTATAAAAAAATAAAAAATACTACAAATTAGTGAATCCACTCAGAAACTAGACATGTTTTCATAATTAAGTTCACATAAACCACCTATATTCGGCCATGTGATTCTCAAATGTCACTCTTCGGTTATAAATTTACTTATTTCAATGACATTATTCAACAAATGGTTTTATAAAAACATGAAATATGTAAATATTATTACCATTTCATTTTTTTCATCATATGTATCTTCAATACAAATCGACTCAACATAAAAAACAAACACTCTTCTATAAAAAATCCAATAACTACATACTATTTACTTTAAAAACTATATATAAAATAATATATTCTATTATAATTGAAATTGTCTTTCACATAGTTATAATGTTTATTATGTAACTTTTAATTATTTTTTCTATGTTTGAGATATTATATGGCATTTTAATTTCTCCAATTTTATTAAATCTATGGGGAATTCCAAACTAAAGATAAAAATTATTTTAGAGGAAAAAAGGTTATCCATTTTGTCTTCTTACATTACTTGTCCGATAAATTACAGTTAACACATTTGTTTCTTTATTTTCTTACAAAGAGTTACAAGATAACTCTAGTTTATGTGGGGACTCTGTGAACCAAATTTTACATTACTTATAAAACATCAATGAATCATATAGGGTTTTGATTCTGAAACTTATCTAAGAAAAGATACTGATTAGAAGGATTTCTATATATACAATACATTTTAACTCATTATATTTATTTTTTATTCCATAAATTTTTTCGACATTGTACTCTCTGATTATCTTTTGGAATTTAATCCATGTTTCGATTATTGTCACAACTATCATTAATGCTACAAAATTAATTCCAACTGAGATATTCCAATAGTTAAAATCTTCAGAAGTAGGTGTTATTTTAAATAAAATTATATGGCATTTATTTATGTTCCAAATTGTCAACATCATAGATTTGTTATCCATTAATTCCAAATGATAGTATAATATATTTTTTACATATAGAGTCTTCATTGATCCTGAAATCATAGTTTCATAGGCCACCACCAACACATTAAAATAGTATAGTTGCAACAATGTTGTACTAGAATAACAAAAAACATTTTCTAATGTAAAATACTATCAATAAGTTTGTAATAAATCATGAGAATTGAAATTTCAATTTGTATATTTTGTTAATATTAAATTATTTTTTGTTCTATTGAATATAATAATATATTCTCACTCATTTGTATCCTAAATAGTGTTTAATTTTAGTTATAATACAGAAAAAAAGAATCCATAGTTGGGATTATGAATCATGCAACTCTTACATGAATAATGTTGAAACTTTTGATTGAAATATTTGGTTCCATAACTATAAATACTCTCCTAATTTTCATAATCCATGGTTTTCAGTTCATTGTTTTAATTATTACTTATTATTAATTTGTCATTTTTATACAATTTGAGTATATTATATGACACAAAACACTAGCTAAATAAAATCATAAATTAAACATATTTAGAGTTCAACTGATGTTGACTGATCACAAAAACTCATTTTCAGCTATTCTGTTTGGAAACAATTTAATGAGTTTTATAACTATAACAGTTGTAGAGTTGATAGATGCTTTGATACGAGTAAAAATATGCAACTTTCTTACATTATTTCAATACATTTGTATTTTATTTGAACTAACATTATTAATCATTTTCAAATCAGGATAATAATGAGTTTTGTCTTCCTTTAGAGTTAAATATTTTAAAATAATAGAGTTCTATTATCTATTGATGTAAAAAATTAAAACATTCAAAAGATTTATCATTCTTCAAAACAAAAAACCTAAAACGTTTTTCTCATAACTAAAAATTAAAATTTTGTAAGGAGCTTTGATAAAAAATTTGACGACAATCATGTACTATTTATTTCGAATTTTTAAATTCAATTTATAAAAAAATAATCCATGAAAAATTAATACTTTTTTATTTAATATATAGGATAAAAAAAGCATAGAAAAATCATTCGTTAGTAGTAGCATTGACCATAACTAGGTACTATTGTTTTCAATTACAAAAACACCACCACATTGCAATATTCAATTAATCCTTATATAATAGGATCATCAGGTAAGTTGATATTTATGACCAAGTAGAAACATCGATGCTTTTTTTGTTACATCAACTATACAAATTTCATCTACCTAGGTATATAACTATAATTTTGATTGAATGCCATTTTCATTAAATCATTAAAATACAACAATTTTTTTCTATTCCATATTATCTATGTTTAAATCATACAGTTCATTTATTTTTTTAAATTGGAAATTGATAAAATTTTGATTTCTAATTCTTTGATTTTAGTTTTCCCTATTATTTTCTAATTAATATTTTAACTCCATTATCTATATAGAAAAACCTATTGCATGATTTTTTTGGTGGGGATAAAATGAAATGTGATATTCAATATAGTGAGACTCTACAACTATAATAAGTTATGATAAATAATGTGAATCCCTCTACCAAAGAAAACTAAAAAAGGAAGACTGGAAAAATGACTACAATTTTGTGATTATACAACAAGGAAATATTGAATTATGATTTCTTATTTTATCCTTGAATTATTTTTTTCCATTTTTAATTTTCCTATTTATAGTATCATACATTCCAATTTACCCAAGTTTTATTTAAATAGTTATTTTCATGGTTTTTTAGTTTGGAATCTATATTAAATATCCACTACACTAATTTTGTTTTACCCAATTTTTACTTCAATATTTTTTATGTATATACATTATAAAAATATTATGTCTTGTGTATGTTCATATACATGAATCACTTTTTAGATCTTGAATAATCCTAGACACTTCTTGTAATCCAACCAGCCATATGCATTGGTTTTACATATTCCTAAAAAAATATAAACATATTTTTGTATTGTACATCACCATTAAACACTTCATCATGCTTAAACTAGTTCAGTCATATAATTGCACATTTCATCAGCCATTACTACCATTTATCCTCCTTTTTTATCAACATTTATTCACAGCTTGCTAGATTTTCTTCCCCATTCATTTAAATACATTCCCACTAACATCATACTTGAGGGTGGTAGATATATCTATCAATGATTATTTAATGTTGTAGATATACTAGGTTTTTTATGAACTAAAATAAATTTTTTAACTAAATTATTCTTCCCTAAAAAAGCTTCTCCAATTCCAACTTCTTAGAGAATCTCAACATGCCTACATCACAGTTTATCATGCCCTAAACAAATGTTATAATATAGGAATATTTATCATGTCTATATCTCATTAAATATTTTTAAATCCATTTAGCTTCATCTCTCATTCTCTTCTTTTCAATTTAATTTACTATATATGAGGATCACTACCAAGGAATTTGTTTAAATAAAGAAGGTGGTTTCCCATCAACATTCATCTCTATTTATATTCAACTAAAAATTTAGTAACATATCCAGCCTATGAATGGACACGATATATTCAGACATCTTTATTGTTGGTTGCTACCCGTGGTATGCCACTCTACTCCTCTTTCCTGATATAGTTTTCTAATACTTGTTTCTATAAACAATGGTTCATGATGATTCTTTTTGGGAAGGTTGTTTCTTATTTTCCCCAAGGGGATAGGGGTAGATGATTTGTCTCTCTATCTAGATTATTTGGTTTTTGGAAAGATACTATACAGAGGGAATTGAAACATCATGTTATACTTGTTAGTGATCAATAAACTTGATGATACCCTCACTATGAGGAGGGATACAAATAATTCTTTTTCTGTTCAAGAATGTTATTGGGGTTTGACTGACGTGATTCATTTGAAAGACCTGAATAGTTCCATTGGACTCCTTGTGGATGAACCCTTTATAGTTGGACCTAGTGGATCAATACAAAATAACAGACGTAGATTTTTCCACATTATTTGAGGATATTTATAATGTGATTGGAAAGTCTACAACATGGACAAATCAAAAATCAATCTTAAAATCAATCGCTATGTTGAAGAAAATGTCCATCCAAATCCTTCTCTGAGATTACCACCAATGTACAGTTATTGTACTACATAACTATACATTAATATCTAAAAAATTACCTTTTATTCACAAAAATTTTTACATGGGTTTTAGTTAATGATATGTGAATCAATGGTTCATATCAAAAATGAGACAAGGACATTCAAGAGGTACTTTAGAGAACTCAATGAATCTCAGTGTTGAATGGTTGAAAAATATGATGCTTATGGAAATGAGGCATCTATGATTAAATCTGAATGGGAAGGTCTGATGGTAAACCATGCTGAAATATCTTATCATATATAGAATTTTGAGAATGAGATGGATAATGAGAACACAAAGTTGAAGGTCATAATTTCTCATTTCAAATAAGTGACTTGTCTCTTTTATATGTGTGTTGATTGCCCATGATGGTTGAGTGAATTTAGGTTTCTTATAATATATGTATGATGGGATGTATCTGTAGTGGTTGTAGAAAAGGAATGAGGACCAATTAGTTATGAGGAGTCTTGGGTGTGTGTTATAAGAAACTCAAGGATTCACTACAACATCCACCACTTAGCTGGTGGTTGTATAGTTTTACCCCCTCATACATGGGTTCCATCTACTAACCAGTGGACCCATACTGACTCGATGGGGGGGTTATAGGGTTTATTTGTAAATGGAAATCTGGTAATATCACTAGTATAACCCCTAGGGGTTTTGAAGATGAAATGTGGTATAAGGGGGACCATTTGATCAATCATTCTCTACCATTGATCTCCATAGAACATCTGTCACGAGGGATAATTTTTTGTAGTTTACAAATGATGATCCATGGTATTTTATTCTATTTCTCCTCCCTCTTTTCCTCTGCTTCTTATCACTTTCCTTTCAACTAATTTAATTATGTATTTAATTTTGATTCCACCAAAGCATGGTCGAATCAACTGAATGAGATTAGGATTTTTTTCATCCTTGATAGAGGACGTCCAAGTGTGAAATTTCCTATGGTGGATTTGTGTTTAATTATTTTTAATGAAATTTTAGTTCTTGTTCAAGGGTTTTCATTAAATTATCATTGATTTAATTGTGAAACTAGAAACATGTGTTAGTTATTCGACCTGAGATGGTACTACGGGTACTTAGTGGACCTCCTGTGGGTCGTTGGTTGTGGTTTCAGTGTGACGGGGTCATTGGTGCGTGAAACAAAAATTATTCCTATTATAGACAAAATAATTTAATTAATTATATATTTTAAAATTAATTAATTGTTATGTTTTTTTTTGATTTATAATATTGGGTTATTGAGATGAGATCATATGATCTTGGATGCAGTTGGATGGGCTTGGACATTCCTTGACAACTATTTTCAGCTCTTTGAAGTAAATGGGTGAAGCTTCAAAGTTTGTAGGTGGTATTTCCTATGATCCCTTTGGTATTAATGATTTTGATATATGGATAGTGAGGTATGGGATCACCACTGTAGATGATTACCTTCATATTAATTCAATTTCTAGTTTTAAATTAAAGGTTACATTAAATACAAATGATTAATTAATGTAACACCTTGAGAAAAATGATTAATTACCTATGGCCCATAGGTCGTAGGGAACAACCTTGATGTCTCTGTCATCAATAATCATGGCATTGGATAACGAATTTCCCCGAGATGTATGAACCCCTCCTAAGGGATGTGACCTATTTATCGAAGTGAGTTAATCCTGGTAGAGTGTCCCTAGAGTAGGATAATGTGAAAATTTTCCTATGGAGGTGTGTAATGTGAGAGATCCACTTTGGGATATTATAAACATTGAGGGGTGGTGGGTAAATTAGTATTGATAACATTTCACCATTTATTAAATTTTATCCCTTTATCTCTTACACTTTTTATAATCTTGATTATTCTATTCTCATTTCCTTATCTTATGGAAATATATAAAAGTAAGTAAAGATGACAAATGATATCTTTACAAAGTTCATGAATCAATAAGATATTCTAGCCCTTGTTATGTATAGTGATGAAATATGCACGTATTCCACAATAAAATCAAATACCTAGTGTAGTGGTTTATCAATAAACAATATATATCCAAGTACGAGTCCCTATACATTAATAGGGTGGATGGAAACAATACCCTTCCTTGGACCAATTATAGCATTTTCCAACATGCATCTTCTCACTAGTTCATTATACTACATAAAAAGATAGTCCTTACCATATAATTTATATAATTTGTAACTCCAATAATTTCTTCCACTAGATTAGACATCTATTGGATATCATGGTGATGTTTTTTTCATTACATCCTTCTTCTTCACTTTTTTACTTTTAGAGCAGTGGGTAATCAACGTTCTTAGTCTATACATTATTCGTTTGAAACTATTTTATTAAATTATTCGTCCATTTCATGTATATCCATACCAATCCATCTAATTATGTTCATCTTGTGAGGTTAAATATGAGGATAATACATCCATTACCTTATTATTTTTTCTCTTCTTTCTTTGTTTGGAACCTACCTATATAATGTTATCTTCTTCCTTTCTTTATCTGATTCTTAGTTTCATTCAGTGCTTTTAGCTCCATCTAATAACCTAGTTCCACCTAAAACATCTTCTCTCAAAAACTCAATACAAATTATATCATATCTCATGATTTATCACTGATACTTTCTTATGGTGTGAATTATTAAGAAATTTCACTCCTCTAAACATGAGCAATGTTCCATGTACTTTATCTATACTATTGAAACCATTTATATAGGTGTAATTTCATAGGAACACAAATATATATTTTTTCCCACTAAATATTGAATTTGTAACATCCTTATGATTTTTATTTAATTAGAACACATTCTCAAGAATTTTGGAACCTTCGATTCATTAAAATAATTCATCTAACTTCTTTATAATTTCTACAACCACTACCTCCAATTATGATTATTGATACATCAAATAGTCATATCAAAATCTCCAAAATTTATATATTTAAAAAACATCATAAAGTCTTGACAAACTTTAATCCTACTCAAATTCATAGCATGTCTTCAAAATGGTGAGATATCATCTCGTGTTCAAATTTATATGAACATCTTGAAATCTTTCTCAAGATTCTTCCTATAACCGATGACATGTTTCAAAAAAGTTTCATCACCCACTTATATTTTGTTCTTACCTTCAAAATCCTATTTAACATACTTTCATGGGGTTCTTTATACATCCCTTATGTTCTCATATGTTTATTATTTTTCCAACATCCATTGAATCCTATAAGATATACTCTTCTCCTTCAGTCTAATGGATTCAAAAATCATTATCATATGGTTTTGTAAAACATGGCCTAATACATTTCTAATACTTTTTATCTAGTAACATATTTCAAAAAAAAAATCTATTTTATGTAACTAGTAACCTTTGTTCGATAATCTTGCATGGAAAATTTTTTCTGATGAATATTACTCAAAAACCCCTATATGATAACATAATGTGGAAACTTTTGTTTGTTACCATATCACAAAATCAATTTTATAGCTATAATACTCAGATAATCCAGTTATTTAAAACTTTTCTAAATACCCAATCCTATGACATCATGACTGTTTGTATGATGCTCATATATCTGATGGAGCCTTCTCCACCAGTTGCTCTTCCCCACATCTGTTTGGATTTCCTCTATCCAATTTTTCTTCATTCGATGGAAATGAAGTGATTCCTTCATATCCCTATACTCTTTACAAATTCTATCTTCATACATCAAGTAACATAATCATTTCATACATGATATATTTCCAAAAATCTACTTTTTTCAATTACACTCAAGATATTTATGTGCTATAAAAATTTTGAAACATCCAAGGACTAACGACAAAGAGGACTTCTTCATACAGATATAACATCTTCAACACATCATTACAACTTATTTACTTCACATTTTTATATTTTTAAAATTATATCTAATGATATTTATATAGTTCTTCAACCAAGCATCAATAATCATTTCATAATGTTTGGGAACATGATTTCTCCTGCAACTATATATCTTCATAATAAAACATTTCACAGTTGCTCCTCAATATCCTCTTCAAATTAAGCTAATTGAACTCCCATTTAGATACCTCTAAATTATTTTAAAATTATTCTTTAATCTGATTATAATTATATTGTGATGTTTTATCAACTACGAACACTTATTTGAGAATAAAATGATATACCCGATATGTTTACATCAGTCTGGTGTTTCTTATGAACATTCCATAGGTGGTCACACAAAATTTACTATATCTGAGTGTAATTTTCATCTTGGTTAATCTAATTGAATATATTAGATGTATTTGTATACTTTTTCAGATTAACACTTCATCTAGTGTAATTATTCAATATACTCAATTTAATGATGATACTCATAAATATTCAACAGATTGAATTAGTTTGATCATATTTGTAGAGACCCGAAGCTTGACGTACATTGAAATTACATTACTTTTGCGGAATACTTAGTACATAACAAAAACACACACACAAGGACCGTAATAGTTTAGTGTCTTTGGAAACTCGGAATATAATCTTCTAATCGTGGTGAAAGATCTTCAACATATCCCATAAAGATCTTCTTTTTTTAAACCTAAATCCTTTCTTTATGTCCTGGGGAAAAGAAAACATAAAAGGGTGAGCTCAAATGCTCAGTAAGGGTAAACAAAAGAAATATCAATCACGTCATTTTCATAAGAACATATCTTTTGGAAATCTTAACCTGCAAAAGAGATCATAATTTCATAACATGGGATAAATCATAGTAGTGAAATGTAATCCCAATAATCATAACTTAAAACATGAAACTTTGTGGCATACACACATAATCATAGAGAATCATTTCTTATTATTCAAGACTCATTGCCAAGACTATCTTAGTGGACAAAGTCCATTTCTGAACCGATTTCACTCCTCGTTTCTGTCCTGTTTCACTGAACCGGTATAACCTACCGTTCAATCCATGTCTATATCATGAGATATAAAATCTTTAACCAATGCATTTGAGGGAGATATAGGTCCCATCCATCTCATAATGATACCATTCTTATGTGTGCCACAAAATCATAAACCATACATCATAGCATAACCCATGTAATAAAAATGGGAATCTTAAACATCATGACATCATAAAACAATTCATATAAGATAAAGGAATTAAAAAAAATAATTCCATCACAACATAATCAAATCAATGTAATAATAGGGATAAAAACAGAACCCTTTGTTATCTTAGATGAAAAATAATTTTGATAAAATACTTGAACTCCATTCTTGAGGAAAATATCCTTTCTTCTTCAAAAACATTTTCCTTTCTTAACATGTCATACAATTTTAAACTAAAAGAAGTTGATTAAAAATAAACATGAAAACTTGTAAAGGAAGCTTCTTGGAAATAATGTTTTAAAAATCCATTCATGTCGTATAAGTTAAAAAACATTTTCTCGTACTTTTTTTCAGAAAAGTCAACAAGTACCTCGTACGAAAAATGAAAATATTCATTTCATATCTTTTACTAAAAACTCACCGAAGGGTAAAATTGGATATAAACTATTATAGAAGAATATAAATATTACATATTGAGGAAACATGGATGTGGATGATAAAATACACCCCAGTAAATTCCAAAGTATAAACAATCTCAGATAAAAATGAGATTGTGATATTTTCCCTTTCCTTAGGTCCGATTTGCTTCGAAAGTGTCCGAACCTCCTGTATAATGATTTAAATAATGTTATTGACTTATTCCAGAATCATAATTATTGTTATGATATCATATATGGTCATATTCTTATCTTCTTAGTAGTAATATTTCATTGCCACTTGTTATTCGGGTGTTTATAACTTTTTGTTCTTATGCGTGTTTTGTCAAATAAATTCTTATTATTCTCTTTAGGTTATATATACATCATTTCCAGAATGGTATTAATGTACTATATATCATATTTATTCATTCAATTCATTTATATAATCATTATGCAATGAAGATCATGTAGAACGAATCGCATCACATCGTGGAGACGGTATTCCGTACGTACGCACGAGCGATGATATCGTTCCCATGATCGTGGAATTGTATTGGTGTGTATGTATACTATTTCAGAATCAATATCACTTTATAATAATCGTATATAGTAATTATTTACACCATTATACCCATCCAAGTAAGTTGGTGGTGGAAAATAGATTACACCACGGCGTGGAGACGGTATTTCGTACTAACGCACGCGCGGTGATTTCGTTTTCAGTAGGATGGATAGATAGGGAAATAGGGTTGTTTCATACTTATAATAACATATCCATATATGAGTGATACTTATGTTATTACTTCATAATGCAACAATTAAAGAAGAAGAAGTGGAAGAAGAAATAAAGATTAAAGAATCGGTAACGGACATTACCTCTTCTTTGAAGCGCTTCTTTGAGACCTCCTTTTAGGGCACTAAAATTGGTCTTTGAAGAAGACCAGGACCTCTAGGATGTCTCTAGGGAAGTGGAGATAAGAAATTATCAGGGGTTGGCCGATCTTGGAGGCTCAATGTGGTGTGAGGAAGAGAGGGAGGAAGTTCCCTTTTATAAGGGAGGAGAGGGGCACCTTTGGAATAACTAAAAATATTATTTTATTATAAAGTAAAATTCGGTTTTTAATAGCTCCAAATTGAGTTATTTCGAAGCTAAGGTGGGGATGGGTCGAAATTATATCATCCAATATAATTTATACAAGTTTAGGTATCAATTGTAACCTTATCATTTAGATTTAACTTTAAGATAGATAATTTAACATTTATCGTGTCTTCTTGTTTTCTTACACTATAAGGTTAATAAACTTACTATATCAAGCCAAACGAACCCCAAGTTGTTTATTATTAATATATATAACCTTATATAAGTCATTTGGCCGAACCTTAGATTTTTAGGAATAAAATAACAATTAGTAATATAATATTTTTTTTAAAAACTATTTTATGTCAATTTTGACACTATTTGGTAATTGATTTTTGTAAAAAACATAACAGAATGATTAGTTCTAAAAAAGTTAATAAAATCAATAATAACATGTCATATTAACTTATAAAATTATTGGAATTCATAAAAAGTCTTAAATTACATTTATTTGGGTATTTATAACATCATTTATGTCAATATTTCATTAGTAAGATAATTACTGCATCATCGTTGTGTCATAAATAAATTAAATTATTTAATGTCTAAAAATTTAAAATAAAATATCATTATGTATTAAATCTTTTTAGATTTCTGATGAATATTTACATTCGAATTTATCTTATGTATAACCCTATATTAAAAATTATTTACTTATTAAACTTTGATTTTAACTATTTTAACCCTTCTTTAAATAAATTAATAATTAATGTCCTAATCTAATCCAAGTGGGATTAAATGGTCATATTTTATTCATAAGGTTGTTTTTGGTCGAATTACACTTATCCAATAGAATTAGGACATGTGTTAGGATAATAATAATATCATTTTTACCCTTAATTACCCTATTTACTTTTTACCGTGGTAAAAAAAGTAAAAAGTTACTATTCACCAAAAATTATTTTCATCTCATTGAACAACATTTTAGTCCTTGATATTAACTGTGTCTCTCGGATTTTCGAAATTCCACTCATAGAATCGGTAAAATTATGTTTTATGAAAAGTTCAGTTTTTTAACTACCACTTAGTGGTTTCACTATTCATCAAAAAATGAAAGTTTCCAGAAAAATACCAAAAATTAGGCCTAAGATATATTTGATATTATGAACTCAAAAATGATGTCTATTTTACCAAATTAAAAACATATCAGTTGCATTAATTAATTTAAAAATTAATTCTCGTCGTCAAAACAAATAGCGTGTTCTTAAGAGATAATAATTATCAAAAGATTGACACTTGTTTATGTCTGGTTTAAATATGAAATTATGTCCAATGACCAAAATTGTATTAAATTGTAAAAATATATTCTAAATATACTTTAAAACCACTCAAATTAATAATTTATCACTATTAATTATTTCGATTAAAAAGGTTGTTTTTAATTAAAATTTAGTAATTTTCACTATTCATCAGAAAATGAAAGTTATCTGAAAAGTATCAAAATTTCACCCTAAGCTAATTTCGATATTCTGAATCCAAAAATGAAGTCCATTTTGAGAGATAAAATTTCTAAAATTTTAAAAGGTGGTTATTACTATTCATAACGGTTAGTTTTAATAATATTATAATAGCATATCGTTGTTTAGTGAAACCCGGTATTGCGTACTACACACGCTATCGAGGAAGGTCGTGATTGCGTGTAATGCAAGGCAAGTCAAGGATGCGTGTTGTGAAAGCTCCTTTTGGTGTAGCGTACAACACAAGACATTAATGAAATTAAAAAGAATATTTTTCATAAAATCTTAGGGTGTTACATTCTACCCCACTTAAAATGAATTTCCCCCTCGAAATTCATCGGGGTTATAAATAGTTTACTACTTGAAAGTTTCTTTAATAGAAACCCACATCGTAAAAAGGAATACCAAAAACAATCTTTAAAAACAAAAGTATGAAACGTAATGGTTACCCAAATAAACTAATCACTGGGTTTCCACATAGGTGAAAATATGGATATAGAAGAGAAATCTAACTATCATGTTCTGATTGAGAGTGGTAGAGAACATGGCTATGGAAAAGCCAACAATCACAAAGCCATAAATTTGTGATGATCTAAGGTACCATCTGATTCGTCAGATATAAGAGCACTAGGACAACATTTTTGGTTTTCAATATCATTTCCCTAAAGTTGAAAATTTTGAATTAGAATAAATACTTGCTTGATTTTGGTACTATCTCACTGTTGTTCATGCTTTGAACAATTTCCGCTTCATCTCTTAAAGAAATGAAGTTGAATTTGTTATTTGTGAAGTTCTAACATATCATGTGATAGAATGATGGGTCATTCCATCTGTTTCAAACAAAAGGTTAGAAAAAGTTATCAAATATACATAAGTCCATCTATGGTGAGATTAATCATATATGGTTCCTATAATGGACTTATACTTCATATATCATACTGCCTAATAAAATAAAACTATTTTTTACTAACCAGGGACTTCCTGTAGGCCAGTGGTAGGCAATAAAGGCCAGTCGCACTTCGGTTGTGGGTTCGATTCCCACAGCCTTGTCCGACGCGATGGGTTGTCACCCGTCCTGCAGGTTGTCCTTTTTCTAAAGCTATATTACTATAACATCCTATCAACAATATCAAAAAAGTTTTATCCTTAAACAATACTATCTTATGTCCAACATAATCCATTCCAATCTTTAGGCTTATCTAAAATACTTCGGTCCAAGCTCATAGTATAAAGAAAATTATCGCGTGAATGCCATCATTTATCCCCCATATATCATAAGATATATCTTGTTGGTCAAATTACAAACATGTGAATACCTTAATCATGTATTCTCTTGAAGAATGAATACCCATTGAACCTTAGTGAAAACATGAATGTAGTCAAAAGTTAACTCTTTCCACATACCAAAATCCAAAAATTCTATATACTCAAACCATGATATAACCTTCTCCTTATATCAGTCATGGGATCATGAATACTATCAAACATTTAATTTTCTCCTTATCCCTTCATTATGCGCATATCATCTACAATCCAAAAATATCTGAATAACCTTTCATGGATACTGGTACCATTAATCATACACTTTCAAAACTCAAGGAAAGACAACAGTGTAACAATCCTTAGATGTCTCTTTATTCCATAGTACCATGAGATTACTTATACAACATTACACATGATAAACATGTAATCATTCCACTACATTCTTAAACCATTGACCGAGCTTCAACAATTCTTTCATCTCACATATCATTTTTAGTCTCTTTATCATCATCAACATAAATACTACCCATACGACCATACTGATTCTCTTCATGAGACTTTCCCTTAGGGAATTGGTTCGCATAATGCCCGTACATTCCACATTTAAAACATTTAACCATTGTTGATGTCGTAGCAATACCATTATCTTCATCTCTGGTGTTAATTGAACCTTTTCCTTTGTACTTACTGTCTTTGTGTCCTTCTTTTCCACACCCAAAGCATCTTCCAGTTCCTTTGAAACATTCTCTTTGATGCCTCTTCCCACATGATTTACATAGGGGAAATTGAACATTCTTTCCTCTATGATCATCATGAAACTCCATCTTTCTCTTATTAGCCGAATGAGGAAACTTACAAAATTTTACTTTATTGATCATATTATGAGATTGCTGATTCGGCATAATAATGATGTTTGGACCTCCAAATCCCATTTCATTTGGTTGCTCATGAAGAACATCATTCCATTGTCCATCATATCCTCCATTATTGTGAATCATCTTGTTTCCAGCCATTTTCTAAAACCCAAAAAGAATAGTGTGAGAGGCAAAAATCATAATAAAGGGGGAGTAACTTCAATATCTAACATCTTTGGTTTAATCTAATATTGTTACCATAGTTCTAGGACTATATCCTATACATATACTTATCCTCAGGGACATCCCTAGACATACCTTAGAAATATCTCTAGGGATCTTACTAACATTTTCGCATCCTAGTTTCCAAAGGTTGACTAAACTTTTCCTCTGATACCAACTATAGAGACCCGAAGCTTCACCTACATTGATATTACATTACTTTTGCGGAATACTTAGTACATGACAAAAACACACACACAAGGACCGTAATAGTTTAGTGTCTTTGGAAACTCGGAATATAATCTTCTAATCGTGGTGAAAGATCTTCAACATCTCCCATAAAGATCTTATTTTTTTAAACCTAAATCCTTTCTTTATTTCTTGGGGAAAAGAAAACATAAAAGGGTGAGCTCAAATGCTCAGTAAGGGTAAACAAAAGAAATATCAATCACATCATATTCATAAGAACATATCTTTTGGAAATCTTAACCTGCAAAAGAGATCATAATTTCATAACATGGGATAAATCAAAGTAGTGAAATGTAATCCCAATAATCATAAATTAAAATATGAAACTTTGTGGAATACACACATAATAATATATAATCATTTCTTATTAGTCAAGACTCATTACTAATACTATCTTAGTGGACAAAGTCCATTTCTGAACCGAGTTCACTCCTCGTTTCAGTCCTGTTTCACTAAACCGGTATAACCTACCGTTCCAGCCATGTCTATCTCATGAGATATAAAATCTTTAACCAATGCATTGGAGGGAGATATAGGTCCCACCCATCTCATAATGATACCATTATTATGTGTTCCACAAAATCATAAACCATACATCATAGCATAACCCATGTAATAAAAATGGGAATCTTAAACATCGTGACATCATAAAACAATTCATATAAGATAAAGTAATTCATAAAAATAATTCCATCACAACATAATCAAATAAATGTAATAATAGGGATAAAAACAGAACCCTTTGTTATCTTAGATGGAAAATAATTTTGATAAAATACTTGAACTCCATTCTTGAGGAAAATATCCTTTCTACTTCAAAAACATTTTCCTTTCTTAACATGTCATACAATTTTAAACTAAAAGAAGTTTATTAAAAATAAAATTGAAAACTTGTAAAGTAAGCTTCTTGGAAATAATGTTTTAAAAATCCATTCATGTCGTATAAGTTAAAAAAACATTTTCTCGTACTTTTTTTCGGAAAAGTCAACAAGTACCTTGTACGAAAAATGAAAAAAGATTCCTTTCATATCTTTTACTAAAAACTCACCAAAGGTTAAAATTGCATATAAACTATTATAGAAGAATATAAATATTACATATTGAGGAAACATGGATGTGGATGATAAAATAAACCCCAGTAAATTCCAAAGTATAAACAATCTCGGATAAAAATGAGATTGTGATATTTTCCCTTACCTTAGGTCCTATTTGCTTCGAAAGTGTCCGAACCTCCTGTATAATGATTTAAATAATGTTATTGACTTATTACAGAATCATAATTATTGTTATGATATCATATATGGTCATATTCTTAGCTTCTTAGTAGTAATATTTCATTGCCACTTGTTATTCGGGTGTTTATAACTTTTTGTTCTTATGCGTGTTTTGTCGAATAAATTCTTATTCTTCTCTTTAGGTTATAGATACATCATTTAGAGAATGTTATTAATGTACTATATATCATATTTATTCATTCAATTCATTTATATAATCATTATGCAATGAAGATCATGTAGAACGAATCGCATCACATCGTGGAGACGGTATTTCGTACGTACGCACGAGCGATGATATCGTTCCCATGATCGTGGAATTGTATTGATGTGTATGTATACTATTTAAGAATCAATATAACTTTATAATAATCATATATAGTAATTATTTACACCATTATACCCATCCAAGTAAGTTGGTGGTGGAAAATAGATTACACCACGGCGTGGAGATGGTATTCCGTACGTACGCACGCACGGTGATTTCGTTTTCCGTAGGATGGATAGATGGCGAAATAGGGTTGTTTCATACTTATAATAACATATCCGTATATTATTGATACTGATGTTATTACTTCATAATGAAACAATAAAATAAGAAGAAGTGGAAGAAGAAATAAAGATTAAAGAATCGGTAACGGACATTACCTCTTCTTTGAAGCGCTTCTTTGAGACCTCCTTTTAGGGAACTAAAATTGGTCTTTGAAGAAGACAAGGACCTCTAGGATGTCTCTAGGGAAGTGGAGAGAAGATATTGGCATGGTTAGGTCGAGCTTGAAGGCTCAATGTTGTGTGAGGAAGAGAGGGAGGAAGTGCCCTTTTATAAGGGAGGAGAGGGGCACCTTTGGAATAACTAAAAATATTATTTTATTATAAAGTCAAATTCGGTTTTTAATAGCTCCAAATTGAGTTATTTTTAAGATAAGGTGTGGAGGGGTAGAAATTATATCATCCAATATAATTTATACAAGTTTAGGTATCAATTTTAACCTTATCATTTAGATTTAACTTTAAGATAGATAATTTAACATTTATCGTGTCTTCTTGTTTTCTTACACTATAAGGTTAATAAACTTACTATATCAAGCCAAACGAACCCCAAGTTGTTTATTATTAATATATATATCATTATATAAGTCATTGGGCCGATCCTTAGATTTTTAGGAATAAAATAACAATTATTAATATAATATTTGTTTTAAAAACTATTTTATGTCAATTTTGACACTATTTGGTAATTGATTTTTTTAAAAATCATAACAGAATGATTAGTTCGAAAAAAGTTAATAAAATAAATACTAACATGTCATATTAACCTATAAAATTCTTTTAATTCATAAAAAGTCTCAAATTACATTTATTTGGGTATTTATAACATCATTTATGTCAATATTTAATTAATAAGATAATTACTGCATCATCGTTGTGTCATAAATAAATTAATTTATTTAATGTCTAAAAATTAAAAATAAAATCTCATTATGTAGGTAATCTTTTTATCTTTCTAATTAATATTTATAGTCGAATTTATCTTATGTATAACCCTATATTAAAAATGATTTACTTATTAAACTTTGATTTTAACTATTTTAACCCTTCTTTAAATAAATTAATAATAAATGTCCTAATCTAATCCAAGTGGGATTAAATGGTCATATTTTATTCCTAAGGTTGTTTTTTGTCGAATTAAACTTATAAAATAGAATTAGGACATGTGTTAGGATAATAATAATATCATTTTTACCCTTAATTGCACTATTTACTTTTAACCGTGGTAAAAAAATTAAAAAGTTACTATTCACCAAAAATTATTTTCATCTCATTGAACCACATTTTAGTCCTTGATATTAACTGTGTCTCTCGGATTTTTGAAATTCCACTCATAGAAGCAGTAAAATTATGTTTTATGAAAAGTTCTGTTTTTTAACTACCACTTAGTGGTTTCACTATTAATCAAAAAATGAAAGTTTCCAGAAAAATACCAAAAATTAGGCCTAAGCTATATTTGATATTATGAACTCAAAAATTATGTCTATTTTACCAAATTAAAAACATATCAGTTTCACTAATTAATTTAAAAATTAATTCCCGTTGTCAAAACAAATAACGTGTTCTTAAGAGATAATAACTATCAAAATATTGACACTTGTTTATGTCTGGTTTAAATGTGAAATTATGTCCAATGACCAAAATTGTATTAAATTTTAAAAATATATTATAAATATACTTTAAAACCACTCAAATTAATAATTTATCACTATTAATTATTTCGATTAAAAAGGTTGTTTTTAATTAAAATTTAGTAATTTTCACTATTCATCAGAAAATGAAAGTTATCCGAAAAGTATCAAAATTTCACCCTAAGATAATTTCGATATTCCGAATCCAAAAATGAAGTCCATTTTGCGAGATAAAATTTCTAAAATTTTAAAAGGTGGTTATTACTATTCATAATGGCTAGTTTTAATAATATTATAATAGCATATCGTTGTTTAGTGAAACCCGGTATTGCATACTACACACGCTATCGAGGAAGGTCGTGAATGCGTGTAATGCAAGGAAAGTCAAGGATGCGTGTTGTACAAGCTCATTTTGGTGTAGCGTACAACACAAGACATTAATGAAATTAAAAAGAATATTTTTCATAAAATCTCGGGGTGTTACAATCTTCATCTAATCATGATTCTATAATCAATTTATTCTAATCACATTTTTACACTAACCTATCTTTGATAGTATATTCTTTCTCCAAATTAATATGTCAATATATGAATCTTTATCTTCATTTTTACCCCTTTAATTTTCCAAACATTCATATCCATTTATCTCCCTTTTATTGAAATTAAATTAAAAGTTCATGGGAAAAGGGTATAAGTCCATTCTTATAAAAAGTTTCACCCATAATTTGACTCAAAGTTTATGTGATCCATGATTAGTATAGATAAAAATATGATAATATTTAAACAAAAAACTACCATCTAAAGTTGATACCCCATATAATGAGAACTCCTAAACATTTCATCAGGGGATTTCTAATTTTATTCCAATATTAAAATAAAAACAATGATATTGAACTTTTTTTAATAAACTTTAACACAAAACTCTTGTACTCACTTAAAATAATATATTAAAAACATTAAAGTGAAACAAGAAGGATAAGGGGTCATGGAGCACTTTTTAATCATCCAATTTTATTATTTCATTGATTAAGTAAATTTATCCCATTTTTATTAAGTTAATTTTTTTAAAAAGGGATGAAGAATGAAGAAATTATTACCAATCCAAAGACATGATCTTCAAAACAATTCCATAATAATTAAATTTTCATGAGTTAACAATTCAATAAATAAAATCAACTTCTTCTAATTGAATCCCCATTAAAGATAATTTTCTTATGATATGCATAATGATGAATACCTTCAAAAGATATTTTCTATGAACTCCATGATAATAAAAGACCAAAACTGATAATTCTTATGTTGTTTTCTATACATAAAAATTTTCACATCTTCACATTGAATGATCTTTCTTCAATGTATTCCTTTATAATTTTGAAGGTAAGTTCGCATCCATATGGAAATAACTTTCAATTTTCTTTAACTATTTTATATAAACCACTTCAAATTCATTGAAAATGATAATCTTATATGTTATTCAATAAAATATATTATGAACCATTTCTATTTGAAAATGTTCTTGTCATGGACATCCAATTTCGATCACTATACTTCATTATCAATGGTTCTCCCCTGAGATTATGCCTCAACATAAATTCCCAATTTTGTAATTAGAAATAAATACCCCAAATTTTTAAGGAATGAGGTGGTTAGTCCATCCCTCTTGAATGTGAACATCAAGGTTGAGATAGTTTTTTCAAAAAAATATCTCAATTTTCACAAGTCTTCATGCTTGCACATAAGATTTTTAGTTTTGATTTATTTTTAGGCATCATGTATATTCTTTCATTATCTTTTCCCTCTTTAGAGAAAATTTCTTATTAAAATCCTTCAACAATTATTTATTCTTAGTTCTCTTAAGAAAATGTTATTTTTTCTAGAATAATAGATAAAAAACATTTATCATAATGTAAAACTTTGTTACCTCTCTATCATATAAATTCATTAACATAAAAGTTTAATATTTTTAATAACCTCTCATTTACATTTCTTTAATTATGTGGGATCATCCATTTTCTATTTTTAGAATATTTGTCTTGTGATACATCTATTTTTTCATTATCCCAAATTATTCTAGTTAGATAACTAATAAATCGTTAGGTAATTTGGAAGAAAGTTTGGATTTTTCACATGACTTTTGAAGGTACTGGTGCACACAATAGAAGAAGATGGGCCATAGATTTAAAAAAATTCATCATAGGTAAAAATATCTACATCTTATATAGAGATGTACATCTTAATAAAAATGTCTAGGATCTCATGTGAAAGAATTTTTAATGAAAATGATATTGAAAAATTACCTAGAATGATTTGAAGTGGTGTTCCGCAACTTCTTGTCACCGAAGATCATTTATTAAATGATCCAAAGTTTAATCCCTCTATATCATCCACACACATTCTGAAATTATATGGGGGAATTGATCATCGAAATCTTGGAGATAGTGTGATGATTTAATGAATCCTTATATGTCCCAATCATCACTTCTATGTTGATCCTTCAATACGTGAAGGAGAAATGCGATCAGTTTCGTGGAATAAGATATTCTCTCTCAAGTACATGGGAGATAGGAGAGAGAGGCTCTCAATAATATGTGATAAATAATACTAGGAATGATATTCTTCCTGTCCTTATATAGTGAAGTATAAAATACCATGAATTATCTCCTCGTCCTTCAAATATGTATTACCTGCTAAATAAGCTATACAAAACATCTTTTGACTAATTTACTAATTCATGTGTATCATTCTTATTTTTATCATTTATATATAATAAATATATAACCTGATAAAATTGAACCATTAACTATATTCTCCATTCCTGCAAAAATTAAACAAACCACGGATAATAGAATATCATTCATTTGTTAAATATTTTCCTATATATCCACTTAATATATTGTAAATAATTTTAACAAATAAAGACAATACAAAATTTTATAAACTCAAATGGTATTATTTTTTTGTTTTATAGTGATCATTAACCGTTAGACTTCTTCTGGACCCCATGGTGTGGTCAGCCATATCCAATACTTATATTCCATCGAATAGGAAAAACATTCAAATACGCTAAGCCCGTGAACCTCTAGGCCCTTATCATAATATCATTTAATTCAATGCACATACTTGGAATGGATTATAGAAAATCATAATGTTTCCTAAAGAGATAATGAAAAATCATAGCGACAAAAACGCCTGATAATCCCATATTCTGTAATATTATATATTTGTCTCTTGATATCCCATAAAATAGGACGTATACTTCTTGACATAATTCTTTCTATCATTACAGTTCATTAACCAAACTGGATATACATACATTCCTCTATAATAAACTTGGATTTGGTGATGTTATTACTATCCTGATCAACTACGACCAAGATATCACTTCTGTTCAAAAGTGGAAATTCTGTATTGATTATTAAATCAATGTCATACTACTAATGGGACATGAAACACAAGATATCCCATCAAAACAAAAAATGTATTAGTTTTTTACTTGCATCAGCATACATGATCAAATAGTGTAAATTGATAATAATCTCAAGTGGGGAGACCATTACATGTGTTTGTAGATATGAACTACCAATAAGAATCGAAACATGTGGTTTTTCTATTGGCATGTTAGACTTGATGATATCATATATTGGATATTATCAAGTGAGAACATAATGAGATTTTGTTTCAATGCTTATGATCCTCCAGATCCTTATAGTCACTCATCATATGTGTCCTGTCAATATAATCAATCTGGACTGTAGAACATAAGTTTAAGATCATTGTCATTGTATCTTAAGGTTCTCATTATAGCATGGGAGCTACTATAACATTTTGATATGAAAAATAATATATGGAAAATACCATGAAAATAGTGGATTTAGAAATATAAACACTATTTAGTGTATGTTTAAATAATGATTAACTCACTTTATACATGATACATTAATTGAAGAGTAATATTCAAGTTGCATTTAGGGAACCCATTTTTTCAACACTCTTACTTGCACTAGATTGAACATTCTATCCAACACAGATATCTATCACATTATAAGACCATGATTATGATAAGTATGTATTTGGTCCTTGTACCTTCTAGGTCTATGTTACATGGCTACTATTCAATCCCTTACTTCACCTCCCTCAGTAAGACTCCTCAAGAGTTGATATCCCCGAGTGTATTCCATTTTCCCACTGAAAAAATTGACATCATGTATGTAACTGGTAATATTATTATAATAATTTATATTATAATAAAATGTTACTTATGGGGTGTGATTCCACAAACAATATCAAATTGTTGCATATTTTACACTGTTTATTTTTTTCATCAAAAGTTTCATCTCAATAAATATTTTTAGATATGGCTACCATTAGATTGAATGATATTATATTTCATATTAACTTACATTGAATGTGATATTAGATCATATTGATCCAAATTAAGTATATTTTTTAATCCCTTATAACTAGTTTCCATTCCCCTATAAGTACCAAAAACATATATGTTGTAATCTATTAAGTACCATTAGATTGTTTTGACTTATACCAGTGAAATTACCCAAGATTTATCTCATATTTTCCAACCATAAGGTATATTCTATAAATTTAATATCTATTAAAAAGAATGAAATAATTTATAGATACATTCCTATCGCATATAGAATTATACTCACCACTTTAATCTCCTCCTATGTCTCATACATGTCTTTTGAAGATATTTATTCCACGAAAAATTGGTAACAATTCTTTCTAAACTTTTTCCAACGTGTAATTTTGAATACCTTGTAAGAATATGTACATTTTAATGGTATTAACAATCCCTTTTATCCACCTTAGCAGATCTCATTCAATACAACTTAGTTTTATACTTTAATTTAAACTATAGAAAGTTACTTTCATTATGGTCTTAACTCTATGACCAATAGATGTTTTCCATATGTTATCAAACGTATTTTTCATTTTAAAATAGTTATTCTTCCACTAACCTCTTATATAAATATGTTAAAATTTCATTAGAAATTAATATTATATGATCTTGTTTCTTACATAAATCCAAAATTAGATTTTAGTAACTTGAACCCCTCATTTGCATTTTTTGGTGCAACCAAATATTTCTTATTGTATAGTATAGTTACTTTACAAGAAATGTGTCCTTGACATCCAATGATAAATATAATTATCATAGAAAGTAGTTAAGAAATTTATTTATTGAATGGGTTTTGGAAATAATAATTGGTATCACCAATCGAGCATTATTGATACCACTCTATTACCACCCATGTAATCTTTCTCATTAATACCACAATGATATCAGGATTTGAAATAGTCAAAATATTATGCACCAGTACATTGATACATGGAATCCATTATTGAATTTTAATTGAAATTTTCAATATTAACTTTGTACCATTTACTTCTTAGTAGTAGGATGTATTATTATCAATTAATAATGTATCAGTAGCCATTGTGCATGTAAAATCATTTACATTTTTTATCCTTCCTACGTAGTATGTGTCTCTCGAACATTTCTTTTCAACATGATCTTGTGGAACTTGTTCCTATGTCAACCACTCTTGTATCCCTGGAATTAACTAAATCAAATTAAATATTTCTCCCACTATCTCAAATATATATTTATTCTCTTTTATATAAATATTTTCTATAAGTTGAATTTAATTTTTCTATTATAGGGATTTATATAATATCCTATATAAACTTTTTGATACTAACTGACATGCAAATTGTTTTTTTCATGATGCGTGTTTTTATATATGATTAACAAACAATTTTCATATAAACATATGTTATTATTACATTATGGATTTATTTCATTATAAAAAACATTTGAGAACGTTTTTTCATAATAATTGGCATATTGTTATGGGATAATGCTGTTATTTGTGAAGCATGTCTTGAGATATATAAGTATTTTCAATGCACATGAATCTTAACATAGATTCTCATTTTAATTAACATTGAGGAATAGAATTATTTTTCATTGATCAATAAAATTAAGCTTGAGGTATTGTTTTGGGATAACACCGTAATTTTTTATTAGTGTAATGAAATTTTCATTTATGAATTTTGTCACACTGCATTTTATTGATTGATGTTTCCATGTAAGAAACATCATAGATCATATATTTGAAGAGTATAATGAAATTTCAGTTTAGGAATAAATCTTATCTATATTTTCATGATCAATGAATGCTTGGTCATGATATTATTTGGCACGCATTCCGGAAGAAACTCATATCTTCAAACCATTTATATTTCATACATCAGACTTACATTTCTTAATACACTTAAAAGAATCACATGAAGTAAATTTACTACTCTCTTAACATTTTAATAGTTCACGCTCTCTAGATGAACTAATTCTGAATGATTTGTGGCTTAAATTTATTTCTAAATATTACTTTTCCAAATTCTAAACAAGTGACTGTGTTGACAATACCTGAGGTCACTAGTTCCAAAGAGTCTAAATACTATAATGGGTATATCCTTTTCAACAACATTAGGTTTTATTATAAAAATAATTATCTTTCCACAATTGGGTATAACTAAGTCTTGAATTTTATATTCATCAGTTATTTCCAAAGATTCATTCATTAATGAACTACTAGTTGAGTATTATATACCTCAAAAAAAATTCATTCCAAAAATGTAATGATGTATATTTGTGTCCAATAGACACAAGAGATAAATATTTTGGTAATACTTAACTAAATTTAACTAAATCCATAAGCATGGAAATTATAAATTAGGTAATTCTCATCACTAAATTAAAAACCCATCTTTTTTATGCTACCTAAAGAATTAACTTTAATTATATTAATCTTTATATTCTAATTTTATTTCTATAATAAAATACACAAATGTGATATCCATACTGTATTTAATAATTTTGAACTATGATATAAACATCACTTATAATGATGAATATACACTAAGTGTAACCCTTTTCATTATTTTAATTCAATTCATTGAATTTAATCATCCATACAAGTATATCAAGACATTAAAAACAAATAAAAACATTATGATGATATATCAAAGTTATTTAAAGGATGTTGTGAAGGTTCCTTTTGAATCACACTTTCTATTGGCCTTTTCTGATTGCATTTCTTCTTTTTCACCATAAAAAAATCGTATTTATTGAAGTTCTTATCAACATGGAAAAACTTACCCAAAAGTAAAGGAATATTTTTTTCCATAAAATTAATTTTTTATTCTTAAATGAAAAATAGAGTAAGTGTATGATAAATATATAATAATGAGATGTACTAAAAATTGTGATCTATCTTCTAATTTACACATATTCAATGTAATCATCATCTCATTCACATCACAAATAACTTTCACCTCACATGATTCTTTGAGATGAGAAAACATATGAAACCATCAATGTCTTGATTTTATTTTCATAACTCATTAGTACTTGATTATAGCAATATGATGTAAAAATAAAATTCTTTGTAAATGTGTATCTTATAAACATATATCACTCCCTCACTTCCTGAGGTGGTTTAATAGGTATTTGAAACTCCAGCACATAAAATTTCCTATATCATAGTACTTTTCACAAGTCTATGTGATTATAACGCCCCGAGCCCGCTCTTCCGGACTCAGTGCTTCAAAATTCTGTGTAATTTTTTTAAAAAAAAAGAAACTGAATAATTACAAAACATTTAACACAAAAGAGGACCTTTTACCAGTCTAGGTTTTGGAGGATTATTCAAAACCATACATTTTTTAGAGGTGACCAAAAATAAAACAATTGTCCACTACTCTTTCACATGCACTAACTCCAAAAGAGATGACATCTACGATAATCTCCTAAGTTACCTATGAAAAATAATTTTAAAATAAAAGGGTGAGCGTTCAATTTCTTAGTAAAGTATTTTTGAAAACCTTTGATAAATACATTTTAAAAATATCACATTGATAATAGATTTTAAATATTCAATTAGAAATACATTTGTAAAACAATTATTTAAAAAATAATTATACCTTGAAAACACTTTTAAATTAATCTAGTGATTCGGTTGAGAATATTAAGGAGGCTCTTAAAAACAAAATAACAGGGGACACTCGAAACATTGAAGGCTATCTTGGGCCTACCAACATGAGGGGTGGATTCACTATCCAATTTCCCTATCGTGTTTACGAAGTTTGAGTACCAATTTTATAAAACATTAGCTTGCATTATATAGGTATAATTTTCACTGGGGTTTAGTTTTGAAAAAATATATATAATCATGCTTGGATAAAATAAATACTAATATTTACTGAAAATTATATATTTTACTTGGTTAGATAAAATCTCATAATACATGACTTTGCATAATCTCATGGAGGTTAAATCAACATCCACGCACGTGAAATTTCAAATACACATTTATCAAATTCCTTTTATGCCTAAAAGTATAAAATAATAACAATAATTGAACATATAAAATTATCTTCTTAAAATTAACCAATAACAATAGATAATTTTTGTGTCACGCACAAAAAAACATCCAAGAAACATTTATTTACTAAATACAATCATCTTTTTATATGCACTTAATTTTTATGGAACATGAATTAAGTACATTAATGTATAAATATCATGATATCAAAATCTTTGATGTATGGACATGATCTTGATTCCTATATTACATGAACATGATAAAATTATGACATTCCTAAGTTATAAATTCATATGTGAATTAATACTTGATTAATAATTTTTTTAAACAATTATATTCTTAAACATCATGAATATATATATATATAATATAGTAATAATATTTGAAGATATGGATTACCCATGAAAATAAAGTTTCTAATTTAAAAATAAATAAATATCTTTATTTCTAAAGGAGGAATAGTTTTAATGAAATAAATAATTAAAAGTATCACTCCCATACTAGAAATTAAATATATTTTAAAGAACAAAACCCCATAGAAATTAACTATAAACATAAAATTATTTTATAAAACTAAATATTTAAAAACCAAATATTTTTCCCTTGCATAAAATACAACTTATAAATTTGAAATAAATAATCAAAATTCCCTTACTAAATAATAACTGAATTATATTGAAATTATACATAATTTTTTTACACAAAACAAATTAATTTGTGAAGACCGTAGATGAAAAATGGAGAAAACTCCATTAAAATCAACTTTTAATGTAAGTAAAACAAATATGAAATAAATAATCTGTTCCATAAATATAATTTGGTTAGAAAAATAATATAACATGACAGATATAAGAAATCCCTTACCAAAAATTATTTTCATATAATTCCAATTAACAACATGGCTCATTTCTCACATCACACACACAAAAACTATCTCTATCACTCACTACCTCTTATACTCACAGTGCCAAAACACATAGCATTGCAACATCTCAAAAAAATGCAGCAAATATGGATGAAGGCAAGGCTTCATATAGCAGTTCTTTGCCTTACAAAATAAATGCAGTTGCTAATGAGTATTATTTTATAATCATAGTTTGATAAGGATTTTGCACACCAAATCATCTATAAAGATTTTATAAATTGACGGTTTTGAAAATAAAATATAGTGTATGTCTATATCAAATGCAAAACAGAAGATAGATTAAATCAAATGAATGAAAAGGACAAATATGAGATAATGTTTTGGATGATATTCTTACCGAAAATTTGTCAAAATGCAATAATTTATACAAAAAAATGCTAGAAAATCTATTCATGCATTATAAAATTCCAAAATTGTGACAAAATACAGATGCAAAAGCAGATATTGATTGCCGAAACACAAGCTTCTCTGTTACGCTCGATTCACAGCCAAATATTAAACAATTCAAAATATAATTGTTGACAAAACCATACACACAACAAAAAATAAAAATTTCAAATAGAAATGATTGAAGATAATCCATATCCTGAACAAATATGGACATCCAGTTCAAGATATTTGAAAACAAACCGATATTGACAGAAGAAGCAGGTGGATTGATATTGATAAGGATGGAAATTAATACACTGAAAACGAATCTATAAAATAGATTCGGATTAAATAACACCTAATTTCAAGATTCCAGGTTTATCCCTAATATATGGACCACAAAAACAAGATAAATGAATGATCAAAGCCTAACCATGAATCGAATCTCCTACAGCCCTTCTTCAAACTCAGATCAAGATCCAACAGATGAACCCTCTAAAAACGCTCAACTCACCTCCTTCGGATTCAATTTCTGATGAAAATACGAACCAATGCTCGACATTTTTTTCTCACGACCAAGATCATACCTACATCAGCCTCAACTCCCGATCACGCTTGCCTCACGACTTCAGGTATCATAAGAGCTTCAACTTCACCCAAAACTATTCTCTTCTCTTCATGAACCCTCAATCCTGATTTTCACCTTTTAAATTTCATTTTTTATTTAAATAGAATAATTATCTTAATATATATATATCTCATTTCGTCATATATATATAATACTACTTCTTTGTTTTATTCTTTTGTTAACTGAACCAATAATTTTCATAAGAACTCACCAGTAGTGGGAGGAAACATCAACTACGGTGGAAATGCACCTTATAAAATGAGTTTCGTTTAAATTAAAATTCTGAAAGGACTTACAACTTAATATCACTTTGATGATTTTTATTATTTCTCAATGAATGAATACATTTTCTATCAGATATTCATGTACTATGTTATCAAAGTAAAAACATGACTATGAAGAAAATCGAAAGCATTGATCAATCCTTCTGTTGATTTAATCTATCTATTTTAATTTATTATTGTATGTGATAATTCTCACCTGCATACTCACAAAAAAAAATGAGGCATAAATTAAATAAAATAAATAACTAATCATTAGTGTTTATACTGGATAATATATTAAAAATAAATGGATAAATTGAGAACCTAGGGAAAAATGCTTGAGTAATATATAAATCATGTCACAACACCCAACCATCTCAATGTACCTATATCTTGCCATTAATTGCTCCTTGCATCAGTGTGGTCCACATCTTTGTTCATTTTTATCATAATACTTCAGTAATCCTATATAGGTGAGGGGATCTTGGGAATTTATAAAACAAAATTAATATTTTTATCATAGAATGAAAAACTGAATACATTAAATGATGATGATAGACGATGTATCGACCATCAAATTAATTAATTAATTAATACAAACATCAAATCCAAGAAATAATTAATTAATTAATAAAACGAAGCCATGCATTTTTCAATCACAACTCATGATATGTAGAGAAATAAATTAAATTTGTAATGAAAATTAAATTTTTGATAAATTTATGTTGAGGGAATTATTAATAAATTAAAATAAATCAGTAATATTTTAATTCAAAAATACATTCTGCTCAATCCCATATTATATTTAATGTTATTTAAAAAAATTAAATTAGTTATTGAATATTTTATCATTTTTTTCTAGGCTCTGGTTATCCTAGAAAATGCCTAAAAGTGTTCTAGATCTATTCTATATGAGAAATTGGTTGGGATGTTCTTATAGCACTCAACTCGGCCTGGCATGGGCTGGCTGGAAGAGATGGTTCATAGAAGGAGCTGGTACTTCTGGAGGTCAGTGTAGTGGGAGTCAGGTGTGGTGGGAGGCCGAGCATGGAAGGAGGTCGGTGGTTCCATGGGATGGTAGGTCGACATGGGGATATGAATTGGGGGTAATGACTTAGGGGGTGGCTCTAGGAGGTCACGTATGGGAGTCCGATGCTGGGAGCATGCATTAGAGGTGTGTGGTAGAGGTGTGACTATTGGCGGGTCTACTATTAGTGCCACGAGAGGCTGGTTTGGCGGGGGGTGGCCCAGGCGATGGAAGGAAAAATAACGTGGATAACTAGTAAGCTGAGATAGTGGGGTATTTGGTTCCAGGGGCGGCGTTTGGTTGAATGATACGATAGGGATTGTGGGAGGTCGAGACAGCAAGGTTGCTGGCAGTGGGGACAGGTGCACACTGAAAGCAGATGGGATGGAGATTAAAAATATTTCATCATGTATTGATTTAACTGCATTGTATTTGGATATGATTAGCATGGTAAAAAATCTAAGGATCCTGTAAGATGGAATTCAGAATGAAAATTAAACTAAAATTACCTCATTCAACTTGATGATGTGTTCGAAAATTGATTTTTATTAGTCACTGTAGCATGATGGAACAAAATAAGGATCCATCTAGATCATCCATATACATTTCTAAAGTCATTGTGATTGATGATCATTGATGTCTGGGTGTTACTGTGGATATATGATGAAGTGTTCATCATCTTGATGATCACTGATACATTGATTCGTGAAGGGGAACATAGATCAGTTTCTTGGATCAGGAATTTCACATTGTAGGATGTAGGAGAGGGTAGAGAGAGGCTTTCAAATTCATGTGATGAATTGTATTGTTACGGAGAGACTTTACAACCTTATATAGTGAAATATATAATATCCAAAATTAGCTCGACAATACCCGTATATGTATTATCCACTAAATAAGCTATAAACAACATCTTATGACTGATTTACTAATTCATAATTATAATTTATATTTTTACCAAGTAAATTTAATATAATAAATATATTATGTGATAACTTCAAGAAATTAACTTGATTCATCATTCCCACAAAAATTAAATGAACCTTGAAAAATAAATTAAAATTCATTCGATAAATATTTTCCCATGTATTCAATTAATATCTTCTCAATACTTTTAACAAATAAATCTACTAGTAATTAATTTTAACTCTACTATATGAAAGTTTTTATTTTATAGAGATCATTAAATATCGAACATATTCCAAACCCCATATAGGGGCCCGCCATTTCTTATACTCTTATTTTGTAGAATAGGCCAAACATTCAAATACACTAAGTTTGTGACCCTCTTGGCCCTTATCTCGATAGAAGTGTATACTATTCACCGATAAAAAATAATGTTCAGCAACCCATCAAGGTCCCTAAATAGATATGTAATGGTCATAGAAATGGAAACCTCTTATGAACACACATCTTGTAGTATAATCTATTTTTTTTGTGATTCATATAAATGATTCACATTTCACATCATCATCCTTTCTTGATTTATTTTTCATTGACTTGAATAGATGTACTTACCTTCTGCTACAATGTTTATAGATTTAGTAAAGGTACTACCATCCTAATAAAACATTCTTCAAAATATACATTATTTTGGAAGAGACATTTTATTTCTTGATTATTCAATCCATTTATAACTACCAATGTCATACACAATGAATGTTAACTCTCCATGACATATATTTCATTGTTGTTACCTTGAATCAATGTGTTAAAATATTATACATTAATTACAATCCCATTTCAAGAGGTAACAACATGTGTTCATAGATAGACACTACTAATGGCACCGGAAACTTTTAGTGCTCCTATTGGTTGTTCAGTCCTCATGATCTCATCTACTCTAGATCACCACGTGTGAACTTCCTAAGAAGAATTATAAATGCTTATAAGATGCCAACACTTGATGGGCACACATCATAAGTGTCCTATCAACATGATGTATCTGGACCATATGAAATAATTTTATGATTAAATTCATGGTATGTTCAGGTTCTTATTATATCCTAATAACAACTATAACCTTTTTATATAACCAATAATCTACCAAAATTACAATTTAAATAGTGTATATATAAATATCAGCACTATTTGTGGTAAATATACATCATTCTTAACTCACTATATAGAAGATATGGTAGTCAAAAAATTTGTTCAAGTTGGGTCTTAGGAACCCTCCTTTACAATAAATTTTTCTGAGTTCCATCCTTCATATTTTCTCTATTAAATATAACACTTTTTTTCAACTTAATAGATTTCAAATTCCAGTTATTCTCTTATTTTCTTCATAAATATTCTTGGGTGAATTTTTTTTTGATACATTTATTTATTAATTCTAAAATAATTATTCTTATTTATTCAAAAACTTATGTGGCATTATTTTCTTAACAACTTTATATACATTTTGATATGAACATGTGCTATTATTGTGACCACCATCTTTCCAGCATCATAGGTATTTTTAAACATTCCAAATTCATTGGTTGTTTTCATACTTTTATTATATTTTTGGATTATTCATCTTCATATCCATATTTCTCCCACATAGTATATGATTCATTTGTTCTTTTAATTATTTTGGATTGTACTAACAATCTAATGAACAATTCCATAATCTTTTACAGCACTAATATTGACCCACAAATTTCAATTTTCTGATATCTTATGTATAGATTCATTGGGTATTCTTCATAACTTGTTGGTATTTCTTTAGAACAAAATTAAAAAAACATTTTTCTATCCACCTTAGTTATAGTTGTAGGTTTCTTATCACCTTTCATCATTCATGGTTGTACATATTTTTTATTCCAACCTATACTATTCAATATAGGTTTAGAAACACAATTACAAATGGTATGGATGGTTCCTATTTCTTCACTGATTCTTGACATATGTCATTGAATGAAATCATGATATTCTTATCACATGTTGGATGTATTTTAACCTTATAATCCTTTTATGATATTTGTATACGAAAAAAAACTATATCCTACTTTTTTGAAGCCTCAATATGTTTCTTCTCAAAATTTTCCAACAGAACTGCCAATTCTAGGCATCTTATATTGAGGGTTTTTTTATAATCTTCAATCATAATAACCTCCTCTTTAAGAGAATTATTTATTATTTATAATTAAAATTCATGTAGCATATATTTATTTTGTAACAATGTTTCATTATCTTTGATGTTCTCATAGTCCACTTTTAATTGAAAATCCATGACAACAATGTTCTTTTCACCTTTTCTTCAAGTGCATGGAATTTTTCTTATAAAGTATTATTGAATTCTTTTGTTTTCATAAAATTCACTGATCCATTTTTATTTAAAATCTTAGGATCTTATTTCAGGATCCACTTTTTTTATAAAGACTCTATTCTATTTGGATAGATTTATAGAATCAATAACAATTATTTATAAACACTTCTCCATATTCTCTATTTCCTATGCCTGTTAGGTGATCTATTCTTGAATAATTTAAAAAACTCCACAAAAAGGGAGACTATTTATTTGGTAATTAAATGAATAATATACCTTAATGAATAAACTAATATATGTTTATAACATATATAATTATCATTATCACCCCTTATTCTACAGGCTTATTCTTAAGGAAAATTTATACAATAAGTTTTGTGTACCATGCAGTCACTCAACATACTAGTGGTTCGAATGTTTTTCCTAATTTTTAGTAGAAACTAGATTCAAATAATCTTCACTTTCCTAGCATGATATATCTTCTTTTTTATCACGTAATAATGAAATTGAAACTTCCTATGTTTTAGGAAAGACGGATAACTTCTTCTATTTCTTTTCTATTTCATTCTATTATCCATTATTATCATGTTAGAAAAATAATTATGATTGGAGATAATTGAATCCTAAAAAAACTACAGTTCATTAAAATAGTAGGAAAGTAACTCAAATATTCAAAAAAGAATAATTGTAACATAAATAATACAATAGTGCAAAAACCTTGGATCTAATACCAATTGAGAGGCCCACTTTGTGGAATGCTTAGCACTAAGGGGGGGGGGTGAATCAGTGTTGGGATATTTTCTACCATTTCTAAATTTTTATCCCTTTACCTCTTAGATTTGTTAGAATTATGATTATTCTATTCTATTTTATTTATAATATGCATGTATATGAAGATAAGTAAAGTTCACATATAATATTATTACAAGGATTAATACATAATGTGTGAATCAATTCCTTTTCATGTATTTTTATGACTACGACATAGATTCCCAACTATAATATGATAATAAGTATAGTGTTTTGGTAATAAAAATAATCTTTATCTAAGTGCGAGTCCCAACACTTTTAGAGGGGGTATGGAAAAAATCCTTTTCATTGGACTTGTGATAACCTTTTTCCAACTTTCATCTCCTAGTTAGTAATTTTCACAACCTCTGAATATAGTATTCCCTTTCTTCTTTACGTACTTTATAACACCAAAAATGACTTCCATCAGATGAGGCATCAATTGGATATAAAAGTTATTCTATGTTCTATGCTTCCTTCTTCTTCACTCAATATAAGGTAAGGAACATTCATACTCCTTCATTAATCCATCCAAAACTATTCTGTAATTTTTTTTACCATATCTGGTTTATCTATACCTATCCATCTAATGATTTTCATCTAGTGAGGTTTTGTATGTGGATAGTAAATTTATTCCATTCTTCTTTCATATATTTTTTATTCATTTGAAACCTTCCCTTATAATATTCTCTTCTTTAATTCTCCATCTAATTATTAGTTTCATTCAGTGATTTCAGTTCCATTATATACCCCATGCTCACTCTGAAATTCCTTCTACTAAAACATTGACCCAAATTAGAATATCTCTCATTATCGATGGATGATACTTTATTCAAACACAAATGTTTCCTTAATTTCACTCATACTCATGTTAACAGTGTTCCACACACATTCTCTATACTATTTCAAATCATAATACAAGTGCACTTCCTTGGGAACTTAGGTAAATTCTCATCCAAAATCAATAGTGAATTTTGAACTTCATGCTCATTTTGATTCCATTGACACAATTTCTTGAACACACTATAAAATTTGAGTCATTCTAAAACATCTTCAAAATTTTTGAAATTTTCTATAGTCACAAATTCCCTTCTTTATTATTTAGATGTTGAAAGACCGTATCAACATCAATATAATTGATATCTTAAGAAAAAAAATCAAAATGTCCATAAAACATTCTAATTAGTCTAAATTAATTACATTTATTCGATATGGTGAAATATCATCTCGTCTTAAACTTTGTAATAACATATTTAAATATTTCCCAAAATTCATCCACTGAACAATGACATGATTCAAAAAAAATTCTAAAAACTATTTTTTATTACCTTAAAATTCCACTCATCATAATTTCATGGGGTTCTTTCTCTGTGTAGTGGGTTCTCATATGTTTATTAGTTTTTCTCCATTCGTTGAATCCTTAGAGATATACTCTAATCCATTACTCCAATGGTCTCATAAAAATCTATCAGCTGATTTTTTTAAACTCATACCAATATAATTGTAATTATTTGTATAAGATGGCATCTTATCAAATAATATATTTCATGAAACATTTTTTAAATACAAACAACCTTTATCCAACCATATTAATTTTGTAAACTTAAGTCCATTGATTGTTACTCATAAAACTATTCCAGATAAATTAATTGCGGAAACTTTTGGATGAAACATTCGCTCAAAATTGTCTTTCTAGTTCCACATTTCAGAAACCTCAATTTTCTACAACACCTATAAATCACCCATACATTGAAATTATGATTTTTTTTATGATTTTCATTCATCTAATGGAGCCTTCCTCATCTTTTGAACTTCCTAAAATCTGTTAAAATTTATTTTATATAATAGTTCTTCATCTGATGTAATTTAATAGATGCATTAATATCCCAGTTCTCTTTACAACTATGAATGTCATATAATAAGTAACATAATCATGTCATATATTTTCTTTATCTATAAATGTTCCTTTTTCTATTACAGTTGTTCCATTTATGTGCTATATCATTGTCACAACTTCTAAAATCATATATCATATATGACTTCTCCATCTGATTAAAGATTCATTATCACCTCATTTAAACTTATTTAATTATCATATTGATCTTCTTCAAATATTTCCAATTTTATTTTTATAGTTAATTTACCAAACTCCAATAAGTATTCCATAATATTTTATTACCTAAGTTCTACTATTAATAAATATATTCCTAATAAAACATCGAAAAACCATTCCTCAATATACAATTAGAATTGAACTTTTTGAAATATATTTTACAGGCCTAAAAAATATTCTAAAATTCATCTTGAATAATAGCCTCATGAAATTGTAATGTTTAATCAATGACAAAACATTTCTAAAATTTAACTAGTATCATGAGTATATTCACATAAATATGATGTTTCTTGGGAAAATTCCTTCGGTGGTCACCTAATATTTTCGATTTCTTGGAGAAATTTTCTTCTTGGTTTATCAGATGGACTATGTAAGATTTAATTAGATATTTTCCAATGGACACTTTTTCTGGTGTTATTAAACAAAGAACTCCATATAATGGAGCTTCTCAGAAACCTTCATCTAATTTTCTTGGTTTGATCGACTTATTCGGATGAAGTTTCTATAATAAACTTTTTAGGATCACCTTGATCCTCTAGACATAATCTAATCATCTATGATAACTTTTTCTTTTCAACATCACAAACTTCTTCAGTAAACTCCATAATGATTCTTTGTAAAAAATTTAATGTTGATAACAAAATTGTTGTTGCAAATAACATATGTTTCAGGAATTATGAATATTTCACCAATTGACATATGTAAACACAAATTCCTTAACATAATTTCATTAGATGACAATACATGATAATCTTTGTTATGTCAATATACATCCATGAAACTTCAAATTTTTATCATGTTTGGTTATCTTCAAAAACTTCTTCTTTATATCTTATTCAACAAATTGAAATCAATGAAATCAAAGAATTTCATTGAATACCATTTAAAACCAAGATCCATTCATAAAAAATAAAAATCAAACATGGAGTGGACTCCTCAGTAGGAATTGATATTGATAACCTTTTCAAGTTGAAAATGACCCTTGATATATGATCATCTAAGGCAGATGGACCCTAAGCTATGAATGATGGGTTGGGAGTGTGGATTGATTAACTGAGACATTTAGGACCCATATTGTCTATGTTCCTTTTCATGTTACATACCCTATGTATTCGATGAGGTTGTTTTGTCGTGATAATGCTATTGGGGGAGGTAATATCCTATAGGAATTTGGTGTATACTTGGAACCTTAGTTGAGACTGAGGATCCTCATGAGGGTTCCAATGATGCAGTTTGAACCAGGGGGGCTGATTTGGTTCCCATTGACTGAGTGACCCTGAGAAGGTGTGTTTGGGATTATGTAGATATCATATGGTGTTACACCTTTGAACATGTATTTAACACGTGTGTTCGAGGGGATATAGAATGTGTCATTGGTTTTAGGAGATCATCCAATCTATATTACTTATTTTATTTATGATGGTTTGTGGTGTACTCCCTCAGGCCATTTTTTATTTTGAAATAGAAAATTTCCTTGGGGGTGGTCATTTAATTTTTTAGTAAAATCACAATGGGACATTTTTATTTGGGTCCAATGGGATGAGAAAACTCTCATAGGGGAGATTTATGACACTATCGATGTTAGACCTGACATGGATTTAGAGATCTAATGTTTGAGATACTTTGCGATGGATCCTCATTGTCATGAGGATATGGTTGGGGCTTCCATGGATTTAGAGCGTAGATATATGGTTGGTAATAGCATGGAATTCAAACCTAGATATATGGTTAGATCATTCCCGAGATTTGGGGCTTGGTTTTGGAGTTTCCATAGATTTTATGATCAAAGACAGATTTTCCATTGACTTGGATCTCAGTGTTGGAGCTTCTATACACAAGGAGCTTAGTGTTGGAGATTCCATGTAATTTTAGCATGGTGTTGGAGCTTCCATATATTTAGATATTTGTGGTTAAACAACAATGGATTTTGAGCTCAAATTTTTGGAGATCATGGGATAGGTCCCTTGAGTTTTGAGGATATGGTTGGTGATGCCATATATTTGTAGCTTGTATGTTACATGGTTGGAATGGTCATCGTGACGTGATCAAAGACACCCATACTTTAGCCAATTTAGGTATGGTCGATCAGGTTCATAGACCTGAGGATCGATGGTGGTTTTATTTATTTATTTCAAATAGTTAATTATTTATCTTTTCATGTCACTTACACATATCAACACATTTACTAGATATACACAATACTTCATTTTTGGTCCCTTACTGTGTTTTTTACTCACATCCTACTTGGACAAACATGGAACTTGGGTACTTGAGCAGCACTACACTTATTACAGGTAAATTTTAGCCTGAGACTTGAACGTAGTATAGTCGAGCAGGACAACATATATAGTATCAGGAGTTAGAGATGAGGTTATGTCACAGAGTGGCAGTGGATCATTATTTTATTTTATTTTATTATTTTTAATTATCTATTTTTTTATGATTAGACCATTGTATGATCAGTATTCCTATAATACTATATGATTCTTCATTATTTTATTATTGATGATTATTGTTTGTTTGTTTTCTCCCACAAACTCTAAGGAATTTCTCTATTTATCTTTGATGTTTATTTTCCTATATATGATTTCAAACTCTAATCCAGGGGGTATGGGATCTTCATAGAACCATATTATATTTCTTCTACTAGTTTACAGTATTTGGCTATAAAGAGGCCCTACTAAGGTCACATGTAGCCACCAATTTGGTTACTATTTATAGTGAGATGATCCATAATATTACAAAGTTTTATAAGAGATTGTTTTATTTTTTTCATTACTATTTTGGGGTATGGTAGATATGTTATATAATACTATGTCAGAACTTTTAAGGGAACCCAAACAAGTGCATCGTAAATAACTTTTATAGTGTAATTTCATGTTACCATATTTATGAGTTTAATGGTTATCGGTTAAACTATTCTGTTTATTTTTTATTTTCACCTATCATGATGCACAAGTGGTTTTCAATTTATTATTTATGAGATAAATTATCTTGATCTCTAGGTCTATTGGCATGAAGTGGGAGATGAGTTGGATCTTGGCCCATAAAGGAAAGAGGCATCTATGAATGCATGAGAGACATAGGATTAAGTTGACATTTAGTGGAATTTGAGTGTGATGTTTATCACAGAATACTAAATCTTAGATATTTAAAGTGTCAATAATTTATCGTATTAAATTTTCCTAAATTATTACTTGGTGACATTCTAATTAGTTGGTCAAACTTGTGTCCACATACTTTCATTCCAATTACATGTCATGTGGATCTATGGTGAGAAACATGTGATGGTATAATCCCATACCATTGGTTTATTCTACATAGAGTGACCCAATACATTCAATATAGAAATTTGATACCTCTGCGGTAAACCCCTCATGGTTCATCAGTATTTAGGTTTAACAATTTAAAGTTCTATTAACAACATATATGGTGTTTTCCAATATAGCATTTAATGACATTTTACTTAAATAATCCAGTGGTTGTGATTTCCCTTAGTATGGATCCTATAAGACGATGTTGTGGGTTATTTTAGTAATGGATATTAAGCTGTAATTATACATGGGTAGGTTCATCTACAAATTCTTGTGAGAATCAGTTCCCTTGGGGGAAGATATTTGACATGTTATGCCTAATTTTTTATATATGTAGGACCCACGAGTGGGTGTTTTGGAATATGTGATTCCATGGTTTGTTGATATAGGAGCATGGATTACATCTCATGAGGTTTGTCCCTTTGTGATATTTGACTTGTTGGGATTTTTCAGAGACCTAGATTCCTCTACACTTGACTTAGACACTATTGGGTTGGTGCAGAGTTGTCTTATAGAGGAAATCCATATAAAGGGTTAGATGGGCTTATCGGTTCTTTAGAGGTAGAACCGTGGTTGAATTATTTGGGTTGGGATCAATGCATAGAAGGAGTTACTGAGAATATGGGGTATTCATGGTGATCCCGTAGTGAATTTATTTACGAAAATCACCTTTAGTTCTAGTTTTTAGAATATATGTATCTTATAGTGCCTTAGTATCAAGGTGTTTTTTCATGATCATGAGATTGTTTAGATTCATTTCCTAGTTGTTTTGAGATGTGACATATTATTATGGTGACATCCTGGGTAGGCTATCATGTTATCGAATGAATATGATGTACAGATAGTCATGTGATGAAACCTAGCATTGGTAAGGTACTCGATTTTGGAAAGGAGTTCCTAGGGTGGTCTTGTTCAGTTGGAATTGGCATGTTGTAGTTGTTTGATCAATGGTTACAGGCAGTGAGCCTTGATATAGTTTAGGTGTATGGACCCTTTTTGGATAAGATTCTGTTTTATGCTCGTATTTGGGTGCGACTGACATGTTTGGGAAGTATAGTAAGTTTTTAGTTTCCAGATCATAGTTTGGTGGTGTTCAACTGACAAGATTGTGAGTCACATCTTAGGATGTGATGATATGGGAGCGTCCATTGACTTTTTTTAAGTGGTAATGAGGAAGTTGTCATTAGAGGAACATAGTGTCATCTTATTTATGAATTGGTGATGGTCAACGGTGGGATGAGCTTCAATGTAAATTTTGATCATGTGTTTTGAGAATTATGACCCAGAGGTTTAGATGAAATAATGGATGTTCCCCAATAGTGAGGACTATTTTTTAAAATGGATCAGTTTTGGCAACCTATTTGATCTGGTAGGGATACCAAGAAGGTAATGATTATGTAACGAGTGGAGTGAAACTTGTGTTGAAAATAGAAGCAGTTTAGAATGATATCAAGGAGTATTTTAATGGAAGTCGTGTGGTGGGGATTGCACCATTAACCATTTTAGGGGATGAATTTTATTGTATTTTGGGAGAATACAGAAATTGATGTTGTAATGGAACTTGGGTGTGAGTAGGTTTGGCCTTGTACAATCGACGAATTCATGGACAGATAGGGCAGGGGAAATGGTGTTCATGTTTTTATCAAGTGAAGAAATAACAATTACACTCCAAGGGAGGGGATTATCCTATAGATCATGAGTCATATGACCCCTTGCAGGTAGGTTCTTGGTTTTGTGAGATCAGTTGGTGGATAGATATGATGAAAATTGCATGCCAATGCTGAGTGTTTATCATAAATTCTATTTTATTGATGGAAGAATTATGAGTATGGGAGTCAAGCCCAAGATAACTTATGATGATCTAGATGTATTGGATCTAGATTACATTGGTGTTTGTGGTGGGGAATGAAAGTGGATTTTGATGGATGAGGATTTTACCAGGTAATATCAGCAGGAGTTAGGTATGGAATCAAATGCATATGTTTGGGTGATCATATGATGGCTCCATGTATAAAGGCATCATAATTAGATAAATTGGTAATGTGTTTGTAGTTTGATCCAAGAGTTATCAAGAGGATATGACCAAGTATGGTTTGACTACAACATGCATATGTAATTTTTTGTAATAAGTTTCAAACCACACTCAAATTACCATTTTGTATGTGACTGATGTGTTTTTGGAATCAAACTAGGATTTTCAAGGGAAACATGGAATATTAATATATTATGCAGTGATGATAGTTATGTATCCATTTAAATTATGATTTTATAAATGAAAATAGATTACAGTATGTGAGTGGGTTATCAACTATGTATGAGCATGGTGGGGAGAGGGGATCCACACTAGTAGTTTTTTTTAGACTTGTGATCCCTTGGATAAGGACACCTTGGGTGTCCTAGGGTTGATGGGATTGGTATAATGTCATCATGATGTTTCAGAAATGATGATGAACATTGGATTATAATTTCATAGTTCCAATGTTTTGAATTTGAAATTGTTCTTTTAAATCATGATGAGTGGTCATGGTTGGAATATTGTTGTTGAGAGTTCTTTAGAAGCTGACATAAGTTAGGTTATGTGTTTTTATGACCAAAGAGACTTTTTAGTGATGAAAAGTGTAATGGCCTATGTTTTTAATGGCTTGTGTCCAGAGAAGAGTGAATGTTTCAGAGAAATTTGAATTTTTGAATTAGTGGATGAGTGAGATTTTGATCCAGGATTAAAAATTTAATTTTAATTATTGACACCCATAAAAGATGTATTTTTGAAGGGGGTGGAGTCAAATTGGTGATAGGGGATTAGGTTTGCATCATAAGTACTCTGGGGTGGTTCGGATGTTGTAGTCAAATTCATAGTACCCACCATATTCTCACTAGCCGGATAGTAGAACCCCCTTGTATAGGGGTTCCACAAGTTATCTATTATGGTTATCTATGTTTTTTTTGAGGGGAAGGTTTGTAATTAAAACACATACCTACTTGGGTTTTTTGAAAATGAAAGGGGGTACATGGTCAGACATTTGGATGATCCACCCCTCTATTTTCTCTCTATGGACCCCTTCAAACAGGGATGATTTTGTAGGTTTTTTAATTGAGATCAATGATATAATTGTCCATTTATCCACCCACTCATCATACACTTAATATAATGTTCATTTATTTTGATTTTGTAGAGATATTTAAAGTTTATTCCACCTGAGTGTGGGGGAATATTCCAAATGCGACAAGGCTTTAGTTCATCCTTGATAGAGGACATCACGTGGTGGAAATATTCTATCATGGTTATGTATTTGTTATGTATTTTTTATAGTGATTTTTTTATATTTTCATTTCATTTTACATGAATTAATTGTGTAATTGGTGATTTTTGTTAGTGTTGGTCAGATTGGATACTCAAGAGGGGGGTGAATTGAGTTCCAATTAAAAATTTCTGTTAAAAAGATTTCTATTTAAATCCCCCAAATTAAATAACGAGCTAAACTGAAGTGAATTTGTAATACAGTAAAGGGTATGTTAGGTTCTCAAGAGATTGATTAGTTCTCAATTAATCTAATCTAAAGATTAATTAACTTTTGAAGCTAACCTAATGCTTTACAATAAATTCAAACACTCTCTAGTTTAACTATCAGATTTACTTTAAAATAGATTTATATTTCAAAGTACTTAGTAGCGGAATATTCAATATAGTTTAAAAACAAAATAAATAAGCACAACAGTTTTAAACAAGAAGTTCAGTCTCCATCTAAGACTTAGTGCTCTCAAAAAATTTATATAAATTTTGATCCACACCCTGGATCGGGGTTAACAACAGTACAAAGATTGTCCAGGTCCTATGACCTCTACCACAGTTCTTCGTGGGAAAAACAAAACCAACAGCACACGGGCTATCCAAGTCATACTTGACCTCTACCACTATCCACAGTGGGATACAAGAGAGTTATATAAGTTTTTTGTGAGGATTTAGAAATCCTCCAGTTTATCATAGGAGTCAGTGTGTATATGGAATATACAGAGTGCACACACTGCTCAAAAAGTAAGTAAAAGAATCACTGAGAGAGAGTAGATGTAAGTTTATAATGCTCTAGTGATTTGAAGTGCAGCTCTAGACTCTTTTTGATTAAACATAAATGCTTCTGATTCCTTCTCTGGTTTTTGTCTTGAAAACAGAGTGTCGTCTGCTTCCTTGATTTTCAGGTTCAGTTTGATCAGCTTGAGTGTATGAAGAGATCGTTGTAGTTCTTCACTCCTTGACTAAGGTTCATCTTGTGTTATCTTCTTGTATGAATGGCCTTGTGTATGTCCAGTTTTCTTCATGTAAGTGTGTGTATGGATGTCACCTATCTATTGTCTATATTCCTCACTCCAGCTCGATCTTCCTTATATTCCTTCAGATCTTAGCAAAGGGAATGATTAATTTATGGCAGGTACAAGGTACGGTTCCCTGACATCCCAATAACTATCATTAATTAATAGGAATTGTATTAAATTAACCAAATATGACCGTTAGTATAATTTAAATAAAGCATAAAAGTTCAAGTAGCAGAATTCTTGTAACGGTCGACTTGTATCAGTAGATGTTTGTCTCTATAACGGTAGCTCCTTGTACCGGTACACATGAGTAGCGGTGACTTCATTATAATGGTGGACTTCATAACGGTAGACTTACACATACTGGTAGACTTACTCTAACAGTAGCTCTTGTGTAATGGTAGTTCTTTGTGTAGTGGTGACCTTTCTATAACGGTAGACTTGCATACCAGTAGACTCATACATACCGGTAGACTTACTCTAACAGTAACCTTTCGGTGTATCGGTAGACTTATACATACCAGTAGCTTTGTTCTGTACCAATGACTTAGTGTCTATTTATATCACTAGACTTATTCTGTCTGTATCAGTGAACTTCATATCGGTAGCTCTTGATATAATAGTAGGTCTGTCTATTTGTCTGTATCAGTGTCTATGTGCATACCTGTGAACTTAACACTTATCTGTTCTATGAAAAACATATCCATATTGATTTATAATTATTTCAATGTATTTATAAAAATAGATAATCATTGATTAACATATTCCAATTATTATTTTGATATTTTTGTCAACATATTTTAAAATATATATATAGGATTATAAACACATATTAAAGCATGATTGGGATTATCAAAACATGTGAGGTCAACAATCTTCCCCTTTTTGATAATCACAAATTATGATATTATAATCCAAAATAATTAGTAATGTATTAGTATAAAATACAGTGGGTTTTATTTCTCAGTGTGAGTAATGACATTTTCAAATGTGATATTTTAAATGTATTAGAGGATATAGTATTAAATAAAATTGTATTAGAGGTAATAATAAAAACAATGTACTATAATTATAAAACAAATGTATCAGAGTCAAATGTATTATGCTCATAAATATTAAGCTCATATTTCTCATATTCCTCATATTTCTCCATACCAGTTCTCCCCTTTTGTATGATTTGTCGCCTGGTATATTATATTAGTTCTCCCCCTTTCCCTTTATATTATTTCTCCCCCTTTGTGATTAGAAAAAAGAATTAAACAATGAATAGAAAAGTAAAATAAAGTAAGAGATAATGAAAGCATTTATATATTACGTGATGCAAAAAAAACATAGAAATACAGAATTGAACCAAAAAGAATACAAGTGATTCCTATCAAAGGTCCTAGCCACTAATCAATCCACCTCTTCAATGTCCACTTTGGATTTGGCTTTGGGTTCAGAGGTAGATTCAGGTTGGGTAGCTTCAGAAGAAGTCTTGGGAATTTCAGAAAGCACTACTGGAGGTTGAGAAACAGAAACTGTTCCTTGCCTGTAGTGGGTAACCCTCTATGTAACGGCCCAAAATTTCATTAATGGAAAATCCCTCTTGATCCAGTTAAATGTTTCTTTATGTTTTTATAAGATGTCAACTTATTTAGTTTAACGTTAATATTTGTGACCGTTACTTTTATAGACATTGAACAGTGATCATCTGGGTAGTTTAAATATAAGGCTTTAACGAACCAATTTTCTACTCAGACAAAGGAAGCGATGGCCTCATCCAGTAGAATTTCCCCTTACGAAGCCCATTTGTCGGAGCTCATAAAGTAGGTGGCGTCTTTGGGATTTTCCCTTGACCAAGCCCAAGCTGAGCTTCATCTAGTCAAGCTCGAACGTGATCGTCTACGGGAAAAATGGAAGTTGATAGAGATTACCACTCGAGCGATGTTATCCGAGCAACCCCAAGAGTCTGTCACCATCGCACACCTTACCCTTAGGTCTTATGCGGCTATTTTAAGGGGTTATGTAACAAATAAGTAGCACCATGTTCATGTACATTATTTTTGTATATAATAATGAATATAATTTCTAGTCATTTTTGATACTTTGTAATTAGTTTTTAAAGTACAAACGGTGTTTTTAGTTATTATTTAATTAAGAATTATATTTTATTAAATTAAAGGATTTTTGAATTAAATAATATTTTAATAAAATATTATTATTAATATTAAATTAATTTTTATTAAATATAAATGATCTTATAATTTTATGAATGAAATTAAAATTTTTATTAAGGTTTGAAAGCCATTTCTGTCAAAACCCGTGAATTTTTTTATAAATGTCGGTTTTTATTTTAAAAGTGAAAATTCACATATTTAGAAAATTATTTAGATAAAATAAATATTATTTTTGGAATCAGGACGTCGAAATTATCCAACGGTGAATTTTTCATAATTTTCTGAGACAGTCAAATTTTTGGGTAAAAATTAAATACCATTTAAATATATAATGTGTTTTATGACATCATAATGACCCAATGGTGATGTAATAAAATACCATAATCCTTATGTTCGGCCAATATATGTTTTATCATTAAAATAATGAGGTTTTGGGTTTGTTTGACTCACTTTTCAAAGCATTAATGGAGCCCTCAAGACTTATTCAACACTTTGCCTTTTTAAATTAATTTCCATGGGAGTGTGACTCACCTCCACATAAGCAACCCTAATTTTTTAATAAGTTCGGACCTTGGACTTGTAAAATATTGTTTTCCTCTTTCCTTTTCCAGAAAACATGGGCAAATACCATGGTATGGTTTGTGGTTTGGATTATTTTAATATAAGGGGTCCCAAACCTAAATAATAAAGAATTCTCTCACCTTTCCTATATAAACCCACCCAAGTTCCCACTTCCTCCTCACTAAAATCCCTTGAAGTTCGTCCAACCTCTGCCCTACTCTCTCTAGAATCCTCTCAAGGTGCCCCAAGCTCCCAAGAAGCCTCTCACAAGCCTCTCTCTATCCTTTGGAAGCACACTTCCATGTAAGGGTTTTTTCTTCCTTTCTCATTTTTTGTCAATTTTCTTTAAGTTGTATTGCCCTTTTTATTTCAATTATGAATGTTGGGGTATGGTTTCGCACCTCCCCCATACTTCCCTCTTATTGTTTGAATGATGGGAGAACCCTTTCTCTCTCATTAAATGCCTCCCATGTACACCCATTACTATGCCGAAATTCCGAAAGGAACTTCTCTCTCTTCTTTTACATTCAAGCAATACTTTTGTATCATGAATCTAAATTCCATTTCAATTGTTGGGACATGTATATATATGACCTCCTTACTGTCCATTACATGTAAATATGATGAGGAACCCCTTTCTCTCTCATCAACTTTTTTTATGAATTCTTATGTCACGCCGTTATGCTGCCGAAATCGCACCGATTTTCTAAGCCAATGTCTTTGTGTAGTGAATACCATGCCCATTTCTCCATCAAGGGTATTCACCTTTATGCACATTTACATATTGATTGTAAAGTTTCATGTATGAATTCCACATTCCTTTATCGTGGAATAAATGATTATGTTTTATGAATCCATGTTTTATGATCCATGTGGCACACTTATGCATGAAATGAAATGTTTAAGAAGGGTGCGCCCTGATAGCGCTCCAATGCATTGGGTAAAGTATAGTATCATGATACGTCATGTGCAATGAGTGTTTACTCATGCTAATTCAAGTGCAACGAGGGTTTACTCGTGCTTCAAGTGCAATGAGGGTTTACTCATGCTCCATGTGCAATGAGCCTTGGCTCATGCTAATTCAATGTTAAGTGTTGTTGCCACATTTCCATGTTATGATTATCATGCTTTATCATGCCTTTATGTTCATGTCTCTCTTATGCTCTATTGATATGCCTATTGCCTAACATGTATTGTACTCCTCATGTTATTCATTATGTACTCCCTTACTGGGCTTTATAGCTCACCCTTTTCTTATGCATGTCCTCAGGTTATCCCATGCAATGCTAAGTACGAAGGAATGTAGTGGTCATGTAAAGGAAGTTTTCAATAAGGATGTTTTATTTCAAGTTTAGAGTTTTTATGTAATGATCCTAAGCCCCAAAGACACTAAACCTCTCGATCTTCTTTGTTGTATCAAGTGAAGTTTTATGTAATAAAGCATGTTTAAGTTGTAATAAAAAGCTGGGTTGTCATAGTTGGTATCAGAGGATAGGTTTAGTTATTTTTGGGATTAGGAAACCCTAGTAAAGCCTTAGATACAAGACTAAGCATAATAAAAACATCCCTAAGTTTTGGTAAATACTAAGTAATTGGTTTATCAAACAAATACATCCCTGTCTGGATACGAGCAGGTAGAGGCGGCTCTGGCACAGATGTATCCTAGGGGTAAAACCCGAAAACACCGCTTTGAGCTAGACTCGAACAGGAACTGGTGCACGACAACGGGCCTTGTTGCACTCTTGGTTACGACACTCCCGGGGGATATGTTTTGATAAATTCACAATCTTAGTATGAACCCTTATTAAGGGAAAAATGCCCCTAAGAATATATGTTAGAAGGAAGATCATGAAAATCCTGGATTGAATCCTATAGACTCATTAGTTAAAGAGATTAAAGTTTATTTATAAGTCATCAACTTTTGTCTTTGGATTACCCTCTATGTGTTACCCCTAACTTTCCTTTTATTCCAGCCAATGGCCGGTAATAGGAGAACTCAGGCTAACAACCGTTGTGAAGATCAGTGTGATGATTGTACCAATGAGATGCCCAATCCAATGGGAGCGGGAATCGCGAACTTTGTCACGCTTCTCTCTCAGCTAACTCAAGTTTTGAATAGAAACACTGGTCAAGAGGAACGTTCAACCCCCCCTAAGAAAGAACAAGTCGCTATTGAAAGCTTCATGAGACAAAGGCCTCCTACTTTTAGTGGATCATCCGATCCCACGATTGCTGAGCAATGGATCAACTCCATTGAAAAGATATTCTCCATCCTCCAATGCTCTGAAAAATAGAAGGTTCTCCTGGCGGCTTATCGTATGGAGGGTGAAGCTGATCAATGGTGGACGTTGATCAAAAATACGAAGCCTGAGGAGGAGATCGAGGCTTTGGAATGGAAGGTATTCCGGAAGATGTTTTTCGATAAATATTTTCCATGCACCCTCCGTCTTAAGATAGAAAGGGACTTCCTTTCCCTCAAGCAGAAAGATGAGGAATCTGTGGGAGCGTACGAGGCAAACTTCACAAGGCTTGCACGATACGCTTCCGGCTTTGTCGTTACCCCCGAATGCAAGGTTGACCGCTTCTTTGGTGGGCTGAAGCCTAGCTTGCGGAAAGCATTAGCGATCCGTGACTTCGACAGCTATGAGGAAATTGTCTGATGTGCCCTCAAGGTTGAAATGGAGATCGGAGAATCACAGGGGTATCATGGGGACAAGAAGCGGAAGGTGGACTTCAATGCCGGTGGTCCGATGGATAAATCCAACGGCGCTAAGAAATTCCACCACCCCACTTGCCAAAAGTGTGGAAAGAAGCACCCGGGAAATTGCCTTAGGGGGACAAGAAAATGCTTCAAGTGTGGAAGAGAAGGGCACCTAGCTGTTAACTGTCAGCAAGAAGGACCTGCGGCTGCGACGGAGGGGAGGAATGCTCCGTTCGAACCTCAACGCATTGTTCAATGCTTCAAATGCAAAGAACCGGGTCATTTTGCGAATCAATGCCCTAATCCAAGGGTTATCGGAGGCAATCAACAACCTCCAAGACAGCAAGGAAGAGCTTTTGCCATCACTTCTGCCGAAGTGAACCCCGACAACGAAGTGGTGACAGGTACGCTAGTTATTCATTCAAGAATAGTGAACGTACTTTTTGATTCAGGTTCTACGCATTCTTTTATATCTCAAAAGTTTAGTAGAATAATCCATGCACCACCACAAATCATGGAAGTAAAGATGTCGGTGAGTACGGCAAATGGGGCAATCATTGCATCCCATGAGTATAAGTCCTCCCCTGTTATAATCTGTGGATTGAATTTCCCGGCAAACCTCGTCATACTCCCTTTGGTGGAATTTGATGCAATTCTTGGCATGGATTGGCTTTCCTTATATAGAGCCAACATAAATTGTCGGGAGAGGGAAATCACACTCCATATGGAGAATCGACCCCCGATTCTTTACAAGTGTCAGGAGGAAGATGAATCTCCTTTAGCTCCATCATCTCAAGCATGGATATTACTGCCTTATGAGCACGCATATCTGGCTCAGATGATTAAGTCCAAGGAAGAAACCACCCTTGAAGAAATGCCTATTGTGAGGGAATTCGCTGAAGTATTTCCCGAGGAACTTCCTGGTCTTCCTCAAAGAAGAGATGTTGAGTTCTCAATTGAACTTATACCTGGGGCGCTACCAATATCCAAGACTCCATATAGAATGGCTGTGGTTGAGCTTGAAGAACTGAAGAAACAACTACAGGAGAATCTGGATAAAGGGTTTATATGCCCAAGTGCATCACCATGGGGTGCACCAGTCCTCTTCGTCAAGAAGAAGGATGCGTCAATGCGGCTTTGCATCGATTATCTTGAACTTAACAAAATCACGATAAAGAACAAGTATCCTCTCCCAAGAATCGATGACTTGTTTGATCAGCTGCGTGGAGCACAATACTTCTCCAAGGTCGACTTGCGGTCGGGATATTATCAAGTAAGGGTGAAGAAGGAAGATATCCCCAAGACTGCTTTTCGTACAAGGTACGGGCACTATGAATTCATAGTAATGCCTTTTGGACTCACCAATGATCCAGCAATATTCATGGACTTGATGAATAGAGTCTTTAGAGATTACCTAGATAAATTTGTGGTAGTCTTTATAGATGATATTCTAATATACTCCAAAACCAAGGAGGACCATGAGGAGCATTTAAGAACTGTACTGGAGACTTTGCGCAAGGAGAAGCTCTATGCCAAGTACAGCAAGTGTGAGTTCTGGTTGAAGGAGGTCTCATTCTTGGGCCATATCATCACAAGCAATGGGATATCTGTGGACCCCTCCAAAACAGATGCAATTGAGGGATGGCCGAGGCCAACATCGGTAACTGATATCCGTAGCTTCTTGGGGTTAGCTGGATATTATCGACGATTTGTGAGAAATTTCTCACGATTGTCCAACCCTCTTACCAAGCTAACTCGAAAGGGAGTAAAGTTTGCTTGGAGTGATGAATGCGAAGAAAGCTTCAAGGAGTTGAAAAGGAGGCTTATCACTGCACTTGTGCTCACTTTACCCACAAGTGGGGAGCTTTTTGTGGTATTCAGTGATGCTTCGAAGAAGGGCTTAGGATGTGTGCTGATGCAGAATGATAAAGTGATATCCTATGCCTCAAGACAGTTGAAAATCCATGAGCGAAACTATCCAACGCATGATCTGGAGTTGGCGGCGGTGATCTTTGCCTTGAAAATCTGGCGGCATTATCTCTATGGAGAGAAATGTGAGATATATACTGACCACAAGAGTCTTAAATATATATTCACACAGAAAGAGATTAATATGCGCCAGAGAAGATGGATAGAGCTCATAAAGGATTATGACTGTTCAATACATTACCACCCTGGGAAGCCAAACAAGGTGGCGGATGCCCTAAGTAGAAAGGATCCAGCAATTCTATCAATGATGAGAATTGAGAAGGATCCAATCTTCTTAGACTTGATGAAGATGGACGTGGGAATCATAAAGAAGGGAACATCATCAATCCTTTCACAAATGATTGCTCAACCATCTCTTTTGGAAAGGTTAAAGGATGCTCAAAAGGATGATGCGAGAATCCAAGAAAAAGTGGAAGCTATCAAAAAGGGAAAATCCTCAGAGTTTAATGTTAATGAAGAAGGAATTGTGCGGTTTGGGAAAAGACTATGTGTCCCATCAAGTTCGGAGCTGAAGAAGGAACTTTTGGATGATGCACATAGTTCAAATTTCTCTATTCACCCAGGGAGCACAAAGATGTATCGAGATCTCCGAGAAAACTTTTGGTGGGATAATATGAAGAAGGAGATCGCCGAATATACATCAAAGTGCCTGGTGTGTCAGCAAGTGAAAGCAGAGAGGCAGAAGTCTAAGGGGATGATGCAACCATTACCCATACCAGAATGGAAATGGGAGAACATCACCATGGACTTCGTCACTGGACTTCCAAGGACATCCAAAAGCAACAATGCAATCTGGGTTATTGTGGATCGTCTTACAAAGACTGAACACTTCATTGCTATTCGAGAGGATTTCTCTTTGGATCAACTGGCACGGATATATATCAGGGAAGTGGTACGGTTGCATGGAGTACCACTATCTATTGTGTCTGACCGAGATCCAAGATTTACCTCTAAGTTTTGGAAGAGTCTTCAACATGCTCTGAATACTGAACTGAACTTCAGTACGGCCTATCATCCTCAAACTGATGGCCAATCCGAGCGGACTATCCAAACACTTGAGGATATGTTGAGAGCGTGCTCAATGAACTTTAAAGGAGGATGGGATCAACATCTTCCTCTGGTTGAGTTCTCTTATAATAATAGTTTCCACTCAAGCATCCAAATGGCACCATATGAAGCCCTGTATGGGAAAAGGTGTAGAACACCGGCATGTTGGGATGAGGTCGGTGAACGTAAGCTGCTTGGACCAGAAATGGTCGAAGAAATGGTGGAGAAGGTGAAAACCATTCAGCAGCATATCAAGGCAGCCCAAAGTTGACAGAAGAGTTATGCAGATAATCGTCGACGAGACCTTGAGTTTAAAGTCGGAGACATGGTGTTTTTACGCATATCTCCGTGGAAGAAGGTCATGAGGTTTGGAAAGAAAGGGAAGTTAAGTCCAAGGTACATCGGCCCCTTCGAGATTCTTGATCGTGTTGGGGCTGTGGCCTATCGACTAGCACTTCCACCTACTATGGCCAAGGTGCATGATGTCTTCCATGTATCCCTCTTAAGGAAGTACATACCAGACCCTTCACATGTACTCTCTTCCGAGGTGGTACAATTAGAAGACGATCTTTCTTATGAGGAGCAACCAGTGAAGATCTTAGATCGTAGAGAAAAAGTTCTACGAAATAAGACAATGCCCCTCGTCAAGGTGTTGTGGAGAAACCACAAGTTTGAAGAAGCAACTTGGGAGTCGGAGGATATGATGAAGCTAAGTTACCCACATTTGTTTTAGTGTGGGAAAAGGAAAATTTCGAGGGCGAAATTTCTTAAGGGGGGAATGTTGTAACGGCCCAAAATTTCATTAATGGAAAATCCCTCTTGATCCAGTTAAATGTTTCTTTATGTTTTTATAAGATGTCAACTTCTTTAGTTTAACGTTAAGATTTGTGACCGTTACTTTTATAGCCGTTGAACAGTGATCATCTGGGTAGTTTAAATATAAGGCTTTAACGAACCAATTTTCTACTCAGACAAAGGAAGTGATGGCCTCATCCAGTAGAATTGCCCCTTACGAAGCCCATTTGTCGGAGCTCGGAAAGGAGGTGGCGTCTTTGGGCTTTTCCCTTGACCAAGCCCAAGCTGAGCTTCATCTAGTCAAGCTCGAATGTGATCGTCTACGGGAAAAATGGAAGTTGATAGAGATTACCACTCGAGCGATGTTATCCGAGCAACCCCAAGAGTCTGTCACCATCGCACACCTTACCCTTAGGTCTTATGCGGCTATTTTAAGGGGTTATGTAACAAATAAGTAGCACCATGTTCATGTACATTATTTTTGTATATAATAATGAATATAATTTCTAGTCATTTTTGATACTTTGTAATTAGTTTTTAAAGTACAAACGGTGTTTTTAGTTATTATTTAATTAAGAATTATATTTTATTAAATTAAAGGATTTTTGAATTAAATAATATTTTAATAAAATATATTATTAATATTAAATTAATTTTTATTAAATATAAATGATCTTATAATTTTATGAATGAAATTAAAATTTTTATTAAGGTTTGAAAGCCATTTCTGTCAAAACCCGTGAATTTTTTTATAAATGTCGGTTTTTATTTTAAAAGTGAAAATTCACATATTTAGAAAATTATTTAGATAAAATAAATATTATTTTTGGAATCAGGACATCGAAATTATCCAACGGTGAATTTTTCATAATTTTCTGAGACAGTCAAATTTTTGGGTAAAAATTAAATACCATTTAAATATATAATGTGTTTTATGACATCATAATGACCCAATGGTGATGTAATAAAATACCATAATCCTTATGTTCGGCCAATATATGTTTTATCATTAAAATAATGAGGTTTTGGGTTTGTTTGACTCACTTTTCAAAGCATTAATGGAGCCCTCAAGACTTATTCAACACTTTGCCTTTTTAAATTAATTTCCATGGGAGTGTGACTCACCTCCACATAAGCAACCCTAATTTTTTAATAAGTTCGGACCTTGGACTTGTAAAATATTGTTTTCCTCTTTCCTTTTCCAGAAACCATGGGCAAATACCATGGGATGGTTTGTGGTTTGGATTATTTTAATATAAGGGGTCCCAAACCTAAATAATAAAGAATTCTCTCACCTTTCCTATATAAACCCACCCAAGTTCCCACTTCCTCCTCACTAAAAGCCCTTGAAGTTCGTCCAACCTCTGCCCTACTCTCTCTAGAATCCTCTCAAGCTGCCCCAAGCTCCCAAGAAGCCTCTCACAAGCCTCTCTCTAGCCTTTGGAAGCACACTTCCATGTAAGGGTTTTTTCTTCCTTTCTCATTTTTTGTCAATTTTCTTTAAGTTGTATTGCCCTTTTTATTTCAATTATGAATGTTGGGGTATGGTTTCGCACCTCCCCCATACTTCCCTCTTATTGTTTGAATGATGGGAGAACCCTTTCTCTCTCATTAAATTCCTCCCATGTACACCCGTTACTATGCCGAAATTCCGAAAGGAACTTCTCTCTCTTCTTTTACATTCAAGCAATACTTTTGTATCATGAATCTAAATTCCATTTCAATTGTTGGGACATGTATATATATGACCTCCTTACTGTCCATTACATGTAAATATGATGAGGAACCCCTTTCTCTTTCATCAACTTTTTTTATGAATTCTTATGTCACGCCGTTATGTTGCCGAAATCGCACCGATTTTCTAAGCCAATGTCTTTGTGTAGTGAATACCATGCCCATTTCTCCATCAAGGGTATTCACCTTTATGCACATTTACATATTGATTGTAAAGTTTCATGTATGAATTCCACATTCCTTTATCGTGGAATAAATGATTATGTTTTATGAATCCATGTTTTATGATCCATGTGGCACACTTATGCATGAAATGAAATGTTTAAGAAGGGTGTGCCCTGATAGCGCTCCAATGCATTGGGTAAAGTATAGTATCATGATACGTCATGTGCAATGAGTGTTTACTCATGCTAATTCAAGTGCAACGATGGTTTACTCGTGCTTCAAGTGCAATGAGGGTTTACTCATGCTCCATGTGCAATGAGCCTTGGCTCATGCTAATTCAATGTTAAGTGTTGTTGCCGCATTTCCATGTTATGATTATCATGCTTTATCATGCCTTTATGTTCATGTATCTCTTATGCTCTATTGATATGCCTATTGCCTAACATGTATTGTACTCCTCATGTTATTCATTATGTACTCCCTTACTGGGCTTTATAGCTCACCCTTTTCTTATGCATGTCCTCAGGTTATCCCATGCAATGCTAAGTACGAAGGAATGTAGTGGTCATGTAAAGGAAGTTTTCAATAAGGATGTTGTATTTCAAGTTTAGAGTTTTTATGTAATGATCCTAAGCCCCAAAGACACTAAACCTCTCGATCTTCTTTGTTGTATCAAGTGAAGTTTTATGTAATAAAGCATGTTTAAGTTGTAATAAAAAGCTGGGTTGTCATACTCTATGTGATCATAGGAGTGAGGCACCAGATTTCTTGGACTGAATTCATATGAGGAATGGAGGTAGACTGAGCAGAGGCAGGCAGATCTGGAGGTGAAATAATTGGAGTACCGTCACCATTCAAAAATGGGAGCAATAGATTCCTAAAGTCTATAATGATTCCCCCTCCTCTTCCCATAGTAGAAATGAAGTCATCCTTGTTCTCCATAAATTTTTCTAGAGTAGGGGTCAACTCCCTAAGCTTGATGACTTTTTCTCTGAAGGCTTGATTGACTGGAGTTAGCTTTATGTTCTCTAATATAAGCTTGAAATGGTTGTTGAGCTGATTCTTGGTATAGACCCTTTGGAAATAGTAATCCACTTTGTCTTTTACCTCTTTCTGAGAAGCAATGGATTCTCTCATAAAATTCTAAACAATTTTCCCTATATCCCTAGTGGTAGTCACCACCTGGGTCAAGGCAGCATAGTCTACAGAGCCACTGGTAGAAGACTTTCCAATATCCTCTTTCATCACAGTTTGAATCTGATCAATATCCAAAGAAGGCTTGTAAGAACTTATAGGTGCAATAGTGAAGGCTACTGTTTCCTTAAATGATTTAGTCATCCCACTTATGAGATTTCTCACAAGAGAGTCATGGGTGCTGACATGCTGCTCCATGGATTTCTTAAATCCCTCAAAAACATCCACAAATTTCTTTACAACACCTTTAATTTAATTGATATCAGTATTCATTTGATCTTGAGAACTACTCAAGGTAGTTAGAGAAGAAACAAACTACTTCAGGGCAACAACAGCTCATGTCCAGCTCTCAATCTGAGAATGACATACTCTTATCTCATTCATCATTTTTGTCACAGGGAATGACACCATACACCCGAGAGAGAGTTCTAAATATTTTTTCATATTGATCATCTCTTCAATAAAGCAATTATTTAAATCTGCAATAGATGCAGTCCAAGTCTCCTTCAACTCGTCCTTTAAAGATTCAAGATCAGCCTTAGTAACAAGATTTTCTGGCACAACTACAGGTGCTCTTTCAGATACAAGACTATTCACAGAGTCATTCATAATAGATTGAATGGATGATATTAAAGAGGTTTCCATTATTCTTATCTCTTCCACAAATGAGGTCTTAAGATCAGACTTCAACTGGTCTAGATCAGATTTTCTTACTACATCCTCATGCAAAAACTCAGAAGATATATTATAGTTAACTGGTGGTCTATTCATGGGTGTCTCATCTTCAGAATTAGGGTAGTCCAACCCACAAACCACAAAACCTTAGTCTTTTTACCAGTCTTCAATTCCATCAGCTACTAAAAAATTTCCAAGTCTAGTTGGATGCTCCCCCTCAACTGGTTCATTCTCATGTATAGCAATAGCACCCTCAGCAGCTCGGTCTTCCTTAGAAGAATTTTCCACAACTATCTCCAATTCAGTAGTAGGAGGTCTCTCAAGAATAGGTGTAGGTCTATCTGCTTCAACAAAAATAGCCTCTATAGGCACATTAGTACTTCCAATCAATGGACTCAAACTCAAGGTGGCAGAAGCAGATGCTTTAGTTTCAGATTATCTTTCTTCTTTCTCATTCTCTAGGGCAGTCTGGTCTTCCTCATCAACAGGTGCTTCTTCATTGATTTATTTTATGATTGTTTCCTTTCTATATGACACAATCTCAACAACCGGACTTGGAGGAAAGTCTGGATCCCTTCCATCATCTATAGAGGTATCTTCTTCATCAGAATAATCACTATACTGAGGTTCCTCTTCATCAAGTCCTAGACCTGGATCCCTCACACCCTTAAGCCTAGAAGGATGATCCACAAGATTAAACTTATCATACTATTTCTCATCATCACTAACCCATTCTCTTATCCAAGGATTCCAATTGATCTTCATGTACTTACAGATATTTTTGGTTACACAAAAATTGTCTTTAATAACCATTGTCTCATACTGAAACTTAGCCACACCTCTAACCTTGATCATCATAGATATCAGCTTTGCAAAGAATAAAGCATTAGTTTTTGACATTGGATAGGTCATATCCTCAATCTGAATCATTAACAGTCTACATAGATTCACCTTTACACCATGTCTTAACAGATGAAGTAAATAAATATCTTGGTATTTTAGATTTGCAAAGTCCTCTCTTCTTGGACTTAGCACATGTTGAATGAACTTGAATAGAAACTGGTTCTCTCTATCCATTTCTGTAGAAACTACCTTTATTGGTGTACAATATTTTGTTAATTCTTCCAAAGCAGCTTCATACTCAAAGATGTTACTGGTAGGAGGTACTGATTTTGAGAAATATCCAAAAACTCATTCTTGTGGAACTATCATGCATTCAACCCACTCAATTGAAGAAAAAGATATTTCCTTTACATTCACAACTGAAACCATTCTTTTCTCAGCATCATATTTTTCAAAATAAAAAAACTCATATAATTCTTTTACCAACTTCGGATAATAAGGGTCATTGTTATTCAAGAATCATTCTACCCATTTTTGGTCCTCCAGCACCTCTAGAACTAAAGACCTACTGCTCATCAACCATTCTGCGCATACCTCTTTCTCAACTACTATATCCCTTTGAACGAGATACAAATTTGTATGTTTCTTCACTTCACTTACACCACTAGACTCTCCTTTGAGTCTCTTTGCATTCGGCTCATCATCCTTTCTGTTGACTAATGGTTCTCTTCACTCTTTCCATTCTGCGAATCGCAAGGCTTAGGGTTTGAAGATTTTGGAGCTAAGGCTTGAAGGTAAAGGGTTTGAGGTGGATCGAGATGAGGTCAAGACTTATGTTTTATCATTTAGGAATCACAAAATAAATAAATAAAACATAATAATTGTATTATAAACAATACAGATTCTGGTAGCTAAAGATACAGAAGGTTAAAAATAGTGCAACCTAATGGTAACACATATCAGTGAGGATTCCTACCGATGAGGTATTTTTATCGGTTAGGTCCACTAATAGAGAGGTATAACAGTGAGGTTCATACTAGTGAGGTATAACAGTGAGGTTCATACTGGTGAAGTTTCTAACGATGAGGTTTCTAACGGTGAGGTTTCTAACGGTGTGGTTTCTAAAGGTGTGGTTTCTAACAATGAGGTGTCTAACGGTGAGGTTTCTAACAGTGAGGTTTCTAATGGTGAAGTATTCCTACAAGTTTATCATTCCTAACTCGTTTCTAATGTAACTTAACCTCTCTGAATTTAAAGGCTTTGTGAAAATGTCAGCTAATTGATGTTCAGTACCTATAAATTCAAGGGTAATATCACCCTTTTGGTAATGATCTCTCAAAAAGTGGTGTATTACATCAATATGTTTGGTTCTAGAGTGAGACATTGGATTCTTAGAGATGTTAATGGCACTGGTGTTATCATAGTTTATAGATACATGTCTAAACTGATATCCATAGTCCGACAAAGTGTGTTTCATCCACAGAATTTGTGCACAGTAACTACCAGTAGCAATGTACTCTGCTTCAACAGTAAACAATGCAACAGAGTTCTTCTTTTTACTACACCATGATACCAGGGACTTACCTAGAATATAACATGTTCCAGAAGTGGTCTTTCTATCTAACTTGAAACCAAAAAAGTCAGTATCTGAATAACTTATTAAATCAAAATATTGTCCTTTTGGATAAAACAAACCTAAATTTGCAGTATGTTTAATATATTTGAACATTCCTTTAACAGCAAGAAAATGTGATTCTTTAGGATTAGCTTGAAATATTGCACACATACACGCACTAAACATAATATCTGGTTGACTAACAGTAAGGTAAAGAAGACTCCCTATCATACCTCTGTATTTGGTTTGATCAACTGGTTTTCCAGTTTCATCAGCATCCAACTTACAATTAGTACTCATAGGTGTATCACTTTCCTTAATACAATCTAAACAAAAATGTTTTAAAAGATCTTTTTTATATTTACTTTGATTTAAAATAATACCATTTTCATTTTGAAAAACTTGAAATCCTAGAAAATATTTGAGTTCTCCCATTAAACTCATTTCAAATTCATTTTTCATACTCTTTGAAAAATCAATACACAAAGAATTTCTAGAAGATCCAAAAATAATATCATCAACATAGATGTGTACTATTAAAATATCTTTGGAAATTATTTTAATAAAAAGAGTTGGATCAAAAATATCTTTAGAAAAACCTTTTAAAATAAGAAAACTACTAAGTCTATTATACCAAGATCATGGAGCTTGTTTTAAACCATATAAAGCTTTAGAGAGCTTAAAAACTCGATTTGGAAAATGAGGATTAATAAATCCAGGTGGTTGTTCAACAAAAACATCTTCAATTATAAAACCATTTAGAAAAGCACTTTTAACAACCATTTGATATAACTTGAAATTCAGATAAGCAGCATAGGTAAGTTGGATCCTAATAGCTTCTAATCTAGCTACAGGTGTAAAGGTTTCCTCATAGTCTATTCCTTCCTATTGACTATATCCTTGTGCAACTATCCTTGATTTATTTCTAACTATATTTCCTGATTCATCAACTTTATTTCTAAAAACCCATTTAGTGCCTATGGTCAAAGTGTCCTTAGGGCTGTCAACTAATTCCCAGACTTTGTTTCTTTCAAATTTATTTAATTCTTCTTGCATAGCCATTATCCAAAATTCATCATTGATTCCATCAATAATATTTTTAGGTTCTAAATGTGAAAGAAAAGCTTGATGTTCAACCTGATTTCATAGAGAAGCTCTAGTTTGTGTCCCTCTATCAATATTACCAACAAAATCATCCAAATGATGATTCTTTATCATCCAAGTTGATCTAGTAAAGGTAGGACTAGAAATTTCAGGATCTTCTCTATGTTCGGGTTCACCAGGAGTAGATTCTGGAATATTTCCAGAACTAGTTGTCTTTACAACAGGTTCATTGATTTTATCATTAAGGTCCAGAATAGACAGATCTTCTTCAAGATTTTGAAGATAAGACTTAGGTTCGTGCGAATCAGTTTCATCAAATTTGATGTGAACAGATTATTCCACACATTTGGTTCTTTTATTAAAGACTCTATAATATTTACTGGTTATAGAGTAACCTAGAACTATTCCCTCATCACTTTTAGAAGAAAAAATATCAAGATAATCCTTAGTATTAAGAATGAAGACTTTGTAACCAAAAACTATGAAGTAACTAACTTTAGGTTTCCTATCATTCCATAGTTCATAAGGGGTATTCTTAAGAACAGGTCTAATCAAGACTCTATTTATAATATAACAAGCTATATTCACAGCTTCAACCCAAAAATAAACAGGTAAATTATATTCATTGAGCATGGTTCTTGCAATTTCTTGAAGGGTTTTATTTCTTCTTTCTACTACACCATTCTGTTGAGGTGTCCTAGGGGCATAGAAATTGTAACTATAGCCATTGTGTGAGAAGTATGATTCAAACTCATGATTTTCAAAATCACGTCCATCATCACTTCTCAAGGTCTTAATTTTAAGTCCACTAAGGTTCTATACAGAATTGGAATATTTCATAAAATAAGAATAAGCTTCACTTTTGTGAGCAAGAAAGTATACCCAAGTGTATCTAGAAAAGTCATCTACTAAGACATAGTCATAGTGCTTCCCATTTAAACTAGAAACTCTAGAAGGTCCAAATAAATTAATGTGAACCAACTCAAGAGGTTGAGAAGTTGAAACTTATTTCTTTGATTTGAATGAAACTTTATGTTGCTTTCCCTTTTGACAGGGATTAAAAACTTTGTCATTAGGGAATTTTAGTTGAGGTAGTTCTCTAACTAAGTTCTTCCTAGTCAGTTTCCTAAGTGAGTGAACATTGCAGTGTCCTAATCTTTTTTTCCATAGCTAAGACTCTTTATGAAAACTATTTAAGCAAATAATGTTCTGTTTATCTAAATAATTCAAATCAATTGCACAAAGATTTTCATTTCTCAAAGTATAAAATACTAAAATATTTTTAGAATTAAAAACATTACAAGAATCATTTTCAAATTTAACATTGAAACCATCATCACACAACTGAGAGATACTTAATAGGTTGTATTTTAATACCTCAATAAGTAAAACTTTTGAAATTAAAACTGAATCAGTGTTACCAATCTGGCCTAAGCCAATGATTTTTTCTTTTGAATTATCACCAAAGGTGACATGGCCTCCATCAACTTTGATTAAACTCTTTAAGCATGAGTAATCTCCAGTAATATGCCTTGAACATCCATTTTCCAAATACCATATCTTTTAATGGGAAATCTTTAATCAAATCTCCTACAAAACAGGTTTAAACAGAAAATTAATTTGGTACCCAGATTTTCTTGGGTCCAGACGGTTTAACAAGCAACACTTTTGGTACCCATATTTGTCTAATGGGTCTCATACAATCAATAGATTCAATAGATTTTGAAAGATAAACTTTTTTTGATCTATAACTATGTGAATAACTAGTTGAAGCATATGAATTTCTAGAACTAGAACTAGTATCATTCTATCCATATTTAAGAATAAATCTATTTTTAGTAATCTGTCTCTGTCCAGTCTGATAACCTATTCCAGTGGTATATATTGGTGCCACTTGTTTTCCTAGAATTTGAGTTAGAGTATTCTTTCCATTTGTGAATTTCTCTAAGTCCTTCCTTAATTGATCATTAGACAATTTCAGTTCAGTATTTTCCTTAACTAATTGATCATTCTTTTACTTTTCAATATCAAGTGCAGATTTAACAGAGCTAGTCAAAGCATGTTGTTTCTCCAAGGTCTTATACTTGTCCTTAAATTCATTACAGGTTTCTTCAAGGATATTAAAAAATTCAAATAACTCTTCATTAGTCATTTTTTCAGATTTAGAATCAGAATCAACTCCAGAATAATAAGAATTTAAAGAATGAGTATCCAATGTTACCTTAGATGTGTTTGTCATGAAACACATATTAGATTTTTGAGATTTTTCATCCTGAGAAGAATCGGAATCACTTGAACTATCTTCTGAAGCACTCCAGGTTTCTTTCGTAGATTTCTTATATTTATTGTACTTGTTGTCATATTTCTTCTTGAACTTTAACTTTGGACAGTCTACTTTTACATGTCCTTTCCTCTTGCATTCATAACACACTATCTCATCACTTTTATCATCTTTCTTTCAATCTTTCTTCCAATGAATTTTTTTGTCATATTTTCCTTTGTAGTTTGATTTTCTGAAGAATTTATTCTTCCTGTAGAATTTCTTGAATCTCCTGGCTATTTGAGCTATCTCTTCATCACTATCAGAATCTGAACCTTCACTTGTTGAGCTTTCAGTAGGTATGTGAACTTTCTTTTTGTCCTTGCTCTTTGAGGTAGTATACTTAAATTCCACTGACATCCTATTTGGTTCATCATCTTCCTCCTTATTTAATTTAAACTCTTCTTCATACATCATTAGCTTACCAATCATCTCTTTAACAAGTAGTGAACTTATGTCACGTGATTCTCTTATTGAGACTGATATGCCTCTCCATCTTTCTGGCAGACATCTTAGTATTCTCATAATCTTCTCTTCTGCAAGAACAGCCTTTCCCAATGAGATCATTGTATTAAATATCTCATTGAACCTGAGATACATGTCATAAATAGGTTCACCAGGCGTCATTTTAAAATTATCATACTTAATAGTATAGGTATTCAATCTCATTTCTTTAACATTAGTTGTTCCCTCATGGGAAATAGCCAAAGTATCCCAGATTCCATAAGAAGTTTTACAAGCAGATATTTGATTAAGTTATTCATCACCTAAATCACAATACAGGTCATTCATTTCTTTACAATTATTATTGTAACCAATTTTACTTGGTTCATCCCAATTAGTTCTTTCAGTTTATGGAATCTTATATTGAGTCTCTATAGCAGTCCAGATGTCAGATCCCATACTTTCTAAATGAATTTTCATTTTCAGTTTCCATTGGGAATAATTAACACCATTAAATAAAGGTGGCATGTTGGTAGCAACACCTTCTAATCTATTATCCATAAGTAGATTTTAGCAATTAAATTTAAAGAGATAAAATTTAGAACTAACAGAAATTTAAGATATTTAAAATACAACTAAAATCAGAGTTGAAAAATAGAGTATTTGGAAATCCTTTAATAATAACAAACAACCTTTGATACCAAATGTTGGTCTATTGGATACTCAAGAGGGGGTGAATTGAGTTCCAATTAAAAATTTCTGTTAAAAATATTTCTATTAAAATCCCCCAAATTAAATAACAACCTAAACTGTAGTGAATTTGTAATACATTAAAGGGTCAGTTAGGTTCTCAAGAGAATGATTAGTTCTCAGTTAATCTAATCTGAAGATTAATTAACTTTTGAATCTAACCTAATTATTTACAATAAATACAAACAATTGCTAGTTTAACTATAAGAGTTACTTTAAAATATATTTATATTTCAAAGTACTTAGTAGCAGAATATTCAATATAGTTTAAAAGAAAAATAAATAAGCACAGTAGTTTTAACCAAGAGTTTCAGTCTCAAGATAAGACTTAGTCCTCTCAAAAAATTTATATAAATTTTGATCCACACCCAAGATTAGGGTTAACAACAGTACAAAGACTATCCAGGTCCTATGACCTCTACCACAGTTCTTTGTGGGAAAAACAAAAACAACAGCACACAGGCTGTCTAGGTCCTATTTGACCTATACCACTATCCACAGTGGGATATAAGAGAGTTATAGAAGTTTTTTGTGAGGATTTATATATCCTCCAGTTTAGAACAGGAGTCAGTGTGTATATGGAATATACAGAGTACACACACTGCTCAAAAATTAAGTAAAAGAATCACTAAGAGAGAGTAGATATGAGTTTAGAATGCTATAGGGATTTGAAGTGAAGCTCTGTAATCCTTTTGATTAAACATAAATGCTTCTGATTCCTACTCTATTTTTTGTCTTGAAAATAGAGTGTCATCTCCTTCCTTGATTCTCAGGTTCAATTTGATCAGCTTGAGTGTATGAAGATATCGTTGTAGTTCTTCACTCCTTGACTAAGGTTCAGCTTGTGTTCTCTTCTTATATGAATGGCCTAGTGTATGACCAGTGTTCTTCAAGTAAGTGTGTGTATGGATGTCACCTCTCTATTGTGTATATTCCTCACTGCAACTCAATCTTCCTTATATTCCTTTAGATCTTAGCAAAGGGAATGATTACTTTATGGAAGGTATGAGGTACGGTTCCCTGGCATCCTAACAACCATCATTAATTAATAGAATTTGTATTAAATTAACCCAATATGATCATTAGTATAATTTAAATAAATCATAAAAGTTCAAGAAGTAGAATGCTTGTAACGGTCGACTTGTATCGGTAGTTGTTTGTCTCTGTAATAGTAGCTCCTTGTACCGGTAGACTTGAGTAGCAGTGACTTCCTTATACTGGTGGACTTCATAACGGTAGACTTACAATTATTGGTAGACTTAATCTAACGGTAGCTCTGGTGTAATGGTAGCTCTCTGCATAGTGGTGACCTTTTTGTAATGGTACACTTGTATACCGGTAGACTCATACATACTGGTAGACTTACTCTAAGGGTAACCTTTCGGTGTATCGGTAGACTTATACATACTAGTAGCTATGTTCTGTACCAATGACTAAGTGTCTGTTTATATCGGTAGACTTATTCTTTCTGTATCAGTGAACTTCAGATTGGTAGCTCTTGATATAACAGCAAGTCTTTCTGTTTGTCTGTATCAGTAGCTGTGTGCATACTGGTGAACTTAACACTTATATGTTCTTTGAAAAACATATCCAGATTCAGTTTGAATTATTTCAAAGTATGTATAAACATAGATAAACATTGATTAACATATTCCAATTATTATTTTGATATTTTTATCAACATAATTTAATATATATATATATATATATATCGTATTATAAACACATATTAAAGCATGATTGTGATTATCAAAACAGGTGAGGTCAACAGTTAGGGATTCGGATCAGGATGATACCGAGGGTCATCATCGGACCTCCTTTGTGTTTTTGGTCTTGGAAATTATGTGATGATGTCTATAGTGATTGAAAAAACAATTAATCTTCTCTTTTATTAAATTATTTTATTAATTTTAAATTTCTTAATTAACTAATTGTTGATTTTTGGATTTATTTGGTATTTCAGGTCATTAATATGAGGTCGGATGATCTTGGACAAGGTTGGACAGACTTGGATGGGCCTTGGTAGTTGTTTTTTTCTTTAATAAAAAACTTATAGAAGCTAAAAAGGATATATGTGGTCTTTCATATGATATATTTGGTACATATGCTTTTGATATGTGAAAAAATAGGTGTGGGATTACTATTCAAGGGAATGACTTTATGATTAATTTAATTTATTAGTTTAAATTAAAGGTTAATTTAAATTGAAATGAGTAATTAATGGAATTCATTGTGTAAAATTATTAATGTCATAGTCTCCATTGGTCCTAGGGAGAAGGCTTAATGCCTAACCCACTGATGTATGATGCCTTAGATTAATAATTTCCTCGATATTTAAGAATAAATCACAAGGGGTGTGACCTATATGATCAAAATGAGTTGAACTAAGTGGATTGACGTTTGAGTAGGTGCGTGTGTACTTTTCCCCTTGTAGAAGTGGCATGAATTGAGAATGATGACCCTTTTAAGACACATGTGAACCCTTGAGACGTTCACATCCTAGGTTTATGGAGCCCATGCTATGGCTGGAGGGGTGGCTGACAAGACTGATTGGGTGAGACCTTGCAGACCGAGTTGGGCTATGTTCCTTCTCATGTTACATATCCTATGTAGCTAGAGAGGACTTGATATCATGATAATAATATCATAGGATGAAGCATCATTGGTGAATAAAGTGTTTACTTAGTTGTTTAGTTGATACTGAGGACCGCATGAGGGTGCCTTGGATATACTATTACCCAAGGGTCCCAAGTGGGTTCTATATTAACCAAATGACCCTTAGCTAGTGTGTTTGGGCTTAGTTAGAGATGGTAAAAAGGTTTCACCATAGAACCCATATGAAAACATGAGTCCTAGGGTCTATATAAAGTTGTGTTGGGAATGGGTATTCCACCAACCATTGTTCCTTCTTCCCATTTGATGGTTTCTGGTGTATGTCATTAAGGATGTTTCAGTTATGAAATTGAAATTTCCCTTCAGGTTGTTTGATAAATGGCTAAGGGGTGATGTTTATTAGGTTCTTCTAGTAGAGAATTCTCCCATGGGGATCTCTATGACACTATCAATGTTGTATTTTGCATTGATTTGGAGCTCAGATGTTGGGTTTGTTTGGGGATGGGTCCATGGAGTTATGAGGATATGGTTATGGATTACATGTATTTGTATCCCAGATATATGGTTTTAGCAACCCTGGATTTGGATCCCGAATACACTGTTGAAGTTTCCATGGATTTATAGCTTAGTGTTAGAGATACCATGGATTTTAATCGTATAATTGGAGTTTTTATGGACTTGGAGCTTATTGTAGGGGATTCCATGGATTTGGAGCTCGGTGTTGGATATTTCATGTATTTAGAGCACATATGTTTGTGTTGTTGTAGGATGAGTCCCTGGAGTCATGAGGATATGGTGGAGGAATTCATGGATTTGGATCCCACATGTTACTTACTTTTCACTGTCATCAAGACATTCTTAGAGACATGCTGACATTGATCGAAGAAAGTATTATCAATTAGGGTTGCGAACCTAAGGATCAACAGTGGGTTTCTTTCTAGAATGTAATTATTTTTCTATGAATGTCACTTTAACATATCAATATTTTTACTACTTATGTATGAGTCAATGTTGGTGTCTCCCTACTATGATTTCTACTCACACCATTCACATGAATCCATAAAACATGGGTACCCATGTTACTCCACACATTTTAAGGCATAGTTTATGCTAAGACCAGAAGATACTATTGCTAAGTAAGACAACTCATACAGTGTCAATAGGTTGGGCTAAAGGTATTTCTCAGAGAATTAGTGGTTCCACAGTGTATTTTTTTTATAATCATTTGACCATATCAGTGGATTATTAGTCCAACTTTATGAATGTTTACTTCTGTATCATTTTATTATTTATGATTATTTTTTAGTTATTCTATTTAATATAATCTGTTGGAAGTTTTTTATTGATGTTTGATGTTGGGATATTTATGTATGATTTCACAATCTAATACAGGGGGTATAGTATCCCAATAGTACCATATTAGATGCCCACTACAAGTTGTAAGCTACTGGAGTATGAGGACCCATTCTTGAGGTCTTGTGGTTATGCTAGTCCAGTGAATCTTTTGAGTGAGATGGGTCGAGACATTACATATTGACATTCCATTAAATGAATAAATATTTAATATTACTACATATTACATGTTCTGGAATGTAATTATCCCTAATATGTAGAATCAATTAACACACCTATACAATTTCTTTTATTGAATAATCCAAAAATATATTTAAAATGATGTAATCAAAATGTTAAGAGATCCAAGAAGCATTATAATTTGATATTAGTAATATTTTTCTTTATTTTACCCTATGTTGTTTTGTGAAATTATATATTTTATTTCATATAAAGTATATGATAAATTAATATTTCACTGTTCAAAACTGACTTTGAGGGATTTAAAACATGATTATATATTAGTAAAGTACATATAGGAAACATAGAATATATTGATAACTTTTGATAACATTTATTATCCTAAATATGTTATTATTTTAGTGATGTATGAAAATTACAAATATCTTATGTTCCTTGGAATAAAATTACTATAATTTGGAAAATAAATAATAAATGTAAGTAAATGGATGATTATATAATGATTTTTTGTAACATTATTGAAAAGGTGTATAATTTTAATTGGAAATTTTTAATTAAGCAATATATATATAAGGTAAATGGATTCAAAATTGTATTTTGAGTAGGATAATGAGTTGGTGATGGGTTTTTACCTTGGAGTTAATGTTTTTTGAGATTCTATATTATTTTAAGATATTTAGAGTATATTTACCTTAATTCATGGTTTATTTCATGTTTTGTTAAACCATTCAATGATAATAAAATTATCCAGATAGGTCTAAACAATTTTTATAAGTTATTTAATGTTTATAAAACTATATTAATGTATTGAACCCACAGTAATTAGTTATAAACCACCCTTTTTAACCCCAATTTTAGACTCCATAATTACTTTTTAATATCTTGATTGATTCATTGAGCATCATTGGGTGATTTTAGGACTTATCCTCTTTACTTAGACAGTTATTTCACATGGATCTTGGATTTTAAATTTAATCTTGGGTAAGATCTTGATCTACATCTTATTTTTTGGATTATATATTTTCACTCTTAGACAAATACATGGTGATATTTGGTATATGGATATATGTTATTTTATCTTCATATTTCTATCATGATATGGATTTGGTTATTTCTTATAAATAGAAAGATCATAATTAAAATTAGAAGACTAAAACATGGGGAATTGTTTCATTGTTGAATGATATTAATGTTTTTGTAAACAAAATCGTATTTTTTAGTCATTTTAAATGAGAAAGAAGAATTGATTAAAAATGAATCAAAAATATCATACCAAGGATACTCCAAAAATAAAAATATTAATCTTGGTGGGAAATTTTCAAATATGGATAGATTATAAATTGTTATAATTTTTTCTTCCATAGCGGCATAAAAAAATTTGGTTTTTCAAATGGATGTAACCTTAGAATATCTCAATATATTCCTTGAATAAGATGTTTATTTTGAATAACTATATGTTTTTCAAATTCAAAAAGGAGTGAAAAAATTATTTCTACTATAAAAAAATTATTTTTGGGGAAGATACAAGAAACAAGAGGTTAGTATTCCATGCTTGATCAATTTCTGAGAAATCATGGATCCTAATATAGAGTATTTGATCATAACCATTAAAACAAGAAGTATAATGATCAAAGGATGATTTTTATAGATTACATAGATGACATGGTATTTTGAGTATTGAATGAATCTAAATGCATAGTGTTTGAAAATTTCATAGGAAGAAAGTTTAAAATGACCATGGTTGATGATTTTATATTTTTACTTTGTTTTCAAGTAATAAAAGGAAATAATGGAGGGTTAATTTAAATATCCAAATAAACTAAAGGCCTATTAAAATAACATGTCATGGAAATTAGATTTTTTTTTCAATTTCTATTTTTATGCAGATGAAATTTTTAGATGATGATAAATGGAAAGTGGTTGATATTTTGGATATAGGAAAATTCATGGACTTTAATATAACTAGATATTATGTTTTATAATTTTTAAGGAGTAAGGAATAAAATTTCTCCCTATAAAATCCACATTCTATTGGAGAGATTAATAATACATTATATCAAATGAATGGTATATTTTGGATTAATTTACAAAGGATTATAAAAATAGAAGTTACTAAGATATGAAAATAGTAATTAGTTCGGTTCCAAGGATGAGGGAAATTGGAAGTTGGGTGATACTTTTTATTTGTAAGATTTAAATATTTCATGGTTGATTAATAATTAACATCATTTTTATATGAAATAAATGGGGTAAATTTATAATCCAGGCCAGTATAGAATGCACCATTAATGAATAAAAAATATCCCGATGATATTGGAGAGGAGGTAAATTCACATAATTTACTCAAATATGTTAACTTCGGTGAAATAAATCATAACAAAAATATAGTGAATAATTCTTATATAAATCACATTATATGAAAAAAATCATTATATCATGGAGAATTTTGATAATGTTTTTGTGAAATTATAGTATGTGTCTACTCAAGAATAAATTGTTGTTATAAAAATAAAGGTGATATTTAATGGCATTTTTCATTCCATGATCAATGTTCAATAAGTGGTATTATTGGATGGTATGATTTCTATAATGAGTTAATTTAGTGAGTTAATAATTCACATTTATTACCTTTAAATGTGTGATTTTATTGTTAATGGACAAAGGGGGTGAGTTTTTCTATATCATATAAGGGGAGAAATTTCTTTAGGTAATAAATAGTGGGATGGTGGTTTTCCCATATATTTTAAGTAGGGTTAGAGGAGAGTAATATGAATGATTAATTTGGATGAATATGTATAATAGTAAGTGATATCTAAGAGTGATGTTTTTAGGCATAATAATAAAAATATATATATTAAGAGAAAAGTGGTATGAAAAAAAATGTTGATAATAATGTGTCATTAATAAAAAATATAATGTAATTCCATTTTAACAACGATAATCATTAATAATATATTATAAAAGTGAATTTTTTTTGCATCTATAAATAAATTATTTTTTCTTATAGTAGAAAAATTTTGACTTTGAAGAGGTGATAGTTTTTTTTAAAGAGTTGAATTATTTTTGAAAACTTTTTAAGAGTTGATTGAATTTAATAAACCAAAATGGAGATATTTTTAATAAAAAATTGTTTGAAAATTTGTTGTTTTATTTTTTTAGTAAAGAGGATAATGAAAATAATTTAAAATAAATATAAAAATCAATGAAATTTGTAATTTTATAGAATCATTTAGTTTAATTTTTAGAGGTATTTCTATAATAATAAAGAACTCACCATTTTAGGGTTTATGTCACATTGTTATAAACATTATTTTGGGTTGGATATTTTTTTTTATTGGTTTTATTCATACAATTAGGATCAATCCCTGACAATTTATGGAGGAATTTTATTAATATGGAAAATTAAAAAATCACACCCTAATGAAAAAATATCACTTCATTGTTTCCTATATATGAGTGACTTTTTTAGAGTGGATGCAACACTAGACATTATTATAAAATCCTTACAATAATATAAAACCATATAGTTTTATATTTAGTTTTTTCTTATCAACTCGGTAACGAATTGTAGATTTTGATAAAATGGTCATTTCATATTGTTTGGTTTGGGATTCATGATTATTCTATAGTGATTTTGGTTACACCATAATATTTTAGTCATTTATTTTTTCTGTAAATCTATTATACTGAAAATTTTAGGGAATGAATGTGTGTTAGATATTAATTTTTAGAGGAGTATTATTTTTTAGGCATTATTAAATGATGTGTCTTATTATTCCATGTCTCTTTCAAATTTATTATATTTTAAATAATTAAAAATCATTTGAAATTTTATCTATTAGCATGAATTTTGGAGATAAAAAATAACTCTATAGAACATATTATACCATCTAAAAAGTGTGGAGGATAAAAGTATTAGTCATATTTTTTTTAAACAAACTGATGAGATATTATCCATTGATTCACATCTATGGAGGATAAAAAAATTTGATATTATCTATGATTTAAAATTGAAAAGAGTTTTTTATAGAGGGTTTCCATAATATAAGATAGTTTTTTCTATCATAGATATATTATTCTTAATGAGGGAGATAAGAGCATTTATAATATATCATGTTTTCCTATGAGGTATAGATCTTTTTTTCTAGTTTAAATTATAGTTTTTGGACTTATGTGAGTGTCCAATGAGATCATGGGTGTATTGGGGTTTTCTGAGGCTTGTTTGGATCCTGGAACCCCGATTTTTTGAAAAATAAGGATGGTTTCATATTTAGGATAAATGTTGCGGGACATGACACATGGTTAACCTTAAATATGTGAGGATTAATAGTGGGGTGCAGGAGGTCGAATAGTTTGAGGAAACCATTCTACCTCAGGTGCACTCTCATGTAAGCGGCTCTTTAATTTTTTATAGAGGCTGAGACATGGTTTTTCCATTGTTTGGAAAACCTTGTGCATGAAACTTTGAGAGGCCTCATGTTTCACAGTGAATGGAACATAGTTGTTTCACGGTTTTTCTAACCATGAAATCCAATATTTCATGGGGATGTTGCCTTTTTTCCCTAATGATTTATAATTTTAAAACCATTCACCATTTTGTTTTCCCTTGTTATATATCCCTTTTATTTTCTTCTGTTGGAGAGTTTTTGAATCCAAATCTTGGAGCCTCTGCCATTTCTCCAATCAAACATGGAATCGAACACCATATATCTCATTGGATTTATTTCATCAATTTCTTAGATCATATTATTTCAGTATTCATTTCTCTTGTTATGGATAATGTTATTTAGGGTCAAAATAATATGCCATATTTTCATATTTATCAACCATTCTTCATTTGTCTCTCGATCTGGTTCAATTTATAGATCGATACTAGACGAGTTCTCTACTACAGTCCTATGGTAGGTGGTATATACCTTCTCTTGATTTCTGAGTTTTACAATAATAGTTGTCATTATTACACAAACCATAATTTACAGAGGAGGACCTTTAATTTTTTTTTTGAATTCAATGAATTGGAACCTGTTAGGGATGACCACTTGTTTCTTTGAGATTTTTGGAGGTTTTTTACCCATCCCAGGTCACCCATGGTGTGTGCCTTTGTATCCTCCTTTCATTATACCACCCCAATGAGTGTGTCGGTGATATCCAAGTTAGAGGGAACCTTTATAAATTTAACTAAATTTTTTAAGATTAAAAGGAGATGGAGATGCCTCCCTTAAGAGGTGATACATGTTGTGGATTGATTTATTCGTCTAAATGGAAATTTTTATATGAGTTGGATGATCTCATGTAATTTAATTGATTATGAAATTATGAATGAATGAGATGATGATTTGAAATAGTTTTGGATTCCTTGGACAAGATCCTTGTATATTTATTTCTATAGATGTCATGGAAGTTTCTACCATGAATCTTGATTATAGTAGTGGATGCCTTGGAACTGTTTCCTCCTTTGGTATTGATTTTCTAAGATGCCTTGGGCCTTGAAACACATTGGATATGGATTTCATGGACTCAAATTGTAATTTTTTTTAAATATTCATTGGAATCCACCCTCATCTTTATCATGTTTCTATTGTGATTCTCCTGGTAATTAGCAAGGATTATTTGGTCTTCTATACATTATATTCGTCCCTTTATGGTCTGTAAATTTTGATTACATAATGTGACTATTGTGTATGACTTTTTTATATGGAATGGCCAGGATGAATGTAATATACTAGATTATAAGATATTTCAATGGTGAATTTTTCTATGCTGATAGATATCCCTGGTACAATTATCTGAAAACTGTTGTCAGAATGGACATGCCACTTGTTTATTATTTCTTTACAGCTACCCATGTTCATGGGAGCATGACTATAGTTTATAAGGATCCTTATTAGGATGGATATCACCACTTGAATTGTTTCACTTTACATTCATTATTTTTGTTCATGTGATATATATTTAACACTAGATTTTTTTATATCACGTAGATTGGATATGTTATAGACACCATTGATGGTGGCCTACTGTGTGTTTTATCACACACTATTCATCCCATAGCTGGGTACCCAGATAGACTTCATTGATATAGGTAGGTACTGGGGAAAGAGCCCATAGTATGTTTCATGATTTCTTCTATGCATAAGAGTAGGAGAGAACATGACCATGTTGAGGTTCATAATACTAGATGGGATAGTTAATTTTAGTCTTTTTTCTATTTTGTTACATGTATTATACTATCTATATGTATACATGTTTTCTAGTTTTGTAAAAACATGGTAGGACATGTTATTTTTTATATGATATTACTTATAGAGTTTTTTATTTATCCATGTATTGGATTTTTACCTTATTAGGGCAATTTTGTTAATATATTTGCTTCCTCTATTGACTCTTATGATTATTAAACTATGTTACACTCTTAAATGAGGAAATAGTATCCCTATAAAGACACCCTAGGCCCTCATTTCAAGACAAAATCCTCTGGAATATGAGGAGGCACAATTGATTCCATGTGACCCACCAGATTGGGGCACTGTTTAGTGGAATCTGGGTCAATATTTTACAATGTTTTATTATAGTATGTAATTTTCTAGATAAAATATTTTTAGAAAATATAAATGGTATTATGAAGGTATTTGAATTTGGTAATGATATGTTCTTGGGAGTAACTAAACCACATATGGGGAAAATGAAAATTACTTGGAATAGAAATTATTGTTTTATTGATTTTGTGACATTATTGTTTATTTGATTCCTCTATTGGGTGAAGCACTTTTTGTTCAATGTTTATTCTGATTACATATGTTTCTTTTTCCCGGTGATATTAGGTCATACATATCATGAATAGTTTTGGTCACTTTACGGGACTCACATGTCATGCCATATAGGATCCATTTCTTTACTATGTGACGTTGTAATGTGTGACTTGTATGAAATATCTATGATTTTGATAAATGATTTTCTAGGTAATTAAGAAGAATAGTTAGTTCATAGTGTTCTTTCCAAATCAAAATATTTCTTCCCATGTTAGGATACAATAGACACCCTATGTAGTCAACTATGGCATTTTTATTCATGGACCATTGGTTTCATGGACAAGAACATGTTATGGTATGGATTAAGTTGATTCCAAATTTCAGTTTGTTAGGTGTATGGTCACTATGAATCAGAAGTGGTGTCCCATTTGGTTCAATTATTAAATGTTAAATGTGAAATAGATGTGAATTAAAATGGAAACTAAAATGTTTAAATAGAGAACATGACCTTGACCCATCTTTAGAGTGGGCAGTAGGGAATGACTCTAGTGATGTTTACAACAATTTCATTAAACCCAATCCCAGATTTACGAGTAGGAAGAGGTGTGTGACAAGTTTATAGTATTTTTTTACCTTTCCTACTATTTTAAACTGTGATCTTGACATTAACATACTTTTCTAAGGAATGTTTTTCACCATACAGACATGACACCACCACAACCTCTAGTTTTACTCTAGGAGGGTGGTGATAACCATGATTTAGTAGTGGGCCATGGGATACTAGTATATCTTCTGATAGACCCAGATGAAAAAATAATGATTTTACTAGAAACCGGTGATGAGGCACAGTTTTCATGGAGATTTTATACTATATGTATACTTTTTAGAGAGAATCGTAGCCTTTCTCATCTATGGTAGAGTTAAGCAATTTTTTTCAGCAATAACATCCTCCCACATTTTTAGTGGATGGTGGTCCACTGGATACTGATTTTTGGCTTGATACTACATTTCCTATTGTTTAGATTATGAAGAAATATCCCAAGTTGATATTGAAGCTCATGGATAATATAATTTCGTGAACAAATAAACATTTGTGGGATGTTTTAAACCAGGATGACATGCTTCGTGATATGGTTTGGAGGGATTTCAAATCCATTTTGTAAGATTAGTTTTTCCTATCATCTTGGGGGTTGAAAGTGCCATTGAGTTTATGTGTCTGATGTAGGTCGCAATGACTGTTATGGAATATTTATTATGTTGTACATAAATACAGTGTTTTGTGGGGATATATATTGATGATGAGATATCGACAGTTAGACGCTTCAATGAAGGTACCGGAAATTCCATTTGATCTCTGATCAATGTGTTCATGTTGATAAATTTTAATGAGATAGTGAATATAGTGCTTATTATATATTGGAACCTTAGGGAATCTGGGGGCACAACGGTTGGGAAGTACTGTCTTTCAACCCAGTGGTTCATCTTCCTATGGAAGGAAGAAACATTGTTAGGTTTCTCATGAGGTGATTAATAGTTAGGATATTAGTGTTTGTAGTTTGGTTTTATATAATGAGTTTGAAATACAGGTACATATTAGGAATCCTTGTGTCCAAGACCCATTCAAGTTCCGAGCATATAGTAGGATGGGCCAAGAAAATTATTTTTTCAAGACATTCCCTATAGTAGATAGTGGAAGGTGGTCATCTCTAACTTTATGTTCTGGAGAAGGTTTCATAGAACCACATTGTTATGGAAGATATGGTAGTACCAATAATTTATATCTAGGTGGTTTTCATGGCTGAGGAAGATAGGCACATGTTGCACCTAAACAGTGGTTTGGGTTTTCTCTAGGTAGTGAGGTTCTATCACAGGGTCTTGGTTCAGGTCAAATATGTTTTTTACATCCTATCCGTGAGGAGAAGATTTTTGGTCCATCTATGGTGAGTGGTGTGATCTTAGTAACCTCTACTATTGTATCATCTATTTTTTATATAGGTTAATCTTATAGTTTTATATCAACATCTATTTTGGAAATCCATGGAATTTTTGATGAGTTTTCTGATGGTGTTATGACCTTGGATACTCCATTGTGGATTATTATGGAGGGTGTACACCAGTGTAGGGATTTCCCCCCTTGATATTGGTGTGCGTCACATCGCATGTGATCCATTTTTTTAGATGATACAGTTTAATGTTATATTTATGATATAATAGATATTTTCTTATCAATACTACATGGTTTTTTATCATTGGAGGATGACTTTCACATCACCATAGAGTTCAGCTTTTATCCACAAGTTTGAATTGGATACCTATGGAAGCTAAGATGGACTCAATATTCTATGTATTTGATTCATGAAATCCTAGATTTATAGTTTTTTTATTGATGATAAGGGAGAACATTAGGTTGATTTCACTTCAGTGTGTAGCTTCCAGGCGCGGTGGAAGCACATTGGTGCGTTTACCCAACTTGAATTTTTCCATTAACAACGATCAATTCGAGATCCGTCATAAGAATAAAATGTTGGATATTTGGAATATAATGAATAACAAATGAAAGGAAGTGATTTCTCGAACCATAGAAAGGATCATCATACATTGGTTAAAATTAATTTAATTAAAAAGAAAAGAATTACCATGATGGAATTATCTCTCTGTTGATGTTTCTGGTCATAATATGATGTGATCGGTCATTTCAACATAGAATCCAAAAGTAATATTCCTCTAGATATGATCCACACATGCTCTACATAACATTGGACTTCGCCAAAGGGATCTTCGAGTGCTAGCGGGGAAGAGCCTTCGCTTGAGATGTCCACCTTTGATCGCCTTGAGAGCCTCTTGCAAAGCACTCTCCATGATCCGGTGGAGGAGGATCTCTCTCGTAGCATGAGAGAGTTCTTAGAAGAAATGACTTCTCTCTTGGATGAGATCTTTATCTATATCCTTTGTGCACAACCACACAAAATGGCCAGGATAATGAGAATTATATAATTGGGATTTTAATTATATATAATTATAAAATTAATTAATTACCTGAAAGCATTTATTCACTTAATTTAATTCTTAGTAATACCCCATGTCTAATAATAATAGTTGAATATTATTATTACTTGACATGTTCCCAGTGAATTACACCGAATATTATTTAATTAAGTAAATAATATTATTTCTCAGAAATCGCCAGAAAAACTACACAGCATGTATATCAATATACACGGTGTGTACTTTTCCATTTTCTTTATTTCCTCCATATTTATTAGACCTTGAATAATAGGTATTTATTTATCAAATGAATATCATTGCATTAATCGCTAATAAATATATTATATCTCCCATAATATATTCTCTCGAATAACTAGTGTCAAAATAAATGCGATCAGGCATCCTCAAATAATTATTAAACCACAATCGGGAATAATCTTTATTAAACTTGCTAAATTAATATTTAATTGTGATAATTGGACACAATTAGTGTGTGACCCTCTAGGACTCTTTCTCATTGGAATTAGGTGGAGCCTGCATTAAGTTCAAGGTTAGATTTTAGCAACATACCAAGGTACCCATAGAGAAAGAAGTTAATGCTACAATGACGTGTCACCTCCTATGAATGCTTGTCATGTAATTTAATCACCTTTTCTTGAAATCTCAAATCAAGCAGGTTTCATTCTAGTGCCATCAACCCATGTGCTCGAGTATTCTTTTTCTAACTTTTTGGGATTGAACATTCCCATTCCTTACCATGGCCATGTATTTATTTAGGCTATATTAATTCCATCAAAGCACTTGAGATATCTACTTTATTTATGTAATGGAAGGGTCAAATCCTTTCACTCGTTATCTATTAATGTTGTATTAATCGTGACACACCAAACATATTCTACCTTGCTATGAATAGTGTGTCGTCGTAGTTTTTGTCATTACATCTAATTGTGTAAGTTGTAATACCCATTAATAATAATCATGAGGTCTAAGGACCAATACACATGTCTGTATATAGGAACGTCCAATTACACTATGAAATGTGGATTTCCTACTGGCGAGTCCCATTCTCATAATATCCTTTGGATATTACCAAGGGTGCACACCATGAGAAGGTGCCTCTATGTTTTATGATTCCTCACCCCAAATGGACTACATTTTTTGTGCCCCTCAAATAACATCATCTGGAAACAGAACATATAATCAAGATCAATTTTATGGAACTTCGGGGTTCTCATCATAGAATGGATTCGCTCTAAACCTTTAATGAAACAACTATCCATGGGAGATTATCACATGAATTTTCACACAGAAGAATAATCAATATGTGATAAGGTATTTATTAATGAATTAAGTACAAAGTAGTTGGTTCTAGGCCACCAACTCCAATAAACTCTCACTTGGACTAAAGCCAACTGCTAACAACATTTAACCTGCTCTCTCTCACATGATAGTCATGCTTCTACTGAGATAGGACTTTAGTCATGGGGTATACCACGTTCTCTTCTGTGGACACTCTTCTCACTGAAAATTCACACCTTTGATATAAATCCCTCAGGAGGTGATACATCTAGAGTATGTGCTTTTTCTGTTGATGTAACCTTGGTTATTTTGTAAGATACACCACTGTAGTATTATCTAAATACAATGTGATAGGATATTTGATACTAAGCACCACATAAAGCTCATGGAAAATATTCCGAATCCAGATGGATTCTTTGGCTGCATCAAAAGACGTTATATATTCGGACTTTGCTGTAGAATCATCCACAACTGGTTTCATTGAAATCTTCCAGCTCATAGATCCTCCATTGAGACAAAAAACATATCCAAATTGCGACTTCAGATCATTCTGATCTATCTGAAAACCAGCATCATCATACCCTCTGATGAAAAGCTTCTCGTCTCCTTCATACACTAGGAACATAACCTTAATTCTTCTCAGATACTTAAGGATGGTCTTAACAGCACTCCAATGTTGTTCTCCTGGATCTTCTTGATATTTTCCTTCCATGCTTAGTGTATAGGAAACATCAATCCTGTTACATAACATGGCATACATGATCGGTCATATAGCCAAAGCGTATGGGATCCTACTCAATCTATCTTTATCATGTTGTGTTTGAGGACACATTTTCTTAGAAATATGTAGGCCAAGTGACAATGGAATAAATCACCTCTTGGATTGTTCCATACTAAATCTATTTAGTATTTGGTCAATTAATGTACCACAGACTTAGTCCAAGAAGCCTCTTGGGTATATCAAGAATGATCTTCATCCCTAGAATGTAGGCTACTTCACCCAAGTCCTTCATGGAGAAAAACTTGTTCTACTAATCCTTAAAAGATAGTAAGACTGGTACACCATTTCCAATAATCAATATGTCATCAAAATATACAACTAGTATAACTAACACATTCCCAATAAACCGCTTATAAACACATGGATAACATTCATTCTTAATGATACCAAATTAATTTATGTCCTCATCAAATCGAATATTTCATGACCTAGATTCTTTTTTTAATCAATAAATGGATTTCAACAACTTGGAAACCTGTTTGGCTTCATTTGGTGTAAAAACCCCTTCTTGTTGTGTCATATAGAAATCTTCCTGAAGGTTACTATTATGGAATTCTATTTTGACATCCATTTTTCAAATATTATAGTCATGGTAAGCTTCTATGGAAAGTATTATTCTTATGGATTTAAACATAGAAATTGATGAGATGGTTTCATCATAGTCAATTCCTTGACGCTGTGTTAATCCTTTAGCCACTAGCCTTGCTTTATAGGTGCTAATTTGACCTTCCTTGTCCATATTTCTCTTGAATACCCATTTTCATCCAACAGGCTTACATAAACAGGATCATCGATCAAAACCCAGACTTGGTTCTGATACATGGAATCCATCTCTGAATTCATAACTTCTATCCATCTTGCAGCTTCTGAGCTTTCTACTACATCCTTGTAGGAGAGAGGTTCATCATTGACCAATAATAATTATTCACCATCCTTGGTGACTAGGAAACCAAATATTTTTGGTTCCCTTACCTCTCTTGAACTACTACGTAGTACTTGTGTTTCTAGAACCTCTTTCATAGGGACCTGTGGAACTTGTTCCGATACCATATCTTATGTATCATGAGCATCAACTTTGTCGATGTCAATCATGCTCCCATGATCCTTTTTTAGGATGTGATCCCTCTCAATAATTATGGCCTATATGAAGATAGAAACATTCTTGTTTGAAGGTTTATATATGTAATATCATTTTTTCCCTTGAGATATCCTAAAATGACAAACCACGTTCCCTGGGGTGCTAGTTTGTTGCTTGAGAAGGCCTTAACAAATGCCTCACATCCCCATACACATGTGTGTGAAAAAATGGGTTTCTTTCCATTCCATAACTCAGAGGGAATTCCATTTTCAGCTGTAGTTGGTACTCAGTTTAATGTGTATGCTACAGTTTGTAATGCATATCCCAAAAAGAATAACGGAAGATCTGTGTGACTCATCATAGACCTCACTAAGTCCAACAAGGTGCAGTTCCTCCTTTCACTAACACCATTCCACTGTGATGTATAAGGAGGAGTGATCTGAGATAGAATCCCAGACTCTCCTAGAAGATTGATGAACTCTTAGTTTAGATATTCTCTACCATGATCCAATTGAAGTTTCTTTTTCTTCTTACCAAGCGGATTCTCTACTTCATTCTATAATTCCTTAAATTTATCTAAGTTTTATGACTTATTCCTCATTAAGTAGACATAGTTGTATCTACTCAAATCAATAGTAAAGGTAATGATGTAAGAATATCCACCTCTATCTTCTTCTATATGTGGTCCACACACATCCATGTGCACCAATCCTAAAATATCTGTGACCATTTCACCATGTCTACTGAAAGGTGGCTAGGTCATTTTACCTTGTAAACAAGTGTGACATCTTTCAAGTGGTTTTAGCTTAGTAGAGTCTAAAAAACCATCAAGGAAGAGCTTTTTCAAGTGCTTCTCGTTTACATGACCAAGATGCTGATGCCACAACTGGGTGTCGTATGAGTCATTTGAATTTGTTTCGTTATCGATTTACAACACTTGGTTTTCATAATTTAATACATACAAACTGTTATTTAAATGTGTCATACCATTATATATGTTGTTATTATTAAAGAAACAACCATTATTTCCAAATTTGAAAATAAATCCATCCATATTCAAACACGTTACAAAAATTATGTTCTTAGTTACACTAGGAACATAATAATGGTTATGTAAAATCAAAAGCATTCCATTTAGAAATAAGAGATGGTAATATCCAATGTCCAATGCAGCTAGCCTCGCTCCATTGGCAGCTCGAAGATCCACCTCTCCTATGTAAATCTTTAAAAATATACTTGGTTCTGCATTTGAATAGATATGTGAGCCCCACGAGCAGTATCTAATAACCAATTTGATGAAATGGAAAGATTACACTTGATAATGAACAAACCTTTAGTGTCCCCATGCTTTTGGGTGCAGTTCCTCTTCTAGTGGCCTTGCTTTACACATGAAAAAATACCACCTACCATTCCTTGCCCTGCCTCTAGATATTCCCCTTCTTGGAGGGTTGGTGCTTAGGGGCTTCAGACCGTTTATGAATCCTTGGCACCATTTCCTTGTCCTTAATTTTCTTATTCACCATAAGGACTACTCGTTTGTCACGCCCCATGCCCTTATCTACCTAGAAAATTAAGGAAAGACGTTTTGATCAAATCTTCTCATTGTTGCTCATATTATAGTTGAAAATAAATATATAGATGGTCTAGGGAAGTGATGATAGGATGATATCTATACACAACTCATCCGGGAACTTAATCCCTAAGATTTCTATGCATTCAATATAGCCAATAAGCTTGACTACATGAGGCCCAGCTGGCGCAGACTCTCCAAGCTTAGTTGTGAACAAAATATTGGAGGTCTCATATCTATCTTGTCACTCCTTCTATTGATATAGATCATTAAGGTGAGGCATCATGCTATACGCGTCCTTGTTTTCATGTTAATTCAAGATATCATTTTACATGGCCGATAGTATGAAACATTGGACATTTGTGGCATCATCTATATGTTTCATATAGAGAGATATTTCCCCATCACTGGCCTCTTTTCCAGGCGTAACTAGAGCAGGTTCTTCTAGAACATACAATTTTCCTCTCATGGAGAAGGATGATGTGTAAACTCCTCTGACATTCCTAGAAATTGGTGTCGGTGAGAAGGTTTTCTTTATCATGTATGGTTCACAATGATATGTTGGAAGTCATTCTTCTTTCCATTTCTAGAAATTAAGTTGATGAAAGGGTTAGTACTTTATCAAGATAAAACTAAGACAAATAAATAATTTAATACTTATTAGTCTCTCACCACTACTAAAAACTGGGTTTCCACAGTGCCACCTTTTATCACCACTAAAAAAAGCACTGATAAAGGGGGTGCCTTTATCAGCTCTAAAAAAAGTGCTGATAAAAGAAACTTTTAATAGTGCTAAAAAAGCACTGTTAAAAGTGGCACTTTATCAGCCCTTTTTAGTGCTGATAAATCCCCCCAATACGTGCTTTTTTTAGTGTTTTTAAAGGGGAACCCTTTATCAGCCCTTTTTTAGTAGCGTTGATATGGGGCTTTATCAATGAACTTTTCTTGCACTGATAATGTTTATTTTTCAAAAAAAAATCATATAAAATAATATATGGTTATATAAGTATATTTATATTGATATAAATATAATATATATTTTTTAAATATGTTTTAGGTAAGTATAAATAGAATATTACTCTTAATATATAAGAAATTTAGTGAAAATGGATTTAAAATATTTTAAATAATTTTATTAATTAATAATTTTCTAATTATCATCGATTAAAAATCATTTAATAACAATTTGGAGACCTAAAAAATCAATAAAATTAATAAAAAGATCTAAAATAAGTTGAAAATGTATCTCAAACTTCAAATGGCCATAAATTTTGATTCGGTTATCCTTTTGAGATCTACAGTATATCCAATTGAAGTTTGCGATGATCTATACGCACTAATGAATGAAGAGAGCCTTATGTCAAATTTTTTGAGGCACAAAAAGTCTCAGAAGTCCTCCAAAACTAAGTTTTTAGTCAGGATACCCCAATGTTTAACATTAAATAGGTATAACTTCTCATCATGAAGTCCTCTAAGCATGTACCACATATCATATCGAATATTGTTTCATTTTATTTGATTTGACTGGTTGTGGAGTAGAAATGGAATTCTGGATTAGAATTTATTGTCATTTTTACATTCTATGGCTTTTCAAATACACATATATATGTATTTAATCATAAATATATATATGTGTGTGTGTGTGTGTGTGTTTTATATATGTATGTATGCATGTATTTATTTATTTATAATCTTGCATAAAAACTTATTTTATAAAGGTATTTAAAACTAATATTATAAATATTTATTAATATACAAATATATATACGGATAAAAAATTATAACTAAAAATATATATAAATAAATATAAATGTAATAATATAACTAAATATATTTATATTAATATGAATATATATTAATATAGGAGTAAATATATCTATATATATATATATAAATATAAATACATATTAATATATGAATATATATATTAATGTATGAATAAATATATATTTATTAATATAACAAAATATATTTACATTAATATGAATTTATATTAATATATGAATAAATATTAAAATATATATGAAAATATATATTAATATAGGAATATATATATATATATATTAATATATTAATATATATATATATATGTTTTAATATAACTAAATATATTTATATTAATATGAATCTATATTAATATTCGAATAAATATAACTATATATATATATATAAATAAATTGATATATCATTAAATAGAGAAAAAACTAAATATCTTAGTGGTAATGGTGTAGGCGCGCAAGGAGGAAGGTCTCAGGTTTGAGTACGAGTGGAAGCAGGGAGGGACATGCGGGCAAGTGGGGGGTGCGCGGGCAAGTGCAATGCATGGGAGAGTGGGAAGGGGTCCGCCTAACACAGATAAAAGGGGGGTCAATCGCAGTAAAATGCTCCCTAAGCATTGTATTTATTTTAATTTTTTTTAATTTTTTTGACTTTTATCTGCTTTTTTAGCACTAATAAATGTAACCTTTTAGCAGGGCTTTTTTTAGCGCTGATAAAAGGGGCCTTTATCAGCACTTTTCTAAGTGTTGACAAAGTCTATATTTGCAGTAGTTTACTTTTTTATCAAAATCCAACAGCCCTTACCATTGAATTTGAAATGTTCTATTTCCTGAATATTCTAGTGGAAAGGATCCATATTGCCCATCTCATTACCCCAAATAGGGTTGGTCAGGCAACTTGAAGGGTTTTAGGTAGGCATTCCAAATTTCAACTGCATTAACCTGCAGCTTCATGATTCACTGAGTTGACTCGCCAATCCTAAAATCCTTTTATTTTGGATTTCCTCATCCTTTTCCTCTTGGGAACACTAGTTCAGGCTGTGGTAGTCAACCTTTGATGCGAACCAAGTAATTTCAACCCAAAACCTTGAATTAGAATTCCCCGATAATTGAAATCACCCCAAGTAGGGTTAGTCAAGATCTTTGAACTATGGTTCGATTCTAACCAAGATTATGAAAGGCTATACTGACTTAATATTTCATTGATTTATGTTATCCTTATACGTAAATTTCCATTTTATTATATTTTATTACATTATTTTTAATATTATGTGGGATATACTTATGTGATTAACCATGTTATGATAATATTTATGCATAAGATGGTTTTATTTTAATCCCATCTTGCATTCTTGTTTAATTCATTAATTTTGTGACCATGACAACACACCCACAATAAATAAACCATGAAACTAACATAAATAAAATAAATGATATGATCATGTGCTCGTTCTATTGGTTATTTTATCTAGTGGTTGATAAACTAACCCAAGACCAAGGGGAGAAACACCTTGAACCTTTTGGGTTCGTGTTTATAGCTTTCCACCTATCCACCATTGTATCTCCTTGGATTGGTTTCACCTTGGCTCCTATCTTGAGCCTCCTACACTAGTTCAGGAGATCCATCCATTACATATGCTTTTATCTCACTCGCTGGTGAGGGGTAAAATGGGTTTTTACATAAAAGAAACCTTGGGAAAGTATGCCATATATATTAATGAAGAGAAGGCTCGTATTACAAAAAAAATAATTAAAATAAATAAATTAAAATAAACCACACACATACAAAGGTCTTGGTCTGGCTCATGATTATCCATTCATGCAACGATATGTACGAATAAATAAAACAAGCATTAAATTCTTTAATCATTCTTGTTAAAGATAAATCACGTGCAAATAAATTAATAATCTTTAACTAATAAATCCTTTTATCTTAAACCCTTTTTCTGAATTTCCTTGAGATTCTCATCCATCATAATTTCAAACAAATAAATTAATTTAAAATTATCTTTGTACTTAACCTATATCTTGGAGGAAACCCATTGAATTCCTGTTCATAACTACCCAATGAGTAGAAATGAACATTACACAGATGTTAAATTAAACACATATATATGAAACACCTATCACACATTTTCCATCAGCTTTACGCATTCACTATGGTACATGTCTCAAGGGTTTGTATAATATAATAATATATTTTAATAAATCTGTGTAATTTCGATGAGTGCACAATGTGTACTTTTGTTTACCGTCCTTCCGAAGTATACGCTCGGGGACTTGGTGTGTAGATGTACTTCATAAATATACAGAGTACATAGCATGTTTAGTGGGCCAGACACTGTTAAGTATCCACGTTATATGGTTTCTAGCTGGGAAAACCGGGTACGGGGTACATGGTCCCACCCTAACCTGAAGAAACTACACTCCCTATTAAGTGGGAAATATAGAGTGTAATCTGGAAGTAGTGTGCCACCTATTCCTGGTCAACACATATAGTCTAAAAGATAGATAGAATCCAATTACATGTCTTGGTTTGGTGGAAAAATCTGATGCATTGAACCTAGAATACATGGCATGTAATGTCGAATACATGTCATGTGCTCTGGTGTTATATGTCTAGGAATACTTTTCCCCTTCAGATCAGATCCTCTGTTTTATTTGAATCAAAATGGAAAGAAAAAGTTTTTTTTGTAAGGTGAACAAGAAACGAAAGAATAGGAATAGATCTCAAGATTCAGATTTATAGAACGATTAAATTGTATAGAAGCAACTAAATTATTAAATGAATTAATCACCACTGAAAAACTAAATAATTATAATCAACAATATGACCCCTCTGAAACCACTTGTAGGTTCTAGGTGCAGTGGAAGCGTGTTGGTGGGTGTACCTAACTTGAGATTTTCCGTTAACAATGATAAATCTGAGATCTGTCACGATAATAAAATGACAGATCTTCAAAATAGACTGAAGAACGAAAGAAATTAAGGGAGTCCTAGAACCATATAGAGGATCATCATATGTTGTTTATAATTAATTTAATTAAAAATAAAAGAATTAACTTGATGTAATTCACTCTCCATTAATGTATTTTGTCATGATCTGATGGGATCCATCATTGCATTGTAGAATTCAAGTGTATTATTCCTCTAGAGATGATCCACACATGCTCCACATATCTCTGAATGTCACTGAAGGGATCTCTAGGGGCTAGAGTGGATGAGCCTGCGCTTGCGATGTCTACCTTCGATCGCATTGAGAGTAGCTTACAAAGCACTCACCTTGATCCGGTGGAAGAGGATCTCTGTCTTAGCTTGAGAGTGTTCTTGGAAGAAAATAATTCTCTTTTAGCTTGAGAGCATTCCCTATATATCTAGTGCACAACCAAAGAAAATGGATAGGCTAATGAAAATTATATAATTGTGAATTTAATTACATGTAATAATAAAATGAATTAATTACCCCAAATCATTTATTTATTACATTTAATTCTTAGTAATACCCCATGTCTAATAATAACAGTTGATTATTATTATTACCTAACTTGTGCCCAACAAATTACACCTAATGATATTTAATGAAATAAATATTATTATTTGTCACAAATCCCCGGAAAAACTACACGGTGTGTATATTAATTTACATGGCATTTCATTTTCCATTTTCTTTATTTCCTCTATATTTATTAGACCTTAATAATGGATATTTATTTCTCAAATAAATATCACTGCATTACTCACTAATAAATATACTATTTGTCCCACAATATATTCTCCCAAATAACTAGTGTTGAAATAAATTCTAGCACGGATCCTAGAATAATTATAAATCCAAAATCGGGAATAATAATTATTCAACATGTTAAATTAATATTTAACATAGATACTTGGACAAACTTAGTGTGTGTCCCACTAGGCCTCTTTTTCAATGGCATTAGGTGGAGCCTGCCTAAAGTCCACAATTAGCATCTAGAAGCATGCCAAGGAACCCATAGAGAAAGATGTTAACTCCGCAATGATGTTTCACCTCCTACAAATGCTTACCATGTAATGCAATACCTTTGTCTCGATATCTCAAATCATGAGGGATGAATTCTAGTTCCATCAGCCCATGTTCTCGATTATTCTTTCTTTGAATTTTTGGAATTGAACTTTTCCATTCCTTACTAGGGAAATGGATTTATTTAGGCTATATCAATTGCATAAAAGGGCTGGAGATATCTTCTTTTATTATGGAATAGAAGGGACAAATCCTTTCTCGTGTTATCTATTAATGTTGTATTACTCATGACACACCCAACATTGCTAACCTCACTACGAATAGTGTGTTGTCACAGTTTTTTTCAATACATCTAAGTTCCTGAGTTGTAATACCCATTACTAATAATCTTAAAGTCTAAGGACCTATTAAAACATCCGCATATAGGAACATCTAATGACACTATGAAATGTGGATTTCTTACTGGTGGGTCTCGTTCTCATAATATCTTCCTGATATTACTTAGGGTGCACACCAAGACATGGTACCTCCGAGTTTTATGAGTCCTCACCCCTAATGGACTGTATTATTTCTGTCTCTAAAATAACATCATTCGTCCATAGAACATATATTCAAGAACAATGTTATGAAACTTATAGGTTCTCATCATAGCAGGGATCCGCTATGAACCATTAATGAAACAGCTATACTTTGGAAATTATCACATGCATTGTCACATAGATGAACAATCAAGATGTGATAAGGTATTTATTAATGAATAAAGTAAAAAAGTAGTTGGTTCTAGGCCACCAGCTCCAACACAGAGGTTGATCTTTTCAAAAATGTTTTCCCAAATGAATTTTATGGTTTAACTCCAAAGAGATAGGGTTAGTTCTCCATCGAACTACTTGTAGTAGTTCCATTAGCACCCATTCCTCCTTGTTGGATATCTATGATGAATTTGAAAAAACTCAAGAGACAGCTAGAGGATGTGGAAACAAATTGGATTGTATGAAATAATAATTCTCCATCATGTTCACCAGTTCTTTTTATGAAAAGGTGGATGGGACCCTTAGGCTATGTGTGGATTATTGTAAATTAAACCATTTGATGGTAATGAATCGGTATCACATTCCATTGATAGATGACCTTTTTTATCATCTTTGAAGTGCTTAGTTTTTTTCAAAAAATTATTTGAGATCTTGATTTTATTACGTTTGTGTTTGACCTGTAGACATAGATTGTACACATTTTCATAGAATGTATGTTCTATATGAGTATATGGTTCTGTCATTTGGTTTCAAAAATCTACCAATGGTTTTAGTAGTGCTAATGAACTGAGTTTTCATATTCATCTAGATTATTTTTAATGGTATTCAGGGATGATATCTTGTTGTATTCTCACAATCGACACTACCATGACAAATATCTTGATATTGTGTTGGATAAATTGAGAGAGAATAATTTATTTTCTAATCTCAAAAAGTTAATGTTCTTGATGGACACAATTTAGTTCCTAGGTCAAGTTATCTTAGTGATAGGAGTATTAGTTGACCCAAAGAAGGTGAGAGCTATAGTTTCCTAGTAGATCCCCATGAATTTATTTGATATGTAGAGTTTTCGGGATGGAATCACCTAAAATAGTCTTGACTAAGAAGGGTTTGAAGTTTTTATGGATAGATACTAGCGACATGGACTTTCCGAAGATAAAAGGGAGACTGAATTCATTGCCAATACTAATTCTTCTAGAGATCGGTTGGAGATACACTATGTATTATGATGCATAAAGTATCATGTTAGGAGCAGTTCTGATGTAGGGGGATATATCCATTTTATGGGTCCCATTAGTTGAGGTAACAAGATATGAATTACCATATACACAATAGATATTTACTTATAGTTGTTCATTCTTTGTGATGTTGGAGTCACAATTTACTAGGTGAGTTTTTTGTGGGGTATACTGAACTTAAAATACCAAAGTATATTTTTTCATATCATGACTTAAATTTGAGGTAGTGAATGTGGGTTGATAACATACATTATTTTGACATTGATCATTCCTCTATTAATATAATGGGAAATGTATTTTCTGATGCACTAAGTAAGATGACTCAAATATAGGTAGTTTAAGAGGGCCGTTGTGAGTGGAACCTTATTACCTTATTCTATGATATGCACTTGGAGGTGAAGTCTAGTTAGGGAAACATTTATATTTCATTCCTAGATGTTACCTTTACCATTTTTTATAGAGTGAGGATATTAAAGCTATCAGATTCTAAGGACCTAGTCTTATGGTGGAGTGTGAAGGGTGAGGGACCACATTATATTTTTACTATGGGAGAAGATGATATCCAACGTATATATGTTTGAATTTGGGTTCCAAGGGGCATTCATGAGAAGATGATGTAGTAGTTTCATGCCTCAGTTTGGGAAGTGCATCCCTGTGTAATAAAGATGTATCGTGATTTACATCACTAGTGTTGGTGGTTACGGGTAAAACATGAGGTAACAGGTTTTGTCAAGAGATGTTCAACTTTTTAGTATGTTAAGGAAGTGCATCAACCATCAGAAGGAATTTTATAGCTGATACATATTCCTGAGTGTAAATTAGATTATGTCAAAACAACTTTCATGACCAATTTTCTATGGTTTCCTCAAGGTAGTTATGTTGTGTCAGATGTTTTGGACAGGATCATGAAGGTTTCTAATTTCATGATAATTAAGCAGAGGTTTTCAATTGATTATCTATGGTGGGATTATATTCATGAGACAGTATGACTTCATGAGTTTCCTTATTCTATGGAATCTGATAAGGACACCAAGTTTACAAATCATTTCTGATATATTTTTCAATGGGTTGTGGGTACACAGTTGCTTCTGAGCATTACATTCCAACCACCAACTGATTTCTATTCAAATCGCATGGTCTAGCGGCTTTAAGGAATTTTAATAGCATGTGTCCTTGATTTTGGGGGATATTGGTATAGTAATATACACCTAATATAATTATCCTTCAATAATGGATATCAGGAGATGATTCAGATGGATCCTTATGAAGATTTGTAGAGTAGGACATGTCGATCGCCCTTTTCAGGTTAGAGGTAGGTGAGGTAGGTCTATTGGGATCAAGTATCATACAGGAGGCTTCAGTGCAAGTCCATTTGATCAAAAACAGGATGGATACGACACATACTCAATAGAAATTTTATGTTGATCGATGTTGATGATCTCTATACTTTGAGGATAGGGATCATGTTTTTTTACATATCTTACAAAAGATGGGACATATAAGTATTAGGACATATGGTATGATTTCACTGCAGTATGTCAGATTATTTGAGTTTCTAGTGAGTGTCATATTGGTGGCCTATTGGTTCTAGTTTCCTTAGAGTTATTAGTCTATGAATGACGTCTTCCATATATCTTGGATTCACCATTATCTCTCATACTCGTCTCATACTCTCCGGCCTAAGGAGGTGAAGTTATAGGTAAATGAATCCTTTGAGGATAATTAAATTCATATCATTTACTGAACCATAAAGGTTCTCTCAGGTTGGTAAGTTCCTATAGTATAAGTGCTATGGAAGCATATCCATTTACAAGACGAGACAATGTAGATGGAGGTCGACATACATGCTTTGTGGGTGGAGTAATTCTTTGTAAATTCTAGATAATCCTTAAATGGGAAATTCGGGGAATAATTTCTTAAATGGGGTAACATTGTAAGATATTGGTATTTAATAAAGTCATGGATGTTTTTTTAGTTTAAATATTGGTTCATGTCCTAATGTGAGTACCCAAATAGATCTTGGGTGTATCAGTGGTGTTCGGGAGTTCTTCCAATCTTGATGCCCCAATTTTTTTAAAAATAGGACATGACTCATCAATAGAAAAAACCATACAGGACATTCCACATGGTTACCCCAAACAATGAAGGGATTGACAGAGGGTTGTGAGATGTCAAAAATTTTGAGGAAACTCTTCCACCTTAGGTGAAAGCCCATGCGAGGGACTTTTTAATTTTTTACAGAGCCTGAGACATGGGTTATACACAGTTTGGAAAATTGTGTGTTTGGAACCATTCAAGGTCCCCCTAAGCACAATGAAGGGCACATGGTTTGGTCAACTGTACAGCCTAGAATTTCCTGGGGAACTTTCCATTTTGACCGTAATTATTTATAATTTTAAACACACTATTGTTTTGACTTCACCAATGATAGATACCTTTCCATTTCTTCCATTGTATAATTTTAAATCCTAATCTTGGATTTGCTACTATTTCTCCATCCAAACTCAGAATCATACACCATTAGTATCATTGGATACACACCGGTATATTATTAAATCATCTTTTCTTGTTCCTTTTTTGAAATTGTATCAATAAAGAAATGTTGTTTCAAGATAATATTCCCTATTTCCATATTTTTCATCCATTCTTAATTTTCCCTTGATCTATTCTGAGTCATAGATATATACTGGATGACTTCCCTACTATGTAGATCTCATAGGTGGTCTATAAAATTCTCCCAGGGTTTGGTGTTTTATAAGCATAATTATCATTCTAACACATGAGATATATTCTATAAAAACTTCTTTAATTAATTAAATTCTTGAATTGATCAAATGGGGACATGTTAGGGATTCCCACTAGTTCCATTGAGATTGCTGGAGGTTTTTCCCCAACCTAGCCCATCCATTAGGTGTTCCATTGTATATATCTTACTTTATAAAACCCCACTGGGTGTGTGAGTCCTATCCTAGTTAGTGGTATCATTTAAAAATTAAATTTAATTGTTTATGATTATTAAAAATGATTATTCATCCTTTTCCAGGTGATACATTACGTGAATTTATTTATTTTTTTAAATGTAAACTATTATATGAGTTGGTTGAACAAAAGGAATGTAATTGAATGATAAATGATGAATGAATTATATTTTGAATAGAAATGGAAGTGGATTATTTTTATGGGCACCTTGGATCCTAAGTCCATTTTATTTAATTGATGTTTCTCTCATGGATATTTATTACATTAGTGGACACCTTGAACTTGTTTCTTCCTTGGGCCCCGATTCTATAGGATTACTTGGGACATGTTACCCCTTGGATTTTACTTTCTTGGACCCACATTGGACTTGTGCTATTGAAAATATCCTTGGATTCAACCCAAGAATTTACCTGGTTTGCATCGAGATTCTCCTAGGTCTTGATGAGAATTCCTTGTTCATTTATACCATGGATTCTACCCTTCCAAGTATGAGAGTGTTGATTACACGGTTTTGAATTTTTGGATTAAATTTTTATATGGAATGGTTGAGATGAATTTTAAATACTAGATTATATGGATTGGTGATGATGGATTATTCAATTCTTATATATAACCCTGGTAAGGTTATCAGATATTAGCTGCTATACTAGACTAGGTAACTTTTTAATTTTTGATTTACAACATCCCTTTATTATGGGAGATTTACTATTATTTACTAGGAAGATTGGTAGGATGGATAATTCCACATGACATGTTTCACTTTAATTTTAATATTGATATCCATATGATATATATTTCACCATGATTTTTTTTATATCACACAGACTAGATTTGTTATAGACGTTGTTGGTGGTGGCCTAATGAGTGTCGTCTCACACCCTATTGATTAGTCACTGAAAGTGGCTAATATTCATTGTTAATATCTTAATACTAATTTTTTTCAAAGTTCATAAACATCAATTTTAGTCCAATTCATAAATTGAACTTCATTTCCTATCATTGTGCAATTCATGCTTAAAGTGTCAATTTGGGCCCACTCAATATATTTCTTGTGAAAAATACATTGTTCATAATTTTAATTTTATATTTTGGTATATGATTAATCCCTTTATTTGGAACATTTTATCTTTTAGGTCCTATGGATTAATCCCAAGAGAAGATGGATATGTTTGCGCCTGAATGCAGAAATTTGCTGGAAAAAGCATAATGGGCCTAAGGCCCATCAAACAAAAGTGGGGCCCACAAACCAAGCCCAATTAAGCTCAAATTTTTAAAGTATAAATATAAAAATATGAGGATTATTTTATTCAACTATGGCCAGATCTAATTATGAAGTTTTCATGATGATAATGGGATCTGAAGTTGAGATTTAAATGGTGGGCCCGACATAAATGCACATAAAGTCGTCCCACCATTTCAACCATAACTTCAAAACGACTGCACCAAATTTCCTGATATTTTTACAGATCATATAGGACGGATTGAAGAGAATATTTCTATTCTATGACCCCTTTGTATTCAGCCTCCATCAATTAAATATTCACATGTCAAAACGGTGGACGAATCTGGATGAATTTCTGGGTCAACTTCGAAACGACAAATTTCCTTGATTTTCTCACTCTCCTTTTGACTCTCTAAATTAATGGGGATGAAATTTATTGTGGTGGAGTGTATCTAAGTCTCCAAATATTTCTATATAAGGATCTGGTGGTAAAGGGAATTAGCATCTAATACTTTTTCTTTCAATTGAAGTTTTTCTTTCTTCCATTGTAGTTCTTTCAATTGTAATTTCCCGCTTTCGTTTTGTAATCACATCAAAAAATCATCTAATGTAAGTTTTTTATTTCAAGTTTAGTATTTTAATAAAATTTATTCTTCTTCTTATCCACTTTTTATTTTCCTTTTCTTCACACATTGATACCATTGAATCAAGGTGTGAATTTATTCACACCACCACTTGTGAATTTTCTCACACAACGGTGGAGTGTTCGTTCTTTTAATAATTTTCTTCTTCTTCAATTATGCCCCCATAAGTCTACATCCCTCTTCCATTGGTATAATAACATCAATTGAGGGCTAACCTCTTAAGTTTTGATCCAAGGGAGTATCAAGGTCAGGGATTGGATGTTATTTCATGTACTTAATATTTAAATCTTTTCGTTATTTTAGGATTTCCATTTTATGAGTTACATTCTTTCTATCTTTGACAACTTTAACGATGAAACATTTTGAGTGATAGTATGATATATTTACTTTGATTTTTTAGTAAAGTTATTCTCAATGTGAATTGTTTATTGGCCTTGTAATTGTGTAGGGGTTAAATTGGTGAATTATTTGGGAGAAGTATCACATTGTTTGGATATGTCTTGAATTAATGACATGAAATTTTATGAAAATAAATATATCCAATACACCCCAATAGAAACCCTAAGATCAACCCACCATCAATAAGTGTTTGGTTCACATCATTTTTCTTGTATGTTATTTAAATTATATCATTAGTTCTCTAATTAGAATATACCTCAAAGTTGGCCACATTATAGCCAATCTCGCATCCAATCTTAGTGTCTCAAGGTTTCTTCTTCGGTCCCTGTGGATTTGATCCCTACTTTTACTTCAAAGACCACTTTTACCAGTAGGTTAAATTTGGGCGCAACCAAATTTTGGAACCATTGTCGGGGAACCAAGTAAGTACCTTAGACCCACGTCTTCTTTTCTCACCCCAAATTCTCTATTCTCACCCTAATTTTTCTTCTATTTTCCCCTTTCTGTTTCTGTGTGTCCAAAAAAATCCCAAAACCAATTTTCAATCAACTCCAATGGATTATACTTAAAAATACCCCTTCATAAACCAATTCTGTAATCAAGTCGGAAATCAATATTGGGAAACACCTCACATAGGTAATTTCATTGACCAAACCTTAATTGAATACACCACACCAGATGAGATGTACAATCAATGGGATGCTGATTGTTTAAAGGATCAATTTCCATACCTATCGAGGATGATTGAAGAGATCAAACTTAATTAATTTCATGATGTACAAAGATCTATCAATCCTAATTCTGAAAAAAGTCTTGAACATTTGTGTGAAAAAATGGTTACAATGAATTCAGAAGTTTCATCACTGAGATTAGAAATACAAAACATTGAGACTTATGAAGAACCCATTCCAACTCAGGATGTCCTTTCCACATCACTTATAGAAGAATATTGTTAACCACATAACTCATTTGAATTTAGTGAAGAACCCACTTTATAATCTTTGAAAACAGAGTTGGATAATGAAGAGAATTAGTCAGGTAATTTTTAAAGTCAAGCTAAAGAACATGAGGGAATTATTTATGAGTGTTTAAATCAGGATGAAATTGATTTCATGAATTCACAAGATGGAAATTTTTCTTCATGGATGGAATGTCCGAAATATTTCTCCAATGATGATTTTTTAGAAACACCAATCACTAAACCATTAAAATAAATCACAAACATCAAATCCATACCCATTCATGATACTCATCTAGAAAATTTTGGGGTTTAATCTTCAATTCAAAGGGAACGAATTGTGTTGGGAAATTTTGAAAATGAAATTGATTTTGATTCTAATTCCTTATCTGTGATTGAATGTCCTACCCAACCTAAACTCAAAATCAATGTCCTTACTTCCCCACTCAAGCATCCCATCATAGGTGATAACCATGACCTTGAATTAGTCATTCATTCATCTCATGAAACCCACAAAGAGGGGTTAACCCTTGAAATATTAGGAAAGACTGTAGAACAAATCGGATCAACCATTTCTAAAATTCCTTGGATTTTCATACTCCTTGTTGAACATGGGTTTTTACATGACAAAAAATCAAAGAAAACAATCAATATCAATCTTTTTGAAGTGGAGAAATATGGGTTTGCGAAAATGTTGAAATTTGGTATTGGAAAAGTTGGGGGGTTCAAGTTGAGCTAAAGACTTTAAATTAAGCGCTTTCCGGGAGGCAACCCGGCTTCTTCTTTTTTATTTCATTTTGTGTGTTTTTGTGTGTTTTCATGTTTCCAATACTTATGAATCATCTTTATTTTTCAAATAGGAGTAATATATCATTTTGATATTTTAAAAATAAAAAAATAAAAAATAGACTATTGACTTGTTCTTCTATTATGAGTATGGACGGGTATGAGAGGGGGCCACCATATTCATCTGTGTCACGTGGTGTGATCCTTGAGTAATACCTTACCCTGAAATTTTAAAAATAAGACAATGTATCATCAATTTATTTTATTTTTATGTTTTATGTAAGTTAAAAAATAATATATATATATATATATATATATATATATATAATAAAAAATTTAAAGTACACATCCTAGGTCATGGGGAAAAGCTCGTCACAACTGTCCAAGCTGCTGAGACTCAAACCCAGGATTGAAGGGAGACTGTGGCATGAGCTTTCATCATCAACCACCAGGTGACATCATTCCATGATTATTATTTTCAATTCCCTCTTTGAACACCTCTCCCATACCCCCTTCTATGTTTTTATTTAAACACCGGTGACAGTGTTATTCTATGTTGGGGGGAGATGAAATAAAAAAAATGCTTTTTTTTAATAAGAACATGCATGGAAAGAAAAATTCCATTAACCTTGAACATGATAACACACATTAAAAACTCTAAAATTGGATATCAAATAATTTTACATTCCTCTATTCTGATTTTAATACAAGTTTAAGTTCATGAGCATAGTTTTTGGAAAGTGCGGTTGTCCGATGTGATTTTTTAAAGTTTACATTTTCATCCTCTTAATAAAAATGCCACAATGCACATATATTAGATCATGGGTGTAAATTTGAGTTTTTGGGTCTCTATCATTATAGAATAGGGTTCTGGGGTCACTTTTAGTTTAATTTGAGTATCCAAAAAATAAAAAAAAATTGAAAAAAAATGACCACATAGAGCAATGTTTTGTCCAAATTCATGGTGTCCGACACTTGGGGATCCTGACTCCATAGTTTTCTTGCTCAAAGTTAGTCTTTTCATATCTATTGTGGTTAAAAAATTTAAAAGGAAAACAAACAAAAAATTCAATAAAAAATTGGATACACATCTTAGGGTTTAATGTGATTCCCACTTAGAGCTTCCATTTTTTAACCTTGAACTATAAAATGGGCCCCATATCTTTTTTGATTCACAACACTTTATCATGCTTAATTGAAATTGGATCAAATGTGGCGATGAATTTGAACAAAGTAATGAGCTTGGGATTGGGATATTCTTATGGACCTATCTTGTTTTAAATGATTTTGATGGGTTTCATAATTTTTTTGGTATGAGGTCTTTTGTTGAGCAATGTGTATTAAAATGTTTTTGGAAAAGGGGATTCGAATTTCATATTTATAATATATTTTTCTCAGGACTAGAAAAAATCAAGTTGGGGGGTGTGATTAGTCACTGAAAGTGGCTAATATTCATTTTTAATATCTTAATATTAATGTTTTTCAAAGTGCATAAACATCAATTTTAGTCCAATTTAGAAAATGAACTTAATTTCCCATCATTGTGCAATTCATGCTTAAAGTGTCAATTTGGGACCACTAAATAAATTGCTTGTGAAAAATACATTTTTCATAATTTTAATTTTATATTTTGGTATATGACTAATCACTATATTTGGAACATTTTATCTTATAGGTCACATGGATGAATCCCAGGAGAAGATGGATATTTTTGCGCCTGAATGCAGAAAGTTTCTGGAAAAGGCATAATGGGCCTAAGGCACATCAAACAAAAGTGGGTCCCACAAAAAAATCCCAATGAAGCTCAAATTTATACATTAGAAAGATAAAAATATGAGTATTATTTTATTCAACTGTGTCTAGAGATAATTCTGAATTTTTCATGATGATAAAGGGATCTGAAGTTGAGATTTAAATGGTGGGCCTGACATAAATTTACATAAAGTCGTCCCACCATTTTGACCATAACTTCCAAACTACTGCACCAACTTTCCTGAAATATTTATAAATAATATAGGATATATTTAAGAGAATATTTCTCATCTACACCCCTCCGGATTCGGCCTCCATCAATTAAATATTCACACATCAAAACAGTGGACGAATCTGGATGAATTTCTGGGTCAACTTCGAAACAGCAAATTCCCTTGATTTTCTCACTCTCCTTTTGACTCTATAAATTAATGGGGATGGAATTTATTGTGGTGGAGTTTATCTATGTCTCCAAATATTACTATATAAGGAGCTGGTGGTAATGGGAATTAGCATATAATATTTTTTCTTTCAATTTATGTTTTTCTTTCTTCCATTGTATTTCTTTCAATTGTAATTTCCCACTTTCGTTTTGTAATCGCATCGATAAATCGTCTAATGTAAGTTTTTTCTTTCACATTTAGTATTTTAATAAAATTTATTATTCTTATTCTCCACTTTTTATTTTCCTTTTATTCACACATTTATACCGTTGAATCATGGTGTTAATTTATTCACACCAGCACTTGTGAATTTCTCACACAACAGTGGAGTGTTCATTCTTTTAATAATTTTCTTCTTCTTAAACTACGCCCCCATAAGTCTAAATACTGCTTCCATTGGTATAATAGCATCAATGGAGGTATAACCTCTTAATTTTTTATCCAAGGGAGTAGCAAGGTCAGGGATTGGATGTTATTTCATGTACTTAATATTTAAATCTTTTCGTTATTTTAGGATTTCCATTTTATGAGTTACATTCTTTATATCTTTTCCAACTTTAATGATGACAGATTTTGATTGCTAGTACGATCTATTTCCTTTGAGTGTTCAGTAAAGTGATCCTCAAAGTGAATTGGTGATTGGCCTTGGAATTTTGTAGGGATTAAATTGGTGAATGATTTGGGAGAATTATCACATTGTTTGGATATGTATTGAATTAATGACATGAAATTTTAAGAAAAGAAATATATCCAATCCACCCCAAGAAAAACCCTAAGATCAACCCACCATCAATAATTATTTAGTTTACATCATCTTTCTAGTATGTTATTTAAATTATATCATTAGTTATCTAATTAAAATCTACCTCAAAGTTGGCCACTTTATAGCCAATCTCGCATCCAATCTTAGTGTCTCAAGGTTTATTCTTCAGTCCATGTGGATTTGATCCCTACTTGTACTTCAACGACCGCTTTTACCAGTAGGGTAAATTTGGGCGCAACCACCTATTCTAACCATGGTTGGGTACCTGGATGAACTTCATGGATGCAGGTAGTGAACGAGGCAAGAACCCATAGTATGATTCTTGATTTATGCTATTCTTAGGAGGAGGAGAGCATAGGGCTGAGTTGAGGCTCATGATGCTAGTTGGGATAGTTTGTTTTTTCTTTTTAGTATTTTTTAAATCTATTATACTGGATGTATGTATACATGTTTTCTTGTTTTTAGAGACATTACATGATATATAATTTTGTATATGATATTACTTCTTCCATTGTTTATTTATTATTTCCTTGGCTATTTATCTTTTGTCTACTATTCGGTTATTATATTTTCTTCATTTATTTATTATTATGATTATTCTGATGTGTTGCACTCTTACATGATGGAATAGTCTCCCCATAGACACACTATTTTCCCTTACTACTTGTTGGAGGTTTCTATCATATTGGGATGCATGCTTTATTCCATTGGAGCCACTGTATTTGGGAACCATTTAGTTCTATCCAAGTTGGGATATTACATAATAAACAATGATTAACATGGAACATATTTCTACAAAAATGGAGGCATAAACTTCTTAGTTTTTATTTATATGATCAAATGTGTACTCTTAAGGGGAAATGAGTTGTTATTGAGTGAGATAGAATTGAGTTCACAATTGTTTCAACTGTTTTGTTTCAAGTGGGTAAGGGAGTCTTATATATGAATTGTAAACAAGTAGTGTAAATTATTATATTTTTTCACACTAGAATTTCAATGGGTAGATTTTAATTATATATATACATGCATAAGTGAACAAAGTAAAATTAATTATGTAATGTCTTCAATATTTTTTTTTATATTTTATGAGGGAGAGAGTGGAGTTTCAAAAAATCATAGTACTTGATCATTATAAGGGTTTTATTTTGATTATTATACCCAGATTTACCCACTCTGAAGGATTATTACACTACGTGGAACCAATAATGTGAATCTACTGAATTTTTTTTAGGATATTGGTTATGAGTGATTTGGTTCAGGGGGATTTTAGGTAATGAAATTCTGGAATTGTGTTTTCAAAGACATGTAAGTATTTACTAGGTGTATTATAATACAATGATTTATTATTTTTCAAACAAAGGTCATAACTAGTCTTCTTTAGAGATTCCAATGAGGGAGAGTGAACATCTCTCTTTTATATACCATTCTGGTTCTTATGAGGATAGTGATATGTGATATTGTATGTAAAGAATGGGAAATGCATTCTCCTTTAAATATATTTGTTCAAAACTATATTCCTTGAAAATAAATTAAAGTAATTGTTTAATATGAAGATTACTTAATTTACTATTATGTTTTAATTTGTATGGTTCTATGATGTTATTAGGTTAGTTGATTAAATTGTTAATAATTATTCTTTTTTATATGTATATATTTTCATAGAATTTTTGGAATGGGTGAATTTACATGTAGTTACTTTTATACATCAATTATTCTTGTATTACAAATATTTTCACAAATACTTATATATTTTCATCTCATTATTTGTAATAGTTATATATGTAGAAATATTTTTATAAATGATTTTTAGGTTTCTCCTGTTTGATAGTAGAGGATAAGGAGAATTCAATTCATGTTCTATGGGAACATTACATATATAAATATATCTATAATTTTCCATAAGTTATATTATCCCATAGTTAAGATGATATAGTCCCTTATTCTTAAACATTTTCCCTCCTTATAGAGGATGTAGTTTGAATAAATTAGTATATTACCTATTTATTTGACTAAGATGATGTAGTTCACCTTTATATAGTTTTATCATGGGTAACATAATGTATAGTTGGTTATGAGGCATGGATTGATGTAGTAAATGTGGTTTCCATAGAGATTTCGTAGGTATGTGAGAATAAATAATGGGGGTTCTGGTTTTATTTCTTTTTAAAAGTATAATATAAATTTTGTATTATTCTTTTTTCTATTTTATAGTTATTTTTTCATGCTATAATATATCGTGTCTTAAATTCACTCCTGTATAATGAATCTTTTGACATAATTGGTTTTGGGATACTGATTTATGTACTTAGACAATGAATATGTATCTTGATACATATATAATTCAAGTTAAGGATTTTATGTTATTAACTATTATTTGAGGATAAATAGTTGGATCTTGAAAATATATGATGGTTTTAGAGTAATTCGTAAGGAATTAGTTATGTGTCTGAGTAATATTGGCCTTTGGTTTATAGAATGTTCTTTAGTATATCAATTTCTTTTATTTTTTATGTTAGTTAATTGAATCATTTTTATTTAGGGTTTGGACTATTGTATGATTTAACTATGGCCTATTTTTATGTATATGTTTGTTATAAATATATGTCTGGGAGTCTATTTTTTCATATAGGTAATGTTGGAACTCCATAACATTCAAGATATCATTTTATTATAAGGAAATGTATACATATAGATGTATCATTCCATATTTATATTAAAGTATTGTATTGACCAAAAATTTCACCAGAATAGTTAAAACCATTCCCCAAATTTAAACCTAGACCCTCAACACTAGTCTACAACCCTTGGAAATCATGGAATATTCTTGGTATATGAGTTGAATCTAACTAGGTTTAGAAAATAACATGGATGATTCCTTAAAAGGGGTATCAAATTGGTGTTTGGTTTGTCTAAGAATTTTTTAAAAAATATGATAGTTTGGGACATGAAATGTTACCCATATAAAGTCTTATTCTATCTATTTATAGTAAAATATCTTGCTTCCAATGAAATGTGATATTTTAGCCTTAACACCAATGGACTGAATGAGTCTTACTTAAATCCTATTATGTATAGGATAGATAAAAATCATTTTTAGTTACCTGGTGTGTTAAGAGACATGTTTTCATTGTAATCGTGAATCATGGTTAGTGAACATGATCACATAACATTTTTCTTCTTGTGTGTGATTGGAAAATTAGTTTTTTTGAATTTTTCAGTGAAAACATTAATAATTTTTTAAAAAAATATAATATTTAAATTAATATTTTTATTATTTAAATAATTAAAATTGAAATAATTAATTTTATATGAAATAATTTTTTAGGGTTCCATTACTTAACTAATCCTTAGCGGTGTTAAAATTTCTACAAAATGTTTTGAATAAAAACTAGTGTATTTTGGTTAATTATTCCATCAAAATTGAATGAATAGTTTATTTGTTTACTATGAGGATTTATTTCTTTATTTAGTATATATTTAATGATTTCATTAATATTTTTCACTTTATAGAGATGTTTTTAAGATATGAAAAAGAGATGCAACCGTATGATCTAATATAAAATCCATTTTTCAGGAGATGTATCTATAGTGCATAATTAGAGTGGGATAGAAAATGATTCCTTGGTATATTGTTATTTTTATGATGTGTATAATTTTAGGGTAACCCTATAATATTGTCACATGCATATTAATTGAACCGGGTGGGTCTGTAGGAAACAATGAATATATAATATGGTGGATGATTGGGGTGTGATAAGGTTGTTATATGTGATTCCCAATCATATTTTTTAGGATTAATCTTAGGAATAATATGATTTGACTCATTTTTATTTAAGTGTTGAATCTTTAGAGTTATGATGGATATAAGAGGTGGTGAATTGTATTTTAATATTTTATACTAAGACAAAACAAAATAGATATTAAGTCAAAAATATCAGACACAAAATTCATCTGATGATTAGAGTGTGTACATCTGATCCGTAAAAAATACATTACATCAGAGTCATCATCATTATCACAAAATGTTTTCTAAAACAATAATTATAAATATAAGTAAAATCTAACTTTCTCATATAAATGCACATTAGAAAATTGAACTTGTAGAAACATGTAAAAAAATATTATAATTATAAGAATGATTTAAAATCTTTATAAAACTCAATTATACACTTTAACATTAAGTGTTAACTAAGTCATAAATCCTATCTTAATATATCCATAGTTTCAATACCTAATGTAAAGACTTGTATTTCCTTCATAGGAAATCCATCGATACAATGAATGGAATGTATTTATCCTTCAATACCCTATAAGTTATCAATACAATAATCAGATTTGGTTTTCCTTCCATGATCCCGAAGCTTCTGACCCAAAGGATCAGATTCTCTTATCTTCCAATCCACAAAGCCATTGATCAAACCATAATTAGAAAAAAGTGAATAAAAAATAAAAAAATTCCAAGGAATTGACAATCCTCACATAGATTCCATAAAACCATAACTCTCTGAATGATTTTAATGATTTAAAACAATATTTTTAGAAATATCTATCTTTATAAGTGCTGAGTTAAAATTCATCACCTCCCATCTCCTTGAATGCACTCATATTTATAAGCATTCCTCCAATAATTAGAATTTCAAGATTCTCATAGTTGGTTGTAATAGACTTAGATGTTCATCACTTGATAGATTTTTATAATTGATAAAACACAATTTTATTGAATATTTCATTGATAATAAATGATATAATTTCCTCACATTGTTTTAACTATGTCCATTTATGGAATATTTGGGATTAGATCATTCATTTGAAAATTTGATGAACATTCCAGTTTTACCCTTTAAAAACTCAATGTAGTATTTCAAACATAAATAATTTTATTTTAATTATTTGAACGTAATATTTTTTAAATGTGTTCTTGACATAATTTTCTACATCCTGAATTTATTAAATTGGAGCTAAATCATTCATTTGGTTGGTATAAATGGTCCATAAATTCAAAGTTGGGATGGACTCTCCAAATTAGACATGGGTTCTGTATTTGGGCCATAACATATTCATCCATTCTTGGATCAGGCCCAAATTTTGGGGGAGCTCAATGACTCATTTTCTCACGAATAATACTTCTGTAAGGACATCGGATTCATTCTTATTAGTAAAAAAATGATAGGTTCAAGTTGGAATAAATTATTTGGCCAAGATTCCTCATTCACACTTGAAACCACTTTGAACATAGCCTCCCCAACACTCTATAAATTGGTATTTTTTTCATTTGGAGGGGTTGGTACGTGCATTGGGATTTTTAGGGAAGAGGATAAGTGGATCCACTTGAATTTTTCTACCATTTCAATAAGGGTATCTCTTGAAGCAAGGATCCCTTCGACGAAGCCTTCTTCTTCTTCTTTGTGTTGTAATACTTTTGTTTGTGTAAAAAAATTATTTTTTCTTATTTTATTTATTATATTTTCTTATATTTTTATCAAATTTATTCTTTTATTAATTTTACTAATTGGGTTGGAATCGATAGTGGATAAGATATTGGTTTCTACCCTTTTAATCCATTACTAATGCAAAACGTCTCCATGATGACCACACCACCCATGGAAGAGTAGTTTTCTTAGTAATAGATCTATCTTCTACCCGCTTCATTTAATTATTTTGAATCATTGGTCTACTTTAATTAACATAACATGATCCATGAATTTGGTTTTTAAATTATAATAATCAAAGAAACCAATTGAACAATTAACACAAAAACACACCAGGTTGAGTATTGTGTTAATTGTGAGAGCATTATCATAATAGGTAATACGGGACCACATGGGATAAATTTGTACAGTTAAAATATAATCCCTAAAAACAATTTGTCCTCATTTTCCAGAATGGATATGTGCCCGAATTTACTAATGAACATAATCTAGATTTATAACATCAGTCAAAGCAGCATGCTATGATTACCTGTTCCGAAGCAAGCCTTGGGTATTACTTTTTTCAACTTTGTGGTTAAGTTAAATCTTATAGGGTTTGAGGGTTAACAAATTAGGGGATAATAATTAAGTGGATATTAATTTAAATTTTAATGATTAATAAGTAAATTAAGAGGTGGAGTTAGATCGATTACACCTTTTAAATATTTTCCAAAAAAAACATCTTCATGTTGAGTCATTTTAATCAAAATTCATTTAAAAAAATATATTCTTATTCCAACAAACTTCATCAAGGTTTATAAATGATAAAAAACCCCAAAATTTTAATTATTATTCTTATTTATTTTTATTTTATTTTCATAATACCTTTAATATGTTGTTAAATTTAATTAATCCTTTAAGAAACGACCTTGGCCAGCCACTCTGCTGCACTTATGTACCCCAAAAACCATTAATCATTTAAGGGTGCCGAAAACAGAACCTTTAAAATTGGAACCATTTCCGGGGAGGAATGTTATTATTTCAATCATTTAGATTTATTTATTTTATTTTACAATTTATTCTATTCTTATCTTCTTTCTTCATTCTTTACCCAATATTTATTTTACTTCTTCTTTTATTTTATTCTTCTTCTTTTTGGACCATCAACTCAAACTCCTCATTTTTATTATGTTCCACTTTCCTTATTTTGATTTTTATATGATTATATAATTTAAATAATCCATAAGATCTCTTTGATCATGATCCTGATATGGAACATATCCTTAGGGATCAAATCAGACAATCTCAGTCTACGGAAAGTTTCAACATTCAACATGTTGGAGAATTCCTCCACTCTAAGAACATTGAAATTGGAAACACTTATATCAAACCTAAAACAAGAACCAATGGATGAAAATAATGTTAATGAACTTAATAGATCCATTAAATAATTGGTTTCACCTGATATTAATTATCAACCAAATTGTATTGCATACCCAAATCTCGAATCAGACTTTGAACCGAAATCTAGGTTAATTCACCTTCTTAAAAAGTTTCATGGATTATCTGGTGAGGACAAAAACAAACACCTCAAATAATTTAATGTGATTTTCTCCACCCTTAAATGAAGAAATGTATCTAAAGATCAAATAAAATTAAGAGAATTCCCATTCTCACATGATGGACTTCCAAAATATTGGATGTATTATTTAAAAACCTGAATATGTAACTTGTTGGAATGATTTGAAACTTCTTTTATTATAGATATGTTTTCCATCATCAAGGAACACTTCCATTTTTAAGTAGATCTTGGGGATCAAGCAAGAAAAAAGGGAGTCAATGTATGAGTACTGGGAGAGATTCAAGAAGTTTTGTACAAGCTATCTGCATCACCAAATTAGTGAGAAACTCCTCATCCAATGCTTCTATGAAGGACTCACACCTATGGAAGGGAGCAGGGTGGATGTCGCAGCTGAAGGAGAATTGGTGGAAAATACCCCAGTATCTTCATGTGCATTCATTGACAAAATGGTCCAAAACACCCAACAATTTGGAGATCGAGGTACCCTAAATATTATAGGAGTACATTAGGCAAGTCCGCATTCTCTTGAAAGTAATTTGATTGATACCATGTTAGAAGAATTGTAAACTATGGTGAGAAAGATTTCTTTGGATCAAAAGACATCTCAACCCCCTCTTTCAAGACCTTGTGGAATTTTCACTGAGACAAGCCACCCAACTAACTGTATCCTCCAACTATAAGAAACAGAAAATTGTGCAGTAGTGTTTCCTGGGAGACTATTTCAGCAGAAACAACAACCATATCCCCAAGAGGATTTCATTTCTTTTCTCCAACAAATAAACAAGGGTGGAAGGATCAATAATACATGAGGTTTGTCTCTGGACAACATCAAAGTCCCCCTTTCAACAAAACTTCCAGCAGCCTCCACCTTAACAGTAGGGTTTCCAACAACCCCAAAAGATATTTGAATCCCAAGAATCAACAAGAAAACCACAAGGGACTTCTCAACCAAAGGTAGATTCTAATACTAATGATATATTGGTAAAAGTTGTTCTTAATCAACAGAATGAGCTGAAGAGTCATGGTTCAGAGATAAGGGAACTGAAGAATCAAATGAGCCAGATTGCAACTGCCCTCCACGAAATGGTGAGTAAGAATTCTGGATATCTACCCTCTCAAACTACTCCAAATCTAAAGTGGAATGTTATTTCCATAACATTGAGAAGTGGGAAGAAAACAAATGATGCTTCGATACCTACCATTCCACCGGGATTCACCTCAACTCAAGAGAAACCACATTCCATACCAACTGATGAGAAATCCAAGGATAAAGATAAAGGTAAGAAAAAGATTGATGATGTTCCTCCTAAATACATTCCAATTCCAAACAGATTTTTATAAACCAAAAATATGGCCGAAGAGGTGATTCAAAAAAGAATTTTTAGATACATTCAAGCATGTGGAGATCAACATCCCTTTACTTGAATCCATTAAACAAATACCAAGGTATGACAAATTTTTAAAAGGGCTTTGTACCAATCAAAGGGGTATCAAGGGAAATGAGAGGATCAATCTTGGATTGAGTGTGTCAACACTCATTACATCAACTCCAGAAATGCCAACAAAGTGCAAGGATCCGTGGACATTCACTATCCCATGCACCATAGGGAGTTGCAGTTTTTTGATGCTCTTTGTGATTTGGGAGCTTCCATAAATGTGATGTCTCACTCTTTATTCTCTTCTTTGCATGTTGTTGAGTTGAAACCGATGAGAGTAGTGGTATAGTTGAAAAATTGAGCTATGTCATATCCAGCAGGAGTCCTTGATGATGTACTTGTCTGGGTAAGAGACATGATCATTTCAGCAGATTTCTACATGCTTAAAATAGAGGAAGATCAGGTAAGTTAACAGATCCCATTATCTTAGGTAGACCCTTACTCATAACTGAAAAAAAATAACCTAAATTTCAATGAGGGTACACTTTCCGAGGAGTTTGAGGATGAATTTGTGATATTTAATGTTATGGACTCCATAAAGTACCCGTTAGAGGACCATTCTGCATTTTCTATCTCCCATTTTGAACCTCCAAATAAATACCCCATGGAATTTGATTGTCCTATGATTATGAATATTATGAGTATTGGTTCTAGTTTGATGTCTAAGAGTACTTACACACCTATTTATAATTCACAATACTCTCTTAGATTTGATTTTGAAATGGAATCATATTCTGTTTTTTATCATTTGAAATCTGATTATGACATGGCTATTGAGTATGCTGATGGATTAGATGATTTATTCACTTAATTTGATGATGTATATTCTAATATAGATGTTCATTGTGCAGATATTTCATCTCCTTAAATTTCTCCATCCATACATCAACCCCTGACATTGGAACTCAATCCATTTCCACCTATTCTAAAATATCCATACTTGTTAAGTGGTGATAATTTACCTATTATCATTGGTAACAATATCCCTTTTGAACATAAAGAAAAACTATTGATTCTTTTGAGTGAGAACATTAAGGCAATCAGGTTGACCTTGGTTGACATATCAAGTATTTGTCCCTCTATTTTCATACATAGGATTCTTTTGGAGGATGGGGCTAAACCGGTTAGGCAGCCACAACGGAGACTGAATCCAAATATTTTGTAAGTTGTTAAAAAAGAAGTTAAATATTGCTCGAGGTAGGTGTAATATTTCCCATTTTATATTCTCAGTAGGTAAGTCCTATTCAGGTTGTGCCTAAGAAAAGTGTTGTTATAGTTGTTAAAAATTAGAAAGATGAGTTAGTTCTAATGAGGGTGAAAAATAGTTGGTGTGTGTAAACTGATTATAGGAAACTAAACTAGTCCACTAGAAAGAACCATTTCCCTCTCCCATTTATTGATCAAATGCTTGAGAGACTAGCTGTGAAGAAACATTATTGTTTCATGGATGTATTTTCTGGATATTTTCAGGTTCCCATTGCACTGTAGGATTAGGAGAAAACAACATTCACTTATCCATTCAGTACTTTTTCCTACCGAAGGATTCCATTTGGACTTTGTAATGTCCCAGGTACCTTCTATAGATGCATGGTGAGTTTTTTTCTGATTTTATTGGGACCTGCATGGAGGTATTTATGGATTATTTTACAGTGTATGGATCCTTATTTGACGAATTTATAAGTAGTTTGGGAAAGGTGTTGAATTGTTTTATTCATAAGAATCTGGTCTTGAACTTTGAAAAGTGTCATTTCATGTCAGAGAATGGCATTGTCTTAGGGCATGTAATATAAAAACATGAGATAGAGGTTGATAGATCTAAGGTAGATATTATTTCATCCTTACCATATCCTTAATTTATGCATGATGTTAGATCTTTCCTAGGGAATGCAGGATTTTATCGGTGCTTCATCAATGATTTTAGTAAGATTTCTCTTCCTATGTCATGATTACTTCAAAAGGATTCTAATTTTGTGTTTGATGATTCTTTCAGGACTTCCTTTGATCATATAAAGAAGTGTCTGACCACACCACAGATCATACATCCCCCATGGTGGTAGATTCCTTTTGAGCTTATGTGTGACACCTCAAACATCGCAGTTGGAGCTGTCTTTTCTCAGAGGGTGGAGGGATGTACACGTGTGATTGCCTATGCATCGAGGACACTGGAGTGTAAGATCCCGATTTTTAGAAGGCATGTTTTTGTTATGTTTTGGTTGAATCCCTTGTTTCAGGTTTCAAGGGATGTCTCCTGAATGTATGAGAGTCCTTGGGGATGTTTCAGGGGCTCGGGGCACAGAAGAAAGGAGAACTGGGCAAGACAGGCCAGGGCGCACGGCCTGTGCACAGCCAGGGAAACCGTTCAGCCTACCCCGGTAAACTGTGCAACCCTTCTCCTCCATGTAGTAGCATGCGCATGGTTTGCGCACGGTTTTTCAAACCGTGCGGCCACTTAAAGTTGGGAAAAATTACAAGTTTTCCACTCCGGGTTTTTAAACCCCAACTCGGGATTTCCTCTCCATTCCTCCTTCTCCCTTGCAATGAACCAAATCGCCCAAGAGCTCCAAGAGATTGATCTCCCTTGTTTTTGAGGCATTTTTGGTGATTTTGGTTGCAGATAGAAGCTCCGGGTTAAAGGTCCAAATGTTGGTCGGATCGAGGCCTAAGGACTCGATTGAGAGTGCGTTCAACCGCGGTTTCGAGGTAGGTGGTCTACAAGTTATATCCCATGGTTATTCAGGTATTTGTGCATGTTTAGTTGTGTTCATGTTTTCCCTTGGTTATGTTTTGAATAACCTTGTCATGTTTGGTAATACGGGTGTTTGAAATGGAAAATGGAAACCATCATGATCCCTGTGGGATGTGTTGGGATGGATTTGACCTAATTTAGGGCCATCCATGGGATGTTCTAGCTTTTCTCGGGTTTAGGTATTGTTATTAAACAAGTGACCTTGTTGAAGTGAATTGTGGAGCCCTTGATAAACATATTGGTGTGAATCGTTAAATCATGGAAATGATGAATGGGTTAAATGGGTTAATGTGTAAACTGATTAAAGCCCATAATGGGATGGATTATGGGTCTAGTGTTGAATGCTTAGTGAGTTAGGAATAACACATGGGAATTGGTTGAATGGTTAAATGATGTGAAATGGTAATGTGTTAATGGGTTAAGGCATGATGTGGATTCCCATGTGGGGTGTTGTGAATAGTGTTTGCCGAAGGGCAATGGTTTGGATGGTTGATGGTTACTTATATATATAAGCATGTGAACATGGATTCGTAGAGTGGGGTATGACTTGAGGATCTATGCCCACAAGTTGAGCTAAGACTGAGGTTATAAACTCCACCCTAAATGCACGGGTTAGGAAAGGGGACTGAGGGTCTATTCTCATAACAGTTGCATCCACCCGAACTGAGGCTTCGAGGTGAGGATATTGTTGCTATGATGGGGTTAGTCCTAGTGAGATAGGATAACGATGTGTTCACCATCTTGTGTGTGATTGTTGGCCTTAGACCCATGTAAAAAATTGTATGTGATTAATCCATGGAAATGAGATGATATTGTGAGTGATGATATTTGGTGTGTAATGAATGGTAATGGAAGCGGCAACGGATTTGGATCACAATTTAGCTAATGGAACCTAAATTAATTAGTTGGAAATTATCATTCATTTTTCCTTTTTCATGCACTACTTGTTTATACTGGATGTTTTTTAGACATCGTTGGTGGTGGCCTACTGAGTTTTACTCACACCCTACTCGAGCCGTCGTTGGGTACCCAAGCAGACTTCATGTTTGCAGGTCAGGAGAAGGACAAGGGTGCTTTCTAGATAGTTGAGTGGGCATGGGTAGCACTTTGTGGAGAATCCGAACTTGGAGTCAGGACCATTTTGTGGATTTTGGCCGTTGTCCTTATTTTGGGCTTTTGTTCACTTTTTCACTTGTATCATGACATGGCATATTTTATTGTTGGAAATGGTTGTTATACATGTTACTTGTTTATTGATTATTGTTTCTGCTATTGGTTTATTTATATTGTGTCTTACTCTGATAAAAAGGGGGTATAGTCTCCCCACTTGACCACATAGACCCCCGCTGCTAATCGGCAGCCTTTGGCATACGGGGAGGCACGCTTAAGGTCATGTAACCACCCAGCTCGGAGCACCGGTTTAGTGGCTTTCGGGTCGGGGACGTTACAAAGTGGTATCAGAGGAGTTATTTATTCTCCTTCTCTGAGGTCTTGTTATTTGGTATTGGTATCCAAGGTTTAAGACGTGTCGGGCTTTGGTAATGATCTCATTCTTGGGAATAGCTAACCCATGTATGGGGGAAACCCAAGTCACCCTGGGTGGGAATTGTTGTTCTTGGTTATGTGTTGTTACAATTGATGATATCTCACCATTGGGTGATGCACATGTGGTTTGATGTGACTGTTTTATGATATTTGGCTTGTGGCCTTAACGGCATGAGGATTTGCATTCATGCATCATTGTAGGCACCTAGGGAGATAGGTGACATGCATTGTGTTATGCACACGCATGGGATGGGTGTGTGAGGCAGGAAGGTAGGGTGCATTATAAATTTCATGAAACTAAGAAATAATGAGAAGAATGAAATAAAACAAGTGGGTATAGGATGTTTAATGAAACATAAGGGTTTGAAACGAGGTGGAAAATGTTTTATAAAATGTGTTGTGAGTTTAGTGGTAGTGCATGGTTGTTTTCCCCATGTGGATCATGGCCCATGGTAGGGATGGTCATGGTGGTGAATTTGAGGTGCTAATGTTGTTAAATTAGCATATGAAAATGGTTTGTTGTATCTAGTAAAGAGATTTTTGAGGAAGTCGTGAAAGTTTTATGGTTTGTGTGCTAAATCTCATGTTTGGAAATGTAGAGAGATGCCACCACGACGTAGATTTCCAGTTGGGAAACGGGAGGATGTTGCTGAGAACACTCCTCTGGTAGAAGAGAACAAAAATGTGGTGATAAATTAAGGTAGAGAAGACTAGTACCAAGAGAACTTGGCTCGCCTTATGCAGATAATGGATCGGGACCCAGGGCGGGTTGCACCGAGTATGTTTGAGTTGACTAGGGAGTTGCAGCTGCAGCACCCTCCGACCTTCACCAGAGAGGGTGGGCCAGAGGCAGCAGAGTTCTGGTTAGAGTCTGTCCAGACGATACTGGATCATCTGGAGACCCCTTTTGAAAATCAAGTAAAGTTGGTCGTTTACATGTTGCTGGGATAGTCAAGGCGTTGGTGGGACATTCAGGCTTAGATCGAACAGGCTGAGGGAATGTCGTGGAAGGTTTTCAGGAAAATTTTCTGGAACATTTTTATCCAGAGACTTTGAGGCAAGAGATGGCTACAGAGTTTATGAGCTTGACTCAGGGATCTCTATCAGTGATGGACTATGCTAGTCACTCCACTAATTTGAGATGCTTTGTCCTAGTGTTAGCAGGGAATGAGGCAGTGGTTGCAAAGAGTTTCCAGAATGGGCTGAGACACGAGATCAGGTCTCAAGTAAACATCTCCCACTTGAAGAGGTTTGTAGAGGTAGTAGATTAGGCATTGATCTCGGAAGGAAACTTGAAGGGAGATTTGGGTAGTGTGCTTGTGGTTCTAGTGGGGCAGACGAGTAGTGCAGCTACCGAGGGTCGGAAGCGACGGTATGAGAGATCACAGCATGGCGGAAGTGTGCAAAGTGTCTGGAAGAGAGGGTTAGCCTCTCAGAGTGTAAATAAGGTGTTCTACTATCAGTGTGGTAGGCAGGGGCATATGCGTGGTCAGTGTCCTTGACCTCCAGTTGAGTGTCGTTTATGAGGCAGGATGGGACAAGTGCAGACGTTCTGTAGGAAACCTCAGCAGGTGGGCGAGTATGATAGTGGAAGGCAGGTACCAGATACGGGAAAGGGATCTATTTCCCCGTATCAGGCAGGCAGTTGGAGCTCCACGGGCCATACTTCCAGGGGCGGTGGACGTGGAACTCCAGGGCAAGATCACTCATGCCAGCGGGGCAGTGTGGTGCAGGGTGTTCAAGATGGAGCCCAGGGTAGAGGGGAAATTCAGCTTCAGGCAGTTCAGTTTGTGCCTAGTGATGGTGAGGCCGGACCATCAACTGTTCAAGGTACGATCCTTGTAGCTTCTATGTTTTCTATTGCGTTGTTTGAAACAGGTTCCACACACTTTTTTGTTTCTACTCAACTTGTGGTAGTGATGGGTTTACCTATGGCGGGGGTGTGTGGAGTTATGTCAATTTACACCCCGTTGGGAGTGCGGGTTGAGGATATCAAGCAGTGCAAGGGATGTTCCTTAGAAATTGGTGGTTATAGTTTTCTATGGGACTTGTTCATTCTCGAGATGTCAGGTTTTGACCTAATCTTGGGAATGGATTGGTTGGTGTTGTATCGGGTACACATAGACCATTATCGTCGTAGAGTATTGTTCAGGTAGCATGAGGGTGATGCTTATGTCCACTGTGGCGAATGGGATATTCGAGCAGGGCGTGCGGGGTCATTTTTTCAACAGATGAGTGGAATCATGGCTCAAGTGGCATGTCTCATGCTTGATGATGATGAGGTAGGGGAACAAACTAATTTTCCTCATGTGGTGGATCGGTTTCATGACATGTTTCCTAAGGATTTATCAGGGTTACCACCTAAGAGGGATGTTGAGTTCACGATCGAGTTGCTTCTGGGAGCAGAGCCAGTTTCTATTCTGCCATACCGAATGGCACCGCCAGAACTCCAAGAACTGAAGGTTCAGATTGAGGAGTTGGAGTTTAAGGGTTTTATCCATCCTAATACGTCTCATTGGGGATATCCCATGCTTTTTTCAAAGAAGTCTGATGGGTTGTTGAAGCTGTGTGTTGACTATCAGAAGTTGAATCAGATGACGGTGAAAAATCGGTACCCTCTTCCTAGAATTGAAGACATGTTCGATCAGTTGATGGGTGCATCAGTGTTTTCTAAGATTGATCTGAGGTCAGGTTATCACCAGATGAGGGTGAGGTCTTCTGACGTACTGCAGATAGCTTTGCAGAGTCGGTGCGGGTTGTTTGAGTTTGTGGTAATGCCTTTCAGCTTGACCAATGCACCGGAGGTGTTTATGGCATTGATGAACCGGATATTTCATCCCTATCTAGATCAGTTTTTGGTTGTATTTGTTGAAAATATCTTATTGTACTAAAAAACTCACGATGATCATGCCCATCATCTTGACATCGTCTTGGGTACGCTAAGAGAGCATCGTCTATATGCCAAGATATCAAAGTGTCAATTCTGGAAAGGTGAGGTGAATTTTCTGGGTCACATCATCTTGGAGGCAGGTGTGACAGTGGATCCAGAGAAAGTGCAGGTAGTTGTATCTTGGGAGCATCTCAAGAGTTTTTCAGATGTTCGTAGTTTTCTGGGTTTGGTCGGGTATTACCGAAGGTTCATTCAGGATTTCTCTCGCTTGGAAGCACCACTCTCGGGCTTGACCAAGAAAGGAATCAGGTCTGAGTGGTCTAAGTCTTGTGATAATGCCTTCCAATAGTTGAAGAAGTGGTTGAAGACCGCACAAATTTTGATCTTACCTGAACCAGGTAAGAAGTACATCGTGTTTTGTGATGCATCTGGCGTCGGACTTGGGGATGTGTTGATGCAGGATGAGTTGGTTGTGGCTTATGAGTCGAGGAAGTTGATACCTCATGAGCAGAAATATCCCACTCATGACCTTGAGTTGGCTGTAGTGGTGTACACCTTGAAGTGTTGGAGGCACTATCTGTTGGGGGAACGGTTTACCGTGTTTACTGACCATAAGAGCCTAAAGTAATTCTTCTCACAGCGGGATCTGAATCTTCGGCAGCGAAGATGGGTTGAATATCTCCAGTCTTTTGACTTTGAGTTGGTTTACACACCAGGAAAGGGAAACATTGTCTCTAATGCTTTGAGCAGGAAGGTTCAAAATCAGGTGGTTCAGGAATCCCGCACTGAGTGGAAGGTGATGTCTTTTTTTGCAGAGATTCACTTGGAGGTGCAGGAGGAGAATGGTCAGGTCACTCTTGCTTCCTTAACAATGGATTCAATGCTTTTGAGTCGAGTTAAGGAAGGTCAGCTTGATGATATTTAGTGTTTGATCATGAAGGAAAATCTTAAAGGTGGGGAGCTACCTTCTGGGTGGGTCGTTGGCATGGACGGTGTTGTCTGTGATCGTGATCGTGTGGTTATGCTAGAGTGTGTGCGGAAAGAGTTGATGCATGAGTTCCATGCATCAAAGTGTGCAGTGCATCCTGGTTCGACCAAGATGTACCGTGATATCTGAAGGCAGTTTTGGTGGCCTGGAATGAAGAAGGAAGTTGCGGGCTTTGTGGCACGGTGCCTTACCTGTCAGCAAGTGAAGGCCGAGCATCAATGCCCAAGTGGTTTGTTGCATCCATTGCCCATTCTGGAATGGAAGTGGGATGATGTAACAATGGATTTTGTCATGGGTCTTCTGTGAACACCGTGGAAGAATGATGCAATCTGGGTGGTTGTGGATCGTTTAACAAAAGTGACTCATTTATTACCGATTCAGAAGACCTTTACAGTCGACCAGTTGGCTGAGCTATATGTTCATGAGATAGTTCGGTTTTATGGTGTTCTGCAAACCATAGTTTTGGACCGAGATCCACATTTCACGTCGCGTTTCTGGAAAGGGTTGAATAAGGCGCTTGGTACGCAGGTGTTTTTGAGTATGGCTTTTCACCCACACTAGTGCAGAAAATGTTATTTACGTCGGTTATTTTTCATTTTTTACGTCAATTTTTAGCCGAAATTAATACGGACGACGTTATAAATAAATTTTGTATGTCAGTTATTTAAAAACCGAAGTAACAAACATAACATCGCGGTGTTTATCACGTCGTTTAATTAATAACCGATGTGAAAAAACCTGGGGGCGGGGTTTATAACGTCGGTTATTATATAACCACCGTGATAAACCGGGGGGGCTTTATCACGTCAGTTATACAATAACCGATGTTATAAACACGTACGGGGGGGTGGGGGGTTTATCACATCAGTTATTTAATAACCGACGTGATAAACTCATGGGCGATGGTTTATCACATCGTTTATTTAATAACTGACGTGCTAAACCAGTCCGGGGGGTTATCATGTCGGTTAATCAATAACTGACGTGATAAAGCATTTCCCAGGTCCTTTATCACGTCGGTTATTTCATAACCGACATGATAAACCATGCCATAGGTGTTTATCATGTCGGTTATGAAAAAACCCAACGTGATAAACCCTTCTCAATTTCTTTATCACGTTGGTTATAAAATAACCAACGTGGAAGACAAAAAAAATTTAAAAAAAAAATCGACTGCAGTCCTCTGCTCTCCCCCAAAATCAACTAGAAACCAAATCAATAATTCACAAAACAAAAACAGAAGGAGATCAAAACATGAACTAAAGCAAATCTAAGCATTTACATTGATAACATATAAAACTGACCCCACTTGATAGCCCCCACCCTCATGTATACCCCATGTACATCCCTCCCCCACCCTATTGGAGCCCCCACCACACCCCTAGACTGCCCCCTGACCCCCTGGACAGCCCCAAACACCCCTCGACAACCCCCACCCCCCCACCCTCCTGAACAACACCCCCTCACCCCACTTGACAGCCCCTGCCACACCCTGGACTACCCCCCGACCCCCTGGATAGCCCTTAACACCCCTCTACAACCCCCCCCACCCTCCTGAACAGCACCCCCTCACCCCCACTTGACAGCCCCCACCACACACCTGGACTGCCCCCTGGCCAGCTCCAAACACCCCGGTACACCCCCCCCCCCCCCCCCACACATCCTCATGTATACCCCCCACACCCTGTACATCCCTCCCCCACCCCATTGTATCCCCCACCACACCCCTGGACTGCCCCCCCAACCCCCGGGACAGCCCCAAACACCCCTCGACAACCCCCCCCCCCCCCCCACCCTCATGTATACCCCCCACCCCACCGGACAGCCCTCCCAGACCCCTGGACACCCCCAACCCCACTGAACACCCCCCCCCCCCACACCCTTGAAACCCCTCCCCCCAAACCAGAATCCATACCAGAAAAAACCATCATAAGTAGACCAAAACAAGAAGTAGAGAAAAATTAAACATTCACATATATAACATTCAAAACTTACACTTTCAACTTCAAAAAAAAACTAAATCCAACGTAAACTAATAACAAATACACAATTACAATGACAATATTCAAAATTACATTTTACATTACAAACAACTAAAATGAAATCAAATCTGTAAAATAATTTGACCACTCCACTTGTAAGTGTTTGATGTCTTCAGCATTATAGGGTTGAGGGTCATCAAAAAGCTACAAATGAAAAGGATAGTAGTTAACGTGTATAATGAGTAAATCAAATTGAAATATTATGGCAAAGTTTAAGAGGAAATCTTACCAGGTCAAAATTCACAACTGTCCCAGTTGTTATTATTTCATACATAAATCTTAACATATAATATTTGCATTCGATGATGCCTTGTTGTTCATGAAAATTCTTTTTGAATGATTGTAAATTCAATATATTATTTTAATGTAATAAATCAAAAAGTACAAATTATAAATGGATATTTACCTTCGCATTTACATATTTGATCTTTGCATTCCTTTTCTTTGTGTTTTTTTTAAAATAGGCCCATGCCCTGTTAGAAAATAATACTAATGGGGTAAATTTAAATTTCATTTTAATAGATAAAACTATTGAGAAATTGAAACTTACTTTTCCAATATATTCTTAAAACTTTCCCGCACATCATCATGGATAGATAATATCCAATAAAGTGCTTTCTCCCTTGGGCAAAAAACCCCTAACATCCAATGATCACTGATAAAAGGAAATTTAACATTAGTGGTTTTTTATGTTAAAAGATAATTAACTCTTTGAGAGAGATGTGTTTCATACCTCTCAAAAAAGAATCATCCAACATTGTGTGACTATATTCTTTTCAAGTCTTTCAGCAATATAAAGCATTCTTTGTTCCTCATCCAATGCACATGCTTCCGGGGAAATCAATTGCAGGTCCATGAATCCATATACATCTTTCAGCTCATTCCTCTCAAAAATTTTATAAAGATACCTAATACAAAATAGACATAAGTATGCATTTTTAATAAATAAAATTCAGGGAAAAGGTGTTAAGACTTACTTGGAAAAAATTTACACCACATTGATGCCCAAATTATCTCCAGTAACAAGCTCCATGATATCAGTTTTCATAATCCCCACATTTATTTCACATCCACAAACATGAGCTTCCATTGGAAACTCATAATGACCTGCCAACAAATTTAAAGATCTTGACAATCTGTCAAGACTACTAGAATTTGTATCTGATGTCATAGCCATTTGTCTTTGTTGTTGTCTATACAATATTTCTTTACCTTTGAAGTATTCCTGTAAAAATAAATTGAAAAATATATTAGTTTTCAAATGATAAAACAACTTTAATAAAAAATAAAATAAAATAAAAGATATAACATTCATACCTCTATGGTTATAGCATCCCGCCATTTTAAAACATAAACTTTCATTTCATTACACGGAACTGAGGATCGTTAAGGTTTAGTGTCTTGGAAACAAGGATCATAATACATAAAAAAAACATAAAACATTCTTCTTAAACACTTGAAAGGCTTCTCCTTTAGTTCATCCTATGTTCATTATGCATCTCATAACCTGGGGACATACATCAAAAGAAAGGGTGAGCAGAAGGCCCAGTAAGGGAAACAAGAGAAACATTTTACAAGTGAACTTGAGATACTTCAATAAGGACATGAAAAGAACTTTAAGGAATGAGAAAGAAATCATGAGATACATCATAATAAAAATAATAATTTTTCATAACTTGAAGATGTGGCTACAACATTTAATATTGACAATCGTTTCGTTTCACCAAGGTCCATCCCCAAGGTGTCGTTAAAAATTACCATGGTTATTCACCAAGGCGTCGTTAAAATGGTCATCTCTAGAGATTAAGTCTTTACCCAATGCATTGGAGCGCTATCAGGGTGCACCCTTAAATTTGTCTTTATTTTCATGTGAGCCACATATATCATCATCAAACATTTCATAAATAACCCATATAGCATAAAACAAATGGGTTTCATTTCATAATCATAACGTTTCAAAAACTGCTTTAAAGACATGATCTTTACGTTACTTTAAACCCACGGAAAGGGAAAGCGGGTATCATGTATGTAAATCCCAGAATTTAAAATAGAAAATTTTTATATATATATGTGAATACCCCTTTTGAAATAGGAGCTTTGAGTATTCACTTTATAACATAAAATAATTTTGAGAAAAGAGAGGCATTTTGAGACGAAAATTCTACAGCATAACGGCTATGTTACAAGGTTTTAGAAACTTTGAAAAGAGAGGGAACATGGGTTGAACAATCATAATTGACCCATAAAAAGGTAAAGGGACAGAATAAGAAGGATATATGGACATGGTGATGCAATTTCAAGGACATACCAATTGAAATGAAAAACATGGAAGGAAGACAAAAATTTGATTTCTCTTATGAAAATTCGGCAGCCTAACGGCGTCACTTAAACTTAAACAAAAATGAATTGGACAAATAAAATAGGGTCACTCATCATATGATCATAAGAGATCAGTATGATAGATATAGAGATCATACCCCAACATAATAAAAAGGAACTTGAAAGATTTGACATGAAAATCGAACTTGAAAAAAATGAGAAGGGTGAAAGAATCACTTAAACATTCGGCAGCCTAACGGCGTCACTTAAACTTTCATAAAACGAAATGATGAGAGTAAGAGGGGATATCTCATCATATAAACATGAAAGGGCAGTAAGAGGAATATAAAAGAACATCCTCTCACATAAAAACAAGGAGCATAATAGGAATGACATAAAAGAGATTACATGAAAAGAAAGAGAGGGGTCGGATCCCTTACCTTAAAACGTGACTCTTGAAACTCAAAGGATTGGACCTTGAGGGCTTGGGGGCACCTTGGGAGGACTCTTTGGAAGGTAAGAAGACCAGAACTTCGTTGGGGAAGAGTTGGGAGTGAAAACCAAGGGAGGAAAGGGTGGGTATTTATAGGGAAAGTGAGGGGACAAAGCATTAATGGCCAAAGGACACCTCACATGTGCTTTTCTCAAACTCATGGGCTCTCCCTTGGCATTTATCATGGAGTTAGGCCACATGGGGCCCCCAAAACAATAATTCATCACCCTTGGCCGGCCAACCCAAAAAAGATCTCATGAAATCATCATGACATCATTATGATGTCATTAAACATACCGAAACCCTAAAACGGTATTTTTACTATTCACTGAAAATTCAACTTTCTCAGAATAATCCCAAAATTTCACCTTAACCAAATATCAATGCTCTGATTTCAAAAATGAAATCCATTTTATAAAAATATTTTTCTAAATATTTTTAATTTAATTTTTAAATAAAAACACTATTCATCGAAAATTCATTTTTTTCAGAAAAATCCCCAAAAATTACCTTAACATAATATCGATGCTCTAAGTTCAAAAATAAAGTCATTTTTATAAAAATAATTTTCTAATTATTTTTAATTAAATTTTTAATTAAAAAACACTATTCATCCGAGAAAGCTAATACTTGATTAATAATTTATGAAACCGTTATTTACCCATTTTATTGAATCACATTACTTAACCAAGGTGTCTAAATTATATTAAAACTTTCTTTAAGTGAAAATTACTAATCCATTTGGTCACATTACTAATCCTAAGCGTAAAATCACTATTCATAATTTACTATTCATCAAAAATTAAGTTGATCTTATTAGACTCCAAATTCCTTAATGAACACTTTTGTAAAAGACCATTTTTTGAAAATCATTACACATCATTAGTTATTTAGGGTTTACATAAATATTTCAAAATATCCCTTTTTCAAAATTCATCAATAAAATACATTCTAAAATTATCTAGGCATTTGAAATTTCACAAACATCACTAAAGGAAGAAATCTCAATTTATTCACCCGAGAGGATTACACAAGGAAACTAGGGTCTCATCACATAGCCCCTTATAACACTGGCATAAGACCTAAGTGTAAGGTGTGATATGGTGAGAGAATCTGAGGGAGGCTCAGATAACATTGCCCTAGTAGCAATCTCCACTAACTTGAACTTCTCCTGCAAGCGTTTTCGTTCAAGCTTGACACGCTGGAGCTCGGCTTGGGCTTGGTCCAAAGCAAAGCCCACAGATGCTACCTCCTTCCCAAGCTCTGATAAGTGGGCTTCGTAAGGGTTGAGTCTACTGGATGAAGCCATCGACTCCTCTTTCTGCATTAACCATTAACATCTTATTAAATCAATAAGAGTAAGTTAATATACTACTCAGAAATATTGGGTCGTTACAATGGTAATGAGTCGAAGAAGTCTGGATGGTCAAATTAAAAAATGGCTGATACTATGTCCAACTGTCGCCACCTCATCTGTAGGTAATGGTACCCGAGCTGATCTATCTATAATATACTATACAGTGACCCTCTGATTCTCTACCTCTAATTGTTGATGATGAACTGTATCTCATATACAATATACCAACCCATATGCTACTATATGATGTTGAGAATCATCAACATAAAACTCGCAATAAGTAGGAAGCTGCGTCGGAGGAGTAGGATAAAAAATGGGGTCAGTAGGCTGAGGTGGGGGAGTGGGAGCTACTGGCAGAGGTGGGGGATAAATAATGGGGTCTACAGGGGGAGGTGGAGGAGTGGGAGCTGCAGTCTGAAATTGTCTTTGCATGTCTGCAAACATAGACTGCACTGACGCTCTAATCTTGTCATCCATCATCGCATTAATATTATGAACTTCAGCCTCCAAGGATTCTATTTTTTTTATAAACCCCCTCAACGTTTGAAGTTGAAGAACGTGGAAACACTTTTCTTACTGATACACCTTCCAGATATCCTCTTACATGACCAGGATGTTCGGGCCTTCCCAATGCTACAGATAAAATATCTTCCCTCCCAGTAGCTGTAAATGTCCCCTATGAACTCTGCTCCTCAAGAGAGTCGTGTATTAATTAATTAAACATTTCTGTAATGATTGAAATTATATTAAGAAAATGGTTAACTTAAATAAATAAAATATATATCTTAAAATTTTCTCAGCTACGATTCTCGATTCATCCGAAATATATTTCCCTTTTTTTCCCTTCTGAGATCTCTTCCATTTTTCATGTCTAGATGGAGGGGATGGAGGGGCCACCTCTCCAGAGCTTGAAGACTCAGCTCTTAGTTGTTGAAATTTTTCCGCCATCATTTGTTCTTCTAATAATGCATACCCTCCCTGAGATAAACTATGAGGGTATACATTTTTAGATTGGATCTCCTGATGATATTTCCTTGTTTGTTGTAAATTAAGAATAATAAATCATTAAAAAACGTTAATAAGATCATTTATATAAGAAACCTTATAAAAGTTTACACTACCCTTACCAAAAATGACTCTTTTCTTCTACTTTCAAAAAACTATCTCCATGTGTCTTCATCTATAAAAGGATATATACGACATGGATTTTCATGACTCCTATGAGCATAAATGAAATAAGATGAGAGGGTTGATTTGAAATCCCTCCATCTCCAAGAAGCCAATGATAAGCATTTCTTCCTGACTCCTCCAGTGTCAGGAATATCAAATTTCATCTGATAAAGAAGAGGTTAAACATATTATATATACTAGAAACATTTAAATAATATTCAAACAATAGAAAAAGATCTTAACAAAATCTACTCCCATAACTGAGAGATTATCTCTTTATCTACACTTCTCCAGTCATCATGCATAATGCTTACATTTCTCTTATCCTGAGTTGCTACAAAACTCTTCAAATCATTTGCATTTGGACCTCTAGGAATATCATCATCATCAAACTCAACGACTATCCTCTAATCCTGCATACGGGTGACTGATAATTTTGGTAAACATGTGCACCCACGTTTACCAACCTTTAAACTCTTTGTCGTAATAGGATCATGTGAATGTTCCTCACCAGAGGTATGAGCAATCTGCTCATCTCCAGAATCATGTGGTTGATCAACTGAATGATCTGTCATTATCCTTCAAATCAAAAAAACAAATGTTAGTTAAAAAATATACAAATTCAAATATTTTAATACTACTGTAATAAGAAAATAGAAAAGTTTACTAAGTTACGTAATAGTGAACATTGGTAATATGATAAGCATGTTAAACAGTGCTAAAGATGGTAAAGATGGTCAAGATGGTAAACATGGTAAACATGGTAAACCTAGTAAACATGGTAAAGTAATTATCACTGAACAAAAATAATAGATATATAATTCAAGTAATGGTAAACATGATAAAGTAAACTAAACAAACTTAAAACAAACAAAAACTTATACTTATTTTGTTTTAAAACATGTTTTAATAAATAAAAAACTTACAACATATAACATTTATGAAAAAAATAAATATAAACAAGAAATAAACATATGTTACCTGTAATTTCAAGAATGTACAAATGGATTGTTTTCCCAAATTCCCTCGTTGTGATCGTTCCTTATGGCACAAACCATGTCTTCAACATGCTCATCATTATGTTCTGTTAATCATTCCATGGAAGTAGGGATCTCACATAAATCAGCATCTTCATTAACTTCATCCTCACCAACATATTGTTTTTCCCTTGTAAAACAACATCCCACTACATATCTGATTGATCTACTACATAGAAAATTTGTTTTGCATGTGTTGCCATTATAAAAGAATCAGCTGTGTCTTCCAATATACTCAGATTAACAAGTGTTATTCCAAATTCATCGTGTCTAACACTGTTGTTACTGATAAACCATTTACAGTTAAAAACGGGAACTTTAATTTTAATGTAATCAACCTACCATATGTATTCAATCACTCCATAATATGCACTTGATGCAGAAATTGGGTTTTTGTCCTTAGCACTCGAAAAATGCATTACTTCTGCAAACACCAATACACCACTATTCTGAACTGCACTTCTGTTGTCCTGAGCTTTCGTATGAAATGTATAGCCATTAATGTCATAACCATACCACGTTATCACATTTAAACATGGACCACCCACAATCCATTTTAATGTCTCTGATACATCTGATCTACCAAGAAAAGTATTTTTGATCCATGACAAAAAAGTTTTGTTGTGCTCATTCAAAATCCACATTTCTTTCTTCTTTGGATGACATTGTTTCAACTCATTAATATGCAATGTGATATACAGTTGAGCATCAGCTATGTTATTCAAGATGTATAATTCTAACTTCTTCATCTGTTCAGCTGACAATGATTTGAATTTCAAGCCACGAATCCTCTTTCCCTCATTATTAACTCGTTCATGGCGAGATGGAGGCAAACCTATGTGTTGCGCCGCAGCCAAGTAGCTCGTAAAAAACTCTGCTACCTCCTCAGAAATATACTTTTCAATAATGGAGGCTTCAGGTAGATATGGATTTTTAACATACCCCTTTAATATTTTCATATACCTTTCAAAAGGATACATCCAACAAAGATATACAGGTCCACAAAGCTTTATTTCTTGAACCAGATGAATCATTAAATGCAACATTATATCAAAAAAATTTGGAGGAAAATACATTTCTAATTGACAAAGTATAAAAATTGCATCCTTTTACAAAATGATCAAAGCATTCACATCAATCGCCTTGTTACAAATTGAATTGAAAAAATAACACAACTTCATTATAGTCTTTCTGACACGAATGGGAAATATTCCATGCAATGCAACTGGTTGAATTTGTTGCATCATGACGTGACAATCATGTGATTTCATACCTATCAACTTCAATTCCTTCAATGAGACAAAAGTTTTTACATTTGAAGAATAACCTTGAGGCACTTTGATATCATGAAGACACTGAAAAAAGCTAATTTTATCCATCTTTGATAATGTATGACAAGACGGGGGAAGAAATGTTCGTCTTCCTTTAGGAGTGGGAGCTAACTATAAACGTATTCCCATTGATAATAAGTCTAATCTTGCATTCAACCCATCTTTAGTCTTTCCTTTAATATCTAACAATGTTCCAATCAAACAATCACATATATTCTTCTCCACGTGCATGACATCAATATTATGTTTAACTTCATGATACCTCTAATATGGTAGCTCAAAAAATATTGACCTTTTCTTCCAAATATGTATATCATTACCAGATTTATGTGTCTTTCCCAATGTCACATCAAGGTTTTTCACCCTCCCAAAATACAGATCTGGGGATAAAGGTTTTGGAGCAGTATCAAATTCTTGTGAGCCATTGAATGCATTTTTTAGTCTTTTATAAGGGTGATCCATAGGAAAAAACTTTCGATGACCCATGTACATTATTTTCCTCCCATGATGCAATTGACAATATGACGTCTGTTGTTCGCAAATTGGACATGCTTTATGCCCTTTAACACTGTATCTAGAAAAATTTCCATACGCTGGGAAGTCATTTATAGTGAACAGAAGCACTGCATGCAGTTGAAAATATTCCATTTTATAAGAATCATACACCCTAATACCATCAGCCCATAACAGTTTCAAATCATCAATCAACGGTGACAAGTAAACATAAATATCATTGTCGGGTTGCTTTGGACCAGAGATCATTATACTCAACATGACATATTTTCACTTCATACAAACTTTAGGATAGAGGTTCTAAATTACCAATAAAACAGGCCATGAACAATGTGTGCTACTGAGGCTTTGGTATGGATTCATTCCATCTGTGCACAACCTTAATCTGAGATTTCTTATTTCATTTCCAAATGTAGAATACTATGCATCAATTTTCTTCCATTGTGGACAATCAGCTGGATAACGTATTTTTTCATCGCATACCTTCTCATCAGCATGACATCTTAACCTTTTTTCCTCATGTGAATTAGCAAATAAACGTTTGAAATGATGAAGTATAGGAAGATACCAAAATAACTTTGAAGGGAGCTTTGTAATATCTACATCAGCCTGTGATTTTTCTTTCACCTTATACCGTGATGTCCCACATTTAGGAAACTCTGATAGAAATTCATATTCCTTCCTATATATAATGCATTCATTCGGACAGGCATGTATTTTCTTGTATCCCAATCCCATCGGGCATAATATTTTCTTGGCCTTGTAATGTGAATCTGGAAGATCATTATCTTTTGGAAGAATGTCTTTCATCAATTGTAGCAGCTCTATAAAACTTCTGTCACTCCATCCATGTTTCGCCTTCAGGTTAATCAATCTCAACACCGCTGAAAAAACCGTAAAATCTGTACTACCAGGATATAATGGTTTTTCAGCATCACCATATAGATGTGCAACTATCGGTTCTATCTCAATTTGTTCTGCTACAATATCACGAATCATTTCTTCAATTCCATCGGAGTTACCATCTTGTGAATCATAATCATCAGTGACATTTCGTCTAGTTTCACCATGCCAAATCCAAGGGTTGTAACTCGGATTAAAACCATGACATGTCAGATGATCTTTTATCTCTCTAATTTTCAACTTCTTCATATTCAAACATTTCAGGCATGGACAGAAAAAAATGTCACTACTTGGAACATTTCATTTAGCAAATTCCAAAAAGGCATCAACACCTTCCTCATATTCATTGCTCATTCGATGTGCCGAAATCCAACTTCGACTCATTATTATCTATAACAAATATCAAAAATATATATATTTTTAAGATAAGACAAATATAAGTTTATATGAAAAAAATCATAATTTGAATGTAAAACAATTTTCAAATATAAAACAAATCTAAACGTATTTAAAAAAAATATGCTTGAATATTATTATTAAAACAAAATATAGTTAGATATAACAGTTTCAAATTCCATTGAATAAAATAAAACCATGGCGCCTACATGGTTGATATAAAATTGGAGAGAATGGAGTAAACTTGAGAATCAAATCATATTTAAAATAAAAATTCATATGGAGAAAATCACAATGTAAATCCAATCATCACGGCACAATCATCATGTCATAATCTCATAAACCAAAATGCAGAAGTCAATCCCCCTGGACACCCCCAACCCTCTGGACAGCCCTCCACCCCCTGGACAACCCCCAACACCCTCTGGATAGGCCCCCACCCCCGTGGACGGCCACCCACACCCACCCACCCCCTTGGACACCCCCCCCCCCCCCCGGACACCCCCCAACCCTCTGGACAGCCCCCCTACCCCCTGGATATCCCCCACCCCACTATACAGCACCCCCCACCCCTCCTGGACACCACCCCCACCCCCTACCCCCTTAGACACCCCCCCCTGGACACCCCCCAACCCTCTGAACAGCCCCCACCCCCCAGACAACCCCCAAAACCTTCTGGATAGGCCCCCAACCCCTTGGACAGCTCCCCTACACACACACACCCCCTTGGAAACCCCCCTGGACACCCCCAACCCTCTAGACAGCCCCCACCCCCCGGCCAACCCCCAAAACCCTCTGGATAGGCCCCCACCCCCTTGGACAGCCCCCCACACCCACCCGCCACCTTGGACACCCCCCTGGACACCCCTAACCCTCTGGACAGCCCCCAACCCCCTGGATAGCCCCCCACCCCTCTAGACAACACCCCCACCCCTCATGGAAACCACCCCCACCCCCTACCCCCTTGGACACCCCACTGGACACCCCCAACCCTTTGGACAGCCCCCCCCCACCCCCTAGACAGCACCCCACCCCTCCAGACAGCACCCCCCACCACTCCTGAACACCACCCCCACCCCCGACCCCCTTGGACACCCCCCAACCCTCTGGACAGCCCCCCACCCCCCGGACAACCCCCAAAACCCTCAGGATAGGCCTCCACTCCCTTGTACAGCCCCCCCACACCCACCCACCCCCTTGGACACCCCCCTGGACACCCCCCAACCCTCTGGACAGCCCCCCACCCCCCCCCCCCCGGACAACCCCCCAAACAATGGTTTACATATAAAAACTAGGCATGGTGAACAACTAAAAACACATGAATTTCATATATACTTCAGCATGAAATAGATGGAATTAAATATTATTAAATATGGCTACTTAAATGATCATATGATAATTAAAAACATCCATTGATATTAAACTAGTCAAATGATCACAAGTTTTCTCGATAACTAATATCATAATGAGGTAATGGATAATTCTAGAAATCTTAAGCATATTTTCGAGGCCTTGTCCAAGGCCTCAAAAAATACTAGGGTAATCCCTCAGCATAACCCATTTTTATTTGGAATCATGAGACATAGCGATGCATCGAAGGGCCATAGAGGTCAACAGCCATTACATTATATGTCTAATAGATTCTCATATAAAAGAGGATAAACATAAGCAGTAAAAACACATGAAATATCATTTCTGAATTCGTACATTTAATCAATAACCATTCTATGCAGTAATATAGGTGAATGAGATCATTAGTTTCCAATGAAAACAAAAATTACCATCAATGTCGGGCATTCACGAAACAAAAACAAAATAAATAGAATTAGTTGAGGCTTACATGAATATTGCGAGTCGATCTAATAGATCTAGGGATGATAAATAAGATGATGATGGAAAAAAGAGTTAAGAGGGTTCGAAATCGAAGAATCTTACCTAGTTTAAACACAAAAATCGCAAAACATAAATATAGACTATCCGGGAAAAAATGAATGAAATAAATTCGTGGAAATCTTAATTGAGTGATGCGAGTTGAGATGATAGATCCGAGGGGAGTAAATATGATAAACTATGAAGGAAAAAAGAGTTTAATGCAGCGAGATCGATGAGTTGATTAGGGTTTACCGCACGAGAGAGACAAGTCGCCGGACTGTCGATCGAAAAATTGTAAATGACAATCCACGGGGCTTGTTAATTTTTTAAATGTTTTATAACGTCGGTTATTTAATAACCGACATTATAAACTGTTTTTTTACATTTTTAACGTCGGTTATTATAATAATCGACGTTATAAATGTATCAGATACATCTTTTTTTACGTCGGTTATTTTATAACCGACGTAAAAAAATCCGCGTGTTGGTTTTTTACATCGGTTATTCTATAACCGACGTAGAAAAGACATCAAAAATCACAGTTTTTTACATCAAGTATTGTATAACCGATGTAAAAAACGTTTTGTGGGTTGTTTTGTTATGTCAGTTATAAAATAACCGACGTCAAAAAGGCCTCAAAAGCTGCGTTTATTACATCGGTTATTTTATAACCGACGTAAAAAAAGAGTTATCTATGAGTTTTTTACGTCAGTTATCAAATAACCGACCTAAAAAACCCCCGTTCTTTGGTTTTTTACGTCGGTTATCAAATAACCGACGTAAAAAACTCCCGCACTTTTGTTTTTTACGTCGGTTAATTTATAACCGACGTAAAAACCGAACACACGCGATTTATAACGTCGGTTATTAAAATAACGACGTTAAAAATCTACTCACCACATTTGTTACATCGATTATTTTATAACCGACGTAAAAAACCACATTTCACATATTATCACGTCGGTTATATATAACCGACGTTAAAAATGGTGACGTAAATAACGTTTTCTGCACTAGTGCCACAGACAGACGGGCAGTCGAAACGTATGATCCAACTATTAGAGGACATGTTAAGAGCTTGTGTCTTGGAATTTGGTGGTTCTTGGGAGAGGAACCTATCATTAGTTGAGTTTTCCTACAACAATAGTTTTCAGGCTACGATTCAGATGGCACCGTTTGAGGCACTCTACGGGAGGCCATGTAGATCTCCGTTTTGTTGGCTGGAGTCCGGTGAATCTGAGTTGTTGGGGCCAAGTATCGTGTAGGAGACTTCAGAGAGAGTTAAGTTGATTAGGAAGCGAGTGGCTATGGATCAGAGTAGGTAGAAGTTGTATGCAGATCGAAGGCGTAGACCTCTTGAGTTTGGGGTGGGTGATAAGGTGTTCCTTCGGGTGTCACCAAGATTGGGTCACCGTCGGATTCGAAAGCAGGGTAAGTTGGCACCTAGGTATGTGGGACCGTTTGAGATTGTGGAGAGGATTGGACTAGTGGATTACCGATTGGCTCTTCCACAGTGGTATGGTGGGATGCATGATGTGTTTCATGTGTCGCAGCTTCGACGGTATCACCCTTCCCCATCTCACGTGGTCGATGTGGAGGATGTGGAGCTTGAGGTCGATGCGTCCTTTGAGGAGCATCCAGTTCGTGTGGTGGATCATAGTGAAAAGGACTTGCGAGGAAAGGTTGTTCCATTAGTGCGAGTACTATGGAAGCATGGGAAAGGTCAAAAAGAAACTTGGGAGCGAGAATTGGATATGCGGGCTCAGTGGCCCGAACTCCTCTTCGATGGAGTAAGGAGTCTTGGGAACTTGACTCGAGGATGATCCGTTATAAGGTGGAGAGATTGTAAGATCCTGGTTTTTGGAAGGCATGTTTTTGTTATGTTTTGGTTGAATCCCTTGTTTCAGGTTTCAAGGGATGTATTCTGAAAGTATGAGAGGCCTTGGGGATGTTTCAGGGGCTCAGGGCACGGAAGAAAGGAGAACTGGACAAGACAGGCTAGGGCGCATGGCCTGCGCACGACTAGGGCAAACCGTGCAGCCTACCTAGGTAAACCGTGCAACCCTTCTCCTCCGGGCAGTAGCATGCGCACAGTTTATGCATGATTTTTCAAACTGTGTGGATAAACCATGCGACAACTTAATGTTGGGAAAAATTACAAGTTTTCCAATCCAGTCTTTTAAACCCCAACTCGGTATTTCCTCTCCATTCCTCCTTCTCCCTTGGAACAAACCAAATCACCCAAGAGCTCCAAGAGATCAATCTCCCTCATTTCTAAGGCGTTTTTGGTGCCGTTGGTTGCGGATCGAAGCTCTGGGTTTAAGGTCCAAAGGTTGGTCGGATCGAGGTCTAAGGACTCGATTGGGAGTGCGTTCAACCGCGGTTTCAAGGTAGGTGGTCTACAAGTTATATCCCACTGTTATTTGGGTATTTGTGCATGTTTAGTTGTGTTATTGTTTTCCCTTGGTTATTTTTTGAATAACCTTGGAATTTTTTGTAATAACGGTGTTTGAAATGGAAAATGGAAACCCTCACGATCCCCATGGGATGTGTTGGGAAGGAAATGGCCTAATTTAGGGCCATCCATGGGATGTGCTGGCTTTTCTCGGGTTTATGGGTTGTTATTAAATAGGTTACCTTGTTGTAGTGAATTTTGGAGCCCTTGATAAACATGTTGGCGTGAATGGTTAAATCATGGAAATGATGAATGGGTTAAATGGGTTAATGTGTAAACTGATTAAAGACCATAATGGGATGGATTATGGGTATAGTGTTGAATTCTTAGTGAGTTAGGCATAACACATGGGAATTGGGTGAATGGTTAAATGATGTGAAATGGTAATGTGTTAATGGGTTAAGGCATGATGTGGATTCCTATGTGGGGTGTTGTGAATAGAGAATCACATACATTTTGTTACAAGGGTCTAAGGCGAACAATCACACACAAGAGGGTGAACACATCGTTATCCTATCTCACTAGGAATAACCCCCTCATAGCAACCATATACTCACCTCGAAGCCCCAATCCGGGTGGATGCAACCGTTAGGAGAATAGACTATCAGTTCCCTTTCCTAACCCGTGCATTTAGGGTGGAGTTTAGAACCTCAGTCTTAGCTCAACCTATGTGAGTATATCCTCAAGTCATACCCCACTCTATGAAGCCATGTTCACATGCTTATATATATAAGTAACCATCAACCATCCAAATCCATGGAAATGAGATGAGATGGTGAGTGATGATATTTGGTGTGTAATGAATGGTAATAGAAGCGGCAACGGATTTGGATCACAATTTGGCTAATGGAACCTAAATTAATTAGTTGGAAATTATCATTCATTTTTTCTTTTTCATGCACTACCTGTTTATACTAGATGTTTTGTAGATGCCGTTGGTGGTGGCCTACTGAGTTGTACTCACACCCTGCTCGGCCCGCCATTGGGTACCCAAGCAGACTTTATGTTTCCAAGTCAGGAGAAGGGAAAGGTTCCTTGATAGATAGTTGAGTGGACATGGGTAGCACTTGGTGGATATTCCAGACTTGGCGTCGGGACCATTTTGGGTATTTTGGTCGTTGTCCTTATTTTGGGCTTTTGTTCACTTTTGCACTTGTAGTATGACATGGCATGTTTTATTTTTGGAAATGGTTGTTATACATGTTCCTTGTTTATTGATTATTGTTTCCGCTATTGGTTTATTTCTGTTGTGGCTTACTCTGATAAAAAGGGGGTATAGTCTCCCCACTTGACCACATAGACCCCCGCTACTAGTCGGCAGCCTTTGGCATATGGGGAGGCACGCTTAAGGTCATGTAACCACCTAGCTCGGAGCACCAGTTTAGGGGATTCTGGTTCGGGGAAGTTACATGGAGTCATCCCCATAAAAATACCCAACCACATAAAAGGTGTTTCTTTCTGTCATATTTTCTTTAGATAAATTCTGTTCATATTTATTTGGCTCTAAAATAGTTGATTTTCTGACCATGCAGCTCTAAGGTACCTCTTGAAGAAGCCGGATGCAACTCCCAATAAAATCCAATGGATGCTCCTTCTTCATTAATTTGATATTGATATAAAGGACAATAAGGGGTCATAAAACATGGTGGCAGACCACATGAGTAGGCTTACTCACACACATAAGGATGACACCTTTGACTAGGTACCACTTCGGGACACTTTCCCCAATGATCATCTTTATTCCATATCAGGTACACATCCTTGGTATGATGATTTATTGAACTACCTTATTGAATCCAAAATACATACAAATTTAATGAAAAATCATATTCAAAAATTAAATAGTGAGTCTCAGTATTATATGTGGGAAGATCCATACCTCTGGCACATGTGTAGAGACCATATTATTATGAGGTGTGTTCCTTATCATGATTTTGAGTCTGTTCGGAAATTATGTCATACAATTTCTTGTGGTGGACACTTTGGACCCCAATAGATAGCTAGGAAAGTTTTAGACTCTAGTTTGTAATGTCCTAGTTTATTCCATAAATCTCATGAGTTTTGTAATTCGTGATCATGATTCCAACATGGTGGAAATATTTCTAGGAGACACGAGATACCCCAACAACCCATAAATTCTGTGATATTTTTTATGTACGGAGAATCGATTTTATGGTTCCTTTTACTAGTTACATTGGTTTTATATATTTTTTTTGTTGATTATGTGAGTCAATGGGTGAAGGATAAGGCCACCAGGACTGATGATTGTCATGTTGTAGTGGACTTTTTCAAGACACAGATTTTTTGTAGGTGTGGAGTACCAATGGCCATCTTCGGTGAAAAAGGGACACACTTCTGTAATTGGAATTTGTCTTCCCTAATTTGGAAGTATTGGGTGACACACAAAACATCAACACCATACCACCCCCAAACAAATATACAGGTCGAGGTTTCAAATCGTGAATTAATTTTTTTTTTGGAGAAAATTGTGCAGCCAAATAGGAAGGACTGGAGAAAGCACATGGATGGTGAATTATGGGATTATATGATATCATTCAAGACACCCATTGGTATTTCCCCATTTGAGATTGTTTTTGGGAAAGTTTTCCATATCCCTATGGAAGTTGAGCATCGGGCTTATTGGGCTATAATGAAATGCAACATGGATTTTTCACAAGCTTGAATCCAAAGAACGCTGCAAATTCTAGAGCTTGAGAAGATTTGATCGTATTCATATGGGAACTCAAGGTGCTATAAAGAAATATTAAAATATTCCCACAACAAAATGATCCAAAAAATAAAATTTAAAGTTGGAGAGAATGTCGTTCTCTATAGTTCACAACTGAAGTCGATGCCTAGTAAGTTGCATTCTAGGTTGTTAGGTACTTATGTTGTGACTACTATTTTTTCTTTTTGGTGCAATGGAGATCACACAAGCAGACACGGGAAGGAGATTTACAGTAAGTGGTAAATGTTTTAAGAGATACATTGAGGGACTTCCTACTAATGTAGTGGGTTGCATCACACTGCATGACCCCATCATCACTTGAGCATACCAGGTTATTCCAAACCCTTTCACTTTTTTATTCTTTTTCCTTTTTAAAATTATAAATTTCATATGCATATATCATCTAATGCGTTTACATTGAAGACAATGAAATATTTTAATTGTGGGGGAGGGAACCTTTTATTTTATTAATTTCAATCTTTTTCCTATTTTTCAATGATTTTCAAAAAAAATATGTGTTTTTTAAATTTTGTGTGTTTATTTTTAATATTTTTGTGTGTTTTTGAAACTTTTGAGATGAAATGATTCACATACCCATTTTGAAATTCATATCAATAAGTGAAAAAAAAATCCCATGAAACTGATATTAAATTAAAGTTGAAAATAACATTGTTTCAAGTTCAAATCTTTAGTAATTTCATTAAATGTACTCCAAATTTTGAATCACATGCCACATTTCACTGTCTTTATATTTGAAATCACTTTCTTGTGGGGATTCTAAACCATTATTTTCATATTCTTTACATTTACCTAACTTCTTGAGAGAACCAAACCATTATTTATTTTACAAGAATTTTATTTATTCATATCAAAACATGAGGATTTGAGGTACTTATGTTTAAATGATTAAGGAATTTTTTTGGTATTAAAGCCCCTATTTCAAAGAATCCTTTTTTATAATGGCCTACCTGGACATTTAATCCTTTTATCCCTTAAAATACATGAACAAACTATTAGGTTAGCCACATTACAAGCCAATTTTCCCTATCCAACAAAATCTTGAGGTGAAATTGCATAATCTAGTTGAACTTATGTGTGGGGGAACTTGTCTTGTGTTGTGCTACCACATTCTATGATACATTGGGTGGAAAATTAAATTATAAAGAGATGTGTGTGCTGCTGAAGAAAATAAGTATATTAAAAGTTTTTACTTTTCTATAACATTCATGATTAGTTATGTTGTGCCTTTCTGGAGCTTCTAATAGAGGGATAAGTTTGTGACTATTTGGATCTTTCAAGAAAATCATGTTTGAGAAGATTGATATTATTACTGCAAAATGGTGTGCACATTCCTTTATTTTTCATGATGGTGAACATGGATTTATGTTGTGGGGATTAAGGAGGACACTATATTGGATTGAAAATTAGATTAATGCAATTTTTCTAAAAAATATTCAATCCCTCCCCATTCAGCCTCTGAATTTTTCACATCTAAATCCTACCAACCGAAATCCACCGAACAACCCTGAACAGTCCTCATGATAAACATATTTCATTGACTCACATTGGGTGGTGATATAGAAATTTATAATTCCTATGGTGATGAATGTATGAGTTTGGATGAGAAATACATTGCTGAAAAATTGTCATATGTGTGATAAGAGAAAATTCAAGTGAGGTAAGCGTTTTGTGCATGGGAGGATAAATGAAGTGAAAATATATTGAATGATATAAATGGAGAACTTGAAATAAAAATGTTTTATGATGCATGATAAAAAAAATTTCCTGGTGTGTAATTTTTTGATTTCAAGTATATGTGTTTTAAAAAAAAAATTGATTTTATATTGATGTTTACTTGTCACAATTTTTCGAAATACATGATATGATGTTTTTCTCGAGAGTGCAAAAGGGTAAGTGTAGGGGAGTTGATAAAACACAATTTTATTGAATATTTTACTAATAAAATATGATATAATTTCCTCACAATGTGGTACCGATATTCATTTATGGAATATTTAGGATTAGATCATCTATTTGAAAAATTGATGAAAATTCTAGTTTTACCCTTTAAAAATTCACTGTAGTATTTCGAACATAAATAATTTCATTTGAATTATTGGAACATAAAATATTGTAAATGGGTTCCTGATATAAGTTTCTACAACTATAATTTATGACGTTGGAGCTAAATCATTCATTTGGTTGGTGGAAATGGGTCATGAAGTCAAAGTTGGGCTGGACTCGCCAGATTAGACATGGGTTTTGTATTTGGCTCATAACATCTTCATTCGTGCTTTTATTTGGACCATATTTTGAGAGGATCTATATTAATCATTTTTGAATGAATCACCCTACTATAATTACAGCTTATTCACCCTTTTTTGTGGTCAAATGGGCGGTTCAAGTTGGCATAAAATATTTATTTGATATTCCCCATTCACATTTGAAACCACTTTGAACCTAGCCTCCCCACCACTCAATAAATTGTTTTTTTCACATTTGGATGGGTTGTGACGTGAATTGGGAAGTTGAGGGTAGTGGATAAGTGTATCCACTCCAATTATCCCACCATTTCAATAAGGGTGGCCCTTGAAACAAAGATCCCTTCGACAAAACCTTCTTCTCCTTCATCGTGTTGTAATAATTTTGTTTGCGTAATAAACTGCATTGTTATTTTTTATTTATTCTATTTTATTCTGTTTTGTACAAATTTATTTTTATATTAATCATCTTAATTAGGATGGAATCAATAGTGTAGATGATATTGGTTTCTACCCTTCCAATCATTTTCTAATGAAAAAGGTCTCGATGATGACCACACCGCCCTTGGAAGAGTGGTTTTCTTAAAAATCGATCTATCTTCTACTATATTCATTTAATTATTTTGAATCATTGAGATAACGTAATTAAATTTATATGATACATTAATTGAGTTTATAAATTAGAATAAAATAATAATTAAATTAATCAATTAACACAAAAATACGCGAGGTTGAGTATTGTGAGAACTGTGAGAGAGTGATTTTAATCGGTAAAACAAGACTACACGGGATAAATTTGTAGAGTTAAAATACAATCTATAATGAAAATTCATCCTAATTTTCCATAGTTGATATGTGCCCTAATTTTCCACTAAACATAATCTGGATTTAGAACATCAATAAAATCAGGGTGCTATGGTTGCATGTTCCGAACCTAGCCTCGAGTTTAACTCATTTATCTTTGTGGTTAAGTTAACTTCCATATGGTTTGAGGGTTAACAAATTAGTGGATCATAATTAATTGTATATTAATATAAATTATAATAATTAATTAGTAAATGAAGGGGTAGAGTTATATTGATTACTCCTTTTAAATATTTTCTAAAAAAACATCTTCTTGTTGTGTTATTTTAATCGAACTTCATTTCAAAAATTAAAAAAAAACTTATTCTAGAAAACATCATCAAGGATTATAAATGATAAACAACCCCATACTTTTAATTATTATTCTTATTTCCTTTTATTTTATTTTTAAAATACCTTTAATATGTTGTTAAATTTACTTCTCCTTTGAGAGACAACATTGGTCAGCCACTCTACTACACCTAAGTACCCCAAAAACCATTAATCATTTGAGGGCACCCACGACAGCAACTTTCAAAAAAAATCCATCTAATTTTTTCTTGTTTATCACCATTAAAATTATATAATGATCTCATTAAAATAGAAATAATACCAATTATTATAATTATAAATATTGGATATTCTATCTAACTATATCATCATTTATTTATCTGATGAACTAAAGAAAGGTTAATCAGATGGATCAGCACTATTTTTAGTTCAATTTTTATGACTTTATTCATTTTTATAGATAGAACGCTAGTTTATCTATTGGTCAGAACATTAGTTATTTTTATGTATGAGATTCACCTTCAGTCTGATGGATAGGTTTGAATAATTGATATTTTATATTTGTTTTTAATTATAACCAATTAAATGATCGGTATATAAAATTTTATTTCGTAAAAAACATACTAAGATATGGGGGATATATAAATTTAGTAAAATTGAGTTTAATTAAATATTTCTTATTTCCAAAACTATGTAAATTATAAATATAAATTAAAACTCTCGACTCAAAAATATCCCCCTTAATAGAAAGAAAAAGGCAAAACAAATATACAATAAAAAATTATTAATATGGAAATAATTAAAACCCTTTGTTAATTTTATGAAATTAAAAGGTATAATTTATAGGATATTTCCTTTAATCCACATAACTCCACCTGAGTTAATAACTTTTTTTCATTGATCACTGTTAATCTGGTTGAAATTATTATTACTTTAGATTCTCCCCCATTATAAAATTGTATCCTTATATAGTTTTATCCCACAAAGAATATTTATTCCATCAATATATTTCTTCTTTTAGATAAATATATCCCCATAAAACAATTCTCTCCAAATTTCTCCCCTCTGTGATTTAAAAAATGTATTGGGTGATAATTATAATCTGGTTAAATGTTAGAAATAAAATGACATGTAACAATTTTGTCTAATTCAATAATTTATCCAAGATATAAGGGATAGAACATTAATCCAAAAAGAACTGGAAAAAATTTAGATAAAATATTTTTGGATAAAAAGTCATTCAGAATAAACATTCATTGAAAAAATTTCGAATTACAACAATATTTTAGTATAAAGAAATCATTATTTTTTATATAACTTCTTGATCATCACCATCAATTTCTTAACATTATCATGATCATTATCAGCTTCAACAACTAAATATTATATCTTTACAATATTATTCCCTAGGATATATTGCCTCTAAATATTTTTCTTTAGATTTGAAATTTCATATTCAACAATATTTATCTTCTTATTTTCCTCCTTAATATTGAGAAGTTTATCTTCATATGATCGAAATCATTAATTTTATTCTTTTAACTTCTAAATTTTCTATTTCAAATTTCAAAATTCCTCATTCTGGTTATATGAAATATCTATAAAATATTTAACAAACATTACTCTATTTGATTCATCATTTCAAAACTATTCAAATGATTCATATATTTCAAATGAAATATTCTTAAATTCCAAAATTTGGAATCATTATCTTTTAGTTCATCATTAATGATCTTCAACCACCTCACCATTTGATTAAACCTTTTCTTGCGATCCTCATATTTTCCTTAAAAATATTTGATCCAAGTCACATTTGTAATCAATAATTTCATTAAAAACATAAAATATTATCACTTATTATCAAAAATAATATGGATTTGTTTACATATTTCTTTGATTGTTGCAAGATATGGTAGTGATTCATTATTTTCTTTAGAGTCTATAAAATCAATCCATGCTATTATATTCATTTATAGTTGTTGTGTCTGACGAATCCAATGAAGCTTATTAAAAATGTGTTCTAGATAGTCTAATATCATATATTTCTTTAACTTCTATTCAATAATATTTTTGTGATACTTCCCCCAAATTCACTTCCTTGTCGGTTTCATCCTTTTCTGGAACATTTGTGAGGGAACGTTGAGATTCTACTTCATTTATTTTAGATAATGAATTATCATCCACCAATACATCATGTATATGATCCTTATCAAACTATGTTCAAATAAATTTATATGAGGATGATGATTCTAATGAGATATCATCTTAATTTATTTCATTATTTTATTCTTCTTACTCTTCTTGTTCTTGTAATTATTTTTCCAACTATCATGATGTTATCAAAAATACTTTTCCAAATTACTTAGTAGAGTTTTTTCCTGATTCATGAAATGAATCTTGAACTATTTTTTTAGTTTTAATTTCATTGAGAACATCTTCAACAACTTATTTTATTTGTTTCTTTATCACCAACTATTTGAATGGCCGATTGAACTACTACTTCTTCAAAAAAATCTAAAATAGAATCAATAAGAGTTTTTTCATCATGATGTATAATTTTATTTTCATGAGGAATAGTTTTGGTACATAAAATAGGTCTTACAACTAATACGGGAGAAAATAATAGAGGTGGATATTCAAAAGATCTTTCAACTCCCATCAACATTATTTATAACGTTCTTTCCTTATAAACTCTTTTCTTTTTTTTTCCTTTTCATACTCATTTAATTTATCATTAGTTAGAATATTTAGAGACAAGGCCTCAACCTTATCAAGTCTCAAAATAAGATATCAAAGTTTCTTCTATGCCTTTTGAGATATAATTTTCTTAAAATATTCATCTGATGTGGCTTTCACTTTCCTTTTTTACTTTATGTGGTGAAGAATATTTATTTCTTTCTTCTTTCACTACTCCCTTTCTCTTAAAATGTTCAACTTTTGGCATATATTTTTCCATCTTTTCCAAAAACATATTTAACTTTTAATCAAATACTAACTTCATCCTTGATATAGTTTCCTCTCCAATGATAAAAACCTTTTCTCTTATAACATATGTTTGATTCTTGATCATTAAAAAATCCATACAATTTACTAGCATTTTATTTATGAAATAAGGAAACATAAGTATCTTTGTATTCAATGATTCCTTCTAAATATATTCATCTAGAAGAAAAAATCAGTAAATTGATCTGCCATATATTAACCAAATAGTCTGAGACAAAAATTTTGGGGACTTTAAGGGTATGTCTATCACCATTTCTCAGTATTAAATACCCATGCATCCAAAAGGTATATAGTCATACAATCACAACTCTAAAATAATTTTGATAAATTATTTTCCAATTTTCATCAATGCCTAATGTATTTGAGCTTCTGATGGGTGTATGAATACATTTAGTATTATTATATCTCAATTTATTGAGAAGATATTTTTTATAATTATGTTTTCATATAAAAGTTCATTCTATTTTTTCCCACAATACATTATTTATTTTATTAAAATCCACTTTGAGGGTAGGTGGGAACCTATAGAACTACCTCCATCATCAAGACACACCCATTGAAAACACAAATTACAGAGTTCAAAATTAATAAAATAAGACATGGAAATAAACCATGTCAAGACCTGCATATGCACCTATTTCAAAATTCAAAAGATACAATATTCATAGCAAATCCCACAAAACCAACCAACCGAAGAATGATAATCCAACCCTCTTCACGCACCCTGTAACTACTGACCTCCATCCATAACCGTTAGAGAAAACCACCACCCGATACATCACCACAATCATCAAACACCAACCTTATCCTTATTCCACCATCACAACTGTCACTTAATTCTATCAACATCGACATCATCATCAATGAGTTGTCACTTCTTGACACACCATCGATTTTCAACTCCAGCACTGAACATCCTCTCTGACTCTGATCTGCCACCACATCTTCTTCACTGTTCTAAAATCCAAACAGAATGTAGAATTCATCAACAACATATAGATGTTTCCACTAACACATATTCTCTCCACCAACAACCAGCACTAGAGAATGAAACCGCTGTCATAGATGACACATCATATTCATTACAAAACACAGAATTCAAAATATCCAAAAAGGAATATTTTATGGAATTTTTAGTTTACCTAAATATAATTCCATCAAGATTGATTTTTTTTAATGATAATATTTTTATAAATTTATTTTATAAAAATATCTGAATTCATATCTCCCTTAACATAAATTGTTTTGTAATAAAAATTTA